>JANUYF010000002.1:82404503-83859503 GCA_026167975.1 Phrynosoma blainvillii
CCATCTCACAGTTCCGGCCTCTCCCAATCCCATGGCCAAATCTTGTCGCTGTTCAATGATGTGCTTCTCAGCCCAAAAGACCAAACTGTGTCCCAGGATCCATATGTCACCAGCTTTCAATTCTGCCAAATTAAGTCAGAACACATAAACAATCACTGCTATTCTTAACTTAAGGGCAAACATACGACTTAAACGCTCTAGAGCGCCAGCGACCAATCCTACAAATTGCATTATCACTTAAACCCTGAGTTGCTGCAGCAGTTGCTGCCCTAATTCTAAATGAATGAGAAGCAAATTGAACCGCTGGCAAACCAGCATGACTCAAAACCCCTCGCAAGACTGCTCTAAATTGGTATTGTGTCAAAGGTAAACCCGGTACATGTAAAAATAAGTATCCAGGTATATTTGGCCTTATTTGAATATAATTAATCAATGCTTGCACCGGGCAAATATGTTCAGAAGGAGCCCTAGCCAAAGTAATGAATTGCCCCTTTCCCAGTTTTTGAACGCCGAATTGTCAAATGTATCCCTGTTCTGACACTTGAATATCTAATAGTAAAAGAGCCCTGCCAGAACTATCAGTACGAGAACAAGGAACAACTTTGCTTATTCTCAAGGCTGCAAAAAATGCTAACGAAAATACTGCCTTAAACAGAGTCACTTCTTCAGGCGTGGTACATGTAACTAGAAGACGTTTCCACATTCTTATTAATATTGGCCCCATTATTGGCAAGCGACGGTCCTGAATCGTTGCAGACTCCCTAGCCCAACCCTCTAGTGCTCTACAAACTCTAAAATCAGCTGTAGGGTCCTTAAAACCTCCTGCTCTGGAGTAAAAATGAAAGTGCTGCTAATCTACCTCTGATGGTGACTGTAGATAAACCCGCTTGCCTGAGATGGAGGATAATCTCTACCTCCAATGGCCAAACCTCCACCACCCCAACAGTTAACAAAAAAGATCTAAACGCTCGCAACGCGAGCTGATATGACTTGCGTGTTGAAGAGGCGACAGACTGGAGAATCGCCTTTTCAATTTCTATTCTCCAAGGCTCCAAAGTTGTTTTGGTACCTCCAAAGGACGAGCTGCTGCCTCTGGCACCAACTAACGGAACCTGTGAAACTGGAAACACGAAAGGGCATCCGCCAAAGGATTTAGCAAACCAAAAACATGTTGAGCTTGGAACAAAACATTGAACTTTAAACATTGGGCCACAGTTCTCTAACCAATGTCATCACCCTGGGAGATTTAGATGTCAAAGAATTCACTATATGGACTACAGCTTGGTTATCGCACCAAAACCGCACCGTTTTGTTTGCAAATTGGCCCGGCCATAAATGGACCGCCACCACAATAGGAAACAGTTCCAAGAAAGTGAGGTCCCGTGTCCAACCATTTTGAGCCCAGGACAGCGGCCATCCCTCTGCTGCCCACTGGCCATTAAAATAAACCCCAAAACCACAAGCCCCTGAAGCGTCAGAATGTACTTGAAAGTCTGCTCTCAGGAGCATTTCGGATCTCCAGAATGAGACACCATTGAATTGTTCCAGAAAAGACTCCCATATCTTCAGATCCTCTTTAATTCCAGAATTAATTCTAATATGATGATGTGAGGCCTTCACTCCCTTGGTGGCTTTGTATAAACGTGAACAGAAAGCCCTCCCAGGGACTATAATTTTACAAGCAAAGTTCAATAAGCCTGCCAAAGACTGAAATTCTCGAAGTGTGGCTTTAGATTTACTTTTCATCATCCTCACCTGAAGCTTCATAGCTATGAGCTTGTCAGATGGGAGACGAGATATACCTTCCTCAGTATCTAATTCAATTCCCAAGAAAGTAAGACGTGTATCAGGGCCCTCAGTTTTTTCTTCAGCCAAAGGTACCCCCATTTCTTTCATTAAGGACTGAAATGCCAACAGGGTATTTGCACAACCATTCGTCCCAGCAGCCCCAGCAAATAGGAAATCATCCAGCTAATGAGTAATTGCTTGACTACCCGACCTCTTAGAGACACACCAATGTAAAAAAGTGCTAAATGTTTCAAATGCTGAACAAGAAATGGAACACCCCATTGGCATAGCTTTATCAAAATAATATTTCCCATCAAATTGAAAGCCCAGTAGATCAAAATCGTCCGGATGAACTGGGAGTAGCCTGAAGGCAGATTTGATGTTGAATTTTGCCAATAAGGCTCCTTGGCCTAAGGCCTTAATCATTTTAACTGCCGAATCAAATGAAGCATATTTAACTGACGTCAACTGAGGATCAATAGCGTCATTTACTGAGTCACCTCTGGGGTAAGATAGGTTATGTATTTACCTGTATTCCCCCGGTGCCTTCTAGGGACGACACCAAGGGGCGATAATCTCAAATTTGCCATAGGCAAGTGCTCATGAGGGCCCGAAATCCTACCTGCTGCTATTTCTTTGGCCAGCTTGACCTTTACAATCCCTGGCAATTTCCTGACAGAACGTGCATTGGGTGCATAATGATATGCCCTTAAACCAGCATAAGGAATGCGAAAACCTTGAGAAAAACCCTCTAACAAATAGTGAGCGGCCTCCCTTTTAGGGTATATCCTCAACCAAGTGGCCACCACTTCCAAATTAATTGGTGTTGGTGCCCTTTCCTGCATTAGATAATTGTTGAGAGGGGGCCCCACCTCCTGCTTTCTTAACTTTGTAGCATGCCGATCCTGGGTGGTTTCCCCTACAGGTATTACATTTATGCTCAAACCTGCAGAGCTGCTTTTTGCATCTACCTGCGTTGAAATCCCAGCACAGTCCGAATTGTTTTCTCTCTCCCATGCCAGGCCTCGCATTTTGCCCTCTCGGCTGTGTGACCATAAGTACAAACCCATTATCACAACGGCTCGAAGGGGAGGCTCCCACCATAACATCAGCCCACAGTTCGGACTGTACATGACGCCAAGATAAGGAGTGGTCTAAAGCTGCCCTCATCCTAAACTGCTCATCGTATTGAAGCCAGGCAGAGCCTCTAGAATTAACATGGCAATTAGTATAGGCTTTGATCATTATCTCCTGATATTTGGAGAAATCAGGGGATCTAGCTGGGTCTCTTTCTTCTAACACGCCCCTATAAATAGTAAAGCCCATGATCCAATTTACAAAGTTTCTTTCTAACTTAGGACGCTTATGTGACTGAAATTCTTTTGGAAGGGTAAACACCACCCCATCCTTAACCATGATCCTAGCCTCAGGATCATGAAACGTGAGTGAGAACAAATCAATATACTCCCCCCTTCCAAATCCTTTCTTTTGTAGACATGGGAAGGTGCGACCCCAAGGGCATAGACATCCCCGCATATGGATTGCATTCAAAAGACCGGTCAGTCCCAGAAATGCCTAATGCACCTACTACAGCAGTTTCCCTTACCTGACTTACCGTGGTATTGACATTTGCATTAAGCTGCACCCCCAAGTCCGTACCTTGGGTTAAACCCAAGCCCGCCAAAGGTGCTGTCACAGGAGCAGGGCTAGGGTGGTCGCTTATCAAGGTCAACCCTGTCTGCCCGCCTGAAGCCCATACCGCTGAAGGCCATGTAGCCTGTACATTATTATTATCAGACAAACCTGAGCTCGTTGGATGAGGAGAAGCATCCACTGATGCTTGCTGAGCTCCCACCATGAGTGTCGCAGAAGCAGCTCGGGTGTTGTGCTGTCGACGATGTGTGCCTGGTACATCACTACTGCCAGCCGCAGATGTCTCAGGTGTCGCCACATCACTTTGATCTGTAACAACCACACTTTGAAGAAAATGAAACAGATCAGTCAAAGTAGGTTGACTAGACATGGGGGCAGTCGCACCCCGATGCTCGACACCAGGAACTTTCCTCAAAAGTTCCATTACATCAGCTACAGTTGGCTGCCCAACCTCCATAGCTGATGTACTTGGGAAACTACATGCAGTGTCTGGTGATGAACTTGAATTATCAATAGCCTGCTGTGTAATGCACTGGCCCACATTCACATTTGTATGCACAATAGGAGAAGAAGCCACTTGCCCCCCTTTGTGCAAATGGTGGTGAGCCAACTGCTCACATACTGCCACACAAGCCTGCATTGTGCAACCTATCTGAGCCAAATGTGTGGTAATGTCATTTTCCTTAGTCGGAACATTAGAAGTTCACTTAAGCGCTGGCTGGCCAGCTCTAGCACCGGCTGAGGTCGCACGTGGTTTAGATTGAGCCTTACTGCGCGGCATGATTGTTAAAGAAAATAATAGTTAATGAGACTAATTGGTGCAGTATATATAGTTGGAGTTAAGGCTATACTTGTGTCACCAATCCGTAAAGCGAACTAGTCAGATTGTTAATTAGCAAGCTAATCAACCCTTTGAATTGTAATAATAATATATATTTTTTAAATACATACATTCACCTCCTAATTAGAATATCTTTTTGCCTACTGCATGTGCTCCCAATCAACAACTGCCAACCATATCCAGGTTAGCTACCAAACAAGAAAGGCCTTTATTATTATCAGGTTTCATCTCCATAATTTTTTTTAAACTATAATTATTGTTATTATTATTATTATTATTATTATTATTATTATTATTATTACTACATGTAATAATGGCCAGGCCAAGGTTTTCTAGTTAGCCCCTGCAAGGCCTGATCTATAAACAACAGTGAATCTAGGAAGGAGGGGGGGAGGGGCACTCCTCACCACCTTCCACTAAATTAATATAGACACTGTATTGGGAGATTGAAAAGGGGGGGGGACCTTGAATCTCAAGGCCTTCCGCTCCACCCAGGGCCTGTCCTTCTTGTACTCAACTTAACAAGCGCCTAAAAGCGCCACACCAAAAGCCTGAATTGGCCACCAAGGCCTGAATTGGCCACCCAGGGGCAGAACTGGAGGCTTCCAGGGCCCCAAAACCCCAGCGGAGGAGTCGCGGCTCTTTTTTTTTTTTTAAATTAATTGCCGCGCTCAACTCCGCCAGGCAAACCTCGTCCTCAGGCCCCCTGAGGAGAGCCAAGCCAACAGCCGCGGCCTGGCTGGGTCTTGGTTACTGCCGGCGAGGTGTTCAGGCAGCTCCAGCCGCGCCCGTCCGGTGACCTCCAGCTCTCCAGCCACGGGCTCAGCCCCGCGCCAGCCCAAAAGTATGGCTGGAAGCCTTACTGCCGGCGAGGCGTTCAGGCGGCTCCAGCCGCGCCTGTCCGGCAACCTCCGGCTCTCCAGTCAAAGGCTCGGCCCCGCGCCGGCCCAAAAGTACGGCTGGAAGCCGTGAAAAAACTCGATGGGGAGCAGGCGTCCCAAGAGGCTCAAGCCGCGCCTGTCCTCCCACTCGAGAGCACGGGCCTGGCCTATGCAAGGCCCAAAAACGGCCCGGAGCCTACACTGGACGAGCAAGGTACTCCTTGCTCGTCCCAATCAAAATGGCTGAATGCCACGAGGCCACGCGGGGCTTTATAGCCCCACAAATCTCACTCCCAAAATTTTTTTTTAACTATAATTATTGTTATTATTATTATTATTATTATTATTATTATAACTACATGTAATAATGGCCAGGCCAAGGTTTTCTAGTTAGCCCCTGCAAGGCCTGATCTATAAACAACAGTGAATCTAGGAAGGAGGGGGGGAGGGGCACTCCTCACCACCTTCCACTAAATTAATATAGACACTGTATTGGGAGATTGAAAAGGGGGGGGGACCTTGAATCTCAAGGCCTTCCGCTCCACCCAGGGCCTGTCCTTCTTGTACTCAACTTAACAAGCGCCTAAAAGCGCCACACCAAAAGCCTGAATTGGCCACCAAGGCCTGAATTGGCCACCCAGGGGCAGAACTGGAGGCTTCCAGGGCCCCAAAACCCCAGCGGAGGAGTCGCGGCTCTTTTTTTTTTTTTAAATTAATTGCCGCGCTCAACTCCGCCAGGCAAACCTCGTCCTCAGGCCCCCTGAGGAGAGCCAAGCCAACAGCCGCGGCCTGGCTGGGTCTTGGTTACTGCCGGCGAGGTGTTCAGGCAGCTCCAGCCGCGCCCGTCCGGTGACCTCCAGCTCTCCAGCCACGGGCTCAGCCCCGCGCCAGCCCAAAAGTATGGCTGGAAGCCTTACTGCCGGCGAGGCGTTCAGGCGGCTCCAGCCGCGCCTGTCCGGCAACCTCCGGCTCTCCAGTCAAAGGCTCGGCCCCGCGCCGGCCCAAAAGTACGGCTGGAAGCCGTGAAAAAACTCGATGGGGAGCAGGCGTCCCAAGAGGCTCAAGCCGCGCCTGTCCTCCCACTCGAGAGCACGGGCCTGGCCTATGCAAGGCCCAAAAACGGCCCGGAGCCTACACTGGACGAGCAAGGTACTCCTTGCTCGTCCCAATCAAAATGGCTGAATGCCACGAGGCCACGCGGGGCTTTATAGCCCCACAAATCTCACTCCCAAAATCTCGCGAGATTTGGACTCTCACGAGACTTAGGAGCAAGACTTTTTACCTGTTGGCCAAACAGACCGGAAGGGGCGGGCTTTCCGGTCTGCTAAGCCAATCACGCGTCAGCGCCCCTTATTTGGCCGACACAATAGAAAGGCCCCTCCCAACTTGTCAGGGGGGTCTTTCTCTGGTAGTGTAAGTGTGGAGATTATCGCATTGCTTTTAAAGCGCCTTATCACCAATGGGATAAAGGTGCATTTAATTTTAGAACCGAGTATTATTGCACTCACCAGTGGCTGGGCAAATGCAACCCATATGCAGCCTGGATCCCAGCTGTGCTTATCCAGTGGCTTTTCAAATATGGCTTCCCCCCCCCCCCCCATTTTTGAAAAGCCACTGGATAAGTGCAGCTGGGATCTGGGATGCATATGGGTTGCATTTGCCCAGCCACTGACAAGTGCAATCACACCTGGTTTTAAAATTAAATGTGCTTTTATCCAGTTAGGGATAGGGCACTTTAAAAATGATGTAATTTCTCAACAAATTCCTGTACTAGTGGTAGTTGTAGTTGTTCTGCTAAATATTATAAACAAAAATAAAAGGTATTACTTAGTCGCCATGGCTTCTCAACTGATCATATCTGAAAGCATATACACACAACCATCAATCCCATTCATTCTGCTTCTCTCTCACAGTAATACATATGCAGAGATAACACAGCTACCCTTTTCTGACTCACACACATCCTTGCAGTAACTTTGAAATTCTGAGTTATAGATATGTAAGTGCAGTAATATAAAATCCTTGATTAATCATAGCTAAATGTGTGAATCTGCTACTGAAAATTCTCATATTATTTCACTCTATGGTCAGTTCATATATGCTAGAAAAAATAATTCAATGTCTATGTGATTTAAAAAAGTCTTTAGCATTTTAACGTCTTTTTTTTAAAGCACAATTGAAAGGATAACATTATAAAACAATTCAGAAGCACTTTGATAGTGTTATTCTCTGTGAAGTATCCTCTTTAAAGGCAACCTAAGGCCTGGGGGCCGGATGCGGCCCCCCGAGGCCAGTCCTGCCGCTGCCGCCGCCACCCGCCATGATGATATTGATTATTGTTGTTATTACTTGTTCCTGGGGTTTTCTTGGCAAAATCTCCACAGGGGTTTTGCCATGGCTTTTCTGGGGCTGAGAGAGTGTGCATGCATATTTTTTTAATTTTTTAATTTTTTAATTTTTTAATTTTAATTTTTATTTATTTATTTATTTATTTATTTATTTATTTATTTATTTATGGTGCTTTGGCCCCCCAATTGTCTGAGGGACAGCAACCCGGCCCCCAGCTCAAAAAGGTTGCCTGCCCCTGATTTATGCTATAAAGAGAATAAATATCTTAAATAAAAGAGTAACTTTTCCGCAATCATTAAAACCCTACAATTATAGATACTTACTATCATCTCTTGCAAGAAGATTGAGAAAACACATTGCTCAGAATATCCATATAAATCAGGGGGTGGGGCCAAAAAATCCAAACAAACAATTAGGGCATAATGTAAGGAATATTGAATTAAGCAATTCAGTATTATTGAATTTTTGGAATATCACAATGAGAAAAAGGCCATTTGTTTTAATTTAGTGTCAAGCGAGTTCCAAACATAAAGTGTTTTCAGTTGCAGCTGCAGCTGCAGTTTTTAGTTTTCAGCTGCAATCAAGAAGCAGGGACATTTAAAAACTACTTTAAAGTGTTTAATCAAATAAATATTATAGTAGCAGCAAACCAAGCTGAGAAAAAAAAGATCAAGACTTTTCTAGAATAAATAAAAATAGAGAGTTTTAAAGCCTAGAAAACTGGCACATTTTCTAATGACCTCATTGGTTTTAATTAATCCTCTCTGAAGAGTTTCAACCTGGATGCGTGTTGGAAGGCTGAGACACAATCTTTAAGTTTGTGTAAAGCTAAACATTGCCAGCTTGACTGCATTCACTCCTTCAATTTGCTAATTAGCCATTCATCCATCCATTCATTCTTTGCTTCCTTCATTCATTGCTGGTAACTCAATAGGAAAAAACATTCACATGTTATTGCTGTAACACTGACACATCAGCTACAAATGATTTTACAAATTGCAGGGATGGATACCTAGAAACAAGTGACGATGGGCAATTAGAAGAGCAAATTCCACACAAATACATTATTTTAGAAAAATTCAAGAGACTAACCACATTGATTAATTTTTAATAGCAATGTATTTACTGCCTGATGGAATGCCTGAAATGCATTGTGTGTCTTCAAAAGCCGTCTGTGCTTCTGAATAGGACACTATAAACCTGATTTCAACAGACTGAAAACAAGATGTGACAAGCAGTTTGACACTGCCCCTCAACTAATTTCCGTTATTTGTAAAGAGGCACATCTGAATGGAAATAGCTCTACAGAATGGGTCAATATGGTTGAGGCCATGTCAGTTCACACATAAAAACCTAGTATGGGGAAAATAAGCAGCCATTGATTTCTTGAGAAAGCCACAGAGACTGTGGAAAGGTGCCAGAACAGGGCACCAGCTGCTCTCTACTGGAAGTCTTTTGTGGATGACTGAGGGAAGAGAGAGTGACAGAGAGATGGTGGGTCTGAAAGGGGGGATAATACATAAAGTAGGATAGAAGAGGTATTCCTGACTGCTTCAGTGACACTTTGCATTTCTTTCTCAAGAAAATGTTGAAGGAAAACTACCCACCCGTGCACACATACACTTTTGAAAAATCCAACCGGGACTGCTGTCCTGCACATACACACTTACACATCAGTCCTCTCTACCTTTATTTATACAGAGAATCAAGAACAGTTCCAATGGGAATTGCACATGCTCTTTAACTTTCTCTGAATTCAATCACGTTCCCCTCGATCTAATAAATATATTGTTAAAAATGGAACAAATACTTAGTGTGATTGCAGATCATTTGCATAACTGCATTATGACAACAATTTTAAAAATATAATAAATGGAAAGCAGATTGTTTGAAGTTTTATGCTAGCAATAAGAAAACCCTGCCCCAGTTCTCCTTAAGTACTTCAGCCATGATTTCATGCTAAAAATGAGAGGGTGAAAATCTTTAAAGTTTTAGCAGTGAGTAATAACTCTTTTGTTTCAGAATAACAGACCCCAGGCAGTGTAGCTTGTGACTGTATAAAATATGCAAAACATAGCACAATATGATCATGTATCTGCAAGTTTAGATAGGTTCCAAAATATTAAATATATGTTACTATTGTATCAGCAAAACAGAGAAAAGCACTGTGTGCTTGTCTTACATTGATTTTGAGTGGAAGGTATCCCCACCTTATCCCCCCTCCTGAATGGATGGTATAACTATATACAATATGGATGGCATAACTATATACAAGGGCTGGAATCTGGTTGGACAGTTACAAATGATTACCTTGGAGTTATACATTCTTAATGGTGTGCCCAACATAGCCCCCTTGTTTAAGTCCCCCCATCCTCACTTACCAAGTAGCTGCTGTGATTAACAAGGATACATTCCCTGTTGCTCAGGAAGCAGCTGCTTGATGTACCCTTACCTCACGTAAACAATCTCTGCATGATAGGGAATTCACTTGGGCATTGTACTTCTCCTTGTTGCAACAGAAATCACTCATAGGAGGGATGAGAATATCAGTTAGCTGCTTCCTGGGCAACAGAAGAATGGACTCCTGTTGACCATAGTGGCTGCTTCCCAATAACTGGAGATTGCGGTGGAGGCTGGGATGGAATTCACTGTGTAGCTCCATAACTGCAGTAGGTACATATTCATAACTTCCCAGTAATATTCTGCCCATGTTAATTAATATGCTACACAATCTGACTGCTGCTGTTGCTGTGACTATCTCTATTTATGCCCCATTTGAGTTCAGGGTGGTTGAAAGTCAACACGAGGTCACAAGAGTTGCCCCATTCTGAGTCTGACAACTCTGACAGGCAGCAGCTCCTTAAGATTTCAGGAAGGATTGCTATCTCACTCTACCTGACCGTCCCTGGTATTCCCTGATAGTCAACCATTTGTGTACTAAACTTGATAAATCCGGCTTAACTTCTGAAATCAGATGAGATGCTTATGTTGAGGGCATTATGATATTGAACACATACCACACATGAGGGTAAATTTTTGCATATTGTGTTTTACCTCTGGCCTTGTAACCAAGTGGCCTCTCACAAAACATGGCTAAACCAAAAAAGAATGAAGCCAAATGGTGCAGGAGAAAGATGGGATAAGAAAACAGATGTCTCCTTTCCTTTATTTTCCACATTTTTCTATCCTGCACCCACTTCTATACTAAAAAGAGGTAAAAAAAATATAAAAAATAGTATTAAAATACAATTAAATAATATATAAAGCCATATATACAATTTAAAAATCTTTAAAAACAAATCTTTTAAAAGATGAATGATCAAATCAGAATACACCATAAAACAGCACATCATCAAAAGATTCTCTTGCCAACAGAATGGTGACAAGGAGGGACTTTCAAAGCCTGGGAGCAGGCCCTCTTCCATGTTCTCACCAAACAAACCTGAAAAGGCAATGGGATGTGTCTTCTCTGAAGATTGTGGCACCCAAGCAAACTCATATGGGAGAACAGAGTCCTTCAAATATCCTGGTCTTGGTCCATATAGGGCTTTATAGGGCATAAACAACATTTTGAATTGTGCCTAGAACCACCTAACATCTAGTGGAACTTTTGCAAATTTGTAGCCAGCCTTGTAGCCCTGTAGACATTCATCTCCTATATATTTGATGAATCATTTATTCATTTTCCTTGCTAGCATTTTATTTTTATTCCCCTTTAAGTCCTTATCTTTCACACATATGGACTTTACACAACAAAACAACTCAGGCTTGCCCATTCATTGGATGCTTTTGTGAATCAGTTTTAGTTTGTATTCTGCTATTGACTATACACACTGATTCAGTGTGGTGATATGCACAGGTGGACAGAAATTAGGTGAAAGAGTCTCCATGTGGACGCATGAATCACTATAAAAATGGAATCTTTGGTAACAAAACAAAACAAAATCTGAAGAAATCTTTAATAATCCAATTTTCTTCAGTAGTGTAAACCCACATTCAGTGAAGCACTTCAATAAATAGGAATTATGGCTTATTCTCTACTTTCACATTCATGCTTCAGGCATTCTCTATACACAATTATACGGTTAGAAATGCTCAGTCAGTCTAGTGTAGTGGCTGTCTGAAAAATCCTTAAAAATAATTTGCCCAAAAGGTACCTTGCTTTGTATCACTGGCTACAATGTGATGGACAGTTTGTAATTTAGCTATGCTGCTAAAAAATAAAATCCAGTTGAGCAAGTTCTATTTGAGAAACCTGAACTACAAAGAACAAATGGCCCAGATTTTAATGAAGAGGAAGTTATCTTGGGAACTTTGTCTGTGTTCCCAAAAAGGCAGTGAGACAAATAACAGAATAATAAGCAAGAAAGTGGAAGCTTAATCGAACAAAGCAACATTCCATCTTCTACCCCATTTCAACAGTTAAATGCACTACAGTGGTTGAGAATTAAACTATTTTTAAACTAATGTTGTTTAGATGGAATTATATTCTTCCCTGGTGTTCTTTTGTAAAGTTTATGTACTTAAAATGACTAGCACATTTTAAAAACCCAGCACTGTACAGCAATTATCTGTCTCTGAAATGTTCTGTGCTCCCTAGACAGACTATGTCATTGTGTCTGCCTGTCATTTCTTATTCAAGACTTGGCAAGCAATATTTTTGTAGACAGAGCTCTGTTGGGAAAAGGAAAAGCAGGTGTTTGGACTGCAAAATATACATCATGTCTTGGGGTATGGTTGACTCACGTGGGTGCTAGTCATTGCAATTGGCCAATCAAGACTCTGGAAAGGGGTGCTCTACTTGTATTTCAGCTTACCTAATCATTTTCTCTGCAAATTTTATGCATTTTTGTTGCATTTCAGCTTGGACTCTTTTTGTCCTCTCATGATACATGCATGAGACACTGTAGAGGTGCTTCTTTAGTGTTCTCTTCCTCCACAGGGCACCTTTGCCAGTTCTATCTTTTTTTATGTTTGAATTTTAAAAACATAAATGCACAAAAGAAAAAATAAAAAGAAGAGGGAAAGGGAGGAATACATAAGATATGTATGCACACTAGCATATATGTAAATACAAATTGATCATGTGTTCAAAAATATTTTTATCTGAAACTGATGTCTTCAGAATACACATTCACATGTGGCAATAACAATAAGAGTTTCTGGCCACTAAATGATGGATAGGACTATTTGTCTTTAAAACTTTGAATAGGACTCCTTTAGCACAAGTTTAGCATGTGGGATCCAATCACAGTTATATTTTAAGTCTTTTTAATTTTAATATTTTTAATTGTGTTCTGTTCTTTTATGTGGAGATCTAAAATGTTTTAATACTGTGATTACTTTGATTTCATTTTAATGTTCACTTTTTGCATTTTTTTGTTGTTTTGTTCTTTTTAAATTATACACCACCTTGAGTTTTAATTTTGGAAGAAAGGTGGGAGAAGTAGTAGTAGTAGTAGTAGTTATGAAGTTCCACCTTGTACATCACCTCAGCCAGCATAATGCCATGGGCTGTCTCTGAATCCATTGGAGAGTGTGTGTGGCCCAATAACTTTTAGGTGGATATGGCAATGTGAGGAACTCTGGAGATTACAACTCTGGAGACCAAGGTTGGAATCCCTGTTTGGCCATGAAAACCTACTGAGTAACTTTGTGCAAGTTACATTCTTTCACCCTCATGGGAAGGAAAAGGTAGACAATCTTGCCAAGAAAACCCAAGATAGGTCCCTTTAGGGTTATCTTAGGGGGGTTGCAGACTGCCAGAAATAGTGCAAATTGAGTCCACTTTTAGGGTTAGGGTTAGGGTTAGGGAATCATGGGAACTGTATTTTATTGTGGCACCAGAGCTCTCTGACAGAGAAGGCTCAATGTCTCAGAACAAAAACAATTCCCATGATTCCCTAGCACTAACCCTAACCCTAAAAGTGGACTCAATTTGCACTATTTCTGGCAGTCTGCAACCCCCCATAGGTCAGAAATGACTTGAAGACACACAAAAACAGGAATAACAAATTTCAAATGGTCTATATCAAGGCACCAGATCTGTCTGATCTTGGAAGCTTAGCCCTGGTTAATACTTGGATGAGAGACTGCCAATGAATACCAGGTGCTGGAGGCTATATTTCAGAGGAAGGGACTGGCAAACCCACTTCTGAGTATTCCTTGCATAAGAAAATCCTATGAAATTCATAGGCTTCATCTAAGATGAGAGGTGATTTCAAGGCACATGGTTGCACATCATTTATGAATCCAAACTAGAGATGAAAACATTTGCAAAGAGAACACCTTTCTCCTCTACAAAAAGCAACATATTTGCACAACATCTTTGCACTTTGCAAAGTTCTTAGCCCATTATATCATACAGTCACCTGTTCATCTTCTGTATCAAAC
Organism: Phrynosoma blainvillii; assembly: GCA_026167975.1. Classification (NCBI taxonomy): domain Eukaryota; kingdom Metazoa; phylum Chordata; class Lepidosauria; order Squamata; family Phrynosomatidae; genus Phrynosoma; species Phrynosoma blainvillii. The sequence continues at coordinate 82,418,409 of JANUYF010000002.1, forward strand.
TTCAACAAAAGGTTTTGCATTTTACCAATCACCTATTCATCATTTGTGTGTGTTGTGTGCCTTCAAATCATTTCCAACTTATAGTCACCCTATGGCAAACCTATCAGATTTGTCCAGAGGAGGTTTGCCATTGCCTTTCCCTGAGCCTCAGAGGAAGGTCACCCATGGCTGAGCTGGGAATTGAACCTTAGTCTCCAGTCATAGTCCAGCACTCAAACTACTATGCCACATTGGCTTTCATTTCATTTATGCATAAATGCAATTAAAAATCTGATTTACATTATTCAAAACCATTTATTTTTTTCTTATCCATCTTAAACCTTTCAAACGACTATAAATGACTATTCTTCAGTGGTTCCATTCTTTTCTCTCAGGCAGATTCCAGAGGGTGGCACTCGGGGACAGTTGCTCGTCTAAAACTGAGCTGAAATATGGTGTTCCTCAAGGCGTCATACTGTCCCAATGTTGTTTAATATCTACATGAACCCGCTGGGAGAGATAATCAGGAGACATGGAGCAGGATGTTATCAATATGCGGATGACACTCAAATATTCTGCTCCATGTCTCAGTCGTCTACCATGATGGCAGATGGAGGTTCTCCCCTCAATCAATGCCTTGGAGCGGTAATGGACTGGATGAGGAAAAACCGACTCAAGCTGAATTCAGACAAAACAGAAGTACTTACGGCAGGGGCCCCTAAACCAGGGATTGGGTTGTGACCGCCAGTCTTGAATGGGGTCACGCTCTCCACCAAGGACTGTGTCCGCAGTCTGAGGATGCTCCTGAACTCGTTGTTTCACATGACAGATCAGGTGCATGTGGCAGTCAGGAGTGCCTGCTATCAGCTTTGGCTGATATGCCAGCTGCGCCCATTCCTGGAAACAAGGGACCTAGAGACCGCTCTGGTAACCTCACGTTGCACGCACTGGTAACCTCACAACTCGACTTTTGTAATGCACTTTACATGGGGCTACCCTTATACCTATTGGAATCTACAATTGGTACAGAACATGGCGGCCAGGTTGATCACTGGAAGATCTAGGAGTGATCATATTACTCCGATTTTAAAATCTCTTCACTGGCTGCCTATTGGTTTCCGAGCACAGTATAAGGTGTTGGTAATGACCTTTAAAGCCCTACATGGCATGGGACCAACTTACCTAAAGGACCGCCTCTTCCCATATAATCCACCCCATTCCCTCAGGTCCTCTGGGAGGCAGCTTCTTCAATCAACAAGAACTAGATTGATGGCAACCTCCCAGATGACTTTTTCTACTACTGCTCCCAGACTCTGGAATGCCTTGCCGGAAGAGATCCATCAGATATCTAGTTTAGATGGCTTTAAGAAAGCTATCAAGACGGATCTCTTTTGGCAGGCTTATCCGGAAGAGAGTTAACTAGACCTTGTTGAATTGTGTTGATGGATTTATTGTAAACAGTCTATAAAGCCAATCACCAAAAATCTGGTATCTCTAGCAAGCTTTTTTAATTGTAAAACAGCATGAGCAAAAACAAATAATAATAATAATAATAATAATAATAATAACAACAACATCTTTACTTTAGCCAGAATGGCTAAACAGGAACAAAGCTTATCTGTTACATGGTTCAAAGTTAGTTAAGCTGCAGCATCAGGAAAATATTTTAATTAGTCCATTTCAGCTTAAAGTTAAAAGACAAGTGTGAGACTTTTCTGGATCACAACTCTCAGCCCCCAATTCTCCACCCCTTTAGGTGTAGCCCTTTCAGACTGATTGGTTGAAGTTACATGACGTGTGTTAGCCCAACCTTTAATTACCATATTAAATCATGTGACTGCAGTTTCCATAACATTCCCATGTTTATGAAACTTCTTATTGTAAACAAAGCACTTTCTCACAGAACTGTAGCTTGTTAACTGCTTGTTTGGGCTAAAGCACACCTGGGCTGATAATTGTAAAACTGGCCTCAGAAAACAACTTTTCTCAGCAAGGAAAAATACAGACATACATCTTTATATTTCAACATTTTAACATTGACTATATGTCCCATCAAATTCTAACAATCCCCTCCTGAAATGTATGATGTGTGTATGTTGTATACTAAACTAAAACTGTTATAAAACTAACTTAGCTCAATGGCTAGGCTTAAGCTCAAGACATGCCAAGTAGACGTGACATCTTTTTGTGCCTATCAATGGTCAATGTCTTTGTCAAGATGTCTGCTTGATTATGATTTGACTCAATGTATTGCAGACTCACAATCTCATTTTGTATCATTTTTCTGACATTCTGATATCTCACACCAATGTATTTTGTTTTGCACTTTAAGTTTTTAGCTTCAGCCATTGTAATGTATGTTTGAGAATCTTTATTTATCACTATCGGACTAACACATTTTTTATTTAGATCTTTCAACAACTGTCTAATCCATTCAATCTCATTAACTAACTCAGATAAGGCACCGAACTCGGCTTTTTTTGTATTTTGGGCTATGTATCTCTGTTTTTTATTTTTTCAAACAATTGTGTTTTTTCTAAACTTAATCAACAATCCTGTCACTGACTTTTTATCTTGTAGCTCAGAAGCAAACGAACTGTCAACAAAACATTCAAGTCCAGCTCGACTGTTTTGCAACTTTAATTTTTTGTCCATGTTATCCTTTAAATTTCTCAACAAATGTTTTACTGTTGTCTAGTCTTTCACTGTAGGACAATTTGCTTTTCTTTTAAGTATTCCAACGGCAAAACAAATGTCTGGCCTGGTATTGTTAGCAATAAACATCAAACTCTCAATAAAACTCTTATATATCTCTGAATTTTTAAACTCTTTAGTCCCTTTATTATTTATATAGCCAACTGACATTGGACTCTTCACTGTTTTTGCATCCTGCAATCCACACTTTTCTATCAAACTCTGAATTTTTCTTTGTTGACTCAACAAACAACTCCCATTTTTATTCCATTTTATATCAATTTTTAGATAAGACCTTAAAACTCCAAGATCTTTGACACTAAATTTCTGTGACAATTTCTTTTTATTGTTTGAATCTCCTGTTTTGAATTTGTTGCCACACACAAGTCATCTATATAAATCACCAAGATCACATCACCTTTTGTGTAAACACATGCATCAGCCACACTGTGCTTGTAACCTAGCTTCACCAGCTCATCATGTATGCAAAGATTCTAGCTTTTGGCACTCTGTTTTAAACCATACAATGCTTTCTTTAACTTGTATATCTTTCTGTCACTATCTTGTTGAAAACCCAAAGGTTGTTCCATGAAAACAGTTTTTTTCAAGACTTGCATTCAAGTATGCAGTCTCAAAATCAAAATGATGCACCAACTGGCCCCTCCTTGCAGCCAGAGCCAACACTAACCTCAAACTCTCAGGCTTTGTTGTTGGAGAAAAAGTTTTGTCAAAATTCTCAAACCTCTGTTGTGCAAACCCTTTAGCCACCAATCTGGCCTTGTATCTCTGACTACCATCCGGCATCAGCTTTTTTTTTTTTTTGTAAACCCATTTGTACCCTATCACCTTGTGATTTGCAGGTCTGTCAACAATTTCAAACACTTTTTTTTCTATCAGAGACTTGAACTCCTGTTCTCTTGTAGACTCCCATTTCAACTTTTCTTTATCACAACAATCTTGTATTTTTTTGTAACTCTCAGGCTCTTTTATCATAACTATACAAGCCCTAGCTTTCTGTATCTTAAAACGATCTGGAGGTTTCCTAACTCTAGTGGTCTTCCTCAAAACAATTGTTTTTGTCTTTCCTTTATCATCTTCAGTATCTGTGTTTGAGTGTGTGTCTCTGTCTCTGTGTCTCCTTGTTTTTGTCATTCTAAGTGCTGGTGGATGTGTGTGTGACAACTTGTCTGATGTATTAGCCTCATCCTCTGAAGAATCTGACTCTTGCTTCACTGTCCCTCCATTTTTGGCAGGTGGTGCTGTCTGTGTTTCTAACTGACCTACTTTTTTTGAATGAATGTTTTTTCACCCAGAATGTTTTTTAAAGTTTGCACTTCTTGAAAAAAGAACTTCTTGTCCACCCAGGTAAAACCTGTAACTGTTTCCTGTATAACCAACAAATATTAAACATCTCCATTTAGGTTGACCTTTTTTTCTGAAAGCTGTAGGTATATATATATATGCATATTGCCCAAACACTCTAAGATATTTTAAGTTGGGTGGTCTCTTGTAAAGCATGTGGTAAGGTGTATTCTTCACAGCAGAATTCCAAGTGCAGTTTGTCAGGAAATTAGCTGTGAGAATTGTCTCTCCCCAAAGATGCTCAGGAGCATTTGCATCAAGCATCATATAATCTTTTATTTGTTTTAAACTGGCAATCTTTTTCTCAGTGAGGCCATCCTCAGCCGGGCTATTTGGATTTGTGGTAAAATGTCTAATGTCCCTTTTTTTTTTAACCAATTGGTCAAGTGGTGAGACAAGAACTCTTCTCCCCTATCTATGACCAAGGTTTCCACTTTATAGACAAACTGTCTCTCTATCATGTTCACCCATTCCTTGAATCTTTTTCCTGCTTCACCCTTTTCTTTTAAAAGAATTACATAGGAAAATCTTGTGAAGCGATCCACAATCACCATGAAGTATTTATTTCTCCCTTGTGTCGTAGGAGAAATTGGCCCAGCTAGGTCACAGTGTAAAAATTCAAATGGTCTTTTGGCTTTAAGTTTTGTTCATTTTGCCACAGGATAAGCCTTCAGCTTAATCTTGGTGCAAACTGAACACTCTAAGTGATTTGAGCATGGTGACATCTTAAACTCAGGACAAATTTTCTCCATTTTCAAAAGATTCAGGAAACCAACATGACCTAACACTCTGTGAAAATAATGAATGCAATCTGCATGCAAAGGCTTATTTTGTACAACTGCACAACACTCTTTGTCAATCATGTAAAATAACTTGTCTTTCAGAATGGCTTTAGCACAAATCTCACCATCTTTAAAAATTAAGCATCTATCCCCCTCAAAACTTAATTTGTACCCTTCTGTGGTCAAAGCTGACACACTAACTAAACAGTTTTGCAAATTAGGTATATACAAGACATTTTCAAAATTTTTACCAAAACTAGGAATGCCAACAGTTTCCATTACTTGAATTTTCTGGGCTGCCCCATCTGCTAAGGCAACAGAAGAAACATTTGCTGGTTTTCTGCTTTGGAACAGTTCAATATTGTTTGCCATGTGAGTAGAAGCCCCAGAATCGAGAAGCCAGGTGCTGGGTGGCTGATCTTGGGTCACACTTTCACAGCTTTGAACTATGGCAACAGACCCTTTGTTAGCACTGTATCCCTTTTGGCCACCAGGGGGACGTGGCTGCTGTTGCTGCTGTTGCCCCCTCCTGCTATCTGCAGCAATCAATCAATCAATCAATCAATATATTCGGTCTTAGACCGGTATAAAAAACAAGATCGCACAAAAAGTGTATCAGTGTGACAATAGCAAATTAAAATATAAACTAATAATAAAATGATAAACTATATATGTACAATATACTGCCAAGTCTTGCTACATAGTAGTTAAATATCCATTTGTCAATTGAGGGCGCAGTTTACAAATAATATAACAGAATTTAGCCACCTTGTGGGATACAGTAGAATCATTGTTATCTAACAGGAGGTGTACATAGGAAGAATCAGTTTTATCTGGAAATTTACTCAATAGTGGACTAATCTGTTGGTAAAGGATGTCCCTATAGAATTGGCAATAAAGTAGAACATGTTCATTGGTTTCAACAGCGCCCGAACCACATGTGCAAAAACGAAATTCAAAAGGTATTTTTTTTTAATCTACCTTCCAACATGGTTGTGGGTAACACATTGAAATGTGCCAAGGCTAAAGCCCTTCTAAACATCGGGAGAGTAACATGAAATAGATATGGAGCTGGGAAGGGGACCGAGACCTGTGAGCTAAACAAGACATATTTTGAGAGGGAAGCAAAATCCATGTGTCTTTCTGCTTCTATAATTTTTTGTTTGATAATGGATTTAGCTCTATCAACATCAAGCTTTAGAAATTCATTTTTTATTGACGCCTAGCTCATTCAGTTTCTTATGAATAGAAGTTTTCCATGAGGATTTAAAGGAATCCAGAAAAATTAAATTTGTCAGCCCTCCAGGGATTTTATGCAGTTTTTGCCAGTAGGTGAGTATACTAATCCACAAACTAGATTCTATTTTAATAGAACCAGCCTCCCTTCTAAGAAGAGCATTCGGAACACAATGAGCGACCTGTAGAATTCTCCTAAGAAACTTAGTTTGAACACGTTCGAATACATTGATGTTATACAATTGGGCTCTGTAAAGAAGTTGAGGGTGAACCTTGGCATTAAACAGTTTAATTGCGGCCGGAATGAACTGAGCAACTTTAGTGAAAAAAAATCTTAAAATAGCCATTATGGTTCTTTGGGCATTACTGATGACAATTTCTGAATGGGCAGTTCTCCTGCCAGAGTAATGAAAAGCAATTCCTAAATATCTGAAAGTCTTAACCTGCTCTATATGTTGCCTATCAAGTGTCCATTGTATCAATTTGGGGCAATGAGCAAAAGTAAGGATCTTGGTATTAAAGGAGTTAACTATCAATTTCTCCTCTTTACAGAACATAGCAAGAGAATTTAGAGATCTTTTTAGTCCAATGGGAGATAACGAAAGAATGACAACAGCATCCGCATAGAGCAATGAGTTGATATGCCTGTTAGCCAGCTTTGGAGGATGAAAAGAAAGATTATTCAGAGCAGAAACTAAGGAATTAATATAAAAATTAAATAAAGTGGGGGCCAGGACACATCCTTGTCTTACACTCGTCTTAACAGGAACTGTCTTAGAGACATGTCTTTGGGGACTGCATCTAACCTTGATATTGGAATTCTCATGGATCTTAATGAGAAGCAGAAGGAGTCGTTTATCTATATTAGTACACAATAGTTTCTCCCACAATCTAGATCTATTAACTGAATCAAAAGGGGACTTAAAATCTATAAATGCCGCGTATAGAGGTTGACCATAATGGAGATATTTTTCAACAAGATAATGTAATATCATTGCATGGTCAATGGTGGATCGTCCAGACTGAAAGCCTGCCTGTTCAGCCATCAGAATATCCTCAGACTCGAGCCAGTCTAAGAACTTATTTAACAGATGTTTTGTATACAACTTGCTCACCAAACTCAGGAGACTAATCGGTTGAAAATTAGAGGGATCAATTCTGTTACCTTTTTTGTATATCGGAATAATGATGGCCATGCCCCAGTCTTTTGGAATGGAAGCAGATCTATCAATGGCCGTAAATAATTTGGAAAGAACCGGAACCCATCAATCCAGATTATTTTTAAGTACTTCACTGGTTATAAAGTCAACACCTGGGGCACGGGCCGGTTTGAGTTGAGTGATGAGACTCTTTATCTCAGAATGCTAAACTGGAGACCAAAGGGGAAGAGACGAAACTTCTATCATAAGATCTGATACTAATGAGTTTGAGTTGTTTTCAGCAGAGTCATAGAGATTGGCAAAGTGACTTTCCCATATACGTGCTGGGATCTGGGCTGTAAGATTATCTGCATTTTTAATAAACGAAGGAGCAACCTCTTTCCAAAATAGGTTGGGATTATTTGTGCTAGCTGTCATAGTTAATTTGTTCCAAGAGTCTATCATGGCGCCCTTTTTCTTTTGTCTTACTAAGAGCTTGTATCTTTTCTTCTGTTCCAGAAGTTCAGATACAGAAAATTGTATTGGATCTAATTTATGTTGTTTAAACAAATATTTAAGATGTGCCCATAATTCTTTGCATTCTGAATCAAACCAGCTCTGATGACGTATTAGTTTCTATCTAACAAAATTACTTTTGGAAATGGTTAGTAGTGGTTGTAAAGAGCTAATTAAAGTGTTATAGTTTGACAGTATTACAGAATCCAAATTAGCATCCACTATTGTAGAAGAAAGCAGCTTGGTTGATTCACTAGAAAGAAACTTAGTAAGGGTATCAGACAGTTGGGGGGACCATTTGACTCGGGTTAGACTAATATCATTACTAAAAATTGAGATCTTATCAAGAGACAAAGTAAGACTGTCCTGGAATTTTAAACACAAAAAGACTGGAAAATGATCACTGTCAGGTCTGCTAACAATAGCAAACTTGGAAATATGGGAAATTAAATTTGGAGAGACCCCCATATAGTCAAGGACCGATGGATTAGCACCTGCCCAGTGTGTATATTCAGCTGGATGGTCGTCCTTAAAACTACCATTTAGGATAATTAAATTTAATTCATCAAAGGAGCGAGCTAAGCAAAGACCCTTAAATTCACAGAACATATCTTTAGATTTACGACACATTGTTGGTGGAATAACTATAGGAGACGGAGGTTGGCAATTGTATTTAGCATACAAAGACACATCATTGGCACCAATTCTGGCATTAAGATCCCCAGCAGCAATAAAGTTAGCTGTTGGCATCTCAAACATCAAATCTTTGATAAATGAATTGAGCTTGTTCCATACACTTACTATCTTAGCCCGGCCTTGAAATGGGAGAATATAGATATTAATCAAATACAATAAATTGTTATTAAACTTCAAAAGAACAGCTAGGGCATACTGCTCCAATACAGAGACCTTAGTTATTTGAACCTTAAGTACCAAAGATATCAGCACCCCTAAGCCACCACATAATCTCCCGTTACCTTTGCCAGGAATAGCATTTAAACCCATGAATTTATAACCCTCTATGGATATCTCTTCAGCAAGCCATGTTTCCTGTAAAAAAATAATATTATGTCTGTTGACAAAAGGCATAAAAGTAGGGTCCCTACATCTAGGTTTCCAGCCAGCTACGTTCCATGAGATGATAGACAAAAAGGACAGGTCAGTTGGATGTCAATTGCCTGAGACTACAGACTGTTCCTGAGGTTTGGAAGCTTGCAGTTCATTAACAGTTGTATTTCCATTAGATTATTTCCCTTCTCCGGTACTAAATTAATTAAACTATCAGACAAACTCTGCTTAACTATTTTTGCTGCAGGGGAATTTGACTTGAGACATCTCCTTTTCTTAGTCTTAGATGATTGTGTATTCTTGATGAGCTTGGGAGTATTCAGTGTTATTAGTTGCATAGACTCACTGTGATGTCCAGTCGTATGATTAGGAGAAATTTGAGTTAATGGAATGAGCGGATCCGCCAGACAGTCCATTGGGCGTTTGGGAGACATATACATTAAAGGGATCAGATCGTCGTCCTCCTCACCAATACGCCGTTTAAGTCCATTTTTAGGTTGTAACAAAGGATCCGGTAAAGAGCAGCTAATGGGTAATAAATCCTTAATTGACTTAGTTGCCGTTGTTACCGACATTAGCATGCATTTGACGGCATCGAACCTATTTAGTACTTGCTTTTGTACCTCATTAGAGAGGGAGCCAAACATCTCAGCCAGTTTTCCGTCATCATCAAGGAGACTCTCAGGAATTGATGTTGTCCTCCTGGCATCCTCATTAAAGTTTGCCTTCTGATGGGAAGCTTCCCGTCTTGAAAAAGACCTAGACAAAGGCTGGATATTGGAATTACAAAAAACACGTACTGGTGTGATTGAAAATTCCTTAAATGAACTCCAATTTTTCAATATCAAAGAGGGTATTGTGGCATTTTTAAACCTCAAAACAATTCTCTTAGAGTTGTTATAGGAGGGCAGCCAATCAATTCCAAGTAGCTCATTATATTGCAGATGACGATGTAAGAGAAGAGAGAGTGAATGCAATATAACAAGCTTGTTATGCCATCTAGCGTGGTTGTAATGATTGTTGGCTACTAATAGTGCTATGCTATTTTGCATTAGCACTAGCTTGTCACTGCTCCTAACTTTAGCATTGTTTTGGGTTTGTTCGGAGTCTTTTTTATTAGATGATGCTCCTGAATTTGATGGACATTTGGGCTTGGTCATAAGGTCTTTCAGCCTATCAAGTTTCAGATCTATACTTGTTAGTTTATCAAAAATAGCAATTACTGTTCTGGCAGTAAGTAAGCAATTCTAGCTACAGTGTCAAGATCAGTCATATGATTGATACCAATATCTGGGTCAGAATCTGGAACAGGCTCTTCTTGCAGGGAGAGAAAGGATGTTTCAGAAGTAGGCTTATCATTGTCTTTTAGCAAAAATAGCTCCTCCATTTTCAATTGTTTCAAGGTAGTAGCAGCCTCCAATAATTTTGAGTTCATTGAACTCATTCCTAAATTCTTGGCAGGTTTCTTAGTCCTTTTAACATTTCTACAGACTTCTTTATTGGCTGACCTCCTTTTCCGCTTAAGACTATTCTTAGCTACCATGTTTTCATGAATTGTCCAGGTAAGTGACCAAACTAAATTAAAGCACCCCAATTAAAAATGTTAAAATATGTGATAAAATAAAAGTACTAGGTGAGATCCCTAATCAGTCCATAATTAGAAAAGCACTTAAAGCACTTAAAACCGGTTGCAGAACAACAGAGTAAAAGAGCCTTTTACAGCACAGGTATCGCTTCCGCCACTTGCCGCTGGTTGGGGGGGAGGGGCTCGCCGGGCCCAGGTGTACTAGCTACCCTTCCCTTTTTATGCCGCCGCCCACTGTATTACAAATTCTATGCTAGAGGTATATCTTTGTTAGGATCACGCCACCGGCTCAGGCTTACTAGGAGTGCATTGCCACCTCTAAATCTCATAGAGTGAAGGAGGTCCTGGGCGTGCCTAGGACTAAACGTCCAGTTTCCACTTCCACCGCCACGATCTCTAAAAGCAAAAAATGTTATTGTTATTGGGAGGCGGGGGATAGAGCTGGCGTTCCCACGACCAAATGCCCGTTGTTTCCTCAGCCTCTGCTCTTCGGAGGACAGGAGCTCTTCCAAGTGTTTTATACTCTCAGCCTGGTTGGGAGGCTGGAGCCACGCCTCTGCTGCCTCTGGATCCTTGGGTGGAGTGGGGAATGATCTCTCAGGGCATTCCTACAGCCAAACACCCAGCGTTTCCTCAGCCTAGTTCTTCGGAGGACAGGAGCTCTTCCAAGTGTTTTATATTCTCAGCCTGGGTGGCGGCTGGAGCCATGCCTCTGCTGTCTCTGGATCCTTGGATGGAGTGGGGAATGATCTCTCAGGGCGTTCCTACAGCCAAACACCCAGCGTTTCCTCAGCCTAGCTCTTCGGAGGACAGGAGCTCTTCCAAGTGTTTTATACTCTCAGCCTGGGTGGGGGCTGAAGCCACGCCTCCGCTACCTCTGGATCCTTGTGTGGAGTGGGGAATGATCTCTCAGGGCATTCCTACAGTCAAATACCCAGCGTTTCCTCAGCCTAGCTGTTGCCCTCTCCTGCTATCTGCAGCAAGCTTTCTGCAGTCCTTTTTAAGATGACCAAACTGTTTGCAATAGAAGCACATTTTCCTTTTGAAACTGTTACTTTTTCAGTTTGCAACTCTCTTGAAGCTCCCTCTGTGGCATTTGGAGGCCTTGCAGTTGTAGATCCCTGTTTTTGCTGTTCTGTTTCGAATCTCCTTCTCTGAGCCTCTTCTAAAATTCTCCCACAGACCATTTTCATAGTCAATTGGGCACCTGGTAATGCTTGCAAGCCCAACAAAATATTATCATAAGATTCATTTAAAGATCCCAAAAGGATGTAAATTTTTAGGTTTTCATCCAAAGCTATGTCCCTTGCTTGAACCTGAGCAAACAAGTCTCTCATGCGATCTAAGTGACTTTCTGCAGAGTCTTTGTCTTTCATTTTGCATGAAAACAGTCGCTTTGCCCAAATCATCTTTGCCAGATCAGAGGTGGACTGGTGAATTCTAGCCAGAGAGTCCCATATCTGTTTTGCTGACGCTAAATGCTTTACGTGGTTTAATTGCCCCTCAGACAAAAGGAGAAGGAGGGTTGTCACAGCTTTAGAATTCCTTTCCACCTCAGCTACAGATGGGTTAGGGGGAATCCCATGTTTTACAGTCAACCACAAATTTTCTCGAATCAAAAGGCTTTTACTGTACACTTGCCAAGATGCATAGTTCTCTGCTGTTAATTTCAGAAATTTGGCAAGCTCTATTTTTAATTTGTCCTTTTTTAATCCAGCACAAGCCTTGAAAAACTGCTTGCCCCTCCCAGCTGTCTTTCCAGGACACTTTCTCTTTAAAACTGCAGCTTTAAAACCAACCGGCTAATTGCTGCTTTCTCTTGCCACTTTAACAGCTCCGAGAGAGTCCATTGAAATTAATTGCCTTGAGATAAGGAGGGTTTCTACTTACTGGCTTTGTGCTGTTTGATGGCCATAATTCAGGCTTGAAATTCCACCTTGTCTTCCTCCAGCCGCTTTGCCATCCGCTTCAAGCTGGCAAAGCTGAGAGAAAGAGAAAATAGCTCCTGCCTTTTAAAATTCCAGGCTTGGCTTCAGAGTATCCTGATGTTTCGAAAAAAACCATCCTCTGCGACCACTTGTTGAATTGTGTTGATGGATTTATTGCAAACAGTCCACAAAGCCAATCACCAAAAATCTGGTATCTCCAGCAAGCTTCTTTTATTGTAAAACAGCATGAACAAAAACAAATGATAATAATAATAACATCTTCACTTTAGCCAGAATGGCTAAATAGGAACAAAGCTTATCTGCTACATGGTTCAAAGTTAGTTAAGCTGCAGCATCAGGAAAATATTTTAATTAGTCCATTTCAGCTTAAAGTTAAAAGACAAGTGTGAGACTTTTCTGGATCACAACTCTCAGCCCCCAATTCTCCACCCCTTTGGGTGTAGCCCTTTCAGACTGATTGGTTAAAGTTACATGATGTGTGTTAGCCCAACCTCTAATTACCATATTAAATCATGTGACTGCAGTTCCCATAACGTTCCCATGTTTATGAAACTTCTTATTGTAAACAAAGCACTTTCTCACAGAACTGTAGCTTGTTAACTGCTTGTTTGGGCTAAAGCACACCTGGGCTGATAATTGTAAATCTGGCCTCAGAAAACAACTTTTCTCAGCAAGAAAAAATACAGACACACATCTTTACATTTCAACATTTTAACATTGACTATATGTCCCATCAAATTCTAACAGACCTGACCCTCCCCCATTAAGTGCCCTCTCCCTTTTTTACATGTGTCTCTGAGGGGATAATTTGCCCCAGATATAAACTGGGGATGCTTCAGTGCTTTTGTCCAATTAGGAGTGTGAGTTATTGATTATTGTTTAAAATGTTAGATTTTAAACTGCTAGATTTAATTGTAATTTTAAGGGGGGTATATAATTGTTAAATATTGTGGGTGTGTATTTTTAATGTAAGCCACCTGGATAGCTTTCGCTAAAGGCAGGGTATAAATAAATTATTATTATTATTATTAATAATAATAATAATAATAATAATAACCACTGAAAACCATAACCGTCCATCAAAAATCATTCTTTTCCAACATTTCCTGGTATCTCAACATTCTTATTTACCTGCTACTTCTTTCCAATAAAAAGCTTCTTGATCTGACACCCATAAAGGCATGTTTGGACATAACCTGAGTTAAAATCTACATTCACCTTCACTTTATCCTACCATAGATACCATCCATCTTGCTCTTGGCTCACCACAATGGCTCTAATTTTGTTTGCCACTGTTGTACCTACTTTCTCTGCTTATTCTGGAATTCCCGATTAGTCTTGCAAATTTATTCATTCATTTCCTTCAGCTTTCCCACTTCCTACTGGTTTATGAACATCTCCCACTCTTCTGGCAAATATCTCAATTAATGTATTCTTATTTTTGCACTTTATTATTTTTCTTGTTTCATTGATGGTAGCAACTCATAAACACATGGCAAAATGTCTTTGAGATAAATCAAAGTCATCCACAAAAAGACTGTAAGATATCAACATATTGACAGGAAAAGAATAGTCAATATCAATTACTTCCTTGGTCCCATGTCTTTTGTCCCAGTGTGCTGTTATTCAGAATGCCGAGGTGATGAAAAGGTGTGGAAGAAGGTAAAAGTTACATTTCCTCATTTCCCCTCACACAAGTTCTGCTGCTCATTTGCTATATCTTTTTCCTCTAGCTGTTGCAGTTGTACACTACACAGTGAGAGGTGTCTAGACCAACTAATGTAGCCCCCTCTTCATGCTTCTGCTTCTGTGATCCTTATTACCAATAAACATTAAATATGTTTCTGGCTATCTCATTTAACAAAGTCCTGTGCTTGGGATGTTACTTTTTTAAAAAAATAATGTATGATGTAACTCATTTGTCAACTACAAAATCAGCTCAGGTGTGGAACAGACTGCCTGAAAAGGGCAGATTTGGGCCACCCTGGAGCTGGTCACTCTAGATCTGTGGAAACCACACACCGTGGCCCCAATCCACCCTGGAGCTGGCCCAAATAGGAATGGAAAATATCCACTCCTATTTGGTCATGTAAAAAGCCTCCTTAAGCGGCCCTGCTGCAACTTCAGGGTGGCTTCTGGGTGCTCCAGTGGCATGCAGAGTGTAAATGCCATGCCCCCATAGTGTCCTGAACCTGCCCTGTGTGATTGGCAGGGTGACTTCTGGGAGGCTTGGGAGCATGCAGCATGTAAATGCCACACTCCCAAGCCGTCCAGAAGGCAGCTTAACTTGCTGGTCTGTTCTGGCCCTCATTGCTGTTATAACAATTCACAAATGCAACTCATTGCATCACTTGTTAATTTTAAAGTTACTATAAAACTCTCCCTAGAAGCCAAGATAACAAAGACATGACCACTAGGAAAAGCAATGATGCTTGGTAAAGTAGAAGGCAGTAGGAAAAGAGGAAGACCTCATTCCAGATGGTTCAACTCAATCAAAGAAGACACGGCCCTGAGTCTACAAGATCTGAGAAGGGCAGTTGAGGATAGCGTGACTTGGAAGTCTCTCATTCATAGGGTCACCATAAGTCAAACCAAACTTGATGGCAGTTAACAACAGCAACATAAAAACAACAGCAACAAGGTAAGAAAATTACCCAGAATCTGTCTGGGAAGACAGTGAAAATACGCAAGAAAGCATTTTTGTTCCCAAACAGTAATGAAAAGAAATGATGTTATAGATTACATTAGAAAGTAATCTTACTTTTTATTATTTTGCAAGAGTATTATGCCCTGAAAGTAACATGTTAACTGATAGGTAATATAAATATGTGTAACATTGTACTTTTAAGCTTTAAAAAATTCCTTGATCCTTGGAGTCTCATATGGCCTTTCTTATCAATCCTATCTGTTCATTATAGTGGGCAGAGTGAGGAGGCAATTAGTCAAAATGGCTCAAATCTAATAATGAAGCTAGCTTTAAAAATATATTTCAGAGCTTCTGTACAGCCTAACAAAAAATTCCTTCTCAACTCTAAATTTAGAATTCAAACTTGGATCATGAAACCTGTTTTTAGCTCCATGCCTTACAAGTACGATTTAATCAAGGCAGCTCAAATAGCAGTCACTTTCTAATAGAGATTAAATTTTCTATAACAATATTATATAGAATATTGCATTCTGATGACCCACTGATTAAAGGCCAGTTCAGGGGGATTCACTTAGAATTCCCACTGATGCTTTAGAATGGCTGACATCTTTTAACAAAACTTAGGGGGGGTTGCAGACTGCCAGAAATAGTGCAAATTGAGTCCACTTTTAGGATTAGGGTTAGTGCTAGGGAATCATGGGAATTGTTTGTTTTTTTCTGAGACATTGAGCCTTCTCTGTCAGAGAGCTCTGGTACCACATTAAACTACAGTTCCCATGATTCCCTAACCCAAACCCTAACCCTAACCCTAAACCTAAAAGTGGACTCAATTTGCACTATTTCTGGCAGTTTACTCTTTTCCCAATAAATTGTTTGCAATTTCCCAGATTATATCTCTAAAAATATAATACCCCTCACAGTTTAATTGGACATTTTTTCCTTTAATATTTCTTTCTATAGAGACTTCCAAAAGGCAGAGTCAAGGACCATAAAGGTTAGAGCAGGAAAATTACAAACAGATCAGTTTTATCTAGGAGGAATCAGTTAAAGAAAATCTCTGCAGGAAGCTTAAAGGTGTCATTTTGACAAAGAAAATTGAAAAAAGGTGAGGCCAGAATGATGTGATATAATTTCACACTGTGCTCAGTTCTACTTCATTCAGCAGTGTAGAAAAACACACTAATATTTTTCAATTCATAACAGAATTCCTTGAGGAGCCCAAAGGAAGTATCAAAGAGATGAAAACATCACACCTTGATCATGTTCCTAGAAGAATGACACTTCAAGCTTAGCAATAAAATTAAATTAAATTATAATAAAAATAAAATAAAATCATACTAGGATTGCATAGGATGTACTGACATTTAGATTCATATTCCAGTTTGAGAACTTCCTATGCATTCATGGAAGTGTAAAACAGCAAATGCTAACTCTAACAATTGCTGGAGAATGGGCAAACCATCCCTATATAAGCTACACTACAGAGATTGAGGTTCATATTTCGAGTAGTTTATGGGATCATTTATTTCATATAGGAAATGGGGAGGGAATGTCAAAATTCATTCCCGTCAGGTAGTGATGATCTTTTACTATAGTGATTGAGGTGGCTCCCTTCTTCTTCTTCTTCTTCTTCTTCTTCTTCTTCTTCTTCTTCTTTGCAATTTCTTTTTTGCTATGTTAATATGCCTCAGATGAGGAAAAAACTTCCCTCTCACCATTTCACCACCATGTTTGAAAAAAAATCAAAATGATCTAGATATAGACTCATTCCACAGAATTTTTAATGTAAGTCCCAAATTAGATGCCACCAAAAAAAGTGTAGTGTGGTGGTTATATTTAAAAAGAGCAAAGAAGTTGCCCCCTAGCATATTGATAAAAGTTTCCCCTTGCGGTAGTGATGTTGTGATGTTTGATCCTCCCCTAAAATCAGCAGTTAATTTTCCTCCCATTCATGGTGTGAAATTAACACCAGCAAGTATAAGGAACTATTACTGTATTATATTATTGGATTGGATATTATCATTATCACTGTATGAGCATAGATTTTGTGATTGCAATGCTGACTTTCCAAGTCAAATGTTACAATGTTCCTGCCTTTCTAAAGGATGTTTGTCATATTGTTGGTTGTGCTCTTTGCCACTGAAAAAAGATGGGCCAAACTCCACAGCTAGCCATTCACTATCAAGTACCTCAAACAGATGGCATTTACTTTGTACAAACAATCAGAAGCTTGGGAAGAAATTTTAATATGAAGTGGCCTCTTACACACAAGTTCAGTGGCAAACATTGCTGTGAATTACTTCTTTTTTTCTTGCTAGCATGATTTTGGAAATGGAAGTATATGTCAACCACTGATGTCCTCAACCACACAGAGAATTTAAGGATTGCTTGTTTGTATAAACTAGCTCTTAATTTATATAAAGCCTTTATCATGAGATCACAGCTGCTGTCTTGCATTGAATTGGTTGAATGTGGAATAAGCAGCTAGAAGAGGATTAGGGTTCTGTTGATAATAAGCAAAGAGCAAAAAATGGGGGTAGAGTGTCATTCTGCTTTTACAAAACCAGGCTATATCTCCTATGAATCTCTAATCCACAGTAATACAAATGGCAGGTTACACCAATGATTTGTCTTCTGTAAGGAGAATCGCCCGGCTTCCCCTAACATTCCAGGCAACTGTGTCCTTTCATCTAGCAGAAGCTTTAATCCTATGCACAATTACCTTTGAGTAAGTCCCCTACAATATCTAAGTATTTTCCTCTATCCAAACATGAACAGGCTTGCACTGTAAGTAATGTAGTTATTGTTGTTTTTATAACAGATTCAAAGCTAAAATATGCTAGAAACAATTATTCTTCCTCCCCTAACTCAAATAATTTATGCTTTGCTCATCTCTCTTAACTGCAGTTTTCTGTGAGTGTGTTTTTCCTCTACCATTAACAGCTCTTTTGGAGGGAATATTCATCAAGACAGGACAAAAAAATTGCATGCTTTGGAAAACACTATCTAAGGCTAAACAATATATCTAAATGACACCTCTGCATTTTGACACTGTAGAGGAAACCACTGACATTAGCTTCTTCTTCCTGTGTGAATATACAGGTATTGTGTCTAATTGCAAAGTGAAGACATTTCCGTATGTGATCAAGACCTGCATGATACTAGATTTACAGAAATTCTGGGGAAAAATGTCAAGGAAGGCAAAGGAAGCATTCTCTGGCTAGAAGAGTAGGTGGACAAAGTAATACCATGGTTTTTAATTTGGGATAGTGAAAGTTAGCATGGTGCAGTTACTTAAGTGTTGGATTATGACTCTGGAAGACCACAGTTAGGAATCCCACCTAGACATAGAAACATACTGGGTGAGCATAAGCAAGTCACCCTTCGGTGTTGTCCTCATGGGCCAAATGGCCCGAGTTCCCCCCAGCTTCATGCCATCTAGTGCAAATGTCATGGGTCAAAAACTGCAGGATAGGTTCAGGCCTGATCCTGCCTTTCCAGAGACAGATCTGGAAGATCCAGTCTAACCCCAGGGTAAAGAGCCTTTACCCTGGGGTAAAATAGCCCTAGTTTACTGCAGAATTTCTAAGACATTCCACATCAAAACCAGGATGTTCAGACAGCATCCCCATGTTCCTTACTTTCTGGTCATGGATCCAACTGAGAAGCCCCCAGTCACCCCATCTGATGCAACCAGGTGCCCCATTTCCATGTCGGACGAGGCAACTGGGGGGCTTCTCAGTTGGATCCACTGCCAGAAATGTAGGGATGCATGTCTCTGAAGCAGCTGGAAGCTGTTGAGACAACCTAAGGTGGCCCAAAGCCACTGGCAAAAGGATTGGTTAAAAATGCTCCTGCTGGAGGCTGACATGGGACCATGGAAACAGCCTGCTTTGAGAGTGGGCTGTCCAGTTGCTGTGGTCGCAGGCTGATCGGGCCTAATCACAGATCGAGTGGCCGAAGGCCTCTCCTAGCCACCCATCTGCTTTACCCCTGAGAAGGCTTTCAATGAAGTTGATTCAATTGTTAGGTACTCAAAGCCTTTGGATCCACCTAGCAGACAGAACCATAATGGTGAGAAGGAGTAAAGGAAAAACATAGGCAATAGGGAAGGAACAGTGATGCTGTGAAAACTTTCATAGGGAGCCTTAAAGAAGGAGATGTGCCTGGAAAAAGGGAGAAAGATTCTGCCTTAAGGGGATGGGTGAGGGCACTAGATGCATAGCAGTGCATAGATGTTAGCAATGCATAGACAGGGAAAGAAGAGACCACACTTTAGCCATATTTAGCAGTCTTTGAAGGTGGATGTGTTGCCCTCCAGAAGATACAATGCCTAGTTTAGTGCTTAATTACAACATTGAACTCTCAGCTCTGTGTCAGCCATGTTAATGCTAAACTTTCTTCTTTGCTTGTGTGGGATTTCTTCATTTTTTAACTAAGAAAGAAGCCCATCTATCTTAGTGCCATTAACAGGATAGCTAATGCCTTCTTCCAGAAGCCTTTCCCAACAGCATGTAATATGAATTCTTGCCCACCATGACCTTTCCAATCTCAGATTTATGGCTTTCTTCCCATGTACACATAGGTATTCCCATGATTTTCTTAAGTGCCAGACCACTACTGTTATACTAAGAGTAATGCTACTGCTGGGCTGTTTCTGATTTTCTCTCTCCCAAGGATGATGATAATGTATGAGACATTGGTGAGGAGGGAGGCATTTTACCACAAAGGGTAATTAGTTTTAAGAGATGGGCAAAATTGTTGATCAGGAAATGGAGGCATCCATGATGATACAATATTTTTAAAAGTATTTTCTTCCTTAACAAAACAATGTTGCTAGCACTTCAAGTTACCAGAGTTCCCACTTCTCAAAGAATGAGCAAATGGGAATGAGGCAACATCAGCTTGCAGAACCTTTTCCAAGGCTGTTGCTGAGATAGTGAGAAGGAGGATGGTTGGGGGTTAGTCTACATATATAAGTGTATTAACTGCATTGCTGCGAATTTTCACACATTTGCATCAACAGTTAATTGTCTTCACTTTCCCTCACAAATTCACATCTGTTCATATATATTCACTCTCCTTTTGCTGAAAATATACAGCAATGCAAAACCATGTGACACAGACAGATGGCCACACATGCAATAATGTATATTTTTGAAGATTTCTGTGGAAACTCCAATGAAAACCATGAAGCCATTTTTATGTGGAGTTTAAGGAGTTTGGGGGAAATGCCTGAACTCTTGCAAATAGCATGTGGCCAGATCACATTGTATTTGACTGGAATGAAGAGTATTGTAATCATGTAGATCAGTCTTGGGACATCCCCCCCCCCACCCGACCAAAGAGTGTCCGTGGAAAGGCTGGTATGCCAAGCTGTTCCATAGCCATACTTTTGGAAATAAGAATGCCACAGGGCTACTAGCGAAATCTTCCCTACCTTTTTGAGGGTCAGCTATGTTTTCTGTTGTTATTTTGCTTTAGAATTGAAAGAAACCTTTTTCTATCTTCTCTCATCGAAGGGAATCATTTTGTTTATATTTTAATTCAAATGTATATAATTTTACTTTCCAAACCAGGGTGAACATTGACATGTGGTTACATCTTAGCATTTGTTGTTGTTGTTAGCTGCCCTCAAGTAAGTTCTGACTCATGGTGACCCTGTGGATGAGACATATCCAAGAATCCCTATCTTCCACTGCCTTGCCCAGATCCTGCAAGCCCTACCCCATAACCCCTCTGATTGAGTCTATCCATCTGGTTTGTGGTCTTCCTATCTTTTTATGTCCCTCTACCTTTCCTTATTGTCTTTTCTAATGAGTTGTGCCTTCTCATGATGTGGCCAAAGTACGATAGTCTCAACAATCATATTTGCTTCCAAGGAGAGCCCTGGTCTGATCTGTTCAAGAACCCATTTGTTTGTCTTCTTGGTTGTCTGTGATATCCTAAGTACTCTTCTCCAGCATCACATTTTGAAGGAGTTGATTTTCTTTCTCTCTGCTTCCTTCACTGTCCAGCTCTTGCATCCCTACATGGTAATTTGGAATACAATGGCCTGAACGATTTTGACTTTAGTGCTCAGTTGTATGTCTTTGCTCTTCAGTATCTTTTTCAGTTATTTCATAGCTGCACTTCCCATTCCTAGTCTTCTTATTTCTTGACTGCAGTCTCCATTCTGGTTAATGTTTGATCCTAGATATGAGAATTCTTTAACTATTTCAATTTCCTCGTTGTCTAGATTGAATTTTGTATTTCTTCTGTGGTCATTATTTTTGTTTTCTCTATGTTCAGCATCAGACCTGCCTTTGCACTTTCATCTTTGACCTTTCTTGTTAACTGTTCCAATTCCTGAATGTCTTCTGTTAATATTATGATGTCATCTGCATATCTTAGATTGTTAATGTTGCTTCCTCCTATCTTAACTTCTCCTTTTTCTGATTCTGATTCTGCTTTTCTAAGATATTCTCAGCATATAAGTTAAACAAGTAGGGTGATAGGATGCAGCCTTGTCTTACCCCTTTGCCTATTGGGAAACACTCTATTCCCCAAATTCTTTTCTAATTGTAGTCTCTTGTCCTTGGTACAGATTCCTCATCAGGACTATCAGATGTAGTGGCACCCCCATATCTTTGAGTGTATTCCATAATTTTTCGTGATCTATACAATCAAATGCTTTGCTGTAGTCTATGAAACACATGCTGATTCTTTTTTTGAAATTCTTTGGTGCACTCCATTAGCCATCGTATGTTTGCAATGTGGTCCCTAGTGCCCCTTCCTTTTCTGAATCCTGCTTGCACCTCTGGAATTTCTCTCTCCATGTATGATTGGAATCTATGCTGCAGAATTTTGAGCTTTATTTTGCTTGCATGTGAGATTAATGCGATTGTCCTATCATTGTTGCAGTCTTTTGCATCTCCTTTCTTTTGGATTGGTATGTATATTGAGTGCTTCCAGTCGGTTGGCCACCACTTTGTTTTCCATATTTGCTGGCATATTTCAATTAGCACTAAAGTTGCATCTTGTTAGCATATGTGCATTTTCACAAAATTTTGGACACATGTGGAGTTCCCTCTATGACCTCTGAGGGATGTCAGCCATAATCCCCTAGATGGCAGGTCATGTAGGCACTGAGAGACCTGCCCAAGACCACTGGAAAATTCCCTAACAGACAGGTTTGGGAGTTGCCAAAAGGGAAAGACCATTATACTGGAAAAGACACATAATAGTGTTTATTTGTCTTGAGTCTCACATTTAATGGGGCAGTGATCAGATTTGACTGCACCCTTTTCTCTAGCCTCCCTTCCTTGATAGTTTCGAAACCAAATGCGTTGTTTAGACTATGCTCACACCTAGGTTAACAATACTAAACCCATCAACACCTTTGTCCGACAGTTATCAGGCTTATAGCTAGAAGGCAGGAATTCCCTATAAGAAACCTTGGATTTCTAGGCTCCATGTGCTATCTTGAGAGTGCATGCAGACTCCACGTTGGGCTGTACTCTGATTTAGCTCCCACGGCCATCTCCTTCCTCATTTTTGTAGCTGTGCTTCATTGCCATCATCATCAATCTTCGCAGCCAAGCTCGGAGAAGCCTTTGGAAGTAAGTATTTCCCCTCAGCCTAGCTCCTCTCAAGCTATCTCCGCTTTCACCCATCTTTCCTTCTAGTGTGTTTGTGCCATATTTGGATGCATGCAATTTTCCCCCATTTGTTAATTAATAAATATTTAGATTTTAATTGGATAAGCCCATCTCTGCGTCTTCCCTTGAGAGATCTATTAGTCTTCTGGTATACATAATGGTACCTGGTTCTGAGAGGCTTTGTTGGGACCTCACTCTCGCACATTTGAGCTAATTATAAATTCCCCTTATTAGTTCTGATCCTAACAATCTGTCTGTAGGCACTGTAGCAGTTCAACTGAGATATCATCTGTTCTCGGTGATTTATTTTTTCCCATTTCCTTTATTGCAGGTTCCACTTCCCTTCTTAGAATTCAGGGTTCATCTTCATATGGCTCTTCATTCCAAATATTATTCATTCCCTCATCTCTCTTGTATAACTCTTCTGTGTATTGCCTCCAGCGTCTTTTTTTCCTTTTTCCTGTATTATGTTCTTTTTTTTCTCCATAGAGCATCCCTGCCCTTGGTTTGAACTTGGCTTTAATTTCTCAGATTTTTTGATAGAGGTCTCATTTTCTTCTCTTTTTGTTGTTGTCTTCTATTTCTCTGAATTGGTCATTGTAGTATTTCTCTTTATCTCTGAGTGTCAGCTGTGTTCATACTTCTGGCTTTGTTCCTATCTCCCTTTGCTTTTGCTTTTCTTCTTTCTTTTATTGCATGAAGTGTTTCATCTGTCATCTATTGTTTCTTATCTTTCTTTCTGGCCATTGTTAGTGTTTTCTTACATTCATCTTTAATTATGTCTTTGACTTCTGTCCACAGTTCCTCATGTTCCTGGTTGATTATACTCAATAATTCTTATACTGGTCAAGGACTGAATAAATTGAATTGAAATTGGTTATACTCAATAATTCAAAATTCTTACATTGTCCTTGAATTCATCTGAAATGTTATTCAGGTCATATTTTGGTATAATGATAGTTTTTGTTTTCTTCTTCAGCTTTACTCTGATTTTTGTTATGAGCAGTTCGTGGTCTGTGCCACAATCAGCTCCTGGTCTGGTTTTGGCCACAAGGATAGAGTTTCTCGATCTATCTGGTTTTTGTTTTACCATCTGTCCAGGTGTATAGTCTACTATCTGGTTGATGAAGCAGGTATTTGCAATGAATAGATTATTGGCTTCACAGAATTCTATCAGACACTTTCATACTTTATTTCTTGTTCCTAATCCAAATCTTCCTACTTTTTTTCTTTTTTCTTTTTTGTTGCCAACTTTAGCATTCAAGTCTGCAATGATTAGTTTGAAATTTTGTGATGGTATGTTGTCAATTTCTTCCTGGATTACATCATAGAATCTCTCAATTTCCTCTTCATCTGGATCTGTGGTTGGTGCATATACCTGGATTATTGTTATGTTTATAGGTTTACCCTGAAGCCTTATTGATAATATACAGTCTAACTTTGTGTTGTATCCTTTGAATGCTCTAGCTATGTCTTTCCTTAGTATGAAAGCCACTCCATGTCCTGGATTGTGGCCAGCACACACAAACTTATGCCGATAAGGATGGCTCAACAAGGTAATTAGCTATGCAGCTGGAAAGAGTCCCCAAACCTTGCAGGGAATGAGAGAAAGAGCAAACCGAAAGTCAAAGCTGAAATCAGGAATACCAGAGTCACGATAGTCAGTCCAGTCCAGGGTCAGGTCAGCTGGGGGGGGTAGCAATAGTCCAGTCCATTCCAAAGTCAAGAGTCGAGGCAACAAGGAGTCGAGATGCAGGGAGCCAGTGCAGGCAGCAATCACACTGAAGGATCATGCAATAAACTCTGTCATTGAGTTGGTGTATTTCTGCTTCCTAAATAGGGGACACCCTCCCCCGTACCAGATGAGGCTGTTAGCTAATTGCTTCACAGCAATTCTCTGGGATCATCATCTGCCAGCACTTTCAGCCCTGCGCTGCCTGAAGGAGGGAACCTTCAAGCCTGATTCTTCCCCAGAGTCACCACTAGGCTGCTGTACCACCAGAGTAATCCACCAGTACTAGGACCTGGCTGAGCCTCCTCCTCTGGGGCTGGGAGATCAGGGCTGGGCTCTGGCAGAGCAGGATTAAGACCTGGTGTAGCCTCAATTACCTCCTGCACTGGAGCAGGATTAGCCCCTGGTGTAGCCTCCATTACCTCTGGTTCTGGAGGAGCCCCATCCTCCTCATCATGCTCCAAGACCTGTTCTTGGCTGTCCTTGACACTCCATTTCTTCTAGGTTTTTTTTTCATTTCCTGAATAGATTACTGTATAGTTGTCCGAGTCAAAGTGACTCATTCCTGTCCATTTTAACTCACTCACTCACTCACTCCTAGTATTGCTATATTCATGCATTCCATTTCCTTCTTTACTATGTCTAGTCTTCCCTGGCTCATGCTTCTCATGTTTCATGTTCCAATTTACACTTCTTTAAATTCTGAAGTCCGGTACTCATATGAAAAAGGCTTGAAAGAGGGAGCATAACAAAGTGCTCACAAAAACAAACAGAAGTATGCAAGAAGGTTCATGCTGGATTAGATCAAAGGCCTATGTGGTCCAGCCTTTCACACAGTAGCTAGCCAGTTCTCAATGAGAAATCAGTCATCAGGACTTTCCAGACTAAATGACCCGGCCCTGGGCAGTTCCCTCCTTCATTCAAACCTGGTTCCCTTTTAAATGTAGCAAGGAGATTACCTGCTACGGTTTGTTATTTTTTAATTTCTGTTATATTGCTTGATTTTTAATTATATTACTATTTAATTCTGTTTTAAGGGGGGGGGGAGGGATATCTTGTTATTGTAATTGTTTTTAATTTGTAAACCACCCGGATTGGGTAACCATTGGGCGGTATAGAAATAAAATTTATTATTATTATTATTAAGTATCTCATGTTCCCCAACATACATGTATATATTAGCAGGCCAGGGTTTTGTTTGTTTGTTTGTTTGTTTGTTTTGGACAGCCTTCTGCTTGCTTCTTTGTACAGTGGGCCCTTGTTATCTGCTGTGGTTTGGTTCCAGGGCTCACCGTGGATAATAAAAACTGTGGATGCTCAAGTCCCATTAAATATAATGGCACAGCAAAATGGTGTTCCTTATATAAAATGGAAAAAAATCAAGGTTTGCTATTTAGAATTTATAGTTTTTGGGAATATTTTCAAGCTGTGAATGCTTGAATCTGTGGATAAAAAATCTGTAGATAAGAGGGCCGACTATATTGTGGAACTGGTGTTTCTCCTTCTCCTTCTTCTTTCAATGAAAGTATTGGGTTGGCCAGCCAGCCAAGATGCCGAGAACATTTTTTTTCCACCCCAGGAGAAAAATTAAGTATCATACTGTTGCATTTCCATGTCAGACTGACAGGTATCACAAAAATGGCCCTACAGGCCATATGTTGCTCACCCTTGCTTTAATCATTTGACTTTGCCACATGTTGCTTATATTGCCTTCATATCAAACTGAGTACTCAACAGTGAATTGGATAATTCCAAGTGCAAGCATAGCACAATCAAGTGTCTCAATATTTATATCTCCATCTCCTACCTTCAAATATATTTTTCTTAATTATAATATTATACTGGCTGACAATTCCAGAGGGCAATAGTGATTTCATCATTTCTAGTGAGGCTATCACTTCCCCTAGAAACTTCCTTAATTCCTTTGTGCTTTCTCCTTTATACAAATGCCAAAATTATTATTCATTTTATCTAATGCTTTACTGCAAAACAATCACTTTAATCTGTTCAGTGTAATTAAATTAATGCACATACATGATTGCTTCCATTCCTTTTTCTATTTTTATCAAAACTTCCATACTGATAATATTCTCTCCCTCTCCCCAATCTTTTTGAAGTTAATCAGAAATAGGATACCAGAATCAAGTTACTGCCAGTTAACATCTAGAAATAAAATTTTCATCTAACCTTATTTAGGCTACAAACAACTGAGGCCTAAATTTTAATCTGGGTCAAATGTCCAGAACCATGTATTCACATTCAAAAAACGATCCCCATCTTTTTGTGGATTAAATTTTGATGGACACCTCCATTCCTGGATCATCAAACTATACTGCAGTTATATTGCCCTTCCAAATTGCAGCACAACTCATGAAGTAACTACCAATATAAATTAAGACTATAAAAAACAACAACAGAAGAGCTATTCTGGGAACTATCAAAAGCCCATCTAGTCCAATATTCTGTATTAGATGAATAATCATGTAATAAATGAAAAATAACAAATCAAATTAAATACCCCATCGAGCAATAATCAGCATATTTTTCAGGAAGACTAAGGAATAAGCTAAACTACAAACCTGCCAGGATTAGTATCTGCAGCTATAGGCCATATTACAATTCATAACTGATGCATCCGTCAATCAGTTCAAAATGGCATGTATCCACTGTACTTTATTCCATGTACCATTACTAGGTGTACTTAGCAGGCTTATGGCATTACCAGTGATATGTGAGACTCCACTTACGCAATAATGAATAATTTTTTAGGCATGCAAAAGATCAAAGCTTTATTACAATTAAAGAGACTTGGCCCCAGCATGGGTCAGAATCAAAGCACTGCACAACCCACCTGCCAGGCAAGGCAATCCAGCCCACATGCTGGACATAACCAGAAGAACAGATATGGGATTTTACATGGGACAAAATCACTTCACTGTTCCATGACATCTGGGAGTGAGGAGGCACCATTTGCCCTGACTTGGACATGGTCTGTTTGCCCCCTCTCCTAAAGTCTCCCAACCAGGTCTAACCAGGGTGATCAGATGCCCTACTGGAAAATGAGAGATGTACTCTGGTGTTTTTGTGAACAAATGGTTGTTAAGCCATGTTTGATCTAATGTTAGAAACTCTGGCTACAGGAAAAGAGAAACAGACAAATCAGCTTGTGGAGAAGGGTTTTCCTGAAACATGTTAGCAGGATCAATACAAGTCTTTTTAAACAACAACCTGGCTTAACAATGTTTTGTTCCACAAAATCATCACAGTACAGTTTCCATTTTCCTCATTTCACAGTGTTTTCTCCCCTTCAACTGACCAGATGTCCTAACTGCAAAGGAAGACAAGGCACTGCAAAATGTAGGACATTCAAGAAAAATGTAGGATATTACAAAATAAAAGCTAAAAACACTAATATAAATATAAATTCATTTCATATGGTTTATTTACAGCTATATTACATATGCTGTATTTTATTATGTACTCAGCCATATTTTTCTGATGAACTGATCTCCATTAAAATGCCTTGTAGGTTTGCAATATACTTATAGAACTCTGAGCAAGAAAAATGCTTAAAATTGTACTTTATTAAGCAACCAAACCCTTAACTGAATCTACATTTCAATTATTCCTTTCATTTGTCCATTGTGCTAAAATTATGGGGAAAACACTTTCAACATTTGCATTGTGTCCTCAAATAGTCCATTGCCTAACATGTTTGCTACCCCTTTCCCCTCCAAGAAACAAATGTGTCCTGAGTTCTGGGGGCAAGTCTTTGCTGCTGCTGCTCCTAGGAAAAAGAACTTCAGAAGGATCCATCCTATCGTCCTCTTTGCAGTGAGGACAGGCTGCCAAGTAGATGCATTTCTCAAAGGGAAACAGCAAACATGGCATTATTCAAAGGGCTTCTTAATCATGTTCAAAATGGAGGATATTTCTGAATTACTCCTAGACAGAACCCTGACAAGAAGAATCCTGGACTGGCAAGAATATTTGTAGTTCAGGATTTATATGCAAAATTTTCCAGTCTTCGTTTTGCACAGAAAAGAGGATTTTATTTTCTGCACAGAAAATGCTGTTTTCCAAAGAAAAATCCTATGTATGAATTTTGTGCAAACTGCATCTCAAATTGCAAAGAATATTTTCAAAGAGTTTCACATGGCAAGAAACTCTTGTTAAAATTACTTATTGCTTCCTTTGAGAAGAAAATTGGTGAATAGCTACATCCCAGGTTGGGAAACACTATTTATAACAATCCTTGAGCACACACTTTGTGTTTTGTGATTCAAGAGGGTTTGAAATTAAAACAATACAGCAATAGAACAATATGAAACATGAAATACTATGCCTCCCTGCAAAAGAATGGCAGGATTGGTCAGGGAAGCCAGAAGGGGTGGAGACTTCTGGGTTTCCAGGCACACAATTGGCTGTTGCAACTATTTAAGGATGTGCAATGCACATGGATGGTGCATTTTCATTTGGCTCTCCCCACCCTCCCTCTCTCTATTTGGGATAGGAATGCGCTGTCACAACTTTTCAGGAGCACTAGGCAGTAGCATAGGTCTCAGATCTGGCAGGCGTGGTTTCCTATGCTGTGGAGCAATGGATTGGGAGTCCATAGGGAACCCCGGGGGTGCTGAGGGCGTTGCAGCATTTCCATTTTGGGGGCAACACTGGATCAGCATCCTCCAGTGACAAGTGGTAGAAATACGATCATGCAATCAAACATTTACCTGAGATGTGAACATTTGATCAGCAGATTACCCCTCCTGTCATCCTGAAGTTTGGCCATGACCAGGTAATTCGACTCATTGACCAACAATGGGTTGGTTGATGCTTGGATGCCAGATCCAGATCTCATGAGTTCCAGTGCCAACCCTATCTTTCAGCTGTATTCAATAAAGGTGTGGCCATTTCCTTTCATAATTGGGTGTATTGAGGTTATTACTTTGTGACACCTCCCCCTACACAGCAATAATGGATCCTGGAGAATCTATAAACTATAAATCCACTCCTTCACATAAACAGTCATTTCCAACAAATAAAGCACCCTGCCTCTGCCAATATTAGTAAGATATGAATGCATGCCCCTTCCTTTGAGTTTCTCATTTTAATTTTAATGGACACCTAGGGTTTATATTAAATGACATCTTGCAACATAACTGATTTTCTCCAGCTATTTATCACATTTCTGTGCATTCTAGTACTGTGGATTCCACATGTTGTGATTTATGAAGTTAAAGACATTCAATGCATTTACAATCATAAAAGCTACTGATATTATCCCACTGTCATAGCAACAGAACTGATAGGCACAATTTACCTTAATTGCTTTAAATAAAGTAAAATATCTGTACACTAATATTGAATATTATGGGATTTGAAACCTTTTCCTGTTAGATATGACTAAAACAAACACATGAAGAAATACTGTATTAAGGAATGATATTGCAGCTTAGATATTATCCAATAAACTTAGTGAAGTGAAAACTTAAATTTTTAAGTTAGAATAACAGCAGAAATTTATCATTTCAGGTTTCAAATAGACTAAGATGGTTTGCTCCAACATAGAGGATATGTATTTCAAATTAGACACAACTGATTTGTTCTATTGACTTTAATGTGTTTATTTTAAGTGCAGCTAAGTCTAGAGCCAACAAAATGTGTTGTTTAGCAGTAGAAAACCAGAATATTTTCCCCATTCTCCACTCAGCTACATCATCCTACTGTAGTTCAGTAAAAAGAAAAAAAATCTGCACATTTATTAGCATTTTCTTGTAAAGGTGGAAGGACAGAATTGGAAGAAGATATTTTGTGGAGAAGAAAAAAATTCCCAGCTTCCTTGCATTTGAGCAATTTTTTTATTTAAAGCTTCACCCAAGCCCTGTTACATCTTCTTTTTCATGGGGAGTAAAGAAATCACTTCTTGAAGATGGTTAATGCCTTAAACCTGGAAATGTAGATAGCCATACATACAGATTCCAGCTCATGATCTCAAGATGGAAACCTAGCATTATGTTTCAGGAAAAATCAAGCACTGTTCATTGTTGGAGTTATATATTGGAAGATTTGGCCTTAGGTGAGTTATGACAGCAAAAAGGGTAAATGATGTTCCATAATACTTCTGAGCTGCACATCACACCAAATGCAAGATAAACAGTTAATCAAACAAGTCAAATCACTTAAACAGTAGAATGAAACAGCCCCCCCCAAAAAGTGATCCCAATCTAGACACTCAGGAATAGCCTCCAAAATCCCACTTAGCCCTGGCAAAGATAAACTAACATTGGCCCAAAACAGATGGGCCAAATGATGTGGTTTCCCACCATGTTCAGGGCATAGTGTTTAGATGATACACATCCTGAGTGTGGCTGGAAACCACACTGATGCTGCATATTTCCAAAAGAACCAGGCCAAAAAAGAGGGGTAAAACAATGGCAGCAGCCCAAATCAGGTCCAGGCACATGAAGTCAGTGCAGCCGTGGCATGAATCATATTGATGTGGCCTCACCGTGTTTTTTTTCAGCTCATCTGTTTTGGGCCTTAGACTCACATTGATGGGTTTAAGATAGATGGATGAATAAGAGTGCAGAGCATAAGAGGAATTCAAAATAGTATTCAGGCCTCTAATTGACCCATGGACACTATATCTCATGAGACGCAGATGTCCAACAAGACCAATCTTGTAAGACTTCATTCTGTGCCCAAACAGATATAATGTCTAATCTCCTCCCAGGGTAACATCTAGTTGCTTCTAAAAGTTACATTGAATGACATTTGAAGGAATTTTGACAAAAGTGTTCACAGACTATTGTTGGGAAACCAAGACCTAATTTTGGGGAATTTATAATTAGCTCAAATGAGAGGGAAGCACCCAACTTCACTTCTAGGATCTTATCCAATTGTCTATAGGAAACATAAGAATTCTGGCTAAGAAAGACACTGAAACGGACCAAACTTCAATTAAAGTCTAAAAATATTTATTTGACAAAATAAGCAAACATCCAAATGCAGCACACACACACACCCTAGAAGAATCAGCGGGGAAGAACGAGAGCGGGGGAGGCAAGAGGGAAACCAGGATAGAGGGAGATATACTCAAACCCAAGGGACTTCTCTGGGCTTCTGGCGGTGAATGAGGATGAGTTCCGTGGAAGGGGCACAACGGGCAAGAGAGGGGGGTCGTGGGAACTATCTCAGAGCACAGACCAACAGAGTTTCAGCATGCACTTCCAAGGTAGCACAAGGTCTGCTAAAATCCAGGGGTTCTTATAGGGAAATTCTGCCTCCTGTCCATGAGTTAGACAATAGGTGGACAAAGGCTTGATTCATTTACTATTGTTTACTTAAGCTTGGGCATAGTCTAAACAATGCATTTAGTTTCAAAACTATCAAAAAAAAGGAAGCTAGAGAAAAAAGGTGCAATCAAATCTAATCACTGTCTCATTAAGTGTGAGACTGAGACAAACACCATTAGGTATCTTTTCCAACATAATGGGATATTCCCCAGGGCAACTCCCAAAACCTGCCTGTCCAGGAAATCTTTAGTGGTCTTAAGCAATTTTAGCTTGCTTACCTGACCTCATGTCTAGGGGATTATGGCTGCCATCTCCCAAGGGTCAGGCTGGGGTCATAGGGAACTCCACATGGCTAAAATATACATTAAAAATGGAGGATGTCCACTAACACTATGCTATTTTCTTCCGTCTGGAGGAAATTTTCTTAAAGTTGAAATTTAACAAGAAATACAATGAACAGCAATTACCTTTTTTCAAAACATTGTAGTGGGGAACAATAACTTACTTTCTGAACACTATAACAAGTAACAAGAACAGATGACTTTGAAAAATGGAACTTTCTGACCACTGTTATTTTATTCAAAACTCTGTAATTTAGTTTTTGGTTAGGAGAATTTATGAAACACAGCAAAGAATTCACTGATATCCATGTAGCCAGTACAAGAACTCCAGCCATTTTCTCACTTCACAAAATTTGTCCTCAGCAAATATTCAGCCTTACTATGTGGTCTCTGGTTATCAGGGATTAGCCTAAAATGAGAGAAATTATTGAGAGAAAAAGTGCAATTCAGTAGCCCAGGAAAACTGTATACAAATAGCTCCAAAAAAAGTAAAACAACAACAGCAATAATATAGTTTAACTTCAATATTATTTCAATTATACACTGGAATCAATGCAAAAAATATGGTGTGCCATTTGCAAAGAAATCATAGGAACATGAGACTGAAAAGGATGTTGATTGTGGTGATATAAAAATCCTGTGGGATTCAAATGGATAAGCAGTTAGAATCTAATATGTCAGACATAACTGTGATTGAGAAGAGGAAATAATTTGGAATATAAACATGACAATCATGGGGTACAGCAGTCTCTGGGGCCCTGTCTGAATGGGCCAAAAGGCTCACACCCCCCCCCCCACTCCACATGTTCTGACATTGTCCTGTTCAGACAACACACGTCCCAAACTCCTGTTCTGGTGTGAACAGTCTGATCAAAGTCCAACACATTCCATACGAGGGGTATAACAGCCTTCAACTGATTTTTTAAAAAATTAAAAATACAGCTCTTGATCCACATCTTCTTGGAAAAACTGGAGCCCTCTGTTCCTACCCAGGCATCCCACTGAGCTACCTGGTGTGCCCACCAACACTGTGCTGCTCATTCTGAGGTCAGAACAAGATACCTATCCATATAATCAGTACTGGCCACTTGGTTCTGACCTCAGAAGCAAGTGAACCACAGTGGCAGCAGATGCACCAGGCAGCTCAGTAGGATGTCCATGGAGACCATCACCACAGCACAGGAATGGAGGGTCAGGTAACAGGGGGAGATTGGAACAGCTGTGGGGCCAGGATGCTCTGGGCTGCCCCCAAAGGCAAAGAGAGAAAAAGGATTCTGAAGTCCTGAGACCCACAGAATCAGATTCAGCACCTCTAGGAAAAGAAAACAACTATAATTCCAGTAGTGATAAGTGTTCTGGAAGCAAGTCCAAATAAACTGACAGTATGTGAATAAAATTACCATAGATAGAACTGTAATAGCACATTCAGAAAAAGCAACATCACTTGGATTGTGCCATGTTATCCAATTACAGCCCATTGATTCTTAGATTCTGATAGTCCCAAATTTGGATCAGTAATTCTGCTAGACTGTGAAAATGATGTAATAATAATAGTGAAATAATGCTGACAAGTTATGTCTACCACCAAAATGTTTGTGGGAGAAATCCTGCACAACCTTAATCACCATGCTACCTTGAAAACTCTTTTAAGAAACCTTAGTTTCAAAACAGCATAGTACATCTCAGGAGAGGTGTTTTTTGTGATCCCGTAAATATCAAATCCCTTCATGCATTCTGTGCTGATTGTACAATTATTGGAGTTTGGCCATGAGTTTTTTTTTTAACTTTGTGTCTTTTATATCCAGGTACTTAGTCTCTCACTGTAATCCCCCATATAGCTGATGATAAATCAAACTTTAGAAGTGATCTGGATCCCCTTTTTAATCCTTCAATTAAACATGTTCACCAGCATTGCTATGGTGTTTACTGTTGTGTATAGTGTACAGGATGGGAAATGAAATTCAAGGTAAGTAAAAAAAATGTTTCGCTTAAGCAGGAATGCACTAACTTTACTGAGATTAATAATTCATACATTTTATCTCATTCAGGGCATTTCAGAAAGTCCATTATACCTATATTTTTTGTACACTCAGTAAATTTTGTAGCTCTTAAACCCCATGAAATGAAAAATAGACTTGAAAAGCCATAACACCATCAACACATTAATATTTATGTAGCTTTTTTCATGACAAACATTCCAAAGTGCTCTACAGTAAAATAAAGTGAAATAAAGCATGAGCAGAATGCAGTGATTGCAAGTCCAAAGGTCACTTCAAAAGGCAAAGCAGGGGAACTGAGTTGGTAAAGTTATTGACCTGTTCACACAGGTGATTATGCCAAAGCTTTTGCCTTAACCACAAGCTTAAGCAGGTCAGACTTCGGGAAGTAAACTGTCAATACTCAAAATTAAGCCCTAATGAATGAGGTGCTTCATCTGTAGCCATTTCAGGCCAAAGAGATTGGAAAATGCTATTTTAGCCAACTATAAAACACAAGCACTGGTTCTTTCTCCTGACTGGTTATTTACATAAATATGGGCCTTTACAGACTGCCAGAAATAATGCAGTTTGAGGCCACTTTAACTGTCCTGGCTCAGTGCTAGAGAATCATGGGAATTGTATTTTTTTCTGAGACATTGAGCCTTCTCTGTCAGAGAGCTCTGGTACCACAATAAATTACAGTTCCCATGATTCCCTAGAACTGAGTCAGGTCAGTTAAAGTGGACTCAATTTGCACTATTTCTGGCAGTTTGCAAAGACCCCAAGTTGACTAAACTGAGTCTGTTGTACTTTGACCACATCATGAGCATGAATGAATAATTAGAAAAGACAATAATGCTATGAAACATAGAGGGCAGTAGAAAGAGAGGGACACCACGTGCCAGATAGTTGGACTCAATCAGAGAGACCGTGGGTCTGAGTCTGCAGGATTTGAGCAGAGCAATAGAGGATAGGAGGTCTTGGAGATGTCTCATCCACTGGGTTGCCATGAATTGAGGGTGAATTGAGGGCAGTTAACAACAAGAAATAATGGCATGAATTCAATGTTGTGTCAGTAGTCAGTTGTGTCACCACACATCTTGTAAGAAAAGATTAAAATAAACAGTTGCTAAAAATCTCCAGGAAACATGTTAGAAAGAATTTTACTGTAGGATGGTGGATTTATGTGAAAGTCAGATAACTTGTATACAAATATGTGATTTATTTTGTTTTGTTTTATTTTATTTTGTACAACATACAATATCCCGGTGAATTAAGTCAAAGAGATAGTGAAACATGCTCTATACTTTCTTTATTAATTCATTTAGAGAAAGTATACCTGAGTTCTCAATCAAAAATTCCAGGTTGGAAAAAAGTAAAATAAATACGTATTACAAAAACAAGTATAATATTAGAATCACATACACTCCAGTTTTTCCAATTTGGCAGGGACAGTCCAAGATAATCTTCTTTCACCACACTTTTTCAGTCACTTTTAAAATGTTCCAATTTCTCCCTCTGCCTCTCACTTCCTCCTTTTGTCCTCACCTTATTTCCATTTGTGCAAAAGTAGTTTCCACTCACTTAACTCAGGCCCAAAACACACAGGCCAAATGACATGGATTCTGGCCATGTTCAGGGCATAGAGTTCAGATGAGGCAAACCCAAAAATGGCTGGAATCCATGCCGAGCCCATGTCATCTGGAAAGAACGGTGTCCAAAAGGAATGGATAGAATCTGTTCCTTTTGGCATCCCAGTTCAGGACTGTGGAAGCAGACTGGATTGGGACCAGACGTATGTGGTTGTCACAGTCCTGGTGTGAACAGTGGTGGCACGGCTTTGCACCAATCTATTTGGCCCATCTGTTTCGGGCCATAGTTAGAAAATGGGCTATTGCCCTTCCCAAGAAGGCTCAGGGAAAGGTGGCTGGGCAAGCAGAGAGGAAGTAAGAGTCAAACCTCCTTAAGCAACCTAAGCAAATCCCCCAAGTTATTCAGACTTTTCCAAAAGTTCAAGATTCATGTTTTGTTGATAAATTAATTACTCTGGCATTAACTACACCAGTGTAGGGAGTGGTGACAGAAAAGGACAGCCTGTAAGTACAGTAGAGGTGAAGGAAGGAAGGAAATCATTGGAAAAATATGCTACTCAGACCTGTCAGATTTTCTCTATATTCCTTTGCTACTACTGTCCTATCCTGGAAAAAGTGCAACCAGAGGCATAGTCCATCAACAGCATTCAGGCCATAGACAACTCAATGCCAAGTGAGCTCCCCTGCAGGGAACATTCCAAAGTCAGGAAACCACAACCCTAAAGGCCTTATTAGAGATTAGCACATCTCCAACTTTCAAAGGAGAGGAATTGTGAAGATATTTTTAGTAGTCAGGTATGTCTACCTTTGTCCCTTAATAATCTAACTGACATAATTCATGGTTACTGCTATTTCCAATCTATATTTACTCTAATCCAATTTATAATCCATTGCAGTAACAGGGTATTATCTGAGCAAAGGAAACTATGGATTTACCAATGTTTCTCAGAATATGCTAAATTTTGTGGATATTTTTGCATGAACTCAGTGACAGTACACATGGCAGGTAATTCTAGACAAACCATCTGCTTAATTATTACCAGCTTTTTTGTGTGGATAATTCTACACCTAATTACTTGTAATATGTTTTGGACATCTGTTTATTAACATAATGCAATCTCTTAAAATATTTTAATGAATGTTAACAGGTGGTGTTCATTTTAAGTGAAAATATTTTAATTATTCTTTGGAGGCAAAGGAATGCAAACACATGATATATTTCAGAATCATTTCTACAGTATGGAAAGGCTTTGTTTTTAATGACAAAAAAACTCTAATTGAATAGTGTATGAATATTGAATAAAGAGTAAGTAGCTGTTGAGTGTAAAATATAAATAAC
Source organism: Phrynosoma blainvillii (assembly GCA_026167975.1). NCBI lineage: Eukaryota > Metazoa > Chordata > Lepidosauria > Squamata > Phrynosomatidae > Phrynosoma > Phrynosoma blainvillii. Next base: position 82,455,284 of record JANUYF010000002.1, read on the forward strand.
TATGATCAGTGCTTCCCAAATCAATCCTTGTTAAAGGGACTAGCTGGATTTCTCCCATGATTGATTCACTTGAGTGAAACCAAGAGGCTTGAGCCCAGTCTTTGACCATAAGGGCCAAGAGTCTAGGATAATTTTCTAGGAATACTAATGTGAGAAACATCCTGTTAAACACTAATAAGCCTTGCTATTACTGAGCCCTGAAACTGATGGGCACCTCCAGTACTTTTTTCGACACAGTTTCCTATTAAGCCAGTCATCATAGGGCCACTGCTAATAGTGTCAAGTTAGCAGAGAGACAAGAATTTGATTAAGATTTTTAATAGTGTTTCCTCTGTTTTCTGTAGCTAATTGTTAAAATTGTTGTGTCATGTTTGTAACGTATACGATTTAATATACCATAACTGCGATGTGTATTGTTAATAGTGCTACAGTTAAATTGCTCTTTTGGAAACAATAATGAGGGGAAAAAATATATCAAGAAAAAAGTCAGACACAACTACCAAGTAGACCCTCCATAGAACAACCAAAGATGATCCAAATTTGGTTCTGCTGGATGAGATAAAGCAATTAAGATTAGAGATAAGACAGGAAATAAAGGATTTCAAAACAGATACGCCAAGAAATAAGGACTGAGTTACAGGGGATAAACCAAACAATAGAGAAGATAACAGGTGAATTGACTGTAGCAAATCATAAAATTGACAATTTGGAAGAGAGGAGTGATAGATTGGGAGAAGAATTAGAAGATATTAGAAAAAGAAGAGAACAGGACTTAGATGAGAAGGCAGTCTGGGAACAGAAATTAAAAGAAAAAATGCGTGAAGATAAGAGGGCTGCCAGAAAGTAAAAATGAGAATTTGTTGGAGCTATTAACACCAAAATTAGCCCAGTTTTTGGAAAAGGATTGTCAGCAGTTCCAATATGAGATTGATAAGGCATTTCACCTTAACTTGCTAGTAGCTAAGCAAAAAAATCTGCCGAGAGATATTATTGTTTATTTTGTTTGAAAACAGATATGAGACCTACTTCTGAGATGCCATAACGAAATGCCTTTTGAAATAGAGGGTAGTCAAATGCAAATTCTTAAGGATGTCCTGGCAAGACTATTGAAAAAAAGGAAGGAATATACATTCTTGACTGCTTTCCTCAGACAGGAAAACATACCATATAGATGGGGTCAGTCAGAGGGGCTAACATTTTGGTATTGAAAGAAAAGAGTAGTAATAAAGAATGTGGTGGAGGCTAGAAGGTTTTGGGATCTAGAGGAAAAAAAGGAGAAAAGGTAGAGATAAAGACAAGGGGAAAGAAGATGAAGTCCGAGGACAAGGAACTGATAGTGAAAGAACGGGACAAAGGCATAATGGAAATAGGAAAGATAAAGAAATAAGAGAGGAATTAAAGGAAAGAAAGAATCAGGAAGAAGAGGGAGCGGTTAATTGGAGATAAAGATTGAGGATGAGGTAGAAGAGGATGAAGCTTCAGAGGACTTTGATGAGCATGATTTGATTTGAGAAGGAGAGCCTTTAGAAGACAGGAGTGTAGAGGAAATATGAGAGGGAGTTTGTTAGAATATAATGAAAGGGGGGAAGATGAAATGGGCAAATAAAAGATTCTATCATGGAAAGTCAAGGGTTTGAATAATCCACAAAAAAGAAAAAAGATATTTCACTAGCTTCAAAAGTTTAAACTTGACATTATTTGTTTGCAGGAAACCCATATTAGATTGAAGGATGAGAAATACCTAAGAAATCCAAAATTAGGAAAATATGTATCAGCGGCCAAAAATACAAAAAAAGGGGGTGGTAATGTATATTAATTCAAGATTTGAATCTAAGGAAATATTTGTGGACCCAAATGGCCATTATGTAATTGTAGAAATAATATTGGAAGGAGAGAAAACATTATTAGTTGGGGTTTATGCACCGTTGGTAAATAAAGGAAAAATCTTTTGAACAATTATTAAATAAATTGGAGAGTTTGAATAACGAATTGATAATCACTATGGGTGATTGGAATGGGGTAATAAATCCACAAATGGATAGAACTTTGGGGAAGAATATTAAACTAAACCAAGGAAAATTACCCAAGTCTTTTTTCGAAGTGATAAACAGATTGTCCTTGAAAGACATATGGAGAATGTTATATAACAATGTAAAGAATACACCTTCTTCTTCCAATGTCACAACTCCTGGTCAAGGATAGATATGTTTCTGGTCTTGACACTATTGTGTGAAAAAAAATTTAAGGTGGAAGTTGCCCTAACTATATGGTCAGACCATAACCCTATAGTATTGGTCATGAAGAATAGACAAAAAGACTTTAGATGGAGACTGAACAATAACCTTCTACAGAATGAAAATATTGTAAAGGAGGCCCAAGATCAACTTAACTATTTCTTCCAGGAAAATTTAGGAAAAGAGGTTTCAGCAAATTTGGTTTGGGATGCATCAAAGGCCTATATGAGAGGATATTTTTTAAAGAAAGGAGCTGAAATAAAAAGGAAGAAGGCGACTCATATTAAAAAGCTAGAACAGGAAATTAAGTTAAGAGAAAACCAACTAAAAATAAAACCAGAGGAAAAAGATTAAAGGAAGAATTGTACCACCTATGAAAACAAATGTCAATAATAACAATGGAGGAAGTAGAAAAGAAACTTAGATATCTGAAACAAAAATATTTTGGGTTTTCAAATAAAACTGAAAAAATGTTAGCTTTCAAATTAAGAAAAGAGCAAGGGAATAGGACCATAACAAAGATAAGAGATGGAGATAAATTTTATTCGAAACAGGAAGACATTAAAAGGATCTTCTTAAATTATTATTCTAAATTATATAAGGAAGATCATGATAAAACTGAGAAAATATCTACATTTCTACAAGAGGAAAAATTGATCAGATGAACAGAAGCTCAGAGTTAAACAAAAAGATAGAGCTACAAGAGATACTTGATGTAATAAAAAATATGAAAGTGGCTAAAGCACCGGGTCCCAATGGTTTTATTCCAGAATACTACAAAACTTTTGTTCATCAATTGGCTCACCCTTCACTTAAAATAATGAATGAGGTCATAGATGGTAAAATACCTAAGACTTGGCTACAAGCAAATATAATTCTGATCCCAAAATAAAATAGGGATAAATTAGATCCTAAAAACTACAGACCTATATAATTATTGAATTGCGACTATAACATATTTGCAAATATAATAGCCAATAGATTGAAAAAATGGCTGACTACTTGGATCCATGAAGATCAGGTGGGATTCCTCCCAAATAGAATGATTAAAGACAATACTAGAAATTTGATAAATTTAATAGAATTTCATAGGAAAAATATAAATAAGAAATTAGCAACATTTTTCTTTGATATCGAAAAAGCATTCAATAACTTAAATTGGAAATTTATGCTGAAAGTAATCGAGAAAATAGATATGGGTCAAAAAATTACAAAATGGATTGAATCAATCTTTCAAAACCAAGAAGCCACCTTATTGATAAATGGGGAAAGTACAAGTAAATGTGAAATCCAAAAAGGTGTAAGGCAGGGATGCCCATTATCACCCTTGTTATTTATAATGAATTTAGAAATATTAGCTAATAAGACTAGAGAAGATAAATCGATTCAGGGGATTAAAATAAAAGGAAGTTAATTTAAACTATGGGCATTCACAGATGATTTAATGGTATCAGTATCAAACCCTTTGGAGTGTATAGATAATCTCTTAATAACATTAAAGCACTTTGGAGAGGTGACAGGATTCAAATTAAATAGAGAAAAAATGGCAATGCTTTTGATAAATTTAACAAATGATGAGAAAAAGAAGTTAAAGGAAAAAAAATCTAAATTCCAGGAGAAAAAAAAATGGTTGAACACCTGGGTATAAATTTCACGACAAAAAATTCAGATTTGTTTAAAAATAATTATGAAAAAATTTGGAGTGATATTTTAAAAGATTTGGATAGATGGAATAAATTGAATTTAGCTTGGATGGGGAAAATTGCCACAATAAAAATGAATGTCCTGCTCTTCCTGTACCAAAACATTCCTATTATTATAAATGACTCTCCTTTCGAAAGGTGGCATAAGGATCTATCCAAATTTTTATGGGGTAGGAAAAAAACCTAGAGTAAGGTTGAAAGTAGTGCAAGATGAAGTGTTAAGGGGGGAATTGGCCTGCCAGAATTAAAAGTATATTATTACGCATGTGGATTAGATTGGATAATGGATTGGATTAAATTGAAGAAAGAAAGAAATTTAAAACTGGAAGGTTATGATAATGTTTATGGTTGGCATGGTTATTTGATCTATGATAAAATTAAAGTATATAAAGACTTCAATGACCACTATCTGAGAAAGGCACTTTTGAGAATTTGGCAAAAAATCAAAGGTAAATGGACGGACATAATCCCTAAATGGACATCAACAAATGAAGCATTCCTAAGAAATGATAACATAGGTAAAAATAAATGGCTGACATATAAAGAGTTAATACAAGGGGATGGTTTAAATATGGATATTAAAACTCTGGAACTATTAGCTCAGGAGGGATATGTTTGTAATTAGTTTACTTATAGGCAATTAAGGGAATGGTTTTTAATGGATAAAAGAACTAAAAGAATTGGCACAATGAATAAGAAGTTTGAGGAGATATTGGCTTTAAAGGGTAACCACAAAATATCTAAATTCTACAAAATGCTTTTGGAAATTGAAATGGAAAAGGAGGTGGTTAAGACACATTTGGTTAAATGGGCCCAAGATATTGGACAAAACATCGAATTAGAACAATGGGAAAAATACCGGACAAAGAGGTTAAAATATACACTAAATTATGATATAAAAGAAATTATTACAAAATGCAGCTTCGATGGTACCTTACCCCTTATAAATTGGTTAAAATCAAAAAGAATCAGGAAAATTTATTTTGGAAGTGCGAAAAAGAGGTGGACACTTTTTACCACTTATGGTGGAGCTGCAAAGAAGTGAAGAAATATTGGAAAAGTATCATAAAGAAAGATACTACATATGGACATACAGCTTAATCCAAAGATGTATTTATTGGGGATAATAACAGATGAAATTTCAACTGTATCTTCAATTAACCAAGAAGTAAGGCTTCAGTGGAAAGCACAAGTAATAACAGGCTCTGTAGGCTATATTTCAAATGAAGGAACTACCAAAACCACCTCTGGGTATTCCTTGCCTAAGGAACCCATGTGACATTCATGGGATCACCATTAGTCAACAGGTGACTTGAAGCAGTGTGTGTGTATGCATGCGTACATAAATGGTTTATTTAACTCAGTTGGCCTTCTGGGTAGGCATACATAGGATTGAGCTATTAGTAAGATGATGTCTGAGTCATGTTACAATACACATTGTAGTACTTTTGAAAAAGCCAATACAAAGTTATTATTAAGCAAGTAATAAAAACAGAACAGGTAGTATTATTCATCCATTATATAAATCCTTTGCATTTAGAAAATTGTGTGCACGTCAGGTAACCTCAGCTTTTAAAAGGATATAAAAGATCTGCAGAAAGTACCGCAAAGGGCAACTAAAATAATCAGAAGGGTAGATAATCTTCTTTATGAAGAAAGGCTTAAACTCTTGGGCTTTGTGGATTAGGGAGGAAAATATGATTGATGGGGAACATTAGATGGTGTGGAGAGAAAGTCTGAGGAAGTATTATTCACTTTCAAAATATAAGGACTTGGAATATATATATATATATATATATATATATATTTAAAAAACCACCTTAATAGCTTTTAGAAACTAACTCCCATGCAGCTTTAAGAAACTAACTCCCATGTTGCATAATTAAGGAATGTGTTGTCCAAGGATGCAGTAGGCAAAGTGCAGTTCTGGGGGTACAAGTAGCCCCATGTCTGTTTTTCAAGCCATCAGCTACTCCATATAGCTTGGAACATCAGGTCAGCTAAACATTAAGAAGAAGAAATGACAATAAGAGCTATTCAACAGTGGAACAGAGTCCCTCAAAGTGTGGCAGAGTCTCTTTCTTTAGAGGTTTATAAGGAGAGGCTGGATAGCCATCTGCTGAGAGTGCTTTGATTGTTTGTTCCTGCATGGCAAGAAATTGGACTGGATGGTCCTTGTGATCTCTTCCATCTCTATGATTTTATGATTCTATGACCATCCTTGTGCCACTCTCCAAAAATAAGTTGCATGACTTGAAAGCCTTCAGGCAACAATTTTCCATTTAAACAGATTGCAGACATTCCACCCCCAGTTTTAAAGAGCAAAAAATACCCTTTTTTTTCACAAGTCAACCTCTGGATACTTCTCTTTTGTAATTATTTCTGGCAGTTTTGATAGACAGTGGGCAGCATGGGAATACACCTGCAGTGCAGCAATTACAGACTGCGTGCCACAGGAGTGCATAAGAGCTGTGGCAGGAGTGAAAGGGGAGCCCTTTTCCAATGCAAAAAGGAGCAGCATTTTGCCACTTCTTTTTGTGCCAGAAAAACACCAGATTAGGCCTGTGGTGTGCAGTTGCCACAGTCCCGATCTGGCGAGCAAAAGGGCAGTGCAGAGCCACTCCTTTGGAGTAGTCTGTTTTGCCCCATAGTCTATCAGCATCTGAACTCACCCTGTATTCACCCCTAGCTATAGAAAAGAGGTCCATTTCCTCCCCTGTGATTTTGTCTTCATTGATTTCTCTTTCCAAAGCTCCCCCACCCTAAGTGCCTATACTAATGTCTTTTATGTGATGGGGAAAACCATACCCCTTGACCTGGCTTTTAATTTCTACTGCATCTTGCTCCTCCTTTTCTTGTTTTTAGCACTCCCTTCCACTGATTTCATATTGTTTTACTAGTTATGGTAAGTTTCCTTAAATTATTGAATGGATGGTATGAAAATCTTTTAAATAGACAAGCAAATAAAACCAGATCCTGGCTTAGAAATATGAATTCTTATAATACATTCTTCTTTAGTATATAAATGTGTGTTTTCATGCACCTGTGGGGCTGAGAAATACCATCATGAGCATTACATATGACCAAACACTGGATGATTAGGAAGAGCAGTCTCTTAATCTGAACAGAACATTAATTGATAACATTAGAAGTAGCATTCCAGTAGCAGTTAATCAAATCCCATTTCCCCAATAGATTATACCCCATTTACAGTTCTTTAGCAAAAGAACTCTTTATCACAGAATAACCTCATATAAGAATGCTAATAAAATCTGGCAGAATGAAATAGTTTTACAATAAAAAAATCATCCACAATTAAACAGAATCTAAGCAAGTTCCCTAGAGAGAAATATACTCTATTCTGAGAAGCCCCCTGGAAGTCTTTAAGAAGTTGAATAGTTGATGTATCTATGAAGAGTATCCTAGGTTAAAGGGCTATGACTGCTTTAAATATTTAAACTACAATTCATATCTCTTCTAGATCATAATCATCCATGATACTTACTATGTCGACTCCTGATGCATAGGTTTGGTATTGGAAAAGCTTTTCAAATAAAATGCTATTCAAGACTATATGCACAAACATTTTTCATTTGGATTGTGTGATAACACAAGTAGAGAGAAATGTACTGAACACAATCCCCTTGGAATTTCTCTTGCATTAGGCAAACTGAAATGAATAGAGAATTGCATGAAGATCCAGGGATTAATTCCTCATATCTCTGAGACTGGATGGACACCACACTGCTCATGAATACAACATCCTTTTTTGAAATATTTCATAGGTCTCTAAGGCCCATTTCTCTACTGCTATCACCAATTTTGCTATCAAGTTTAAGAGGGAACAAGGCCTTTAAACACACTCCCCAATTGCCTTGTCTATGGATAGATCCAGTGTCCAGAAGACTCCCAGAGGGATGAGTGTACTCACAAGCAAGGTCCACTAGGAACTGGTACTCTGTTTAAAGGTTTTGGAGGGAAAAATGTCTCTTGGACCTATGGAAGCTGGCTTTCTCTGCTCTAAGAAAAAAATAGCTAGTGAAGGGTGAAATCCTCTGCTCTTTATTTGTGGTTGGCTTGTGAGTATGTTTTAGCTTCCTTAGAGAATTCTTTGAGAAGTTTTGGGTTTCTCTAGTCCTGTCATGATTTCCCAAGTTTCTGAAAATACAACCAAAGGGATTAGGTCTGAGTAAAAGTGGGAGAGGTATTGCAGAAAAACAAGAAGCCCAGTTCTTCATTTTTTTAAAATAAACTTTTATTGAGTAAAAATACAAACAAAACAAAACAAAACAAACTACACACATAAAAACATACAGATAACATATACACAAATATACATTCTTACATACAATAAACAAACAAACAATGAATACAACACCTATCTCATCTAATCTAAACACATAATTTAAACTCGACTTCCTGAACTTAGGCTAAGTCCTTTGTCTTATATTTTATCTTATTCTCCTTAGTATAAATCATCAAGCTATAAGCATAATCAATTGATTCTAAAGTAAAAATGAAATTGTCCATAAATATATTTATATTATCAGTCTTCATATTTTTTTTTCCAATTTCCAATGTCTCCATTGTTCCTTATAGTTTCTTAATCCTAATTTTCCCTTAAATTTCAGGACCCTCATCCTGTTTCTTCTTTCCATTTTTTTCCTATATAGTCATGTAATGGTTCCCAAGTCATTTTATTCTTTTCACAATCTTGCTCTCTCATAAGACAGGTTAATTCATCCAATAATTCCAGATCTAATAATTTGTATACCCAATCTTCAGTAGAGGGGATTTCACTTATTTTCCATTTTCTCGCTAAGACTATTCTCACACTAGTAGTCATGTAAAAAAGAAGCTTGCCATATTTCCGTTCTACTTCTTGGTTCTCACACATGCTTAATAGATATAATTTAGGGTCTCTAGCTAATTGTATTTGCAAAATATCTTCCATTATATTATGTACCCTTATCCAATATTTTTTAACTCTTTTACATTTCCACCACATGTGGATATATGTACCTAACTCTTTTTCCCCAGTTCTTCATTTCTGATCCTATACCTTTTTTTTTAAAAAAAAATGTAAAGGTATTTCCTATTGACAAGGTTGTCAAGTTATGTCCAACCCTAGGGGGTGGTATTCATCTCTGTTACTAACCCAAAGAGTTGTTACTAAGCCAAGGAGCCATACCTTATTATGGCACTGAAATAATGCTTCCAGGGCTAGATCTTTTCCCTTTGAATTGCATGGTGACATCTGTTCAGAGGGAATTTGTTCCATGTGGAGTGCCCATTTAGACAATCTCTATGGTGGTACTACTCAAACATTGTCAGAGTTTGGCAGATCACCCTGAGTGCTCAAATGCTTTCTACTTGGCATCACCCATTTCAGCATCAATCAGTCTTCATCCTGACAGTCTGCACTCTCCATCTCGAAAGTCTGAATGAAAACTTCCTGCAGTTTTGTATTAGTAGCTTTATTTTTCTTCTTTTCTCCATCCCTTTTCCCTTTTCCTATTTCCCTCTTTTCTCATCTCATCCCATGTAGCCTGATGAACAGTTAGAAAAGTTAACATACTGCTTTGTGTCAATATTTGTGACAATATGATTGGTTGTAATGGATTTGTGTTTGTTTTTTTTTTTAAAAAAAAATGACTCAAGGGCACTCACTTTGATATGTATGCATTTTCCAAGGCTTTAAAACTTTTAATAATCTTTTTTATTCTGAATTGCTTGTTATTTTAACACTCCTTTTGCATATTTCCTGCTTGAAACTTTTTTTTACCTCAAATAACATATATAACATAGACATAAACTTACAACAAATACTAATACATTCATCATTCAAATACTTACATACTACAATCATTGTTATTTTTTACAAATAAAATTATAGCCATAAGTATCTATTTCATTCACTCTACCATACATATATACATCATTTCTAATCCATCGTTCTGTTATTGTACAATTTTCCATATCTATTTCTAATTATTCTGTATCATGAATATTCTATCATCCTGGCTTCCTTATATATATCTACACTCACTTACTGCAATTAATTTCTTTTTCTATATACATTATTTCAGCTATTTCTGAGGGCTAATTTATTCTCCAACCTCTTTTTTCTTTTCATATTTCAAGTTCTGTCCGATCGTCCTTTATTTCTTTATTTTTTAAACTTGTTGTCAATTTATCTAGTGCTACTGCTTCAAGTAATTTAATAAACCAGTCTTCCTTCTTAGGTATATAGTTTGATTTCCAGTGTTGCGCATATGTAACTCTAGCCATAGTGACCATATATAAAAGTTTTTTAACTTGATTTTTCTTCTTCATAGTGGTAATGTTGTTTGTCATATTCAACAGTAACAGTTTGGGATCTGGATTAATTGTTATTTTAAACATTTCACTTAATCGTTCTGCCACTATCTCCCAGTATTTTTTAACTTTTGGACATTTCCACCACATATGTATAAAATCTGTCTCGGGGCGTTGACACTTCCAGCATTTTGTGTTACCTGTTTTGTAGATTTTATGTAGCTTATCTGGTGTCAAGTACGACTGGTGAAACATTTTTAAATAATTTTCTTTTAGATTTTAGGTGTTTACCCAAGATGTTTCCCAACTTTCCAAGTCTATCTGTTCACCAATGTCTTGCGCCCATTTAATCATGACTTTTTTTTATGGTTTCATTTTCCAAATCTCTTTCATTAATTTATAGTATCTAGTAATATGCTTATCCTTCTTTGTGTATATAATTTTATCTATTTCATTCATATAGATTTCAATTCCAGCTTTTTTCTGGTCTTCTCTAAACTTAGATTTAAGTTGATAGTACAAAAACCAATCGATTTTTATATCCTTTAATTGTATTTCTTCGATTGTCTTGAATTTATATTGTTTTAACGTGTCCACTTCCAGTACATCCTGGTATTTTATCCAGTTTTCATTTTCTTTTCTTGTTCTGTTAAAAAACGCCTCTTGAACAGATACCCACTTAGGAATCTTATTGTTATAAAATTGTTTTTTAATTTTATACCAAATTTGTAGTAATGCTTTTCTAAAAATATGATAATCGAAATCTTTGTTGATCTTTTTCTTATCGTACCATAGGTACGCATGAAAACCATATCTGCTATTACGGCTTTCTAGTGTTAACAAATTTTCATTTTCCAGCGTGATCCATTCTTTGATCCAGGTCACGCAGCATGCGTAATAGTATAATTTTAAATTTGGTAGTGCTATACCTCCTTTATTTTTTTCCTCCGTCAATATTTTCCGCCTGGTCCTCGGCTTTTTCCTTCCCCAGAGGAATTTCGAAAGTTCTCTCTGCCAGGTGGAAAAACTGTTTTCTTTCACAATTACAGGTAAGTTTTGAAATAAAAACATAAATCTTGGTAAAATATTCATTTTAATAACTGACGCTTTACCGGAGAATGATAGATTTAATTTTGTCCATTTTTCCAGATCCAATTTAATTTCTTTCCATACTTTTCCGTAATTATTCTGGTATAAATCGATATTTCTTTTTGTCAGAATAATCCCAAGATATTTTGCTTTACTTTGAATGTTAAATCTCGATATTATATTCAGTTCTTCCTCTTCCTTTATTCCCATGTTCCTAGTTAATATGATAGTTTTCTCCTCATTGATTTTAAATCCTGAATGTTTCCCGTATTCCTTAATTGTCTGTATTAAATGGTTTAAACTATCTTTAGGATCTTCTAACAAGCAAATCAGATCGTCCGCATATGCCTTAAGTTTAATTTGTATATTCTTTATCCTTGCTCCTGTTATCTTCTCATCTTTCCATATCTTATTCAATAAAATTTAAAGTACCATAATAAAAAGAAGGGGTGACATTGGACAACCTTGTCTCGTTCCTCTTTCTATCTTAATATAATTTGTTTTTTCTTCATTAACTAAGATTCTTGCTTTTTGCTCTCTATAAATAGCTTTTATCCAAGTGATAAATTTTTCTCCCATATTCCAGTATTTAAATAAAAAATCCCAATTCACCCTATCGAATCCTTTTTCTGCATCAATCAATACCATCGCTAATTTTTTTATCACTGTTATATTCAAAATGTTCTAATATATCTATTACTACCCTTATGTTGTTCTTGATTTGGCAATTAGGCAGGAAGCCATTTTGGTCTTTATGAATTAATTCTGATAATATTCGTTTTAATCTTTCTGCAATAATAGATGTAAATATTTTGTAGTCTGTATTAATCAGTGATATTGGTCTGAAATTCTTGATAATACTAGTATCTTTCCCATCTTTTGGTACGACTGATATTATTGCTTCTTTCCATGTATTTGGTATGCCTTCATTTTGTATACTATTTAGAAGATCTGTCAATGGATCAAGAAGAATTTCTTCCATTTTCTTATAATAATCCGCAGGGAATCCATCAGGTCCTGGGGCCTTTCCTGACTTAAGTTTTCTTATTGCTTTAGAAGTTTCCTCTTTAGAGATGGTCTGATTAAGATATTCTTTTTATTTTAAGTTCAGAACAGGTATCTCTTGGTTTTGCAAGAATTTATCAATAGTTTCTTCTGGTGTTATTTCGTCACTTTGTTCTTTTCTATATAATTGTTCATAATATTTTTCAAATTCATTTTTTATCTTGTCTTGATCAGTGATCTGTTCTCCATTCACTATTAATTCTGTTATTAGTTTTTTCTCTTTTTCTCTTTTCAATCTATAAGCTAATAATTTTCCCAGTTTATTACCAAATTCAAATTCTTTTTGTCTCACCATTTGCATTTTTCTTTGTAATTCTCTAATTGCTATTGATTTTATACATTGTTGTAATATTTGTACTTCTATTTTTGTTCTTTTATCTCCTGTCTGTTTCCATTCTTTTTCTTTTTGCTTAAGTTGTTCTTGTAATTCTAAATTTTCTTTATTCTCTTTTTTCTTTTGTTCCACTTGTGTTTTCATTATTGTTCCTCTAATTACTACTTTATTTGCTTCCCATAAATTTATATTTGAAGTTTCTTGGTTTTTGTTTTCTTTGAAATAATATTTCAATTCTTTTTTTATCCTGTTTACATTTTCTTCTTTGTTAAGTAAATTTTCAGCCATTCTCCAGCTAAATTCCTTCTTTCTATCCCTGATCTTTAACATTATTAAATTGTGATCAGACAGATTATTAGGCTCTATATACATTGATTGGATATATGGTAGCATCAATTTGGACACAAGAAATAGATCTATTCTGGAGAAGGATTTATGCGTATCTGAGTAAAAGGTGTATTCCCTGGTTTGTTTGTACTTATATCTCCATACATCTATAAGTTCATTTTCCTTTTGCATCTTAAAGATAGATCTGGGAAGCTTCCCTTGGTTCTTATTTATATTCTTTAAAGTTGTGTGTCTATCTATTTCAGGCTGTAGTACTCCATTGAAGTCCCCTAATAAGATTATATTTTTGTAATCCGTATTTTTAATTTCTTTATTGATTTTTTCAAAATAATATTCTTTATTTTCATGTGGTGCATAAATTCCCACTATGAGACATGCCTGCTCTTTTAATTTAATTTCTAATGCTAATACTGAGCCATCTTTATCCTTGAAGATTTGTCTTGCTTTATATTTCTTTTTAACATATATTGCCACTCCTTTCTTTTTCTTTTCCATAAGGGAGTAGAAACAGTCTCCTAACTTTGGGTAATATAGAAATTTTGAGTCATTGTTTTTGCTTTTGATCTCTTGTATACATATGATATCACCTTTCAATTTTTTCAAACGCTGTAGGATTAGTCTTCGTTTGTATTTATTATTTATTCTTTTTATGTTCCATGAAATCAAGTTGATTGTCATTTTATTATTTTGATATTTTTAATATTGTTATTGTTAATTTTATAATTATTATGATGTTTCTTATTTGACTTTGATTTGTTTTATTTTGTTTTGTTTTGTTTTGTTCCACCCCTTCCACCCCAATATTATATTATTTTTCCTTTATATTTTTTCTTTTTACTTATTTACTTATTTATTTTCGTTATTACTTTTTCAGTAATAAATATTCCAATAAGGAGAAATAGTGAGATATCCAATCCAATTTATTAAGTCTGGAATATATTCCCATATCCATAATCATGTTTATAATTCAACATCTTGATCTTTCTTCTTATCCTTTTCTTTTATTGTTTCTTTCTCTAAATTTCCTTGACTCAACATCCAATCTGAATGTCCTTGGTCTTGTTGTAATTCATCTTTGTTTCGGTTTTGTTCTTGTCCCTGTCTTTTATGTTCCATACTCTTTTCCATTTTTTCATCTTTCTTGTTCATTTTCATAGTTTCTTTTAGCTCTCCATTCTTTTCTACGATGATCTCTCTCTAGGTTTTCTTCATCTGATTCTCCATTCTTATTATCTTTCTCTTTAAGTAGTCTTTTCTCCACTTCCTTAGCTTTTTCTAGATTGTCTATTTTATATCTTTTCTGTTTATATGTCAATGAAAGTCTTTCGATCCTTTCCCATTTGAATTCTATTCTTAACTCAAGAAGCAGCTGGGTTAGGAATCTATATTTTTGTCCTGCTTGAAACTTTTTAAATGTATCTGTTATTTTATTTTCTGTTCAAATACTTTATTTTAAGCTGCCTTGATAATTTGATCTGGAGGCTGGGATCTAAAGTATCTTAGGGCCTTTGCAGACTGCCATAAATAGTGCAAATTGAGTCCACTTTAAGGGTTACAGTTAGGGAATCATAGGAACTGTATTTTATTTTGTCACTAGAGTTCTCTGACAGAGAAGGGTCAATGTCTCAAAAAAAAAATTCCCATGATTCCCTAGCACTAACACTAACCCTTAAAGTGGACTCAATTTGCACTATTTCTGGCAGTCTGCAAAGGCCCTTAGTATATAACCAACAAATTAAGGACAGATGTTTGGTTGTTGAGAATGAGAATGTTCATCTTGCTTATATGGATGAATATAGGAAGCACATATTCTTCCTTCTCTAATTGCAAAGGCTTTTCCATGTGTAAAATACATGTGTGTTTCTTCCTCATTATACTAGTAAAACTAACTCCTGAAAAATCTAAATGTTAAGAATCCAGATTCTTGCCAATGAGAAGTGTAGAGGTTTACAGAATTAATTGTCCATAGGTAATGATTTTTATCTGGGTCAATACCATTATACTATGTAATTCCATCTTATAGCAAGTATACAAGGGGGCATCATAAAGTTTTAATTATCACCTTTAAAAAAATTTGACAGAAAGTTTGTTTTGATTTCTAGTTGTTAATTTATCTCTACGTAGTCACTATCCAAATTTACACAATTTTCCCAGTGTTTCTTGACCCTCCGAATATCTGATATTGTAGAAGTCTGCAAATTGCACCTTACGAGGGGGTATCATAAAGTGCTAATTATCACTCAGAAATTATTACTGTGTGTTGATGAAATTTTGTCAGTGTCACATTGGTTCCTAACTGCATGATGGTGAGAAAATCACCTCATTGTGTCCTTTATTTTTGTGACAGGTTGTGCCAGAAGTGACTAAAGTGTAAAATCCTTGTAAGGCACAATCTACAGACTTCTACAATAGTATTTGGAGGGTCAAGAAACGGTGGGGAAAATATGTAAATCTGGATGGTGACTATGTAAAGGTAAGTTAACAAGTACAAATCAAAACAAATTTTCTGTCAAATTTATTTAACGTGATAATTAAAATTTTATGATATCCCCTCATACATCTGTGGCATCTGTAATAGACACAATTAAGACAATGTACTTCATATGTACCATGCATTAATTTCATTTGATGGATGCCTGTTTTCCTCTCTCTGCTTATCTGACATAACAAAGGTCAGCTGTTCTCTCTGTTGAATGAAATGTTTCTGCCTCACAGGAATGGAATCACAGATAATCAACAATCTCATTGCTTCATTTGGTTCTGTTCAAGGAAATGTTTCTGACTGGAACAGGGAAGGAAAGTGGGAGAAATCATCACTACCAAGCAGAAACATGGAAACATATCAATTCTCTGGAGGCAAACTTCATGCAAAGGCAACATAAAAGGATGTGCCATTCATGTGAAAGAAATCAATATTCACATGCAAATGTAGTCTCTGAAGTTTATGAACCAGTTCCATGCTTAAGTGACTCAGTTTCAGATAATCACATAGAGGTTCAGCTCTAGTTTATTCTGCCAGAGGGAAATCTGAATGCATTTCCCCCTTGCCTTTTTGAAGAAGTGATGGGGGAAAACCAAGGAGCAAAGGAACAGTGGAAGCAATTATAATAGCTAAGAAACTGAGTGTCAAATCAAGAAGTCCTGTTCCAAGTCTCTCCACAACTGTAGGTTTATTTAGGTGCAGTGGTGTTTTGTGTTCCCTATATGTTTCCTCAGGGATTGATAGAGGGGCCCTCCTCTGTGTCCCACCAGCAGAAGCAATACATTGTTAGAGAGGGTACTTTTCTGCTATGGTGTCCCATTTCTAGAATGCCCTCCTGTTGGTGGCCCAATTGGCACCAATGTTGGTTTCTTTCTTGCACCAAGTAAAAATAAAAGGCTTATTATTAAAGCATTTTTGACCCAATTTACCTTTCAAATGTATATACACATGATTTTAACTTACAGCATGCTAAACTGTTTTAACTTGTTGACATGTTTAATAGATTTCCATCCTGTTTAATTTATTTTATTGTAGTAACTCTGGAATTGTTTTACATTGTTTATGTTATTTTACTTCTGTGCTGTCCTGAGATCTCCCAATTAAGGCAAAAAACCCAAATATTTCAATAAAAAAATAAAGGTAAGTGGAGGAGTGAATGTGTTTAGCTTGATCTTAAAGGAACTATCCAGCACTTTGGTACAGTACATCTAATTGCATCTTTAAAATTCATACTAAAGCCCAGAGCAGATTCACTATTCCATGAATATGAAAGCCCCCAGCTGCCACTGCTTAAGTGGCCTGAAGCAACCTCCCCTTTTTCACCTTCAGCCTTTGGTTAATAATAATGATGTGTATCTGTCAGAGTTGTTGATGGCTGCAACTGGATGATGTATGCAAAGTGATCTAAATGTTTGAAGTACTGTGCATTTGTTAATTCCTCCTCCTTCAAATGCCTGTCCATATTTAGCAATGCCCCCCACCCAATGGCCATGTATTTGAATCTGTAAGTTTAGCAATGTTCCCCTCACCCCAAATTGTACAGTAATATATATTTCCTTTACTATTGCAGAAACACATAGTTCAGGTGCCCTATGCGGTTTCAGAAACTTCTCAGAGGGCTTGTAAAGATATGTTTACCCAAGAAACACCAGGTTAGTGCATAACATTTCCAATGGGCAACATGTTACACTGTGAGAAGAAAAGCCAGTTTTGTTTTATGCTTAAAAACAAATGGAGCAAGAATTCTGTCTATTGCACTGGGAAAGACCTAACCTTTACAGCATTTCATTTTTAGGCAGACTAATACCTTCTCTCTATGTGATGTTGTTCAAATAGAAAAATAGAGGGAAAGGGGAAGGAGGCTTGAGGGAAAGTGGTCCTTCAAAGATGAGGGACATTGGCTTATATATTTCATCTCAGGAACAATGCACTAGAACAGGGGTAGGCAATCTTTCCCCTTTAAGGGCCGAGGGACTTCAGCTCCCAGAAGCCTCAGCCATGTTGGCCAATAGTCCCATGTTGGCCAATAGCTCCTGAGATTCTGGGAGCTGAAGTCCCTCAGCCCTTAAAGGGGAAAGGTTGCCTACCCCTGCACTAGAAGGTAGTACAAACTGTTTAGTCTAAAAATGAGTTTCAACAGCTATTTTGAAAAATACATTATGGTAGGAACTTAATGGCATTTGCTATTTTTATCCATTGCATGTTAAATTAGTAGTTTTGATGTCACAGGGACAGGAAAAAAAATGAATCTTATTGTTTGAATACTAGGCTTGGACATATGGATCATGGAAGTGAACAGAAAAGAGACAACTTCAAGTAAAATCAGTCCCATGCATGACACTGTTGAACAACATGGAAGAAGGAAGTCAGCACTGAAGTGAAGGGAAGTTTGCACCGGCACAAAGAAGGCCGAACACCGTTTTTTGGGTAACAAAATGGCCACAACTTTATTCATCTGTACAGGGTCTGAAACAATGACTTTACAGCCAAAAAACTTCACATTATTATAACTTCCTTCTTGACACATGTGTATGTGCACATGCCATAATTCCTGATGTAATCCTCACCATAATCATGTCAAGCCATCAGGGATAAGTCATGCCTCCAACCAAGCATATGTCAACAAGGGTCACACATAAGTTGCCAAACATGTAATCAAATCATCCCCCCATCCAAGTTTGACATCATCTCTATGACTGATGAGGTAAGAGATTTTAAGCTGATGATGTAAACCATTTATCCCTCTTAAATGACCAAATATTGAAAAATCAGATATCTAATTATCCCCTGGGGGGGGGGGGGAACCCTGCTCCGCCCAAGTCAATACAAGTTAATCATACAATAAGTGACTAGAAGACCCTGTTCCAAGTTGTGACAAAATCAGGGATCAAAGAATTTGCAACAGTCATGCTTGAATTATTAACAGATGAATGACAATACCAATTATCTCACATTCCAAACCAGAACTGCAGCATCCTCAGGGAAGGCGAAAAACCCATGGTACAATAACTATGGGAAAATTCCCTCCTGGCTCCCGAAGGTGACCAGCAAAAGCCTGAGGGTAGGAAAAACAACATACACAGCCAAGGGTGGGTGGGTTGGGTCTCTTGGCTGCTGAATGTGAAATGGCTGCCTCCACGAGGCTGAGGGCCATTATATAAGCCCCCCACATCCTGCCCGAAATCTCGTGAGACTATCCAGTCTCACAACATTATGTGGGCAGCTGGGGGATCTCGCGGGATCCCCCTGATTGGTTGGGAGCCGAAGGAAGGGCGGGACTCCCAGCCCTCCCAACCAATCGTGGCATTAGCCTTCTAAAATGGTCGGTGCAACAGAAGGCCCCTCCCGACACATCGGGGGGGGGTCTTTCTTTTCATTAGTACCAGCTGGAAAAGGGTTTTTTGTCTAAACTACTATGTCAATTAAGTGCCTTACAATATTGAGCAGATGTTAGACTTGCTATCAGATTTAGCCAAACATGAAAGTTCAAGACAATTTTGGGAGATATCACTCATATGAAACATCAGTAGAAATAGTGAAGGAAGCTAATTTTCGAAAAGTCAGAGAAATCAATTCTGAGGGAAAGAAGAGGAAGATGAATACAGTCATCAGTTTAGAAGTGCACTAATACATATTTTTCAATGGTATGAGTATAGCATCAGATTAAATACTTTCTGTGTGCCAACCAGAAGTGACTCATTATAACTTCTGAGTGCCAACCAGAAGTGACTCATTATAACTGAGCTGCTTATAATTAGCTCTTTCTCCCATAATGAAGGAATAACTGTACTACATTACAAGGGATAATTTCACTCCTTTTGAAGTTCAAATGTAACATTTTAGTTACTTTCATAAGTTACATAGAATAATGGCCTCACTAAATGCCAGAGGAAGAATTATCACATGGTTCAAGTGCTGGCCTGTGTTATTCCTTCTGTTGTATAATGCTAGCTTGTGGATAATGAGTAAATGATGAGGTGGGTTTTGTACAGTGGGTTGTAGTTTTAATTTTTCTTAAGTTAAAAAAAGGAAAAGGAAATGAAACGAAAAGAAAACAGTTTTAAAAGATGGATATATAATTGAAACTATAATTCGACAAACTATGTAATATATCTTGTAAATGCAAATTACTTTTTCAAAAGTAAAAAAGAGGTAATGAAGAGTTCTTTAAAAAACCTTTTAAAAAACAAAAACTATAATTCATCATCATTCATTGTAGAAACAGTTCTCTGAAGATGCCGGCCACAGATGCTGGCGAAACATCAGAAAGAAACTCTTCTAGAACATGGCCACACAGCCTGAAAAACCCACAAAAAACTATAGTTTTAACAGACTTTCATGGGATGAAATGTGTTATGGATTGCAGTCAAAGAAGTTATTTTTGTGGGCTAAGTGCCTATTTCTTAAATAAATAAATAAATAAATAATTTCCCACCTCTCCTCAAGGCTCAAGGTGGGGTACAACTCATTAAAACAGAAAACACAATTTAAAACACATAAAACCAACAGTTAAAATACAACACTAGAAAGCCATTAAAATACACTCATACACAACTGGAGGTTCCAGAGGCAGCAATATTGGCCCCATGCTCACGCAGTTCTCATTCCTACTGTGTAGCATGCATTAGGCCAGTACTAGCATACCTGTGGCAAACATAATTTATTCTAGCCTGCAGGTAAAATTAAAATGGGACCTTCAAAATGGCTCTCCATACTGTTCCTGGGCACTGTTGGTGCCATCTGTCACTGATGATGTTTACAGCATCTCTCTGTTATTTATAGAGCTAGGCAAGGTTTAATTCCAAAAGCAAGCTTCCTGGGGAGAAGGATAAATGTTAATGAAGTATGCCTGTTGGAAGGGAATATTTGTGATTCCTTTCATCCTTCAGATCTGATATAACAGACTTTTCTGGATGAAGTCAGCACTGAGAGTCTCAAACATTGACATTTGCCTGACAATATCTGTAACATTTCCCAATGACTTTATTTTCTAGTGAGGATCTGGCATAGTGTCAGGCAGGTTAATGGTTCAGAAGTTCCAGCAGAATTTAAGGCTCAATTATGCAAGAATCCTCTTGTGTTTTAAAGAATGGGCTTCACATGTGGAGAGCAAATCACAAGCTTGGGATGTTGGAGCTAGCTGTTAAAAGGTCAGCTTACAGTAAAGTCACATTTGGTCATGAAAAAACACTCTTTAGAATATTACAGCTTGCTTAGTTGTTTGCTTGCTTCCCTTCCCTTCCCTTCCCCTGTCTGTCTTGTTCTATCACATAGCACCAGTCATGTAAAAGAGTGTATGTAAGCACAGTCAATGTCTCCTGCAGCTTTTTGCACAGGTCTGGTGAGGAGCACAGTATATTGAGCATGTACCACCTGGAGAATAGCCAGTGAGCATGATCCTGCTCCCCTTCCATTAGTTAAACTTCCATGTTGGGTGAAATAAATTAGTGCATTTTTGTGGTTATTGTTATTTTTATGTATAGGATGTGTACAGATAGTAGTAGTTCTTTATTACGACCAATCGGTCAGCACACCATTACAATAAAACACATCTTAGATGTATATAGTGTACAGATAGGATGATAAATGCACCTTTGTCAGATGCCCTTGCCATTTAGGAACCATTCTGTTTCTATATACAAAACAGTGTGAAGCAACAGTAACCTCCCCCCCCAACCCCCCCCCCAAAAAAAACCCCAACAGAAAACAAAAACTAAACAATATAATTTTAGGCCACATCAACAAAAGTGTCATATGCAGATTAACAGTTCCACTCTATTTTGATTTGGTCAGAACTCACCTGGAATACTCAATATGGCCTTTTTGATAATTGGGAACACTGAAAAGCTTCTATAAGGATCTAGGGAGTTTATCACATGGGGAAAACTGGAAGTTTAAACGGGTCAGAACCTGCAGTTATCCAGTGCATTAGGCTCAGTTATGCAAATGGTTTTCACATGACCCTGTGTGCAAACCATTTGGAATCTGACAGGAAAGTGACATGAACCAGCAAATAGGCATTTTTTGGGAAAATACCGTAAATTCATTTCCATTGCATTCATGAATTTGCTTTTTTTGCACAATTGCTTTAGTGTGAAAGCCATTTGCGGGATTCTCCCCGTTTCTATACTTGTTGCTAGATTTTCCATGGTTCATTGGGGTGAGTGGCCAGGGCTCTTAAAGGAACAGTTGCTCAGGCAAAGGCAACTTTGCCTTTCCCTAGTTTATGTGAATGTCTCTTCTCCCTCTCCCTTCCCCATTAGCTGGGGCTCTTAAATGAACAGCCACTCAGGGAAGGCAGGGACACCAGTTGCTGAGAGGGATGCAGCATTTTATGCCGTTTTTCTACCTTTCCTGCTTCTTTGGGTAATGTTTTGTCCCTTTTACTTAGGATGGATACCATTTTTTTGAAAGTAAGGGACAGTACAGTATATTTTTATAAAGAAAATTCTGTAAATAATATTGTTTAGTTCTCTGGGTGATTTCTGGTGACACAGTTACATCTTCTGTGTGCACGTGCAAAAAAAAGGTGATTCCCAAACCATTATCAGGATTTACACACATCTGTGTGAAAACTAAATGTACATTCTACCTTCTTTCTCACTTTAGTAATGAGCTTCTAATGTGTTATTGTATTCTGCGTGTGAAAATCATTTATATATTGTATGCTTTTGCGGGTTGCAGCTGCTTTAATCATTATCGGCATGGAGGAACATATGGTGCCCATGTAATAAACCCCTAGGAAACACTTTGGAGCTGTTTCACAGGTAATGCTAAACTCTACAACAAAGAGGAGAGGGGATGAAAGTCTGCTTTTCTTACAAGATGTGTGGTGACACAACTGACTACTGACACAACATTGAATTTATGCCATTATTTCTTGTTGTTAACTGCCCTCAAGTCATGGCAACCCTGTGGATGAGACATCTCCAAGACCTCCTATCCTCTATTGCTCTGCTCAAATCCTGCAGACTCAGACCCAGGGTCTCTCTGATTGAGTCCAACTATCTGGCACATGGTGTCCCTCTCTTTCTACTGCCCTCTATGTTTCATAGCATTATTGTCTTTTCTAATTATTCATTCATGCTCATGATGTGGTCAAAGTACAACAGACTCAGTTTAGTCAACTTGGGGCCTTTGCAGACTGCCAGAAAAAGCGCAAATTGAGTCCACTTTAACTGCCCTGACTCAGTGCTAGGGAATCATGGGAACTGTAGTTTATTGTGGTACCAGAGCTCTCTGACAGAGAAGGCTCAATGTCTCAGAAAAAAATACAATTCCCATGAGTCCCTAGCACTGAGCCAGGGCAGTTAAAGTGAACTCAATTTGCACTATTTCTAGCAGTGGTTTCCAATGAGAGTTCAGGCCTATAACCCATTTGTTTGTATTCTTGATTGTCCATCATATTCTCAACATGCTCCTCCAGCACCACATCTCAAATTTTCATCTTATCTGCTTTCTTCACTGTCCAGCTTTCACATCTGTACATAGTGTACTTTGAACACTAAAGTGAGGATTGTCCAAGCCATTGTTGTATCTTTACACATCAGGATTTGTCTACTTATTTCATAGCTCCCCTTCCCAATCCTAGTCTTCTTGATTACAGTCTCTGATTTCTAATTTCTTGAATGGAGTCTGTTTTGACCAATATTTGAGCCCAGATATGAGAACTCTTTCACTATTTCAATTTCCTCATTGTCTAGGATTGATTCTTGTAGATCTTTTATGTCATTATTTTTGTTTTCTTAATATTCAGCATTAATCCCACCATGGCACTTTCCTCCTTGACCTTCTTCAGTAATTGCTCCAGCTATTTGTTTCTGTTAGTAGCATAGTGTTGTCTGCTTAATTGCTCCAGCTCTTTGCTTCTGTTAGTAGCATGGTGTTGTCTGCTTATCTTAGGTTGTTAATGTTCCTTCCTCCAATCTTCATTCTTCCTGCTTCTGAGTCTAAGCTTGTTCTGTGTGCGATATTTTCTGCATGTAGGTTGAATAAATAGAGTGATAGTATGCAGCCTTGCCTGACCCTTTGTTGATTGGGAACCATTCTGTTTCTCTGTATCCTGTTCTGAGGGCAGCCTCTTGTCCCGTGTACAGGTTACATATCAGGACATCAGATCTTGTGGCAATCCTAGTCCTTTAAAGTCAAGGCATAGATTTTCATGATCTAGGCCAGGGGTAGGCAACCTTTCCCCTTTAAGGGCCGAGGGACTTCAGCTCCCAGAAGCCTCAGCCATGTTGGCCAATAGTCCCATGTTGGCCAATAGCTCCTGGGATTTTGGGAGCTGAAGTCCTTCAGCCCTTAAAAGGGAAAGGTTGCCTACCCCTGATCTAGGCAGTCAAATATAGTCTATAGTCAATATAGCACATGCAGATTTTCTTCTGGAATCTCTGGTGCATTTGATTGTCCATTGTATGTTTGCAATATGATCACTCTTCCTTTCCTGAAATCATCTTGCACCTCTGGGATTTCATACTCCATATATGAGTAAGTCTTTGCTTCAGAATTTTGAACATGACTGTGCTTACATGGGAGATTAGTACAATGGTTCCGCATTTATTGCAATTTTTTGTGGATGGGTATGTTTATCGATCACTTCTAATCTGTGGACCACTGCTTTGTTTTCTATATTTGTTGGCAAATTTTAGCAAGAGCTACACTTGATTCTGTCTTTGTGGATTGTAGCTGTTCTAATGGTATGTTATTGGCTTTGGGTGATTTGTTCTTTCTAATTGCTTTGAGTGCAGCTTTCATTTCACTTTCCAAAATTTGGGAGTCATCTTTGCAAGTTTCATCTTCCCATGTGTCATTCAGCCTTTCACATTTTTATATAGCTCTTCTTTGTATTGTCTCCATCATTTTTGTTATATTGTGACCATGTATTTCTAAGCCCATCCAAATATATGAATGGCCTTCCTGTTTTTGTCTCTGTTTGTCTGAGTCTTTTTTTTTTTTTTTTTGGAGTGGCTGATGATGTCACAGTCTGTCCTATCCAGGACCCAGGTTTAACATATATAAATGCAGAAGGGGACCTTCCAATTCTAATTGCCCAGTAGCAGCAGCAGCAGCAGCTCAAAACACTTTAAAATGCTGTGCAGAGGTCGGGGGTCGTAATGAAGAGGATGAGCTGCAGTGTAGCAGAGACTGAAGTGGAGTCTGAAAATCAAGTAAATGCACCTTTCAAGAGTAGGGCATTTCTGCTAGAAGAAGGCAGATCTGGATTCAACCCCCTCTCCATCCTGAGTCATAGTGGGTAACAAATTTATAAATGCATATCACAAACATTCATATGACTTCATATTTTTGACTTTTGAGGCCAATCTGTTTTTGTTGTTTTACAGTGCTTTGGTTCTGTTCCTGTGACACACAACTAATCTGCCTCTCAGCCAATACTATTTGTGCACTACTGTTGGATCATTTAGTCTCCTCTCCTTTCATTTGTGCTGTTCTGTGGACATACATAACTAACATCATTATTCACTGTCTTAGGCCAGAACCATCAAAACCATCAAAGGATCAGAGCCCAAAGTGGAATAATAATATAACTTGGCTTTGTTTTGTATCCTTTTCCTTTAAGAAAATATTACATGAAGGCTGTAAGAACAAGGATCTATTTTCAAAGAAATGTAGGTGCCATACTCTCTCAGGTATTTAAGAACAACAGGATGTTTCAAAGGAGTAATGGAGTGGGACATCTGGCTGTTCTATACTTTCAGAGGATACGGATAATATTTCATTGTTATCTGTTCATTTCCTGCTGTCCACCACTTTGTGCCATTGCCTTGCCATTAATTACTTTAAGTTTTGATGGATAAACAGCCTCACTGGTTTTAACAAGTGTGAAAATAATTTAAATAAAAATATATAATATGGCTGCACATGGGAATATCTGTCTGACAAACCACATGTGACATTGAATACAATCTACTATTTGCTTGCTCACTGAAGAAAACTTCTAACTACCATATCCCTCAGTGATGGCCATCCAGCATTTACTTGTTGAAGAAGAGCCCACTACCTTTTGGGGCAAACCATTCCACTGTCATACAGTTCTCGCCATTAGGACTTTTCACCAGATTTTTTTTCCACAAAATCCTTCTTCATAAATTCCTGGTTTTCATTCTTGTCCTGCATTCTAGACAAACAGAAAACAAGTCTGTGCCATTATTCATTTGACAGCCTTTCAAATAATATTTGAATACAGCTATCAAGTATCTCTTAATAGCCTCATCTATAGGCTAAAGATACCAGAGGGGAAGAGCAGCACTGAATATTCCACCTTTAGGTCACAGCATTTATGCAGTACCATTACTGAGCACACATACACACACAAGAAGGATTTAATAGAATTTCCTCAATGAAGTCATCAGAGCAATGATGTCTTTTCTGTGTGAGTTTTTGGGGGCTTTTTCATCTGTAATCTAATTATAGTGCTTCATTGTTTAATATGCTCTAGCTGCTATCTTTGACAGTCCTGTATATTTCTAAGAGGACATTGCAGGGAAGTGAAAAATTGGAAATAATTAAAGTTCTTAACACTGAGAACCTTAACACTTCACACCTCAGGCTAATGGGACACTGTGAGAGTATGTGTCAATCAGGCCTTTAACGGTTAGCTAATACTATGTAAATATGGCTGCACAATAGGAATATTGTGCTGGTAATTAATTTTCAGAGCTCAGTTTATACATCTTCCTTTTGGAAATACCTAACTGTAGTCAGAAATTCTTCACTGATGCAGTTGTTCAATTAGGAATTGTAATTATGCGATAGGGCAACAATGTCAGTCCAAACATGTTCCCCATTTTCGTTTAAGTGCTTAAAGTTTGTATAAACAAGAGTGGTCAGTTTCTGTCATTAGCCTCATGATTATTGCATTATGTTTTTTCTAAAGACAAACAAAAGGTGGATGGTTGTGCCATTCCTTTTTTTCAGGAAATGAAACTTACCTTCACAATCTGTCGTTGCTTAAGATAGAACAGCATTAGGCATGTGTTAATTATTTCTGCTGATGAAAAAAAGTTAAAAGATTTTATTCTCTGGGGAGGAAAAGCTAATGTAATGTGGACTTGTCCAATAATAGCAAATGACTGACACTGTCTAAGTTTTAGGTAAAATGTATTTGTATCAAACAAAATAAGTTTCTTATATCAGTCTTTGTAACAGAGTGCAATACATACTTAAATATCCTTCTGTATTTTCAGGGGTTGGGGCAAAGGACCATTGTGAATGCAAAAAATTCACGAATAACCTCTCCCCCCCCCATTACAGAGTGGCAGGGAGGAGTTTGAGAGGAACATGCATGTTTGCCTCTCTTTCCTCTTGCTGTCACCCTGGAGGCAGTTCAGCTGGGCCAGTTATAGGGGGCAGGGAGGGGATGGAGAGGACCATGTGTGCTTGCCTCTCTTTCCTCTCCTTTTGCATTTTCAAACCTTTGCAATGCTAGCAGCCTCATCGGTATAAAAGTAAGATCCCACTCATCCATCATCCCCTTCCTCCTTTCCCTCTTCCCCCCTTCACTAAGCCAGAAAAAGAAACACTACACCTCCTGTACTTTGCCAGAGTTTGCATTTCCATCATTTCCAAACCTTTCCACTTTCAATCGGATTAGGAAGGATCCACCTTCTTTCCCCCCATTCTCCTCCCTCTCCCTCCTAGCCAGGCAAAAGCAACACCCTCCCTTCTCCACTGTGCCAGACTTTGCATCCTCTCATTTCCAAAGTGCTTCCAGTTTTTCTCTCCTCTCTCCTCCCTCCTCCTCCACCTTCTTCCTGGCCTGCCAAAAGCAGAAACTTTACTATTTCCCACTTTGCCACACTTCAGCTGTGCCATATTTTCAGGTGCTTCCACCTCACACCACACTGAACAAAAAAAGATTCTTGTCTCACAAGTAGCCAGCCTCACTCATGCATTATATGGGCAGGAGAAGAAAGGTGGTGATGGCTGCTAACATCAGATTAAAAGTGAAAGAATTTTGCAAACAAGGGGGATGCAAAGTCTGGTAAAGTGGGGAGGGGAGGGTGTTGCTTTTGCCTGGTTGGGAGGGACAGGGAGGAGGAGGAGGATGGGGGTAGAAGGTGGATCTTTTCTAATCAGATTGAAAGCAGAAGGGTTTGGAAATGAGAATGCAAACTCTGGCAAAGTATGGGAGGTAAGGTGTTCGTGTTTTTTCTGGCTTGGTGGATGGGGAGAAAGGAGTAAGGGGATGAGGGCTGAGAGGGATTTTTTTTTTTTATGCCGATGAGGCTGCTAGAATCGCAAAGGTTTTTAAATGCAAACTCTGGCAAAGTACAGCAAGGAGGGCGTGGAGAGGAGCACACATGCTCCTCCTCTGATGCCCCAGATAGCTCAGGCAAGCTCTCTGAGGCAACAGAAGAGGGAGAGATAAGTGAGTGAGAGTCCCCTGGCTTCCTTCCAGTGTCTCAGAAAGCTTGCCTCAGCTGTTTGAGGCCTGGAAAGGAAGCTGGAGGAGTTGTGTCCACTGCTCTTGCCCCTCCTCTGATGCCTCACAGAGCTTGCCTGCAGTCTTTGAGGCATTGAGGATGGGGAGAGCAGCGTGCACACCATTCCCAGCTGCTCCCTCCCTCTTGGGCTTCTCCCGTCCCAAAGGGAAAAGCCCAGGAGGGAGGAGGAGGAGTGCACATGCCTTGACCTCATGAATGATCAAAACCACAAGTGCCAAAGTCATGAATACAAAGGGACGAATGTACAGTGAAATGGCCATGGGTAGCAGCAGGTTAGTATACAAGCTAAACAAATAAAATAAAATAAGTAAAATAACCACAGATGTTCAAACCCTTGACTTCCTATTTTCCCAGTGCCCGGGGAAGTAAATCCCCATCAGATATCCATCATTGTCACATATCTGTTTTGTTATCTTTGTAGGTCTGATTGATAGTAGCTTTACTTATTCTAGAGACATATAACTAGTAGTATCCCTATGCAATGCAGATTTGAGAAACATATCAGTTCTAGCAACTTCTCACCAGCCCTTTCCAGCCTAGTGCCCTGCAGAGTGTTCAGAATGATGGCTAGGCATGATTATATTGGGAAATGCTCTCATATATTGATTCTGGGCATCATAGGGCATCATATATCGATACATTCAAGATCAACCAATTGCAGATGTTTCCCTTTGCTATACAAGATCATCAAAGCTTTTGCGATTTTTTTTTCACATTTTTGCAAAAAACAACACCCCCCAACCCCCACCTACTCAACAATCACCTGAATCTTATTGTCCCTACAGCTGCATGCTGTAAAGCACCTCACCTCTAGGAGAAGTGTGAGTGCTTATTCACTTACCACCCTACTTCCTAGCACATTGGAAATCCCTATATTAGTGGGGCTACCTTGCTTCTAAGATAGGTTTTGGAGCCCTTTCAGCCACTGCAATGGTGCAACAACTGTAAATGTGAAATGCAAAGATTGCAAAGCTTTGTTGATAACTGCCCACAAGTTAACTTTGACCTCTGGTTACCCTGTGAATGAGGCATTTTCAAGACATCCTATCCTCAACACCACTGCTCAGTTTCTGCAAACCTAGGGCTTTGTCCTCTTAGATTGAGTTATCCATTTTGTCCATAATCTTCCTCTCTTTCTATTGCCATCTATCTTTCCAAGCACCATTATATTTTCTAGTGAGCCATGTTTTCTCATGATGTGGCTAAAGTACAAAAGCCTCAGTTGAGTTATCTTGACTTCTAGGGAAAGTTCAGATCCAATTTGCTCTTACACCCACCGTTTGTCTTTTTAGTCATCCATGGTATCCTTGGCACTCTTCTTTTCCACCACATCTGAAATGATTTTCTTTCTATCAGCTTTCTTCACCATCTATCTGTCCCCTATACATGGGTCCAAAACACACTGCAGAAATAATCTGGTTTGAGACAAAGTAACTGTTACATGGATTTGTAATTGGTTGACTGGCCGAACCCAAAGGGTGCTCAACAATGGCTCCTTTTCAACCTGGAAAGAAGTGACCAGTGGGGTGCCACAGGGCTCTGTCCTGGGCCCAGTGCTATTCAACATCTTTATCAATGACTTGGATGACAGTACAGGGGGCATAGTTATCAAATTTGCAGATGACACCAAATTAGGAGGAGTAGCTAATACCCCAGAAGACAGGATCAAAATTCAAAATGACTTGAACAGACTAGAAAGCTGGGCCAAAATGAAATTCAACAAGAAATGTCAGGTACTACACGTAGGGAGGAAAAACGAAAAGCACAGATATACGATGGGGGACACCTGGCTGAAAGAGACTACATGTGAAAGGGATCTAGGAGTCCAGATAGACCACAAATTGAACATGAGTCAACAGTGTGCTGCAACAGCTAAAAAGGTCAATGCAATTTTAGGCTGCATCAATAGAAGTATAGTGTCTAGATCAAGAGAAGTAATAGTACCACTCTATTCTGCTTTGGTCAGGACTCACCTGGAATACTGTGTCCAGTTCTGGGCACCACAATTCAAAAAGGATGTGGAGAAATTGGAGCGTATCCAAAGGAGGGCAACTAAAATGGTGAAGGGTCTGGAAACCAAGCCCTATGAGGAACGACTTAGGGAGCTGGGATGTTTAGCCTGGAGAAGAGAAGTTTAAGAGGTGATATGATAGCCTTGTTTAAATATTTAAAGGGATGTCATATTGAGGAAGGAACAAGCTTGTTTTCTGCTGCCCCAGAGACTAGGACCCGAAACAATGGATACAAGCTGCAGGAAAAGAGATTCCACCTTAACATTAGGAGGAACTTCCTGACAGTGAGAGCTGTTTGACAGTGGAATACACTCCCTCGGAGTGTGGTGGAGTCTCCTTCCTTGGAGGTCTTTAAGCAGAGACTGGATGGCCATCTGTCGGGGATGCTTTAATTGGGATTTCCTGCATGGCAGGGGGTTGGACTGGATGGCCCTTGTGGTCTCTTCCAACTCTATAATTCTATGATTCTATGATTCTATGAAACCACTTTAACGGCCATGGCCCAGTGCTAGGGAATTCTGGGAATTGTAGTTTATTGTGGCACCAGAACTCTCTGACAGAGAAGACTAAATGTCTCACAAAGCTACAGTTTTCAGAATTTCCTAGCATCAAGCCAGAACAGTTAAAGTGGTCTCAAACTGGATTATTTCTGCAGTCTATTTTGGACCATAGTGGTGGGAAATATGATGGCATGAACAATCTTCACTTTCATGTTCAATTGTATATCTTTATACTTTAGGATCTTGTCTAGTTCTTCCATTGCTATCCTTCCTAGTTCTAATCTTCTCCTGATTTCTTGGTTGCAATTTCTGTTTTGTTCAATGATTGATGCAAGACATGGGAAGTCTTTGACTATGTCAATGTCCTCATCATCCATACTGAATTTGTGAATATCCTCTGTGTTCATTATTTTATTTCTCTTAATGTTCACATCTTGCTTACAGCATCATAAATACTGAACAGTGTTAGGATCAGATCTAATTAGGGGAATTTATAATTAGCTCAAATATGCAAGAGTGGGGTCCCAACAAAGCCCCACAGAACTGTGTACCGTTTTGTATACCAGAAGACTAATAGATCTCTCAAGGGAAGATGTGGAGGCAGGCTTATCCAATTAAAGTCTAAATATTTATTAATTATCAAATGGGAAAAATTGCACACATACAAATATGGCACACACACACTAGAAGGAAAGATGGGTGAAAGCAGGGATAGCTTGAGAGGAGTTAGGCTGAGGGAAAATACTTACTTCCGAAGGCTTCTCCAGGCTTAGCTGCGAAGGTTGATGATGATGGTGATGAAGCACAGCTGCCGAAATAGGGGAGAACAGAAGCTAAATCAGAGTACAGACTGACGTGGAGTCTGCATGCACTCTCAAGATAGCACATGGAACCTAGAAATCCAAGGGTTCTTATAGGAAATTCCTGCCTTCTAGCTATAAGTCTAATGGCTGTCAGACAAAGGAGTTGATGGGTTTAGTATTGTTAACCTAGGTGTGAGCATAGTCTAAACAATGCATTTGGTTTTGAAACTATCAAGGAAGGGAGGCTAGAGAAAAGGGTGCAGTCAAATCTGATCACTGTCCCATTAAATGTGAGACTCAAGACAAATAAACACTATTATGTGTCTTTTCCAGTATAATGGTCTTTCCCTTTTGGCAACTCCCAAACCTGATGTTAGGGAATTTTCCAGTGGTCTTGGGCAGGTCTCTCAGTGCCTACATGACCTGCCATCTAGGGGATTATGGCTGACATCCCTCAGTGGTCAGTCTCGGGTCATAGAGGGAACTCCACATGTGCCCCAAATTTTATTAAAATGCACATATGCTAACAACAGGATACCAGACGGTTAAGAGGTGATATCATAGCCCTGTTTAAGTATTTGAAGGGGTGTCATATTGAGGAGGAAGCATGCTTGTTTTCTGCTGTTCCAGAGAACAAGACCCAGAGCAATGGATGCAAGTTACAGGAAAAGAGATTCCACCTCAACATTAGAAGGCACTTCCTGACAGTAAGAGCTGTTCAGCAGTGGAACACTCTCCCCCGGAGAGTGGTGGATTCTCCTTCTTTTGAGGTCTTTAAACACAGGCTGGATGGCCATCTGTTGGGGATGCTTTGATTGAAAATTCCTGCATGGCAAGGGGTTGGACTGGATGGCTCTTGTGGTCTCTTCTAACTCTATGATTCTATGACCCAGTTATTTCAATTGTGAATTTGAGGATCTCTTTGCTAAATGTATATTTTGAGACAGGAACCATTAAGACCTACAAATTTTAATGCACATTTTCATGTGGAATTCTTTTTTTAAAAAACTGCAGATTAATGTGGAAGCAGTAGCCTTTTGCTCTATAGAATTGTAATGCTATGGTCTCACTTTAACTACCATGGTTCTCTCCTATGGAATCCTGAGATTTGCAGTTTAGGGGAAAATATTTAGAATTCTCAGACAAAGAGCATCTCCATTGTTTTGCCAAACTACAACCCCAGGATTTCATAGGATGTTGCCATGATAGTTGAAGTGGAATCATAATACCATGTTTGTATAGTGTTAAAGCACCCCAGAACAGAATGTGTTGATAAGTGAGCATATATGAATGTGACACTGAGCAGAAGATGATGAGCCAAGAATAGAATCAATTTTGAGTATATTACCCCAAAATACTCCATTAGAGCATGAAAATCTATTATAGCTAACTAGAGTGGCAAATTAAGTCATATATTACCTATAAACAAGAAAGCCCCAATACAATCAAGCTAAATATGAAGCTTTTATTCTGGGCAAATCTGTGAGAAAGCCCATGTGCTTTGCATATGCTTATCTCCAATGTTTAAATGAGTGCAAAGCTTTCTCCAAAACTCCCAGAACAGAATTTTAATTTTAAACAGCTAATGTGTATGCTATTAAGTCAATATAAATTAAGATTTCCTTTGTGAAGACATTCTTGTTATGATGAACTTTTAAAATCAACTGGTGCAAATTATGTGGAAAACCTTTGATTTTCCTTCCCTTCTATTTGTTTCTTTCTTTGTCTTTGTTTGACTGCATTAAAGATGCCCATTGGCCGCGGCTAGCCAACTGGGTAGATGGGGATGAGCTTTCGTTAGGCCACCTTTTGTAGGCCCCTCTCCATGTGGAGCAAGCAGTGCTCTCCTTTAAAAAGGCTGCTTAGTCATTCAGGATGCTGCCCAGGTTAGCCTTAAGCGACCAAAGTCCTGAACTGCCTGCATGCAGGGTTGGGTCTGCAGCTTCCAGTGCATCTTTACACCTGCTGTTTTGTCCCTCACCTATCACTACAGGGCTTTTTCAGAGATTGGATTTATCTATTTAATGCAGGATCAAAGGCAACATTTATTATCTCTTTCCCTGTCACTGGTTTTCAAAAGTGTGGCTTTTGAGCTAGAGACCTCCAAATGAGTTTAGACCATAACCTGTTTCTATGCTTTGAATGTGTTAGTGCAAAGTAAAGGCCAGAGATTACCTTGTGCCAATTTGCAGCCTGTCATCCTCCCCCTGGAGCTAAAAAATATTTGAATATAAAACTGTTCCATCTCTATAGGCATTGCAAAGTTTTCAGAAACAAGTTCATCTGTGATTTTTGTTCCTTCTTTCTGTGACAACAAAACAAGATCAATAATCTCTAGTCCCACAAATTTTTAGTTTGAAGACAAGAATAATTATAATATTCAGTAAACGTTATTTCCCCATGGGAGTATTCTCTCTTTTTCCTATTGAAAAAGAATTATCTTCTGACAATGTCCAGCAAAGCAACAGATCACAGTGGCTTGTTACAGAAAGATGCAATGGATCTGTTGTGGTCTTGCAAAGGGCATGAATAGACAGATAGATGGGAATCCCTCTGGTGTTTACAAAAAGATCAAATGCTGAAGAAAAGCTTAGATAATTCTGTCACCAGGATGGATTGACGTGTTTAGATATTTAAATCTAGCACATTAATTTAAAGCAGTCTTCTCCAACTGGATGCTCGCCAATGTTGGCTGGGGATAATGGGAGTTGCAATCCCACACATTTGGATACTACAAGATTAAGGAAGGTTGATTTTAGGGATATTCTGATACATTTTGATAAGTCTGTTCCTTCCTGTGGCATTTGGTCCTCTAGAGATACTTTCATCCACTCAAAGATTTTCTTACACCTAGAATGAGTCCACCCCTACTTTCTTACATGGACCTACTTGAACTCCTTTCTTAAAAGCCATCACATCTACACCTGCATTAACATGCCATTTTTTTATTATCTAACTTTTCTTGCTTTTTCTCCAGTACCTTGTGGTTCCTTCCTCTCTTGTTCTTTTGCTTTGGTTCACACAGTCTATATTTAGTTTGAAAGGTTTGTTTCTCCTTTGCTTATGCTACTTTCTCAGATATTGTACATGCTGATGATTATGATGATGGGTAACCTTATTTATTTATTTCTGGTTCATTTTAAAATACTAATAATAATAATAATAATGATAATACCCAGAATCAATGGGTCTATTTGGTTGATGGAAAGACACCCCCTGACAAGTCGGGAGGGGTTTCTTGTTGTGCTGGCCAAATAAGGACAGGAGACAGGTAATCATCCATGCTTGGGTGATATGGTTGGGCCCATGTTCTATTCACTGATATTAAAATGCCACGTAGTAAGGCCCAATCCAAGAGGCATGCAACTTCAGCCACTCCTACTCTGCTTCAAAAAGGCCTTCTCAGTCTAGCAGCAGGGATGATGAGATTTCTGCCCGGGTGGCACAACTAGGCAAAACTGTTCAGGCCTGTGTGGAGCTTTGCAATCAACTTGCGCAGAAGGAACTTCAGGCTACAGCCTCCACCTCGAGTGCCAGCCCTTCGGGTGCCAGTAACACTGAAGTGTCACTCTCTTTAGTGGCATCTGAGTCTCAGGTGGCACCAGGCACTTCGGTGGTTTTGGCAGTGGAGGCAGGGCACCCCACTATTGCCGATGTGTGGGATCTCCTGCAAAGAGTCCTGGGATTGGGGACACAGGGTGTGACTCCCCCTGTGTCCGGGCAGCCCACTATGGCTGATTTATACAACCTAAATTATATCGTCAATCGCTAAAGAGGGAAAGGATGAACAACAGATGAATAACTATAGACCAATCTCGCTTATGAATAATGATTATAAAATATACGCATTTATTATGGCAAATAGACTTAAAAAAATACTAAATGAGGTAATTAAAAAGGATCAAAATGGTTTCTTGCCAACCAGGAAGATAAAGAACAATATAAGAACTATAGTAAATGCCATGGACTACTATAATACACAGGGTGTGGCTTTGGAATGGCCCAACCCTGTGGTTTTGAATACACCCGTGCAGGCACCTGCAATCTCACAGGTCCCTGACACTCGGGTGCAGGGTGGTCAGCCTGCGGCTGTGGCTAACACCACATCTATGGTGTCTATTTCTAGTGCTCCTCTGTTATGTGGAGCAGTGGGAAATGTGGAATCTACTCCTTACGCTGGAATGTCTACACCCCTTGGTTCACACCTTCCTCTTTCCACTAAAGAAAGAATTTGGAAGGGAGAATATATTGATTTATTTACTTTAACTTTTAGGGATCCCGAGCCAAGGATTATGGTAAAAGATGGAATTGTTTTTAGTCTGCCAAAAGAGTTTCAGGTGATCAAACGTCCTAAGCTAGAGCGCAATTTTGTTAATTGGATTATGGGCTTCACTATTTATAGAGGTGTCATAGAGGAAAAAGAACCACTCAGATCCCCTGACTTTTCTAAATATCAGGAGATCATGATAAAAGCGTACACTAATTGCCAACACAATTCAAGGGGTGCAGCTTGGCTCCAATATGATGAGCAGTTTAGGATGAGAGCGGGTATTTGATTGTGGCTCCAAGTCTCACAGTATTATTGGTCTCACAAGACTTGGGACGAGAGTTTGTTACATATAGCTCTGTGCTGCCACATGGAGGCAGCCATTTTAGAGTTGAGATGGAGCAACCCATCCCACCCACCCTTTATTAAGAGTCTTTAATTTGTTACTCTCAGGCTTAAGTTGGTCGCCTTTGGGGGCCGTGAGGGAATTTTTCCCAGGGTTCTTCCCTGGGTTTTTCACCCTCCCTGAGATTTATTATTATTATTATTATTATTATTATTATTATTATTATTATTATTAAGTAATTTAATTTGGGAATGGGTCATAGTCTGATAATTCATTTTGTTATTGTTATTGCTTTGTTACAACTTTGGAATAGGGTCTATAATTGGGATTTGTTGTTGTACTGTAGGGTGGGTAATGACCCCCACCCCACAGAAAAATTTAATCTGGCTATTTAAAAATTGGGGGGGAAATTGGCATAACACAAATTTAAAAGAAATGACGTATGCATTTAAATACATGACGTCATAAAATTGCATGACGTCATATGATGGAATATGACATCATTTCCGGGGGGAGGGGTTTGTAGATTTGTTGTTATTATTGTTTACTTGTTTTGTCACATGTGGTGAAGGACCACCCACTTGGAGGGTTATACCTTCACTTACACATGTGACAACTTGTTAATGTTTATTGGTTTGTTAATAGACCCTGTACAGCTAAATAAAAGTTCTAGCCTGTTTAAACCCAAAAAGAGGCGTCTTGTGTCCTTTGTGCCAGTGCAACTGCTTCCAGCAGTAGAATTGATTGGGGGATTCCCCTTCCTCTCTGTTGTTGTTTGTAGTTAACTGCTCTTGAGTCGATCTCGATCCATGGTGACCCTATAGATGAGACATCTCCAAGACCCTCTGTCCTCCACTGCTCTGCTTAAATCCTGCAAACCCATAACCATCCCTCCTTTACAGTTCATCCATCTGGCATGTGGCCTTCCTCTCTTCCTACTTCCCCCCACCTTTCTCAGCATTTTTTTTTTTCCAAACAATCTTCCCTTCTCATAATGTGTCCAAAGTACAACAGTCTAAGTTTTGTCATCTTGGCTTCCAGGGATATCTCTGGCTCGATCTGTTCTAGGACCCATTTGTTGGCCCTTTTGGCTGTCCATGGAATCCTCAGCACTCTTCTCCAGCACCACATCTCAAATGTGTTGATTTGTCTCCCGTCTTCTTTCTTGATTGTCTAGCTCTGACATCCATACATGGTAATAGAGAATACGATGGCTTGTATAATTCTACTTTTGTGCTGACTTGTATATCTCTGCATTTTAGAATCTTTTCTAGTTCTTTCATAGCCACCCTCCCCATTCTTGACTGCAGTCCCCATTTCTATCAATGTTTGATCCCAGGTATGGGAATTCTTTTACTATTACTATTTCTTTATTGTGTAGGTTGAACTTGTGAAGTCCTCAATGGTCATTATTTTTGTTTTATGTTTAACATTAAGCCTGCCTTTCACTTTCTTCTTTGATCTTCCTTAGTAGATGGTCCAGATCTGTGAGATTTTCTACTAGTACTATAGTGTCATCTGCATATTTTCGATTGTTGATATTCCTTCCTCCTATTTTTACTCCTCCTTCTTCTGTGTCCAAGCCTGTTTTTCTTATAATATGTTCTGCATAAAAATTGAACAGATAGGGTGAAAGGATACAGTATTGTCTGATCCTTTTGCCAATTGAGAACCATTCTATTTCTCCATGTTCTGTTCTGACAGTGGTCTCTTGTCCTGAGCACAGATTCCTCATCAGGACTATCAAATGTGTTGGCACCTCCATGTTTTTAAGGGTATTCCATAGCCTTTCATAATCTATGCATTCAAAGGCTTTACTATAGTGTATAAAGCACATGTTTATTTTCCTTTGGATTTCCCTGGTGCGCTCCATTAGCCATCATATGTTTGCAATGTGGCCCCTCATGCCTCTTCCATACCTGAACCCCACTTGAACGCCTGGAATTTCTCTCTCCATGTATGGTTGGAATCAATGTTTCAGACCCCCCTCTTGCTGGTCGTGCCCCTTCCATAGAACTCATCTTCATTCGCCGCCAAAGCCCAGAGAAGTCGCTCGGTGAAAGTATATCCTCTGTCCTGATCTTTCTCTCTTTGCCTTCCCCGCTCTCGCTCTTCCTCCGCTTATTCTGCTAGTGTGTGTGTGCTGCATTTGGATGGTTGCTTTTTTTGTCAAATAAATACTTTAATTGGAGCTTGGTCCATTCCAGTGTCTTCCCTAGCCAGAATTCTTACGTCTCCCGTAGACAATTGGATACAGTCCTAGAAGCGAAGTTGGGCACTTCCCTCTCTCATTTGAGCTAATTATAAATTCCCCAAAATTAGATCTTGGTTTCCCAACACTTGGTTATTGACAGTTAAATGCATGTATATCCCATTGGGGAAAAGACAAGATAAGGCTTAGGCAATAATCTCCATTGTTATAAAAACCAAAACTGTCCACCCATCCTCCTAGCCCTCCCAACAGGTGAAGGAGGAGGAAGAGAGGAAGAACCCGGCACGGTGGCTCCAAAACCACCTGCCTGCCCTCCTAGCAGGTGAAGGAGGAGGAGGAGATAGGAAGAACCCGGCACAGCGGCTCCAAAACTGCCCACCCACTCTCCTAGCCCTCAGAAAGTAAGAAAAAGATCTCCAGTTGATATGGCAGACTGACAAGACATTTCCCTGGTTGATTCCAGGGAAATAGTCTGCTAGCTAGACTCCACCACTACCAACAATGCGGCAGTAGTGGAGGTGAATGACAGGCCCGGGCGGAGGCTTCAAAGTCCACCCCACCTCCACCA
Source organism: Phrynosoma blainvillii (assembly GCA_026167975.1). Classification (NCBI taxonomy): domain Eukaryota; kingdom Metazoa; phylum Chordata; class Lepidosauria; order Squamata; family Phrynosomatidae; genus Phrynosoma; species Phrynosoma blainvillii. The sequence continues at coordinate 82,494,029 of JANUYF010000002.1, forward strand.
CCACCAGCAGCAGCGTGGAAGTTGTGGGGGCCAATTGACAGGCCTGGGCAGAGGCTTTAAAGTCCATCCCATCTCCATCACTACCACGAGGAGTGCATCAGCAGTGGGGGCTGAGTCACAGGCCCAGGTGGAGGCTTCAAAGCCCGCCCCATCTTCACTGGTGGCCCAGCATCAGGGCTAGACATGCTCATGCCCACCAGCACCAAGAGGGAAAAGAGGGAGGTGCTGGTGAGAGCAGCACCTTCTAGAGGCAATTGCTAGTGCCAATGCCAGGAAGGAAGAGGGGGAGGTTCCGGTGGGAGCGGTACCTTCTAGAATCTGGTCTGCTGGCTGAGCCTTGAGCAATGGTTGCCAGAATAACCGTGCTTGTTAGTGCCTGTGCTGGGAAAGGAGAAGGGGAGATGTTTGTGGGACCAACACCTTCTAAAAGCCAGTCTGTCTGTGAGGGAGATTAATGATGTTGATGCTGGCTGTGGCGAGTCAATTGGAGTAATGTGGGGCAAGTGGAAATATAGTGTTAACAGGGTGGGGAATGAAACACAAGGGAAGACGAGATTAATATTTGAAATCTATCCCGTCTTCCACTCACCCTGTTATCCCAAAAGAACCGAGGGTTGTCCCAACTATACCACAGACACCTTGTTTCTTTCCAATGCCAGATTAGTGAGGAACAAATCTCATACAATCTATGATTTGTAAGAGGAGGAGAACACCGACCTGGTTTGTTTTACAGAAACCTTGCTGGGGGAGGATAGTAGTGTAACGTGGTCAAGGCTCTCCCAGCTGGGTATACTGTTAAGGAGCAGGTTAGGGCAAGTGGGTGAGGGGGAGGAGTTGCCTTGGTCCATAAAAGTACTATTACCCTGACCAGGAGACCTATCTGGACAATGAACCACATCAAGTGTATTTACTTGACCCTAAAGTCTAGGGACAGTCTGGGGATTCTGTTAGTCTACCGTCCACCCCGTTGCTTTACAGATTCCCTGGCTGAGCTAACACAGCTGTTCTTGGAGCTGGTGTTGGAGTCCCCCAGGTTCCTTGTCCTAGGAGACCTCAACATCCCCTATGAGTCTGGCTCATTAGATCTGAAAGGTGCAACTTGGGAGTTCATGACTTCTATGACAGCCATGTGCCTGTCCCAACTAGTCTCAGGTCCAACACATTGTTCTAGTAATACACTCGATGTGGACTTTAGGAGTCAGGAATATCCATGGGCAGAGATAATCCAGACTTCTGCCCTGTCATGGACGGATCATTTTCTGGTCAAAGTGGGACTAAAGGCTACTATCTGTATCACTCTCGGGGGTGGAGGACCTTGTAAAATAGTCTGCCCTCAAAGGCTGATGGAACCCAAAAGGTTCCAGGAAGCCTTGGTGGGCTCTATGGTTGGGAACGACAGCGATTCTGTCAAAGCCTTGGTTGATACCTGGAATAACAATCTTACCAGGGCTATAGACATTATCGCTCCTGAGTGTCCTTTCCAACCCGCTTCAAATAAAAAAACATGGTACACGGAAAATCTTTTGTCAAATGAAGTGGGCTTTGCAATGACTAGAGTACTGCTGGTGGAAACATCCATGTCTATCTGACAAGACACTCCATAGAAACATGTTGGATTTTTACGGAGTCGCAATAGATGCAGCAAAGAATTCTTTCTATGCTGCACACATTGCATCTGCAAAGTCTCATCCAGCAGAGCTGTTCAGGGTGCTTAAAGAATTGACTCAATTGCCTTCCAGCCTCAACCTGTTATTGGAACCAACTAAAGCCTGCTGTGATGCTTTTAATGACTTTTTTGCAAATAAAATCTCTCAGATAAGGGCTGATCTGGATGAGGGCATTATTACATAACCAATTAGAGAGATGTTCAGGGACTCTGTGGACTGTGTTAAACTGGATTATTTTGAGTTTGTTAATACTGATGAAGTGGACAAGCTTCTTGGAAGAGCAAAGAGGACAACATGCCCTCTTGATCCTGGCCCATCATGGCTGACCGCCCAGGGAGGCGATGTAGTAAAAACACTACTACAACTAATAATTAGTGCATCCTTTAGGGAGAGAAAACTTCCATCTAATTTAAAACTAGCGGTGGTTAAACCACTTTTGAAAAAAACCTCCCTTGACTCCTTGGTGGAAAATAAATATAGGCCGGTCTTCCTTTTACCATTCCTGGCTAAAGTGACTGAGAGGGCAGTCGCCCCCCATTTCCAGGCTGTCTTGGAAGAAACCAATTATCTGGGCCCATTTCAAACTGGCTTCAGGGCGGGATACGGAGTTAAGACTGCCATGGTCGTCTTAGTCAATGATCTCCGTCTGGGAATCGACAGGGGAAGTGTGACCCTGTTGGTGCTTTTGGACCTCTCAGCGGCATATGATACCATTGACCATGGTATCCTTCTGGAACGCCTGAGGGAGTTAGGTATTGGGGGCACTGCACTTCAGTGGCTCCAGTTCTACTTCTTGGGCAGATTCCAGATGGCGATACTGGGGGATAGCTGCTCTTCCAAAAGAGAGCTGACATCTGGCATCCCACAGGGTGCCATTCTATCCCCCATGTTGTTTAACATTTACATGAAGCCGCTGGGTAGATCATCTGGAGACACAGGGTGCAGTGCTATCAGTATGCTAATGACACCCAACTCTGTTTCTATATGTCTCTGACTGTTGCAGTGACTAAGGATGGAATTGCTCCCCTGGATGCCTGCCTAAGGTCGGTAATGGGCTGGATAAGGGAAAACAAACTCAAGCTGAATCCAGAGAAAACGGAGGTGCTGGTGATAGGTACCCCAAGTCTGGGGAGGGAGCTTTGTCAACCAATTCTGAATGGGGTCACACTTCCCCTAAAGGACAAAGTTCACAGTTTGGGAGTGGATGCATCTCTACAGTTGTCATCACAAGTGGAAGCGATGGCCAGGAGTGCTTGGTATCAACTTCAGTTGATTCGGGAACTGCATCCCTACCAGGACCAAAAGGACCTTGAAGTAGTAGTACTTGCCCTGGTAATCTCTTGTCTAGATTTCTGCAATGCGCTCTACATGGGGCTACCTCTGTACCAAGTTTGGAAGCTTCAACTTGTTTGAAATGCAGCAGCCAGATTGGTCACCAGAACACCTAGGTCGGACCATATAACTCCTGTTAAAATCTCTTCATTGGCTGCCTATTAGCTTCTGAGTGCAATACAAAGTGTTGGTTATTACCTTTAAAGCCCTACATGGCTTGGGCCTGAGTTACTTGAAGGAACACCTCTCCCCACACAATCCGCCTCGCACTCTCAGAACATCTGGGAAGAACTTATTAGATCAAAACTAGACTTACTACAACTTCCCAAAGATCGTTCCCAGCCGTAGCTCCCAAGTTGTGGAACAGCCTACCGGAGGAGATCTGTCTTATTACTTCTTTAGATACCTTTAAGAAGGCACTTAAGACGAAACTCTTCCGGCAGGCCTATCCCCTCGATCTCCTTAATAGACCCTTAAGCTAATTAAGTATTATTTCCAACTTGGTTGTATGGCTTTTGGGTGCTGATGATGATTGGTTATTTTATTAAACTATTATAATATTGTTATTTTATTGTTCGTGTTTTGTATATTATTGTATATGTATATGTGTGTGTGTGTGTGTGTGTGTGTATACATTACTGATGCAGGGAGACGTGGGAAATACAAATAAAAACTATTATTATTATTATTATTATTATTATTATTATTATTATTTTCTTATTACCTTCATCATCTACTGAAGGGAGCTATTTCATCAGTAGAATGGCTCTTTGGGAGGCAAGCCATGCTGATGTATTAATTAATTAATTAATTAATTAATTGATTTGTAACCTGCTTTCCCCTAAAAACTGAAAATCAAGATGGCTGACAATGCACTTAAATTTAAGAGATGTGAATGAAAATACACAAAACCTCTACAAACATTCTGAAGAGCCCAAAATATGTTGTGAGTAAGAAGAGTGCCACAGCTTTGCAACTTGGGGCCTTTGCTGACTGTCAGAAATAGTGCAAATTGAGTCCACTTTAAGGGTTAGGGTTAGTGCTAGGGAATCATGGGAATTTTTTTTCTGAGACATTGAGCCTTCTCTGTCAGAGAGCTCTGGTGCCACAATAAAATACAGTTCCCATGATTCCCTAATCATAACCCTAACCATTAAAGTTTACTCAATTTGCACTATTTCTAGCAGTCTGCAAAGGCCCTTAGTCTAAATGAGCACCCGTCACTTCAACTTTCCACATGAATACAGTTGGCCCTTAATATCCAGAGAATTTGCATTCTATCCCTCCTCATGGATGTAAAAAACCATGGGACCTGAAGTCCCATGGTTTTCAACTGCCACATGCATGCACTGCCATTAAGGGTAATGGGGCTTACCATCTGTGGTGGGCAGGCTGGCGGACAGGTGGTACTGTATTAATCTAATTCTTATGTGAATATGGCTATTGTTCTGATTAATTATTATTTTTAATTATTATTTTATTTGCTTATACCCTGTATTTACTTAGGCCTTTTCCCAATATAAGGACTCAAGATGGTTTAAGTGATGTCTCAACTTCTGGCATTAAGCCAAAACTGCTGGAGAGTGTTTCAGTGGCAGTGGGCCCATTCGTTTTGCCATATTTAGTGCTTATTCTTTTTTGATGTTCTTTTATTTTATACATAAGTCTCTTACTGGATCTGTTGATCGTAATAAAAGATGATGATGATGATATTTAATGCAGCAGCTAATACAGAAACTTTTCACACACTAGCACACAATATTTACACAACTATTAAATACTATGTTAGGTTCTCAGTTCTGATCCAAAAGAATAAAGTCCAAGATCTGATAAAATGCTGGCATAATGAAAGGCCCCACCACCCTGCTTACACTGGTTCCTAGGAGGTTCAAAGGTTGTCAGTGGTAGGAACAATGACACTCCCCTCCACCAACCACAATGACATGATGGGCAACTACTACAAGGCCTTCTCATTCTTTGAGGGTTGCAGTCGCTGCTTCATTTACCTTTACACCTGCCTGCCCACCAAGCTGCTATTAGAAAGGAGGATTGAGTATGACCTGAGTTTCCTATGAGGTTCATTGAGGAAGAAAGGGCAGCAGAAGGAGAATGGGACACTGGGTCATCTGTTGCAAGCAGGTACCAGATGAATCCTTCAGCAACGTTTCAAAAGTCCCAACCATGCATGCAACATATTGACAGCTACTCATGATAATACACTGGAGTTGGATCCATAGAGAAGTTTACCCCATGACAGATTGCTAGTCTGGATTAATTTCTATGTATTTTAGAGAAATATTTAACAGGCAAGCATGAAGACATAGTTCCAAAGGTATTGGAAATAGCTGAAGCTTTTCAGCCGTGTATTCTTATTATTGGGTTCTGATTCATATCTAAGCTACTATGCAGTTGCTTTAATTGTTCACTGCAATTGCTTTCAATGAGATTTGCAACTTTTAGGATGCAAGATATTGTTTTATTTATTTTTATCCACTAGTGGAATGCTCTGAAAGAGTTCAATTATCAAATTTCTAACAGTATATATAAGATTTTTAATTAGGATATCTGTATCTTTTTAGTATATTTTCCAGAAAGATACACTTATATTTCACAAAGTTTCCTTGCATATTTTTCTTTGCCATTCTAGGACTTCTCAACCATCATCATAAGGGAGTTAAATAAACCATTCTCTTATATATGTCCTTTTTAACCGATTATGCTTAAAGTGTTATAGCATTAACTGGTCTCATATTACTTCATTCTCGATGAGGAGGAGGAGGAAGGCGGGACCACTCTGGCCTTAAAGGCCCTTTGAGCCTTCCCCCCTGGTGCGGCGGCGGCGACGGCGAGCGGGGAGAGACCACCTGGGCCCCGAAGGCCCCAACGCTCCCTGGCCGGCCGGCGCAGCGCGGCGCTGACGAGGAGGAGGAAGGCGGGACCACTCCGGCCTTAAAGGCCCTTTGAGCCTTCCCCCCTGGTGCGGCAGCGGCAACGGCGAGCGGGGAGAGACCACCTGGGCCCCGAAGGTCCCAACGCTCCCTGGCCGGCCAGCGCAGCGCGGCGCTGAGGAGGAGGAGGAAGGCGGGACCACTCTGGCCTTAAAGGCCCTTTGAGCCTTCCCCCCTGGTGCGGCGGCGGCGATGGCGAGCGGGGAGAGACCACCTGGGCCCCGAAGGCCCCAACGCTCCCTGGCCGGCCGGCGCAGCGCGGCGCTGACGAGGAGGAGGAAGGCGGGACCACTCCGGCCTTAAAGGCCCTTTGAGCCTTCCCCCCTGGTGCGGCAGCGGCGACGGCGAGCGGGGAGAGACCACCTGGGCCCCGAAGGTCCCAACGCTCCCTGGCCGGCCGGCGCAGCGCGGCGCTGAGGAGGAGGAGGAAGGCGGGACCACTCCGGCCTTAAAGGCCCTTTGAGCCTTCCCCCCTGGTGTGGCGGTGGCGACGGCGAGCGGGGAGAGACCACCTGGGCCCCGAAGGCCCCAACGCTCCCTGGCCGGCCGGCGCAGCGCGGCGCTGAGGAGGAGGAGGAAGGCGGGACCACTCCGGCCTTAAATTCCACCAGAGCCTATCTCCTCCCCAGAAACTTTAAAACGCTGTGGGGGTGTGGGGTGGTTATTTGGGCCCCGCTCTGCGGCCTTAGTGAATTATTGTGGCCAAGCTATTCGTAGGAGCCGAGAGGTTGTATTATAATTAGGGGCTGTATATCAGTGAGTTATTGTCGTACTGTAGGCTGACTGAACCTGGGGACAGGTATACAGGTTGTATGGGGGCGGGGAAGATATGGCGGCAACAGTCTCAACAAATGTTGCAAAAGAAGAAGGGATCGATGTCTCATATCTATCCCTTCTTCAGTTGTTTCTGTTTCCCATGATGAGTTGGAGAGCAAACTCACCATTCCACTGACTCTCAACCTGCTCCTCTGCAATGCCAGGTCGGTCAAAAATAAGACCCATATAATCCATGATTTGTTAGTGGATGAGATGGCCGACCTGGCTTGCTTCACTGAGACCTGGCTGGGAGATGCCAGCTCCACAACTTGGGCGCAGGCTCTCCCGGCTGGGTACTCAGTTTGTGAGCAGGTGAGAGAAAGTGGGCGGAGGGGCAGCATAGCCTTGGTTCATAAAAACACCTTGACCTTGGTCAGAAAGCCTATCCGGAAAACAGCCCACATCGAGTGTATGTACCTTAGCCTGAAGACCAGGGATAGTTTGGGGATTCTGTTGGTATACCGGCCACCCCGTTGCTTAACAGACTCCCTGACCGAGCTGACGGCCCTGGTTTCTGAGCTGCTGTTGGAGTCGCCCAGACTTTTAGTTCTGGGCGACTTCAACATTCCACTCGAAACCAGTTTACAGGAATCATCCGGCGCAGCTCGGGAGTTCATGGATTCCATGACAAACATGGGCCTATCCCAATTGGTCAACGGGCCCACGCATTGTGCTGGTCATACCCTCGATGCAGTCTTTAGTACGGAGCAGGAACATCCGTGGGCGGAGGTCACAAAAACCTCCGCATTGTCATGGACGGATCACTTTCTGATCAAGGTGGAACTGAAGGCTACTGTTCGCCCTCCCGGGGGTGGTGGACCTATTAGAATGGTCCGCCCTTGAAGGCTAATGGATCCAATTGGTTTCCAGAAAGCCTTAGAGGGTTTAATGGTGAGTAATGCCGGTGATTCTGCCGAAGCTTTGGTTAATACGTGGAACATCGATCTCACCAAGGCTATCGACACGATCGCTCCCAAGCGTCCTTTCCAGCCCGCTTCGAACCGTAAACCATGGTATACAGAAGATCTCAGGAGGATGAAGCGGGTTGGACAACGACTAGAGTGCGAATGGCGAAAGACTCGTCTCTTATCCGACAGAACTCGCCTTAGGAAGCACCTTGACTCCTACAGGGAGGCTTTATATGCAGCGCAGAAATCTTTCTGCTCTGCACGTATTGCGTCTGCAGAGTCTCGCCCGGCAGAGTTGTTTAGGGTGGTGGGGGATTTGACGCGGATATCTTCCGCGCCGAACCCTCTACTTAACCCGACGACAGCCTGCTGTGAGGCATTTAATATCCACTTTGCAGATAAAATCTCTCGGATAAGAGCCGACTTGGACACCAATATTTCGGCAGGATCTGTGGATGAGGCGGCCAGTAACTCCGTTGATGGCACTTTACTGGATCAATTTAAATTTGTGAGTACCGAGGACGTGGACAAGTTGCTTGGAAGGATGAGGAAGACAACTTGCCCTCTCGATCCTTGTCCATCATGGCTGGTCGTCCAGGGTGGGGACGCGTTGAGGGTGTTTCTTCGGGACACAATCAACGCGTCTCTCAGGGAAGGCAGTTTACCATCCTGTTTAAAAGAGGCGGCAGTTAGACCACTCTTAAAAAAGCCTTCCCTGGACCCCCTGGACAGAAACAACTATAGACCAGTCTCCTTGCTACCATTTTTAAGCAAGGTGATCCAGAGGGCAGTTGCCTCCCAGCTCCAGGCCATCTTGGATGAAACCGATTATCTTGATCCATTTCAAACTGGCTTCAGGACAGGATTTGGGGTTGAGACTGCCTTGGTTGCTCTGACCGATGACCTCCGCTTGAGCATCGACAAGGGGAGTGTGACCCTGCTGGTGCTCTTGGACCTCTCAGCGGCTTTTGACACCATCGATCATGCCATTCTCTTGGATCGGCTGAGGGAGTTAGGAATCGGAGGCACCGCTTTGCGGTGGTTCCGTTCCTTCCTCTCGGGCAGATCCCAGAGAGTGAGGCTCGGGGACAGTTGCTCTTCTAAAATAGAGCTTAATTGTGGTGTCCCTCAGGGCGCCATCCTGTCTCCGACGTTATTTAATATCTATATGAAACCGCTGGGAGAGATCATTCGGAGGCATGGAGGGTGGTGTCTTCAGTACGCTGATGACACCCAGATTTATTTCTCCATGACCAAATCATCGTCTCAGACTTCTGATGGCATCTCTCCTCTCAATGACTGTCTTGGAGCGGTAATGGATTGGATGAGGAAAAATAAATTGAAATTGAATCCAGACAAAACGGAGGTGCTCACGGTTACCGGTCCGAAGCCAGGCCCGGGATTACAGCCCCCTGTCCTGGATGGGGTCACACTCTCCTCCAAGGACTGTGTGCGCAGCTTGGGGGTACTCCTTGACTCGTCGCTTCACATGACCAACCAAGTGAGTGCGACAGTCAGGAGTGCCTGTTATCAGCTTCGGCTGATACGCCAGCTGCGTCCATTCCTGGATAAGAAAGACCTGGAAACTGTTGTCCACGCACTGGTAACCTCACGTTTAGATTACTGCAATGCACTCTACATGGGGCTACCCTTGTGCTTAACTCGGAAACTTCAACTAGTGCAAAATATGGCAGCCAGATTAATCACTGGAACATCTAGGAGGGAGCATATTACACCAGTGCTCAAATCCCTCCACTGGCTGCCAATTAGTTTCCGGGCGCAGTACAAGGTGTTGGTTTTGACCTTTAGAGCCCTACATGGCTTGGGTCCAGCTTATCTTAGGGACCACCTTTCCCCATATGAGCCCCCCCGCGCTCTCCGGTCAGTGGGAAAGAATCTATTATTACAGCCAAGGTTGAGGTCTACACAGACCTCACAGAGGGCATTTTCTGCCATCGCCCCTAAATTATGGAATGGCCTGTCGGATGAGATCCGTCTTATCACAACGCTTACTGCTTTTAAGAAAGCAGTTAAGACGGATCTCTTCTGGCAGGCCTTCCCGGAATAACCCTCCTCGGAGGACGAACAGTGATCTCTCCCCCCCTCTAGCTTTTGCTGTCTGGCCGCTTGTTTGCATTTGTTGTTTTTATTGTATTTTATTGCCATATTGTCATTGTTTTAATATAATTTAAGTTTAATCCTGTTTTAAGGGGTGTGGGAGGGAAGTGGGAGGAGGGATTAGGATTTGGATCGTTTTAACTGTTGTATTTTAATTGTTGTACGCCGCCCCGATTGCGACGCAGAGGGGCGGGTTAGAAATAAAACTTATTATTATTATTATTATTATTATTATTCATTCTAACATGACTATTTTATTTGTAGTGCTTATGAAAAATTTTGAGGAAAAAGAAGCAAAAGGCAGTATTAGATTAACCCCAGGAATTTTTAACCAGAGAATAAGCTTTGAGAAGCACTGCAGGATGAGCCATTTGGGCAGGCCTTTGAAGCTCATGATTAAGTTGAGAAAATATAAGGAGCTTTCAGTGATTCCTACCCTTAGGACAGAGGAAAAATTGGCTGAAGAAGCCACCACCTTATTTGCAGATGACAATGCAAGACATTTTAGCTGATTTTTTCAAAGCAGGAGCTGATGTTGTAGAAAATTTGGCAGTGGTAGTGCAGAGTTCATCCTAACAACTGCCATTTACTCCAACAAATCAGGTTAGAATGATGCTTGCATGATAACAGTATGTCAATATCATTGGACATTATGTGTTCATCATGATGTAGAATTGGCCTGAGACTTTCGGGAAGGGGGAGCAAGGAAATGGTGACCAAGACCAAGAGTAGCTCTTCAGACACAACTGTGACCAAATCTGTTTGAATCTTGATGTTTTAAGGTTATACCATTGATATACTTCCAGTCCTATTTGATGTACACTTGGTTAAAATGCCAGCAACTAGACTTGGTTTAAGTGCATGAAAATGATATAGCATACTCTCCTTTAGCATTGATGAATTGTAAATGAAATGAGAATGCAAGCTTCTCATCATTCCATGTGTTAGCAATTTCAAAAGTATTCGTCATTATCCTAAAATGGTTCATTTATGAGTTCTAACAAGTGCAATTCTGATTTTGATTTTAATTAGCTACATGAGTGATCCCAGTTGTATCTATTACACCTGGCAAAAGATTATCTTCATGCTGTTGAATGTAGAAGGCATTACATTTCAGTAAGCTGTCCCTGCAGGACAACAGAGCAGCAGCATTCAAAGGAAAGAAATAGGAATGAAAAATAAGTAGTTTACTAGCTTCTCATTCCAATTGTTTTGTTTCAATGAAAAAGATAGTCTTCTTACTACAGGACATTAATGCTAAGGAAAACATGAATCCAGCATGGTGTGGTGTTTTGAGTGTTGGACTAGGACACTGAGAGACCAGGGTTCGAATCTCCACTCAGACATGGAAATTGGCTGGATGATGTTGGGCAAGACACACTCCTCAGACTCAGGGGAAGGCAAAAGCAATCCTCCTCTGAAGACATCTTCCCCAGGAAATCCTATGATAGGTTCACCTTAGGGTTGTCATAAGTCAGAAATGGCTTGAAGGCACACTGCAACAAAGCCCCTAATTAACAGCTGCTCTAGCATTTAAAATTAGTAGTGCAGATTAACTATTTGGCATTTATGTAACATTATTCTGTCTTCATTTTGCATTTTCTGGGAAACTATAATTCTTATGTCTTCTGTATTGTCAGCAAAAACAACTGTATGTGTTCAACACGTAGCATTTGAAAAGTACAATGTTACTTGCATCAAATACATTTCTATGATCATTTCTTTCTCTTTTTTGTTCACTGTCATTATATAGCTGTGGGAGTATAATTTCCTAATAAAATGGATACAATTTATCCTACCAATAGACAGTTTAGCATGGATCTCCTTGGAAAAGTGGACCCATTTTTTCAAATTAGAATCAATGGCTTCTGTACCAGACCTTTCCAGTGATGTTGATCCATTGTTCTACAATTCACTTGAAACAAAATTAAAATGGTCATTCTACACAGCATTTAGTAGGCTACCCTACTACCCTTGTACTTGGTTCAGAAACTTCAGTTAATTCAGAACATAGCAGTCAGGATGGTCTCTGGTACAGATAAAAGAGACCATATAACACCTGTAATGAAGTCTCTTCACTGGCTGCCTATTAGTTTCTGAGCCCAGTACAAGGTGTTGATTATCACCTATAAAACCCTAAATGGCTTGGGTCTAACATATCTTAGAGACCACCTCCTCCCGTACAATCCACCCCGAGTTCTTAGGTCCTCTGGGATGAATTTATTTCAGGTGAAAAAAATCTAGGCTATCAGCAACTTCTCAGAGGGCCTTTTCAATGACCGTTCCCAGATTATGGAATGGCCTGCCAGATGAGATCCGTCGTATGATGACTTTAGACAGCTTTAAAAGGGCTGTTAAGATGGATCTCTTCCGGCAGGCCTTTCCAGACTAGTCTTCCCAGCCATAAGAAGCTTGTCCAACTGTATCTCCTTTTCTCCCTCCCCATTAGCTGCCATAAACAGCTGTCCCTGTTGTTTTGCTATTGTAAATTGTTGGCATCTGCCCAAATTTTAATTGCTGTTTTTAACTTGGAAGCCTCCCCAATTGCTATGCAGATGTGCGGGGTACACATTTATTATTATTATTATTATTATTATTATTATTATTATTATTATTATAGCACCTTTTAATCCACTCTTTCCCCTCATAATCAAGATCTTTCCCTAGTTAATTCTGTTCAAGTAAGTCCCATTTAACAAGGATCACCTGAAACATTAATTTAAACTTTCCTTCTTGGTTTAGCCCATTTCATTGTTCCCTCTTCAGTGCTGGAAGGGATTTGGTGATAAATTATGCCTTCATTAATTTGATTAGCCAACTTCATTTTCCTGATTTTGGAGATAGTTACTCGGTTTGGGTGTGTGTGTGTGTGTGTGTTTATTTTGTTTTTTGTTTTTTGCATTATTGTGCATAAAAATAGCCATATTTATGACAAACATGATGAATGAAAATCCACTATTAAAACCCACTCCGACCAGGATCTTATTTGACATTAACAGAGCATAAAGGTCCAACAGTGTACTTATGTTGGAAGTCCATGACATCAACAGTTGTTCCCTTTTCTCTGGCTGTGAAATTGCAAGTGAATGGCACCTGGGCATGCCTATGGAGTGAATCAGTGGCCATTTGGTTTGGGAAGCAGAGCTATAGCTCGATATGACAACCATTGTACAATGAGGGGAAGCAAAAGCAAAGCAAAGCAGCTTCATTTATATACCACTTCATATCACGCTATGGGATGTCTAAGCGGTTTACAACTGTAAGCTCATTGCCCCCCAACAGTTGGGTACTCATTTTAGCGACCTCGGAAAGATGCAGGCCTCAGTCTAGCCTGAGCCCTGGCTAGTATTGAACTAGCAACCTTGTGGTCTGTGAGTGAGTGGCTGCAGTACAGGCATTTAACCACTGCGCCACCAGGATTTTGTACGGATATACCAGAAACGTCCTTGTGCCATGTCTAAGAAAGTACTTACACTGACACAGTGCCTCCCTCCCTCCATCTTAACTGCTACCATCCTGGCCTCAGAGGGAGAAAAGAAGAGGCAGGCACAGTTCCACCATGCCTAGCCCAGGGACAGATGAAGGTCCCTCCCTCCATTCTAACTGCCACCACACTGGCCTTGGAAGGAGAGAAGAATCAGAATTATCTGCTAGACTTGATCCCTTCCTCCACTGCCATTTCCTTCTCTTTTGTCACGTCTTTTTAGATTGTAAATCTGAGGGCAGGGAACTGTTTAATAAACAACTTGTAAGCCGCTCAGAGAGCATTTGTGGCAGAAGAGCAGAGTATAAATACTCTAAGTGAAAAGAAATGAAATTGCTACAATAGCATAATGGACCAAGAAGATTCTGAACAGAGACACAAGGGATAAAATTTACTAATGTACAGTTTATCACTAATCTCCCATTTGGCCTGAACAGAAGGAAATATAATTTTTTGTTCCTGAAAAAGGAAGCCTTTTAAGAAGTTTGCAGTAGCCTTTAAAACCAACTTCCACATAAGCATTATATTTACACATACAACACAGGCTGACGAAGCAGTTGCAGTATTTGGTGGGATACGATTTTAGCAAGTGTTTGTGCACAAAATTTTATGAACAAACAAAATTGTGTAAAATGTGGAAAAAACTAAAATGTATAAATATTTTCATTATCTGTGTACTTTCATGCAGCAACAGAGACCTTGTCAATTTGGACTTCAAATCAAGATTGACAGGGAGTTAGGGGGGTTGCAGACTGCCAGAAATAGTGTGAATTCAGTCCACTTTTAGGGTTAGGGTTAGTGCTAGGGAATCATGGGAACTGTTATTTTTCTGAGACATTGAGCCTTCTCTGTCAGACAACTCTGATGCCACAATAAAATACAGTTCCGATGGTTCCCTAACTCTAACCCTAACCCTAAAAGTGGACTGAATTCACACTATTTCTGGCAGTCTGCAACCCCCCTTAGTTAGGAATTATCCAGCAAACCATCTTCTTCAGGGCCAGAGGAATTGCACCCTAAAATACTGAAGGAATTTGCTGATGTACTCTCTGAACCTCTTGCCATCATTAATTACTCAATGCTTGATGGCATCTCAATACTAGGAAAAAGTGTAGTATAGGGCTTTAAAGGTCATCACCAGCATTTTGAAATATGTCCAGAAACATACTGGCAGCCACTGGAGCTCTTGCAACAAGGGAGTTGTGTGCTCCCTGTAACCAGCACCAGCTAGTTATATGGCAACAGCTTTTTGGACCAGTTGAAGATTCTGAACACTCTTCAAAGACAACACCATGTAGAGCTCATTACAATAACCCAACCAGGATGTAACTAAGGCATGTGCCACCACTGCCAGATCCAACATCTCAAGGAAAGGTACACTCTAGACCTTGTTTTTTATAGTGAGTGGGGTGACTGTGATATGGGTATGAAGGAACTATCTATAGTTCGATTGTCATGGACAGATCACCACCTGGTGGGATTTAGACTGTTCTGGAACTCAGGAAATTCAAGAGTGGGGGGACCCATTAGGATGGTCCAGGCCAGGTTCCTTATGGAATGGATGCAGGTGGCACAAAAGCTTTAACTATACAAATCCACTCCTCGGCACCATTGAAATCTAGGCTTCCAAGATAAGAAATGAGTATAGAAGTACACCCAAGCAATGAAGCTGAGCCTTAAAGGAGAGTGTAACCCATCCAGCACAGGGCTGAATCCCTGTCCCCTGATCTGCCTTTTGACTAATCAGGAGTACCTCCATCTTGTCTGCAATAAGTTTCAATGTGTTTGTCCTCATTCTGTCCATTGCTAATGACAGGCACTGGCTTAGGACCAGGACAAACTCCTTGACTTGTGGTGGTAAGGAGTAACAGAGTTAAATGTCATCTGCATGCCGATGGCAGTGAATCCCCAAACTTCCAGTGGTTTCATGTATATTTTAAATAGCATGGGGGACAGAACTAAGGAACTCTACAACTAGTTAATGGCTGAGGAGTCAAGCAGAAGTCCCCCAGCACCACCTTCTAAGTTTGCTCTTCCAGGAAGGAATGAAACCACTGTAAAACAGCACTCCTACGTCCCATCCTAGCAAGGTGGCCCAGAAGGATACCACTGTCAGCGATATCAACAGAGATGTTCAGCAGAACCAACAGGACCACATTCCACCTGCCTAGCTCCTAGAATATCCTGATTCACTTAACACATTAACAGGCTGACTGGGAGGAAACAATTAACTGATAGTGCTTGCAAAGGCAGTAAATCACCAGCACCCAGAAAACATCCTTGCCTGTGGGAGTCTGTGCAGAGAAATGGGTTTGTCAAGCAGTCTGGTTCAAGGAAATCAGCAAGAAGCAAGGTCAATACAGTCTAAGGGTCAAAGAAGCCATGAAGTCAAAGGTCTGAATTGCAGGAGTCTGGAGACAAGAATGCTGGCCAAGAAGCAGACAATTTGCTTCCAGCATTGGCCTTAAGCAGACTCAGTTCTTAAATGGGCTGACACTATGGTTCTAATCAAAGCTTCTACATTGCTAATTGGCAAGCACCCTGATTGAGCCTAGTTTGTCTGCCCTTTTCTCTGTGTTGTCCTGCATTGTCCTGCCTCACCAGCTATGTCCTCTGCCCCTTCAGTTGCAGGTGAGATCTACCTGTGTCCTGCTGGCTGAGGCTGCTCTTCAATAGGGAGAGATGGCTGCTCTGCAGTTACAGGTTTCTCTTCACCTAGGGGACTTGCCTGAATCCCTTCTTCCCCTCTAGGCCCAGATCCTGGCCCATGACACAAAGTAGGTCATTCATTAAAGTGACCAAAGCTGTCTCTGCCCTGCACCAAGCCTTAAACCAGATTGAAATGGATCTAGATAATCTATCTCATACAAAAAACCCTGGAGATAGGAGACCACCACCTTCTCCAGAATATTGCCTAAAAATGGGATGTTAGAGACTGGCTGATAATTCTCCAGAATGGTGGGATCCAGGGATGGCTTTTTTTTTTTTTTTTTTTTTTTTAGTAATGGCTTTATAACAGAATCCTTCAGGCAAGGCTCCCTCAGGCAAAACACTGTCTTGTTTTAGCAAGGCATTAAATGTATCTTGTACTCACTCAATCAGTCCCCCTCTAGCTTTTTTAATAAGCCTGTAAGGGCAAGGATTTTACACATACGTGGTGGCTCTCACATCTCCAGGAATCCTGTCCACTTCCTCAGGTTGCACAAATGGAAAAGTATCCATTGTCACTGGACAAGCAAGGACCAGAGTTACATCCACTGGATCTGTGTCAGTTTTAGTATCAAAGTCAGAGTGGATCTGAATGATTTTATCTGCAAAGTATTGAGCAAATTGTTCACAGCAGGCTGCCAAATGATCTCAGTTTTCCTCTCTTGGACCTATGTGTAAAACACCCCTGATTACTTGAAACAACTCTGCTGGCTCACTGCAGATGCAACAGAGGCAGAGAAGACATTTGCCTTTGCTGCCTCTATTGCCACAAAATAAGTCCTAAGATATCCTTTAGCATGTGTTTGATTGGATGCACTTCAAGTTTTCTGCCAACATCACTCCAGTAACCTTTTTGCTTGTTTTATTGTCACCATCTCACTGGTAAACTAGGTGAACAGTTTGGCTCTACTTCATGAAATGGGATCATGTCCACCACCCTGGACTTTTCTCCATTGCAGGAAGTGGTCAGAACTTTGACAGAGCTGCCTGTCAAGGCAACAGGAAACTGCCCAAGATCTGTCAGGAATCTATCCAGATCCAGAAGGTTCCTTGGGTGGACCATTTTAATGAGTCTCCCCATCCTTAAATTTCCTGAGTTCTAGAAAGGTCTAAACCCCACCAGGTGGTGATCTGTCCATGACAATCAAACTATAGATAGTTCCTTTATAACCATATCACACTCACTCCACTCACTACAGAAAACAAGGTCGAGAGTGTGCTGAGCAGCATGAATAAGGCCAGATACCACTTGGGACAGACCCATAGTTGTAATGGCAGACATGACGTCCTGAGTCATTTCCAACATGGTAGCCTCAACGTGGATGTTTAAATCTTCCAGCACTACACCAAAACCAAGTCAGCCCAGCTTGCTCAGGAACAGAAATATTAAGCAGCAGGGTGGGCAGTACACACACAGAATCCCTAATCTGTCCTACTCACCTCCAGATAAACACACTTGAACTCAGAGATGGCACATGATCAGGGAGATGGGGAATTTCAATAGACCTCTGCAACTTACCTCCCAGGTCTTGCTTGCTGTTAAATAGAAAATCCTGGTGGACAAGGCTGAAAGAGGGTAAAATCCACACCAGCTGCATCCAGCCAGATCTTTGTATTACATGCCAGCATGCTCATCCAGGATCAGGTCCTGAATCACAGCTATCCTCCTATTTACTGATCTGGCACTCACTAGCAGCATTTTCAGCCCAGGGGTTGTGCTGCCAAGATGTTCTAGGTTCTTTTACTCTTTGCCATCATTCTTTTAACAGATGTTCTGCCAATGTTTGGCTTCACCAAGACTTCTCAAATTTGCCATTGGTTTCACTTTAGGCATAATTTGGTGGCAACATCTCTGTGAGTGTGTATAGATTCTGCCCTCCCCCCTTCAAGGAACACTGCTAATTTTAGGGGGGTTGCAGACTGCCAGAAATAGTGTGAATTCAGTCCACTTTTAGGGTTAGGGTTAGTGCTAGGGAATCATGGGAACTGTTATTTTTCTGAGACATTGAGCCTTCTCTGTCAGACAACTCTCATGCCACAATAAAATACAGTTCCCATGGTTCCCTAACTCTAACCCTAACCCTAAAAGTGGACTGAATTCACACTATTTCTGGCAGTCTGCAACCCCCCATACTTGCATTCTTTAATTTTCTTCTGCAAAACTCCCTGATGCATTAATCAGTTCAATAGTTGGTTTTCCAATTTTGTTTTTAAACTCATTTGGAAAAAAGCATATAGTTAATGAAAAGACACATTGTTCTCTTTCCTGACCTACTTTTCTATCCCCTCTCTTTCTGTTATAAGAATTCATTTTTTTCTTCTTCTTACTGCAGGATTATATGAAAGTAGGTGAAAGAAAAACTAACATTACCAGGCTCACAATGAACATGTTCTATGTCCCTGCAATCCATGAGTACTGTTTACAAGTTACAGGCATCTCAGGAGAAGGGGAAAATGGTTATTAACCCAGGTAATGTTGCTGATGGACATTCTAATCTATAATGCATTCATCCACAGTGCACTTACACACCTGCTTCAACTTGTTTTCTTGTATTAGAAAATTGCTAATTTTTGTGGAAATATATAGGGGTGGGGAGAAATCTGCCTGGCAGAAATATGGCAATTATAATGTAGCGCATCTCAAGTGTTTGTATCTCCTAAATCACTTTTTTCCTCTCTCTCTCTCTCTCTTTTGGTTATGCTTGCCAGATTGGGAAAAAAATAGTTGTTGGTAAGAGAATGGGGGTTCTGTCTTGTGGTCTTCATTTCAAACTTTTCATGGCCCAGAATTGTAAAAGAACTCTCTCTTAAACTACAATATACCATAAATAGTGCAACCTATATTATCCTGTTTTCTTACCCAGAAACAAATGCATGTAAAAATGTCTTGCCATTGGGTAGGCCATCAATACTACTTACTACATGTTTCAAAGGTCATCTGCTTTCATACATCAACAGAATTTGCTGAGAAACATCCTGACCACAAAGGTCATGAGCTTGGAGTTTGATGCATGACAGCAATAAATCAAGACAGCTGTTTGAAGAGCTGATGAACAGTGAGCTGGAATGTTTTGGTCATCCTTTGTTTTCATAACTGAAGACCACAGCTCTTTTGACTATCTGCAGATAACTTGGCTAAATCAGAAGGAGTTGATTTGTGATAGATGCCCTTCTGTTCATAAACTGCAGAAACGCATATCATCCAGCCAAGCCACTTGGTGCATTTTAAGAAGGGGCAGAAGCTTAAAAGTTTACTTTGCAAAAGTATGGCTGTGACCAGTTACATTTTTAAAGCAACTACTATAGTTTTAAAAGCCAATTAAATGTTTTTCGCATTAGTTATTTTTCTACTCCTTAATTTTATTATTTAGTTTCTTTTTTTTAAAAAAAAAAAATCAAAAGCGTAAAGGGCCCAGCATTTGAAGAAGACCCCTCAAATTGCCCCCATCTACTGAGTAAAACCCACCAATGTAATGAGTAAAACCCACCAATGACACTACCTTTCTGTGGTAATGTGTTTGTCTGTTCCTGTGAAGTAAGAGGCTATGCTAATGTTAGCAGTGCTGCTGATAGGGTCTCTCATGTCAGGCTTTTGCTGAACAGCCAAACTAAATCTGCCAAACAGCTACCGAGCAGCAGTAGTGAAAGGTGACACTTGATGGACAACAACGATTAAAAGCTAAATGTTAACCCCTAAATTACTCCCTCCCTCAGTAATGAGTAAAAAAAAAAAAAAAAAAAAAAAAAGAATCAACATGATTGAGTTTTTGGGAAAGTCATGAACTTGCCAGTCACTGCATGAATTTCAGAAGGAACACTGTTATCACCTCATTACCCTGAAATGTAATATATTACAGGCAGTGTTGTTCTTTGCAGCATGTTATTTCCAAGCTCTGAGAACATTCAGATGAAGAATACTTTTTTGTGCTCAAAATTGCCTTCAGAGTTGAAATTTTGTCCTTAAATTCTCTTTCAGTCCCTATTCTCTTTCGGCCCCTATGAAATACAGAAATCCCATTGAAAAGTAGATAGAAGTGACTGGAATATCACTTCCATCTACCCACCACAAAATATTGATGGCGTATCCTGGACACAGTCAGAAGGAGCTGAAATGGCACTCCATCCCTCTGTCTGTGTTCACTCCTGCTTTAAATAAATGGTAAAATAACATGTTTTTTTTTAAGGTGACCAGAATAATAAATAATAATAAATAAAATTTATGTATACCCTGCCCAGTGGTAGTCCAATCAGGGCGGCTTACAAGTTTAAAAGCATAAATCCAGATAAAACATATAATACACCCCCCCCCCTTAAAACAGTATTAAATCAAACAAGTTAAAAAGCTCAACAAGTTAAAAAATCAATATAATAAATTTCAAATCCAACAACAAAAAAGCCTGAGCTTGATGATCCCCTCCACCTATCGATGGGGCCACGTAGGAACATCATTTAGCATGGCTATTTATGTCCGGGGTGGGGGTAGCTAGTCCGGAAAGGCCTGCTGGAAGAGATTCGTCTTGACAGCCTTTTTAAAGCTGTCCAAAGATGTTAATAGACGGATCTCGTCTGGCAGGTCGTTCCAGAGCCTGGGGGCGACAACTGAAAAAGCCCTCCGGGAGGTAGCCGCAAGCCTCAATTTCTGAGGCTGTAGCAAATTCCTCCTGGAGGACCGAAGAGCGTGGGGAGGATTATATGGGAGTAGGCGGTCCCTGAGATAGCTTGGACCCAAGCCATTTAGGGCTTTAAAGGTAATAACCAACACCTTGTACTGGGTCCGGAAACTAATAGGCAGCCAGTGGAGGGACCTCAGAATCGGAGTTATGTGGTCCCTCCGAGATGTTCCCTCCACGAGCCTGGCCGCCATATTCTGCACCAGTTGTAGTTTCCGAACCAGGCACGAGGGTAGTCCCATGTAGAGTGCATTACAGAAGTCAAGGCGTGAGGTTACCAATGCATGCACAACAGTCTCGAGATCCCTTACTTCCAGAAAAGGGCGCAGCTGGCGTATCAGCCGAAGCTGATAACAGGCGCTCCTGACCGTCGCATTTACCTGATTTGTCATCAGGAGCGACGAGTCAAGGAGCACCCCCAGACTGCGAACACAGTCACTGGAGGAGATTGTGACCTCATCCAGGACTGGAGGTTGCAACTCAATTCCTGGTTTCGGGGCCGCTACCGTGAGCACCTCCGTCTTGTCTGGATTCAGCCTCAATCTGTTTTTCCTCATCCAGCCCATTACCGCCCCAAGACATTCATTGAGAGAAGAGATGCCATTGGAATTCGAGGCCGATGAACGAGACACAGAGAAATAGATTTGGGTGTCATCAGCGTACTGATAGCACCCAGCACCATAACTCTGTATTATCTCACCCAGCGGCTTCATGTAGATGTTAAATAATATTGGGGACAAGATAGCTCCCTGAGGGACCCCACAAGTGAGGTCTCTCTTACCGGAGCTACAGTCCCCGAGCAGCACCCTCTGGGACCGACCCAAGAGGAAGGACCGGAACCACTGCAAAGCAGTGCCCCCGATACCTAACCTCCTCAGGCAGTCCAAGAGGATGCTGTGATCTATTGTATCAAAAGCAGCTGAGAGGTCTAGGAGCACCAACAGGGTCACACTACCCCTGTCGATGCCCAGACGCAGATCGTCGATCAAGGCAACCATGGCAGTCTCCACCCCAAAGCCTGTCCTGAAGCCAGTTTGAAATGGGTCTAGATAATCGGTTTCATCCAAGACTGCCTGGAGTTGAAGAGCAACCGCCCTCTTGATCACCTTGCTCAAAAATGGCAGCTATGAAACAGGCCTATAGTTCTTCATATCCAGGGGATCCAGGGAAGGCTTTTTCAGAAGCGGCCTAACTGCCGCTTCCTTTAATCAAGATGGAACATGTCCTTCCCTGAGGGACGCATTGATGATATCCGTAAGGAATCCCATCAATGTATCCCCTCCCTGGATGGCCAGCCATGATGGGCAAGGGTTGAGAGGACAAGTCGTCTTCCTCACCTTACCAAGCAGCTTGTCCACATCCTCGGTACTCACAGATTGCCACTGATCCAGTAAAATTACATCGGCGGAGCTGTTGGACACTTCGCCTATAGACTCTGTCCCAATAGTGGCGTCAAATTCCGCTCTTATCTGAGAGACTTTATCTGCAAAGAAGTTATTAAATGCATCACAGCAGGCCGTCGTCGGGTTAAGTAAGGGATTTGGCGCAGGGGAAACCTGCGTCATCTCCCTCCCCACCTTAAACAGCTCTGCTGAACGAGACTCTGCAGACGCAATACGTGCAGAGGAGAAAACTTTCTTCGCTGCGCGTATTGCCTCCCGATAGGAACTAAGAAAATTCCTATGGCGAGTTCTGTCAGATAAGAGTCGGGTTTTGAAAATATTGACTCTCACTCATAATTGCTTATATGTTAACCCAGATTTTATTTACTTAAGAGACATAAGGATATACTAGAGACCTTGGTTACGGTCTTATGTAAGCCTTTTCCAGTGCCATCTGTAGTGCATTTTAGTTTAGGGTTTTGTTGTTTTTGCTTTTCTTTCTATACATTATGCAATTTGAATGAGATTGTCTCTCCATATTAATCTCAAATCCTCTTTAATTCAAATACATTACACCATTTTAGCACAGATGTATGGGATGGTAATCAAGCCCAAAGTGTCTTCTGCCTTTTTGTCTGCTTCTGACTGCCCTGGGTCACATGCTAACAGTAGGACAAACACTGTGTTCAGTAGAAGTCAAAACTCCTGTGCCAAGTCTGCCACTTCAGAAGAGAACTATTGGCCAGAGGACAGTCAAAGCAACAAAATGGGAAAAAACCCCTATATCATTAACATAAAAGGTGATGAAAGTTACTGAAGCCAGTGCAGTTAGTTTGGTGGTTACAGCCACCAAAAGAAAGTGGTGGATAACAAACCCATTGAAGTCCTCAGTGCTAGCAACTCCATTACTATGAAACCAGATCAAGATGAAGGCTGGGAAAGTAACTATGGATGGTCTTCTTCTCTGCAGCAGTCCTGAAAATATCTGAGATCACTGAGGAATCTGAGGATAAAAATATTTTCTTGGCTTCTCTCTCTATAATGAAAAAGGTAAGAAAAAATCTAAGCAATATGTCCTGAGGAGATTTGTTTCTTTGCCAACTGAAGGAAAGGAAATGAACACTGAATCAAAACAGCTCTTTAATCTTCCCAAGAAGATGCAAGTTAAGTTTACAGAAGCACAAGAAAAATAACCACACATCCATTATAGAGTAATTTGTCTCCAACAAAGACTGAAACAAACTAGAGTCAAGATAGTGTTTGATTTAAAGGTCAAGTTTAGTATAGAGCCAAAACAATATCAAGAATTAGGTATCATGTAAAGCTACTGCGCTGAATTTTAAGTGTGGCTAGATATAGCAGATGAGCTATATATTGATATATTCTGTGGTATTAAAAAACTCCTACAGACATCCAACATGCTATTAAATTCTAGCAGAAGAACCCCACAAACAAACATGCCTATGAGTCTAAAATATAAAATTGGGCTTTTGTTAAATTTTAGATGTTGCAGATGTTAATTTTGAGAATCTTCTACTTCTGGATATAACCCGGATCCTTGGGGAAATCTGTGGGTGGCTTGCTTCTCTAAAGCCACTTTCAGCTTCAGCTCTCAGGGGATTTCCTAACACAAATGGCCACTGAGGAAATGCAAAGCAATTAATTCATTTGTTATATGTATCTGTGCACCCTCATGCACTCATGAGCACACGTGCATCCTGAGGGCTCCATATGCATGGCTATTTGTGGAGAGTTCTAAATCTAACAAGGGGTAATGGGGAACATGGAATTGAAATGAAGCATTCAAACTGAGCATACTTTCAACAAATGTAGTTTAGATGTACAATAGTTTAGCACTAGTATCTTCAGTTTCCCCTTCCTTTCCCCCACACCTTCACAAACCATGCCGAGAGCAGCAACAGGAGATGGGTAAGTAGTAAGATTAAAGTCAAAGGTAGCTTCTAGTATAGTCTAGCTCAAAGGAAGTAATAGTGCCACTCTATTCTGCTTTGGTCAGGACTCACCTGGAATACTGTGTCCAATTCTGGGCATCACAATTCAAAAAGGATGTTGAGAAGCTGGAGTGTGTCTAAGGAGGGGAACCAAAATTGTGAAGGATCTGAGAACTATGACTTATGAGGAGAGATTTAGGGAGCTGAGCATATTTAGCCTAGAGAACAGAAGGTTAAGAGGTTATATGATAACTCTGTTTAAGTATTTGAGGGGGTGTCACATTGAGGCTGGAGCAACCTTGTTTTCTGCTGCTCCAGAGAATAGGACAAGGAACAATGGATGCAAGCTACAGGAAAAGAAATTCTACCTAAACATTAGGATGAATTACCTTACAATAAGAGCTGTTCAACAATGGAGCACACTTCTTTGGAGAGTGGTGGAGTCTCCTCCTTTGGATTTCTTTAAATAGAGGCTGGATGGCCATCTGTCAGGGGTGCTTAAATTGTGTGTTCCTGCATGGCAGGAGGTTAGACTGGATGGCTCTTATGGTCTCTTCCAGCTCTATGATTCTATGATTCTATGCTGTTCATTCTATTCTTTCCAGGCAATGTGAATGATTGGAAATGTTGTGTTTTAAAATTTTCTCCAAATCTTCAGCCAGAAGGGAGGGAAAATAATTCTGGATAAGACATCTCTTCAAATATTTAATCACATTCACATTGCTGCCAACTGACTATCATGGAGTTTGAGCATGCATAGTTTTTCTCATCTGTGGGGGAGGGACTGAACCCCATGGATGGGAAGGGTGCATGTATTAGACAGCTTCCAATCCTCCTATGCAAGCACAGTGCTTGGATTGTTGTTTGACAGTGTTTAAAATCTAGTGGTTTTTAAAATCTTAGGGTTCTTAACAGATCTGACCTTAAGTTCCTACTCAGTATAAAAGCTAAGAGTTCCTGTTTCAACAGTCAGTATTCATCTAGTTCCTCAAACATAGAGATGAACCTGGTGGTAATGTCCTTACAGTGTGGCTTTATTTAGCTGTATAGTGATGAACCCTTAAGGAAACCTTGAGATTTTGCTCTGCCTTTAATATGATGTTGTGGCATAGCATCACAAATTGATGGATGACCAGAAAAGGTTGTTGCTGATTTTTCTTCTTGTTTTTACCCTTATATAGTACCATAACTAAAGTGTTTCCACAAAGGGAAGATATATAATCAAAGATGAATGTCTTAAGATGTTACACCATGCATTTGTCTTTCTTATTCATTACTTCAAGATGAAATTCCACTATCAAGGTGATAAAAGGTTTAAGGTGGGAAAAACAAATGCAACACCAGATGCTCACTCACAGCAAATTATAGCAACATTTTACAGGTAATTAATATTATTAGAGTGAGATGACTCCTCACTCCACATTGGCAGTATGACACACAGGCCATTGGTGAGTTTTTCCATGGATAATGTGACATGATGAAGGAAGAATGGCTACCAAATTTCAAGCAGTACCATTTACATTTGCAGAATCGGTGTAGAAATGGCAGAAGGATAATTGATTATCTGCCAAGAGATTGTCTTGTAATCATATTCAGACCAAATCTCCACTTCATATCAGAATAAATAACTGTAACATTTTAACCCTTTAAAAACCCTTTTGCTTCTTTTGAATTCCCAATAGTTTCTATGGAATTATAATGCTTTGGTTTAATCTTGCCCTTTATTTTGGCCTTGTGGTAAGGATTGCTTCTCAACAGCTTCCATGATAAGTGGATGAAAATGCAATTGTCCAGCAGATTGTACTCATCTCATTTTGTGATGCAGTTCTATATTTAAATACCATACTATTAGCAAAAATGTTTATATTACATAAAAGTATCCATAAAATGCCTATATTAGAGTTAGTTGTGTACAAAATATTATGTTAGGGCACATTACATAGAAAAAATGTACATTAGGGAATGGTGAATACAAGATGTTTAGTTAATGTAATTTCCCAAATCAAAAACATTCAAAGAGTAGTGCAGCAATTATATGGAACAGACATGACTGAATACATGCAAAATCGTTATGGATCAGAAATTGCTGATTTTATCTCTCTTTCCACTATGTTTATCTGACTCCATAGCCTAAATAAATAATCTACCCTGAGCTATTAATAAGAATATGAATAGAAACATGGAATTCATTTAAACAAAGAATGAATCAAACTAAATAGATTTACTCTAAAAAAACCCAACAAAACCAGTAAGGCATAGCATAAACAAAGAGTAAGCCAAACCTAAAGGTTATACAGGCAAATGTTTTATTCACTGTCCAGGAAAAAATGGGATACCAGAATGGCTCCCCCAAACATATATTTTTCGAAAAGTATTTTTGTTTTTGAGTAGCCTTCCAATATTTTTTAGCCTTTTTACAGTTCCGCCACAGATGGTACAGAGTCCCTTTTGTTCGTTTGCACTTCCAGCACTTGTTGGAGAGCCCTTTATAAATTTTAGCTAACTTAGTGGGGGTCATGTACCATCTGTGGTGCATCTTGAGGAGGTTTTCTTTCAAGTCATAACTAGCTGTATAATTTTGGGTCTTGGTCCAAACTTTTCCCCATTGTTCTAGTTCTATTACCTGTTTTATATCTTGGGACCACTTCATATGTAATCTTTAACCACCTCTCCTTCTTGGTCAATATCTAACAAACACTTGTAATACAAAGTAATTTTCTTTGGATTGTCAGAAACCATATGCTCCTCAAATTCAGTTTTTTTTATTCTTATTCCCATTGTTTTTGAGTCCACAAAGTATCTTTCTCTCAGCTGACGATGCAAAAGCCATCCCATGGTAAAACCTTCTTTAATGAGTTGTTCTAGGTTTTTAAATTCCATCTTACCATCATTTAGATTAATATTGATTAGATCCCGGTAAGTTATCCAATTATCTTGTTGTATTTTTTCTCTTCCATGAAAGGCCTCATGATTTGAGTCCCAGGTTGGTATATTGGGGCATACTGTTTCTTTATATTTGTACCACACTTTTAAGATGGCTTTCCTTATGAAATGGTTGATAAAATCATTATGAATCTTTTGTTTTTGATAAAAGAGGTAGGCATGCAACCCAAATCTTTGATCTATCCCTTCCAAAGCTATTTTTTTTAAACCTTTAAATTGAAGCCATTGTGACAGCCAATTTAAACAGTTTGCCTCATAATACAGTTGCAAATTAGGGAGAGCCAGTCCACCCCTTTCTTTCTTATCTTGTAGGACTTTTAGCCTTACTCTAGGTTGCCTACCATGACAAATAAACTTAGATAATTCTTTGTTCCAGTTCTTGAATGGTTTATCATTCACAATAACTGGGAGATTTTGAAAAAGGAACATAAATTTGGGAAGAATATTCATTTTGATAGCTGATAATTTCCCTAGCCAACAGAGGTTTAAATTTCCCCAAATTTTCATGTCTTTTTTAATTTCTTTAATCAATTTCTCATAGTTCTTTTTTATAAGTCTATGTTTTTACAAGTAATCTCTACTCCAAGATATTTCACTTTCTTCCCTATTTGGTATCCTATTAAGTCATGCAGTTTATCCTTTTCTTACTGGGTTATATTTTTAGGTAGGTTTATTGTCTTATCTTTATTAATTTTCAAGCCGGACACTCGACTAAACCTTTCCAGCTGCTCAACTAGTCTTTTCAAACTATCTTCCATTTCTGAGATTGTTACCAACAGATCATCTGCATAGGATTTAAGTTTAAATTCAAAACCTTTGTGCTTGACTCCTTTTATAGCATCATCGCCTCTTATGTTGATATTAAGGATTTCAATCACTATTAGAGAAAGCAGGGGAGACAGAGGACAGCCCTGTCTCATCCCATTTTCAATTTGCATTTTCCTAGTTTTCTCTCCATTAATGAGAATTTGAGCTTCCTGATGATTATAAATTGCTCTGATCCAATTAATAAAGCTTTTACCTGCATTTATTATTTTCCAGCACACAATGTAGAAAAGGCCAACGTACCTTATCAAACGCCTTTTCAAAGTCGAGGAAGATCATTGCAAGCTTTTTATCTATTTTCCTTTCATGAAGTTCAATTAGGTGAAGTACAGATCTGGTATTATCACTAATCTTTCTTGAGGGCAAAAAACCATTCTGGTCCTTATGGATCCAACTATTAAGAATTTTT
Source organism: Phrynosoma blainvillii (assembly GCA_026167975.1). Lineage (NCBI taxonomy): Eukaryota > Metazoa > Chordata > Lepidosauria > Squamata > Phrynosomatidae > Phrynosoma > Phrynosoma blainvillii. Next base: position 82,522,192 of record JANUYF010000002.1, read on the forward strand.
TAAAGTCTTTCAGCCAGAATTGTAGCAAAAATTTTGTAGTCATTATTTAAGAGGGAGATAGGTCTATAATTTCTTATATTCCCTTTATCCTTCCCTTCTTTTGGCAACAAGACTATGTCTGCTTGGGTCCATGAGTTTGGCACTCCTATCGTGCCTTCTGCTACTTCATTTAGTATTTCACATAGTGGCAAGCATATTTCTTGTAGAATCCAGCTGGAAAGCCCAGGTGTTCTCTTTGATTTTGTGAGTTTAATTGCACCCATTATTTCTTGGACTGTAATTTTTTGGTTTAAATTAGAAATTTCGTCCTCGCTAAATGGTTCAATTTTAGATCTCTCTAGGTACTCCCTCATTTCCTCCACTTCTATATTCTCAACTTTTTATATAACTGTTCATAAAAATTATATATTACTTCATTAATTTTATCCTGGTCTGCAAATTTTTGCTTATCTTCTACTAGGAAATTTGTTTGGTTTTTTTTTTTTCCTGTTCTCTTTGCATTTGATAAGCAAGCTACTTCCCTGGTTTATTTGCACCTTCAAATTTTTTTCTGTTTCATATAGTTAACCTTTTTCTTAAGTTCCTCCATTAATAGTAAAGAAATTTGTTGTTGTAATACTTTGTGTTCTGTTATTAATTTTTTATTATTAGGCATTTTTTTCAGCTCCTTTTCCTTACCACTCAGCTTTACGTGTAATTCATGTAATTTTTGTGAGTGTTGTTTCTTTAACTCAGAAGATTTCTTCATCAGTATTCCCCTAATTACAGCTTTAGCTGTGTCCCAAACAATTTCAATACTGGTACTTTTTTTAGGTTTTCTTTAAAGTAATTTTCAATTGCTACTTGGATATCTTTAGCTATCTTCTCTTTTTCTAAACTTGTTTTGGTCTTAATCCTATATTAACCCATATTGGGTTATGATCAGATAAGGTCCTAGGTCTTATTTCTATTTTAAGAACTTTAGGTAGTATGTTAGCAGAGGCTAGAACCATACCTAGCCTAGCCCATGATTGATGGCAATCAGAGAAGAAAGCATAGTCTTTTTTAGAACTGCACTTTTCCCTCCAGATATCTCTAACACCTATTCTTTTGATAAATTCAATGAACTCTTTCGGGAGTTTACCCTGATTGCTTTTAATTTTTTTCTGAGATTTTCTGTCACAAATTGGGTCAATAACCCCATTCCAATCACCCATAGCAATGCAAGCATTGAAAGAAAGGTCTTCAACTTTATTTAAGAGGTGTTTAAAAAACTGTCCCTTATTTTCATGTGGTCCATATACTCCTAAAATGAAAATGTTCATCCCCATCATGCTGACTTGTGCAGCCACAAAATGCCCATTTGGGTCACTCAACATCCCTGTCACATCATATTTCGAGTTGATATATAGGGCAACTCCAATTTGTTTTTCATTCATAGCAGAAACAATTAATTTTCCCATCTTAGGTTTTTCTAATAGCTTTACATCATCTTTTTTAATTCATATTTCTTGTAGACAAAGAATGTCACAGTTTAGTCTGTTCACATAGTGAAAAACTTTTCCTCTTTTGTCACATCCATTTAGTCCTTTTATATTCCATGTTAGGATATTCAAACAATTCATATTTGGGCTCCACCAGTATCTGACTCCCCTTCACTTAGATCTGAGTTAGGTTCCTCTCCTGATTCTAATTCCTCTTCTAATCTTAAGTTGTCTGTATTAATTACATTTGGTAGTTCTTTCCCTTCTGAGTCTAGTTGTGTCAGATCTTTAAGTTCCTCCTTAAGCAGTTGAGTTAGTTGAGTTAGTTTTCCTTCCTTATTTGGGGGGTCTGATTCTTGTCTTGTTCTTATTTTGTTTTCCCTTTCAGTTTGGCTGTTACCAGGTAGTGCTTTCTCTTTGTCACAATCTGGAGGGTTAGTATTTCTTTCATTAATTTTCTTTCTATATTCTCTTCTAAGGTACTTATAGAACTCTCTCACCTCATTTAGTGATCTCACTTCAATCTTCTTATTTTGGTACCAAAGTATAAGGCCTTCAGGGAATTTCCATCTATAATTTATCTTTTTTTCTCTTAGCTCAATTGTGAGAAAGTTATATTCCTTTCTCCTTCTAATTATTTCTGAGGGTAGATCTTTAAACAACTGAACCTCCTTATCCTCAAATTTAATCAGGTTTCTTTTATGGTTAAACCAGAGGGTATCTCTTATGTGTTTTCTCACAAAGAGTATAATAACATTCCTTGAACTTTTTTTTTTTAGCTGCATATGAATTCACACGAAATAGGTTGCCATTTTGCATAAAGTGGGCTCTTTTCCTAGGTATGTACTTATCATAGTGATTACCTCTTGCCAAATATTTTCATTTTCTTCCTCTGCTATCTCTCTAATTTTTAAGGATCTTTCCCTAGTTCTAACTTCTTTCATCACATTTACCTCTATTAATTCTTTTTGTTTCTGCCTAATTTCTTTCAGGTTGCCCTCAAAATTCTCGTGTTTCTTTTCTATGGTCTCCATTTTATTTTGGATTTTATTCATTTCCATCGACATCCTGTCAATTGCTCCACTCACCACTTTGAGGTCCGCAAACAGTTCATTTTTGATCTCAGTCTTAAGTTCAACCATTTCAGACCTCAAATCCTGAATTTCTTTACTTAAATCCATACAGATTTTCCTTAACTCCTCCATAAGCGCCATATTCCCTTCAGCCCCTTTTGTTTGGTCTACAGAAGATCTTTGAGTGTTTTGGGCTTGGGCCTGGGCTTGTGTCTGCACTCTGGTTTTTGCTGCCATCTAATAGGTACACTTATAAGAATAATCAAAGTTAGATTAATTCACCCCCCAAGACTACAGGGGGAAGCAGACCGGCGGCCCTGGGCCACCCCAGGAAGCTGTGCTGCGGGACCGAGGCATCCCCAAGCCTCAGTCCCATGGCGCACTTTCACCGCCCCTGAAAAGAGTGCTAAATTGGCGCTCCTTTCACAAGTCGCCGAAGGTGCACCGCAAAAGGCTGCGGCGCACCTTCAGCGACTCTTCCGCTGCAGCGCGTGCAAATGCTGAGGCGGGAGGTCCTCCTTGGAGTGCCAGCCATGTGGAGGGCCGGCTGCTCTGAGGACGACCTGGGGAAGGGGTTGGGGCGCTGATCGTGTGGCTGCCCCTCCCCTTCCTTGCCCCCAAGACGGCCCAATTAGCAGTCTGCTTAAGACCAAAGAGAGGAAACATATAATTTACTGTATCCAAAGGGACCTATATCAACTGTCCTAGATCATATAGATATATATATACCATTTAGGTCAAGAACAAGTTCATTGAGCCTCTTCCTTTTATTTAGTCCACTTATTCCTATTGCCACTATTATTTTCTGTTGCCTTAAATAGAGGGCTCCTCACAGTTGCGATAATTTATAGCCTTCGTAGCTCTGATGTCCTCAGCCTGTAGCTCCACTTGAATACTTAAAGCAGTAGTATTGCTATAATATTTTGCAATATGTTGCCTTCGGTAAGTAAAAACCTAAGAGAATCTGCTTTATCCACCATACACAGTGTCTTTTAGTTGGTTAGAGTTGTGTACAGGAGGCCATCAGATCTTGGGTCGCAGTTAGGATTCTTTAGTCTCCATTCTTGTGGATCTGGACCTTTCCCAGTGTCCAAGCGTCCATTGTGACCTTCCAGTTCCGGGTCATTAGATGTTCCCTTCTGGCCTATCCGGCTACAATTCCCACAGTGTTCTACTTCTGAGTAGCCTCCTACTCGCACTAATTGTATCGTGCATTGCTCTCTCTCTCCAATGGGGTTCCTCCCAAACAAATTAGGTAAGTCCAAACCAATTTCTTGTTCTAGTAAATTAAAAGTCCGAATGCCGCAGCTGTGTTTGATATATCTAGCACGAACAATTAATTCTCCCTTTACTTTTGCCACAATACCAAAAAAAGGGGAAAATATTTATCTTTTAGGTGAAGACCATGAAAATTGAAAAACCCAGAGTCCCAGAGTCTACTTATCTCAACCACTAACTCTTTCAATCATTGGCAGGGGATATTGCCCTCTAATGAAAATTCTTACTTCTTAACACAAAAAGGAAAGGTTGCCCAAAAGGGCTTGGCCAGGTGTCTGGCTTTGCTGACAAAAGTAAAAACAAAACAAAAGAAAAAAAAACCTTGCATAACTCACAAACAGTTACAAAGTTGGTGGTGTTCCTAGTCCTCTTGTGAGGAGAGTCATAGGCGAAAGAGGTTCTTCCCCAGCTGCACTTCACCTCACTTCTCCTTTTCCTCCCTTTTCTTCACCACTGCCTAGTAGACAATGGGACAGTGGACTTGGGGGTTTCCTTCTGAGTCTCCCTTACCAGAGGGATATTCTGGCTGCAGTTTGGGATTTATTTGCAGCCTTTTTCATCTCTAACTAGACAGTTTCCTTCAGACAAGGTCCAGAACACGTCTCGTCGGTCTGCCGTACCAACCGGAAAGCTGAAAGCACTGGTTGGAATCTAGTATTTACAATGTAAGCTAGACTTATGACATTGTGAAATTTGGATTGTGTATTTACAGTTGTTGCACCATTGCAATGACTGAAAGGGCCACCAAAAACCTACCTGAGAAGCCCCACCAACATAGGAAATTAGCACATCAGATTTTATTCCTGTGATAGGCATGGAATGTAAATGCACAGGGATGGATTCTATCACACAGCTTTGTCTCCAGGCAGCACGCATCCTATACCTGACTAGGGCATCTCTCAGACCTGTTAAAGAACAGAAACAAAAGCCAATGTGCTAATCTCCATACAGTTTGGAAAGTGCTTAGAAACAGGAGAGTGAGCCCAGCCCTCTCCTGGTGGCAAGTCATTTTGCAACAGGCAAACACAGGGCCTCATACTAGGCTTCTAACCCCACTAGCAGGGGGTTGCATCAGGAGACATCAGTATGATTATAGAGCTCCATCATTGTAGCTATGCATTCTGGTGCAGTATCTTAGTCATAGACTATGGAAATTATCCAGGTCACTTTCTGACTATAACTATCACCAGAAGAATAACAATATGCAAAACCAGTCCAGAACTATGATCTGAGAGCTCTTCTACAGTGGTCTAAAGAAATATGAGTTCTCCTGATATAGTTCCTTGGGTTTTGCTGGTTGTTTTCCTTCATTCTTCTCATTCTATTTTTCTTTAGGTGAGGGCTGTTAGTCCTAATTTCTTAGATCTGCACTAGGACCTTTTGAAAGGCTTTTAAAAACTGTGATATGGTTTGCTGAAGTGGCCTTATTGTTTAATGGGAAAATTTTCTCCTCCTTATTTTTCAATAAGTAGTACAATAAATAGAAACCCAATGTCTTGAGAGGAATGCAACCTCATTAAAAAGTGATATACCTAATTCCAGACCCAACAATGTGTCTTCTGTCTGATCTGAAATTATTCCAATTTATTTGTTTGTTTATTCATTTTTGAGAAAACATACATTTAATGCTTATCAAATATAAAATACCTCAGCTTTGGCTTTTCAGGATAAGACTGATGGGAGTTGCACTTCCAAAAATGCCTAGTGGGCCATATATATTTCCACCTCTGAATTTAGTATTGCAAAGGGGGAGGGAGGTAGGTAGAGAGGCCTTCACACTTCCATCTAATCTAGGGGTGCAATTCTTCACTAATTTTACTCTTGGAGGAAACAATAAACAATTTCACATATTTTCTTCTTACTGAGAATAATTCTTTGGGGGGGGGGACCTACATTTTTTTCAAAGACTATTCACAGTTAGAGACTTATTATGAACAAATTTTGCTTGTTTTTTGGGTGGGGTGGGGTGGGGTGGGGTGGGGGAGTTGCACCAAAACCAGCATTTGATGTACAGGCAACAACATTTTGTGCATGGGGAATAATAGCTCCACAGAAACATATTATTTTTGCACAGTAAATGCTGTTTTTGGCACGCACGTGCATGCACGCACATACAAAAGATCATATGTGAATTTTATATGGAATAAGTCCTAAATTGTAAAGATTTTTGCTGGTCCAAGATTCCACTTGTCTGGATTTCTCAACATTCAAACAAACAAATAAGCAATAAAAAAAATTAAAACAACAACAACACATGGGCTTTGACCATTTTCCAAATATTTTTGAATATACTTTCCACTCCTTATCTACTTCTATTGAGACATCTATATCAAGGAAAGCTTATCATAACAAGCTTTTTGTTCTCTTTCTTGGGGTATGTGTGAGCACTGAAATTTAATGTAGAAAGGTCACATTTATTGTGCCATACCTCCAGGGCTCAGATTCAATGAAATAGAGGGGCAAGATGAGGCAGAGAGGCCAAAGAATGGCACACAGGGGCCAACCAGTGAGAGAGGGAGCCATGACAGTGAGACAGAAGGCCAGGAAGGTATGACAGTTTCAAGACCGTAAGACACAAAACTCCCAGGAGCTATCATTAAAGACCATCAGAGTCAGAGAGAAGCATGCTGATAACTGACCATAAATTCCAACACCTCCCTCAGGCAAGTCGTTTATCACAACCAACTTTTCCTGGTAGATTCCTGTTACCTGATAACTTCACATCTTGCTCCATTCACAGACTACATTTTTAGATCTCCCCTTTGCACTATTGATTGCACTATTGGATTGATTTCTTGACTGTGCTTGACTTGGACTGACCTGACTACTCTGCTACATTTTCCTTGCTGGTGATGCATCAGAACAGGAAGACATTGTGCCAAGCTACTAGATGTTCATTGGTACTTTAACATAGATGAACAACCCCTGCTACATACAGAATAAATAGATTTAAGTTTTTGACTCAATTGACAGGATATCAAAATAATTGCTCATTTCTAACAGTTGAATTAGCAGGGGGGCAAGTGCCTCTATTTCCTCCTATGTCACTGAATGATTACCATTCATTCACCTGCTTGAAATCCCATTGTGGAGAAAGGCAGGATATAAATCCTAGAAATAAATAAATAAATAAAGTGGGAGAAGAAAGTGAAGCTCTGGCTTTCACTTGAACCTTTCTGTGTGAAGAGATCATAAGAAAGTAGGGCACCAAACGACATCTCAAATTGTTCATACATATTATTCTGTGCTACTGAACAATTATATAGGATTAAAGATCTATAAAGATATGTTACATGGAGGGAAGTGTTAGAATTTTCTATTTTTAAGGACCAGATAAGAGGCATTCTAGTGCAGATAGCAAGTGTGAAGAAAAAGTGCAGTCCTTTTACATTTTGGTAAATTGGCCTTTTGTTGCTCTATTTGTTTCCAAACACTTTTTAAAAAAGCTCCTTATTTAGTTGCAATGCTAGACCACGATAGTAATAAAGATGTCATATGAGCTGGCTCACCCTGCACTGATAATATATATCTATGTACAGTGTTCCTTTGTCTCTGTAAATTTGATTCATAGTACTAATTAAGATGTAAGACAACTGCAGCACCCTTCTATTTTTTCCATCTACAGTGCTATAGACTTTACTTTGCCCTTGAAGGTAGTCTTTTTCTATCATCCAACGCATATATGTTTGAACCAAATTAAATGCTAGATGATTTCTTCCCTTTTATATTTTATATTTAGTTTTATATTTAGAATACTTGATGCATTACAGTATACAATTGTTAAATAAACAAACAACATTGGTCATGATCTTGCCTTGGGGGATGTAGCTAAGAGGATGGAGCTCTGTCATCCTAGCTATGTCTCCTGATGCCATCCCCAAAATATACATTTTCAGCAGAAATCTCCAAAACAGAAGGATTTCAGGTGTACTGGAGAATAGGATAGTGTGTGAAAATGCCTCCTAGCAATGAGAGACTTTAGGGCAGGCAGCTGTGATAGGACCCCACAGGGACTAGAGTTCAAAGTCATGGAAACTCCTTTAAAGTATGGATTAAAGCTTAGAGTGGATTCACCACCAAACTAACATAGAAATCACCATTTTCCACTGCCACTAAATGAGAGGCCCACAACTCAGTTTCAGAGCACATGCTTTGCATGAAAAAAAATCCTAAATTCAAGTGCTGGCATTTGCAGTTTAATAGTCAGGAAGCAAGCAATGAGAAAGCCTTTTTTTTTTCTAGAGAACCACTGACAATCAAAGTAGATGATACTGAGCTGGGTCAGATAATGCTCTGATTCAATAGTACGAAGAATATTTTTATTTTTTCTCATCCTTAATGAGAAAGATTGTCTTAACATGTCAAGAACCCACATGCAATCCCACCCCCAAAAAACTATCAGCTCTGGAGTACTTTTTTAGTCCATCTCAAAAGTGAAAAAGTCAGAGCATTTTTGTTTGTTTCTTAGAAGCAGCAATATCAAAATGTGTTGGGTTTTGCAGATATATATGGATCAGAAATAGTTCATCAGATTAACCTGTAGGGCTAGCAATGAGCTTCAGTTTGTACTGGACTCAGCTATAAACTATACTGTGTCAACTTTATTCCAGCTACACTGCATATAAATTTGTTTTAAGTGCAAAATACTGACTTTACCCCTGAAGACCTAGACCATCTAGAACAAGGTTATCCCAGGAAAAACATAAACATCATCATAGCATGTGGGATAGGAGATGATACTGGCCAGTAACTTGACTGCTCAATGTTTGATTTTTTTAATTAATTGAAGTATATCTAACCTATATTATTATTAGGACATCTAAGAATATGAAAAAAAATCAATGAAATTAGCATAGGCCCTGCCTACACCTATGCAGCAGGTGCCTATCCTGCCTCTGGAACTACCCTCCTTTATCCCACTGTTAAGATGTTCATTCTGATGCTAGGCAGCTGACCTCATGCATGTACTGTTGAACCACCTGAGACATCTGGTGCCGCCAGAGGTTCCTTCACTCTGAGATCAGAATGAGGCACCCAGCAATGGTTACATGGCTGAGTTCCCCATTCTGACCTCAGAATGAGCAACTGGAAATAGCAGTGGACACATTGAGAGGCTCAGTGAGAAACAAGTGAGATATGCTTCAAACAGATGCCTAGCCTCAGAATGGAGGACTCCAAAACTTCCCAGAAGATCCCAAACAAACAGGATTGTTTTTAAAATCCAGGATAAGAGGAGTAAAACTGATTCTGGTGTTGAGTGGGCCGGCTATCATTTGGTCTGTTTGCACCCAAACAAAGCTTTGAATCATGTGTTGTCTGGTTTCATTGCCAAGAGAATTGTATTTGTCCTGTGCAGACAGGACTACAGTCTAAAAATATAATACTCAGAAGCACTTTGCAACAATTTAATCTCAAAGAAAACAAAACCTCCAAATATAAGGGCAAAACCTGTGCCTGACAGGTCTCCAAGTGTAGAGAATTCCACAATCAGATTTCGGCATAGTACTGCAAGGATCATGCCCTTGTTTCATTGTCTGCTTAAATCTATCAGCAGGGGCAAATAAAGTCAGCTTTTCATAATCCATTTCACCATATGTATGCCCTTCCCTTTATGTTTGATGGTCAAAAGTCAACAAATCATTTTCTAGGTATAGTACTATATCCGTTGTTTGTGAATGAACTTTCACTCACACAATGGGATTTCCCCTTCCTTTCTCACCCCTTGTATTTCATTCTCCCACATCTAAATGTCCCATATCCTTCCCCAACAAGAGGAGCTTCAGGAACAGAGGGAATGTGTTCTATCAGTGGTGTTGACTGATGCTGCTGAGTATAATCAATTCTTGTTGTTGCCTGATTTATTATTGTTTCTGCTGAGACCAGCATAATTAGAATTAATTGATGTGTATATTTTAAGACAAACATATTTCCTATCATTTTTTACTTCAGTCTCATGGCCCTACCACATATTTGTTCATTTCTAGTATAGCTTTTATTATACACTATGTGGTAAAATGCACTTACTATCTTTTTGGTTTGTGTTTTGAAATGATGAAAAAAATTATCCTGATCTTTTGACTGAAACCTTGAACAAAAGATCAGTATGGGGGAAAAACTATCATTGGTGGTAAATAAAGTATAGTACAGAATTGTCTTCTCATGTTGGTAATCTCAGCCTTAGGAAATTGCAAGCATATATTTCTTGCTATTTCTGAGTAAAGAAAAAAATCAAATATTTTAGAGCAACTATATTTTCAAGCTTTCAAATAACTAAATAAAGCCAGTACTGAATACTAGCCTCACAAAGGTGCTGTTTATTTTCAATTTTATACCAGAATCAGCAGGCATTTTCTCTGGAAGCTGACAGTCATAACCTCTGTCAGAGAATTCTTTCTTTGTGCTACTTAGGTAAAAAGTACAGAAATAAGAAATACACCATAGGTATCTTTACTGCTCAAGAAAAAAATATGGGATTTGAGAGGGGCTGGGGATTCAGTTTTGTTTCACTGCCAGATGAGATCTCATATTCTGTCCAGAATCTCACTGGTACACTATGCCAGTGTAAAACTGTACTGGTGGAAGCAGGAGGGGAAGGATTGTGAGTTCAGCAGCTGTGAATGAAGTAAGACATTGGAAAAACAGACTGCTTGAAATGTTCAGATTTTGTCTGACTTCTCTCACCACAACTATATAATCCTGGATCAAGGTTGTGTTTATTTAAATTATTTGCACCCACAGGAGAGAATTAATAATTTAATCAGTTCTCTTACCACTACAGGAACATATTTGAAAACTATGGCCATGTAAAAACTGTGACAAATAGCTCACTTAAATTCCATCCAGCTTCCTTTTACCTCAGTAGCAACAAGTGAGTATGATGTAGCAGAATAAGCCAGAACACCAGGCAAGACTGAAGCATATCTTCATCCTCCCCAATATAATGAGGCCACACATTATAAGTATAAAAGTATCAAAAAAATTATAGCAACACCACATTAGACATTATTTCTCATTAATTTCAGTAATTCAGTAAAGCAGTTATAGCTTTATTATATATATATATATATATTATTTAATACTGTTTTAAGGGGGGGAGGGGGTTTGATGTATTGTATATGTTTTATGGGTATTGTATATGTTTTATTGCTGTAAGCCGCCCAGATTGGATTTCCAGAGGGCAGGATATAAATAAATTTTATTATTATTATTATTATTATTATTATTAAATGAATTCATGGAATCATAAAATCACAGAGTTGGAAGGGACTACAAAGGCCATCCATTCCAATCCTCTGCCATACAGGAAATAATAATAATAATAATAATAATTATTATTATTATTATTTATTTATTTATAGCCCACCCAATCACAAAGGAATCCAGGCAAGTTCCAGCAATAAAAATGCATGGAATACAATAAAATTCAAAATTAGTCCCTTCCCAACCCAATACTAAAATTACAATAAACAATCACAATTTAAGAGCAAAAGTACAAAAAGATTTTTAAAAAACCATTCAAGGCACTCCAAACAGATGGCCATTTAGCTTCTGTTTAAACACCTTCAACGAAGAAAACTCCACCATACTCCAAGCCAGCATATTCCACTGTTCAACAGCTCTTACCATAAGACACTTCTTCCTAATCTCTTCTACTGTAGTTTAAAACCATTGGTCCATGTCTGAAGCAGCAGAAAACAAGCTTGCTTCATCTTCAATGTGCTTGTGGTCTACTATGATGCTTAAATCCTTTTCACATGAACTGTTGTCAAGCCAGATGCCACCTATCCTATATCTCTGCAATTATTATTTTTTCTGCTTAAATGTTGTACCTTACATTTCTTCCTGTACTGATTTATTTTATTAGTTTTGCCCTAGCTCTCTAATCTATTACGGTCATTTTCAATTCTGATCCTGTCCTCTGGGGTATTAGCTACCCCTCCTAATTTGGTATCATCTACAAATTTGATAAGCATGTCTGCTATTCCATCATCCAAGTTATTTATAAAGATGCAGAATAACACAGAGCCCAGGACAGAACCCTGCTGCACCCCACTAGTCACTTCCCTACAGGATGAAAAGGAGCTGCTGGTGAGTACCCTTTGGGTCAGCCAACTATAAATCCATATTACAGTAGTCTCATCCAGCCCACTTTTTATGAGCTTGTTTGCAAGAATATTATTTAGGACCTTGTGAAAGGTCTTAATGAAATCAAGGTATGCTATATTCACGACATTCCCTTCATCTACCAAACTTATAACTCTATCAAAAAAAAGAGGTAAGATTAGTCTGACATGACTTGTTTGTTTGGTTGTTTGTTTTTAGAAACTCAAGTTGGTTTTTAGTGATCATGGCATTCCTTTCTAATTCTTCCAGTTTAATTATCTGCTCTAGAATCTTGCCTGGTATTAATGTCAGGCTCACTGGATGGTAATTGTTTGGGTTCTCTTTTTCCATGCTTTTGAAGATGAGGATAATATTTGCCCTCCTCCAGTCTGCTGATACTTCTCCTGTTCTCCAGGTATTCTTAAAATTATTATCTTTAGTTCTGAGATGACTTCTGTCTGTTCTTTTAATATCCTTGGATGTAGTTCATCTGGGCCTGGAGACAAATTCATTTAGAGTAGCCAGGTATTTTTATAATACCTCTTTACCAGTTCTGTGCTGTATTTCTCCATCTTCTCCATGCAACAACCTACCATTACCTTGTTCTTCCTTTTGCTACAGACATAACAAAAAACAACACCCTTTTTATTGTTTTTAACCTTTCTAGCAAGCCAGAGCTCATTCTGCTTTTTATCTGCTTGGACTTTTTCCCTACATGTGTTGGCTATTAGCATACCCTACTTCCTCTAACTAGGTATGGGGTTTGATAATTAATATCTTGCATTGGACATGTTTTGAGAGGCCATAATGACTTGTGAAACTCTGAACTTACATGTGTAAGGAATCATGCAGATCTGAGGACATTCAGAGAACTAGATAGTGCTAAAATAAATGCTAAATTGATTTGTTGATTGCTTCATCCCCCTACCAGGCTATTTGCATTTCCTCTTGCAATGGAGACAAAGGGAGTCCTACCGTCTGACCATCCAAGAATTCTATCAGATCTAATCAATGTTTTCTCACTCTGGAGTTAAAACCATCAGCCATTCCAGATCCCTTTTGTCAAGTCCGTGGGAAAACCTTCAAAGCCATTGTTATACCATGTGGTAACATCAAGCACCCTCGAAGTTATGAAATAGGATATAAATATCAGTACCAGCCATGCCATTTTATTTGCAGACCCTATGTGCACAGATCTTGTGTTCACCTACCTGGACTCTGCACGACAGACCAGTGATTTGTCTGCATAACCTTCAGATGCTGTCTAAGCCACTTGCTGTTTTCCATGGATCTATCTGCAGGACTGGTCATTATCACCCCCTTTTAGCTCCTAGTTACTCTCTATCCAACCTTCTACACCTTTCTTTCTGGTAGACTTTTATGGTTCTTAAGTTTGTATTGGTTTGTGTATGTCTGTGTGTACCTTTACACATTTCTAAATAAAACACTTCTATTAACTGAAACTGGAGTGCTCTCTGCAGTTAATACTGGTATAAATAGGTGAACAGATCCCCAAAGTTGGCCTCCACTTGCAGGACTCCTTTACCATTATAATTTCCCCCAAAATTCAAGGAGATGCTGACACTGCTAGTGGGACCCCCAATATCCCCCTGCTTATCTTTTAGGGTAACATACTTGTTTGAGTTTCTCTTCAGTAATTTCCCTCCTTTTCCATTTCTTGTACATGTGCTACTTAAGTTCTAGATCAATTGAAAGTTTAGTTATCCATCCTGGTTTCTTTGGAAGCCTCCCATTTTTCCTCCTCACTGAAACTATTTGGAATTGTGCTTTGTTAGCAAATATGAAATTAATAAAATAACTGTGGGATGTCAGCCATAACCCTCTAGATGGCAGGTCAGGTAGGCACAGGGAGGGCCTGCCCAAACAACTGGAAAATACCCTACCAGACAGGTTTGGGAGTTGCTAAAGGGGAAAGACCATTATCCCCAAAGTCAACATAATAGCACTTGTTTGTCCCGAGTCTTACTCCTAATGGGGCAGTGATCAGATTTAACTGCACCCTTTTTCTCTAGCCTCCCTTCCTTGTTTGTGTCAAGACCCAAGTACATTCTTTAAGTCATCCTCATAGCTTGCCTTAACAAAGCCAAGGCAATCCAGGCTTCAGCCAAGCCATCAAGTGTATAGCTAGAAGCAAGATATTGCCTCTATAAACCCCTAAATTTTTAGACTCCACATGCTATCCTTAGAGTGCATCTTGAACCCATGCCAGACTATGCTCTGATCATAGCTCCCTCAGGCATCCCTTCCTCCATTTTGGTGGCTGTGTATCATCATTACCATCATCCACATCCAATCCCAGAGAAGCTTCAGAAGTGAGTATCTCCCGTAGTCTGGCCCATATCAAGCTATTCCCGCTTTCACCCCTTTTGCTTCTAGTGTGCAGTGTGTGTGTGCTATATTTGTGTGTGTGTGCAGTTTTCCCCTTTAATAAATATTCAGACCTTAATTGAAGAAACCTGTCTCAGCGTCATCCATTGTGGGATCTCTTAGTCCTCTGGTATACACATCGGTACTCCAGTCTTGGGAGGTGTTGTTAGGGCCCCACTCTTGCATATTTGAGCTAATTATAAATTCCCCTAATTCGATCCTTCCTAACAGCTTTCAGTGTCTGACTTTTAAGAAACTCCCATCCATCATGAATTTTCTTCTCTTTTAGTATTCCTATCCATGTGAGCACACTCAGTATTTCCTAAGTTTACTGAAATCAGCTTTCTTAAAGTGTGTAGAATGTATGCGTGTTTACATGTGGATTCCCCTTTCTGTTGCATAATAAACTATATGGTTATTACCACCTAACAATTCCACCCCATTAACCATGGTATCCGTGTTCATTAGGATCAGATCTGAAATAGTTTATCCTCTTATTTCCTCTTCCACCTTCTGGACAATGAGATTGTCTGCAAGGCAAGTGAGGAATTTGTTGTGTCTTAGATTCTTGGCAGGCTTGGACTTCCAACAAATATGCATATAGTTGCAATCTCCCATTACTGCTACTTGACTCCTTTCTGAATGTGTGGTTGCCTCTTCCAGGAAGGCATCATTCAAGTCTTAATCTGGCTTAAAGATTGTAGTAGACCCCCACAATGACATTACTGTTGTTTCTCTCCTTCTTAACCTTTACTCAGATGCTCTCAATCTGGCTCCCAGGATTTAAATCATGGATCTCTTCATTCACTTAAATATCCTTGACATACAATGCTAATCCTTCTCCTTTTCTGTTTGGTTTATTTCTCTGAAATAGGTCATACCTCTCTATTACTATATTCCAATCATGACACCCATCTCACCAGGTTTCAGTGTTGACTATTATATCATATTAACTTTCCTGTGTAAAGAGTTCAAATTCATGTTATTTCCCTTGCCGTGTGCATTAGTGTAGAGACATCTAAGACCATGGAGCATTTCCCCTATCTGGTTTTCAAAGTTTTTCGCCCCTTCCACTGTTGGGTTCTTGTACTATTTGCCCAGTTCTCTCTATATCATTTGGTCAGTTATGTCCAGCACTTATGAAATCCTGAACTCAAGAATACGGTCTTCTTCCCACACATAACTCAGTTTAAAGTCCTCCTGATCAGGTTTGTGACCCTCTTAGCAAAAACGTTCCTGCCAACTGCTGTGAGGTGCAACCCATCACTTGCCAGAAATCTGCCTTTATGAAACCACAGACCATGATCCAAGAAGTCAAATAACTTCTGGCAGCATCACCTGTGCAGCCAGTTGTTCACCTCCACTATTTTACTCTTCCTTTCTGGGACATGTCCTTCAACTTGGAGGAGAAACAAAATGACAACCTGTGGATCAAGGCCATTGATATCTTGAAGACAATGCCTCACAGTGTCATTGGTCTCCACATGAATTAAAAGGAAAGAGTAACCATAGTAGGTTTGACCAGTCTTGTCAATCTCTTTGTTACATTGTGGATTTTTGTCCCAAGGAGACAGAACACTTCTAGAGACAACCTGTTAGGCTCACAAACCACTGTCTCTGTTCCCCTCAGCAGGGAGCCCCCAACCACCACTACATGTTTCCATGAGGATTGGGATAGGTGACTTCATGTGCTGAATTTTTCAAGGTTACTTGCACATTCTTGAAGAACTGATACTGTTGCTCTTGTTCCTGTTCCTTATCATCACTGATAAGGGAGAGAGTTTCACATCAATTATGTAGCTCCAAACTGACAGAATGACCCATGTAAGCCACTAGTTATTTCTGACTATGTACTTCCAGGCCCTATTCTAACACAAAAGTGAAATGTCTCTTCTAAGACAATACTTTGCACACCAGAAGTGTGTACCATTAAAAAAAGGGGGAAATGCTGCCTTTCAGGGTTTTTTGGACTGCAGCTCCCAGCATTCTTCACCATCTGGTATGTTAAGTAGGCCTGCAAGAAACTGCACCTCAACAATATCTGAAAGATTGCACTTTATCAACCCTTGATCTAAAAGAAAAGAAAAGATGCTTCAGAAAAAGGTTAAGGTTGCACACAGACTTTGACAAATCTAGAGCAGACCCACTGAAACGAATGAAGCTTACATAATTCTGGATTTAAATCATCAGTTTTACTCAACTGCACATTTAGTGAATAGGTTGACTAATGATATGGTTAATAAATTAAAATTAATTTAATTGAGCTGCAGCTTTAACACATTTGAATCATAAAACCACTTTTGGAATGTCAAAAACATGGTTCAAATGACAACACTAAAATCATACATACTCTTGAAAAAGACATCTTCATAAATATCCTCCAGAATATCCTAGGCTGTCCATGTTTTACCACTTCACCAATAATGTATTCTCTGTGAGTAAAGCAATTGAGAGGTGCTCAAAATAAGCATGATTTCCTGTTATAAAGATTCAATTCTGATTGAACACCTCTTTTGTAGTCTAGCTCTGCTGTAACAACCCATAAAATGTATTGTGGGAAGAGATGAGGCAAAAGTATAGGGGGTGAGTGCTTTCATTCCCAAACATACTGTATTTTCCTTCCCAGAATCCTTGGCAGAAAACTTGTCATGCCTACTAGGACAAAAGCTGTAATTTCCTGCAGAACTATTTAGAATATCTATTTGAAATTAGACATACACCTTCTGGTAAGAAAGGACACTATTCCAGGACCAGGGATGCCCACCATTGCTTCTTCTGCTGCTGTCTACTTTTGCCCAAAGTTGTTGGGCAATTCAGGTGGGGAAAGGCATAGGAAGAGAAGGTAAGTGTCCTAAAAGATGTTTTTGGGTGCCTGACCAATCAAGAAAAGTCTGGTTATCTTTAGGAATGAACTGAATGGTAACTACCAGCTATAGCTGCAAAAATGTTGCCCTCAGGTTATGTTCCCCCACCCCTTCAAATCATCTGGAACTCACGGCCAGCTCTTACAGCCATGGGCTCTTGACCTCTGTGGACATTATTAGGTGTAACCCAATTGTTATATACCAACAACTTAATTGTTCAGTTTTAATCCTGGGACTGAATTTAATCACAAACTTCATGACCATAAAATGTTAACTGATTTTTGAATATTATGTTTCTTTCTCATCTCCCCCCCCCCTTTTTTTTTTTTTTTTTTTTGAGAGAGAGAGAGAGAGTACCAACTGGCCTGATTATGGCTGCTGGAAAACCCAACAACATATTCACTTTTGTGGCACTAATTTGCTTATAGAAATATAATGACTAAACTGGATTTAACATTTGTTGGTACCATTAGTGTTGCAGTCTGACTGCTGTAATGTATCCAGAAACAAAAATCTGGTCTATAGAATGTCCTAATTTTTAAAATGAGCTTAGTAGTGATGTATCAACATCTACTCAATTTGGTCAGGGATGAACCTGGATGTCTGGGAGGTGGAGATGTGATCATGTATGCAAGCCCCATCCCCAAATGGTCATACATAACTGACAATATTAGAAACTGAACTCAAAGCTATATTGATGGTAAAAGTCTTCAGATGGCTTTGTAAATATGTGCATTTGAATGTCACTGGGCTCCTGTGACTGGGGTTCCTGTTTTATCAGGGTTCCAAACACAGGAGTTCTATAGCTACATTGAGCTGAACACAGTTGATAAAAGCCCTCTGCAATTGTTCACCCTCAACACATAAAGGTCTCTAACCCTGTTGGGTTCATGGACATGTTCAAGAAGTGGGGCTTAAATGTGGATCCATGTTTTCATCTTCTGTTTAGCCTATTTAGCTCTTCTTATATTCAGGAGAAAAGCTTGAAGAGGGCTCTTGTGCCAGATTTCAGCACAGCTTTAAATTGCAATTTTGACTCATGTAGCAGATAATGGTTCCCAAACTTTGGTCTTTCAGATGTTTTGCTCAGCTCCAAGAATGCCTGACTGTTGGCCAAACTGACTGGGATTTCTGGGAGATGATGTTGAAAATCCCTGAAGAACCAAAGTTTGGGAATCACTGCACTCATAGTTGCTAAGTCCAGGAAAGGTGGAACCTGTAGGAGAGTAGCAGGGAGGGAGGGCAAAATGTTCCATATGTCCAGGTTTCCTACATCCAGAGATGCATCCCCTTGATATCCTTAAAAATATTATGAGAGACTGATGGAGAAAAGTGATGGTTTGGCTATTCATTTATTTAAAACATTTTACTTCATCTTCTTCATTCAAAAGACCTCCTAGGGAGTAGCTTACCAATATGAGAAATAAGACATTCTCTGCACAAAGACTTTCAGTGTGAACAGTGCAACACAGAAATAATTGGGAGGAATGAAGGAAAAGGGCAAATGTAGGTACTAGATATTAGGTTACATTGTCTAACAGGTAGCAGATTTTGCAGATCATGGGACTAGATTTGAACACAATGGAAAGGCTCCTTCCTCTGGTAACAGTCACAGTGAAAATTGCTTTTTGAGGGACCAGAGTTTTCAACTGGAACTGTGTGCTAACATGATGGAGGTTACCTGTTTCTGCTAGTTTTCCTGCTTATGAAGTCTAACAGTGGCAGCTGGCTGCTGGAGGTAAAGGGTTTTCCCATTTGATCTCTACCCAGCCAAAACAGAGATTGCCAAAATGCTGCTTCCTCTCCCACCAATGCTAGTTCATTTTACTTTAGGCCTAGAGGCAGTCAAAGCAATTTCACTCGTGAGGTGTTATCAGACTATAATTTTTATAGTTTTTTTTTTCAACAATAGTTTATTTCCTTTCTATTATGTTTCTATTCCTTCCATCAAGTCAGGGAAAGAAAGGGGATCTAGCCACTCTGAAAAGCAGATAAATGTATATTAAACAAGAAACAGAGGAGAGTTTATGTAGAAATAGAAAAGCATTTATGATAAAAGATGAATATGTGTTTATAAGACATAGAGGTATTATCTTGAGGTAAAAGTAGTGCATCAACGTGACAGTCAAATGTTGTTGCCTTGAGGGGAAACTTAGCAGTAATAATAATTCTGACCAATGTTATCATATCACAAGGCCTCATCTTTCAAGTATCTTTAGACAAAATTCACATCAGGTAAATACTAGGTGCTGTATGCTTTATTTCAGAGGAAGGAAGTGGCAAAGCCATTTCTGCATATTCCTTGCTTATTAAGTTCATGGGGTCCCCAAAAGTCAAAAGGAAACTTGAAGGCATATACACATACAAATGTTTGCCATGATGGTTCTCTAAGCAATCCCTCCCCTCTCTCTCCCCCTATCTCATTCCTTCCTTTCCTCCTTTCTCCTTCTATATATAATGCAGACCTTCACCAGCTTGAGACAAGGACCTTTTGCATATTGACTATGGATATCAAATAGTACATATTTTGCAATTCCTGTTCAGTTATTTTATTTTAAAAAGTAAGCAATTGTCCCTCCAGTTACACAATCTCAACTTGCTGTGCCCCAAGAACCAAAAAAGACTTCCTTCCTATTGCTACTACCAAATGAAATTGAACAAGATATGGTGATCAAAGACACAGTGTCTTTCTGAGCTTTTCTTCATTTGTTCTTCTTCTCTTTTTTTAATGTTTACCCTGAGGAATTTACAATTCAAGAGAACTGCAGGAGACAGCAGTCAAGGACTTCTGAGGTACATAGAGATATATGTTAGAATAGGGGGTGAAATATGTTGTTTAAAATTCATTTCCTTAGAGAAGACAGGTACTGTGTAGATTCCTGAAGCAAATGTCAGAGCCTTTAGATACTTTGAAATATTGCACAATAAAAATGATAAGAACATAGGAGTATGTAGTTTTGAAGTAGTCAATTACTTTCCTGTAGCTGAAAAACTGCATTTTAAAATGACTGTCTATGATTGCCTATGATTCGGGGTCAGGCTAGATAGATAATCAACAGGGACTCTAGACAAGACTTTTAAAAAAAATTCTGTCTATCTAGTTGCTTCTGTTAGCAAAACTCAGGCGATACTCTGTACTGAAGCCAAGGTACTGATAAGGCCACAGACTTCCTATACTGTAAACATGTTCTTTGTCCTACATAAGATTCCCATGTTCTGTAAACAATGTCTGCTTATCAAGAAGTGCTGAATATTGTGAAACTAATTAAACTAGAGAGGGAGAGGGGGAGTGGTTTATCTATACGCTGGACATACTTGTAAGATTACTATAAAAAGATGTGCAGTTGCTTAGTGCTGGGCTCAGCAGCTCTAGAAAGCTATTTCTTGCTGGGTCCACCTGCCATTACTTTTTTTCAAAAGAAAACTCTTTCCTTTAGTCCGTGGTGTCTCTTTGTCCCATTTTTCTGCTACATTTCTGGCACCCCAGATGGGACTGAGCAGTGGCATTAGCCTGCTCTGAATGCCATGCTGGAATGGGGTCCGTGGCACTGGTCTCTCCTGGTCTCAGGCGCACCTCCAACTTCTTTGTCAGAAGAAAGGATCCAGTGCTGAGGACTGCCTGTCCAGTTACCACACTAGGAGAACCCAGAAACTGAAGAAGGAAATCTGAGTCCTGCCTCCAAGATCAGGCAAGTATAATACAGGGGAACATCAGGGAAACATCAAAGTCAGGTTAGAGTCCAGGTGACAGGTTAGAGTCCTGTCATAGCTCCTGCTGAAAGGTGCATGAGTAATGGGGTTAGAGGCCCTCCATCAAATTAGAGGCCTGCAGTGACACACTCTTGGAGTGGAAGAGGGGGCTGATCACTCCCTTATAATAGCCAATGCCCAAGTACTCAGCAGGGGGCTGGGGAAACCACTTGGCTCAGGTGGAAAGGCAGGAAGGTAAACAGAAAAGAAGAAGGAGGAGGAGGAGATGTGGAACAGTGGGTGGTAGGGACGTATGAGTGAAGTGATTGTAATGTGTCTTGTGTGATTGACTGCTGTGATTCCTGTTGCAGACCACTGAGTCTGGCTGCCCAGGCCAGTAGTGAAAGAGTGATGTTAATCCCTCTTGTGTCAGCTGGTGAGACCCCTTACTCATCAGCCAATACCCTTTCCCTTCTGTGTCTGTCTGATGTCTACTTGGGAGGACATAGGAAGCAGGGGATGCAAGATTTGCACCCCCTTGGGCTGCATGTTAAAAAAAATTAAATTTCAAGATGACAGAAGAATTAGGACTAATGGATGGATGGAGATATCTCTACAATCAGGCAAAACAGTATACATTTTAATCAGAGAGACATAATTCTCTCTCAAGAATCAATTTGTTCCTCCTAACCAAGGCATTAATAAACAATATAAAAAACATTGGGGGGATGCAGAAGGGCGGCCATATGGCACCCTGGGAAGTGGCAGATTGGGGCCGAGGCTGCCTCATGCCTTGGCCCCGATCCTCCCTTTCACTGCCTGGGAAAGGAGCGCTAAAATAGCGCTCCTTCCTTAAGCCGTGAAAGGGGCACCCAAAGAGCCTTCCAACAAACCAGGGAAATGGTGTGGAGACAGTGTCTCAAGGAAAATGTCCAATGTGTGTTGATACACAAGTGACCAGGCATGAAAGGGTCACAGGCAGCCATAATGACACAGCACTTTCCATCAGGTGCTGTGTCATAGGAAGTGACATTGGCTGATGGTCACAAGGTGCTGGAAAGCACAGAAAAGGCTGAAAAACTACAAAGTCATCCAGTGACTTGAGTAGCAGGTGTCCAAAGGAAGAGGCAGGGCCAGAAGGCCACATGGAACCCTGGGTATATAAGGGAGTTGCCTCTGGACACATGTGTTGGTTGATAGTGTGGGTTGATGTTGGCTGAGAGTTGGGAGTTGTTGCTGTATATAGTCTTGTACATAGAGGAACCAAGATTAAAGCCTCATCTGAGAGACGTCTGTCTGTAGAGTCTCTTTACTATTTCTGGAAGGGGAGAGGTGCTCTTTCAGCTCACAAGCTACTGCCTGCATCTGAGAAGGTGGTGCCACTGGTACTGCATGTTGCTGTGGATCATCACACGCTGTGTAACCATGCTAACAAATAGTTAGCATCTAAATTAAGAAAGGAAAGAGAGAGAAAAAATAATAACCAAAATCATGGATGGAGAGGTGGCACACACAGAACACAACAAAATTAAAGAAACCTTCTTCAAATTTTATTCACAATTATACAGAGAACAAAAAATAGAGAAAATATAAGAAATTATGTTGAGGAAGGAAAATTTCCAAAACTTAAAGAGGAAAATGAGAAATTAAATTATAAAATCAGCACAGAAGAAATAAGAGAAGGGATCAGAAAATGTAAAGTAGGGTCATCTCCAGGCCCTGATGGATTTACAGCATTATATTATAAAACTTTCCAAGAAGATTTGATATTACCACTGAAACATACAATGAAAGTGATTTTGGAAAATGGAATTCCAGAATCATAGAGAGAATCAGAAATAACTGTTATCCCTAAAGCAGAGAAAGACAACACAGACCCAAAAAAATACAGACCCATTTCTCTATTAAATTGAGATTACAAAATATTTACTTCAATTATGGCTAACAGATGAAAAATGTGCAGGACAGAATGGATAGATGAGGATCAAAGGCACTTCTTACCAAAGAGACAAATGAGGGAAAACATGAGATATATCTTGAATATATTAGAATACTATGAATTTCATAAGGACAAACAATTGGGATTGATCTTTGTTGATCTGGAAAAAGTTTTTGACTCAGTAAAATGGCTTAGGCTGTTCGAAATTTTGGACAAAATGAACCTAGGAGAAAACTGTACAAATTGGCTTAAAGAAATTTATAAAGTACAGACTGCCCGAGTGATAATAAATGGAGAAAAAACAGATTCCAAATAAAAAAGAGGAACTAGACAAGGATGCCCCTTGTCACCTCTTCTAATTTTATTAGTGATTAAAATATTAATATTAAAAATTAAAGAGAATGAGGGAATTCAGGGATTAAAAAAGAAAAGGTATCAATACAAGATTAAAGCGTTCGTAGACGATTTGGTGATTATTTTAGATAATCCATGTGAGAGTGCAAAGGGAGTATTAATGACACTAGAAGAATTTGGAAATGTTACAGGATATAAAATTAATAAAGAAAAGTCATCTATCTGACAAAGAACATGACTAGAACTAAGGAACAGGAATTGAGTAAAATAATGGGAATTAAGATGCAAAGTAATGTGAAATATTTAGGAATTAACGTCTCTAAGCAAACAATAGATCTGTATGAAAAAAAAATTATACCAAAATTTGGAAGGAGATAAAAAAAAAGATTTAACTAATTGGAGTAAACTAAATTTATCGTTACTAGGGAGAATCTCTACCATAAAAATTGACAGTCTTTTTGTATTTTGATTGTATTTTGAAGTTTGTGCTCTCACATGGGTAAAGGAGTGGATAACCCTGAAAGATAGCAGAGTACTGGAATTAGAAGGAGATAACTTAACATTCAGCTGGCACACTTATCTACAATATGAGGGGGAAAAGCTAACAGGAATTCTAATAACACTGTGTAAGAAGAACTCTGTTCTGAATTTGGGAAAAAAATATAGAAAATTTTCCCAATAGACATTACCTCATGAAGCATTCCATAGGAAAAAAATAACAGATAACAATTGGCTTACATACAAAACACTAATCCAGGGGTAGGCAACCTTTCCCCTTTAAGGGCCGAGGGACTTCAGCTCCCAGAATCCCAGGAGCTATTGGCCAACATGGGACTATTGGCCAACATGGCTGTTGGGAGCTGAAGTCCCTCAGCCCTTAAAGGGGAAAGGTTGCCTAACCCTGCACTAATCAAACAACGGAATAAAAATTGGTATTTAAAAACACAAGAGGACTTAAAGAAATTGGAAATTGAGATCCATTGGTTTACGTATTTGCAAATAAAAGAACGTTATAAAATAGATATTAAAATGAATAAATTTGAGGAAAAAGAAACAAACTTGGGAAAAAATATGTAAGAACAAGACAAGACAATTGGAAATCTTTATAGACATTTATTAAATTTTGAACTAGAAGAGGATATAGTTAAAGATGAAATGATTAGATGAATGAAGAATGTAGGCCACACAACTGAGTTTTGTAATTGGGGAAATATTTGGATGAAAGTGATGAAATATACATGCTCAGAAGAGCTGAGGGTAAATTTTTATAAAATGTATCTTCGTTGGTATATCAGTAAAAATCTCCAAAATATATAAGAATGTTAATAATTTATGCTGGAAATGTAAAGAAAAACCAGGAATCTTCTATCACTGCTAGTGGATATGTAAAAAAGCAAAAAAAAAATATTGGAGATGCATAAGTGAAACAATGAACAAAAATTTGAACACAAACATAAAAATGAAACCTGAATTTTATTTACTAAGCATGTTTGAAACTGAAATTGAGAAAAAATGGGAAAATTTGCTTCTACATGACCACAACAGCAATAATATTATATGCCCAGAAATGGAAAACTGATACAATTCCTAGTATAAAGGATTGGTTAATTAAATTATATGATGCCATAGAAATGGACAAATTAACACGAAGAATAAAACTTAACACTTTAGAAAAAATGAGAGAAGAATAGAATCTGGTGATGAAATATTTGGAAGAAAGATGGGGTGAAATTGTGAAGATAGATTTGTTTCGTTGAATAGGAAAATAAGACAATAATAATATGAGTGCTGGTTGTGGATCTGTTTGAAAAGGGGAAATATAGAGATGGTAGAGATTCTAAAAAGAAATGAAATTACAAAAAAATATACGAGAAAAATATACATATAGGTGGCTAGAACACTATGAAACAAATGATAGAGCAAGCTAGAATTGAATGGAATGGGAAGATTAAATCTAACAGGAAATAAGGACAAGCTTCAAAATGAAAGTGTAGTTATAGAAAGCCAACAAAAGTTAATGCCAAACTGTTACTCGATGGGAAGGAAGGGAATGGGAGTGAGAGGGAGATGAAAGTGAAGAAGGTGTGAGTATGTGATAAGGAAGGTATGAGAATGTGAAAAGATATGGGAAAGTGAGCAGGTAGTTAGAAGGATTGATGAGGGAAGAAGAGGAAGAGATAAAAAGAGAAGGAGAATAGGAAGAAAAAGTTGTATGTAGTGGACAGAGAGAAGCAGAAGAAGGTAGTAGATGGAGGGTATGCAGAGGAGAAAGATGAAAGGAAGGAAATACAGAGGAATGAAAAGGAGTATGGTGTGAAGTGGTAATAGTAACAGTGTATGTAAGCAGTTTAATACCAAGCAAGGTAGGGAAACAAAGGAAAAGAGGACAACAAGAAACAAGAGATAACAAGACATTTTTTTGCAGAATGAACAGTTGTTTGTTTTTACAAAGTAGATTTGTATGTATACATTACATGTAATTTTTTAATGTTTTCCCTATCTTGTTAAGAGACAATTGTATATTGTGGAGCTGAAAAAATGATGATGTGTTATTTCAACCAATATTTTTTTTTCTAAAAAAAGGGGGGGGCTTTAATGGTTGTGAACTCTTTGTGAAGTTGAGTGGCCTTCTTTTGGTGTTGGGTTTTCCAGTGAGGGGTCTTTGGATTTGGGGAAAATTAGGCTAGTGTATTCTGTGATAGTTGGGGAGCCTGGTCACCCTGATCAGTTTCCCTACATTGATTCATGGGAATCAGTGGTTTGGTCCTCTCCCCCATGGTTAAAGGAATGCCAGGCAGCTCAGGCTAAGATCATGGTGCTTAGGAAAGAGAAATTGGCCAATAAACTCAAGGCAGTGTTAGACCCTCCCGCCCCCGGTCAAGGACCTGACGGAGCCAAGGGCACCCCCTCTTTATCCAATGCCAATTCTACCTATACCAGCCCCTCCACCGGTCTCAGCATCCCCAGCACCCACAGCACCCACACCTGTGGAGACGACCACCACTCCACCACCCCAGCCTGTTCTGGCACAGGTGGTCCCTAGTCCCCTGTCGCCGCTGACTATGTCTTCTTTCAGTACCTCAGCCGCAAGTAGTACTCCAGCAGCCACGAGTGTGATTTCAAGGTCAGGGGATGAGTTGGAACAATGGGCTAGGACAGGCTCAACATCTAAGAAGGTCCCTGGATTTCAAAATGAAATGGGACAATGGGTACCCAGGATGTATAATGCCCCAACAGAAGTGGAAGATTCAAACTCATCCTTGGTTAATAGATTAAGAAGTAAACTCACAGAATGTACAAAATGCCATAGACATGCTTTCAGATAAGCCCACTGGGATGTACCCTGTATGATTGGTGACCCAAATGGTGCCCAACCCAGATGATCAAGCCCAGGAGCGTTCACCTGCACTCCATTTACCGCATCTGATTTGTTGAATTGGAAGACCCATTATGCTTCATATACAGAAAAGTCTCAGGAATTAGTCCAGCTGTGTATTAGCATCATGGCTTCACATGTGCCTAATTGTTCAGATTGTCAACAGTTATTGCTAACTTTTAGCACTAAGGAGAGGAGGTGCATCATGCAGCAAACAGAGCACATAGCCTTGGGTAGAGCTCCCAAAAATCATGTAGATGCCCAAGGATGGATGAGAGACAGGGTACCATTAGCAGACCCTTATTGGGATCCTAATGCAGCTGAACAAATGGAACACCTCACCCAATACCAAACATTGCTTATAAAAGCCATGAGAGCAGGAATGAAAAAGCCAACCCTCATGACCAAAGTGTCAGAAGTCTTACAGAAGGCTACAGAGTCCCCTGGAGCTTACTTGGAGTGGCTCCTAGATGCCTACCGGCAGTTTACCCCTCTTGACCCTGAAGCTCCTGAAAATTTGAGGATGGTAAATATGATTTTTTTTTGTGGCACAAAGTTGCCTTGATATCTGGAATAAATTACAAAAGCTTGAAGGTTTTGCAGGCAAGAATATGACAGAGTTGTTAGATGTGGCTCAAAAGGTGTATGCAAATAGAGATGAGGAAGAAAAAAGAGATAAACATTGGAGAATGGATAAGAAGGCAGAATTTCTTGATGCGGCATTAGTGGACCAATGGGCAGATGTAGATGAGCCCAAGGATGTGGAAGAGGATAAGAAAGGGGACCAGGGAGAGGAACAGGGTTCCTGGGAAGAAACCAGTGTGCCCAATGTGGACAAGAGGGACATTGGAAGCGGGAATGCCCAAATATAGCTCAGCCAATGGAAAACCAAGAGAGATGGGGAGGCCAAGCTAGACCAGGATGAGGACGAGGATGGGGATGCCCGAATGGGCAAATTCAAAGCTCCGCAGAAGAATATGTTCAAGATCCTTTTATTGGGATGGCTGAAGCCAAACTTCTCGACTTGGATAGACAGGACCCCCTCAATCTCAGCCCCGGGAAGCCTATGGTCACTGCCACTGTGTGGGGCTGAGACATAGACTTTATGCTGGACACTGGGCTGCATCATCAGTGGTTACCTACCCATGGCTCCCCTCACCCAGCAGAAAGTGCAGGTGATGGGAACAACTGGAAAAGGTAGAAGAAAGGCCCTTGTTAAAACAAAGAACATGCCAACTTGGGACTCACCTGTTGGAACATCGTTTTCTATATCTACCTGACTGTCCAGTACCCTTGTTGAGACGTGACCTGCTATCTAAATTAAGAGTCCAGATATCATTTGAAGAAGATGGAACAGCTGCTGTAAATTTTCAGGGACCGCGGGAAGACATAAAAGTGTTGGTTCTCACTTACCCATTAGAGGAGGAGTGGAGAATGCACTGGACCATGCCGGTGTTAGAAGAAGAGTCCTGGCAGACATTCAATGTGCCTGGAGTATGGGCAGAAGACAACCCACCAGGAATGGCAAGATTTATACCCCCTGTGTTGGTAGAATTAAAGCCAGGAACAGTGCCAGTGCACATATGACAGTATCCATTGCCATGGCAAGCTATTTAAGGAATCCAAAAATATCTAGACTGTGTGTTGCAACATGGGATTCTTTGGGAATTCCAGTCACCTTGGAACACTTCAAAAGCCAGGAACAGATGACTATCACCCTGTGCAAGATCTACGCATGGTAAATCAGTCAATAGTAACCATCCACTCTGCGGTCCCAAGCCCTTATGTGTTCTTGGGTTTAATCCCATCAAAGGCAATTCATCTTACCATACTGGACTTAAATCATGCTTTCTTTTTATACAATTGGCACTCAAGAGCCAAGAAATATTTGCCTTCCAATGGGAAGATCAGCTGACAGGAAGAAAGGTGCAACTGGCCTGGACCCATCTCCTACAGTGGTACAAGAACTCACCTACTATTTTTGGCATGACACTTAGCCAAGACCTGCGAAATTTCCAGTCTGAACCTGGGAAGAGGGTGTTGTTGCAATATGTGGATGATTTGTTGCTTGCAGCATCTTCAGAATCTGAATGTTACCAAGATACTCAAGAACTGTTACAGCTTCTATGGGAATGTGTATACAAAGTGTCCCAGAAAAAGGCTCAGTTATGTCAGACCCAGTTTCTGGGCCTGGAATAAAAGGAAACAGTGTGTGCCCTGCCTGAACCAACTACCAGGAAGCAGGTGAGAGAGTTCCTTGGAGCAGCTGGGTTCTGTAGGATCTGGATTCAAATTGTGCTGTGGTGAGCAAGCCCCTATATGAAGCCACCAAAGATCCAGAAACAGCCCCATTCCAATGGACTAAAGAGCAAGCTAAGACACAAAAACAGCATTACTTCAAGCCTAAGACTCCCTGATGTGACCAAAGATCGCAAGTGAGACAACATAGCTGTTGGGGTGCTGACACAACAACTAGGATCATGGCAAAATCCATAGCATATTTTTCAAAATAATTAGATCTGGTGGCAAAAGGATGGCCCATGTTCCTTAAAGCTATTGTGGCCACAGTAGTTCTGGTGAAGGAAATTGACAAATTATCACTGGGCCAAGAGCTGATGATCTGATTTCCACATGCAGTACTGACATTGATAGAATATAAGGGAAACTACTGGTTCACCAATGAACACATAAGCAGATATCAAGCCATGCTGTGTGAGAATCCCCGTGTAAAACTTGAGGTGTCATCCAACCTGAATCCAGCTACTTTGCTACCAGTGTAGTCTGGAACCCCACCTGAACATGATTGCATCAGAAAAATGGATGGAGTGTATTCCAGTAAGCCAGAACTACACCATGGCCACATCCTGATGACACTACTTCACAGATGGAAGCGGTTTCATGAGGAATGGAAAGTGATATGCAGGATACACAGTGGTGACCATTGACAAGTTTATGGAGGCAAAGCCCTTGCCAATAGGAACTTCTGCTCAGAAGGCTGGATTGATTGCCCTTTTTCGAACCCTGGAATTGGAAACAGACCTCACTGTCATTATATACACTGAATCAAAATATGTTTTCACTACTCTGCATGGACATGGAGCCTTATATCGAGAAAAAGGCTTAATCAACTCAGCAGGACAAGGCATTAAGCACACTGCAGAAATTGAATCCCTGTTAAAGGTTGTGTTAGATCCAAAGCAAGTGGCAGTCATGCATTGCAGGGGTCACAAAAAAGGCAATGACCAGATCACCCAAGGAAATCGAAAAGCCGATAGGATGGCAAAAATGGCAGCAGTAGCCACAGATGAAGGTGAATATCGAGAAACAATGATGGTGCCATTGTTTCCAGTAAATCTGACAGAAACCCATCCACGATATACTCAAGAAGAGGAGCAATTGGCCATACACTCCCTTAAAGCCAAGAGATCCAAACATGGATGGTGGGAGCTACCTGACGGTAGAATCTTTGTTTCAAATCAGAAAGTGGGTACATGAAGCAACTCATCTGGGGAAAAGTGCACTTGCAGAATTACTACAGAAACAAGTATATATCAATGGAATACACAGCCTTACAAATGCAGCTTCCCAGAGATGTGCTGAATGTGCTAAAAACAACCCAAGACAAGGAAAGGACCCTCCACCAGGAATTCAACAACAAGGCACCCTACCTTTTGAAGCTTTGGTAGTAGATTTCACTGAGATGCCTAGAGAAGGGATATATCATTATCTACTGGTTTTTGTGTGCTGTTATATGGGTTGGTGAGAGGCCTATCTGACCTGGACTGAAAGATCAAAAGCGGTCACCAAGGCCTTGCTAAAAGACATTATTCTGAGGCATGAGATACCCTTATCTATTGGCTCTGATAATGGACCTAGCTTTATTGACAAAGTAGTACAAGAAGTAAGCAACCTGCTCAGCATTCAGTGGAAATTGCATTGTGCCTATCGCCCTCAGAGTTCTGGCAAGGTAAAGCGCATGAACCAAACTTTAAAGACCCATCTGGCAAAGTTGTTTTAAGAGACCAAAAAGAAATGGACAGACATGTTGTCCTTGGCTCTGTATAGGATCTGTTGCACCCCACATAAGACTACTGGTTTATCCCCTTTTAAATTGATGTATGGCAGACCCCCTCAGATTTTGTTTGGGTTAAGGAGGGACATCCAAGAATTGGGAAATGTTAGTCTGCAGCAAGAGTTACAGGCTTTTGGAAAGATATTGCAGGCCCAACACCATTATATATTAGAAAACAGCCCCCCCCCCCATCCCCATCACAGAAGCTCACCCTTTCCAGCCTGGGGATGAGGTATGGATTAAAGAGTGGGAAAATGACCTCTTAACTCCCTGGTGGAGAGGACCAAAAACTGTTATACTTTCCACCCCTACAGCTATAAAAGTTGTTGGTATTAAGCCTTGGATACATTGGACAAGAGTCAAAAGAACAAAAGGGGGGGGTGGACAGTGACAGGGAACCCTGATAGCCCTTTAAAGATAACCCTGAGAAGGCAAGGAGTGATCTCTGGCTCTGACCCTACCAGGAATGGGCAGACCAGGAATGGGCAACAAGACCATCAAGAAGCCCTGCAACCACCCTACCAGAAATAGGTGTGTTACACATGGCTGAAAAATCCATCTGGGAGATAAGAAGATTCAGGCTAGATCCTGCTGGGAACACCCTGGAAGCTGTTTACCCAGCACATGGTCAGACCTGCACCTGGTGAGGATGAGAAGAAGGGGACTAGACCTTACTTCATCTGACCAGGAAAAGCAGCCCAGCATATGGTCAGATCCCAAAGATAGAATCATGCAGGGTGTAATGCTCACTTTGTTATGTTTTGTCCCTCTGGTGCCCATAGTAAAGGAACATCTCTTTACACAAAGTCTAGCAGAAACATATGGATATATCTAGCAAACATTTCTGGGGTGGATCTTTTTGTTTGTCAGAAAATGTGGATGGTGGAGATCTTTCAAATTCTTGTATTGTTTCAGTTTGTCAATACCTACAGATAATCCAACAGGACACACAATTCAATAATATTAAAATTAACCTAGATTATGATCATAATATAGATTGGGGGAAAATTCAAATTACCCTTCCACCTATAGATTTTGCCTTGTGCACCCCTGTAGATTCCATGAATTTCCTGTAGATTCCTTGAATTCCCCTTGAATTCTGATGGCGTCTCCTCTCTCAATGAATGTCTTAAGGCAGTAATGGGCTGGATGAGGAAAAACAGATTGAGACTGAATCCAGAAAAAACGGAGGTGCTCACAGTAGCTCTGCCCTGAAACCAAGAATTGGGTTGCAACCTCCGGTCCTAGATGGGGTCACACTCTCTGCAAAGGGCTGTGTTCGCAGTCTGGGGGTTCTTCTTGATTCGTCTCTTCAGATGACTAATCAGGTGAATGCGACGGTCAGAAGTGCCTGTTATCAGCTTTGGCTGATATGTCAGCTGCACCCTTTCCTGGAAGTAAAGGACCTAGAAACTTTAGCCTCTAGTGGTTTAGCCACCTTCAATCCCATTTGGGAGAAAGGTGGGATATAAATTCCATATATATATATATATATATATATATATGGAATTTATATCCCACCTATCCCACCTATCCCACATATATATATATATATGTGTGAAAATGTCCAAAGTAGTAGATCTCACTGCCTCTCTAGGCAATTGTTTCAATACCACTTTACTGTCAATAAGTTCCTTCTAATGATCAATCAAAATCTACTCTCCTGTAACGTAAAACTATTAGACCTGGTCTTACCCTCTGAAGCAGAAGAGAACAGGCCTCCCCCTCCTCTCTGTGACAGTCCTTGAAGTATTTAAAGAGTGCAATCATATTACCTTTCAATCTTCTGTTCACCAAGCTGAACACGTCCCTCTGTTTCAACCTTTTCTTATAGGTTTTGTTCTTAGTACCTTTTATCATCCTTGTTCTTCTGTGAACCTGCTGCAACTTGTATATAAGGTAAAGGTATTCCCCATTGACAAAGTTGTCAAGTCATGTCTGACCATGGGGGCAGTTTTCATCTCCTTTACTAAGCCAAAGAGCCAGCGTTGTCAGAGACTACTCTGTGATCATGTGGCCAGCATGATTGCACAGAATGCTGTTTACCTTCCCACCGAAGTGGTACCTATTTATCTACTTGCATTTGTATGCTTTCAAACTGCTAGGTTGGCAGAAGCTGGGACTAGTGATGGGAGCTCACCCCATCATGCAGCACCTGGACCTTGAACTGCCAATCTTATAATCAACAGTCAGCGTCTTAACCATTTGAGCCACTGAATTCTTAACTTGTGTATATCCTTGTGCAACTTCTGTATATCCTCCTTAAAATGAGGTGCCCAGAACTGAATGCAGTTCTCAAGATGAGACTGACCAGTGCAGAACACAGTAGATTTGGAAACTATTATTCTACTCCTGTGTGTGTGTGTGTGTGTGTGCCATCAAGTCACCTACCAACTTATTGCAACCCCATGAATCTCAGGTTTTCTTAGGCAAAGATTATTCAGGGATGGTTTTGCCACTTACTTCCTCTGGAATATGGCTTACAGCACTTGTCTGTTTGCACAGCTTGCTGGAATTTCAACAGACACTCAACTGGCCATCAGTCTGGAGAGGCTCTAAGCAGCAACAGCAGCAGCAAGAGTGGAAGAAAAATCTAGGCTAAAAACAGCTGCCTTCTTTGCTGCAGTACCACACTGCTGGCTTACATTCAACTTGTGATCAACAATCTCAAGGTCCTTCTCACATAGTGTACTGCTGAATGTTGTATTGCCCATTCTATACCTGTGCATTTGGTTTCTCTGGCTTAAATGTAGAATCGTATACAGTATTTGTTTCTATTGAATTTCATTTTATTAATTTCAGCCCAATCTTTTAGTCGATCTAGGTCCTTCTGAATTCTGTTCCTGTCTCCCAATGTGTTACCCATCACTTCCATTGTTCCCATCTATTCCACATGTAATCAATTTGCTAATCAAACCATTATGGGGCAATTTATCAAAATTTTTACTGAAATCCAAATAAATGACATCCAGAGCATTCCCATCATCTTCTGAGCTATGACCTTTTTTTTTTTTTTTTTTAAGGGTACACAATTAGTTTGGCATGATTTATTCTTGACAAACCCAGGCTGACTCCTGCTGGTCACTGCACTGTTATCAAGATACTTGCAATCAGACTCATGTATAATCTGTTCTAATAATTTTCCAATATTGAGGTCAGGCTGATTGGTCTGTAGTTTCCCAGATCTTTTTTGCCTTTTTTTTTTTTTTTAAGAGAAGAACAATATTTGCTTTTCCTAATCCTGGTAGACTGCATTTTGCCCAGTCTACCAGTGTTTTTATTGTGCTTCTTTTTTGTTCTGGGTGATGGTTGGAGTTCTTGTATCTGTTTGTCTGTGTAGGTTTTCTGTATACTGTGTGACCCAAACATTGGTTTGGTTTGCGGATGACTAGGACATCCAGGAATGACAGTGTTCCTTCCTTTTCTTTTTCCATGGTGAACTGGATGTTGGGGTAGATGTTGTTCAGGTGGTTCAGGAACACAGCCAGATCTTTTTCTCCATTCCTTCAAATGGTGAAAGTGTCATCCATGTATCGGAACCAAGTTGTGGGCTTTTTCGGTGCTGTTTCCAGGGCTTGCTTTTCAAAGTGTTCCCTGTAAAAGTTTGCTATCACAGGGCTTAGAGGGCTTCCCATTGCTACCCCATCTCTCTGCTTGTAGAATCCATTGTCCCACTGGAAATAGCTTGTGGTGAAGCAATGTTCGAACAGGGCTGTGATGTCCTCTGGAAAAAAATTGTTGGATGAGTGTCATGGTGTCCATTATGGGGACTTTGGTGAACAGGGAGACCACATTAAAGCTGATTAATATGTCTCCGGGTTTAAGTTCAAGGTTATTGATTTTTCCTATAAAGTGAGCTTCGTCCTTGATGTAGTGGGGGGTTTGCCCTATATGGGTTTGTAATTGTGTGGCCAGAAACTTGGCCAAATCATATGTGGGGGATCCAATTGCACTCACTATGGGTTAGAGTAGAATGGAATCCTTGTGGATCTTGGGAAGTCCATATAGTCTTGGTGGGAGAGCCTCAGATTAGCACAAACTTTGTCTTGTGGTTGGATGAATTGAGGAGTTTTTGTTCAGAGTGTTCGTTTTCCTGGTGACTTTGTCAGTTGGGTCTTGTTTCAGTTTTTTGTATATTGTAGGATCCAGGAGTTCCCTGATTTTTTTCTTTGTATTGTTCTGTTTCCATGATTACTGTGGCATTGCCTTTGTCTGCTGGGAGAATAATGATTTCTGGGTCTGAACTGAGGTCCTTGATGGCTTTTCTTTCTTTTCTGGTTATGTTACTAAGAGGAGGTTTTGCCTTGCATAGAATCCTTGCTGTTTCTCCTCTTATCTCTTCAGCTTCCTCCTCTGGGAGATTGTGGAGTGCAGATTCTACCTGGGCAATGATGTCTTCAACAGAGATTCTGGTGGTGGTTACTGCAAAATTGCATCCTTTGGCCAGGATGGATGTCTCCTCTTTTGAAAGTTGCTGCTGTGTGAGAATGATGATTGTCCGTGATGTATCCAATGAAGGTTTCAGCTGATGCATCTGGCATTTGTTGAATTTCTGTTTTTGTCTTTCAGTATGGTCTACCATATCTTTTTCCATTTTCCTGTAGGTGGGGCTATCAATCTTGTCCCAGTCTTGGTTGTAAAATAATTATTTATTCATTCTTCATTCTTTAACATTACCAGAGAACCCCCCCTGCAAAAAACAAACAAACCCCTCACACATATTCAGAGTAGTTTGGACTCAAGAGTTATGCACTACATGACAAATAACTTCACTGCAGATAAATGTTTTAAACAAACATAGCTTCTTCATATCCATAATTTGGTCCAATAAGGGCCCCTAGCCCTGTGTGATAAAAATAGAGATAATATGCTCCAGGCCTGACTAAGCAACTGTTTTGAGGACATAGAAACTAGAAGGTTAAAGTGTTCTGTGGGGTGGCAGGGATAAAAATAAAAAATAGGACCATTAGCACAATTAAGAATGGTATTTCATTTCAACATTAAAGCTGAATTTCAATGTGCCATTTGCATTTTCCTGACATGAATGATTATATAAGAAACTACATTTTCTAGAAAGAATATCTATGATATTTTTATATTCACCAACACAAATTATATTATATTACCTATATGTTTCATCCATTATTTAGAACAAATGCCAGACCATCTATTTTCAGCCTCTGGGCTGCCTCATTAAAATCAGAGTGTTATAAATTATTTGATATTGCTTTGGGAACATTTGCCCTCCCATCTTGACTGTTAAATGGTATCAAGTTTATTATTTTTATTTTAAGACATGTTCCCTCCCTGCTGTCTTTCCTTTGACCTCTTGTGTTCTGCTCTACCTAAGACTATCTGTAGTCCAAATGTTCCACTTCCTGTATGAACTTAATTCCTAGCAAATATTCCACAGATAGCCTTCTGAAAGCAAACAGATGACAAGACTATGTTAAAGTTAGATACTGGACTACACACTCAGTCCCCTGAAGGAAAAACAAAGAGATTTGAGTATGTTTAATGGACATAATGGTCTTATTAATGGGTGTTTAATGTATACTAATTGATAACAAATGGTGCACTTTTGCCTTGGTCTTGGGGGGGGGGGGGACATATAGCCTGAACTGCATACTTTCAATTTGAATAGCTAGGATTAATTTCCATAACCTCTGCTTACCGAAGAAAACTGCTGATCTTAAAACACATCCCCTCACCTCTCATTATTTTGAAACTCTATATGTTATCTTTTCATTTTTATAAAACACCTAAAAGACTAATCATTAAGCTTGCGAAAGAAGATTTATGTAGTAGAATTGATACTCCATTTGAAGAGATGATCTCTGCTGGCAAGATGACACACCATAGGCCTCATAGTCCATCTGCAGATGGATCAGTGAATCACAGATATTGGAACCAGTGGCCAAAAGCACCACATTGTGTGAGCATGTCAGGAGCATACTGAGGCTGGTCCCAGATCCACTGGATCAGGAACTTCCCTCTTCCCTTGACTAGGGAAAGGGGGGGGGAAATCATGTGTTGGGTTCATATTTGCATATGGAAGTACACAATTTGTAAACCCCTCCTCCATGAGAAGAGTATAATCAAGCATAAATTTGGGATTTCATGAAAGCTGATTTTAACTACTTCAAGGGAATACTAGGTGGAATCCTATGGCTGGGCATGCTAAAGGAAAGAGACATCCAGCAAAGGTGGGAGTTCTTGAAGAAAGAATTGTACAACAGCACAATCACAAACAGTCCCATGGAAGAAGAAAAATGGGAATCATCTTCAAAAGTCAATGTGGTTTCACCACAGATTCAAGGAAGAAGTGTTATCAAAATGCTAGTGTCCCGGGGGGCACCCACAATCAACACTCAATGGGAGAATTTTATTAGCTCAATTGAAAGCAGAGAAAGGGCTTGTGCAACTTAAAGTGGGCCTCTAGCCTATGTATACCAGTTCTGAGAACAGAACTCCAGAATGCAAGGCTCAAATTAGTTTTATGTATTAATCAAATGAAAGTCATCATTCATGCAGTCATTCTCTCATGCATATATCCAAGAACTAAGAATATAGAAGGTGGTAGCAGACAGTGAATCTGAAGGGTTACAAAGGGCAATACTATACCAGTTCTGAAGCAGAGCTCTAACTGAGTGGGTGGGGGACAGCAGAAAGTGACGTGTGGCTCAGAAAACTTCCTGGGTATTGTGCCATGCCTAGCAAGCTGAGGGATCAAACAAAATAAGGACAAAAAAGATTTGTCTGATCTCAAGCAAGATTGAAATGGTGGTGCCCAAGCAGACATATCTATAGTGCAAAACCCATCCTACATCAGAACTTGGGATTAGAGTGGGATTTCTAGGAGAGAAGATAGGGAAGGAAGTTGGAAATGGTTGGACAATAAGTGCACATATCTCTGCATAAAGGAATATCGCTCCCAGAGGGAGGAACCCTTGTGTTACTGTTTTCTTGTAAACACAATGTTTAACACCCAGAATCACTCACATCAGTGAAGGGATTTTGCAGATTCTGATCTTGATCAATCTCTCCACACCTATGTGCTCTTGTGCTACACAATGCTGAGCCTCCTGGATCCCCAAATATAGTCCTAGGTCTTGTTATATGCCCTAGCTGTTTTCTCGCATGGTTGTGCATTCATGGCTACTAGCCTCAGACAGTCCTTTCTATATAAATGTAATGGGGTGAAAGGAGGCTGGATCTTGGGGTAACATTAAAAAGAAAGAAGAATATATAGAAAGAATGGAAGAAGGAAGAATACAAATGTGTAGCCCAAGGTTTCAGGACTAGTATAAAGAAAGCTTAAGTTTAGATGAGTTGAGACTGGCTAGGCAAGCAAAGAGCAACAAAAAGGTTGTTTTCAGATACATTCAAGGCAAAAGGATGACCAAGGAGCAAGTGGGGCTGCTGTTGAGTAAGGATGATAAAATGCTGACAGATCACATTTAAAAAGCAGAAGTATTTGAAACAGTTTTCTCCCCAAAAGAGAATTGTGTGCTTCCATGCAGCAAGCAGAGAGTTTGGCAAGGGATCTGAACTGGAAAGAAAGATTGATAGAGTGTTAACCAGGAATCACCGAGCAAACGGAAATGAGTTCAAATCTTCAGGGCCAGACAAACTGCACTCCAAAGTATTGAAGGAACTTGCTGATGAATTCAATCAAAGTAAAGCAAAGCAGCTTCATTTATATACCGCTTCATATTGCACTATGGGATATCTAAGTGGTTTACAACTGTAAGCTCATTGCCCCCCAACAGTTGGGTACTCATTTTAGCGACCTCGGAAGGATCCAGGCCAGAGTCTAGCCTGAACCCTGGCTAGTATTTTTTTTAATAAATTTATTTATAAGACACATATACCAAAAACATAACATACATATATACATAAAATACAAAACACAATAACATAACAAAAAAAAAAAACATCAACAACAAGGTGAAGAGACATAATAGCTTTCCATTATCTATTAGTCATATTTTAGTTTCTTAATCAAAACTCACATCAACTATTTTATATTTCCTAAGTGATCCTTGCCCCTCTTATTTATTTATGTCCATTTGTTTCCTCTTATTTGATGTATATCTATCTTAAATGTCCTTTTAATAAAAGAAGTAGGTAAGAAAATACAAAGAAAAGAAAAAAGTCCGCAGCCTGCAAATTCCTCTTTAGTATCTATTAATGTGAAATTTTATCTATAACATATTTACCTATATTAGGAGAGATTAATATTCATAACCTTTCTAATATTTCTATCATATTTATATGCATACATTTATATATTTAGATACTTATTTATTTTTATACATATATTTTCCTACACATCGCCATTCTTTTTCCCTTTCGTTTATTGCCTCTGTTTGAGCATTTTTTAATCGGGCGGTTAGTATATCCATTTCCCTTGCTTCGAGCAATTTATGGAACCATTCCTCTTTTGTAGGAATTGTAGGTTTTTTCCATTGTCTAGCATATACTATTCTTGCAGAGGTTACCATATATAAAATTATTCTTCTATGTCTCTTTTCTGTATCTTTATCTGTTATTATGTCAGTCATATTTAATAAGTAGAGGAGAGGGTCATAGGGAATTGAGATTTGAAGCATTTCCGACATCACCGCAAAGATTTCTTTCCAATATTGGCAGGCATATTTGCAACTCCACCACATATGAAAAAAGTTGGCATCAAGTTTTTGGCACTTCCAACATCTTGCATTTCCTATCTTGTATATCAAATTTAGCTTATTCGGTGTCATGTACCAATGATGAAATATTTTCAAAAAATTTTCCTTGTAGTTTTGGCACAATGTATATTTGTTGCTATCCCGCCAGGTCTTTTCCCATTTTTCCAGCTCTATGGGTTTGCCAGTTTCTCTTGCCCATTTTAACATGGTATCTTTTACTATTTCCTGTTCTAAGGATCTTCTGTTTATGATTTTATAGAACTTAGACATATGGCCTCTTTTATCGTCGAAAAATATCTCGTCTATTTCAGATTTTTCTTTTATATTCAAAATTTCTTTATCTATCTTAAATCTTTCCCATAATTGTCTATATAGGTACCAATCCTCCAGTAAACCTTCTGATTTCATAAGTTGTAAAGATTTATATTTTCCTGATTTATCCAAGAGATCTTTATACGTTAGCCATTGAGAAGAGGCATGTGTTTTAGTTCTTTGGAATAACGCTTCTTGACTAGAAACCCACAAGGGTATCTTGGGATAGAAAAGTTCTTTAATTTTTATCCAAACTTTTAACAGCGAGTTTCTTATAAAATGATGCGAAAAGGCTTTATTAGCTTTGATTTTGTTGTACCACATGAATGCATGGTATCCATATTGTAGCTGTGTGCTTTCTAGTAATAGTATCCTCTTATTTCTCAGTTTAACCCATTCTTCAATCCAACATAGACAAGATGCAAAGTAATAGGCTTTGAGATTTGGTAGCGCACATCCGCCTCTTGATGTTTCTTCAGATAGTGTTTTCCATTTTATTCTTGCCTTTCGGCCATTCCAAATAAATTCAGATAGTTCTTTTTGCCAGCTGTCTATGTATTTCATGTGAGAGATAATTGGTAGATTTTGGAATAGAAAATTTAGTCTTGGAAGCACATTCATTTTAATCGTTGCTATCTTCCCCAGAAAGGATAGTTTTAATTTAGACCACTTTCTAAGATCAGCTTTTATTTTTTTCCATGTCGTAATAATAATAATAATAAATACTAATAAAATTTTATTTCTACCCCGCCCAATGGGTACCCAATCAGGGCGGCTTACAAATTTAAAATCATAATCCACATAAAACATATTATACACAAAACCATACCCACCCACCCCCCATATATAAAAAACTATATATTTTTAATAATATAGTTATTATTAAAAAGATCAATATTTCTTTTTGTTATGGTAATCCCTAAATATTTAGCTTTCTTTTCAATTTTATAGCCCGATTCTGAACCCTGGCTAGTATTGAACTCGCAACCTTGTGGTCTATGAGTGAGTGGCTGCAGTACAGGCATTTAACCACTGTGCCACCAGGGCTCTTCAAACCCTTGCCATCTTTTGTGAAAATTCTTGGAGAACAGGTGAGGTGCCAGCCAGAAAAATCAGCAGTAGCAGAACATATTATAAACCATCCTGGGCATAAAATGCAGTTTGAAAACACTGAAATTTTGGACCATGCCAACAACTATCAGGTCAGAATGCACAGGGAAGCCATCAAAATCCACAAACCCTTGGACAACTTCAACAGAAAAGAAGAAACCCTAAAAGTAAACAAAGTTTGGCTACCAGTCCTGCAAAATAGGAAAATCAGCACTCAACAAATGCAAATGAGAAACCACCCAGGGTCAGGGGCTTTCCCAGCAGACAATGAACACCAATTACCAGACAATAATCCTCATTTGCATATCCTCCTACCCTGAGGCCCTGCCATCAACACAGAACAATACACAATCAACAGCAGAACAATACACAGTTTATATGGGAATCACTCCTCCCTACCCAGGGTCTTACATTATATATATACCCACTCTCTTTCATTCCAGCATTCTCTGAAGATACTGGTGAAACATCAGAAAGAAACTCTTCTAGAACATGGCCACACAGCCCAAAAAACCC
The DNA here is from genome assembly GCA_026167975.1 of Phrynosoma blainvillii. Taxonomy (NCBI): domain Eukaryota; kingdom Metazoa; phylum Chordata; class Lepidosauria; order Squamata; family Phrynosomatidae; genus Phrynosoma; species Phrynosoma blainvillii. The sequence continues at coordinate 82,563,423 of JANUYF010000002.1, forward strand.
CGCAAAAAAAATTCTTTTGCTTCTGCCAATTTTTCAGAATTACTTATAAAAAGTGTTCACTTATCCATTGTCCCTTACATCATATGGCCAAGTGACACCATCATGTAGCCAAATTAAAAAGGTCATGTTGCCATTGAAACCTTCTTGCTATACATATTCCCTTTTCCCCTCCTTCATCCCACCTATCCTTCCCAGGATCAAAATGATTCTATTTAGATTGTAGTGCCACAACTAAATGGAAAAATGTATAAATGAAAGCCCAGGGCTTGACATGTCACTTTAGTTTTCCAGTAGTCATACCTGAAAAATGGTGCAGTATCATAACTGATCAGGCACATAGATCAATAGCTGATTTTTTTTAACCAACACTTCATCATTCCAGCAGCCAAACCCCCCACCTCTACACCCCCCCCAAAAAAATGTTTCATGGTGATTTTCTGCTTTGTTTCATAGTGATTTTCTGCTGGTTATCTCAGGAAATATTGTGAAATTAGCTACAATGATTTTGTCCCCAGTGCTTCTAAACCATATATGAAATTAGTGGGAGAAATCATCCAGCAAGTGAAGTCGAAGGCTTTTACAGCCGGCATCCAAAGTACTTTGTGGGGTTTTTTGGGCTATGTGGCTGTGTTCTAGAAGAATTTATTCTTTTTAAAAAATATATTTGTTTATTAAATTAAAAACACTTAATACTTTAAAAAAAACATTCATACATATATACCATTTGATAAATTGTCGTAATTAACATGGTTGTTCCTAATCCAATCATTTTGTTCATCCACCTCCTTTTTGTGCAAACTACGCCTTGATTTGAAAACACAATTTTAAACCTATTATTCAGTTCTGCCTCTTATCAACTTACATATTTCACTATTTCTTTCTACCGTTGCTCTTTTTCTTAATTCTTACTTCATCCCTTACCTTCCTTCTTTCCTGCCTTCCTTTATTCCTTCTTTTAAACCTTTTCCATACCTAGTCTTTCTTATTCTCCTTTTACTCTACTCCTTTCCTCCTTTCCTCCCTTCTTCTTCCTAATTGGATTCTATCTTCCTTCCTTCCTCTCCTCTTTCCAATCTTACCTTCTTCCTCAACCATTCTTTCTCTACCTTCTCACACCATCTTCTCACATACACTGACCTTCTCACATTCTTCACCTTCAATCTACCTTCTTTCCTTCCTGACAATTGCTAATTGCTACATTCTTATTTTTATCCTGACTTCAAATTTTCCTTCATTTTCTGAAACTCTATCCACAATCCATTATTTCTTTATTTATTCAGTGTTGCTTCTTGTTCAGCTTATTTGTAATAATCTTGTATTTTGCATCTAATATAATTCTACCTTCTCTTTAGTAAGCAACCAAACTAAAAAGTTTCTTTCAGGGAAGAAATATTTCATACCTCCCCCTTTGCTATATCTCCCCAGATCTCTTTTAAATAATCCTATATTTTCTTCCAGTCCTCATTAACCTTGTCTGTTTCTCCTTTTAGCAATACTGTTAATTTATCCATTACAATAGCATCCTATAGCTTCAACAGCCATTCTTTTGTGCTTGGAATATCCCCAGACCTCCATTTTTAAGTAAGAATTATTCTTGCTATTGTGGTCATTGTGGACTTCTGGTGGCACAGTAGTGTGGGGAAACCCTCTGTGAGAATGCTCCAAGGGCTTTTTTGCCTATCTCAGAGATCAGTTCAGGTAGGAGACATTTGCCACCCAATAAAAGTGTTTCTGGAGAAGTGGGGAAGCAGAGGGGCTCACAAAGTCCTCCCAAAATCCTTGAGAGTCCCTGAAGAAGAAGAGAAGTGGTGGAATAAACTCAATAAGAAGGGACAAGGAAAGGAAAAGGGAGATGAGAGCAAGCCACATCTGCGATAAGGCAGCCACTTAAGCTGTATAAGAGCTGTCACCATTTATGTTATTTGACAAAAAGCAACTTCAAAAACTAATCCTATCAATTGCTAATGATAAAGACTTTCACACTATAAGCACCATTGTCAAAAAGAACTGTATGACAATAAGAAGGCCTATTTGGACAGACCTCATTGTGTTTGCAGAGAAGTGGAGTGGGACAAGCTGAACCAAAGAGCTGTTTCTGGGAGGAGAAAATCAGGACAGAGAGTGAAGAATAGAGTGAAGGATAAAGATAAGAGCAAAGGACAAAATAGAGTGAAGGACAAAGATAATGTGAAAGAAAGAAAAAGAAGAGTGATAAAATACTGACTTTCAAGGACTAATTAAAGAATAAGGACTGCATTGTGATTGAGTGGGAAAGTGGATGATAAGGCAGAGAATAAAGTGTAGAGATAAAGTGGAAAAGAAAAGCGGATGAAATTGAAAGTTTGGACATTGGAGTCTGGAGCAGAAGGAGGAATAAAGACAACATCACCCCACAAGACCAGGAGAGGAAGCATGGATGAAGAGGAAAGAAAAGGAAGGAACGAGATTTCACATTAAAGACTTGGACACTATATTATTATTATTTTCATTATTTATTTATTTATTTACAAACATATATTTGTATACAAAACTAAAACACTAAGCACAAACACAAACACTAATACTAGACATATATCTACAGTAATAACAAACAATGTACAAATATTATTTTCTAAGCTGTATATACCAAATTATAACAAACTTCCCAGTTGAATTGACCTTCCATTAACTTACTATTCCTAACTCCTTCTTAAGAACTTGTTTTATGGACTCCTAGATCTTCCCCATTTTGTCCTCCTATTATGAAAATTTAACTCAATCTTTCCATCTTGGTTCACTGAAATTCATACCGTTGCTAAATTAAAGCTGATACCAGACAATACAAGTAGTACCAACCTTGTTATTGCTTACACCTTATTTCCCATCTACAAAAACATATCATTTCCATTATTTCCCATTTACAAAAGCTTATCAATTGTATTATTTCCCATTAATAGTAGCATATTGATTCCAGTATCCTGGTAATCTGACTTTCTTACCATGGGCTATATTTTCTTACCAGAGCCCATTCATTTTCTATTTTCCCCATAGGTTTGTCTTTAATTAAAGCTGATAATTTGTCCATATTCATCATCTCCCAGGCCTTACACCACCATTCCTTAATGCTTGGTGTTTCTCTTTCCCCCCCAGTATCTGGCGTAAATTATTCGTGCTGATGTAATAAGGTATAGAATTAGCCGTCCTTATTTCAATTCTTTTTCCTCATCCAGATCTAGAATCATATTTAGTAAATAAAATTCAGGTTTCAATGGGAGCTAAACCCCATGTATATCTTTCCAAAATGATGTAGCTGTGTTACACTCCCACCACATGTGGAAAAAAGTGTCTGGATGGTTTTGGCATTTCCAGCATTGTTCAGTTCTGGTTTTATATATAGCCATGTGTCTTGTGGGGGATAGGTATCACCTATGCAGCATTTTCAGGTAGTTTTCTCTGAGGTCCTGGCAGAGAGTAAAACTATTTGTAGCTTTCCAGCTCTTTTCCCATTCTTCTAGGCTTATAGAGCTTCCCACATCTTGAGACCATTTAATCATAGATGGTTTTATTATTTCTTGTTCTATGCCTCTTTCGTTCAGGATCTTATAGTATTTCGCTATATGATGTCCTTTCCCATCTTCTCTGATATTATCTAGTTCTGCTTTAATAATATCAAAACCCTCTATTTTTTTTATCCATTATGAATCTTTGGTGGAGTCGTAGATAACAAAAACCAATTATGGATCTTTCCCTCTTCTTCTAGTTGTTCTTTTGTCTTCATTTTATAGTCAACATTTCCATCTCTAATGATCTGTTCTTCCAGTAGGTCTTGGTAGCTAAACCAGGGTTTGTTATCTCTTCTGGTTCTGCTCAGCAGGGCTTCTTATGGGGAGGTCCAAACTGGTATTTTCATATAAAATATATTACTGATTTTAGTCCAGATCTGGAACAATGCTCCTCTTAAATAATTGTGAGTGAAATCTTTGTTTTCCTTGACCTTGTTGTAAATCATAAAGGCATGAAAACGAAATCTTGTGTTGTCCCTTTCTAGACTCAAAAGTCTTTTGTCCTTTAAGTTGATCCAATCTTCCAACCAAGTCATAGAGCAGGCATAATAATATTTTTTTTAATCCAGTAATGTCAAACCTCCTCATTCCTTAGAGTCAATCAAGGTAGACCACTTAATTCTTGCTTTTTTGCCCTGCCATAAGAATCTTGTTAATTCCTTTTTCCATGCTATAAAACACTTATCATTATGGATTATTGGAATGTTTTGAAAAATATACATAAGCTTTGGCAAGACATTCATCTTAATAATTGATATTCTTCCCATAAGAGACATCTGTAGATTAGACCACCATTGCAGATCTTTTCTTATTTTTTTCCAAGTTTTAGTATAATTATTCTCAAATAGATCTGCATTTCTTCTTGTTAGAATTATGCCCAGATATTTCACTTTTTTCTCGATCTTGAACTCTGATTTTTCTTTTAATAGTTCTTCTTTCTTTGATAAATTTATTGTTAGCATTGTGATTTTATTATGGTTAATAGAAAAAATATCCAATTGTCCATAATCCTTTATTGTGGATAACAATTTATCAATACTTTTCAAAGGCTCTTCTAAGAAGAACACCACATTGTCCATAAAAGCTTTGAGTTTATGAAGATGACCTTTTACTTGAATGCCTTGTATCTCCTTGTCAGTGTTAATTTTAATCAGTAGGATTTCCAGGGAGATTATAAATAATAATGGGGAAATAGGACAACCCTAGACTGGACAATATATTATAAAAGGAATAAAAACTGCTTCAACTAGTTTGGATTTGCTGCATTTGTAAACAGACACATTTAGATAAAGGCAGTACATATATTTGAGAGAAATCTCAATGACAAGAGAAAAAGAAAAGAGGAAGAGAATGCACTGAAGAGAAGTTGGTTGAAGCAACTGAGGGACAAAGGGGATAATTAATTGTATAGCAGCAATATCATATATTACTACACAATAGAAGTTAGGATTCATAAGGTAAAAAAACAGAAGAGATGGGGGATAGAAATATTGTTTTATTAATTTTTGCTTGATTAATTAAGTGAGGAATTAATTTAAAAACCAATTTAGAAATTATACTGTGGGACATAGGGTTTGAATTAATTGGTCTTAGAATTAATTGAGATATAGGAATACATCTGTCACTTAATTAATTAATTAACTAATTATGATATAAAATATTGAATTAACTGTGTAGAACTGTATTTATAAGTTTAAATATAACATAAAAGATTTAATTAGGGGGCAATTGTGGGGTATTAGGTCTAATTAATTGTGATAATTTGATATTGAAGTTATTAATAATTATACAACAGCTGAACTTTAGAAGTCTAAATTTAAAATTTGCTAGCAGGGGTAGGATTTAAAGGGTAACTATGGGAAATTAATTGTGGAAAACTAATTGAGGAACAAAAGTATCTGATTAACTGTGTATTGATTATATTATACTGGTTTGGATGTAAGATTACAAATAAGGGAGTGCTGCAAAGGGTTAAAAGAGGGTAACTAATTTTCCCCTTCTCTTTTTTCTCTTTTGTCCTCCCCCTTTCTGAGATATTCCATCCTCTAATACTACTTCATAAAATAAAATCTACAAAATCCACTTAGTTTGTTATCTCAAGGAATAACATACATTTTCTTTTCATAGATTCAACATAAAAGAGGGGAAAAGGAGAGAGGCAGAAGAAGAGAGGCAGAAGGAAAAAGGAAGCAAATCGGCTGAGAGGAAGACTCCTTCTAGTGTGTTTGTTCAAGGTCATTAATAAAGGAAAATTCAACAAAGGAACTTAAAAAGAAAAAAATACAGTGAAAAGCTGCAAGATATAGACAAAACAACCTAGCAAGCAATTGAACAATACACATAACACATTTATAGAAAAGGGAGGACATCTAGTGGATTAATAGTGGAAATAGATACAAATATAGATAAATAAAGCCAGAAACCTAAAATTAAAATAAAAAGGAAAGAAAAAAGAGCTTTATAGGAAGTGAATTAGAGATATACAAGAAAGAAAGGTGAAGAAGGGTTAAAGAGAGGAAAAATAGAAATAGGTAAGGAGAAACACTATATTACAAGAGACAGAAAAATAAAGATGGAGAAGAGAGAGGCAAAGAGCAAAGAAATGTCTGTAGTCTTGAGAAGAATGGCTGCTCAAGCAGCAATTCAAAGACAAAGAAGACTCTTTGGAAACAAGAGGAAAGACTAGTGATCAACTCAGCCAAATTATGGAAGAAATAAAAACTTCACACTTGGAAGTTAAACAAGAAATAAGAGATCTGAGAGAGGAAATGACACAAGAACTAAAATATGAAACATAAGAAGGATCTAGACAAAATTAACAAAGATATTGGGGAAATTACAGGTAAAATAGAGAAATTTGAAATCACCTCTAAAAAACTGGAACAGAAGGTGGAAGAAGTATCTAACGCTCAATTTGAGGATCATGAAGCAGCACTGAGACTAGAACTGAAGCAGAGAGAATCTTGTATAAAAATACGAGGTGTATTTTTATACAAGATTATAAAAATACATCCCCATCTTCAAAAAGGGAAGAAAAAAAAGAGGATCCCCAAAATTATTGTCCAGTTAGTCTGACATCAATACCGGAAAAGATTCTGGAGCAGATCATTAAACAGAGAGTCTGTGAATACCTGGAAAGTAATTCTATAATCACAAAAGGTCAACATGGGTTTCAGAGAAACAAGTCATGCCAGACAAATCTGATTTCTTTTTTTTGATAAAATTACCAGCTTGGTAGATGAAGGGAATGCTGTGGATCTAGTATATCTTGATTTCAGTAAGGCCTTTGACAAGGTTCCCCATGACATTCTTGCAAACAAGCTGGTAAAATGTGGGCTAGACAAAGTAACTGTTACATGGATTTGTAATTGGTTGACTGGCCAAACCCAAAGGGTGCTCAACAATGGCTCCTTTTCAATCTGGAAAGAAGTGACCAGTGGGGTGCCACAGGCCTCTGTCCTGGGCCCAGTGCTATTCAACATCTTTATCAATGACTCGGATGACAGTATAGAGAGCATAGTTATCAAATTTGCAGACAACACCAAATTAGGAGAAGTAGCTAATACCCCAGAAGACAGGATCAAAATTCAAAATGACTTGAACAGACGAGAAAGCTGGGCCAAAGCTAACAACATGAAATTCAACATGGAGAAATGTTAGGTTCTGCATGTCGGAATAATGTTCCAAGGATAATGCACAATGTGGTGAATGGCAGCAGCCATGATGACTAAGCATTTGGCCACTGCTGAGTCATGCAGCATCAAGGCTGATGAAACAGGAAGTTACATAATGACAGGGAGTCACCTGGTGCTGCAAAGCACAGTAAGTGCTGCAAAAGGGCTGCAAACATGCTGTGCCATACTTATGATTGACAGGTGTCCAAAAGGAAGAGGCAGGGCTAGAAAGCCATGTGGAGCACTGGCTATATAAGGGACAAGCCTCTGGACACACATGTGGGTTGAAGTGGGTTGATAGTGGAAGGTGGAGATTGTTGGAGAGTGCGTTGGTGTATTATTGTACATAGCCTTTGTATATAGAACGTCTGAATAATAATAATAATAATAATAATAATAAATAATTTTTATTTAATACCCCGCCCCTCTGAGAGCAATCGGTGTGGCTTACATCATAAAAATCATCACATGACAATTTAAGAACAATTCCCCCCTCCCCCCCTTAAAAAGTTATTAAACCACTTACAATTAAAACAGATTATAAAGGAGGTAAATTCCTCCATAAAATCACATACAAACCATAACAAAGAAAAAAGTGCAGGCAAGAGTAAGTATACTGGCTCATAAAAGACCTAGTCATAGAGGTCATAAAAGGTCATAGAAGGCCATAGAAGGGGGGAGGATCTTCAAAAGGGACTGGAGCCATAAGCCGGTAGTTATTCCAGGAAGGCCTGCCAGAAGAGATCCGTCTTGACAGCCTTCTTGAAACTGTCAAGTGATGTCAATTGACGGATCTCCTCCGGCAGGCCATTCCACAGTTTGAGGGCAACAACAGAAAAGGCCCTCTGGGAGGTAGTCACCAGTCTTGTTTTTTGAGGCTGTAACAAATTCCTCCCAGAGGACCGGAGGGTGCGGGGAGGATTGTACGGGAGGAGGCGGTCCTTAAGATAGCCTGTACCCAAGCCATTTAGGGCTTTAAAGGTAATAACCAACATCTTGTACTGGGCTCAAAAACTAACAGGCAGCCACTGGAGGGACCTTAGTACCGGAGTAATATGGTCCCCCCTAGATGTACCAAATATTAATCTGGCTGCCATATTTTGAACCAATTGCAGTTTCTGAACCAGGCACAAGGGTAGCCCCATGTAGAGCGCATTACAGAAGTCAAGGCGTGAGGTTACCAACGTGTGCACAACGGTCTCAAGATCCCTTACTTCCAGAAAAGGGCGCAGCTGGCGTATCAGCCGAAGCTGATAACAGGCGCTCCTGACCATCACGTTGACCTGATTTGTCATCAGGAGCGACAAGTCAAGGAGCACCCCCAAACTGCGAACACAGTCACTGGAGGAGAGCGTGACCCCATCCAGGACTGGAGGTTGCAACCCAATTCCTGGTTTCGGGGCAGCTACCGTGAGCACCTCCGTCTTGTCTGGATTCAGCTTCAATCTGTTTTTCCTCATCCAGCCCATTACCGCCCCAAGACATTCATTGAGAGAAGAGATGCCATTGGAATTCAAGACCGATGAACGAGATATGGAGAAATAGATTTGGGTGTCATCAGCATACTGATAACACCCAGCACCATAACTCCGTATTATCTCACCCAGTGGCTTCATATAGATGTTAAACAACACCGGGGACAAAATAGCTCCCTGAGGGACCCCACAAGTGAGGTCCCTCTTACTGGAACTACAGTCCCCGAGCAGCACCCTCTGGGACCGACCCGAGAGGAAGGACCGGAAGCACTGCAAAGCAGTGCCCCCGATACCTAACCCCCTCAGGCGGCCCAAGAGGATGCCGTGATCTATTGTGTCAAAAGCCGCTGAGAGGTCTAGGAGCACCAACAGGGTCACACTACCCCTGTCGATGCTCAGACGCAGATCGTCGGTCAAGGCAACCATGGCAGTCTCAACTCCAAAGCCTGTCCTGAAGCCGGTTTGAAATGGGTCTAGATAATCGGTTTCACCAAGACAGCTTGGAGCTGAAGAGCAACCGCCCTCTCGATTACCTTGCTCAAGAATGGCAGCAATGACACAGGCCTATAATTTTTCATCTCTAGGGGGTCCAGGGAAGGCTTTTTCAGAAGCGGCCTAACAGCCGCCTCCTTAAGACTAGATGAAACATGTCCTTCCCTGAAGGATGCATTGATGATATCTGTAAGGAAACACACCAGTGCATCCCCCCCTGGACGGCCAGCCATGATGGGCAAGGGTCGAGAAGGCATGTTGTCTTCCTCACCTTACCAAGCATCTTGTCCACGTTCTCGGTACTCACAGATTGCCACTGATCTAGTATAACTACATCGGCGGAGTCACTGGACACCTCGCCTATTGACTCTGTTTCAATGGCGGCATCTAAGTCGGCTCTTATCTGAGAGATTTTATCTGCAAAGAAGTTGTTAAAAGCGTCACAGCAGGCTGTTGTCGGGTTAAGCAAGGGATTTGGTGCAGGGGGCACCTGCGTCATCTCCCTCACCACCCTAAACAGCTCTGCCGGACGAGACTCTGCAGACGTGATACGTGCAGAGGAGAAAGCTCTCCTCGTAGCACGTACCACCTCCCGATAAGAATAAAGAAATTTCTTATGGCGAGTTCTGTCTGATAAGAGTCGAGTCTTCAGCCACCTACGCTCTAGTCGTTGTCCAGACCGCTTCATTCTCCTGAGGTCAGGAGTAAACCATGACCTCTGGTTAGGAGCGGGTTGGCAAGAATGCTTGGGAGCGATCGTGTCGACAGCCCTGGTCAGGTCGATGTTCCACATATCAACCAGGGCGTCGACAGGATCCCCGGCATTCCCAACCAATAAACCCTCCAAGGCCTTCTGAAATCCAATTGGTTCCATAAGCCTTCGAGGGCAGACCATTCTAATAGGTCCCCCACCCCCGGCAGGGCAGATGTTGGCTCTCAGTTCCATCTTAACCAGGAAATGATCCGTCCATGACAATGAAGAGGTCCTTACCACCTCCGCCCATGGATATTCCACGGAAGGCCGCATCGAGTGTATGACCTGTACAATGTGTGGGCCCGTTGACCAACTGGGATAGGCCCATGTTTGTCATGGTCTCCATGAACTCCCGAGCCGCACCTGTTAAGCTGGTCTCGAGCGGGATGTTGAAGTCTCCCAAGACTAACAGTCTAGGGGTCTCCAACAGCAGCTCAGAGACCAGCTGCGTCAGCTCGGTCAGGGAGTCTGCTAGACAATGGGGTGGTCAGCAGACTAGCAGAATCCCCAAACTATCCCTGGTCTTCAGGCTAAGGTACATACACTCGAAGTGGACCGTGTTCTGGACAGGTATCCTGGTTAAGGTCAGATGATTCTTATGAACCAGAGCCAGTCCGCCCCCCCGCCCACTTCCCCTCACCTGCTCACTCACAGAGTACCCGGCTGGGAGGATTTGCGCCCAGATAGCTGAGCTATCCTCTCCCAGCCAGGTCTCTGTGAAACAAGCCAGGTTGGCATCCTCATCCAAGAGAAGCTCCTGGATGATACAGGTTTTATTCTTTATCGACCTGGCATTACAAAGGAGCAGAATGAGGTTCTGTGGTATGGTTGGTCTGCTCCCCAAACTATTCAAAGCAACCGAGGGAACTGAAGGCGGGATAGCTCTCAACCAGCGATCCCGTCTTCTTTTGCAACATTGGTTCCCGTAGTTCCAGCCATACCTCCCTTTCCCCTGCACAACTCCAATAGCCGCTCCCGCCACAGTCCTAGCTTCGGTGGAATAATACATTTTGACCCTCTATAAATTCCCTTCGCAGGGGAAAAAGTCTCGTCCTCCCCTCTGATAAAATAACAGGCCGGGGCAAAGTCCTCTAAGATCACGGCCCCTACAGATAATAATTTAAGGGGACAGACAGCCCCAAAGGCTCCAAGACGTCCCTAACAATAAATATGGGCTTGGAACAGAGAGCACTGAGACCCGGTCCCTGAAGATGGTAATTAAGGGGCCAGACACGCCCCCACAGGGAACCAAGTCCTTTCGTGTCCTCTGCCAAGCCGGGAAAATCGCCGCCGCTGCGAGTACCAGGGGAGGGTGTTCCTGGGCCGGTCTTTTATCCCCGCCGGCGTTCTCCCCGGGTTCACAGTGCCCAGCTGCTCCGAGGCTGCCCTGATGACAATTATGGGCTCAAGGCAGAGTCCGCTGAGTCCCGGTCCCTGCAGATGGTAATTAAGGGTCCAGACACGCCCCCACAGGGAACCAAGTCCTTTCGCGTCCTCTGCCAAGCCAGGAGAATCGCTGCTGCTGCGAGTACCGGGGGAGGGTGTTCCTGGGCAGGTCTTTTATCCCCGCCGGCGTTCTCCCCGGGTTCGCAGTGCCCAGCTGCTCCGAGGCTGCCCTGATGACAATTATGGGCTCGAGGCAGAGTCCGCTGAGTCCCGGTCCTTGAAGATGGTAATTAAGGGGCCAGACACGCCCCCACAGGGAACCAAGTCCTTTCATGTCCTCTGCCAAGCCGGGAGAATCGCCGCCGCTACGAGTACCTAGCACTGTACATGACTCCCTAGCACTGAGCCAGGGCAGTGCCTCAATTTAATGTGCACTATTTCTGGCAGTCTGCAAAGGCCCTACAACTTGGGATGCAAGTAAATCAGTATTGAGAGATCATTTTATGCAGCAAAACTTGAACCTGAAAAAGAAAAAAGAAAAAAGATCACAAAACTTACAAATAATCAAGAAGAAAAAGAGAATGAATTAAAGAGAAAGCCAGCAAATAAAGAGATAACTGAGGAAATAAAAAATAATGCAAAAACAAATAGCATTAGAAAATGTAGCAGAAATAGAGAAAAAATTAACAATTAATAAATTAACAATTTAATTAACTTTACAACAGTTGCATTCCCAAAACTCACTGTATGGAAAAGGCAACTTTACAAAATCTGTACACATTTTATACTCCTTACACATTCTTACACATTTAGGAGGTTCATGCTTTCATGGAGTTGGGTACCTATGTGGTGTTTAGATTGTTGGGTTAGTTGTTGTTGACCACTAGTTGTTTTTAAAAACTCTTTTAAAAAAATGTATCATATGATATTCATGTATCTTGAATAGAAAATTATTCTACAAAATAGTGAAAACCCAAAAAAAGAGTGCCATCCAAGAATAATGGTCTTCTTCCTGCCCTCAGATTATATAATCTATAGCATAATCCTATTAACATTGTTGAATTACAGTATGGTGTGATGTAAGTGTTTGAAGTTCACTTTCTTCTTCCATGTCTCTATTGTTTCTGAAATTTTGTTTGCTGTTGTGGTTCCATGAAAAGCCTCTTCACCAGTCCCCATATCTGTCAACATTTGGTTAGCTCTATAGAATAAATCACAACAAGCTTCTTTGCATAGAACCATGGAGTGATACAGCACACGGATCCTGCTGGAGTATTAATATCAATGCTTGTTTGTAGATCTATGGTTATTCCTTGAGAAGGCGTGGTGTCTTCTACACACAAACACTGATTTATCTCTATGTTCATTTGGTCAGTGTGACTGTGAAGAGGTCACTTCCCCTATTGCACCTCTTACTCGGGGATAATAAACTTTTATGGGTCTTTGCTTGCTGTCTCTTCTTTCTCTGCCTTCAGACGGTATGGATGCACAAACCAGACTGCTTCTAAGATGTTTTTCTTCTTACTTGCATTCATGAGAGCCAGCTATAGGGACTCTTGTACCAAAGTATAGTTTTCTCTATGATCAGTTATTTTGCAGAAACTAGATGTAACAATAAGGTAAGTTCCTTTTTACCTGCTTCTGTATCCTGTTTATTTACCAGAAGGTCAGATCTAGCTTTTACCAAATACTTGTGGAATACACACTTGTTGCTGTTTGCTGCTGCTGCTGCTAAACTTCTTTGACCACAAAAGAGTAATCCTTCTAACAGATCCAAAGGTGGCTACATTTTGTTTCTTCTAGATTACATCACAGTTGTCTAACAAGAGGGACACTGTTCTCAATCAGTAGGCATTTTGTAAAAACAAGGAACATCATCTTATGCCTATCATTCATGTTAAGCCTATGGGGAGAACACAGTATATAGGGTATTAGCAGTTTTGAATCAATGAAGACTGTTAGACGTTGACTTCTTTCTAATGCAGAAATGTTTGATTCATTTTATGAATGAATAAGAAAAAAAAGTTTGAAAATAAAATATGCCAATCAATATAATTAATAGGAAGCTAAATGATTCATCTGATGCTCAACATATTTTTTATTTAAAAAAACAGCATCCTAATAAAAGTTCTTGGAATATTTTTACTTCCCTGTACAATATTCAATAGTCAGATTTTGAAGGTCAGACAACTGTGACATTAACTTTCTTTTCTTGTTAAGCAGTTTTGCATGGTTTTCCTCCAGGTATGCTTGCATAAGCTGACTAATTAAAGCATGTCATATAAGGACAGGTCTGTGCACTAAGGCCTAAAATGGATGGTTAAAAATAAAACAAAAATTAAGAATGCCACTTGGGCAGTATGGTCCAACAACTACTACTTTGGCTGTGAGGCAGCTGCATATGCCTAATTATTTGACTACATTTACATTTACTTGGCTATATTGATGTAAAATAAGAATGTGTCCAGTACCCTATTGGACATTTGGGATCTGGTGTAAATTTGGACAGCTTAAGCATTAATATTATGCATTTTTGCTTTTAGTCATTAGTTGCTATTTATTGGCCACAATCAACATGAAGGTAAGAGCATATGAGTTTGTTAAAGCTGACTGATTCAGCCTAGGTATATGCTATTCTCCCTTGAAATGTGCCCACTCTTTATTTAATATTCAATTGTCAAGTATACTATCATGAATCTCATACATAACCACAAAGATAGCAGGCCTGAAATCCTGCATCATCAACACCTATGACAACAGAGTTATGTCTGATGATGCCACCACCACTCCCCCCAAAAACCCCAACTTTGCTGCCTGGCAGTACTGTGACCAAAGTATTTCCAAGACATTGGAAACTGGGGCACTGAGAAATGATGTCTGCAACACTCTCTTAGTTATGACTGGGAAAGTGCTGTAGATGTAATTTTCCAGTGCAGTAATCTCCAGCACCTCAGAAATGCTTTGGTTGGGGGCACTGCCAGCTGGAAAGATAGCTGCTGGGATTCATGTTTGGTTTTCATGGCCATAAACATGAATTGTTAGCACAGGTGAAAGACAGCCAGCCATGTAACAAACGCCACTGGAAATTCTGGAAGTAGTTGTAGGCAAAAACTCCTTCATCCAAACAGAGGTTTACTCACAAAGAGCTTTTAATCTTATTTGCAGCAAATATTTACAAGCACGATACAGCAATATTTACACTATCCAACATAATGCTCCACCACCATTCAACATCCACCTAACCACAATGAATTGAAACATTCTTCCTTATATACACAAACTCTGACTAGGATTCTGACCCAAACTCCTGCCAGTGTTTCATCATTTTTCTGTCACATGTCCACAGTAACTGTGCAGTTTTGAACTGTTACCACACAACTTCCTGCTGAAGATTCATCATATACCTCTAAGTCAGCTTTTCACCTTTGTGCACACTCACCTTTGCACATACTGAGCTCAGGGCACCTTTCATCTTTGTTCCACATTGCATGTATCTGGGACATTTTACAGTCTGAGCCAAATTCTCACAGCAGTTACAAGCCCATCTTACAATCTCATAACTATTCAACAGGATGCCAACCTGTATCTCCTTCAACCTAGAAATATAATTGAGTTAAAATGTACGATGATGAGAAAAGCATCTCTGGATTACAGAAGGAACTGTCCAGCCCAAAATCTAGCTCAGTTACTCCTGTAGTCCTTTCACTACACAGTTATAGTGCTATGATTCTATTTGAATTGGCATTGCTACATCCTATAACCATTTTAAAGTATTTAATTTTAAACTATTTAAAATTTAAAATTAAAATTAAAATTAAAAAAGTATCTATTTTAAAGTAGACAATGGTCCAAAACATACCACAGAAATAATCCTGTTTGAGACCACTTTAACTGCCCTTGCTCAATGCTAGAGAATTCAGGGAACCAAAGTTTTGTGAGAGATTGAAATAGTTCAAGCATACTTGAACTCAATCATCAATCAAAGAGGAGAAAGAAGTCATGAAATCAGAAGAAGACTAGGACTTGGAAGGGCAGCTATGAAGGAACTAGACTAGATCCTGAACTGTAAAGATATATCATTAAATACTAAAGTTAGGATTGTCCATACCATCATATTTCCCATTTCTATGTATGGTTGTGAGAATTAGACAGTGAAGAAAGCTGATAGGAAGAAAATAAATTAATCTGAGATGTGGTGCTGGATAAGAGTTCTGAGAATACCAATGACCACTAACGTCCAATGGATGGGTCCTAAAGCAAACTCTCACTGGAAGTAAAGATTACTAAACTGAGGTTGTCATATTTTGCCATATCATGAATAGAAAGGATACACTAGAAAAGTCTTGTTAAATGCTTGGTAAAATGGAGGGCAACAGGAAAAGAGAAGGATCACATTCCAGTTGGATAGACTCAATCAAAGAAATCAGGGCCATGAATCTCAGGAGTTGAGCAGAGCAGTTGAGGATAAGGTGATTTAGAGGTCTCTCGTTCATAGGGGTGAAATGGGTTGAAGTCAACTCAAAGACAATTAACAACAAACAAACATCCTATAGAATACTAAGGTTTATAGTTTGGTAAGTAACCAGAATTCTCTGGCAAAGAATTTCAGATATCCCTCCTTAAACTGCAAATGCCAGGATTCTATAGGATAGTGTCATGCCAATTAAAGGGGAATCACAGTGCAATAAATGTGTAGTGTGAAAGGTTCCCTGGAAATCGCCTAAATAGGATGAGAGCACAGTTATACTAGCCCAATTCTACAGTGCATTTAAAAAAGAAATTAGTTATGTTTCTCTGAAATTAAACATGTACTTGACATTTCTGAGAATTTTTAATGACATTTAGTTTGGGATCAAATGTCTAGACATGCCTGACTTTAAGATCTGAATATTATACACATTTATGATTTGGTGTGGTTTTTAGCATTGAAGTGTGTGATAGTAAAAAGATAGAAACATACCATTAAGCACATAGGGACGAAACAGATGGGCAGGAAAAAGTAGCTTGAAGCTGCCTTTTCCAAAACTGTATTAAATGCTCACCAACCTCACCAGTAGCTCCCAACGTGGCCTACATGTGAATGGAGCAACTGCACAATGTGGAATCAATCCACACCACTGGATACATTTTTTGTTGTTGTCTCCTCCACCCCTCTTCACCCCATGCCCCTGCTTGGACTATTTGGTTTGTGCATGTTGTACTTATCTCCATGAGATGTGTCATACTTTCACTTGTGGGCATTGCCACACCCACTGTTTGGGTACAGCAGCTCCATCCTTTCTTAATGCGCTCCTGCGACAGGACAATAATAATAATAATAATAATAATAATAATAATAATAATAATAATAAATTTTATTTTTACCCCGCTCCTCTGACAAACAATTGGGGTGGATAGAGCACTCCTTTAGAACTGCTCTGGCATTTAAATATCCATGTGAAGGTGCTCACTTTCATGGAAAGAGTGGAAAAATTCAGCTCCATTTTAGTGTGGCTTTTAGCCCTGGAGTGTGGCTTGGGTGCAGTTTCCAGCTGGTTTCAAGGCATGCATCATCTAAATGCCCCACCTTGAACCCTTCCAGAAACAGGATTATTTTGCCCATCTGTTTCTCCCCATAGTGACTGAAATATGAATGGGGAAATCTGTCACTTTCAATTGCTCAGATAGTAAAAAAAAAATAAACCTTTTCATCAGAAATATGTATTAGTGATCCCCTCCCCTCCAAAAGTGACTTGCACTGACAAACTTCAATGTGTACAACTATACCTAGCCTGGAGATGTTCACATTGTACCTGCCTGATATATATGGGTTGGGGTTTTTTTTGGGGGGGGAAGTGTTGCCAACCATAATTCAGCACTAATAACATGAATATGATGTGATTCAAACCTATATTGTTAAGAGATAAGACTCACTTCTTTGGGTATGGACAGATAAAAGTGTCAGTTTCATTTTATCCAATAGTTAAAATTTCTTTTGGTTATTAATAAAATGATATTGGCATATTTTCAAAATTTTGGAAACTACTTCTACAAATAAACTACCGCTGTCACTGCCACTATGCTTCTGCTGCCAGGCTCATGATGACAATTATTAGCATTTAGAAATATCTCTTTGAGAAAAACAGATCTTTCTGACCTCAGCTACCTAGTATAATACAAATTATTTTCTTATTGCTACTGTTTGCTCTTCACTACCCTTTTATTCCTTTTTCTCTAATCCAATTGTATATTTTATTTGACACAAAATACACCACTCTCCATTATCATTTTCATCATCACCACCTATATTATAGCCACTGTCTCTGTTTTGTTTGTCAGTTTTGCTTGTCCACATTGCTTTTAAAGGTAAAGGTATTCCCCGTTGACAAAGTTGTCAAGTCGTGTGTGACCATAGGGGGAGGTGCTCATCTCTGTTACTAAGCCAAAGAATCAGCATTGTCAGAGACTACTCTGTGATCATGTGGCCAGCATGATTGCAAATAATGCTGTTTACCTTCCCAACAAAGTGGTACCTATTTATCTACTTGTGTTTGCATCATTTCGAACTGCTAGGTTGGCAGAAGCTGGGACTAGTGACAGGACCTCACCCCATCATGCAGCACCAGGGCCTTGAACTGCCAACCTGCCAGTCTTGCAATCAACAGAGTCAGCATCTTAACCACTTGAGTCACTGCATCCCATATTGCTTTTGGGTTAAAAAAAATTGTCAAGTACTCTTTTTGTATACTGACTTCATCCATTTAAAGCCAGATTTTAAACAGAAACAAGGAGCCACTATTCAAATGTATGATGCCATTTGACTACCCATTTCTACTTCTCCCTCTGAGCAAGACTTTGGATCTTCACCAAGAAATGTAACCTTCAGGGGGAACTCTATAAAATCTATTCAGTGACCATAATTCAAAGCTGGTCTTAGTAGTAAACCTGCAGAGAGAAGAATGAAATTTACTGATGGGTAAAACAAACAAGCATATTTAATTTTGAGCTTTGATTATCCATCAATTGAGTGGCCAAGAGTTAGGCATTGAATATTTTATCACACAGTCAAATCCTTTCCACTTGCATCCTGAAGTTTCATTCTGTCCATAGCAAATAAAAGGACCAGTTACGTAGTGAGATGTGTGGTGCTCTAAGGCTTCCAAGGCATGATGGAGTCCTAAGTATCTCTTATGGCCTCAGGCTGACCTTGCACATGCCAAAATAGTCATTTATTCAGCAGAGTGATGTCTCCTGATACTGTCAACACACTGAGAACATTACAGCACCTTTCATATGTGCAGCTCCATTGCTTCTTTGCTTGGAGCAGTTTTGAATTTCCCTCCGCTTCACTGGCACTATTCTTGGCATTATTCTGTGATGTGCTTGTGCTCACTGGAAGACTAATGGCTCTTTTCAGCCTTGCAGTGGTGAACAAGCTGTGGCAGCCAACAGCTACAGATTCCCTAGAGATTTCATGGGAGATTTCCTGACAGCTTGTAGCCAAAAAATCTGTCCAAGACTAAAATATTTGGAAAATTCCATGCCCCCACAATGGCATTTGGAAGTCTGATTGTGCATGTGTATTGAAGAGGAACAATATAGTTGGTTTCTCTATTGAAAGTGCTGCAAATGTTTTCTGTTCTCAGTTCTATATGAACTTTTGTGTCTGGGTTCCAAAATGCTGTATGTTTGTGTGTTTTATCATATATCAATCCAGGTATGAGCAAACTTTAAGACTAACCTCTGGGATATATATTCTAGATGAAGGTTTGTTTTTGCTTTTTTACTTGAAGAAATATTATGTGTTGATGTAGGGGAAGAGGTTACTCTCCCAGTGCAAAGACCAAAAATATATGGCCAAGAAGAAACCATTCAGTTTAATGAACAGAAACTATAAAAGGTATGGACTCTTCCTTTATTAGTGGAAGTCCCATCTGGATAGGAAAACAGAAAGAAGTGCAAATTCTGACAGGGAAAATGTAAGCAAGATGTGTGGGCATGGGGGAGGGGGACAAATATGATAGGATATTGCTAAAAATATCAAGAGGAACAATACACATTTCTTTAAATAAATCAAGGCAACTGGACCATTTTTAGACAGCAAAGCCTTGAAAAGATTTCTAAAGGAAGGCAGGGGATTTGCAAAGAAACTGAACAAATTGTCTGAGCTGGAAGATGTTGAGCAAATATTCACAACTGAATGACTTTTTTTTAACAGGTAAGAAAATAATGCAGAATAGACCACAAACAACAATAACATGAATGGCAACACACCCTGGTTCTCTTGTTTTCAATATGGTCCACAGTCAAAAGAATATTCCTACTTAGCCACTAACCATCTTGGTTCCTATATTAAGGGAAAGGCAGAATATTATTAACTAATTAAATAAAGTAAATGATAATCTTCACCTGAACTGCAACTCACAGAATGAAGGGGATGATTCTGAGGAAATTTCAAATGTATTGACAAAAGGATCTACTGGAACTGCCACCAAATTAGCTGACCATGTTTTCCCCTTTACTAACTTGCCCCAATAGTCTCCCCTCCTCATCTCTCTGTGCCAGGATTTTGGGAATGGAGTGGAATTATGCAAGGGAGTAGAAGTTATGCCGAGATCATTGTTATTATTTTATTTTCCCCTGTTCCCTGTTGGGACCCAAAGCGGATTCCAAAAATTAAAGCAGATACAGATAAAAAGTTCACATCAATAAAATCATATATTATATATAATATATAATCACTAGAATTTAAAGCAGTTAAAAAGCCTATACTTTAAAAATGACCTCTCTTGATGATATCAAAATTTGGGTAGGCCCATATAGGAGAATATGATCCTTCAGTTAACCTGGACCCAAGGCGTATAGGGTGTGAAGGTTCTCTCCAGTCCTGCTCCATTCCTGCTGAGCAGGATGGGACCTCCTGAGACCACCTTTTTATCTAAAAACAAAGCTTTCTATTACCACCAATGAATCCTCCCCCCACATTAGCTACACATTGGGATTTTGCTGGAGAATTCCACTGATACTTTCCCTTGCCAACTTTGGAAAGACCTAGACAAGCCAAGGTACATGAAAAACAGTGCAAGGAGGCAGAGTACTGTAAAGAAAAGCTTTATTCTAACTCAGCAGTTCCCAACCTGTGCTCTGTGGAGCCCTTATGTCTCCAAGAGTCAAAAAGTTTGGAAACCCCTGTTCTAACTAAATGTGTTCTAGAGAAAAAAGGATATCACTACACGAAGGACCAACTTGTCCTACAGGCACAAACAGAAAGTGCAAGTTACAGAGTACAATCATTTCAGCCAAGCCAGTAAAACAAATAAAAAAATCCTGATTCCATTGACTGGTACATGTTCCTAATCTTACTCACAGCTCAGATGGAATTTGTAGTCCTTGGTGTTTCTGGATATCTGGGAGCCTAGAATCCATTGTCCAGCTTTACCAGCTTCCTCATGATTTGCTTCAGGAGAGTCAGTGACCAACAGCCAACAGGCAGAAAGGCAGGCAGACAGACCCAGGGCCTCACGTTGCATCCAGGCTTTTAAAAAAACCGCTAACTCAGAACCATCTCAAAGGTTTGCACTTCTCCCCAACAGCCCATCTCATTGGACAGTTGCCATCTCATCAGTTGTGATGTAAGCCTTCATTAAAATATATATCTTCCCACATTCAACCCTTTGTTATTTGGGAAGAAGATTGTGATAAACAGAGGGACTTGCATTTATCATACAGGGTCTTATTGGTCATAATCAGCACTTTGATTATGATGGTCATCATTATAATTAAAATCATGATTTCCCCCCTCTAATAAAAGATTAGATCTTGGCCCATTCAAATCAAATTGCAGAAGAGCCAAAATACTTTCAAATACTGTTCCCTTCCTGGCAGTAATATTGAATGGGAAGATCTGAAGTGGGTTGAACTGAAACTTCCTGCTTTCACTTGAAAACTTGTAGAATACTCTCTGTGAATGAAAAGCCTGATAGTGCTTGGCTTATAAATGTGTTGAGATTTGATGTGTGTTCAATTGACTATACAAATAATTCTTTTCAGAACTTCCCACTAAATTTAGGAAGGTCAAGAGAAGCATGTTCACAGCCCTTGTGAGTGTGTATGTGCCTTCAAGACAACTTATGATGATCCCGCGAATTCCATAGGATTTTAGGCAAAGAATTATCATAGATGGCTTGCCTTCCTCTAAAGTATAGCTTAAAGCACCTGATATTTCTTGGTGATTCCCATCCAAGTTCTAGCCCATCCTGACCCTGGTTAGCTTTGGGCCTTTGCAGACTGCCAGAAATAGTGCAAATTGAGTCCACTTTAAATTGAGGCACTGCCCTGGCTCAGTGCTAGGGAATTATGGGAACTGTAATTTATTGTGGCACCAGAGCTCTCTGACAGAGAAGGCTCAATGTCTTAGAAAAAAATACAATTCCCATGATTCCCTAGCACTGAGCCAGGGCAGTGCCTCAATTTAAAGTGGACTCAATTTGCACTATTTCTGGCAGTCTGCAAAGGCCCTTTCTTAATCCACCCTCTATCCATTCATCATGACCACCCCTAAGAAACCACTCTAAGTCAGAGTATGTTAGACTTACCAAATTGTTTCCCACAAGATGGAGCAAGAAAACACAAGAAGACAAAGCCATGAGAGATGTATGTGCTAGTGGTTCTTAATCACATAATCCAGTGAAATTGAAAGCTATTAGCGACATCTGTTTCTGCAATGGTGGGGCAAATATATCTGTTTGGTTTCTTCCAAATGTCTTCTGATGATTGTTTTTTAAAAAAATACCAACCTCAACCTCTTTCTGTTCTATTTATGAGGAAATCATCAAATTCTGGTTAGTTCTCACAAAATAAATAAATAAATAAATAAAATTCTCAAACTTAGCTGAATACACAGTGATTCAAAGACATTTTCATCATAGATAAACACTTAAAACTCTCCAGCTGACTAGATGAATCTTCCACTTCCAGTTTTTCCCACATACAATTTTTAAATAAATCTCAAATTAGTTTTGTCTAATTTGGAGGGAAAATTTGCTAAGTTTCTTTTTAAAAATTACTTAACAGAATTCTTACCTATTTGTACTGAATACTTTGAATCTTTTATTACAGCCATTCGGCCAGCATAAAATTGTACAGAATATGATGCCTTGCCACCAGGCAGAGTGGTTTTGGAATCCTTGTCAGCATCATGGCCAAACATTAATAACTGTTTAATGTCATGAAATCTTTGTTTCGTGTTTATTAGGCCCTGCTAGACAGTTTTTCTTTAGCTGGACACTCCAAGGAAATAGAGAGAGCTGTGGGGAGACTGGAGGAGTTATCAACATGCTTGCAGCCTTTTCATAACTATATAGATGGGAGATGGGCCAATTGTAGAGTTCAGTTTCCTTTGTTTGATTTTACCCTATATAAACTCAGGAAGTCATCTAACTGTTGTCTCCTGAGGGTGCATTGTAGCTCAGGGAACCTGTTATTCAACCCCCAAGGTCTCCTGTGTTGGACCTGGACAGTGTGGGTAGAATCCCTTGTTTATGGGTCTATCATTTACTGCAAGGGAATCCTGTAATCTATCAGCTAAATTGTCATGATGCTTCCTGTGCTTTAAATCTGTTGCATCCACTTACCACCATGAAAACTTATTTTATACCAATGATATGTGTCAATTTTTGCTTCCAAATGAAGTCTTGGGATGCCTGGATTTGCAGCCAGTTCCATCTCAGAAAGACAACCAACATAAATTAGTTGCAGTTAAAGAAGTGGGTACATATTGGAACCATGATGGTGGATTCAAATTTGCACTGACTTAAGCTGAAAAATAAGGAGCTTGAGGGAGAGTTCATAAGTCTCAAAGGCTGAACTAGACAGCTAAGTGTAAGATGTCACACTGTAATTTTGCAGCAGCACAATCCAGTACTTGTATTGCTTCAGCTACCACAGATCAATATGACTTGGCTGTAAATCAGAATTACTCAAGGCAAGGTAATTATTTAAGCACTGACACAAGCTAGTGTAAGGATAAACCAAGTGGTATAATCAGGAACAGGAATCCAAACCACAAAAGGCAAAAGGTACATTTGAATTTTATTGGCTACAAGAACATGAAAACAATGGCTATTCCCCAATGATGATCAGCTACTGACAATAGCATAATCTCCCAAATGTGGAGGTTCCATTTAGTCTCTTTGAATACTATAAATATCACAACCCATAATACAGAGAGAGTCTAAATAAGTAGAGAGTCAGATGCAGTTGATGGCTACATTGAAAGGACTAACATAGGCTTCTTGTTCCTTTCTTTGATGTGGTATATTTCATTCATCAGCACTTCCATTTTAAAAAGAAGAAAAAAGGAAGAACAATTTTACAATTTTACACAATTTTACAGCCTTACCCTAAGATTTCATAGAACCAAACTTCCTAAAATAATGAAGAAACCAATGTGTACCAAATTCTCACCAATTGGAACATTAATCTGTGTTCTGTTCCACCTGAAATATTCAATACCTGACATTGGTATTTCTTTTGTGAATCATGTCATATTTGTTTTATTAGAAAGGCTGGTATTTAGCATAGCTTGTTGTTCATTTGTTCAGCTCTCTGGACCTTGCTTCAAGGAATGATTACTTTACTTATTTTAGCAAATCTTCAACAGCAGACTAGAACTTTAGGGGGGATGCAGACCAGCACTTTAGGCCTGCCTGGGGGTGGAGTTGGGGTGGGGTGACGGCACGGCTGATGCCCTGACTCCACCCTGATGCTGCGTGCCTGACCACATAGCACACAGCATCAGGGCACCCTCTTGGCACAGCGTGCATACATGCAGTGCCAAAGGGGCACAAACAAGCCATGGTGGCATGGTGTGTGGTTGTCACAGCCCCAAGTCGCTGCTCCCAGGGGTGGCACAGAGCCACCCCTTACAGGCCATCTGCATCAGCCCTTACATCCTGGGCCCAGCAGCAAAGCTAATGTGATAATCTAGGACTACATCTTAAGCATAGGAGGAATTCAGTCACAATGATCAAGCTGATTGTAATTATTGTTTCCGGTGATATTCCTAAAGGGAATATATTCCATGCTAATATACTAGCTAGTGGATGGCATGCAATCATTTCACTAATTTCAGTTTTAAGAGTTGTGATAATTGCAATTTCTTCCCATAAATCTGTGCTTTGTATATTTTCTGAGTATTGTTAACAATCACAAAAAAGAGCTTAAGACTTCTGGTTGGGATGGTGGACCAGTGAGACGTATTCCACACCAGCTCGTGTGAGAACCGTTTAACAAGAAGTGGAAATTGGTTGTTGGGAGATTGTAAACAACCAGAATTATCTCCCTGGTAAGGGGGACTCAGAGGGCAAAAGTTTGAGTGCTGCTGAGAAGAGGAAGAAGAAAAAAGTTAAGATGAACTAAAGGGAATTGGTGGAGTTTGAGAGAAATGCGATTGAAAGCAGTGAGGAAAGGAGCCACGTCCACTTCTATGTTCTCCCCCATTTAGGCGATTGAGGAACGCCACCAACTTTTAAAGGCTTTGTGAGTTATCTGTGTTTTTGTGGAGACTGTATGTCTTTCTGTGTCTTTTTTTTTTTTGGTGGAACATTGAACCAAGACTAGAGAAATGTCATCTCCAGAGTCATAATAGTGTATAGAAGAAAGAAAAGGAGGGAGCATCCTTGAGAAAGATTAAAACAAAAGTAAAAGCATTTGTGATATGTGGCACAGATCAGGATAGGAGATCTTTTTGTTTGGGTGTGTCCCTTAAAAGTGTTTATATCTATATCATTTATACATTTATAAAAAGTTGTATTGAGAATATAGTACTTACTCTGGTGGTGTTTGGAGTGAGCTTTACTTATAAGAAGGCACAGAGATGGTGCAGTGGTGCAGAATTCAAGCTAGCCAATCTCACGGAAAAGAAGGTGGAGACAGAGCCAATGAAGGAGCCAAAAAGATCGATCCTAGTCCCCTCAAGGGACGGATGGACTCTGGGAATTGGAATCTGAGGTTTCAAGGAAAGGAGTAAGGAACAAGCACAGAAAGAGCAAGTCTTGCTTGGCGGAGGCAATCCCCTTCTGGTGATTTTGGCTTCTAGGATATGTAGTCTCCTACTCATCTCTAGTAATAGTGCTTAAAGTTGAGGAGAACGGGAGAAAGGAGACAGATAAAGAATGCTACCTAGGATGGTGGTAATCAGAAGCTACTGGGCATATAATGGAAGGAGCTGAGCTGAGAAAGAGCAACAGGAGAGGAGAGTGAAGGAAGGATGAAGCAGAGATAAAGAGTGCAGGAGAAAAAGACAGGACAGGACAGACTTAAAGTCATATGACACAGACGTGGATGAAGAGGTAGTTTGATTAGAGGAAGATAGAATAGGATAAAGCAAAGACTGACTAAAATAATTGTTTAAGCTACAGACCGATGGAATAGATGTTCTAGATTGATTGGAGTTAAAGTAAAGCCAGAAAAGAAGTTAGAGATCCTTTGATGTAAGAAAAAAAAAAGGGGGGGGAGAAAGGGTTGAAGTGACAGATGTTCATTTCCTGTGAACAAATTGTGACTGCTTTAGCTATTTTTTGGGGGGGGGATATTCAGAGAGGGGGGTGTTGGTAAAGAACCAATAGATTGAATATTGAATGGTCTGAATATAATTATAATCAACATGCCTGAACTGATATTTTGATTTAAATTAAGATTAAGTTTATATTTAAGACTAATCTCATATATTAAGCAGCTTGATTACTGAATATAGAAATAGAATGAATACTTTCTCTGTTTGAAGCAATTTGAGTGTACTATAACAAGTGATTGGTTGGAATAAGTGATTTAGTTGACAATTAGAGATTGTGGTAGGTGTTGGTGTTTTGGGGTTTGTTTGTTTGTTTGTTTGTTTTTATTTAATTTAAGAGTCAAATTTAGGTTAAATGACAGGTTAATCAATTCTCTTTTAGATCTTAAAATATATCCTGTACTACTAAACTACAAATTATAAAGACATTGATTATTGGCTTATAAAGTAAATTAATGGCTTTGAGTAAAGTCACAAGGTTACAGATGCAGGTGCAAGCCCAGGCGCAATTAATTCATAGATCTTCGCTAGAACAATCCAAACCAATGGACCCAAATCTGTCTCTGCTTGAGGAGATAAGGAAAATTAGATTTGATTTGAGTAAAGAAATTCAGGAAATGACAGACCTGAAAATTGAAATTAAAAATGAATTAAGGGAAGATCTAAAGGGTGTCACTGTAGCCCTAGATAGGATGTCAACAGAGATGAACAAGATTAAAAATAAAATGGAAAAAATTGAGGCAAAACATGAGAATTTTGAGGAAAATTTAAAGGAGATAAAACAAAAACAAAAAGATTTAGTGGAGGAAAATTTATTGAAAGATCTGCAGGCTCGTGAGAGATCCCTTAAAATAAGAGGCATCCCTGAGCAAGAAGGAGAAAGATTTCCTGGATACTGAGATAAATGTGGAATGGAAATCAATAATTTGTATAGACTGAGTTCTTTTGTGGCAAAACAAAAACAGGTCCCAAGAGATATTGTAGTTGTCTTTGTTAGAAAACAATTAAGAGACTCTCTGTTATATAAACATAAGGTGGACCCTATTATGCTTGAAGGTAAGGAGCTACAACTATACAAAGATATACCTCCTATTATCAGGAGGAAAAGATGAGAATATAATTTCTTGATGACAGCACTCAGAGAACATCAAATTGCCTACAGATGGAAGATGCCTGAAGGTTTAACATTTTGGTTTCAAAAGAAAAGAATTGAGATAAGATCAGTACAAGAAGCCAGAGACTTTTGAAAACTTCTCAGAAGAGATGATAGGAAAGAAAATGATAAAGAAAACATGAGACAAAAAGAGCCAGATGCTAAGGAAGGGGCAAGCACTGAAGAGAAACATACAAACAAAAGGACAAACAGAAATGAAAACAAATGTGAAAGAAATAGATTACAATACTGGAAAAGAAATGAGGTGTTTAAAGAAGAAAAGAGGACTCAGAAAGAGAAGAAAATACTACATTCTGAAAACACAACAAAGAATAGTAATAATCAAGGTAATATGTTAAGCCAATTAGAAATAGAACCTTCACAAGAAGAAAGTGAAGGTGAATCGGAGGGCAAGGTGGAGTCAGAGAGTGAACTACCTATAGACCAAGATGAGAACAATAAGGAGTATTAGTGTAAATTTAAAAGGACAAGAGGATTTAAAGAATTTTTACTGACTCCCTAAAGAGAGGGGTAAAGAAGAGTGTTAAATAGCAAATAGTTAGAGTTATGTTAAAATGTTAGATATCTTGAAAATAGCCTCTTTGAATATAAAAGGTTTAAACAGAAGGGCAAAAAAAAAGTAGAGTGTTTCATTATTTGAACAAGCAAGAGTTTGGAATTTTATGTTTGCAAGAAGTTAGGATAAAGAAATCTGACATAAGACTCCTCTAAAATTCTAAGCTTGGCAATGTGTTTGTGTCGGCAGCTAAAAATAAGAAGAAAGGTGTTGCTTTAGAGGTGTTAAATGACAACCAGGGTCAATATGTTGGTGTTCAGATTGTGTTGGAGGGCAAAAGAGTTCTTTTATTGGGAGTATATGGGACTCTGTTAAATAAACTAGATGATTTGTCGTTTGACTCATGTGTAATGATGGGCAACTGGAACGAGGTTATAAACCCACAGCTAGACAGATATTCAAAGAAAAAAATAAGATCAAATCAAGGCAAATTGCCTAAAGAATTCTTTGAATTGATAGACCGATTGGATTTAAAGGATATTTGGAGATAATTATATGCTGATAAAAGAGAATATACACGTTTATCAGATAGACATCAGTCATGGGCCATGTTAGACATAATCTGTCTTCACAATTAATTCTGAGAATAGGGGGCATTAATATAAACCCAAGATTGCTTTCAGTGGTAGCATCCCTTAGACTGAGACATAAAGAATTCAGCTGGAAATTAAATGAGATATTATCGAACAAAGACAAGATATGTGTTGAGGTGATTATTGTCAGTGTGTGGACGATGGGTGTTGCAGTGATGCTCTTTGGCACCCAGCAGAATCTCCAGGACAAGCTGGCTGCTGTGATCCACAGCCACTCTGTATCTTTTATCATCAATTAGCTCAGCTTCCCTTCTTCAGGATCCTGTCTTCCTCAGTCAAGAAGACACATTGTAAAGTCCAAAAGAATAGTTTATTAATGCATATAAAAGAAAAATAAGATAGCTAAGTAAAATCCATTGTGATGAACTTGTCCAGTTCAGCCATGAAAGATTACATCTTTACCAATCCCAAAAGCATAGGATCCCAACTTGTTGCATAGGATCCCAACTTGTTGCATAGGATCCCAACTTGTTGCAGTTGAAAGTTAAAAAGAAGTTACAGATCCATGTTTCCAGATCTAGGAGTTACATTATAAAAGCAGTATAAACATACTAGAAGCCATCTCCTGACTCCATGGTTTAAAACCACTGCTGCCAGACACGCACGCTCACATCTTGAATTAAAAACATTCTTAAACAAAGGATTTTCTAGGCCCTTCCCATACTCCACCTTCTGGGTGTTACCCTTATGCTAATTGGATAATGCCTGTATGATGTATATTAACCCAGCCTCTTGCTGTCTATCATCCCCCACGTGGTTTCTTTCCCATGCCTAACGATGTTTGATGTATTGTTTACCTTTTTGATATCTCTTGCTTCCCATAACAAAATCTGTGTCTATGAGTTGTACCTTTAGGAAAGTTCATGTTTATGACTTCTTGGCCATCTGGTGTTAGATTCACTTTGTTTCTCTAGATGTTGTTCTCATGAGAAAAATTCCACACACATCTCTACATTACACCTTTGACTGTATAACTCATCCATATTCTAACAATTATTTGCCTAGAACACTATTTCAAAGATAATATAGATAAGGGTACTAGTATGAGTATGGTCTAGGAAGCTGCAAAGGGGTTTCTTTTTGGAAAAAAGCAATATAATCAAGAAATTTAAAATGCAAAAATTAAAGGAATCACAAGAAAATCTGATGATAAAAGAAGATAGTTTAAAAAAAAATTCCAAAAAGAAAAAATTTGGGGAGAGAAATTAAATTGTTACATCTCTTTACTTGTTACTCTCTTTACTTCTAGTGGAAGAGAAACATAAAGAGTTAAAATATATTAAACAAAAGACCTTTGAGGAAGCTAATAAGCCTGGCAAGTGGCTGGCCTATCAATTATGGAAAGAGAAGTAAAACAAAACAAAACAGATAACTTGTTTAATAGCAGAACAACAACAACATATGGATCAGGTCAAACTGAAAGAGATAATGTATGACTTTTATGAGAATCTATACAAAAGAGAGGAGATACAGAAAGGTACTATCTGTAAATACCTTGATAATTGTAAGCTGACACCCTTTAATAAAGATCAAAGAGAGCTGTTGAATAGAGAAATTATACTCTAGGAAGTGTGGGATACAATCAAGAGAGTAAAACCAGGTAAAACTCTGGGTCCAGATGGTTTTCTGTCTGAATTTTATAAGAAGTTTGCACAGCAGTTAGTACCATCTCTGTGTAAGGTTATGAATGAGATATTGGAGGACAAATATCCTTCCATGTAGGCTCAAGACAATATTACACTCATACCCAAAGAAAGTAAAGACACCCAGGACATTAAGAACTATAGACCCATTTTATTGTTAAACTGCGACTATAAAATTTTTGTGTCTATATTAGCAAAAAGATTTTAACAGTGTAGATTGACAAAGATCAAAATGGTTTTTTGCATGGATTAAGGACAATATGAGATTCGTTCTAGATCTGATTGAATTGCATGAAAAGAACATCAGTAATAAATTAGCTATGTTTTTTATCGACTTTGAAAAAGTATTTGAGAAAGTAAATTGGCTATTGTTATCTCAAGTTTTAGAGAAGGTAGAGGCAGGCACTAACTTTATCAAATGGATCAAGGCCATTTACTGTAGGCAAGAGGCATGGGTACTTGTGAATGGAGAAAAAAACTAAAAAAATGATATCCAAAATGGGACTAGACAGGGATGTCCTCTATCCCCTTTGCTGTTTTTGATGGTGATAGAAATTCTTAATAATAACATCAAAGAGGACAAAAGAATAAAGGGAGTTAAATGTAAAAGCTATGAATTTAAATTGAAAGCTTATGCAGATGACCTGCTCGTTACCTTGTCAGACCCAAATGAAAGTCTGAGACACTTATTAACCATGCTGGAGAAGTTCTGTCAAATTTCTGGATTAAAAACTGGTAATTGTTCTGATAATGTTAATTGTGTTGTGATTTATTTGATATTGATCTTTTAATTTTCTTTCCTCTATATGGTAATTTGTTTATCTATTTATTTTATTTTATTTCTTAGAGTGTACGCCGTGGGCAGGCTTTTTTATATTTGTAACTTTTTTACTTTGTACAGCGCTGTGTATAATTACAGCGCTCTAGAAATAAAGTTTAATAATAATAATAATAATAATAATAATAAAAATCAATAAATATAAAACATCAGTTTAAACGATGAATTTGTCTAAAGAGGGGAAACAGAATTTAACAGAAAATCCAGGCTATCAAATCTGTAAAAAAAATTAAGTATCTAGGAATTGAGTTAACAATTTAGATCTGTTTAAGAACAATTATGAGAGGATGGTGAATCAATTAAAAAAAGACATAAAGGTATGGAGCAAGTTGAATCTTTTGTGGCTGGGGAAAATTTCTGTTATTAAATTGAAGGTCTTGCCAAAATTTATGTTCCTGTTTCAGAACATCCCTATTATCACCAATCTTAAACCTTTTAAACTGTGACATGAAGAGCTCTTCAAATTTATTTGGAGTGGAAAGAGGCTGATGCAGGACAAGATTCAGGACAAGACCTCAAGAAGAGGCCTGACTTTGCCAAATTTTCAGGTTTATTATGCTGCCTGTTGTCTGGAATGGCTTATAGAGTGGTGTTTGCTGAAAGATGAAAAATTGCTTTCCTTGGAAGGCACAGTTAAGGTTTGGATGGCATGGCTACCTATTATATGAAAAACACAGGGTTCATAAAGACTTCCTGAATCATTTTGTGAGGAGATCTCTTCTTAATGTTTGGTTAAAATATAAAAGGGGGCTATATCCTGGACTCCCGGTGTGGACCTCAACTCACAAAGATTTTCACAGAATAGAAGTAATTGCTGGAAAAAAATGGGTCACTTATGCCAATCTAACAGTTAAAAACCCAATCAATAAAATTTTAGAGTTTAAGAAGCAGGATCAACTTGTGGAAGAAGGTTATACTTGTGGTTGGCTGCTGTATAGACAGCTTAAAGAGAGATTTTTAGTGAACAATAAAATGAAAGGAATTAGAGTTCAAAATAATAAATTTGAAGAGCACTCAATGTCAGAGAACCATAATCAAATTGTTCTATTTTATAATTGTTTAATGGAATTTTAAATGGAGGAAGAGTTGGTCAAGGAACAAATGATTAAATGGTCACAAGAGTTAAACCAAAATATTTGGTTAGACCAATGGGAAAAAACATGGAATAGAAGAATACGATATATGGCATGTAATGACTTAAGGGAGAACTGTTTAAAATGCAATTTAGATGGTATCTGACTCCAGCTAAATTAGCTGAAATTTACAAAGGGCTTTCAAACAAATATTGGAAATGTAAGCAAGAAGTAGGTACATCCTATCATGTTTGATGGAACTGTAAAAGAGCTAAAAAAATTTTGAAGAAAGATACATGGGATTGTTAAAGAAATCTTGCAAATGCAGTTACCTATGGACCCCAAACTTTATTTATTAAGTATCTGTGAGAAGGAGGAAATTGAGTATAAACATGGGAAACTTTTATTCTCTATTACATCTAGTGCCAGGATAATATACGCTAGTAGATGGAAAGCTGTACAATTAACTTCAATGGAGGAATGCCTACACAAATTGATAGATTCAGATGGATAAGCTAACTAATCTTTTGAGAAGTCAAGACTGGGAAAAATATGGTGAGATATGGAATCCATTAAATGAATACTTAAATAAGAAAAAGGCTAAGGATGAAAATAATGAAGCATAATGTAATAATAATTTAAAGAATGAAAATGGTAGAATAAGACATTGGTATTAATTTATGCTAGTTTATGTTACTTGATTGATGAATATATATAACAATTAGAATATATCTTTAAACTGAGAAAAAACAGGGGATGGTGGAATACAATTTAGAGATGATGACTTGGTTTAAGTTCAGGAAGTCGCACTGTTGTATAGGTGTAAGTTGAACTTATTTGTTTGTTGCTATGTTGTTTGTTGTTTGTATGCCTTATTAGATGTCATACGTAATGTGAGTGTTGATGTATGTATGGTGTCAAAGTTATGCAGCTTTTTTACTATTTCTATAAAGGGGGGGAATTAAATAAACAAAAAAGAGCTTAAAAGTCTTCCTATTCTTTCTAATATTTTGTTTGTTGCAGTTGCGGAGATGACTCTCCTACTGTATCATAATGAATAACAGATTGTGTACAAATACATGAGTCTAAGGAGATGATTAGCTTTGCTGATGGGATAGACCCAGGGTGTAGTTTTCTTAAGGCAAATTGTATCACATTCACCCATTGCTGGGCAGTATGCAGCCCATATGCAACCCAGGCTTCTCCAGGCTTGTCCCACATCTTTTCAAGAATCCCATTCTTGTAAAGCTGCGAGTGAAGCCCAGGTTGCATACGGGTTGCATACTGCCCAGCGATGGGTGAATGCGGTAAGATCTGCCTTAAGAAAGTTAGGAGGCTGCAGACCGGCACTTTAGGCTGGTCTGGGGATGGAGTTGGGGCGGGGCAACCACACGCTGGCCACCCCGACACTGCATGCCTGACCACATGGCACATGGTGTCAAGGTGCCCTCTTGGTGCAGCGTGCATACACACTGTGCCAAAGGGGACCCAAAGAGGCATGGCAGCAGCTGAAAGGGCAGCTTTTTGCCACCCCAAAAAAGGAGTGGCATTTGCCCGCTCTTTTGGGGTGGGCAAAAAGGAGGATCAGAGCCATGGCATGTGATTGCTGTGGCCCTGATCCGCCACTCCCAGGGGTGGCACAGAGCCACCCCTTACGGGCTGTCTGCATCGGCCCTTACATCCTGGGCCTATCCCAGCAGCGAAGCTAATGTGATAATCTAGGACTACATTTTGAGCATAGGAGGAATTCAGCCACAATGAATTCAGTGGGAATTACTTTCAAGTAAATATTTAGGATTAGATTGCAAGATGTGAACACAAAATTCAATATTAAACTGTCAAAATAGGATGAAGATAGGTGTTATTGCTACTAGTATCCCTACCACTTTCTCTTCTAGGTCTCTGTCATTCTGAGGCTGAGAGAGCAGTGTCTTTCCTAAGGCAACCAAATGTTTTTGTGGATAAGGCAGCAGAGATTTGTGGATTGAGCAAAGGGAGGTAATCCTGACCTGAAGGGAGGAGCCATTCTGCCTTTTCAATCTGTGAATCTTCTGTAGGTTAGGCTGAAATTTGTTCTCCTGTTTCACAGCTCACTAAACAGCATTAACTTTGGATGCACATCCATAATTGCTAGGTTCTGGTCATAAATTTACATTCCCACCTCCCTCTTCAAAGAGCAAAGGTAGAGCATGCTGGATTCTGTTTCATTTTTTTTACAATGAACTATGTATTTTATAAATTATCATAGCACTGAGCCACTCCACAGTGAATTTCCAGTCTCTGATCTCACATGGTTCTCTTGAAGGACAAAAAGGTAGCTCAGAGCACAACCAAACTGAATCATCTTGTTTGCACAAAATCGCTGGCAATTTGGTATATGCCTGTCCACTATACATCCTCATAAAGCTGGGAGGGGGGCCATAAAATGTCAAATGAATTCTTATCTATCCCATTCTCTTTGTTCCATTTTCTCTCTCCTGTGTTTTTCAGCAGCATCTAAAATATATATAAATATTTCCCTCCTTATTCAATACCTTTATGCCTTATTTGAAGCAGGGCAAATCTAACTTGAGCTAAAATATGTGAGGTGCTTGATTTGAACTGACTAGAGGCAGAAGGGATTAATGAGATGTAAGGAGATTGAAGACAGAATTGTTTTAAATAACTTTTTTAATTGCATCATGTGAGGACCCATTGGCATTATAAGTAAATCTTCCTTCTTCTTAGCAATTTAACTTTTCGAACATTAGCATCTCAGTTTTTTCATTGATCTATTTTATGAAGCTAATACACAGTCAAAATGGACATATCCATGAAAGAACCAGCCAATGGACCCACCAGCCTTCTCCATGTCAATTGAATATTTACCAATGTTACTGATTTTGAATATATATATATATATATATATATATATATACAAATATATATACAAATATATATATATATATATATATATATATATATATATATACACACACACACACACAAATGACACTCTCTTTCACAGAGGGGAAGCAAAGAAACTTATTTGTGGGTTTTTCAAAGCTTCTAACATGGATCTGACCACAATTGCACATGCCTTATATACATCCTGTCTGGATTATTGCAATGCTCTCTATGTGGAGTTGCCTTTGAGGGATGTTTGGAAACTAGAGGTGGTCTAAAGAGCTGTAGACAGATTGTTAAGTTTGACTGGCTACAGACAGCTCACAATGCCCTTCTTACAACATCTGAACTGGCTGCTGGTCTGTTTCCAGACACAATTCAAATTGTTGGTTGTGATCTTCAATGCCCTTTATAATCCAGGTCCAGGTTATCAGAAGGCTGGTATTTTCGTACAACTCTAAACACAAAAGTGAGGATAGTCCAAGCCATTTTATCCTCCATCACAATGTATGGATGGAAGAGTTGAACAGTGAAAAAAGCCAATAGAAAGAAAATTGACTCATTTGAGATATGGTGCTGGAGCAGAGTGCTGAAGATACAGCAAGAAGACAAACAAATGGGAGCTGGAACAGATCAAGCCTAAACTATCCTAGAAGCAGAATGACTAAATTGAGGCTGTCATATTTTGACCACATTATGAGGAAAAATAAATCATTAGAAAAGAAAATGATGTTAGGAAGTGATGTCCTTCTCTAACTTACTCAATGACTAGGTTTCATGGGTAAACCAGAAAGGATTTATTGAACAACTCATCATGATAGACAAGTGTTTACCATAACTGGCTTCAAAGACCTAATTACAAGCATCTAACGCTCTTTATACCAACCCCCCTTGCTTCTCATTCCCTCTCATTCTCATTCCTTTCCCAATAGACTGGCCTTGAGGCTTTGGCAACATCCCCTGTCTATCTCCTTCCCTCCACCAGTCCTGCCTCCCATTCCCAGTGCCTAAGCCAAAATCATGTCAACAATAATAAATTCCCCAACATTAACATCATTACTCACTGTACTTCTAAATAATTCACTACGATTCTATATAAACAAAATATAACCAACAACAACCCATGATAGAGGAACATCAAGGAGGCCCTGACAGGTAGAGGGCAGTAGAAAGAGAGGAAGACCATATTGCCTGATGGCTAGAATTGATCAGGGAAAGCATAGGCCTGGGCCTGCAGGACCTGAGTAGAGAGATTGAGGAAAGGAGGTCTTGAAAGCAAAAAAAGCAAAGCAGCTTCATTTACATACCACTTCATACCACGTTATGTAGTGTCTAAGCGGTTTACAACTATAAGCTAATTGCCCACAACAAGCTGGGTACTCATTTTAGTGACTTCAGAAGGATGCAGGCCTGAGTCAAGCCTGAGCACTGGCTAGTACTGAACTCGCAACCTTGTGGTTTATGAGTGAGTGGCTACAGTACAGGTATTTAACCACTGCACCACCAGGGCTCCTCCATTCACAAGGTTGCCATGAGTTGAAGTTGAATCAAGGACAGTTAACAACAATTATATATATATATATATATATATATATATATATATATATATATGAGCCTGCCCACGTCTTGAGATTTTCTGGAGAGGCTTTTCTTCCTATCTCACCAGTGGGCACATGGGAAAGAGCCTTCCTGGTGGCTACTCCCAGGCTCTGGAACTCCCTTCCTAGAGAGGTTAAACTGATGTCTTCCCTCCTATCCTTTTGTAGATAGGTGAAGACGACTTTTTTGGTTTCCACTGGCCTTCGAGGACTGACTAGTCAAGGGGAAAGGGTCTTTCCAGTGCTATGTTGTGTATATTTGTTGTTTCAAGTGTCTTTTTAAATGGCTTTAACTGCTTTTAATTTCATTGATAGTTTAATTATGGCTGGAATTCATGATCACAATTACAAATACATAACCTAGAGTTATGCATTCATGACTGGTTCATATTCACAATCCCTATGTATTCAACAATGTAGGGAGTACAGAGGGATTGTAAAAGGCCCCAAAGCCTGACTAACCAGACAGAAGCTATTGCAAACAACTGGGGTCTGTTCTCTTATTCACTGTGGCACTGCAAGCTGAAGTTTGCACATACAAGCACAAGCAATCTCCAGTGGGATAGTCAGAAGCAGGATCTGTGTTAATTCTTCCTTGCACTAGAGATTGCTTGCAGGGTGGGGGAAGGTGGAAACATTGCTCTGCTGTATCCTGATCAACAGAAGAACAGATTCCTGCCCTCACAGCAGGACACATTCGGTTGGGGTCTGTGTGTGTGCAGATTTGGGTCAGGACACACTACTTAGCTGATCTAGAAACACAGACTGTATTTTTAACATTTTTAAAATGTAAATTTTTAGCTGTATATGTTTTAGAAAATGTTCGATATAAATATAAAACAATACCAGCAAGACTGCATGGTGGGAGTCACAAGCTAAGCAAAATTCTTTCTCAACCAAACAACTTACTAGATAGAGAGATCTTGTAGCACCTTTGAAACTAATGCTCCTGACTAGTTCTGACTCACACCTCCTGAAGCCCAAGCAGCTGAGTTCTACACTCTGCCATGAGATCACATCTTTAAAGGAGCAACCATGTTTTTGGTAATTATCCTGTGAGTGAAGCCTTTCCTATCCCACAGCTCTTGTATGTGTGTGCCTGCATACGTGTGTGTGTGTTTCTTTAATAAAAGTACAATCATTTGAAGAATTTTGCCCCTCCCCTTCTGTAAAAGTTGGGAAGATCCTGGGCTGAAGTAACCCAGCCAAATTAATTGAGCTAATTAAAATTCCCCTAGGTCCAGGTTATGTAATAATTGGTGGAGAATTTGCTGGTATCCCACAAGGCTTGGGCAGGCTGATTGTGCATATGGAGTGTTCAAATTTTGGACATAGGGGCTAAAGGAACATAGGCTTTGCAGACATAGAGCTAAAATTTGCAGGAAAGTGTGTGTGTATGTTGTTCTTGTATGATTGGCCACAAGGACTTGGGTCTATCATGGGCTGGCTTCACCCATTTCACCACTTTGGTTGAATCCGGACTCCCTATTTTTATTTTGTCCATTGTTCCACATTACATTGTTAGGAAGGAGAGTGATATGCATGGACTTGGCAGAGTGAGGCAACAAAGCCACTGTAGTGGGAGAGATGTCTCCTCTCTTTGGTAATAAGACCCTGCACAAGGACCCATTGGAAAGAGGCCTGTCTGTCTCTCCAAATCAAGGCAGAGCT
This sequence comes from Phrynosoma blainvillii, assembly GCA_026167975.1. Lineage (NCBI taxonomy): Eukaryota > Metazoa > Chordata > Lepidosauria > Squamata > Phrynosomatidae > Phrynosoma > Phrynosoma blainvillii. Next base: position 82,601,329 of record JANUYF010000002.1, read on the forward strand.
GTTGAGATCAATCTGGCACAGCTTTGACTAGGAAGACAGAAGGCCTGGATAATGGCTTTGGGGCCCTTGTAAGGTCTAGCTAGGGACCAAAGCTCAGTGGTGTTAGCTGTCTGCCGAGGAGGTCCTGTAGAGCTGCAGCATCAGGGCTTCCTAGTGAGAAGATCACATGTGATCTGATTGCCTAATCTGGTCTAGCTAAGGAACAAGTCTATAGGCTACCACAGTATGACAGGACCCTTAGGGAATAGGTAACCAGGATCACCCATGATCTGATTTGTGACCAATAGGTTTTGTTGTGACCGGAAAAGGTTTTGTTGTGACTGAAGAGGTTTTGTAGTGATAGCTGGGGAAGACACCCCATAGACGAGTGAGAGATTTGAAGTGATAGCAGAGAAAGAATCCCACAAGGGTATGAAGGCTTGTTGTTCATTTGATTTCAGGTGTATTTGAACTGGAGCCCAAAGGACCAGGATCTGTTTCTTGAGAGTAGGGCAGCACCACTTTTGAGCTGGTAGAGATCAGTTAAACCCCCTTCCCTCTTCCCTTGATAAAGTTCTCCCCCCCCCTCCCCGCCGCCGCAAGACTCACAAGAGTCCTCCTATCCCTGATCTTGGGGCCAGTTTTCAAGGAAAAAAGAGATCTAAGTTTTATCCTGGGAGCCTTCAAAGAGTCAGGATCTAGGTAAAGGAAAGGTGCATTTTGGAGTCAGAACCTATTTACAATCCTGAGGGCAGTTTTTCTGTCTCAGAAGGCAATTAAAGAGGTGTTTTGGCCATTGTCCTCCTCCCTTGGAGGATTTGCAAAAGCAGAAGGGAGAGCACCCTCACCTTGCATTGTGAGGAATTAACCTTTTACTCATACAGTTAGGTGTCTTTCTGAGACAAAGTGATATCTTTATAGGATGCTACACCTTTAAGAAACCCAGAGCTTAGCAGCTGCTTGGCAGAATCCTTTGAGAAATAGCCAGTCCAATTTGAATCCCTGATCCCCCCCATGTGTTTCCCTAGTTTTCCCAAGGCTCTGGGCTGAATTGTTGTGAGTATTGCTGCTAGAGTTGCAGTGCCTTTTTGAAATAAAGGACTTTGTGTTCAGGTAAAAACACATCCATAATAGGCTTAGTTGAGATATCCCAACCCCTCTTTCCTTCAAACAGTTCCTGTGAATTCAAAAAGGATGTGGAGAAACTGGAGCGTGTCCAAAGGAGGGCAACTAAAATGGTGAAGGGTCTGGAAAGCAAGCCCTATGAGTTACGACTTAGGGAGCTGGGGATGTTTAGCCTGGAGAAGAGAAGGCTGAGAGGTGATATGATAGCCGTGTTTAAATATTTGAAGGGATGTCATATCGAGGAGGGAACAAGCTTGTTTTCTGCTGCTCCAGAGACTAGGACCCGAAACAATGGATGCAAGCTGCAAGAAAAGAGATTCCACCTCAACATTAGGAGGAACTTCCTGACAGTAAGGGCGGTTCGACAGTGGAACACACTCCCTCGGAGAGTAGTGGAATCTCCTTCCTTGGAGGTCTTTAAGCAGAGGCTGGATGGCCATCTGTCGGGGATGCTTTGATTGGGAGTTCCTGCATGGCAGGGGGTTGGACTGGATGGCCCTTGTGGTCTCTTCCAACTGTGATTCTATGATTCTATGATTCTATGATTCTATGAATTCTTTGGCCCGCTTCCTAGCTCTTCCTAGTGCAAGTGGGAAGCTTCCCCAAGGAATTTCGCTGAAATTCTACCTATCCCTTGAGCCTAAGAGTTAGGAGGACAGTCCTATGAGAAATGGAAGGGTGCCTAAGCACCACCAAGAAGCCTGTGCAAAGCAAATCTGACAGGCAAACTAGTGATCCCAGCCATCCTTCTCTCTTCAGAGGCAAAAGAGGGGCTAGATTTCCTGGTAGGTTGGGGACCCTGGTCCACTCTGCAGGCATCTATAAATGTAATTCAGGACCTCCATGGTGTCATTAAAGCCCACAAGGACATGGTTGAAAAGCAAGACTTGGAGATAGAGGACCTGAAAAAGAAAAATGAAGACTTGGTGGCAAAGAACTTAGATTTGTCCAAAGCCATCCAAGCCCTGCAACATGAATTGGACTGTGCACAGTAGAAAATGTCCCCAGCCCAAGAGCCACAGCCAGTGCTGGGTTGGTCCATCCCAGAAATTCCCCAAATCCCTAGGCAAGAGAGCCATTCTCCACCAGTTGCTAACTGGATAGCTGGCAGGACAGCTAGCTTGCCCAAAACTGGCACCCTTTGGTGCCCCCACAACTCCATATTTTGTCAACAGGTATGAAGTGGCCTGTTAACCCTGAGGCTGCAGTTTGAACTACCACCCAGGAAAGGAGTGAGATGTGGGTAACAAGTGGAAATTGGGTAGTGATAGAAAGTCAGGAAAGGGACTAGGTGGTAATAGAGCAGATTCACCTCCTAGATTGCAGGTTTGGGATTTGGGAATCCACCTCCCATACATGGGATAACAAAGGGACTCCCAGAAGCCACCAAAAGGCAGGGACCCAAAAAGAATCAGGAGCCCAGAAAAGACAGTTAGCATCACCCATCCCATGGCTCCAGCCACCCCAAGAAACCTTTTGATTAACCACAACCCCAATATAGCAAGGATAGAAAACTCATTTGGGCTATGTTGGGAAACAAAGACCTAATTTTGGGAAATTTATAATTAGCTCAAATGAGAGAGGGAAGCGCCCAACTTCGCTTCTAAGATCTTATCCAATTGTCTACAGGAGACGTAAGAATTCTGGCTAGGAGAGACACTGAAATGGACCAAACTCCAATTAAAGTCTAAAATATTTATTTGACAAAATAAGCAAACATCCAAATGCAGCACACACACACACACACACACACACACTAGAAGAATGAGCGGGGAAGAGCAAGAGTGGGGGAAGCAAGAGGGAAACCAGGATAGAGTGAGATATACTCACATCCGAGAGACTCCTCTGGGCTTCTGGCAAATGTTCTGTGGAAGGGGCACGACCGGCAAGAGAAGGGGGGTCGCGGGAACTATCTCAGAGCACAAACTGACAGAGATTCAGCATGCACTTCCAAGGTAGCACGAGGTCTGCTAAAATCCAGGGGTTCTTATAGGGAAATTCTGCCTCCTGGCCATAAGTTAAGCAATAGGTGGACAAAGGCTTGATTGGTTTACTATTGTTTACTTAAGTCTGGGCATGGTCTAAACAATGCATTTGGTTTCAAAACTATCAAGGAAAAGAAGCTAGAGAAAGGGGTGCAATCAAATCTGATCACTGTCTCATTAAGGTGTGAGACTAAAACAAACAAACACCATTAGGTATCTTTTCCAACATAATGGGATATTCCCAAGGGCAACTCCCAAAACCTGCCTGTTCAGGAAATTTCTAGTGGTCTTAAGCAACTTTACCTTGCTTACATGACCTTACATCTAGGGGATTATGGCTGCCATCTCCCAAGGATCAGGCTGGGGTCATAGGGAACTCCACATGGCTAAAATATATATGAAAAATGGAGCATATTTACTAACAGCTGCCCTCAAAAAATCAGAGCCAACATGGCCCAATTAGATGGGAAACCTCCTGAGGTGCTGTTAGAACCCTTGAGGCTAACCCATACCAATCCAGCTGGTTTAAAGAAATTGAATCCTGAGTCAGGTCACATCGTCTCAGCCTCAGCTTCCCCCAGCCCTTACCATTTGACAAAAAACAAAGGCTCCAAAAGTTAATTCTTGGGAGGGAGCCCAAGAGATGGTCTTTAAAACAAACAACATAGAACCCTACAGAACCCCTGAGCAGATGTGTTTTATAAGATTAGGAGTGTTCCCTTTTGTGTGCAAAATTTGCAAGGGAAAAAAAAAAGCCTAACAGCAGGTTTGAGCTGCTTTTTATAAAGGTGGGTTCAAATGTAGATTTCAGAAGGTTATATCAGGGGTAGGCAACCTTTTTGAGCCGGGGGCCAGGTTGCTGTCCCTCAGACAATTGGGGGGCCAAAGCACCAAAAATAAATAAATAAAAATTAAAATTAAAAATTAAAATAAATAAATAAATAAATATATGCATACACACTCTCTCAGCCCCGGAAAAGCCATGGCAAAACCCCTGTGGAGATTTTGCCAAGAAAACCCAAAGAATAAGTAATAACAACAATAATCAATATCATTATGGCAGGCTGCAGCAGCAGGACCGACCTGTGGCTGGTTCAAAGGCCTTGGGGGGCTGCATCCGGCCCCCGGGCCTTAGGTTGCCTACCCCTGGGTTATATTGTAAAAAAGGCTCTTTAAAACGTTTGAGTTTCCCTTTTAAAAAAAACCAGTCCTATAGACCTTGTAATTTTGTATCTTGAAAGACTCTCTCTCTGACCCAATAGTTCTGTTATTTTTTTTTTGTTATTGTGTTATAGTAAAACATCAGTTTGGCTTCTTATGGGTGTGCAAGTTGTGCAGACAAAGGGAGGTTAGCATTTTGTTAAGTTGAAACATGCACTTGGTGGGACTTGGAAAACTTTCCCAATACAGCCCGATTTCTCCATGTGGTCAAGTTGCTCTGTCTGTTGAAACCAGCAACTTAGAAGAAAACAGGAAAAGGAAGTTCTTTTGTTTTCCCCTTGATGGGCCTGATTTGCATAAGTGAGGCTTGCCTGATAAAACTCAGAAGCCAGCATGGTCAAATAGGAAGTACATATCCCATCATCCTTCAGCGTGATACAAGTTTAGAGAAGTTTACACCTAGAAATTGTTGTTTCTAGAGTTTATCACACAGGGCAAGTCAATAATTTATCCCACAAAAATCCTGAAAAAAAAGTGTAATTGCACCCAACGATTTCACACGATGTCACACAAAAACTGCTAATAAAATGGTGATTATCCGAGATCTTTTTACTTTCGGGATTTCAGAGAAAATGCATTTGCGATATTAGAGTAATTTCACATATACATTAATTGCACTTTAGTATGAAACTCAAATTCACAATAATCCTCCTTTCACTCATTTTTTGTTTGTTTTCCCATGGTTCAGTGGGGCTGCTTTGACTTCTTGTTTTGCTTGGGCGTCAGTCAGAGATGCCAGGCAGAGATGAGCCCCTCTGCTTTCTCTTTCTCCTCCTCTAGTCCTACAAGTCTCTCTCTCCTCCTGAGGCTCTCCTTCTACCTTCCTTACCTCCCACTCTGTTTTATTCTGGCTCTTTCACCTCTCTCTCCCCTTCGACCTGCTGCCACTCGTTCTATCCTCCAAACCTCGCACTTTCAGCCTCCTTTCTCCGCGCCCTGGCTCTTTCACCTCTCCCCTTCGACCTGCTGCCACTTTCTCTGTCTTCCAAACTTGGCACTTTCAGCCTCCTTTCTCTGTGTTGCCTGCCACCTGTTCTGTCCTCTCTAGTCCTCCAAACCCCTCACCCTCTGTCCTCCGCTCACTCTGCTCCTCTCAGCTTCTCACTTTTGGCTTCCTTTCTCCGCTATACCCACCGCTCGCTTGCTCCGTCCTCCTCTGGTCCTCCAAGACTCTCGCTTTTAATGGTGCTATGGGGTGCCTGGTATAGAAGTATACAGTTGTGTAGGGATGGGATGTATGGGAAAGGGAAAACTATTGTCCATACTTTTATTTCACTGGGACTTGATACCTGCCAGCATCATACATGGGGACATCATGGTCCACTGTTATTATGTACTGATATTCTGCCAATATGTATGTACAGTTACTAAACTATAGTAGTATGTAAAGACACACACGCACATAAACACATGCACATGCACACACATATATAGCTATATATATATGATATAGATATATATATTTACATAGTTATATATATAGTTATATATAAAGTTATATGTACTTATATAGAAACATACATATCAATATACATATATATCATACACAATAAATATATATATATAACAAACCGACATATCAATACTTTTAAATATGTGTGTGTGTGCATGCGTGCATGCGTGCGCACACACACTCACATATATAAAAATATATATAGTTATATATAAAGTTATATGTGCTTATACAGAAACATACATATCAATACATATATATATATCATTCACAATATATATATATATATATGTATAAAACAAACCTACATATCAATACTTTTAAATGTGTGTGCATGCGTGCACACATACACACATATCTATATTATATATGTATATATATATAGTTATATATAGTTATGTATAAAGTTATATGTCCTTATATATGTGTGTGTGCGTGTGTACGCACGCATGCACGCACACACAGATTTATTAGTACTGATATGTATGTTTGTTTTATATATATATATATAAATATTGTATGATATATATATGTATATTGATATGGATGTTTCTGTATAAGCACATATAACTTTCTATATAACTATATAGTTATATATATTTACAATATATATAACAATATATATGTAAGTGTGTGTGTGTGTGTGTATTTTATGCATGTGTAGTTATAAATATGAACTGGGCAAATGGAATCACTGTAATGGTGATCTAACAAGGCAAATGGAACCACTGTAATTGCGATCTAACAAGGCAAACAGAAGGAAGAGGCAGTGTCGCACAGGTAATGACACAAACAACACTCCTCTGTTGCACAAATTAAACTTACACCTGCGCATGTGGAAGTATAGCATTTTTAGTACGTTTGCCTTCATGCATTCAATGTGGGAGAAAAAGGAAAGAAGAAAGATATGTTGTTGTTGTCATTATTTTTCATTGGTCAATTAATTTTTGTGCTCCAGTCTGTTTTAATTTCATTTTTTAAAAGTTTAATGCTAAAGTGAATGAGCAAGCCTAGTGGTCATTGCCAAATTGCCCAACCTGTTTCTTAACACTAATGATGTTGTTTTTTGCTGATCAGCAAGCCTAATGGTTAGAGACAGCCTGAGCTGTATTTTTAAAGAAAAATTTTATTAATTGAAACCTAAAAAAACCATATTCAAAACATACATTTCACTTCTTGTTGTACATAATTACCATTTGTCATTAAAAAGTTGCATTAGTTTCACCATCATAAATTATATACCAAATATATCCAGACATACCTTTTGAACATTTCAAGTTGTAGAGGAGTACCTTGATTATCTCATTACATCAATTACTTGTTGTTCTAATAGATTCAATGTTATAATTCTTTCTAATCCATTATAATCTCTTCCTTTCTCTTTCTACCTTTCTCCTCAAAACCTTCCCTTTTCATTCATCCTTAAGTCCCTTTCCTTATCTATCTTATTCCTTTCTTATTCCTTCTTCATTCTTTCCTTTTCCCACGTCACTACCATCTCCGTTCTTTCCAACCATCTCCTTACTCAGTTTTATTCTTCTTCTTTCCAATCATTATTCTTTACTACATTCTCCCCCCCTCTGCAATTTCCTTATCCCTTCTTCACACCTAACTCACACCAATCATTGACCCACTCCTCCTGAACGACGTTTATTCCGACTTCCTTCTTGTCATAGCTGGATTATCTGATAATATTGGTGACCTTCTTTTCAATTTCTACTTTAATACTATAGTACTTGTATACCTTCCTACTGACAGTGTTAGTTGTTTATTAGCTATTTTATTACATTACTTTCATTCCTGTTTTTTTGAACCAGTTTTGTTTAAAGTCCTTCTTCGTACTCTTTATTATTTTTTAGTTTTATTAACTTTATACTATCACATTTTTACTTTTTGTTTCTTTATGTCATTCCTTTTTTAATTCCTTTCTTTTGTTCAAATTCTTGCTTTTCCAAATTTTTGTTTTTCTCCATTTCCTTTTATTTATTTATTTCTGTGTATCATAAATAACTAATTATGGCTATGTTTCCCCACTGTTATTTAAAATATTTCAATATTGGTGTCCATTCACTATTTTCATTTTCAATAGTGTTGCCTTTTAGCTATTGTGTAAGTAAATCCATTTCAATTGCATCATAGAGTTTGAGTAAGCAATCCTTTATGCTAGGAATATTTTTCACTTTTCATTTTTGTACTAATGTGATCCTTGCAGTGGTAATTAAATAAAAGAGGATCTTTCCAGCTTCTCTATCTAATTCCTTATCCCACATGTTTAATAAAAATATCTCCAGATGTGCCTGTATTTTACTGTGGAGCATAGAATTAATAATCTCATTTACTTTTATCCAATAATTTTTGACTAATTTGCATGTCCAAAGACAGTGGTATAATGTACCTGGTTCCTTCCCACATTTCCAACACAGACTGTTTTTTGTTTTGTATATTTTTGAAATCATCATCAGACTCAGGGCCCGGAAGAGGAGGAGCAGCCGCACGCGCGGCGTCCCTTCCTCTTCCTGAGGTCGCCCTGGGAGCTGCCGGCCCTCCACACGGCCGGCGCTTCCGGGGCAACCTCCCACCACAGTGACCGGACGCACTGCGGTGGAAGAGTCAGGGAAAGTGCACCCGCCGCTTTTAGTCATCTGCTTCCCCCCTTAGTCGTCTGCTTCCCCCCTTAGATACCAATGAAAATAAGTTTTATAGAAATTTTGTTTCAGATTTTGTGACACCGTATATTTTATTCTCCTATTCCATACAGATTCCCATTTTTCTAATTCTATAGGATATCCAAAAAATGTTGTCCACTGGATCATATTTTCTTTTATTACTTCTTCTAAGTCCCATTTCAATAAAAGTTTGTAAAAGTTTCCAATCCATTTTTTACTCTTATCCAACCAAATTTTATCAAATTCATTCAGTTTTACATCAACTCCCTGTGTTTTTATATCCATTTTGTAGCACTCAACAATTTGTCTATACCTGAACCAATCCAATGAGAACCCCTCCTTATTTAGTTCCTCTTGTGTTTTGACCTTATATTTACCTGTTTCATCCATCTTTAATAATTTAGCATAAGTTATCCAATTTGGCTCTGGCCTCATTTCTTTTCATTGGATTGCTTCTTGTGGGGAGTTCTAATATTTTCTCCAATTCTAAAGTTATCCAATCTTTAAGCCACGTAAGGCAACACACTTCGAAGTAGAGCTTTAAAATTGGGTACTCCCAGTCCTCCTCTCTCTTTCACATCTTGTAATAATTTGAGTCTAATTCTTGGTCTCTTCTTCTGCCAAATAAAGTTATTCATATTTCTATGCATTTTTTTAAAAAAAGTTGTCTTTAACCAAAATTGGTTACATTTAAAATAAAAAGAGGCTGAGCTTCATTTTTAAAATAAGTTATTTAAAAGTTCTTGGGGGTTTTTTGGGGGGGAGAGCTGCTCCAGTTTTTTATTTTCAGTTTTCCTTTTAACGGTTAAAAGGAATTTTTCTAGATTAGATAGGGATTTTGTTTTATATATTTGGCTTAAGACAGAAGAAGATTTTCTTTCCTGCCTTTTGATGTTCTTTTTGAAAGTTTTTTAGTTAGTTCAGAATTTTTGATTGGCAAGTTTTTAATAAATGGATAGATAGGAGTTTGTTTTTATCCAGGGAGGTTGATGGCATCCAAATACCCTCCAGATGACCTCTGGTGTCCTACACATTTTGTCTTCATCTGCTCCAGACCTGAGATACCAAAGCCTGGATGTTCCCTAGAAGTGACGCAGCCAGCGTCCTTCAGAAATGTCCTCCATGCTGATCCAGATCCAGATGTCCTTCATGTTCCAGTGCCATGCCAGATGTCCTCCAGAAATGTCCTCCATGGTCCTGCTTTCATCATATCACAAGGTCCAGTTCCTTGTTCCTGCTCATCCAGATATCTCACAAGTTCTAGACTAGTATTCCTGCTACCAGATTGTGCTGAAATTCATTTTGAAATCTGAGCCAAAGCTAACAAAATGAATTTCAACACAGAGAAATGTAAGGTACTGCACTTGGGACAAAAAAAATGAAATGCATAGATATAAGATGGGGGACACCTGGCTTAATGAGTCTACGTGTGAAAGGAATCTAGGAGTCCTAGTGGACCACAAGTTGAACATGAGTCAACAGTGTGATGTCACAGCTAAAAAGGCCAATGCAATTTTAGGCTGCATTAAAAGAAGTATAGTATTCAGGGATAGACAACCTTTCCCCTTTAAGGGCCAAAGGACTTCAGCTCCCAGAAGCCTCAGCCATGTTGGCCAATAGTCCTATGTTGGCCAATAGCTCCTGGGATTCTGGGAGCTGAAGTCCCTCGGCCCTTAAAGGGGAAAGGTTGCCTACCCCTAGATAAAAGGAAGTAATAGTTCCACAGTATTCTGCTTTGGTCAGGCCTCACTTGGAATACTGTGTCCAGTACTGGGCACCACAATTCAAAAAGGATGTTGAAAAACTGGAGCATGTCCAGAGGAGGGCGACTAAAATGATGAAGGGTCTGGAAACCATGCCCTTTGAGGAATGACTTAGGGAACTGGGTATGTTTAGCCTGGAGAAGAGACAACTCCACCAGTTGCTAACTGGATAGCTGGCAGGACAGCTAGCTTGCCCAAAACTGGCACCCTTTGGTGCCCCCACAACTCCATATTTTGTCAACAGGTATGAAGTGGCCTGTTAACCCTGAGGCTTCAGTTTGAACTACCACCCAGGAAAGGAGTGAGATGTGGGTAACAAGTGGAAATTGGGTAGTGATAGAAAAAGTGATAGATAGGAAAAGAGATTTCACCTCAACATTAGGAGGCACTTCATGACAGTGAGAGCTGTTTGACAGTGGAACACACTCCCTCAGAATGTGGTGAAGTCTCCTTCTTTGGAGGTCTTTAAACAGAGGCTGGATGGCCATCTGTCAGGGATGGTTTGATTTTGAGTTCCTTCATGGCAGGGGGTTGGACTGGATGGCCCTTGTGGTCTCTTCCAACTCTATGATTCTATGAGATGGCATCTGTTGGCCTTTCCATGATGGTCTGGTCCACAGCTGTTTCCAGAAACTCATTGTCTACACTGCATTCACAGCCAAGTTGTTCCTTGAAACTACCTGCTACTAGATTATATATCTGTTGCAGTATTGTTTTGCTCCATACTGCCACCTCATGGACATTGCTTCCACCACCCAAAGGTTGCAGTGTGTAAGCACATTTCTGTTCAGTCACACAGACTCGCTGTTCTACAAGTCAGTGATGCATTCATAAACACATATACAACATATACATTATCTCTGCCATTTCCATGAACTCTGTACATAGTAAAAATAGCATCATTCCTGCATTCCTCCATGGACATTGCTGTTGCCAGCATCCTCATATTGCTTGTGTAATTTTACCGGAATGTTTTTATGTATGCATTTCTGTTGAATTGCCACAATTTTTAAAATTCTGTTGCATGATAATTGAGTTCTATTGAATGCCCACATCTCACATGTTTATTTGCTACGTCTGTCATGGTATATTGCTTTGAATGTCAAATGTCTTGTGTCATACATTTCCAGTCTACTACATTGCCAGATCCATTGTTGGTTGTGCATCTTTTACATAAAAACATTTCCAAGTTACTCACTGGGAGGAAAAAAGACTGATTGATGGCTTCAGTCCAACTGACAGTGTACCAAGTCGCCATTCCCACAAATTTGCTTTGTCCATTCTGGGACTCAGTCTGAAATTTTTTCTTAACTACCTCATGTGGACTTGGTTCATCAAATTTACACTGGTCTATTGAGGCCAGCCACAACTAAACTCTGTAGAAAAGACTCATTTTTGATATATATATATTCACATGTGCTCATTGATGTGTTCACAGTTTTACTGTTTTATTGTTATGGTGTGAATGTGTGTATGATAGCCCCATTATAGATTTTTCTCCTGTTTGCTGACATTCCAAGTCCAACAAATGGGTTTCACTCATGTGGATAATTCCTAAAGCCCCAGGCTAGATTCCCGAAATTCACACCCCAAAATTTTCTTGGCAAAGGTAATTCAAAAACTATCTTAATTCTTTTCATCACTCTTCTTAGACTGTTTTTTTCTTGGGGAGGGGGGGATGTTAGCCATGCTGGATGTCTTCCAAATTTTGGTGTCTGTATATACTTTCCTTGCCATGGCCCTAAGTGGACCGTTAAAAGGAAAACTGACCACATATGTAGGGCAAGCAAAGATCAAAAGGGAGATTTGGGAGCTACATGGAGGAAGGGAATTCATGCTTCCAGAGACAGGAAGGCTAAGGTAATTTACAACCGAGATGGTTTTGCACCCAAGCTGGAATCCCACTTTACAACCCATTCTCACCTCTGACATTGCCATCTCTTTCATGTACATCTCTATGTACCTTTGCTTCAGGCTATTTTTGCCCTATATAAGGACCTCACATTTATTTGTTCTCCAGCCCAGTTTGGATTGAGGAGGTCTCCATGTCTCCCTGAGTTCCTGACATACACTGCCTCCTGCTGAGTCCTACACTCTGCCATGAGATCGCATTTTTAAAGGAACAACCATGTTTTTTGTAATTATCCTATTAGTGAAGCCTTTCCTGTCCCACAGCTCATGTGTGTGTTTGTGTGTTTGCAAGTGTGTGCTTTTTCTCTTTAATAAAAGAAGAATTTTGAAGAATTTTGCCTCTGCTAATTGACTGTTCCCCGCTCCGTAAAAGTTGGGAAGATCCTGGGCTGAAGAAACCCAGTGGAATTAATTGGGCTAATTAAAATTCCTCTAGGTCCAGGTTACATAATACGTGTGTGTGTGTGTGTGTGTGTGTGAAAGAGAAAGAAAAAAATTCTATTCCATGAATGGTGATTTCCCTTCTTTGCTATTAGTCAATAAAAACTAAGTTGCATCGGCACAAAGGACATCGAACGCGATTATTTGGGTAAAACATTGGCCACAACTTTTATTTTGTACAGGGTCTTGATATCAATCAATTAAACATTTAAATAACAGTTTTAGAAAACAAGAATTTGTTCTTGACGCATGCGTTCGTGTGGTTAAACGCAAGCGCTATTGATTAATTGCCTCTAACACGGCACACCTCAAGTCTATCAGTTTATGCAATATATAACAACAATAACTAATCCCTCCCCCAACCAGATATGATGTCATAAGGGTTCTTATGACATCATAACATTATGACATCATCCAAAGTTAAAATGACATCATACCAATTTGGTTAACCTAATGACATATACCGAATTTAGAATTTTTATTAACCCAATTAGTATTTTCCAATTAACCTCATCTCTGTTACTAAGCCAAAGAGCCAGCATTGTCAGAGACTACTCTGTGATCATGTTGCCAGCATGATTGCACAGAACACTTTTTACCTTCCCACCAAAGTGGTGCCTATTTATCTACTTGCATTTGCATGCTTTCGAACTGCTAGGTTGACAGAAGCTGGGCTAGTGACAGGAGCTCACCCCATCATGCAGCACTCAGGCCTCGAACTGCCAACCTGGCGATCTTGCAATCTACAGAGTCAGTGTCTTAACCACTTGAGCCACTGCAGGATAACTATTTGTGGATATGTGGGAAGGTAAGCAGAAAGGGGCTTCTATCTCACTGCCTCTCATCTTACTTTCACAAAGTCATAAGACCCAAAGTGTTCACTGTCCCCTAGCTATTTAATAGGTAATACTTCTTGACATTGCAATTAGTGCTTGAGAAAGATTCTTCCATTAAAAGCTACATGTGCCACTCACAGGGTTAAGGCGAGCATAGAGCAATCCGAAAAATGAAGTCCAAAATCCTGCATCTTCAGGCACAACTACAGTGATGATGCTCCCTCATCACACTTATGACTGACAGTGTCATGCCTCTTGTCAGCCAAGAAGCATTCCAATTGAAGGGTGTCTGTGGCATTGCAGATTGAAGCACTGTAAAATGACATCTGCGGAACTCTCCTTTTCATGAACAGGCACCTAGAGAGACCCCTTGGTGGTCCTGCTGCAACTGTTTATCAAAATGCAGAAAATATTTACCTGGGGTGCTACTAGTCTGATAAGTTAGTGGCTTTTTGGTCTCACATTCATGATTAGTGACAAGAACATAAATCCATTTTACAATCTCATAATTACTGAAGATGATAGCAGTCAAAGTGTCTTTTGAAGTTATGATGATTGTGTACTCACTATACAAGTTTATTTGGTGACAAGAGTATTAAATACATGTATATGTAAACTGATTCTTACTGGTATTTATAAATGCTACTAATTATCATACATGAATAATGAATATCCCGTCTACTCAATTCTAATAAATATTCCACTGGTATTTTAAAATGTGCTTTGATGATTTGTAGACTAGCCATTGAGTAAACTATATCTTTACCTCAGTGTTTTGGCTTCATGCTAGTTAACAGTATATTTTTGCAGCATTTAAACATCTAAAGCAGCTAAAGTGCCAGATTCATTATTCAAAAGTTCCTGATAACCTTTCAGATAATTAGCAGACATTATGAATTTTGAGGGAACTATCTGAAAGGTCAGTTGTGTTAATTAAAAATGCTGACTTGGACACCAAACTTTATATGAAAGTATAATTAAGTCACCAGACAAAAGCCATTGTGAGAAATAGTTAAAAATAGGTTTGATAGAACAGTGAAGAATGCTGTCAGATCAAGACTAATGTAAAGGATATTCATAGAGAAAAGTTTTTGTTGTAGGAATAGTGCTCTGAAAAGTTGTATGGTTATGGCAACACAGATTTGATATGTATCATCCAGCGACCTTGAGCTGGAACTTAAGTCTGCTTTCTGACACTGTGTCAAGGTGACAATTCAGAGGCAGAGGCTCACATTCATAAGGCTTTGATATTACCTTAGACAGACAGATTCAGAGGAGCCAAAATGGAAAATTCCCACCAATTTACTAGAACTGAAACAGCCACTGCTCATAAATCCACGATTCTCTGCAGGTGCTGCTAAATTCACCACCTTCAGTTTCCTTTTCTGGCGGGGGGGGGGGGGGATACTTCTGAGCTTCTTTTTCTTCATGTAGATGGAAATCTCATTAGGACAAGTTTGGTTCTCACTCAGTGAGGAATGGATTATTGCCAGACAGTTCAGTGTATAGGTAAAACAGTGGGAGATAAAGGAACAAACGGATGGGACAGACAATATATGAATAGAAAAAGAAACCAAGCAGTTGTAGAATAATTTTTTTGCTCAACTAAAAATCTATGCATGAAAGAATTCAAAGTGTAATAAACTCTTTCCTAAAACCACTGGTTCTATATGCACAGTTGTCATTGTTCCATGGAATTTGCCCATATTTTATTGGCATGTAGGTGCACTAGTAGTTTTTGCTCAATCTTCCTTTGTAAAATGCAGGCCCATTGTGGGAGAGATCTGCGGGTTACAAATTGTGAAAGAAGAATCCAAATGGAATACATTTCTTTCTCCTCCATCCTTTTTTGAGAAACCTTTATTACATCTGATTTGAACTTGCCTTGTTATTGATTTTTTTCAGAGTGTTCAATTCCCTGTACAGTATGTGACAGGAACAGTGCAGGAAACTGCAATTCCTTAAATGATTTAGTGGTGGAGGATAACCCACTGAGACAGAAGGGCCAGGATCTCCATTTGGCATGGCTTGGAATGTCATTTTTTTTTACTTTTTACCTTGAGCTAAACTCCCATGAATGATTATGTAACAGAATCATTGTATGGAAGAGAGGCAACTATGATCAGTATGGATCTGTATAACAAATACATTTCCTTTATCAAGGAATTCAGATGTGAAGTATGAGGCAAAACATTCATCAATTAATTATTTGAAAGACTGAGGCAAATGTACAGATTCATGTTACAGTGAAAACAAATAATAAATGTAACATTCAATAGGTTTCCTGTCAGTTTCCTAATATTCTTACTGTCCTCCTCCTGGCTTTTAATAACGGCACTCTCATTCTGAACACTAGTTTATAGTGACAGTCTAGTAATACATGTAGTGCTAAATAGGACTAAAAACATATAGAAAACAATGATATACCAGGCCAGGTTATTTGACTATCAAAACAAACTCTCTGGAGCTTATTTCTTATAATATGACACTTTATCATTTTAGCTGCAGATGTCAGCGATTGAATTTGAGACCTTGTGCATCCAAAGCATGTGCTCTATCACAGAGCATTAGCTCTTTCAAATGAACAACACATGTGCCAGTCATATTTGGATGAGGATACTGAGGCCTGAATCCTACTACTGGTCTCAACTTGAGTGGACCTGCTGAATCAATTAAATTTGCACAAATGTTGACTCACCATTCATCAGTTAATTAAATGGGCCTACCCTACATGGGACTAACAATAGCATTCAGGCCTGAGAATGATTTTGTACTACCCCATTTACATCAGTTTGATACCATTTTAACCTCTATGGCATCATCCTGCAACTTGTAGTTTTTATTTCTCTGCTAGATAGGTCTAATACTGTCATTCAGAGAAATAGACTAGATATCTCTAGTATAGAATTACAAGTACCTCATCAAGCTATAAATCCCAGGATCCCATAGGATGGAGCCATGGCAATTACCCTCCTATCAACTTGGAAAAATTGTGTAGTTCTACCATAAACTGCAAAAGCCATGGAGTGACTCAATATTTAGACTAATTTCATGCAAATTCTGTATGCGAAGTGAAGTCTCAGCTTTGATATCTGATCTGTGTTACAGACATGAAATAATGTCCATATATATGTGAACTTGTCCTTAGTCTGAAGGAACTTTGAAACAGTAGTTTTGGAAACGTGCCACATAAACCTATACCAGAAAAATCATATTTGGTTTTTGATTGTTACATAAGGATTTATGCTATTGCATGCTAGATTTATGCATCTAAGTTTTATGCTGACATCTTCATGGATCATATAGAACCACCATAGACTTATAGTTCTCTGCTTCCACAAGAACAACCTAGACCAAAGTACAAGAAATACATTGCCATGCTCTGCAAGGGACAGATTTGAAGACAGATTGTCTCCACAATGTCAACTTCTTCACTGGCCACACTGAAAGAGATAGTGATTATCAAAGCCAATCTATATTAGCAGCAAATATTATATGCAATTTGATTCCAACTCCAGCAACTAGGACTGTGGACACTTTATATAATAATTCAAATAATTCAAGTTTTATCACAAAGTGCTACCTAATTAACTTTTTAAAGTGTACATTGGCTTGGTAATTTAGTATTTCTACTTCTTCTACATATGTACAGGGACAAAGGTAGTCAATCTGAGTTACAGAAATGTAGTTCAAGTCTCTAGCTCAGGGGTAGGCAACCTTTTTGAGCTGGGGGCCGGGTTCCTGTCCCTCAGACAATTGGGGGGCCGAAGCATGAAAAATAAATAAATAAATAAATAAAAATAAAAATAAAAAACATTAAAAACATTTTAAAATATGCATGCACACTCTCTCAGCCCCAGAAAAGCCATGACAAAACCCCTGTGGAGATTTTGCCAAGAAAACCCCAAGAACAAGTAATAACAACAATAATCAATATCATCATGGAGGGCGGCGGCAGCGGCTCTCTCTTCTCTGTCCTTTTATCAACAATTGAAACCTAGGAGCTTATCACACCACTTAAAAAAAAACCATCTTACCCCTCCTAAATTCAATTATAATTCGGGCTGCATCTGGATATTATCACAGGGAATTTGCTGCCGAATCTGCTGCTCAAATACAGCCTGAGTCCAGCCTGGGTCTCAGGGGTGCTCAGCATGCCTCTTTTCTAAATCAGGAGTTTTCCAACTTTAAAAAATGGCCACTGGAGCACTCCTGGAACCAGGGCTAGACCTGATCTGTATTTGGGCAGCAGATTCAGCAGCAAAATCCCTGCGATAGTATCCGGATGCAGTCCAAATTAGAATTGAACTCTTTTTTAAGTGGTGTGATAAGCTCTCTAGTCTATTCCAAAAGGCTTTCTGGAACTCACTACAAGGGCTTTTAATAGTGTGTAGTTTTACACTCCCCCCTTCCTTTTGTTCTTTACGGATTTACTTTGAAGGTTTTTTTTCTATGACTAGTTGAGGGCCTAAGCAGACGACTAAAACAGTCGTCTTGGAGGCCCGGAAGAGGAGGAGCCACCGCACGCGCGGCGGCCCTTCCTCTTCCTGAGGTCGCCCTGAGCGCTTCCGGGCCACCGCACGCCGGACGCGTTCAGGGCGACCTCCCTCCACAGCGTCCGGACGTGCTGTGGAGGATAAGTCGCAAAAAGGGCGCCCGCCGCTTTTAGGGCGCTCTTTTTGCGACTTATGAAAGGAGTGCCTTTTTGGCGCTCCTTTCAGGGTCGCCGGGGAGGCGCCGCGGTGAGGCTGCCATAGCCCCGCGGCGCTCCGGACCAGGGCGCTCCAAACGCCCTGGTCTGCATCCCCCCTTAGTTTCAGTTTCATTTTAACCATACATTTTTGTATGTTTTCACTCACATCTTTTAAAGTGTTTTTAACTGAATTTGTTCTAGTTTTCTAAGCCACCTTGAGTCCCAGTTTTGGAGGGAAAGTGGGATAGGAAGGAAGGGAGGGGAGGGGAGATGGAAGGTTTATTTTTTAATGGCTGCTTTGGCACAGTGGGTGGGTAGGTGGGCAAGGGATGGCTCTTGCTTTTAGTCACCATTGTCACTACTGTGTTTCCCCAGCCTTCTTTTTCCCAGGCTTTTTTGCTTTCCCTACAGGTGCAACAGGGAAGGTGGGGAGGCACTTGTTCATTGCCACCACTGCCACTTAGCTTTCCCCACAATGTTGGAAAAAAAGAAGGCTAGGGAAGGAAGCAGAGGCAGGTCTGGAAATGAATGACCAACCATCCCATCTCTTCAGGGAGAGAAAAGCAAATGAGAAGGAAAAAAAAACATGAACCCCTCCTCTTCTTCACTTCCTTTCTAAAAGTACTTCCATTGTTAATATTGTGAATGTGAACTTGAGAACTCATCTTTCTGGGGTTTCTAGAAACCCCAAGTTTCTAGTTTGATACCTGATACTAAAACAGATCAGTGTTTTTTATTTAACAAATGAATGAATCACTGGATTTAGAAAGAAAAGTACTAGATTTGTGATCCTGAAGCTAGGTAAGATGGAACATCCACATGACTGACGCAATCTTATGTGTTTAGTAGGAAGTCCCACAACCTAAGCACTATCAAAAGTAAAGTATATCCCACCCAAGTAGCTTCTTGACTTATGGCAAACCCACGAATTTCACTGAGCAAGTTTTCTTGAGCAAGATATACTCAGAGGTGATTTGCCATTATCTTCCTCTGAATACAGCCTACTTGGTTTTCTAAGACTGAGTGCCTGACACTGCTTAGCTACCAAGATCAGATAGGATCTGGATATCCACTTTTAACTAGACAAAAGTATGTACTGGGCTACTGAGGAAGAGAGTTGATGAAAGGACTGAAAAAGACACAAAACAATAAATACAGCCATCCCTTTTAATTTGCAGGGAATCCACCACACGAATCCCCAATATTGGGGTCCCATTGATTTCAATCGCTGCACACTTGCTATAGGCGCATACACCATTTGTTCCTTCCCTGCTCGCCATCCATGAAGAGCAAGACCATGGACCCCAAGTCCATGAACAGGGAGGGATGCCCGTACTTAAAATTTATTTAATACATTTTTTAATTAATACATTTTTAAAATTAAAAAAGAATGGCCCATGAGCACTTAGCTAATTGAAAAAGTGGCCTCAAGCACTGTTGCAGTTACCAACTTGGTTTACAGAAAACATTCGGGGGGAGATGTGCTGGCCATATAGCAAATTCAAACAAAAATCCATCAGTGATACCTGTATTGGCCAACCAAAACGCACAATATACCTGTGGCAAACTTTCAAAGCTCCAAGGGCTTCTTCATCAGGCAAGATGTTACAAACTAAACAGGAGAAAAACAATTGGAGATGTTAGTCAGATGTCTACATGTTTACAATTTAAGATAATTGGTTTACAATTTAAGATACCACATTCCCGATAAGGCAGAAGTGATTTCTAAAGCAATGATTTTGTGTCAGGCTGCAGTTATAAAAAGGAAAAATTTAATTATTTTTGTGCTCTTGCTAACAAACAGAAGAAACAAAAATCAATGTTAAAATGTTAATAATTTTGATTATGTTTCTCTTTTATTGAATTGTACTTAAGCATGAAAGCAGATGTGCCTTGATTAGGCTTATAAATATAGAAATGTATTGATTACTTAAATGAAACTGCTCAAAATGCTCACTGGGCTAGACAGATATGTCTCTTGAAAGATGGAAGGCCTGGCTGCTCCCTTGCCATGAACACAAAAGGCTTCTCTCGCTGACATCTCAATTAAGACCAGGTAAGTATTGACTAGTTTATGAACTCGTAGTGATATTTCATTGATGAACATTTACAGAAATTGACAGAATAATAATTTTATTCCAGTGCACAGGCATAAACTGGGGGGGGGGAACACATTGAGAATTGGGGGGAAAGGACAAACTTCATTTGCATTGAAACCCTAGCAATTTCTACAAGGTCAGACATTTGCAAACTCTTGTGCTAACCTAGCTTCCCATTGCCTCTGTTTCCTGACTCCCCATTGTTTACATATTTATTCATTCATTTTAGAATCTTTTGTAACTTCTCCTTTAATTAGATGTGAACCTACATCCCTACCATATCCTCTAAATCTTAAAATCCTACATCTTTGGCCTTTACTTCATGGTTGCTCCTCTGGAAGATTACTGGATGATGACCTTGCATTGCAACTCCCTTGGCAATGTTAACTGCACAGAATCATTTACAAAGAATGTTTCTGCCATAATTCTTTGTTTTCCCATGAAAAATTGAGTAATTTTCTTTCTTTCTTAAGAATACTATGAGGAATGCTTGTAATAAAATGTAGTATTAGCAAAACTGCACTCTAAAGTACTTGTGTAAGATTTCCATTAAATTCAATAGTAGCCACATAGTCATTGTAAGCTGGAATTTGACATTCAATCCCTTAGGAAATATAACAGGAAAAGCAGATGCTGTAGCACTATATTATATTGCTTGAAAGTTCTGCTCAAAGTTGCATAAAGCTGTTTCTTCATTTTATAGCAAAGAGATGGTGCTAAGCAGATTTTTGGCAATATTTTTGAACATTACTGAAAAATATGTGCAGATGTGCAATGCCTTCTGCTTATACCATGCATGTTTATTACAAATAGCTTCTTATACTACGCACACATACAATGCCAAAAATCTTTCCCCTCTATGTCATCAGCTCAGATTAAAGGACTGAGATGTAGCCTGCTCTGAAAGAACTGTTCCCCCAACATGTGGGTGTATACATTATGATGCCTATGGATGTCTAAAGCCCATTTCAGGTAAACCAGGAGGCTCAGCTTTCTCTATGCATACTGTAGCTCTCATAACTAATGTAGAATTTATTGTAATGAGAATTTTACAATATGCATGTAGTCCTTATGGTTGCAAGATTAAGCCAGAGCAGGGGTAGGCAACCTAAGGCCCGGGGTTGCCTTACTTCTTTCTAGAAGTAAGCTATGTCTTCTTTCATATATTATATTTATTGGCTGATAAATAAAATTGTATGATATACTGCTTACCAAACTCTTGGTATGCCTTGCTGTTGCTGAGTGCCTTGAAGTCATTTCTGACTTATAGACTCAAAGGTGAACCTATGATGTTTTTTGGGGTTGTTTTTTGGGGGGGGTTTGAGGGGGGGAGGATTTGTTCAGAGGGGAATTGCCTTTGCTTTCTCTGGGGATGAGAGTGTGTGACTTGCCAAAGGTTACCCAGTAGATTTTCATGGCTGAGTGGGAAATTGAACCTAATCTCTAGAGTGATAGTCCAATGATCAAATCACTAGACCACACTTGCTCTTAGCTATGTCTTGCTTTCATTATTAATTTAATATCCTGACATGATATGGGAAAACATGTTGGCATTCTTTTTTAAAAACTTACTTTTCAGATCTTCAAATGAATTATTTATGTAGCATTTTGGGATCTGCAGCAGTAGCAAACCTTATAAATGATTATTATGAGCTCAGTGGATACTAAGGTCAGATATCTTGGAGAACATGTCATATGAATATAATGATCACAGATGGTGGATGGGTAATTGACTGTAGACCATAGTCCATTCCATATGACTTTAGCATAGCTATAACCAAAAAAGAAAAGAAAAGAAAAGAAACCTGGCTTATTGCTTTAAAGATCTGAGGAAATTTTAGACAAAACTTTTTTAATGGATTATTTTTAAAATAGTGAAACTTATGCAATTCCAATCTTAATAGCCAGTCTCCTGCTTTACACATCCCCAAGAGAACTGACTCCATTTTTGTTCCAACTGTAATAGGAGACTATATTCACTAAGCAGCTAATTTTTGTTGCTCCCATAAGCAGTAGCTTGAGACAGATTTTGCTGCATATTTTAGCAGGCAAACCCTGATTCTTTACTGTTTAACTATCTTTGTTTAGGCAAAACAGCAGAATGACTTCACCAAAGATTTTACTAAAAGGAGAGCTATTATGTAAAGATTCTACCTTCTAATCCTTTTGGATATTGTGTGTGTGCATGTATGTGTGCACACACAAACACACAGGTGTTGGTCAGGTGCCTTCTCTTATGCAAGCTTCTGAATGATTGGGACTCTTAAGGGACGTTTTCACATGGGGCTTTTGGAGGACGCTAGCCGGCCTCTGTCCGGCCCCACTCCGGCTCCATTTTCGGCGTGTTCACACACGCGCGGCGGCAAACCCCGCCCCTTCCGGTGCAATCCCTGCGTCCGTCCGGCTTCTTGCTCTGTGTGTTCAGACGCACGGAGCTGTAAGTCCAGCCTCACTCCGACCAAAAGACCTGTAACTCCGGCTTCTGCGGCTTAAAGGTAATTCCGGGTGTCAAAAGGAATTAGCCTGCCGGCGGCGGAGCCATTCTGGAATCGGCGGCATGACCCGTTCCAGAATGGCTCCACCCGGCTTTAGGGAGGGTAGTGTGAAAACGTCCTTAGCTGCACCAATGTCCCAAAGACAAGCATCTCTCTTCCTCACTTCCTTTCTGAAACTAGTTCCATTGTTTATACTATGAATGGGAACATGAGAACGTATCTTTCTAGATACTAGCTTGATAGCTGATAGAAAAACAAATTGTAATTTTTTATTTAATAAATGAATGGATGAATGAATGAATTTGAAAGGAAAGTACTGCATTTGTGATCCTGAAGCTAGCTAAGATGGAAGATCAAGATAACTGACACTATCTTATGTGTAGGAAGTCCCAAAACCTAATCACTCCTACATATGACTACATATGACCACAGATAAACATACTAGTAAATGGCTTCGATAAGGAGAAGGTCTTCTGCTCATTACTGCAGAGGGAAAGAGAAACACAATTTAGCTTCCTATTACTTGTATCATGCTCCTTTCAAAAAATAAAACATGAAGCAGACTAATGCATCCTGCTAAAATTAGGAAGGGTACTATTCACAAAATAAAGAAATCCATGCTACACTGGCTGAGGAATTTTGGAAAATGTAGTCCAAAAACACCTTTTCCATACTTTGTTTAAATAAAATGCTTCTAAACTTTCAGGCCTATTTTCTGTCATAGCAATTCTCTTTGGTTTCCATATTGGTATGGGCACAGTGCCAGTAAAGTTGCAATGCTTTACTAGTCCTATAGCTATATCAATGCACTAGATCAGGGGTAGGCAACCTAAGGCCCGGGGGCCGAATGCGGCCCCCTGAGGCCTTTTGACCGGCCCCAGGCCGGTCCTGCCGCCGCTCCCCACTGCCGCCGGCCACCATGATGATATTGATAATAATAATAATAATAATAATAATAATAATAATATGATTTATTTATATGCCGCCCCTCTGGCGAGCCAGTCTAGGCGGTGAACAACAATATTGTTGTTATTATTGTTGTTATTACTTGTTCTTGGGGTTTTCTTGGTAAAATCTCCACAGGGATTTTGCCATGGCTTTTCTGGGGCTGAGAGAGTGTGCATGCATTTTTTAAATTTTTTTTAAATGTTTAATTTTAATATTTATTTATTTATTTATTTATGTATGGTGCTTCGGCCCCCCAGTTGTCTGAGGGACAGCAACCCGGCCCCCGGCTCAGAAAGGTTGCCTACCCCTGCACTAGATCAAGAATTTCCTTCATTATTCATATCTTCATGTGCTTATCATGGCTTCTGCGCAAAACCTATTTCCCAGCACGCACACCATTTGTATAAATATCTGTTCCCATAGGCTGCATCCTATAATGCAGTTTGACCCCACTTTAACTGCCATTCCTCCATACTAGGAATCCATGGATTTGTAGTTTGCTGTGGCACCAGACCTCTCTGACAGAGAAGGCTAAATCTTTCACAGCACTACAAACCCCAGAATTGCATAGCATTGAGCCATGACAGTTAAAGTGGTGTCATACTTCATTATTTCTGCCTTGCAGATACAGACATAGGCTACATTCCATGAATCTGTTGAAGTTAACTGGAGTCTATGAAACCTTATTCCAGAAATTTCAGTTTCAAATGTTTTATAGGGTTCCTTTACATCTTCTTATATTAAAACAGACTAACACAAGTACATCCATGAAAATTATATAGCAGTATGAAATAATTTCCCTTTTATTAATAATGTAGTATATTTATTTTATTATATGTATATTTACATACTCAAACACATGCACACTTGTATACACACACCCCAATACATACATTTCTGTGGAAACATGGGTTTTCTTATATGTATGATCTATTTAAAATGTGTTGGAATGTGCAGTTGAAATGATTATGCTTTTCAAGGGTGGAAATCATGTGTTCCTGCAGATGTTGTTCAACTGCAACTCCCAGCTTTTCTCATCTATCACAGAGTCAATACAATTCTCACCGCTACACTATCCAAAGAGCACAATGCTAGCAAAATGGTGGTCATTGTGATGGGGCAGAGTTGTGTTTGACTCCTGCCTTAATATGCTGTGAAATATTTTAGGTTCTAGTTAATGATCTGGCAGAAAAGTGCATATAGGGTGGCTACTTATGGGTGGGGCATTTTGCCACAGACTTGTAGTATGCTATTGAAATAACTGTAATTAAAAAAACCCTGTGTATTGAGCAATACAGATGATATTATACAGTGCATTCTGAACCAGTCCTGGTCTAGAACTAAACTCTATTGATTTCAGAAGGACATTGTCAGGTCAATGTATATAAAAGTGTAGTCTGATAGAGTACAGTAAGAATTCATGGCAAACAAATGAAATTATGCACTTTATGGGGATGGGAAAGTGAAAGGACAATAAATGCCTCAACGTTAGAGATGGCATAGCACCATTCTGGTGGCATACTGTGAGAACAGGAGAGTTGTGGATATGGCAAATAGGCCATAACCTAGAAGCAGAGCAAATAGTTTGCATATAGACTATCCCAGCCCCAAACCATTTGCCCTGACCTCATTTTCAAAATGCCATACCCAATCATCTGCACAGTATATACACCCACAGAATATATACCTAAATGCCTATACCAGGATGGGGAACCTTTACCCCACCAGACAGTTTGTACAATGGCTCCTACATTCCCATTTCATTCTTCATGCTATGTGGGGTTTTGGGGTATTGAAGTCCCCAACTTTCCACCAGCCACTATATGATGTGTAAGGATGGGCAGCATGAAAAACTATTTAGAGGGGGATTTGGTTGTTACATGAAGACATTCTGTCAAATGAAGGAATGAGCTACACAGATGTAAGCTGTACTTCCATCTGTGTAACTCATTAACTCATTAAGAGGATATCAACCAATAAATGAATAGATATTGTGCCTAAATTTAGACTATGGTTTTGGGAATATTACTAAGAAAGACACAACAACCAGTCACTTTTTTCAATGTGATCTCATTGACTGTTATGAGTTAAGTGTGGACTTAATTTTTTTTTCTGTCTAAAATATTACCAGCTGGAAAGCAAGATAGCGAATTGAATAAAACTATCCAGTGTGACATGTATCCTCCACCTTTTGTCCACTTCTCATGTTTTGCACATCTTACTATTTACTAATCTTACAGATGCTTGTACAACAGGAATGGACAAAACATGTAGAGATTTTTGGTATCTTTATCAAGCAGAGTGCAGTAGAGCTAGTACAATATGCATATGCAGTAGAAAGAGGAGAAAGAACTCCAGATTGTCTTGTAAGGTAAAAACAAACAAACAAACAAACAAACAAACAAAAACCCAGGAAACCTATATTTGTTGTTTCAGAAAATCCATCTTGGGATAGGAAAGGAGAAAGACAATAAAAATGTATCCACACTTCAATACAAGAGCCCCTAAAGAGTGGCTCTTGTGTGTGGCTATTAGCCATTATAAAGCTGGAGCTTATGGATGTTCTCTTCCCAGACAAAGGGAGACAAAAGATAATCTAACTTCTCAGGTGAAAGAGGAAGTGGAAATTCACTAGAAATTTGTGAAAGTCTATTATAGTGCAATCCTAATTCATAGATGTGCTAGCTGGAAGGGGTCAAAATTAGGTGCACCTGTCTCTTTTGCTGGCAGAAATTTCCTTCCTCTTTTATCATCTTCTATCATCTGATTGCAGAGATCTGCTAACAGAGTAATCTGTGAGCAAAACTGCTCTGCTGGCTAAGATCTGCCACCTGAGGAGCCAAAAAAGAGTGAAAGGGGGATGGGTTGAGTTAATTTTCATCTGAGTCTGGCTAGATCAAAGCCTCTTCTACTTGAGGACACATTCAGATTGCTAATATTAAGTTAGGCCAGTCAAATTTTAGCCAGCCAGGCTAAATAATTTTAACGTTCCTGGACTGGGATGGGTTTGGATTCAGCAGAGTTTCACCTGAACTAGGGTTGGCCTAACTGGTCTTTGTTTTTCTCTTCAAATTAGGACAGCCCTCTAGAACCTTAATTAAACTGGTTTTTCATGTGTATGTTTTTTTTTTCCAGTTAGCAAAAACTCTCTGGTGTTTTAACTTATTATGCAAATGTTATGTATTCAAATGGATGCTGCATTTCTATAGACATGATGCTATTTTAGCATTTTTAGTTGTCCCTTCACAAGTTCAACCTAAACAATGAAGAAATAGAAATAGTAAAGGATTCTCATACCTGAGACCAAACACTGATAGAAACGGGGACTGCAGTCAGGAAATCAGGAAATCAGAAGATTAAGAATGGGGAGGGTGGCTATGAAAGAACTAGTAAAGATTCTAAAATGCAAAGATACACAACCCAGCACAAAAGTTAGAATCATACAAGCCATTGTATTCCCTATTACCACATATGGATGTGAGAGCTAGATAGTTAAGAAAGATGATAAGAAGAAAATCAGTACATTTGAGATGTGGTGCTGGAGAAGAATGTTGAGGATCCCATGGACTGCCAAAAAGACAACAAATGTGTCCTAGAGCAGATCATGCCAGAAACTTCCCTGGAAGCCAGGATGACCAAACTGAGGCTGTCGTACTTCGGACACATCATGAGAAGAGAAGACTCATCAGAAAAGACAATAATGCTGGAAAAGAGTCACCATGGGTAGAGATCGACTCAAGGGCAGTTAACAACAAAAATACTAATACCTATCACTTGACACAGAGTGCTCAAGGGCTGCCCTTTCTGAAGGAAATATGGTAAGAATTTTCCAGATAAGAAATAAAGTAATGGGATCCATAACTCTAACAGACACCGAGGCTGTCATTTGCCTACCTGTGTGTATAATGTCTTTTCTTTCCTCACAGAAAAACATTAATGATCCTTGAAGTTAGTCAAAAGACAGCTTGTATTCAAAAGTATTTGTCCCATTTTCTCATAAGAGCCATATTAAACAAGGTTGCTTATGTATCAGTGCCTATTTATGCGATGTTAATTAACCAGTGACTTGAGTCCTGATATTTATTAGTTTCCTAACCTTTCTTGAGCAGTACGATTAAATACCTTCATACTGTTGTGTAGAGATAAAAAAAATAAAATAGGCAGATTAAAATGCTTTCCACTACATTTGTTTTAGTGTTTGAAGGTTAATGTTGAGTTTCTGTAACAATGTAATTGCCTTCTATGCTTAAATGGGTGGCAGTCCCAAGACTTTGCAACTGCCACATAAATCTATAAACATCTCTATATTGTACTTAATTTGGCTTTAGGTTCCTTGAAAGACAATTTGTTTCTTGTAAATGTTTGTTAGATTACCTCCCACACAATATTTTTCATACAGTCTACATCTTTAGAGACAGTAATTCATCATATGAGTAAGGGCATTTGGAAACATACCCATGGCAGGTTTCTCAGTTGTGATCCAGAAACTAAAATACATGAAGTGGGAAGTTGATTTTGCCCTCAGAAAGCAATTTCCTACCTCTTCATGGATGGCTAGTATGATTGAGATTGAAATGTATGTAGAATAATACACATCTACCACCAATTTATTTTTCTGACAGCTGACTAGAAAATTCATATACTAGCAGCAGATCTGGTTTCCTGCTGAATTTTAAAATGTGTATAATTTCCTAATTTTGAAGCCTTAAATTGGAGTGGAGAATAAAATAACATAAAGGTCTGCATGGCTTGATGTTCAAGGTAATACAGTACTGTTGCAATGCTGTCCATTTTCTAGTGTGAATTATGAATACATGCATATTACTACACCACCACTTTCATGTTAAGTTAGTAACATTCATGCAATGATATAATTTTTAATTTTAACATAGAGAAGCTGATCCAGTGGAGCCCTAGTAAGACATCTAGTACCCCAGCAAACTACTCTATACTAGCCACATTAATACACAAAAATAAAAGTTATTTCTTTTTGTTTTTTCTCCTTTTAATTCCACAATAAATAAATAAATTACCAAATACATTAAGTAACAAAAAAGAAATCATGTCACAGGCAGTCCAGATGTGAGGATAAAAGAATGATAGGCTGCATACTGTTCAGTAATTACAATCTCTTAAGTTTGTTTTACATCATAATTCAGTTTTACAATTCATAGATATAAACTGTGTTGGTCTGTAGAATAAGTATGCAGAGAGATTTTGTAACATCTTTGAGACTAACTGAAAAAAAGAACTTGGCAGCATGAGCTGTCATAGACTAAAGTCTACTTCCTCAGATATACAGTTGTCCACAATTCTTGCTTATCTGCGAGGGACGAACAGAAGGACATAAAATGGTGTACACCCCCGCAGGCACACACCTCCATTCAAGCCAATAGGGCTTGAATATTTGTGTTCTCCCTTTTTCACGGGGGGGGGGGGGGGGTCCAGAATGGATCCCTCGTGAAAAAGGAGGGGCGATTGTATTTGCATTTCCTCAGAATTTGCAATTCCTCAGAATTTGCAATTCCTCAGATGTATTTGCATTTCCTCAGCTGCATTACAATTCTCTGGGGCCCGCCCGCCTGCCCACCCTTCCTTCTTTCTCTCCATCCTCCCAAAGCCCAGCTGCACCTTCTCCCACAGGACTGGGGGGAGGGGGAAGAGTGCTGGGGGGATCACATTCTTTTGGCTTACTCCCTCCATCCTCCTCTTTCTCCTTCCTCTTTCCACCTCTCTCTTTCCTCTCCTCTTCCTCCTTCCATCTGATCGGTGGAAATATGTTGGGCATTCGAAGACCTCCAGGATGTGCTGTGTTGCTGTTCACTGCCTGAGAATTGAGGGGGTATGTCAGAGGGCCTCCTTCAGGTCTGGCAGGGGATGTGGGAGAAAAGGCCAGAGGTGGCGGCCTCAACACGGAGCCCGTGGTGGGTAGGAGGACCCCTGGGAGTGGAGCAGAAAGTTGCAGCCCTTGCTGGGGGAGGCAGGCGATGAAGGCTTCCCTCCCTTTTCCTCCTGGGCGATTCCAGAGCTCACTGATCACATCCCTCAGCATCCCTCAGCCATTGAGATGTTACTGCATTGAGGAGGGAAGGACCCTGTACGTAAGTGGGAACTACATGGAATAATGGCATAATTTGCTTCTATAGTGGGAAGTAAGCATTGCTCTCGATCGATTCAGCCACCCGATGTCAACATGATTCACTAACTGGTGTAAATGTAAGTGGGAATGACCCTTACGTATAGTTTTATAATTATTGTGCATACAGTCATCAACATTTTCCCCACAAACCTACATTTGCATCACAGCTCCCCCAACATGACCATTTCCAAGTTGCTGGAGAGTGAGGGAGATTAGCAGAGAGGCAAGACCTCCCTGCAGATGGTTGTTGCTATGCATCCAGCTACACAAAGATAGCTGGGCATATCTTTGCTGATCTCCCTGTACTCCAGCAGAATGGAAATGGCTGTATTGGGGAGAGGCCTGAACTAAAAAGGCAAAGTTTAAAGGTGGCCTTAGGCAACATAGCTACATCTCTATAGCTGCATATTCCAGGACAGGATCTTGACCATATTTTCTAGCAACCCTTCCATAAATATTTTCCATAAAATTTTGCAAGCTTCCCCACCACCACCATTATTAGATATGCATGCACATTTCATCCAATTTTGATGCAAATAATTTAAGTTTGGACAAAGATGTAAAGAATATGTAAACATTTTCTTGTCCCTGATGCATCAGTACACGCCACTGAGAAAATGGTCAACTCCTGCAAGATTTGATTTCAGGACATTTGAGGAATTCATTTTCTTTGTTTACTTGGTTTTTGTTTTGCTTTCCACAAAAAAATAAATAAATCCCAAAATGCACAGAAAATATAATAATAAAAATGCACAAAAGTGCAAAGGGGGGAGAGTGTCAGAAAATCCATATGTATTGTTCCAGATGAATACAAATAAAAACATAATAATGTAATGAACATTTTTAAAACATTAAAATGAATAGTCACCATGAAAAGAATATTGCAGTTGCCCTGTTTTTCTTAGTGAGATCTCCCAAGCACCGAGGAACTCTATTTGTACCTGGAAAATGAAAAGAAGCAAACATCATTTCCATCCAAAGCCCTTTTGTTGTTGTTGTTAACTGCCCTCTAGTCAATCTCGACTCATGGCAACCTATTGGCATATCTAGATACTGTCTTGATTGAAATCACAGTTACAATCTGTAGAGCCAATTTCTTAAGAAAAAATATGAAAAGCAAATTACTGTTAGAACTGACCAATTATAAAACTGAAATAATCAGTATCTTCTGTGCTGACCAAAACCTTAGCTTTTCAGAGAGGGTATCTTTTGCCAGTTTCAGACTAGTAGTAGCCCTTTTACAGAAGGATTCAAAGGGCAGCCTCCAAGTAGCTGAGGATAAGCCAGACTAGAATTGAAAACACGTTTGTTAGCTCTGCTTTACAATGAAGAAAATTGTACCCTTCCCCTGAGGTTTAAGTTAAATTGGATGCAGATGTTTTAAAGCAATTAAGTACTGTTCCTTAAGCCTGAATATATAATTATGGATAACATACAAGGAAATGATAATCTCCAAGATATTTCTTTTCAACATTGTTGTATGCAACTGTATTGCTCTATTATTTCCGTGCCCTTTTTCTCTGTATACCACAAAATGCCTCTTTCCTCCCATCAATCCTTTTTAGGCATTCATTCATCCATCCTGAATGTGCTTGTGAGAGGGAAGAGTTCTGTGCCTCTGCTGCATGCACATTCATCAGTATGTGTTTGCAAAGAGTTATTTGCATAAATTGTAATGCAGGTCAGGAGAGGAGCCTTTCCCATGATATTCCACATCAGTAAAGATTTGCTATCAACGCAATTACATAGAATCAAAGTTGGAAGTGGTACTACAGGTAACCTAATCTAATACTTTGCTTCGAAGTAGTAAGTAAATTGAGAATTATTTTAAATATATATAATAGGAAGTACAGTTGTCTCTCCATTTTCATGGACTAGGAATCCGCATCCCTCACCCGTTCATGGGTGGCAAAAAGAGAGAGGCAAAATGGGCCACACCCCCAGAGGTGCACACCACCATTCAAGCCAATGGGACTTGAATATTGGTAATTTTCCATTTTGCATTGGGTCCAGAACAGATCCCTGAGAAATGTAGGGCAGCTGTATAATCTTTCTACATCCAAGGTAGGATGATATCCCATTTTCTCCAGCCTTAACTGAAAAATATTTCTCCCATGAGTCCCTCTAACACATTCCAACATATGTAACTCCAGTTTAGGAGCCAGCATGGAATGGTTTTTAAGTGTTGGACTATAACTTTGGAGACCAGGGTATGATTCCCAGCTTGACTATGAAACCTACTGAAACCTAGGGCAAGTCACATGCTCTCAGCCTCAGAGTAATGAAATATATAGATATAGGATGGCAGACACCTGGCTTAACACAACTACATATGAAAGGGATCTAGGAGTCCTAATAGACCACAGGTTGAACTTGAGTCAGCAGTGTGATGCAGCAGCTAAAAAGGCCAATGCAATTTTAGGCTGCATCAATAGGAGTATAGTGTCAAGATCAAGGGAGGTAATAGTGCCACTGTATACTGCTCTAGTCAGGCCTCACCTGGAGTACTGTGCCCAGTTCTGGGCACCACAATTCAGAAAGGATGTTGAGAAACTGGAGCATGTCCAAAGGAGGGTGACTAAAATGGTGAAGGATCTGAAAACCATGCCCTATGAAGAATGACTTAGGGAACTGGGTATGTTTAGCCTGGATAAGAGATGGTTAAGATATGATAGCCCTGTTTAAGTATTTGAAGGGGTGTCATATTGAGGAAGGAGAAGGCTTGTTTTCTTCTGCTCCAGAGAACAGGACCTGGACACAACAGATGCAAGCTACAGGAAAAGAGATTCCACCTGAACATTAGGAGCAACTTTCTGACAGTGAGACATGTTCAAAAGTGGAACACACTCCCTCAGAGACCTCCTTCTTTGGAGGTCTTTAAACAGAGGCTTGATGGCCATCTGTTGGGTATGCTTTGATTGAGAGTTCCTGCATGGCAGGGGATTGGACTGGATGGTCCTTGTGGTCTCTTCCAACTTTATGATTCTATGAATAGCAAACCCCCTCTGAATAAATCTTGCCAAGAAAACCTCACTCTCTAGGGTTGCCATAAGTTGGAAATGACTTGAAGGCACACAACAACAACAATTATTCCAACTTAGGGGCTATGCAAACGGGCAGGAAAAGGTGACCTGAAGTTGCCTTTTTCCTAAGCTTCAGCAACTGCACTGCTTGCCCTGAGGTTGCCCTAAATGGGGACAGAGCAATTGCACTGGGGGGAGTCAATGCAGCTTTTCCAAGGCTGTATTGAAGCCCCAGCAACCACACCAATAGTGCCAAGGACACTGCAAAGGGAGACGGAGCAACTGGATGGGCTGGCAGCGGCTGCTTTAATTTTTTTTGTTCTCAAATCCATGTGCACGTGCACAGTAACATCGCTCCACATCTGCGCATCTGTGCAGGAAAACACTCCTGTGCACTTGCACAGGACTTGTTATAGGGTCTACTATACAGTCTGTCGCTCTCTGTGTCCAAAGATGACTGAAGTTCGGCATCCCTGTGCACCAGCACAGGGGTCTGTCATACACCGACATATCATGCAAGGATTCGCTGATCTCTGCTTCCCTCCAAGGAGTGGGTGCAGTAGACAGGTGCCACTGATTGTACCATCTTTGGGGTGAAGGAACGGGTTTGTCACCTGAAAAGACACTCCATCATTCTCCACAAAACATGTCCCACACAGATCAGGGGGGAAGGGAGAGGTACATGCAAGGGAGGTGTGTGTGGACAGACTTGATACATGCAGCTGGTGGTCACGCAAGGGACATAGGGCCTCTACAGACAGATGGCTGTGGGACGCCCCAAGAAGCTGCAGATTGGGGCCAAGGCTGCCCCACGCCTCAGCCCTGATCCACCCTTATGGCGCCTCTGAAAAGGAACGCTAAAATAGTGCTCCTTTCAGAGGAGCCAAAAGGGGCACTGGAAGAGGCGCTGGGCACCTCTTCCACGTTCCTTCCAGCTCAGTGTGTCCGGACGCTGAGCTGGAAGGACGTTGAGCCAGAAGGACGTCATCGGAGCACCCACTGTGTGCAATGGTGGGCACTCCAATGACATCTTCAGGAAGGAGTTGGGGCGCCTGGCGTCCGGCTGCCCCTCCCCTTCCTGGGCTTGAAGACGGTGCTTTTTGCCATCTGCATCCCCCCATAGTCAACAGGACACATGGACAAACATTACTCCAGGAGCCCCCCCATCATGCCAGGAAGTTATGTGCAAGTCTTATGCACACCTGCACAGAAGAGGTCACAAAAGCCTCTTTCATGCAAATTGCTGTGCACGCTGACAGCAAGCATACATCCAACAAAATGAATTTATTGTCATAACAGAGGACAGTTGCTAGGTTGCATGCGTAGGGTTACAATTAGGGTTAGGGTTATGGTTACAATTAGGGTTAGGGTTCTAATATTCAAGCGCACCTGCTTCAATGCATCCTGGAAGAATAGGGCGCTTTAAATTAAATCTTGCATCATAGGGTGCATGCTTTGGAACACCAAATCAATTTTCGCTGCACATGCGACAGTGCATTTATACAGCTATTTTCTGGTGCATCAGTGTTGCTGCATACATACACACATGTAAAGGTGCACATCTTCACCAAAGGAGCAGAAAAAAGCAGCTCCTTTATGGAGTGGCTTTTCTTGGCATACGATGGCTAGAGGTCACTTTCCTGGAGACTTTTAGGTGTGAATCATCTAAAGGCCACACCTACAAGTCACCCTCAAAGTACCCCTTTTTGCCCATCTGCATAGCCCCTTACTTTTCTGAACTATATTTCATTTAGGAGTGTGTTCTCTTCACTCTGTTTTCTTGTAATTTAAACTATGGCTTCTTGTCATATGATATCTTTGATGGATTTGCTAGCCATTGTTTTTTTCCCCCTGACGATGACATCCTTTCACTTTTCTGAAAATATTTATTTTAAATATGACTGCTTGAATCCTATTGTCAGACTCCTGCTAGAGTATATCCCTGGTATTTACCTAAAGATTGGCTTCTTTTCCAGCAACTGAATCAATTATCTACTCTAGTTGAGACTTAACAATAGGATTCTATCTGACATATTTCTTCAACATTTGGCTATATCCTGTGCCTTTCAAATTCTACCTTTTTTCCATAGTTCTCCTCAGTATCTCTTCCACCACTTCTTCTGAACTGTACCCCAAACTGAACAGATGCTTACATTCAGTGGCAAGTCCAAAGGAACAGATAATATGTATATAAATGATGACATATCATTCAATAACTGATTCAATACGTAGGTCTACTGAAACTGGGATTAGCAATTTGACTTACACCAAACTACTTTGAGAAGATCTTGCTTATGATGAATAGCCATGACTGATTTTCAAAATTCTTGCATATATCTTGTTAGGAGAAAAGAACTGCTGATAAGTTTACTTGTCTAAAGATCAAAGTAAAGGTAAAGTAGAGGTCCAAAGATCAATTTCTTAGTTATATCCATTTAAAATTAATAAATGGCTTGTCATTTTGAAAATCAGAATTTGAGTCATGCCATTGCAAGTAATAATGTAAGGCAGCGCTTTTGAATGACTTCTGCTAAGCTAGGCTGTGTGGAATTTCTTCAAATATGCTTTGGTATAGATAGTTTAATGCATGGAGTAGGAATTATGCAGCCCTCCAATGTTGCTGGGCAGCAATTCCTGGCATTTTTCACAATTGGTTAAGCAGGATAAAACTGCTAGGACATGCAGTCTGATAAGATTTGGACAACTTCTTCATTTCCCTAACACACCTCTGAATAAATATTTATATTTGAAGCTGCTAGACATATCCAAGATAGGCTATTCTTAGGTAAATTACCATAGCCACATTCAAAGTATGTTGGCATTGATGGAGGCATAGATTAATTCTAATAAAGAATTACTTTGCATTTGTAACTACAGACCTAAAGAATCAAGCCCTGGAACCCACTTTAAATTAGTTGCTCCACAGCTTGGGGGTAGGAGGGGCTAGACACATTATCCTGAAGTGACCTACTCACTCACACTGCAAACCGCAATTTCTCAGAGCAGCTTCCTCAAGTTTCAAGTGGGTTTGAGACAATTGTAACAATTCTTCCTTGATAGTGAATATATGGTATATCTGAGTACAGACAACCGTATATAATTGACTATAGGTTAAGAAATTTATGCTCAAAAATTGACCCTAAAACCTTGGGTTGACTTATATACTGGTCAATATGGTAATGCTGCTTAGAAAGGTCCTGAAAGAAGAACCCCCCCCCCACTCTCTTGGCTTCAACAGTGATCTCTGAAATTGCTGGCGAAGCAGTGTGTGTGTGTGTGTGTGTGTAAAAGAGGTGAGTCCTTCTCCATGGGATGGTAAAAGCTTCTCTCTTGTCTGTTTCCTCTTCTCTCTGGATCTCTCTGCCCATGGGACACCCCACTTCCCCCACTTCCCTTCCTTTCTCAATCAAGTGTTAAAAGCTTCTCCTCCAGCACTAGGGAAGTGGTGTTAGGTGGTTGGGAGAGGTCCAGAGACAAAGAAGGAGGGAGGGAAGTGCTGTTTTCCTTCTATTTTGTCCTTTACATCCTTTCTTACTAGGTTCTACCCTCAACCTATCTAGGGGTCATATCAAAATCCATGCTTTTGGACCTAAAACCTTCCCTTGACTTATACATGAGGGCAACTTGTACACAAGTATATACGGTAGTTACAGAACCATTACTAGGTCCATTACTAGAGATATGGAGCAGGGTGTTATCAATATGCTGATGAAACCCAAATATTCTGCTCCATGTCTTGGTCAGCTGCCATGATGGCAGATGGTGGTTCTCCCCTCAATCAATGTCTTGAAGTGGTAATGGAGTGGATGAGGAAAAAATGACTCAAACTGAATCCAGACAAAACGGAGGTACTTACAGTAGGGGCCCCCAAAGCAAGGATTGGGTTGCAACCTCCAGTCCTGGATGGGGTCACACTCTCTGTTAAGGACTGTGTTTGCAGTCTGGGGGTGCTCCTAGACTCGTCGCTTCACATGATAAATCAGGTGAACGCAACAGTCAGGCGCACCTGTTATCAGCTCTGGCTGATATGCCAGCTGTGCTCTTTTCTGGAAGTAAGGGACCTAGAAATTGTAGTACATGCACTGGTAACCTCACGACTCGACTTCTGTAATGCACTCTACATGGGGCTACCCTTATATCTAACTTAGAATCTGCAATTAGTGCAAAACATGGCAGCCAGGTTGATCACCAGAACATCTAGGAAGGATCATATCACTCCGATATTAAGATCTCTCCATTGGCTGCCCATCAGTTTCCGAGCACAGTATAAGGTGTTGGTGATGACCTTTAAAGCCCTATATGGCCTGGGTCCAACTTACCTTAAGGATCACCTCCTTCCATATAATCCGCCCTGCGCTCTCAGGTCCTCTGGGAGGAAGCTTTTTCAACCAATAAGAATCAGACTGACGGCTACCTCCCAGAGGACATTCTCTGCCACCGCTCCCAGACTTTGGAACACCTTGCCAGATGGCTTTTAAAAAGCCATCAAGACGGATCTCTTTCGGCAGGCCTATCCAAAATAAAACCATCTCCAATCCTGATTACTCTCCTCTCTTCTATTTTTGTTTGCCCCAGAGGGCAATTTTAAATTGTCTATGTTTACATTGATTTTAATTGAGACTGTATTTAATGTATTTTAAGGGGGGGTTACGCTTATTATTGGGGTCTGTATCTGTTTTAGCTGGAAGCTGCCTTGATTGCCATGGCAAAAGGCAGGGTATAAATAAATTATTAT
Source organism: Phrynosoma blainvillii (assembly GCA_026167975.1). Taxonomy (NCBI): domain Eukaryota; kingdom Metazoa; phylum Chordata; class Lepidosauria; order Squamata; family Phrynosomatidae; genus Phrynosoma; species Phrynosoma blainvillii. The sequence goes on from JANUYF010000002.1 coordinate 82,638,841, forward strand.
TATTATTATTATTATTATTATTATTATTATATCCGTTACTCTAATGCAGGATGCTAACCTATATTTTTTATCCTTACACATTGAATATCCTAGCTAGAGTTCATGGAAATTTATGGCCTAGCACCATCTACAGGGATTTGCTTTGCATGCCCCCACCCCCACTATATTGAAGTAGAATTTCATTATCTTCATTTTGAGTTTACACAATATGTCATGAGATATAATAATTGCTTTCTTTGTTCCTCATCCATGTCTTGACATAACATATCTGCACTGAACAGACCAAAGCCCATATTCAAGACTATTGTGATGAATGGCCTCAGAGGTGACCTGTTATAATCTCAGACTGTAGTCACTCAAGAGAGCTGGAGCCTTCTCTTATTATGAGATGCATATCTATGTCTTTATGAGGGGGGAAAAAACACTATGTTGTGCCAAACTGAAAGATCTTGTGTTATCTGTTCTGTGTTGCCTGTTGCCTGGAGTCAGGAATAGCTGAGGTGATCCAAAAGAGGAACTATTTCTTAAGAAGGACAGGCTATGTACATGCCCATTTTTCTTATCCAGAGCTCAAGTCCTTAGCAGGACTCATCTAGATGTTGCGACTTCCATCTAGACTCACTAGATATTCTTGAGATTTACATTGATTTAAGATCATGAGAAAATATATGAATCTTCCGTATTTATTCAAGATACAAACACTGAAAATAAATCAAAATGGTATCACCATTGATTGGTCTTTAATTGCAAGCCAACAAGATATCAGTCTGCCAGGATGTGACAGGAAGACATGTAGGCCTGACTGAAATGAATAAAAGCTGAATCATAGGCCTTTCAAGGAATCAGTCAACCAGAGGAAAGGGAGAGTCAGGGGCTCTACAGATGGCCCCTAAGGGGCGGCTCTGTGCCGCCCTTGGAGGCACCGGGTGAGGGCCACAGCAACCATACTCCACAGACCCAATCCAGCACTTTGTGGCTCCAAAAAGAGCTGGCAAATGTCGCTTCTTTTTGGAGTGGCAAGAAGCCACCCTTGCACCTTTTCTGCACTCCTTTGGTGCAGCGTGTCTAAACGCTGTGTCAAGGGAGTGCCCTGATGCCACCCACCATCTGTTTGGGTGGACAGCATGAGGACAATGTGGGAGTGGAGTAGGGGTGGACGGCGTGCAGTCACCATCTCTCGACTCCACCCTCAGCCCAGCCCTTTTGGCTGGTCTTACAGGCCCTCAGACTAAAGAGGATTTGTCAAGAGGAAACTGAGTAAAGTGAGTTGAGAGAGTCAAAGGGAACAGCACAGTGGCAGCAGACTGAAAATTTCAGCTAATATTCTTTTTGGAGTATACTAAGAGGTATACTGAAGATAGCTTAGGCCTGAATTCATGTATTCCAAAGCTGAGCAAGAAGGAATTACAACAGTTTGTCAACTGGGCCAGATTTGTTATGAGAACTGAAATAATATGTGAAAATATTCAGGAAATTATCAAAAACATGTTTCTCATGTATTGATAAACTCTGATGAGAATACTGGACTGGTGAGAATCTTCATAGTTTGGGACTTATTCTGCCCCAAATTTCTGCAAAATATTTTTGCACAGAATACATAAGTTTCTGCACAAATTAGTGATATAATTCATCTTCTGTGAAATGCTGTTAGCGGCACAGAAAGTGCTGTTCCCTGGGCAAGAATACCATATACAATTTTTGTGCAGAGTAAGTCCTGAACTAGTCTTTAAATACAGTTTCTAATACTTTCTAACACCAGGAAGAAAATTGCTAAAATTCCTCATTGTTGCCCAGAAGAACAATTTTTACTGAAGAATTACATCACTAATCTGCTAAAAAAAAGTTGGGCTCAGTTAGTTAGGATGTCTTCAAATAGTGGCCAGAAGGTACATTCAGTTCAATACCTCTAACCTAAACTATGAATTTCTTCTGAGGATGTAGACCAGGAGGATAAAGGATATGGACCAGGAGCTTTTTCAGACAAGATAGTTCATTCCAGTATCACTTGAAAACTCTTTTTTTTTCTTTGCAGGATAGTTATGGGGTCATATACATTCCCACCTCTTTCCCGTTGTGATCCATTTCCTTATCACTGCTAAACCACTTTAGTAGCCAGTGCCAGCTGTATAGCAAGCAGGTTGGCAATTCTTGTTCCTCCCACTGTTATTGAACTCCATCGCCTGATGATAAAATGGGCTAGGAATATTGGAAAAGAAATCCATATAGAAAAATGGACACAAGCCAAAAAGTGACATATAAATTCACCAAAAAAAATTTTTTTTTTTTCAAAATGGAGACAAGATGGCACTTGACTCCAGCTAAGCTGGCTAAGATCTATAAAACCAACAGCCCTATCTGTTGGAAATGTCAAAAAAGTTATGGATCTTGGTTCCACACGTGGTGGACATGCCATGTAACAGCAAATTTTTGGAAAAACCTTCATGCCACAATTTGTCAAATTTTGAATATTTCTTTTGACTGTACACCAGATTTATGTCTGTTAAATATGTTACAAAATATACAAACTACAAATCAAAAAGACTGTGGAATTTAATGTTATACATGATTACATCTGCAAGAATCCTGCTGGCACAAATGTGGAAAACAGCTGAAGTTCCCTCTATAAATAATTGGTTATATAAACTGTTTGAAGTAGCTGAATTGGATAAAATATCTGGTAGTATCGATGGAGAATCTTATTGTAAAAATAAGGAAAGCTGGAATATCCTTCATGTATATTGTGATAGAATATGGAGTAAATAATCTCAGAAAAAGAATATAAGTAGTAGATAATTAAGATAATATATTTCTTTAGGAATTTCAACAAGATAAAATTTATGAGTTAGCATTTATTTGTAAAATAAAAAGAAGTTGTTAATGATAAAGAATAAGCTTACAACATAAAGATGGGACATATGAAATTTCAAAATTTTAAATTATTTTTTTTTATTTTTAATTGTTTTATTCTTTTAAAATTTTCTTTAAAAACATCAAATTTTAACCAAATATTTGCTATGTATATGTAAAAACATTTAAGTTGTGCATATGATATTTTATTTTGAAAGTATAATTTTAATTTTCTTAGGGCCTCTTTTCGTCATGTTGGAGGCAGGGAAGGGAAGGTGCAGCCGCATGCCAGCAGCCCCAAACCCTCCCTGAAGACGTCCTGATTCTACGTGCCCTTACGCATGGCACTTGGTGTCAAGACGTCCTCCCAGCATAGCGTTCCCACGTGCTACACCGAAAGAGGCAGAGAAGAACCGTGCGGCGGCTCTTGGGGTGACCTTTTGCCACCTCTAATAGGAGTGGCATTTTGCTGCTCTTTTAAGAGGCGGCAAACAGGAGAATCAGGGCTGCTGTGTGTGCTGTTTCCTGGGACGGCCCAGGGCCGCTGTCTGCATTCCCTCCCCCCTTAGTTGTTTATGACACAGCTATTAGCATTACATTCAGTGATATATTGGAATTATGATTTATGAATAACATTAATGCAAAAAAGCAATACTAAGGATTCTGTATGGTGTGAAATGGGAGGAGGTCAATGGGGTGAGGGTGACACCATGAGTTCCCACACTGGGTGACAACAACCCTAGGGATGCCACATCACCATTGGTCAAAATCAACTTGAGGGCTGTTAACAACAGCAACAATATTTGGTTCAGTTTAAATAATCTCTTGGTCTGCCTCCCCTTCCTAAATCTTTCCCCAGCTACTGCAAAACATGGGGGTTAAGCAAATGGCTTTACTAGAAATAATGGAAGCAGAAGTTAAGGAGCAAGATATTAAAGCAGGACTATAACATTAATCACTACATACTTCTAAATGTAGGAATGCAGTGGCTTAGTGGTTTAGGCACCAATTCTGACAATTGTACGATCAGAAAGTTGGCAGTTCAATGCCTGAATGCTGCGTGATGGGGTGAGCTCCCATCACTAGTCCCAGCTTCTTCCAACCTAGCAGTTCGAAAGCATGCAAATTCAAGTAGATAAACAGGTACCACTTCGGTGGGAAGGTAACAGCATTCTATGCAGTCATGCTGGTGACATGAGCACTGGAGTCATCTTCAGACAATGGTGGCTCTTCAGCTTAGTAACGGAGATGAGCACAACCCATGGGGTAAAAATAGCAATGCCATTTAAGTGGGCATTCACATGTCAGTGGTATAGGTAAGAAAAATAGTGGTGAGATTTAAAAATGTGTTCACCACACAAGTGGTACACTTGCAGAGATTTCTACAAGAGGAGTCTTTCATAATCTACTTTCACAGTTGTATTATTCAGCTGCTTGCTTCCAAAGCTAACCACAGATATTACCTTCTGTCATAAACAAATAGGAATGAGCCCAGGGAAATAATGGTTCTTATATTCTTTTACAGTGTATGCACACACAACACAGTGGTTTGATACCACTTTAACTCCCATGGCTATATCCAGTGGAAAATCTGCATGTGCAGTTAGCTAAGATATGTTTCCTGATTTAATTCAGGGTAGTAAATGGGCAGAGGATTTGAAGTTTAAATCCCAGGAATCCATAGAATGGAACCAAGACAAGTAAGGTGGTGTCAAATTGTTGTAACTGCATAGTATGGATAAATTTTCACCATTCCAGACTATAATATGAATAAAGTTATTGTCTAAGAAAGGCAGGTTGGTATGCATCATATTCCCCACTGGATGTGTTCGTTCTATGATAAGAAGTTTTTAGTTCAGATGGAAGAATAGACCCTGACACTCATTTTTAATATTTCTACTTCTCATATATATGTTACATTAAATATATATAGTTTTACATCTGATACTAACAAGGAAAAACAACCAACAAAATTATACCAATGGATTTAGATGGTAGGCTGAATGAAACTGTGAAGTTTATGATGAAATCACAATTAGATTGTAACATCATTTCTCTATTGTGCAGGGAAACCTACATTTATGCTGCCTCCTTTATGGGAGCAAAGTGAAGGTAGGATTTGCATGTTGTTAAGGAATCATACAGTCTCTTCACTGGCTCTTCCCAGATCAATTCAACTCACATTCTCAAAATTCCAGTTTTGTTACCTGATTGTTGGCTCTCAGAAAAGCATCCACAAGCAGGATTCCAGCCAATATATGTATAATATCAGTTGGCATAATGCTAATTGTCTTTTTAAAAAAGCCAGTCCTATGCAGTAAGATGCATAGGGAAGTGCTGCTTATTTTGCTAGGCTCAAACTATAGGTATAAGGCAACTTAAGGTAAGGGGAAATAGATAACACGTGATAGGAATATGAGTTCTAAAAAGATGTCCTGAAAAGAAGACACTCCTTGGCAATTTAAAAAACAAAACAAAGACCAAGACAAAGTCCAAATAGTGAGAATCAGATCAGGCCCTTGATGAAGTTCTACTCTTTGAGATAAGCCAGACTGACTCTGTAATCTGCTTAGATAGGGAGATGCCTGGGGTGCTGATGTCCTAGTAGAAAATATATATGCAGACATAAATGAAATCCTTTTGTAGTGCACAGGTAGTTTGGTCATGCTTTTTGTATTTTTGGTCACTAAACTCCCTGATATCTACCTCAGACTCCTCTTAATCAAGGAAGCATGTGTAGTACCCTGAGATGAACAGTAAAGAAGTGAAAGACCATAAAATCTGGAGATAGAAAATCTTTGGAGTTGTGTATTTCCCATTTATGTGCTCTGGAAATGATTGTCACTCAAAGCAATTCTTTTGCTCTGACAGCAGCTGGCCAGTGGCAGGCCTGCCACCATCCGATTTCCCTTATTTGTCACTAAAAGCTAGGGATTCCCCCCCCCCCCCATGAAATATTCATCTTTGGTAGATCAGGCTGCTCTTTCCTGTCAAGTGGATGACTGTCAGCCTCGGAGGCAGCTGTACATGTAAATTAATCATCCCGGTATAGTTCCCCCTTCTTTTCCTCCTCTCAACACAAGATACATCCATCCAGAGTAGATTTTAAATATAAAAAGATATTGTTTATTATTTTTCATTCCACTTCAATAAAAAAATATTTCCTATCCCCCCCGCCTTCTGACATTTCCTATCAGGGAGTGCTATCAAATACTAAAAAAATAAAGTCAAAAAAGATTGTGCTCAAGGGAAAGAAAATACATCATGGGAAGATAATAAAGCTTGGGTATGAGTGGGCTCATCACTTTTTCAAGATATCAATACATGTGAAGGTTATTTCTACAACTGTGTTCAAATGGTCCTTAAAATTCTCCACCCAGAATTGTGGAAAACATTTCACCATTTTTTTCCAGGAGGAGAAGGAGAAATTCTCTAACAGTGTCTCAGGTGCAGGTGCAGCTAGGGGAGGGGAGACATGAACCTTATGGCCCATACAGACATGTTGGAATATGGATGGGATATACAGTCAAAGCAGAAATGTAGAGATGTGTGTGTAGAAAAATTTCTGATGGGAGCAGTGTCTGGGGTAAACAAAGAGGACTCAGCCAGCAGGGGGTTTAAAGCCAAAACAAGTTCACACAGTACAGAATAACAAAAACACTTTGAGCCTGAGAACAGGATATTAACAGATAAACATATGAACTCATTTAGCTCTCATGAGAATCAGGTCACATGGGGAATGACACATAGCTAGATGCTGGGCTAGAGGCTGGGTTACAGCAGATCATCCAATCATCATAAAGGTTAACAACCAAGAGGTGGAGTATGGGAAGGGCCAAAAGTTTCTTTGTTCACTTTGTTATATACTTGCTGAACAAAAACTGTAACTATTCTAATGCTAATGCTGTAATACTACAACAACATCTACAAGATGTGATCCTATGGTTTTTTGCCATCGGCAAGATGGATTGTATATATTTCTTTATGCAACAATGAAGCTTTGATTTGGATTTACAAAATGTGTCTTCATGGAGACAGCATTTCCAGGATGGCTGGTGAAGGAAGCTGGTTCCTGAACTCTGCTGCAGTTTTCAATCACAAATAAAGTTCGGGTATGAGTGGGGCTCATCACTTTTTCAAGATATGAATAAATGTGAAGGATTATTTCTACAACTGTGTTCAAATGGTCCTTAAAATTCCCCACCCAGAAACTTTTGGGGAAAACATTTCACCATTTTTTTCCAGAAGGAGAAGGAGAAATTCTCTAACAGTATGTCTCAGGTGCAGGGAACACGATTGCAGCTAGGGGAGGGGAGGCATGCACCTTTTGGCCCATACAGACAGTCCCCTAGACAATTATTTCCCATTCTTCAGAGCAGCCTATACTTCTCTATCTGAAAAAGTCCTATGGGAAGATTTACCTTCTCTTCTCCAGCATAGGAAGCTGGACAGGCAGCTGGATACTAGAAATGTTATTGTATAAAGCAAAATAGGACATTCACATACCCTATTCAGCTAGATCATAAATAAGCCAAGCATGAGAATACTGAAGGTTTTCTTGCTAGAAGTTCTCCAAAATTTTCTTTCTTTGAAGTTTTCGAAATGAATTTCTCTTCAGTTTTTGTATAACTGAATGAGAAGGGTCAAGCTTTTTGAAGTAGTTTCAGACACAACTCTAGCTCTGACCTTCAATATCCCTCAATCCACCCCTCTCCTTCAGTAGCCATGAAACTACAAGGGAATATTTGCTTCATCATAACTTGCCAAAATATATTATCTCCCTAGACATATAAAAACACAACTGTATTTCCTTTTGCAGCCACTTCAAATAATAAATTGGGAAGCTTAAATATTCAAAATCTGACATCTTAAATTTGTGAAAACACAGCACTGCAACACCTATCTAAAATCCATTAAAACCCACTATAAGAAAAGCTGGGTCTAAAACATTGATTGGCTGTTGCTGTTGCTTATTTCCAAATAAGACTTCAGGCTTTCCCTTTCACTGTTCAAATACAAAAGTATCTTAACTTAACTGTGTTATGGATGTATCTGTGAAAAAGGTTTTTTCTTTCTTTCTGATATCACTGTTGACTTGGGAAAGCCAAGAAATCACAACTGTGAAGTCTTAAGCAGTCATAGATTTGTTACGAGAAGGCAATATTGTCTTTTTCCTAATGACAATAAACTGGTAATACTGAACTAAAGTCTCTTCTGAAATAAGTTGTCTGTATTTGGATTAGTGGATTAGACAAGATGTGATAGACAAAGTGAGTGGATTAGACAAGACATTTGAAACACTGAAATATTGTGCCAAAGGCACACCCAAGGGAACCATTATTGAAATACTAGAAGCTCTGTAAAGCTTTGTAGGACAGTTCTCCGCTTTAATATCACTTCCCCAGAGGACTGCATATTTTGCTCCTTCCTTCTTCCTTTTCTTCATAGGCATCTTTAACCTACCATTATTTTTTATTATTTTTCTTGCTGTTACACACTAGTCATTTCTAAATAACCTTGTGACACTATACAGTTATGGGTTTAGTTTAAAGACAATCAAAGAGAAGAGCTGACAGTTAAAACCAATGTTATGACTGCTTTCTATTCTTCCATCTCCTGCACCAGCCCACACTACAAACAAATATTCCTCGGTGACATGTATATTGCTGGCTGTTGTGAGGTATAGAACTGTAACCACAACAATATTCTTAGACTCCACCGTGTTTAATGCAATTTACAGTCCAATCTTAAACATGTCTAATAGAAAATAAGGCTCTTTTTTGCTCATTGGGCCTTATTCATAGAATAGCAGGGATGAGTGAGTAGTCTTAAATTAAAATTATTTAAAACCTATGTTTTGGGACTTATTGTCAAAAAAATTTCCTTCACTAAAATCAGTTTGCACTTCAGCTCATATATGACATGGCAGCTCTTCAAATATTTTTCATGTCCCTGGGTGCTTTTTGAAGTTTTACTATCATTTGAACATTATGTATTTTCCTCACTTAAGTTACACTGTCCTTTTGTTGGTAGCTTCAGACCCTGAGTTACTAAGGAGCTGGTGTGCATTCCATAATTTTACAGTAGTTCGGTCAGTTGATGTTTCACCACAAAATCTCATAATTGAATACTGTATAATATATTCTTAACAGATCTTCAAGAATATCTTGATAAGCCACTCTAGAAATTAATCCATGAATATAACGTGATCAGGATTTTTTTAAAATTTATCTCATATGTTTATTTATCTCATACATTTAAGATAATCCTGGTATGCATTACCAATCTTACTTTATAGCGGTAATAATATCCTGCCTACTGCTTTTACTGTTTTTAATCAGTTTTGGTTAGACCATTCCATGGCTAACTAGGACAAATCCTGTAATTAGGATCATAAATATTTATATAAGATTTATGTAGCTGCAATTTTGTTTTGTAGGTTTGCAAATATCTACCATGTTCACTATGCCTTTGCAAACCAACTGTTCTTAATAACATTGCATCCAAAATCAATGCGTCCTAAGAGATTTCCAGAAGCAGATAAAACTCAAAGTGGCAGAATTCTATCAGCCATAAAATGTAAATGTTTCTCAGGTTCCAGGATTTTGCATGAAATTCAGATTGGTTTTTAACAAGAAAAAGCCATTATCTGAACGTCATAATTAATAATCAAATGTGTTCTTTCACACTGATGGCATAATACAGCCAATAGCCATACACTAAGAATAGTTATCTGGAAATACAAATGTCAGTTGTGGATTTACCTGTTTCATTTCACCTGTATGTGCTGCAATGGCTGAACTATTTTGTTAAAAAGGCAACTTCAAGTCTAATAGCTGCTACTCTAATAGATTCATCATCTATGTATTTATGGTGGTATTAAGTATGCTGCCCTCAGGGGTTAGGGACCACATTGTCCCCTCAGGGAACCTTGGAAGGCTAAATCCACCCACCCTGATTCTCCCATCTTCTCCCTCAAAAATACCAAAAACATTTTGGCCCTAAATGCCCCCTAAGGTGTTATTGCCATATCCTCTCCAGCCTGTTTTAGGGCCAATGCAGAAGGCCCGAAAAGGGGGGGGGGGAAAACAGAGCCACCCCTGGAAGTGGCAGATTGGGGCTGTGACAACTACATGCCACAGCCCAGATCCTCTTTTTTGCTGCTCCCAAAAGAGCAGCAAAATACCACTCCTTTTGGAGGCGGCAAAAGGCAGTGTTTTCAACTGCTGCCATGGCTTTTTTTGCACCTTTTTGGCACAGCATGTATGCACACTGCACCAAGAAGACGTCCTGATGCCACACGCCGGGCGGACAGGCACGCGGCAACAGGATGGCATTGGGGTGGAGTCAGGGGAGCTGGCATGAGGCTGCCCCACTGCAACTCCACCCCCAGGCTGGCCCTTTGTGCCAGTCTGCATTGGCCCTTAGTCCCAGGAGAGGTCTTATTAAAAATATGATTCAATTCCCATAGATCTCTTGGGGAATTTAGGGGCAAAAAATAAAATAATAAAATATAATAAAAAGTAAATACTCTGGGTTTTTTGGGTTTTTTGTTTGTTTGTTTGTTTGTTTGTTTGTTGTTTGTTCTGCTGCATGATCCTGGAAACATCCAAACCAGCTCTGGTCTGCACTTTCCCATGGTATGCACTGGAAGGTTACATCAGTGATACTAAAACTCTGGACTGCTCCAAACATTGTGCAAGCTGACCTGCTACACATATTTGTTCTTCCCCTCATCCTGTGCCTCTTTCACATCTTCCAAATCAACTTTGGAGAGTCTACCAACCCTGTAGAAAGATTTTAATTGGGTATGGGATCTGCAGGGTGACATGGAGATCTACTCAATTAATAGATTTTAATCCACCAGTAGATTAACACAGTTATATGCATTTCTAACAGTTTGCATATTCTCAATTGTGAAGTTCCTGACCTTGTAGTACAGTAATCTCAATTACTAAGACCTATATTCTTCCTGTAGAAATTATGACATGGAAGCATATTAATATTGTCTGTAGTCACTGTATTATTTTTAACTCTACAGTGGTATGAGGTTGTTTATCTGACTGTAACATCACTGAGGTTTTAACTACACAAAATGAAGAGAAACGGATATGATATAAGTGAAAGACACTCCAGTTCTTTATTAAAGCAACAACCTTAATTGACAAAGGAACTCATGATTGTGGTGTGGCCATAAGACATTACCATCATTGATGGAATCAGGCCTGACAGTTGTCACGTCTGTCACCTCATATAGTCTGCAATTCAAAAATAGGAACTGGCTGCCAGACATACCATAGCCATGTGCCCTTTGGCAGTATCAAGGATCTACTATTTTGTCCCTTTTCATCACTACCTTAACATATTGAAGTATGTACCTCTTCTGCCAAATCCCTCCCTTATTTTTTTACTCCCAGATTATTATGTTAAGAATATAGCTATGAATTTTGAAGTGATGATGTGGTCTTAAGTTCACCATACCGTACATCATCAGATACTTGTATTTCCTGATCATGTTACCTTTTTATATATTCTGTCCAGAAATCAAAGGTTGAAGGATACAGAAGTAGATTTTCACATGGAGTGCTACTCAGTGAAGATGTGCATTGAGCTGCACAATGTTTCCATTCAACACAGAGGTTGTTAAGACCAATCAATGCCTCATTTCATATGCAGAGATTTACATTACATAAAAATGAAAAAGAAACGTATATTGTAACATTATGCAGAGGAGACAGATACTACCAGCAAGTGCATGCAAGGTGCATGTGAAAACTCTTCTCTTAGTGACTTATCTTCTGGATAAGACCCAGTACATCTAAATAAGGCAGCATTAGGAGGAAAGGTGTGCAAGGAGCTGTGCTCCTTCACACAGTTAATCCTGTTAAATTTAACAATGTCAATCATCTGTTTAGGGAGTTGGGAATTGATTCTGGGTATACTTTTATTCCATCACACTGAGCAAGTAATCTCTGCTGTTATAGCCAGCAGTGTCATCCATCTGTTCAACAGTAGCAATCTTGTGTGTAGCACTGCAACATTATTTGAATCAAGGCCAAACTATACATGTAAAATTAATCTGGGGAATTGTGTATGTGTGCAAGAGTGCATAGTTTTACAACACTCCTTGGTAATCTACCACAAGAATAGTTCAAGGGATAAAAGACGCTTTTGGAGGAAATGGCCCAAATAATCTCTATGCCCTACATTTGTAAATAAAATAAAATAAAATAAAATAAGTAAATAAGATGCTAGCAGATGGAAATCTTTCCAATGCCCCTTTCAAACTAAGAAGCTGTAGTCTGACTTAGAAACAAACTATACTTTCATAATTTGTTGGCACCTGCTAATAGATATTACCAAAAGATCTCAAGGCAAAAGTGGCATTGTGGCAATGAGCAAAAAGGGGAAACCAAAATGCAACCATACATAGATGATGATGATGATGATGATGATGATGATGATCCTGCTTTTTATCCAAAGTTGGAACTCAAAGCAGTTTACAATTAAAAAAACAATTAAAAATATATAAGCATGAACATTAAACTAGAATTAAATTGATACAGCTTTAAAATACATTATTCACTAAAAGAATAAAATGCACTTTAAAAGATAAAAGTGCATAAAACAAAACAATTAAAACAGTTCAAAATCCCCAGCCAGTTCTTTAAAGACTTTCTGTTGTAAAATCCTGTCTACATAAATGTTAGATAAATGTTTTAAGAGTAGAGAACATATCATATTGTATAGAACCATATATGTCTTGCTTGGAATAACCTTCTATAAGAAATAAGTATGAACAAAGGTTGTCCCTTATATGCAATAACTGGTCTAGTTAGTCTACAATGCACTGTCAATATCATTAAAATGGGTATGTGAGAACATTCCAGGACCATGGATCTTAAATTGAGTGAACATGGCAGTAACCAACTAATAAGAACAGGACCAAACAGAATCTGATGAAAATTCTATTAATTCCTCTCCAACCCAGTTCTAGAAAAATGTGCATCCAAAATGTAGCATTCAGGTGCTTTTCCCAGCTTCAACATAAGCACTGTGTCCCAACAGTAACAACAAGAGCAAAAAATGTACAATTTCAGGAAATTATTTGCAACTGCTCAGGTGATATTTCCACAAGTAAATTTCCACATTTACCTATGTTGTAGGTAACTCATGGAAAGGAATCACTTTGGAAATTGCACCATATCATCAACAAATTCTATCATCAACAAATTTACTCCTTGCTGCTGCTATGTGACTGCACAATGGACATCTGGGCATCATACTTTATGTAAAACCAGCTGATTACCACACATATATAGATGCCTCCAGCTTTCACATAGAATGTGTGATCAAATTTGTTGTTCCCAACCAATCTCTTTGATACAGCCACTTCTGCTCAAATCAATAAGACAGGGACTCAAAACTCATGCATTTTCATCAGACATTTCTCAAAGTAAAATAGCCAGCCAGGCTGCATTCTCACTGCAGAAATAATTCAGTTCAGCACTGTTTTAATGGGCATGGCTCAATGCTATGGAATTCTGGGAATTGTAGTTTGGTGAGGCACCAGAGTTCTCTGGCAGAGAAGGTTAAATATCTCAGATACAATTCCCATGATCCCATAGCACTGAACTGTGGCAGTTAAAGTGGTGTCAAACTGAATTATTTCTGCAGTGTGGATGTAACCCCTGTGAAGTGGGAAAAAATAAATAAAGCAAGATTGATACTCAGGAAAAAGCCATTAATGGTGAATCAAAATAACAGAATAACACTAGATACTACCAAAAGTTCCCAGCTGAGACCATTCAAACACCTTATCAATAAACAATAACCAGTTCTGGAAAAATAATGCTTCCCTTTCACAGGTATGGGGAAGCAGACCTTTTCTTACTTGCAGACAGTCCCGGTGCAATTGCTAAGGTTGGTGTAACCTGGTGTGGTGGGGAGGGACTCCCTTGCCCCCCCCCCCCCTCATGGCTGCCTGCCTGCCTGCCCAGCCATCCAGACTATTGCTGAGGAGGGTACATTACTTTCCTGGAGGAAAAGCCTTCAGGAAAGGCCTGTGGAGCCCATACTGCTCCCCAGCAGTCTCCACTACTGAGGGGGAAGGTGCTGCAACCTCTGGAGGCCTATCAGATTCTGGTTGGTCCTGTTCTTATTCCTGCTGGGCAAGCAGGAATAAATCCTTTCTCACCCACCCAGTAGCCATGCCAGTCTACTCCATCAGGTGACACCTCCCCTGTGGGATGTCACCCAGTGTGAGCTGCACTCACTGCACCCGCCTAATGACTCTACTGGACAGAGCAAAAACTAAAACAACTGTTCACTTACAAGAGGACACCTAACATGGATGGAAATAAAGAGAAAGGATGGTTCTAGAAACCCAGATACCAATTTGGGCTTAAATGCACTTTTAGTTTTGGTTTTAGCTATGGGTTGGAGATAGTGCTGTGTGAAACATTTTGCCAGAGCCACTTTTTGGGGGCCTAATCATGGTTTAAAATGTATGTGTAGTAATCTTCTATGTCTCATTATGTATGCCAAAATCCAAAATCTATTATGTATCTCAAAATAAACAAAAAAATCTGAAATACAGAACACTTCTGGTCCCTCACATTTTTGATAAGGGGTAGATATTCAGCCTATATTGTACTCTTCCTGTTGCAGCTGAAGAAGTGGATTGAAATTCATGAAAGCTCAAGCTAAAATTAGTCAGTCCTAGAGAGGCTGATAGATCCCTTTCCCCCTCCCACTTTCCCTTTTTATGCAACAAAATATGACTCTGGGGAAATGAAATGTCCCATCTTCGTGCATGAGGGTTAAGAGAGAAAGAGAGTGAGTGAGAGTTTAAGGTTTTTAGTCCAATGCGGGGATTTTTTTGCCTTTATTTACTTCCAGTAGAAATACAAATAGTCTTTTGCTCAACCTTAGACAACGTAATAAGATACATAGGATGAGGTAGCTTAGCTGTGGTTGTGGAGGCCCCAAGAGAGCACTTATCTGCAGAACTCTCGATTGTTTACTAGTCTAGGTGGAGAAGAGTGAAATGTTATAGTCTGAAAAGCATTCCTTTCATAAAAGGCAATACAACTAAAAACTATCAGCTTGAGGTTTCTCCCTATCAAGAAATGTATTCCTTGAAGTGTATTATATTCTGTTAGGAGGATCTATCTTACAATAAATATGCTCATTTCTCAGTGTTGAAGAGATATTCTGCTACAGTAATCCAAATATCAGATCAGAATAGCCTGAAAGTATTTAAGAAAGCTGTGTATGTATTCATGCACACATGTGTTCATGAATGCCTAGTGGGAAACTAGGGTGTCAGACAGCTTGTTACAGCACAGTGACTAATTAAGATATGGGTTTTGCCTGTGAATCACATGCAATATGTTTCAGGGAACTTTGTCAGTTGTTTTGTTTTCCAAGAAAGAATCTGAATGAACCTTTGAACTCTTGGGAGGGACCCCCTCTGAATATATGCTGAAGAATTCTGCTCTGTTTTGTTCTGTTTTAAGCAGCAAAAAATAATCTCAGGGTGAAAGAAATGATCCCCTCCAATGCCTTTTTTTTTTTTTTGGGGTAGCATATGGCAAAATTCTTGGGTTTATAATATCACAATCCTGTATGTGATAGTCTTACAAAGGGGCTGATTCATAGAATTAACATGTTTTATATTAAGCAAGCTGCATTTAAATCAACAGTATGCATGAGAGCAAAGAAGTGGATGGGACAGAAAGAGAAACATTTATTGGACAGTGGGGGAAAAGCAGAGATAGTTATGGAAGATCATTTGTGTGGCACAAAACTATATCATTGAACCCACCCACCCCCCTCACAGAAGAGCATGAGTACTTCAAAACAAATCTTTGGGATAGAATAATGGTTTTTAAAATTAATATTAAGGATATATAACAATGGACACACTTTCAGATATTTGTGGGTAGTCCCTAGTCCTGAGAGACTTCTATCTGTCCCCTTCTCTGTTTCTGGGTGACTCCTTCCCCCCAACTTGAAGCATTGGCTCAGTTGAGAATTTTCATTGGCTTTTCATTGGCTTCCTACTAGGATTGTAATGAATATTTTCAAATATTCTTGCCCTTGACAAAAAGGATATCGCAATGTGTCTCAGCATGTTACAGTCAGCCCTCGGTAAATGCAGGGGATCCATTCCAGACCTCCTCTTCCCCATGGATACCAAAATCTGCAGATGCTCAAGTCCCATTGACCCTAATGGGAGCACGGACATGTGCTGCACCATCATTAGAGAAAACTACACTGAAGTCCTCCCTCCCTTCCTCACTCCTTCCCTCCCTTCCCCCTCCTTCCTTCCTTCTACCTCCCCCCCTCCCCCTCTGAGGCTTCTTCCCTGGGCTTGGCTTCAGGGGCAGTTCAGAGGTGGAGGCTGGAACCCTGTTGCATAAAACAAGCTGGAGCCAGGGCTGGGCTTTGGGTCTCAGACCCCGCTGAGGCACAACACTTGGGACAGAACTTCCAGGCTCCGAGACCCAAGCCCAGTGCTAGTTCTGGCTTCTTCTGGCCAATGGGACTCCAGCCTCTGCCTACAAACTGCCCCCAAAGCCAAGTCTGTGGAAGAAGCCTCAGAAAGGAAGGAAGGAAGGAAGGAAGGAAGGAAGGAAGGGAGGGAGGGAGGGAGGGAGGGGGAGGGGGAGTGGGAGGGGGAGCGGGAGGGGAGGGGTTGGGAGATAGGATTTCAGTGCAGTTGTCCCCAATGGCAATGCAGCTGCATGCTTGCATCACCATTGGGGACCACATGGGCTTGCCATCCGCTGATGCTCAAATCCACAGATGGAAAATCCATGGATACCAAGGTCCCACTGTACAAGAAATTTTATTTCCACATTTTATTACATAATTTTTGCATCTTGGTACTTTTTTTGGTTATACAAAACATTCTAGTTTATGAAAAATACTGCATTTTGTGTTTCCAGCAAAAATACTATCTTTTCCATAAAATGCAATATTTTCATGCAAATGTGGAATAAGTGGGGTAAAATGTGTCTTACAGCCAATTAGTCTGTATCAAAAAAATTCTCATCAGCCCTTATAATGGGCAGCAAAGTTAATGTCATACTATTAATTAAAATGACTAGGTGTTAGCCGAGCTGAAGCAGGAAGATGCCACTTGGTGAATGGGAAAACTACAAAAACATACCTCCCTCTCAGTAATTGATGGACTTTCCAGCACGTGAACATTAACTTACCATGCATATCTTCCCTCTGCCTGAAAGAAAGAGAGGACAAACTGGGAGGTTAAGGTTCACTAGCCCATTACTGGCCAGTTTAAAGGCTGGATAAAGAGATCATTCCCTCAAGCCCCATAAACCAATAAGTTGAATAGAGATAACAGTGGGTGGTAGAGATATTGTAGGCAGTGGAGGAGCATTATAAGGCAAGCTATGGCAGCTTCCATGACCAAAGCATAAAAGTTAAAGTCTCATTTCTTCATAAATTCACTTTTAATGTAAAATGCTATTTTGCATTGGTTGCCAAATACCTTATATAAACTACATTTATTTTATGGGAAGCTCCTTAAATATCCTTGCCACTGCCACTAGCTGTGACCTCACATTTTAATAGTCTCCTCCCCATTTTAACATATCAGTCTTGTGTCTTGTCATGTGACACATCTTGATTGCCTTGATAAGTCTGTTTTTAGTAGTGTTTTGCACAAAAGAAACAGTGCAAGCAATGACAGCAAACAACAACCCTAAATCAGATACGTAGCACAACTAACTATATTTTATATGGAAGTCTGATGTTATGGTTGTTACTATGCATTGGGTCACAGTAAGTTGTGTGTGGTCCACAGGTAGCTTTTTACTAGATGAAACCCTTAGCATATCCCCCAGCTCTCTCATCCCTATTATCATCTTTCAAAGTACACCAGCCTGTACATGTACATTAACTCTTTTTTTCTTGTTAGTTTAATGTTTTCAGGTTTTAAAATACCTTTTATTTTTTGAAGATTTTCAACTGTTTTAAATTACATTTACTGCATTTTATGCTACACTGAAATCTTTGGATATATGACAGGATATAATTATTCAAATGAATAAAAGGCATATTAAAATCTTCAAAATCCCACCACCATAAGATCTGGCCCTCACCTACAGCCTAGAATCATAGAATCATAGGATCATAGAGTTAGAAGAGACCACAAAGACCATCCAGTCCAACCCCCCTGCCATGCAGGAACTCTCAATCAAAGCATACCCGACAGGTGGCCATCCAGCCTCTGTTTAAAGACCTCCAAAGAAAGAGACTCCACCACACTCAGAGGCAGTGTGTTCCACTTTTGAACATTTCTCAGCATCAGGAAGTTCCTCCTAATGTTCAGGTGGAATCTCTTTTCCTGTAGCTTGCATCTGTTGTGTCTGGTTCCTGTTCTCTGGAGCAGTAGAAAACAATCTAGCTCCTTTCTCAATATGACATCCCTTCAAATATTTAAACACCACTATCATATCACCTCTTAATCATCTCTTCTCCAGGCTAAACATACCCAGTTCCCTTAGTCATTCCTCATAGAGCATGGTTTCCAGACCCTTCACTATTTTAGTCACCCTCCTCTGGACACGCTCCAGTTTTTCAACATCCTTTTTGAATTGTGGTGAACTGGGATATTCCAGATGGAGCCTGACCAAAGCAGAATACAGTGGCAGTATTACTTCTCTTGAACTAGATACATTACTTCTATTGATTCAGCCTAAAATTGCATTGGCCTTTTTAGCTGCCGCACCATACTGTTGAATCATATTCAACTTGTGGTATACTAGGACTCCTAGATCCCTTTCACTCATAGTCTTATTAAGCCAGGTGTCCCCCATCTGATATCTATGCATTTCATTTCATTTCATTTCATTTCCCCCTCTAACTGCAGTACTTTACATTTCTCCATGTTGAAATTCATTTTGTTACCTTTGGCCTAGCTTTCTAATCTATTATGGTCATTTTTAATTTTCATCCTATCTTTTGGGGTATTAGCTATTCCTCTTAATTTGGTGTCATCTGCAAATTTGAGAAGCATGCCCCCTATTCTTTTATCCAAGTCATTGATAAAGATATTGAATAGCACTGGGCTCAGGGCACAACCCTGTGGCACCCCAATGGACACTTTTCTCCAGGATGAAGAAGAGCCATTGCTGAGCACCATTTGGGT
This sequence comes from Phrynosoma blainvillii, assembly GCA_026167975.1. Classification (NCBI taxonomy): domain Eukaryota; kingdom Metazoa; phylum Chordata; class Lepidosauria; order Squamata; family Phrynosomatidae; genus Phrynosoma; species Phrynosoma blainvillii. Next base: position 82,657,871 of record JANUYF010000002.1, read on the forward strand.
TCGGTCAGTCAACCAATTACTAATCCACCTAACAGTTGTATTGTTTAGCCCACATTTTATTATCTTGTTTGCAAGAATATAATGCAAGACCTTGTCAAAAGTCTTACTGAAATCAAGATATGCTATGTCTACCACATTTCCTTCATCTACCAGGCTGGTAATTTTATCAAAAAAAGAGATCAGATTAGTCTGACATGACTTGTTTTTGAGAAACCCATGTTGACTTTTGTGATTATTGCATTCCCTTCTAAATGTTCACAGACTCTCTGTTTAATTACTTGTTCTAGAATGTTTCCCCGTGTTGATGTTAGACTAACTGGACGATAGTTGTTGGGATCCTCTTTTTTCCCCTTTTTGAAGATGAGGACAATGTTGGGCCTCCTCCAGTCTGCTGGGACTTCTCCTACTCTCCAGCAGTTCTCAAAGATTATTGCCAGTGGCTCTTTTAATATCCTTGCATGTAGTTCATCTGGTCCTGGAGACTTAAATTCATTTAGGTTAATCAGGTATTCTTGCATCTCCTCTTTACTTATTCTGTGTTGCATTTCCCCTATTGTGTCCTCTGCTCCATTTTCCTCAGGTTGAACGCCCTTTTCCTTTTGTGAGATGACTGAGGCAAGGAAGGTGTTGAGTAGTTCTGCCTTTTCTCTGTCCCCTGTTAGAATTCCTCCACCTTCTCTGTGCAGTGGTCTCACCATTTCCTTCTTCTATCTTTTGCTATGGACAAACCCCCCAAAAGACCTTTTTATTGTTCTAAACCCCTCTAGCAAGTCTGAGCTTATTCTGCTCTTTGGCTTTCCTGACTTTACCCCTACATGTGCTAGCTATGTGTTTGAATTCGTCTTTAGTGATTTCACCCCTTTTCCATTTCTTATACATCTCTTCTTTAAAACTTAATTTAGTTGAAATTTCTTTTGTCATCCAACCTGGTTTCTTGAGACATCTCCCATTTTTCCTTCTCATTGGAAGAGTTTGAGATTCTCCTTTCCGCATCTCCCTTTTGATCAACTCCCATCCATCCTGAACTCCCCTTTCATTTAGTATTCCTGACCATGAGATCACTCCCAGTGTTTTCCTAAGTTTATTGAAATCAGCTCTCCTAAAGTCTAGAATGAGTGTTTGACCATGCCTAGCTTCTCCTTTCCACTGTATAAGAAACTCTAGGAGAACATGATCACTTCCACCTAAGGATCCCACCACTTGCACCCCATTTACTAGGTTATCCCTGTTGGTTAGGATCAGATCTAAAATAGCTGATCCCCTTGTTGCCTCTTCCACCTTTTGGACAAAGAAATTGTCTTTGAGGCAAGTGAGGAATTTGCTAGACCTTGATGTATTGGCTGAGTTTGACTTCCAGCAAATATCAGAATAGTTGAAGTCACCCATCTCTACTACATCTTTCCTTTCTGAGTGTGTAGTCATCTGTTCTAGAAAGGTATCATCCAATTCCTCAGTCTTACTTGGGGGTCTGTAGTAGACTCCCACAATAACATCCCTGTTGTTTCCTTCCTCTTAAGTTTTATCCAGATGGTCTTCACCTGATTTCCATGATTTAAGTCCTGGATCTCTTCACAGGTGTAAACATCCCTGACATATAATGCTATGTCCTCCTCCTCCTTTCCTGTTTGTCCTATTTCTCTTAAAAAGGTTATACTGCTCTATTCCTACATTCCAATCATGAGGCTCATCCCACCAGGTTTCAGTGATGCCTATTATATCGGATTTGCTTTGTTGTGCTAGGAGTTCAAGTTCATCTTATTTATTTCTCATACTCTGTGCATTAGTGTAGAGACATCTAAGAGTATGGGTCCTCCCCACTTGCTGCCTGTGTGAAATTTTTTGCCTCTCATTGTTAAGCCCTCGCATCATTTGCCTTGTTCCTTCTATAACACTTTGACTATTATCTCCAGCCCATGATGTACTCCTTTCTTCCAAGATACCTTCCAAGATACTGTCTCCCTTCCTCACATGACTCAGTTTAAAGCCCTCCAGATCAAATGTTTGAGACTATTGGCAAAAATGTTTCTGCCAACTGGTGTGAGATGCACTCCATCTCTTGCCAGACGTCCACCCTCATGGAACCGCAGCTCATGATCCAGGAATCCAAATCGTTCTTGGCAGCACCATCTATGGAGCCAGTTATTCATATCTTCTATTTTCCTCTCTCTTCCTGTACCGTGCCCTTCAACTGGGAGAAGAGATGAGATAACAATCTGTCCATCCAGCTCTTTCAGCTTCCTACCCAAAGCCTCATAATCCCTTCTGATATTCTGAAAGCTATGCCTTGAAGTATCATTGGTTCTCACATGGACCAAGAGGAAGTGGTAAGGTTCAGTAGGCTGCCCCAACTCCACCCAAATGCTGCTATCATGCCCAGTGCCCCACTGCATGTCACACAGTGTCAGGGCACTCTCTTGGTACAGTGTGTAGAAATGCTGTGCCAAAGAAATGTAGCAGAGCCACAGCAGTGTCGGTAAGGGTGGCTTTTTGCTGCTCCAAAAAGGAGTGGCATTTGCTAGCTCTTTTTGGAGTGACAAAAAGCCAGATTGGGGCTGCGCCGTGTAATCACCATGGCGCCAATGCGGTGCTCCCAGGGGTGGCACGGAGCCGCCCCTTTGGGCCCATCTGTACAGCCCCCTAGAGTGTCTACTCATGCACCTACAGATCCCCTTTAATCTACATTTTAAGTCTACATCAGGCTCCTGGCCCTTTTGGGAAGGTCCAAAATATCCTCTCTATTCTGTCAAAAGCAAAAATGACCATCAAGTCACTTCTAATTTTGAAAAGACAGGAGCATATGCCAATGTAAGTTGGAGATGCTGATTAATGGGGCAGGTGCATCCTTGCTTCATGATAGGAATTTGGCAATGTTGTACTATAGACCCCAGAAATGCTTACCAGCACAATTTTGGAGAATGTTGAAAGCTGCTGGCAAACAACACATGGAGTTCTGCACAATTCTCATCCTGCTTTACATGATGTCTATCCACCCCCACCCCCCGATTCACTAAAGAATTGTTCTTATACCTAATATGACTTGGTGTGTTTGTAATGTCCAGTTTTATCTTACTGTTTGAAGAGTATATTATTTACTACCCTTTACTTCTTTTCTAATTATATAAAATGAATTTGATGCCATATTTTCAAAGATGTCAAGGATGAGTACATTTCACTTACTTCTTACTGTAAAACAATGAACAACTTGATGAGACATATCTATCTTATTTGTTCCAAAGAAAGGAACATTATAAATTGTAGCAGAATGAGGCAGAAAGAAGAAACATGGTAACAGTTTAATGGGGAAAAATAAAGTATTGGAAGGGATAATACAATTCTGCTCAAGCAGAATAATAGATTGTTGTTGTTGTTTTGTCAGTTTAAGATATTGGCCAGAATCCTGTTGGGCAGTTATGAATGCACAACGTACAGTTACACAATCATGGCTGTTTAGTATCCATGATCCCATGAATGTCCCCCAAGGCACTACTTACTGTGGAGCAGCTACCACAATCCACAGGTGTCTGTTCCCCTGTTGATCAGGAAGCAGATACTTGATGGTTTTCCACCTTCCCTCATATGAGAGTTCTTTAGCACAAGTGGCAATTGCAGCAGGGATCTTGCTTATGACTGTTGCATCATGAGAGGTGGGGGTAGGACTGTCAGTCAGTTGTGACCCAATTAACAGAAAAGCAGACTCCCATCAGTCACAGTAGCTGCTTCCCATTAAGTGGGGATTAGGGGGATTGGGACAGAATTCACTGTGTAGCAATGTAACTATGATGTTTACACATACATAAATTCTCAGCAGGATCCTGACCCTCATGATTAATCCCACTTTTTTTAAAAAAAAGAAAAAAAAAAGAAAAAATCCGACTATAGGTAGAAACAGTTATTAAATTATTTTCCTTCCCGAGAACATTGTCTCTTTCCTTGTGATATTGGTTGTACTTTGAGAAAGAAAGAAAGAGTCAATCCAGGCACAGGATACACCAAGCACTATTCAGAGCTTCTAGCTGTTGTCCCAGTTGCACCATGGGGTATGGAAGCTAACGACAGTAAATATCTCTGAATTTTGCTTTACCTCATGCTCCGCAATTAAGCAGCCTTGAATCCCATTTTGGGGAAAAGGTGGGGTATAAATCCCATAAATAAATATATAAAACATTTATTAGTCTAAAGAATGTGTTTCAAACACATGGCTTACAGATTGTGGTAAATGCTTTAAAAATAAACTGAAATCAAAATTTTCACCATTTACTCTAGCCAGCATCAATGCCAGTTTTTTCATTATGTGTTTGATTTCTCTGCCATATACATGTTAAAGAGGAGGCGTTAAACAAGAAAAAAAGAAGTAGCAACTCTTATTAAACATTAAGATAGTTGAACACATGGAAAATCAAGCTCAGACTTTTAACAGCTAATTACACAAAGCCCTGGGCCCAAACAGATGAACCTTCCAGTTTTGTTTTCTCCCCTGTGTTGAGTTTTAACAATTGTAAACTAAAACAAACAAACAAACAAACAAAAACTCCAACAACCTCAAGTTGTTCCCATTCCAGATATCAAGAAATTTATGATTTTCCCCCAAAATGTTTTTCAAAAAATGAACCCAAATTATAGGGCCAGACCAGTTGCTAGTCCTACTGACTCAGTGAAAACTTGGTAAATTAGCACTTTCACATTATATTGTCCATTGATTCAGGGGATCTTTTCTAGCTGGTAGTAGTAATAGATTTAAGCCAAATTCTCACAAGCAGGAAGCAGAAACATGACACATGTGCCAATGTGCATATCCTCTTCTAGAGAGCCAGGAAGAAAGACATTCAGCCAATTGTCAATTCTCAGTTGACAGGCATTCACTGCAAGAAGGGTAGAAGAAGAACATGTTACTCTTTGCCTGTTCCATGCATACCTTGCAGATTTTCTCACTTGTCATTATTTGAGATCATTTGGCATGATAAGCTAATGGCAACAGATGCAGAAATGTCCCCTTGCCTCTCCACCAAATATTGCAGCACAGTGTTGAAGCATCTCACAAGCTCTCCAGTGAGCAAGGATATTTAGCACTTCAGCCTAAATTCTATTATTCTGCATTTTAGAATGGCAGGTAGGCAGGGTGAAAATTTTAATATAAAAAAGATGGAGATAAGCAGATGAGAAACAATATATTCTTAAAGTTTTGAATTGTTAGTATGTATTGTACAATGGGTATGTGCGCAATTGCATATTTCCCTGATGAAATTTTCTTTTGCCAGCAGAGCCTGATACTTGACATCATTCTGCCATCTTTTGAAGGAGGGAGGGGAAAGGATACCCATTGATTTTCTACAATTTGGTATTTCTCTTTGAGTATGACAGGCAGGGCAGCAGATCAATTACAGGAAAAAGGGAAATCCTTTTTAACATATCTGAAAAAACTTTCCTTTCAAATGAAAATCAATAAAGGACATAAAACCAGGAAGAATGGAAGGGTTTTATTGAATATACCCACAAACAACAAGGACAATTGCAACCCCCAAGTGGACAACTTGTCTTTTGGAGAGACAGAATTGATATTCTCCCCTTTCCATAGCAGAACTAGAAGACCATTGATAATAGCTGCTATGCTGATTATGAAGTGACTCTTTGTATTTTGAGTTTGTGTTTTGTTGTTATAATTTATATAATATTTTAATTAATAAAATAAAATAAAACAAATAACATAGTACTTTAAATTATTTGCAATTTATTTCCACAAGACATGGCATTGGTCACTGGTTCCGATGGCTTTAAAAGACAATTACACAAATTCTTGGGAGGGGAACATTTAGGAAACATTAACAATAACAGAAAATAAAAAATCCATATTCAGAGAAATATTTGAAGAATAAAACTAGTTTCTTTTTCCAGTCATGAAGTTATACCAACAACATATTACAAATGTAACTTTATTAGTAATAATCTCCCTCAGTTGTGAAAGAGTAAAAACAGTAACTTTTTAGTTACAAAGTTGTTTCCTCATTAAATAGTAGACAAGAATATCATATGATTCATTCCTGCCTCATCTTCCATTGAAGTGGTGAGATGCAATGAAGTGATTAGGAGAATGTATTTTCTACCACAGACCTTCATATTGTACTATTCATATCTTTAAAAGTATATCAAAAACAATTTTAGTTACTTGTGAAAAATAAGTACAGTTATTACTTGAAAAAGTATGGATTTACTCCTTAAACATTCTGAGCGTAATGATAATTATTTCTTTGTGTGTGTGTGTGTGTGTGTGTGTGTGTGTGAAGGGGGTTCCTACAACTTCAATTCTACCTGTTTATTTCTTAAAATTAACTTCCTAAGCCCTGTGCATGCACAGTTTGCTGACCCTGCAGCAATGATCTCAAGACAGTTTTCTCACCTCAAAAGGGGACTTTCCTGTTGCCTTTGCAGATGATATTGTAGAAGTCCTAGCTGATTGCTGGAATAGAGAAATGGCCAATGTAATGGACACAATTTCTCCTAAGCATCCTCTCCCTTGGAGTGGACTCAAGCAAGCCTGAAGAGTGAACTTTGCCCTTCCCTTATCCCCTGCCATATCTGCTACTGGCTGTCTGCTTTGCTTTTATATTTTTCTTAATTGTTAATTGATTGTTTGTAGTTTGGCGTGTTTTTAACCTCATGATGTTTAATACTGTTTTAAGGGTTGGGAGGGTTTTGGGATTATATAATTGTGATGTTTTATTACTGTAACCCACCCCGATTGCATTTGCAGAGGGCCAGAATACAAATTATTATTATTATTATTATTATTATTATTATTATTATTGTCTCCTGTTTCAGTAGGGCGGTACCAGTGATGAAGAGAGTAGAATGGAGACCAGAACATTAATTGTGAAAGAATTGGAGCAAGACTGAATGCAGGCTAAAGCCCATTGGAATGTCTATGCTTTGGCAATGGTGGAAATGAAGAAACTATACTTTTCTGCCACAATTGGGTCTGTACAGGGCCCTCCACTGGAACTGTGTTGTATGGTCAGGGGCCTTTTAAACTCTGGTCCACAAAAAGAAAACACAGACCACCTGACAGCCTGCTGTGGAGATTCTACAAGAGACTTTGCAGACAAAATTGCTCTGGGAGCAACTCTGGGAGCAAGCCAGCATCTAAATTAAAGAAATTATATGTGATTGTCATATTGAAGTTTTACTTCAGACATCAGAGTCTCTTGGTTCAACTTTGCTTTAATTAATAAATTGCAAGTGCTTACTTCTGTTTGCTCAATGAATGTCAATGCCAATTACTTTTCCCCTATATAGTAATGAAGCTTCCAAAAAGGTATTAATGATTTTATGTCCCTTTTTAAGGTGCTTCTTAGCTCTTTGATAAATCACCAGAATAAAATACCATGATCTATTATTTTTCCCTAAAACACATTTGCAAACTTTACTGATGAATTCTCACTCTAGTGTTTTTAAATGAGTCTTCTTCCTGCTATTCTTATAATTTCATTTTCCCCATTGAAATGGTTGAAGTGCATTCTCTTCAGTTGATAGAAATGTACTGCAGTTTTCACCACATCCTAATTCCCAAACAATCTCCTTTTTGTGCATATTCCTGACATGAAAAGGCTTTAATCACTTTGCTGAAAATCTAGTGCATTCAGCTGCATTTCCTCCTTTCAGTTATTCCTATTAAACAAAGGGCACATACTGTAGTCTAAGCCACAGTAGTGGGATATGAAATAGTCTATCCATTCAGTGCAAAGCTACTCCCAGCAATGCTGGATGGAAAACCATTATTTTACATGAGTGTATCTGTAAATCACAGTAACTGGGACCTGAAAGTATATTTTATCTAGCCTGGACATATTTTAGAAATAGTATGTTTTTGTAGACAGAAAATATCATGCTATAGGTTACATTTAACTGCTGTCTTACATGACAATGACTTGATTTCTGGTTTAGATGTGAAGTTTAAGTCATTTCTTCAAGAAAATGGTCATCTCAGGTTGACAACATTGAACTGACATACCCAGTTTGGCTGGGATTTGAATAACACTGTTACTGACTATGAAATAGCATAGAGTTATTGAAATATCACTATAAAATGCAGAATTTTAATATCTACATTGGGTCTTGATTTTTCACATATCTGCCTTATGTAGGCAAATAAAAAGAAAATACTGTTGCCCATATGATGCCAATGAAGAACAGTTTTGAAATCCAAGCCTGCTCACATCAACTAGTATTATTCCTTTCTGTAGCAGGTCCTTCCTCTTTTATTGGTACACTAAATCAGTGACACCAGCGGTGTCCTAACACCTGTTGATACTATTGTGCCAAAAGTACTCAACACAAATGAGACAAGAAAATGGATATGAATGTCCGGTAGGTGCTGCTGACTGCCAACAAGACAGGTTGTATTGCAGCTGGTGCATGAAAAACTCATTAAGACCACTTGGAGTGTTAGCAAATACAATGAGCAACATGAGAATACAGCCTGCAGTTCCACCATGTGTAGACAATCCATCTATTGTCAAGCTATCACAGACAGGGAGAGACCTGTACAGCAGATTCCAGGCATGTTTTGTGAATTTGCTGGAAAACTAGCTGAAGATGGATAGTGACAAATGACAGAAATCACAGCACCAGCACAGCTCCCTGAAACACAGCCTGAGGTTTTCAGTCTGTATATCAAGGAAAGAATTCCCAGAATATACAAATGGTTGCTTGCTATAAAGGATCGAAAGAGAAGAAAGCAAGTAGAAACCCCCCAAACCTTTTTCAGAATTCCCAGTCATATTTAAGTTGCCATGCATGCACAGCAGTACATTAAGGCTCCTTTGTGCATTCAACTGAATGTAAAAATGTCAGGAAAAGGGGATGGGGGATAAATAACTGGTTTGGTCCTGCTTGCGCATTCAGTGAATGCATGAGCACAAAGATTTTAGTGTTGCATTAGTTATTGGGGGAAAAACAAGTAACAATTTATTCAAAATATTTTTTCTTAAAAATATTAAGATTATTAATTTATTGATAATAATTTCTTCAACATTTTATATCTAGAGAATACAGTCCCAAACAGTCCCCACACTATGTTAGGCCACATTAATGTAGTGGGAATTACTTCTGAGTAAAAGTGCCTAGAGTTGTGTTACATTTTTACATAGCATTGCAGCCTCAAATAGACACAGAGGGTTGAGCGTCACTGCTGCTTTCTATGGAAGTTTGCCTACCAAGAGAAATATGAACTGCTGTAAGGTTAAATAAATAAATAAATAAATAAATTTGTTTGGGTTTTTTAAAGGATCAAGAATAATGCAATAGGATAAGGTAGGCATGCTCTGGTCTAGTGCAGTTAAACTCATAATGGAAACTGGCAAAACCACTCTTGAGTATTCGTTACCTAAGAAAACTCTATGACATTCATGGGGTTGCCATAAGTCAATGGATGACTTGAAGGCACATACACACACAATGGCAATCCATATGAAAAATGAGAGACGAGGTGGTGTAGTACTTTAAGAATTGAACTAGAACTCCTGGAAACCAGAGGTGAAATCCATACTCAGCCATACAAACCTGCTGAGTGACCTTGGGTAAGTCACAATCTCTCAACCTTAGAGAAAGGCAAGAGCAACACTTGTATGAATAAATCATCAAGAAAACCCTTTGATTGGTTCACCTTTTGGTCCCCATTTATCAGAAACAACTTGCAGGTGCACAACAACAAAGACAACATTACAGTATGAAAAGTGTTATATCCAATATTCATTCCCACAGGCAATTACAAAGTCTTAAATAAGGATGTTAATATTCATAAATTTCATTGTCATAGGCAAGAATGATTAATTTTGTATCTCAACACTTAGGGGGATGCATGCACAGTATTCCAGGTGACCAAAGCAGAATTCAGTGATACTATCACTTCCCTTGATCTAGACAATATATTCCTATTGATGCAACCAAAAAATCACAGTGGCTTTCATGGCTGCTACATCACACTGCTAACTCATGTTCAGCTTGTGGTCTATAAAGATTCCTAGATCCCTTTCATAAGAGCTGTTGTTTAACCAGGTGTCTCTCATTCTATATCTGTTCATTCATTTTTATTTTATTTTTTGCCTAGGTGTAGGACCTTAGATTTCTCCCTGTTGAAATTCATCTTGTTAGCTATTACTTCTCTTGATCTAGATACTATACTTCTACTTCTATTGATACAGCCTAGAATTGCATTAAGTGCATTACACAGGCACCAGCAGGGACATCCTGGAATCCCTGAGACATTCTTGCAGTTGACATCTTTACAGGGTATTCAGCTAGAGGGAAAAAACCTGGACATTATCACCACTGATCTCCTTGTTCTCCGACAACCAGGAAACTTCCATACTCATGGGACGGGTTGCACAGCATTCAGAACAGAATTCAGAAATACACTATGGCTGAAAAAGTGAATTGCAATATCATAACACAGCCTTACAACACTGTAACTAATTAACAGAATGACAGCTCAGATTTTTTAAAAACTATGTTCAAGGGTTCAGGAGGACTGGCAATTTATTTAATATTTAAATTGACTCTCCTGAATCTTGTTTGCTATCTGGTTTTAAAAAGGACTGTCCTGAGCAGGGAGGGTTTAAAAACATGGTTAAAATGCCTTCCATGCTCTCAGAGGATGCAGGGAAGCATTTTTATAAAACAAATATTTTTGAAAGTTAAAGGAAAGTTTGAAAGAAGGATATGCTACCTCCATTCCTCTGATAGGTTTATAGAAATATTGCAGTGTAGATGGTAAAGATGGAATAATTAACTCCTATTCTTATCTGTATACTAGTAATTCCCAGTGTCTCTGAGAAAGAAAACCCTTTTAAAAGACTACCAGAATATAATCCTTCAAATTATATTAATTTCTAGAGGATTAATTCACAGTGCTCTAACTTTTGATCCCATTGAATGGAAGACATGATTCTAGAGCAGCTGTGTCTGGAACATGTGGGTGTTGTGACATTCCATTAATAGAGGTCAATAGGATTACTTCTTTTGTTGAGGAATATTATGGATATAATTTAATTGATATCTACAAAGATTACAGAATGCTGTTTTATGACAGTATAACATGAAAGATTATTTTGTTTGGTCATGTGAAGAATGTGCAAATGAGTACCAGGCTTGCTCTGTTTCAATGCTTTCTGTGCTTTAAACATTTTCTTTTGACTTGCCAGAATTTGCATTAAAATTGGGTGTTTATGAATATTATACATGTCAAAACATTTTCATTCCACACATATTTCAAAATGAAATTGGGAGAAAAGAGTACTCCACTGTGGCCTATTTTCCACAAAATAATTTTTAAAATGCATTTCAAAAAACGACTCCATTCTCAGATCATTAATTTAATTCATGGATTTTGTTTTCATCCCATCTGGACACTATAAAAACTATAAAATGCCAGTCATTTCTAAATTTTACCATTTGCTTTGTGTGGAAGGCTACGAATGACTAATTCAGAATCCATATCAAAATTAATGTAATTCCAGCATATGAACATGCGTGGAACTGTGGATATATAAAATCTTTATAGGGATATACAAGAAAAATGTTTAAATGGCTCATTAGTACTCTGAATTCTCTTTTTCCATAGTTTCACACACGTTCATGTGCTGGAACTACATTACAATTTGATATAGATTCTGAATTAGTTCATCTTCACAGCTTCTATTCATGAAATAATTGGACATTTAATTCAATTTCAAATGTCAATGTCAATTCAGTGTCAATTCAAATGTCAATTCAATGTCAACTGCATCCATAGTTTCACACATGTTCATGTGCTGGAATTACATTAATTTTGATATGGATTCAGAATTAGTTCATTTTCAAAGCTTCTATTCATTTGAAATAATTTGATATTGAAATCAGTGGTAGACCCAGCCAATTTCCTTCGCCTTGAAACTTAACTTTTCCCTCCCATCCAAATGGCAGAAAATAGTTCCAGTTTTAGATCTGGGGAAGATGGTGATCTTATAGTGGGAGAAAAGGCTAATACCAACATTAAGATCAAGGCTGTGACACTAGTAACATGACAATATTAATAGAAGTATTTGAAGTAGTAATCCAGAAGAAAAACAAAACATTTCACACTTGCTACCAGTACCATGTGAGCACTCGAGGGAATGCATAGAGCAATTGGTAGACACTTAGAAATATTGGTTCTCTGAACTGGGACCTATTCAATACACAGCTGCAATGGCTGCAGTTTGTATGAGTATGACTGCTTCACAAAGGACCATTTTGATCATTCAAACTGCAATGTCCAGTCCTCAGTGGAGTCACCGTTAAAATACAGGGCACCTCCAGGTGAAAGTGGCTATGCAGTCATATGGGACTTAATAAATCTTAATCCAGTGCAATAGTCCCAATTCTCATTCATGTACATTAATGAAATAATTGTCCTGATGACTAAAAAATGGCTTGGCCTTAGAAAGTCAAAAGTGTCATTATAGAAAGTCATTGTATTATAGAGACAGAGGTATACTGAAAGCCACATGAGTAGTGTTTTTCTAAACTCATTTGGAATTAGCAAGCTCTCATCATTTTCTGGAAAATATAGCTAAATTGTTATTTAATGACAGATTTCTTAAGACACTTACCTTGCAGGGGATTTAAAGGAGAATATAATCTAGAGTCTTTCATAAATGATCTAATTTTCATAAGTGCCCCCCCCCCCCATTGTAGTACTTGGGAATCTACATTCATTTCTTTTCCCCAGCCATTTTAACTTTGGGCCTGTACAGACTGCCAGAAGTAATCCAGCTTGAGACCACTTTAACTGCCCTGGCTCAGTGCTAGGGAATCATGAGAACTGTAGTTTATTGTGGCACCAGAGCTCTCTGACAAAGAAGACTCAGAGGCTCTGCAGACAGCGCAAAGCGCCGTCTTTGAGCCAGGGAAGGGGAGGGGTGGCCACACACTGGGTGCCCCAACCCCTTCCCAAGGACATCATCAGAGCACACACCATTGCACATGGTGAGCGCTCTGATGGCATCCTCCTAGTGCAGCATCCGGACATGCTGCACCGGAAGAGACGTAGAAGAGATGCGGAAGAGGCGCCCCTTTTGCCCCCTCTGGAAGGAGTGGCATTTTAGCACTCCTTCCAGGGCTGGCAGAAGGGTGAATTGGGGCTGCTGCGTGTGTTAGCAGTGGCCCCAATCCTCCGTTTCTCAGGGCGGCCCATGGCCACCCATCTGCATCCCCCCTCAATGTCTCAGAAAAAACTACAATTCCTTTGATTCCCTAGCATTGAGCCAGGACAGTTAAAGTGGCCTCAAGCTGGATTATTTCTGACAGTCTGTACAGGCCCTTTCTCTTTCTTGATCAGAGAAATCAAAGATGCTGATTCACCCCTCCTCTCGGAAGAACATATCATGTTCATTTCCAGTGTTGTAACGTCTCCTCATCCCAAGCAGCAGTGTAGACACAATTAAACAAAGCACAGCCCCAGTCCTTCTAAAAAGAAGTGAAATCATGGTCAAGGTCCTGCACTGTCAGATGTAATTGTGACTATGAAGCTCTGACAACCCCTCAAAAACCTAAAGCCTTGAGGTGCTGCAGCTTGAGCTACTAGGAAAGGCCATCTGCAGCACACTCCCAGGCATGGATTTCATTAAAAACAAGCACCTGCACAGAGCACTCAGGGTTGGGTTACAACTGCTTCTCTCAATGGGTACCATGACCGGGGGAATGCTGTGGATGTCATTTCCCAGCACCCCAGATTGCAGTGCCTCAGAAACTTTTCAGTTGAGGTACTGTCAAGTTGAAAAGATAAATTTTGGGAGTCATGTTCAAGTTGTTGAAAACCATAAATGTGAACATTTTCAGCAGTAAAACATGCAACATTTTATAAACATTATTAGTGAGAAATAAATCTGTCAATTCCTCATTTCTCTTACATTTGTTCACTGAAACTGTATATGAACGGTTACATTATGTAACTTTATGTATACCTAGCTACATTGCAGAGGTGCTAAGAAACCCCTTCACTTAACTGTAAGGATGTGTAACAGGATGCTGGAAAGATCACCCAATGTGCACTGAGATCAATGCTTCTATGCCCAATGTGCATTGGTGCCCAATGTGCATAGCTGTGCATCTGCACTGATGTGCACTGTGCAAAGATGCACATTGGACACTGATACACCAATGCACATCATGCACCAATGTTTATTGAGCATTTTGCCATGTTTCCTACATAGTAACATAACAGGAATCCTTTACTAGATATGGATGTTATGCAACTATGTAATTCTAATTTTCAAAAACATAAGTCCATTTACAAGGAAGCAAGGCTCCACAAATATTCTGGTAATTTTTAAAAAATATATCAAATTATTTCAGTTGAATTAATAATAAGTTAGTAAATTTTGGAAAATTCACATCACACACAAGTAATACACACTTTTCAACTCTCTGCACTGCCCAGATTCAATAAATACAGTTATTTTCAGTATGGAGAGGACAATGTTCATGCTATCCATGTAACTGCTAAAGATGAGAAGCCCTATGATAACTGCTAATTGATTATTCCATTGTCTTATTCTGTAATTTGTTCACTTATCGTGTAACCTGTTGAAAAAATATTAAATAAAGTAACATCACAGTTACACACACACACAAAAAAACTATATCAAATTCTCACCTTTGCTTGGATGCTACCCAACCAATACAGTACAGGCAGTATAGATGTACATTGCTTTGAGCCTTTTGATCCGGGGTAGGCAACCTTTCCCCTTTAAGGTTCGAAGGACTTCAGCTCCCAGAATCCCAGGAGCTATTGGAAAACATGGGACTATTGGCCAACATGGCTGAGGCTTCTGGGATCTGAAGTCCCTCGGCCCTTAAAAGGGAAAGGTTGCCTACCCCTGCTTTTGATGAAAAGAGGAGTATAAATGTAGCAGGGGGTGGGGGATAGGAGAAACTGCTTCAAGCAGGCCAAGGAAAGAAATTACCATTAGCCTTCATTACATTGAGAATGAGTGCCATGTTATTTCTTTTACCACCTGCCCATAGTAAGGGCAAATAATTGACTTAATTGGCCTCACTGATGCTGTCATGCTGCCAGATCTGCTTAGCTATGTGGCACTATGGCCTCATCATAATCAGGAGATGATACTTATTATTATGCAAATGCATTAACTTGGATCACGGACTGGGCAAAATTAGAAAATGATAGAACTCTCGCCTTAGAAGGATTTAATTTGAGATTTGGTTGGCACGCATATATGTGGTATAATAAGACAAAAGTGCACAAAGAATTTGAGCATCATTATGTCAGAAGATCATTGATAAGGATTTGGCTGTATTGTAAGGAAAAATTCTACAGAAAACTACCTTTATGGGTGTCACCACAAGAAGCCTTTTTTGGAAGATGGCGAGAAGTATCCAAATGGTTGAGATATCGAGACATCTTGAGCAAAACAAGGAGTGGAAGCTATGAATTAAAGCCTTTAGAGAATTTGAAAGAATTTGATAAAAATTTACATTGGTTTCCATATAAACAGCTAATGGACAGATTTAAAGCAGATGATAAAAAAACTGGGATTTGAAGAGGCAGACACCGAATTGGATAAAGTGATTAAGCAAAATGGAAAAAAACTAACTTCCAAATATTATGAGACTTTACAAGCAATAGATTTGGAACAAGACTTAGTAAAAGATACGATGATTAGATGGGCCAAGGATATTGGTAGGGACATTGATTTGGAAAGTTGGGAGTGGGCAAGAATGAAGACACAAAAATTTACTCAATGTCAAGACTTGAAAGAAAACTATTTAAAAATGGAGCAACGTTGGTACCTCACCCCAGCGAAATTAGCAAAAATTTGCAGGCATGGTAATAACAGATGTTGGAAGTGTAAGCAAACTACAGGGTGTTGGCTACATGTATGGTGGAATTGTGACAAAGTCAGGAAGTATTGGACAACTGTTCATAAGGTAATTTGTGAAATATTTAAAATAAGATATGACATGTTACCAGAAATATATCTGTTAAACATGACAAATAAGATCCCAGTGAAAATGGAAAGGAAATATGGAAGGATATTATTGTATATGATAACTTCAGCTCGGATTACATTAGCAAAAAAATGGAAGCTAGCAGAAGTGCCCTCAACCAGTGAGTGGGCTACAAGACTTATTGAAATGATGAGTATGGACATACTCACAGCCAGACTGAACAAACAAAATGTAGAGAGTACTGAACAAGACTGGACTCCGATACTTCAATACTGTAAGAGAGAAAATTTAATTGAATAGAGATATAGACTGATGGGATACCCTAAATTAGTAAACTGACTTAATAATAGGTGAAAAGTGACTATTAAAGATCAAGATAATTAAAGCTGTTGTTATAACACACAGTGGATTCAATATCTAAAATTGCATATATATGAAGACAATGAGTGAACATTGAACTAAGGTTGAGTACAAACTGGAGATACTTTGGAAGTCAATTGTAAATATTTGTATTTAATTATTGAAAAAGAAATTGGTGTGTTAACTTTATAGATATGTTTGAATAGTATATGTTAATAAAATATATATATATAATCAGGAGATGATAATAATTTGGCTTGGAATCAGTCACAAAAAAGAAAAAGAAAAAATAGGACCTGGAATTACCTAGAGAAGTGGGGACATAATGGCAGCAGACATTCACCAGAAAAGAAAGAAAATAAATTGCTGGCAGGATATTTTGCACTGCTAATCCCAACCCTAATTTTTACCCTGAAAAGATCTGTTGGCAAAAGCCTAATGCAATACTAGTTTTATTTCAGTGCACTTGAAATCTAGTTATGAGTCTTATCATATGGAAATCCTGTGTACCAGCCAAGATACAATTGTCCCTCCTAACAGGTTTACATGAGCATTGTAACTAATATCTCAACTATAAGTGAGTGTAATCATTCATCAGTAATTCTAAACTGCTTCTTGCAATGGAGTTAACATTTTTATGCCAATGATATATTTTGGGGAATTTAATTTCACACAGATTTTCCAACAAAGATTTTGTAACAAAGTAATTAAAATGTGCAATTTGGCTGTCATTTTTGATAAAAAAAAGCAAAACAATGTTATATGACATCATAAAACTGTTATTCATAGCACCATCTGTTGGCTGAGGTATTTGGAACAGATGAATAAGGCTTGATGAAGCTTGTTCAGTGTCTATATTAGATTTCTGATGGTCAAGAGACAGAAAAATGTGTGTGCGTGTCTTTGTGTCTGCAGGGTATTATGTGTGTGGTTTAAAATTTAGACCAGCAAATATAAAAAGTGAGAGAGAAAAGCTTTAGTAGACACAGATCTATTTTTAAAAGTTCTGATGATGGATGTGATAACAAATAATGGAAACCCTCTTCAGAGTTTTCTAACCCTCCAGAAGACCACTTTTATCCCTCCCCCCAACTTCAAATATTATTTCCTACCCTATATAACCTTTACACTAACAGGTATTATCCTTTCACACAGAACTCATAATTAGACACCAAAGTCATTCTTTAGCAGGTGCTTTCATTCCTCATTTTGTCTATCATAAAGTTTCCATCATGATGTCTAAACAGTAACTCCTCCTGCTGTTCAGGAACAGCAGTTAGAGATTGTCTGTTGTTTAGTAGATTGTTAACTATTGTTATGAGCGGGAGAACTTCTATGGGACCACAGAGACCAAATGCTTTATTGTGACATGAAATTTTGTAAGGAGAGCTTACTTCATGAAATGCCTCTCTAGAGCCAATCATTCCTTTGCTTTCTGCTGTGACTGAGCAGAATCTAAAAATGCACCAGGGCAGCATAGTGAATGGAAATAATTTTCATCTGCTGCTGAAGCAAAGGCACCCCCTCCCTTTAAAGTTGGTGTAATATGGGTTAAAATTATGTTGATCTGCCAAGTTATAAAAATACATGATGACATACAATGAAGAAATCATCTTGAGAGACAACCTCTTGACCAAGAGTCTTTTAAAAATATAATGTATCTGTGTGTTCCATATAGTGCTTTCTACTGTTTGGTTTTCATTGGGGATATAAATCCTGATTTGATTCATCCTTGTGTAGTAATCTAGAAAATGTGGGGATTTCCCTTTTCATTATGATCTTGTAGAGAACCTTTTGGAGACTTGACCTCTGCCCAATACTGTAAAGGCACAAGATTTTAAACTGTGACAAATATTGCCCAATTGCATGGACTAGTAAAAAGATATTGCATTAGATTGCTTGCAGGGGTGGCTGGTGGATCTGCTGCTACAGCAGTGAGGAATCCACTCTGGATTTTACTGCTGTTCCCCACTCCCAAGGCTGTTCCTAGTTGGCAGGAAGGAATGCAAGGACCAAACTAGAGTCTAATAGGGGTTGCAGACTGCCAGAAATAGTGCAAATTGAGTCCACTTTAAGGGCTAGGGTTAGGGTTAGGGAATCATGGGAACTGTATTTTATTGTGGCACCAGAGGTCTCTGACAGAGAAAGTTGAATGTCTCAGAAAAAAATGCAATTCCCATGACTCCCTAGCACTGAGCCAGGGCAGTGCCTCAATTTAATGTGCACTATTTCTGGCAGTCTGCAACCCCCCTAACACTGCCAGAGCTCCCATTTGTGTTAGAGCTACTATAGGAGGAATGGTGGTAAAATCCACAGAGAAATCATCACATTCTCTAAGACAGTTCACTGCCTTGATTGCTTGCATCCATATGTCTTCTATGTGGGTGAGCGCTTAGCTACAAAAAGTGAAAAGCTACAAGTTCTGTGAAGAGTTATTCAGAATAAATTGTATGAAAGATGACAGAAAAAAGTGCTTGTTGCCATAGGGCCTTTGCAGATGGGGGGGGGGGGGGCATGGCTGCCCTGAGAAGTGCAGGGTTGGGGCCGAGGCTGCCCCATGCCCTGGCCCCAGTCCACCCTTCTGTCAGCCCTGGAAGGAGCGCTAAAATAGTGCTCCCTCCAGACCAGGCAGAAGGGGCACAGGAAGAGCTGTTGCATGGCTCCTCCATGTCTCTTCCAGCTCAGCCCATGCAGAAGCTGGGCTGGGAGGACATCATTGGAGCGTTCGCTGTGTGCAACGGCAGGCGCTCCAATGACGTCCTCGGGAAGGGGTTGGGGCATCTGGCATCCAGCTTCCCCTCCCCTTCCCTTGTTCCAAGATGGCGCTTTGTGCCATCTGTAGAGCCCCTTAGTCTTGTGCTAGAGGTGTGGCTTGGAGCACTATAACAATGTGCTAGGGAATATTTCTCAATTAGTATAACAAAGAGAAAATTGCTATAGAATCTATTACAACAGCACTGGAAAATAATTGGTTCTCCAGATGTTTTGGCCTTCAACACCCAGAAGACGCAGCTAGCATGGTCAATGTTAAGGGATTATGGGTATTACATTTGGCCCAAAAGGCCCTGCCATAAATCACAGATGTTTTGGACTGTGAGTGTATGTGTCTTCAAGTCAATTGTTGATTTATGGTAGCTCTGTAAATTTCACTGGGTTTTCTTAGGCAAAGAATACTCTGAAGAGATTTATCATAGTCTTCCTCTAAAATATAACCTACCACACCTCAAATTCTTGGGGGGGGGGCTCATATCCAAGTACTAACTAGAATTAACTCTGTTTAGCTTCAAAGATCAGATGAGGTCAGGTAATCTCAGATTATTTAGGCTCACTGCAGCAGCCAAAATTCCTTAACGTTGATCATGCTAGCTGGGTCTTCTGGGTGTTGAAAGCCAAAACATCTGAATAACCAACTATTTCCTACCACTGTTCTAACAGATTTTATAGCAGTTTTCTCCTTGCTAAACCAACTGAGAAAGCACTTGTCAAATGTATAGTGCAAGTGAAAGCACATCTTTGGTTATTAATTCTTCATATGTTCTACCTTAAAATATTTATGCATTGCCTTTTTTATATTGTGAAATATGTTTTTTTTTCCAAGTCTGAAAAAGTTTATTGTATCAAGTGGCATGCAAATACCATAATTAAAATAAAGCCTAAGTATAAATAAAACCTAAAATCAACCACTGAGCCACTGAATCAACTGAACTTACACAAATATTGAAATACCAATTTCCTTTTGATTCAGTGGGTCTACTCTAGTTGGGATTAACAATTGGATTTAATCCTACAAATACTTATAAGAATGAGGAAAAAGAAATATGCATTGTCATACACATCAGACCTATTAATTGGATTAATTATGCAATAAAACCCAGACCATGAACACCTCTAAAGGATGAGCCCAAAGTGCATCGAAAAGATCTACAATAATATAAGAAATGGATTAAAATTATAGCTCTGCTTTTTCAGTTAATAAACACTACACTTCAATTTGCTAAATTATAACAACACAACTATTTCCAAAACTCACGAGCTATGGATGACCAGAAATACCCCCAAACTTTAGTCAAAATAGAACTAAAATGTCTTCATGTGCTATTTTGGTGGATAGCAAAAGAAGAGCATTTTTGTAAAGGGGTTGTGACATTCTTTTATCCCCACTCCTGAAGGCTGGCACCATACCAAGGCTATTTTTGAAAGCATTTGTGAGTGAGATTAATGTCCCTATTCTTGAGGTGCCAGTACAGTTTGAGTTCTAACTCACCTTGCTTTTTGTAATCCGTGACATTATAACAAAATACCATTTTGATCTTCCAAAAAGAGGTATTTCTAAGCAAAAAGAAACATTTGACAAGAAATAGGGAGATGATGTTCAATGCTTTTCTTTAACTGTGCCAGATCCTGTGATTTTCCAGGAGATTTAAAGAAACATTACTACAAATATGAAATACACATAATTGAAAATGGATAGTGTAATATTTTCTTTCGATAATAGTGCTAACCTCATCCACAGAGAAGGCATTGGTATTTTGTATGTTATTTAGTATATTAAAAATGAATGGCATAATATTTTATTTCAAAAAAATGAAAATATAATGAAATTCAAAATATATCTTCCAAATAATGCAATATGAGATAAAATAATCTCATGTTCTTAAAAAGTGGCATATAAAACCTACAGATTGTATCCTACAGTGATAATATGGTACTATTTTATTTATGTATTTAAGATAGTTATAAACAACACCTCCATCTCAAAAAATATATATGCACACACACACCAATCCTCAATGCAATATTAAAACATTTTAGAAAAAAAATCCCATCATGATAAAACTAAGAGACAACAAACAAATGTATTGAATCAGCTAAAAACAGTAAGTTCAGTTTTCCAGTAGAAGAACTTTGGTGATGAACTATCATACCCATTTCAATTCAACACAAACACACACATTTATCTGGGATAAGTCCCTTTCAAGATATCTATAGTCATGAGGTGACCCTGGAAGAGTCAGCACATGGAATGGCTCTTATCAATTCTCAGAGGAGATGTGTGATTGTGGTAGGGGACTCCCTACTGAAGGGAACAGAAGCAGTGGTTTGCGGGACTGATGGGATATCTCAAGAGGTGTGCTATGTTCCTAGGACAAAAATCTGAAATGTTATAAAGAAGCTGACAAATGACAATTATTTATTTATTTATTTATTACCCACCTCTCCCGAAGGAATGAAGTGGAGTACAATATAGATTAAATATACTATATACAATTTATAAATAAATGAATAATGTATTCATTTTTCATTTATTTAACAAATGAAACCTTTCAAACACATGGAATAAGGAATATCAACACAGGAGTAAGACAATCATTACACATTAAAATTATCCAGGCATAATTTTTTTTAAAAAAAATAAAATTAATTGTTTAAAATAATCAATAATAATCAAGCCATGTGACCATTACCCTTTCATTTTGATCCAGGTGGGAATCAATGCAAGGCATAGTCTTTCAGATAACACAAGGGATTTGATGGTTCTGAGTAGGAAGCTCAAGGAATTTGAGATACAAGGTGTCATTTTGTCTCCCCTCCCAGTTGAAGGATGTGGTCCAGATAGGAAGAGAAGAATAGTGGAGTGAACAACTGGCCCTGCAGATGGTGATGCCAGGAATGATTTGGCTTCTTGGACCATGATCTGCAATTTCATGACTATGGATTTCTGGCAAGTTGATGGGATGCACATCACAGTTATTGGCAGGAATATTTTTGCTGAGAGGGTCACAAACCTGAACAGAAGGGCTTTAAACTGACTTATGTAGGAGAGAAAAACAGTATTCTTCGGGGGAGGAGTTAATCAAGTTGTGGAGATAATAGCCAAAATGTTATAGAGATAACTGGGTAAATAGTAGAAAAACCCAACATCAAGAGGGAAAAAACCTTTAAAGAAGCAGCTAGGGGGATGACCCATGGTCTTAGAAGTCTCTATGTGAATGCACAGAGCATGGGAAATAAGATAAACATGCACTATTATTACATCAAAACAAATATGAATCCTGCTCAGATGTATCTCATAGTTGGGATGTAGTAACAGAGGAAATAGACTAAATGGGAGGAAGTGTAGCATTATACTTCAAGGATTATACTTCAAATTCTGGGAGCCTGGTTGTGAGCACCTGGTCAAGAATTAAAAGGGAGAGAAAGAGCAGGGATATCCTTGTGGGTGTCTACTACAAATCACCAAGCAAAACTGAGGACTTGGATGATGCCTTCCTGGAACAGATGACCAAACATTCAGAAGGTAGAAATATAGTAATAATGGTAGCTTTCAACTATCTGGATATTTGTTGGAAGTCAAACTCTGCTAAGAATATAAGGTCCAACAAATTGCTTTGCAAATACTTTCATTATCCAGAGAGTATAAGAGGCAACAAGGGGACCAGATATTTTAGATCTGATCCTAACCAACACTGATGGCTTGGTTAATGGAGTGGAACTGGGGGGATCCTTAGGTAAAAGTGGCCATGTTCTCCTGGAATTTGTTATGTAACGGAAAGGGGAAGCCAAACATTGTCAGGCACACATTCTAGACTTTATGAAATAGGATTTCAGTAAACTCTGGGAAATATTGTGTGTGATTCTTTGCTCCGGAGTACTAAAAGATAATAGAGATCATGATGGATGGGAGTTTCTTAAAAGTAAGATATATAAAGCATAATTTCAAGCCATTCCAAAGGGGAGGAGAAATAGGAGGTTCCCTCCCCCCATCTCAGGCCCCAGACACAGCCCTACTATACTGGGCCAGCTCTGGTTTGACTTTCAAGCTGGGGTTTGGCTCCTGATTGTACAGCACTTTGCCTAGACACACTTTTTAATCTTAGTTGCAGCAAATATTTACAAAAATGGTACAGCAATATTTACATCATCCGACATAATGCTCTGCCACCAACCAACATCCATCTAACCACCATGCATTGAAACATTCTTCCTTATATACACAAAATCTGGCTAGGATTCTGACCCAACCCCCTGCGAGTATTTCATCATTTTCCTGCCACATGTCTACAGTGATCATGCCATTTTGAATTGTTACCACACAACTTCCCACTGAAGTTTCATCAGCTTCCTCTGAGTCAGCTTTTCTCCTTTTTGCACACTGCATGTACCTGGGACATTTTACATCCTGGGGCAAAGCCTCACTGACAACAATTTGGGTCCAGTTCATGTTCTGCCTCAATATTCTCAACCTCCCAGATCTGTTTCTAAACATTCCAGATATAAAAGGGTGTTTAACAAAATGAAAATCTCATATTACTATTTTAGAACAAGAGTGCACTTGTCTTACAGTGGCTGGTTCCATATGCTTTGATCTTGGGACTATGTCACAGCCAGACACAGATAACTCAATGCAACCAGCTGTACTACCGTCTCCCTCAGTTGAGTCCAGCACTCTGCAGGGGGTTCAGGTGGCAGGATATTTATGGCCATGCGGGGGTTCCAGGTTATTTATATCAACAGGCTTACTCGGCAATAGCACAGCCTACAACACAGGGCTTCAGGTTTCAAGGCAAATTCTACATGGATAGGGCTTTATCTATGGGTTCTTCTGTTTCATGCTAAGCCTTTGACATGTTTAGTACATTCTTAGAGTGGGACCTTAGATATAAGACTGACTTCAGAGGTGTCGTTCATTATTTAGACAATTTTCTGTTTATGGGTCATTCAGGTTTGGGCCATTGTTCTTTCTTATTGGGAGAATTTGAAGCCCTAACACTTGAATTGGGTGTGCCTTTGCCTCTGAGAAGACTGAAGGCCCTGCCACTCAATTGGAATTTTGGGGCATTACCACTGACACAATTAATCAGCTTTCTAAACTTCCTGAGGGCAAAGTCAATAGCTTGTTTCAGATGCCCCTGCATTTCTCTCTTCAAAGAAAGGCAACATTCCAGACATCTAAACTTTGCCTAAAAGTCATTGCCCCTGAGAGGGCATTTGTCAAGCATCTTTGTGACACAATCAGTTGGGTTGTAAAACCACACCATAGGATCTGGCTCACTGCTGGTATTAAGGTGGATTTAGATGTTTGGCTACAGTTCTTAAGTGAATTCAATGGGGTTTCCTTTGGAGGAAGAGCAGCAAGGACCTCCCTCAGGGTGATAAGAGTACCACCACAGGGAACAGCCACTGCAAAGCCTCAGAGGAGGCATGTGGTGGTGGGGACTTTTTGTTCAGGGGTACAGGAGCAGTGGTTTGTGGGTCTGGCAAGATGTCCTGGGAGGTGTGTTGTCTCCCTGGGGCAAAAATTCATTATGTGACAGAGAGGCTGACAAGACTTGTCAAGCCTACTGACCATTACCCCTTCCTCTTGGTTCATGTGGGAACCAATGATACTGCAAGGCATAGTCTTCAAAAGATCAGAGATGATTATGAGGCTTTGGGTAGGAAGCTGAAAGAGCTGGATGTACAGGTTGTTATCTCATCTCTTCTCCCAGTTGAAGGGCAGGTCGAGGAAGGAAGAGGAAGATAGCAGATGTGAATAACTGGCTCCATAGATGGTGCCACCAAGAATGATTCGGATTCTTGGATCATGGGCTGCTGTTCCATGAGGGTGGACCTCTAGCAAGAGATGGGCTGCATCTCACACCAGTTGGCAGGAACATTATTACCAATGGCAGGAGTAGGCAACCTTTCCCCTTTAAGGGCTGAGGGACTTCAGCTCCCAGAAGCCTCAGTCATGTTGGTCAATAGTCCCATGTTGGCCAATAGCTCCTGGGATTCTGGGAGCTGAAGTCCCTCGGCCCTTAAAGGGGAAAGGTTGCCTACCCCTGACCAATATTCTCAAACATTTGATCAGGAGGGCTTTAAACTGAGTCATGTGGGGGAGGGAGACAGTATCTTGGGAGGTATCTTGGAAGAAAGGAGTACATCATGGGCTGGAGATAATTGTCAAAGTGTTATAGAGGGAACAAGGAAAATGATGCAAAGGACCAACAGTGGGAGGCAAAAAACTTCACACAGGCAGCAAGTGAGGAGGACCCATGCTCTTAGATGTCTCTACACTAATGCACAGAGCATGGGAAATAAACAAGATGAACTTGAATTCCTAGCACAATAAAGCAAATACGATATAATAGGCATTACTGAAACCTGGTGGGATGAGTTTCATGATTGGAATGTAGGAATAGAGGGGTGTAACCTTTTAAAGAGAAATAGGTCAAACAGAAAAGAAGGAGGAATAGCATTATATGTCAGGGATGTGTACACGTATGAAGAGATCCAGGACTTAAATCCTGGAAATCAGGTGGAGAGCATCTGGATAAAACTTAAAGGGGAAGGAAACAACAGGGATGTTATAGTGGGAGTCTACTACAGACCCCCAAGTCAGACTGAGGAATTGGATGATGCCTTTTTAGAATAGATGACCACACACTCAGAAAGGAGAGATGTAGTAGAGATGGGTGACTTCAACTATCCTGATATTTGCTGGAAGTCAAACTCAGCCAATATTTCAAGGTCTAGCAAATTCTACACTTGCCTCAAAGACAATTTCTTTGTCCAAAAGGTGGAAGAGGCAACAAGGGGATCAGCTATTCTAGATCTGATCCTAACCAACAGGGATGACCTGGTCAATGGGGTGCAAGTGGTGGGATCCTTAGGTGGGAGTGATCATGTTCTCCTAGAGTTTCTTATACAGTGGAAAGGAGAAGCTAGGCATAGTCAAACACTCATTCTAGACTTTAGGAGAACTGATTTCAATTAACGTAGGAAAACACTGGTAGTGATCCTGTGGTCAGGAATACTAAAGGAGAAAGGAGTTCAGATGGATGGGAGTTTCTCGAAAGGGAGATACTCAAGGGACAATCTCAAATTGTTCCAATGAGTAGGAAAAATGGGAGATGTCTTAAGAAACCAGGTTGGATGACTAAAGAACTTTGAACTGAACTAAGTTTTAAATGGGAGATTTATAAGAAATGGAAAAGGGGTGAAATCACTAAAGAGGAATTCAAACAAATAGCTAGCACATGTAGGGGTAAAGTCTGCAAAGCCAAAGCACAGAATGAGCTCAGGCTTGCTAGAGGGGTTAAGAACAATAAAAAGGACTTTTTTGGGTTATGTCTGTAGCAAAAGAAAGGAGAAGGAAATGGTAGGGCCACTGCACTGAGAAGATGGAGAAATTCTAATGGGAACAGAGAAAAGGCAGAACTACTCAACACCTTCTTTGCCTCAGTCTTCTCACAATAGGAAAAGGGTGTTCAATCTGAGGAAAATGGAGCAGAGGACACAATAGGGGAAATGCAGCACAAAATAAGTAAAGAGGAAATACAGGAATACCTGGTTAACCTAAATGAATTTAAGTCTCCAGGATCAGATGAACTACATCCAAGGATATTAAAAGACCTGGCAAATGTAATCTCAGAGCCACTGGCAATAATCTTTGAGAACTGTTGGAGAGCAGGAGAAGTCCCAGCAGACTGGAGGAGGGCCAACATTGTCCCCATCTTCAAAAAGGGGAAAAAAGAGGATCCCAACAACTTTCGGCCAATTAGTCTGACATCAATACTGGGAAAGATATTTGAACAATTCATAAAACAGAGAGTCTGTGAACATTTAGAAGGGAATGCCATAATCACCAAAAGTCAACATAGGTTTCTCAAAAACAAGTCATGCCAGACTAATCTGATCTCTCTTTTTTTTTTTTTTTTTATAAAATTACCAGCTTGCTAGATGAAGGAAATGTGGTAGACATAGCATACCTTAATTATAGTAAGGCTTTTGATAAGGTCCCCCATAATATTCTTGCAAACAAGATAGTAAAATGTGGGCTAGACAATACACCTGTTAGGTGGATTAGTAATTGGTTGACTGACCGAATCCAAAGGGTGCTCACCAATGGCCCTCTCCATCCTGGAGAGAAGTGACCAGTGGGGTGCCACAGGGTTCTGTCCTGGGCCCAGTGTTATTCAACATCTTTATCAATGACTTGGATGAAAGAATAGGGGGCATGCTTCTCAAATTTGCAGATGAAACCAAATTAGGAGGAATAGCTAATATCCCAGAGGACAGGATGAAAATTCAAAATGATCTCAATAGATTAGAAAACTGGGACAAAGCTAACAAAATGAATTTCAAAATGGAGAAATGTAAGGTACTGCATTTAGGGCAAAATTTTAAAAAATGAAATGCATAGATATAAGATGGGGGACACCTGGCTTAACGAGACTACGTGTGAAAGGGATTTAGGAGTCCTAGTAACCACAAGTTGAATATGAGTCAACAGTGTGATGCAGCAGCTAAAAAGGCCAATGCAATTTTAGGCTGCATTAATAGAAGTATAGTATCTAGATCTGGGGTAGGCAACCTTTCCCCTTTAAGGGCCGAGGGACTTCAGCTCCCAGAATCCCAGGAGCTATTGGCCAACATGGGACTATTGGCCAAAAATGGCTGAGGCTTCTGGGAGCTGAAGTCCCTCAGCCCTTAAAGGGGAAAGGTTGCCTACCCCTGATCTAGATCAAGGGAAGTAATAGTGCCACTGTATTCTGCTTTGGTCAGGCCCCACCTGGAATACTGTGTCCAGTTCTGGGCACTAAAATTCCAAAAGGATGTTGAAAAACAGGAGCATGTCCTGAGGAGAGCGACTAAAATGATGAAGGGTCTGGAAACCATGCCTTATGTGGAACGACTTAGGGAACTGGGTATGTTTAGCTTGGAGAAGAGACGAATAAGAGGGAATATCATAGCCCTCTTTAAATATTTGAAGGAATGTCATATCGAGGAGGGAGCTAGCTTGTTTTCTGCTGCTCCAGTGAATAGGACATGGAACAATGGATGCAAGTTACAGGAAAAGAGATTCCACCTCAACTTTAGGAGGTACTTCCTGACAGTGAGAGCTGTTCGACAATGGAACACACTCCTTGGGGGTGTGGTGGAGTCTCCTTCTTTGGAGGTCTTTAAACAGAGGCTGGATGGCCATCTGTCAGGGATGGTTTCATTTTGAGTTCCTGCATGACAGGAGGTTCGACTGGATGGCCTTTGTGGTCTCTTCCAACTCTATGATTCTATGATTCTATGTTTTAGGCTTCTTTTAACATCCCTGTAGTCTGTACCACTGTGGTCTCTGCACTGCAGGCAGATCATGGCATACAAAACATATCTACGGTAGATGTAAATGTTTCAATTAACACAGAATCAGAAATGGCACTGAAATGAACACATCCCAACAATGTATATGCATGCTATCTGTATTTCTTCTAGTATTTCTTCTTTGTGGAACTGGGAACATCGCTGGTGAAAGAGGTAAAAACAAACTCGCCTTGCTTTATTTTTCATCAGAAAGAAATTGTTCCTGTTTGAGTGCTGTTTGACTGGACATACATGTTGTTACTAATTAGCAACAATAATAGGATTTTCTGCCATCAGTGCACTCAGTAGTATCTTTCGTACATGTGCTGAATAAAAAAGTGACTGACAATATTTGTGTTTGCACATGATGTGAATAGGCTGAATGCAACAAACACTTTTGAAATGACAAAATGGGATAGTCAAAACTTCACAACTTATCTACTAAAAGAAACAAAAAACACAAACAATTATTTAAGCTAATGGGCTGAATATCAAAATGGATTGAATTCATTATTTGAGATGTGATATAATATTGTCAATATAATTCATATAAAGTTTGTCAGATTTATTATCCTGTTTTGTTAAAGATGCATAAAAATAGTTTCAGCCTTTGAAAGAAGACCCATCTTTTTATGTCGGAACTTTCTATCTATTAGGTACCAGGAAATGTTATTTCCTACAATCTTTTAAAGGGTGTGTGGAAGGAATGCAGTGAACCAGAGTACCTCATGCAATATGAACTTCCAGAGCTCTACCTGAATCTTCAGAATTGCATCTAGGCTCATAGAAATAATCACATACTTAAGGAATGAAAGTGGGGAGAAAGAAAGAGGGTTTTCCTTCTACAATAATTGGTTGCTGAATTGGAATATAAACTGAATTTTACTGTAAGTAGATATTGTGCTGATCACAAGATTAGAGATGTAATTCTTTCTTCCTGAAGGAAGTATTGAGTAGTTCTAGCAATTTTCTGCCCACTGTGAGAAAATCTTTGAAAACCATGGCATTTTCAAAGACTTTTCTTAACTCATGACATATTCTCTGCAAAATTTACACATGGTTGTTTTGCATAGAAAACGTCATTTTTTTAAAAGCAGGAAACAGTATTTTCTTCATGGAAAGTAATATTCCTGTTTAGAAATATTATTTTCTGTGAAGAAAAAGTTGCTTCCTATACAGAAAATGTTGTTTTCTATGAAAATCATCCATGTGTGAATTTTGTACACAATAAGTCTTGAATTGTAAAGAGTCTCATCTGTCTAGGAGTCTTCTCATCAGGTTTTCTTAACATTAAAAGAAATCATTTCCCCCTGTTTGGATCCTGATTCAGCAGTTAGGAAAACTGCCAAGTCTATTTCCAACCAGAGGCTATCTGATTGGACTCAGGACCTAATCAGAATAATGTTTTCAGAATCCAAATCATGTCATCCCCCCCCCCCATCTATTATTGGAATGAGAAATAGTCATACATTATTGTGCTTTATAAAAATTGCATTAGGTTTGTAAGTGTAGTATTTTCTTTAAAGAAGGTGAAGCCAACTAATTTTCAAACAAATATTTTATACGTTATGGTTTTAAAATTCAACCCCCTGCCCACTAGTCATTACTGATATGTTTTATATTTCTTGATACAATTGAATGAAATTTGCAGGCAGAGTTGGAGCTTCAGGCTAGTGGAAACCTGTTAAATCCAATACAATTTTGTGCAGGGGAAGTTCATCAAACAGTAGCTATTCCTAGATTTTTTTGTTTTTGTTTTTTGTGGAACAGAATCTGATTAGACTAACATATGTTATACAGATACCTGAATTACCAAAATGACAAATAAATGGAACAAAACAAGCCTGAACTAGAAGCAAAACTGACCCCACTGAGCCTATTATACTTAAGACAATATCATGAATCTTGTTTTCTTGTTTTCATATCCTGAAACACCATGACTGACTGAAAAAGCCGATAAAGTGCAGTAAAGTTGAAGGCACTAGGAAAAGAGGTAGACCACATTAGAGATTGATTGATTCAATAAAGGAACTCATGATTTCAAGTTTGCAAGGCCTGAGCAGGACTACTGATGAGTGGGGCTATTGGATGTCTCTCATTCAAAGTGTTATCATAAGTTAAAATTGACTTGATAGAAAATAATAACAAATAAAATACAGTACTACTGGATCAGAAACTTGCAAAATTTCAAATAGATAGATGTAGGGATTTTCCATGTTCTGGAGGGGGTGCTATGAGGGTCTACCCACTGGGTCCCACATTAGTAGTGGGGAAGGATGAAGAGATCACAAGATCAGCGTCCTGTTTTAACTACCTTATAAGCCACCTTCGGTCCTTTGTTGGGAGAAAGGTGAGATATAAACAAATGAACGAACAAACAAATTATATCCCCAACCAACCATGATATATAGCAATAGCCCAAGTTTAAAAACATATGTCAGTACTGATGTCTAATTTTTGTGTTTGATATAGCTGAAATGAGGAAGAAAAAGATAAAATAGGTAGCGATTCCTTTCACCAGAAAAATGCATGTGATGTTTTCTCCAGTATTCCTGAGCCTGTCAAGTAGATAAATTCTCAGCCCAGTTTCCACACAGAGGTCTAGTTCCAGATGTAACTCTGAAGTATTTATCATAAATGAATTCATCATAAATGATGAATACCCAAATGAAGACACTAATCAAAATTTACTGAAACATGTGAATGCTCAAATACTTTGCTTAGACTCTGTTTAGACATGAAGCAGCCAGATCTTTACTTTTTATACTAAAAAGTACACAGTTACCATTCACATTTCTCGCAGGAGATAATATTATACCTACATATATCAACAGGCTACACACACAAAGTGGCCCTTAGTTGATCCATAGATTTTGTTTTTGCCTCTTTATTCTGACTAGGTGGGCAATGTGTAGCTTAGAAATATTTGCAAAAAAACAAGAAACAGACAGCCAGTTGAGAAAATACTAAAATAATTGTAGCTATGTATTCATCAAGATAAGGAACAAATCAAGAGAATTCCAGGGGGGAAAGGGGGGGGGAGTCTACAGAGTTTTCTTAAAAACATTTAGTAATGAAACCTGATGGATCTTGTTGATTGCAACTAAGGGCCTCTACAGATGGGTGGCTGTGGACCACCCCAAGAAGCCGAGGAATGGGGCCGATCCTGCCCCACACCTCAGCCCCAATCCATCCTTTCAGTGATTGGGAAAGGAGCGTTAAAATAGCACTCCTTTTCCAAGCCCCAGAAAGGCACCAGAAGAGCCATCGTGTGGCTCTTCTGCATCTCTTCCGGCTCAGCCCATACAGAGGCTGGGCTGGGAGGACATCATTGGAGCACTTGCTGTGTGCAACGGTAGGCGCTCCAATGATGTCCTCGGGAAGGGGTTGGGGTGTCTGGCATCCAGCTGCCCCTCCCCTTCCCTGGATCCAAGACAGCGCTTTGCACTATCTGCAGAGCCCCTAATTCCATATTTATGCACCCAGCCCTGAAAATACCCTCTCTTACTATCCAGTTCATCCGCCCTCAGTGGCAGAAGAGTAAAATGTGCATTACCTGTTCAAGCTGGTGAAAATAATACTTCATGTAGTGTGGACCCAAACTGTTTAAATCTTTTACAAGTAAAGAGAAATACCTTACATTGATCTTGGAAATTCATTGATGTCCCATTGA
Source organism: Phrynosoma blainvillii (assembly GCA_026167975.1). Taxonomy (NCBI): domain Eukaryota; kingdom Metazoa; phylum Chordata; class Lepidosauria; order Squamata; family Phrynosomatidae; genus Phrynosoma; species Phrynosoma blainvillii. The sequence continues at coordinate 82,690,002 of JANUYF010000002.1, forward strand.
AATGTCTTCCATATCTGGAAACATTGCTTAGGAGACAAAGGGCCAATGCAGATGGCCCCTAAAGGGTAGCTCTGTGCCACCCCTGGGAGTGCTAAATTGGGGCCACAGCAGCCACACTTCACAGCACCAATCCTCCTTTTTGCCACTCCAAAAAGAGCTGCCAAATGCCACTCCTTTTTGGGGAGGCAAAAAGCTGCCCTTAGTGCTGCCACAGCACCAATGGGGCACCCTGATGCCGTGCGCTATGCAGTCAGGCACATGCCATGATGACGGAGTGGGGGTGAAGTCGGGGTGGCCAGCATGTGGTCACCCTGTCCCAACTCCACCCCCAGGCCGGCCCTTTAGGCTGGTCTACATCAGCCCAAAATCTTTTTTAAAAGATTTCCTCTTCATTACCTGCTTTCTTCTTTAGTACCATAAGCAGCTGAAAAAATTTCAAAGAAATCTTCAACTGTATGAGCAGATTTTCCCAATTATAGAAATAGATTTGTACATTACCATCATCTAATGGCAGCTGATGATTTACTGAATGTATGTGATAAGCTGCCTTCAGTTTGGAGAATGAGGATAGACATTTGACTGAATCCTGTTAATTAGTATACTGACAGTAGACCCATTTAATCAATCAATCTGCATCAACATGTAGACTTGGTGAGTCGACTCAAGCTTGGACTATGGCTCGAAACAGATGGGCAGATGGGGTTGGCTTCTGAACACTCCGAGGGTGTGGCATTTAGACGATGCACACCCCTGGAGTGCCCAGATGCCACCCTGGAGTTATGCCAGGGTTGCCTAAGGCAGCCCAAAAAGAAGTGTCTATTTTGTGCTCCTTGACATGGTCCATTTGGGACTGCAGCAGCAGGCACCCTCAGGGCTGGAGCGTGTGTTCACCATGGCCCCAGAGCAATTGGGCTGAGAGTGGCTTCTGGCTGTTCCTGCCTGCCTGCCTTTTCTTCCCTATCTATAGGATCCAGAAATGTGTATGTGCATTGTATGTGCGTGCGTGCGTGCATGTGGGACTATATCATCATCATCATCATCATCATCATCATCATCATCATCATTTTAACATACATCAAGAACTAATTTTATGTGTTTTGATATATTAAACAAAATTCTACAGTATTTATATTCTCTTTCATATTAATATTCTGCTGTATAAATTTAATCTGGGATTGGTTCCAAACAAAGATCTGGTGTGACCTTGTTAGCAAGTTTATATTTCTGTTTCAAGGGGAGTGGTGGACTTGAATTATCTTCTTAGCCATCACAATATGGCATACAATTTTGAAAAGCATGTTTAGCAGACCTATGGGAACTGGAAATGAAAAATTGCCTTGAGCAAAGAGAATGTAACTGCATTAAATTCTTGGCAATGACCAGTTTCTATTATATTAAGATTATTTTATTATGAATCATATAACAATAGCGTCCACATTTTTAAAATAAAATCCCCAACAGGCCAGAAGGATTTTGATGGTATAAAATAAATAATTGTAATATAATTGAACAAGAACTGTTAACTAATATATTATTATGCACAGTGATTAGACAACAAACTATAGGTGACAGAGAAAAACACTTTTTATACCATGTAAATTTTCTCATTGAAATAAAGTTTAATGGAAGCTAAATTCTGATAGTCAAGCTTCAGTTGTGAAATTTTCTCCAGCTAGGCTGTTTATTGATACCCTCTTGAAACTGTATCAGACTTCTTTTCAAAAAACAGACAAAATTATGGACTGGAATTAAGTATTGTAGTTATGGATCCATAAACTAGACTAATAGATCTGTAACTGATTCATATTCATTACATTATTGTCACAGTTGTAAAAGTCCCCTACTCCTGCTTCACCAGGCATCAACTTCTATGAGCAAAAGAGGACTGTTCTCCTCTTGATCAGGATTCAGCAGATTGACATTTCCACCCCTTTACCACCAGCAGTCTCTAGAGCAGGGAGGAATTGAAACAGGGATCTTGCTTCTGATTGTCACACCAAAGATCTCTGGTGGGTTGAAATGTCAGTCTGCTGTGTTGTAACCAACAGAAGAAGAACAGGCTTCCATCACTTCCAGTGGCTGATACCCAGGAAAGCAGAATTGGAGGGAAGGTTGGGCCAAGAGAATGGGCAGTGCTAAGGTTAGGAATATATAAATAGTACATGAATAACAGATTGCGTTCTACCGATTAAAAATATTACATCATAATCATCATATATGAGCTTAAAGATCCAGGTACAAACATAACCAGTTGTGGATCTGTGGGGTGCAATTTGAGTTTCCCAGGGTGTTAACCCTTTTAAAAGAAAACAAAAATATGCAAGTAAGAATGTTAAACTTGTTAGAGGTCAGCTTTCATCAGCAGAAAAAAAAAAGGATTTATTCTAAATCTGCCTTCCTAAAGAATAAAGACTTACTCCAAAAATGACAAACATGCAGTTTGTAGTTTTAAAAACAAACAATAATGTCTTTAATAAATATTTACATAAAATAACTAAAACTTAATCTAATTGGAGATGGTTTGAGTAAAGACAATAAATCTCACCATCTTTTATATAGCAGGAAGAGACTACAACTACTGACTGTTTCAAGCAGTTTAGAATCTTCAGAGACAGCTGTTAAACTGCCTCCAAGAATGAGTGACAGGTGACACATGTTTAGATAGAATGAGAAAAAGAGAAAGGGAAGTCCCTATCTATATAAGCAGCTTCATTTATATACTGCTTCATATCACACTATGGGGTGTCTAAGCGGTTTACAACTGTAAGCTCATTGCCCCCCAACAGTTGGGTACTCATTTTAGTGACCTCGGAAGGATGCAGGCCTGAGTCTAGCCTGAGCCCTGGCTAGTACTGAACTCGCAATCTTTTGGTCTATGAGCGAGTAGCTGCAGTATAGGCATTTAACCACTGCACCACCAGGGCTCTTATATAAGGAGAATGCAAAGAGGATGCAATGCATAATTCTTCCAACAGGATCATTCATGCTGCCCTTTATTAAAAGTTTAAACATTTTCACAGTTTAAGAATAATACATGACATAACAGGGAGCTGCTAAGGGACTGACTTCAGACTATGATACACAGCCTATCAAGACCATGTTGTACCCTGGTCTGGAAAATGACATGGATATGGCCACTGAAAGGAACTGGAGCAATGGTAACAGAATTACTACAATTTAAGTGGCTGGTGCATGGGTCAGCATTTGGTAAGCCATGCATCATGGGAAGTCTGATGCAACATGCACAGTGGATGAGACAAGCCAGGTATGCATCATAGGAGGTCTGATGCAACAGGCACTGGGGATGAAACCAGCCAGGTTTCATTAGTGCATGGCTGTCACATGTTCCCAAGAAACCACCTATATATGGGAGAGAGTCAGAATCTCCATTGCTGGTTAGTTGTGGTTGGCAAAGCACTTTGTTGGTCTGTATAGCTGTGAATATTCAAGACGGATGTCTGATACTCTATGTATCTTTGTAAATATTTGCATCAAAGATTAAAGCTCTCATTGAGTGAAGTCTTGCTGTCCAGCGATTCATTTCTCCAAACTGAAAGCAGCAGCCTGTGTGTGGGAGGATTTTTCCTGTGCCGCCTGGAGCAAGACTCTTCACAAAGGCCACCTTCTAGGTGTTCCTGCCTATGTGCATCAACTCTGTGTGTGTGTAGGCCACACACAACCAGCCCTTGGTATCTATGGGGGATCCGTTCCAGACACATACACACCCTGAGGATCCCAAACTTGGTGGATACTTGAGTTCCCTTGTTCCCAATGGCAGTGAAGCTGGGCCACCATTGGACAGAGCAGGATTCCACTGGTCATTGTCCTCCCTCCCTCCTTGCACCCTGGCTGAAGCCAATATTGCCCCGGCTGCTTGAAGCCTGCTTTGCTGCTCTCACCAGCAGCAGGCAGCGGGCAGCAGGCAGGCAGCAAGGGGCCTCCTCCTCCTCTTTCTCTTTCTCCTCTTCCTCTGCTGCTGTCTCCTCCTCCTCCTCTTCCTCAACATAGACTTGCCATCCATGGATGCTTGAATCTGTGGATGGCAAGTCCACAGATATCGAGGGCCTACTGCACTTCCTAGGCAACAAAGCATGATTTTGTTGTTGTTAGCTACCCTCAAGTCACCCCTGACTCATGGTGATCCTGTAGATGATCCATCTCCAAGACCCCCTGTCCTTCACAACTCTGCTTAGGTTCTGCAGATTCAGGCCTGTGGCCTGCCTGAGTTTATTCATCTGGTGCGGGGTCTTTCTCTCTTTCTCCTACTCTCCATCTTTCTTCACATTATTGTCTTTTCTAATGAATCATGTCTTCTCATGCCAAAGAACAACAGCATCAGTTTGATCATTTTGGCTTCCAGGGAGATTTCAGGCATGATTTGTTCAAGGACAAATTTATTTGTCTTTTTGGCTGTCCATGGGTATTGCCACACCTCTCCAAATGAGTTGATTTTCTTCTTATCCTCAGTTGTATATCATTTCTTACACTTTAGAATCTTGGCTAGTTCTTTCACACCTTTTCATTCTTAGTATTTTGCTGATTTCTTGACTGTAGTTTCCATTCTGATCAACATTTAATCCAAGGTATGGGAACTCTTTCACTATTTCAGTTTCCTCATTGCCAAGGTTGAATGTATGTAGTTCTTCTGTGGTCATTATTTTTGTTGTTGTTGTTGTTGTTTATGTTCACCAGTAAGCCAGCCTTTGCACTTTTTTCCTTAACTTTCCTTATTAATTGTTCCAAGACTGTAATATTTTGTGCTAGTACTATGGTGTCATCTGCATATCTTTTAGATTGTTGATGTTCCTTCCTCCTATATTCAGTCTTCCTACTTTTGAGTCTAGACCTGCTCATGGTATATTTTCTGCATACAAATTGAATAAATAGGGTGATAGAAAGCATCCTTGCCTGACCCCTTTGCCAACTGGGAACCATTCTGTTTCAACAGATTCTGTTCTAACAGTAGCCTCTTGTCCCAAGAAAAATTTCACATCAAGATTATCAGATATAGGTGGGATGCAGATGAGCAGCCCTGGGCCACCTCAGGAAGTGGAGGATCGGGGCCGAGGCTGCTGGACACCTCGGTCCTGATCCTCCCTTTTGCCGGTCCGGAAAAGAGCTGCAAAATGCCGCTCCTTTCAGGGTTAGCAAAAGGGCACCCCAAGAGCCGGCACGTGGCTCTTTAGTGCCCCTTCTGGTGCAATGCATCAAAATGCTGCACCAGAAGGACGTCCTGATGCCACATGCCACATGTAACGGTGTGCGGCATCAGGACACCGCCGGCATGGGGTTGGGGCGCCTAGTGTGCGACCACCCTTCTCCATCCCTGTCTCCATGCTGGCCCTTTGGGACAGTCTGTAGAGGCCCATAGTGGCACTCCCATGTCTTTAAGAGCTTTTTGTGTATGATTTACACCAAGCAAAAATGCAGTGTATTGCAAAGTTAATTAATCACACTTATTTCCAATTGAAACCAGTGGAGTTCCTATTTATTTCAATTGAAATTAGGTGCAATTAATTATGGCCAATATAGGTATGTCTAGCACCTATATCTTCCCTCCTGTTTTAGTCTAAAGTAAATGCAGAGTCTCTAATTTAGATAGAGAACATTCTTGCGGATCAGTGAGGTTTACATCCTTACCTCTGTTATCGTTCTGCTCTGGAATGGCCTCAATGTTCTTGTAATTTATATTGGCAAACAGCATACCAAGTTGGCCATACCAATACATATGACAAGGGAGGAAGAACTGAATAGAGGGAGTATATGTTACATTAATACATGGCATGGGTCATGTCTCCTTTTGATTTGCCCAACCAAAAAACTACTGTCTTCATGATTGTCCACCATTCAATGATAACACACACTGAATAACAAATTCTGATGTTAAAGATTTAAATCAGAGCTACAGAGGAGCATTGACTTGAAAATTTTAATGTATAATAAACCTGAGTAGAAAAAAGTGGAAACCAGAGAGGGGGGATGGTTCATATGGTTATTTTGATGTCTCCTCACAATTGCCTCACTTGGTGGCTTTTGCTTGTAAGCTCATTGACCTTATAACCATTTTTGAAATGACACTGGTGACATTTTTGCCAAAATGTTACCTTCTGATTGACTTCAATATAGACTAATTACATCTAATTTTATCTGGATTAGGGGCAATGTACCACACTTTTGTATCTATCAGCTGAATACGTATTAAGATTTTTCATGGTGTTAGCAAGTAAGAGTTAAGGTTCTGCTTTGCCTTCAACCTAGCCTTTGGGGTTTTGACACTTTGGTTTCATATTAAGTTTGACTGTTGAACTGTTGAACTGCTATATTTTTAGGGTTGACTTTCGCTGCCAGACCTCAAGACATCAGTTCATGGAAGATGAGCACCACATATATTTCTTGTTATAAGAGAAACAAGCAGACAAAGAATATTAAAGGGAGGGCGAATAGTACTGAGATGCATGAAATTATACTGAGTGACAGCAACAGAATACTGATCCATCTGGCAATTTTAAACAATGTCTCTGGCAATTTATGGGCAGTAATGCTGCCAGCCTTGACAAAAGGCAGAAATATTTCTTATCGCTTCTGAGCAAGACACCTGGAAGCCCAGATTCAGCCTTTATAAATCTAGCTGCAGAGGCTATACAGCCTATTGACCTTTCAAGAAGTGGGAAAGGCCACAGCCAAACCATAAAAATTCCCCACATAGATTATGTGTTCCTTTGCCATATATCCATGATTAACTATATCTTTTTAGGTTTATGTTTCCACCCATAGGGTAATTTAACATCATGTGCACTCATTAAAAATGCAAGATTATTTAACTGTCTTGATAGAACTGTAGATTTCTTTTATTTACAGTTTGGTGTAGCAGTGGTTATAGTGCCAGCATACAGGAGAAGGTTCAGTTCTCATTTGACATTTGCAGGCTGGATTAAGGCATGTTGAAGCCCAATGGTGTTTTGTTATACCCTTTTGCATGACAAAAGCTCTACCATAGAATACATTGTCTTCTTTATGCTCTTGGGATGTGAGACATCAGGCCTGTACAGCTTCACTCAGCAATAAGTTATTAAAGAACCAAGTTTTTCTTTCACTATGAAAGAAACATAGGAAAATGCTCATCCTAAGTCAGACTCTTAGTGCTTTTAATCAAGTAAATGATTCATAGCAGTACCTTACTAGAGTTTCTGGCAGGATTCTTTTCTAGCTCTACCTGAAATTGGTCTTTCTGGTGGTTCTTCCCACAAGTATTAAACAGGTTCAATTCTAATCACCTTCCAAAATCAGGTCATCCCCCCTTCTTTTCCTCCTCTAGAGATAACACCCATCCTGAAAGCTTACAAATTCAAATTTATAAAACAAAGGGGGGGGGGGGGGAAGATATGTGGATGGCACAGGAAAGCCAGCACAGCTGTTCTAGGATATTGCTGGATTCATATTGGTTTCATTTCTAATGGTCTTCTGATATGGAGGGACAAAGCAAACTCACTGCATCTACATATGGTTTATATAAGGGGCAATGTAGGTTTTCTCCTCACCATATTTTCTGAGAGTCAACAAATTCAGCATCTCAATGATTCATGGGGCCCTGGCCAATGGAGAGGTCAGAATATGATGCCTTTTTGGTTCTAGCTTCTCCCTTAAAAAATATTTCCCCAAAAATAAAATGCAGGGATTTTTGCCTTGCAATGCAAAATGTCTTTGCTAGGTACAAAAAGAGATTAATCAGTTTGTTACAGCTCATTATTGCATTCTTTGTTTAGATTTACAATGTCTCACACAAAATGCAAAATGTACTTTCATTGATTGATATTCTAGGTATATGTGTGTTTAAATAAACACAATTAAGTACCATAAAGAATATAGCTAGACTTTCTTTAAAATTAACTGTTTTGATAAAAAAAAAACAGATTGGGAAATTGCTTAAACTAAGGTTGATTTGTTTCTTCAAATGTTGATTGGAAATATTGTGAATATAAGACCACAGCCATTTAGCTCCACATGGATCAATATTCCCATTCCCCTTAGCAATTAAAAATAATTCAAATCAGGTTATTATAAAGTTTCTTTCCTCTCTTCAAATGAAGTTGAGTTCAGCTTTCTTAATATTTTCTGACCAGATAAAGCTAGGGAACTTGATTTCATGCCAGGCAATTACATCTATGGTGAACAGTGATATACATTGCTCTTTATAGATTGCCTTCTCCATTAAATTCCCTCCTAGTGTGTATTCCTCTAGCAATGTCCCTGGCTGATTTCTTCATTGCATCTGACAGCCTGATGACTCTTAATACCATGTTTCCCTTCTATTTCTCTCAAATCCATTTTCTTGTCAGCTTATTACCATGCTTTACAGTATCTATCTCATTTCTTGTGATTCTTTACTTGGGAATTTACCAATATACTTGAATCTGAACTCTGTTTGCACTCTATTAGCCAGGTACTTAAATGACTGCAGTCATACTGAATCAGATTACATTTTCCATTGTCCTTTATTATTTAATGAGACTTCTAATTTAGAATCATGAAAACTTCCATAAAGCATTATCTATGGGAACTTTTGTCTTCTCTCTTTCCTTCCTTTAGGCCTATTGGAAAAAAAAATTGAATTGTACCATAGGTCCTCCCACCATTCATTTCTTTTCATCAAAACTCTCACAACCAGAGTAGAACATTTACAGCACCCACATTTTGGTCCCCAGAAGTGGTGGAAATTATATGGTACAATCTTGGGTCAAAATCCTGCTTTAAAAGATTGTTAAATATCTTGATAGACATTCCATCAAAAGGCCTGGGTTTGACTGGAGAAAGAAATTTAAAACATAAAAGAATTATTGGATTAATTGTACCCTGGCTACCAGGTAGCTACTGAGCCATGTTTAAGGAATTATTTTGGGTTTATATGGTCTTCAGCCATATTGCTCACCGCCTTAGATTAGGGACAGGAATCAGCTGGTCACTCATCTCCCTTTCCGCATTGCGGAGCTGATATAGTCTGGGAGCTGATATTCAGGTTGTGTGGGGGCAGGGAAGGTATGGCGGTAGCAGAGCCAACAAATGTTACAAAAGAAGGAGGGATCAATGTTTAATACCTATCCCTCCTTCAGTTTGCTTTGTTTCCCAGGATAACTTGGAGAGTGTGCCAACCATTCCACTGACTCTCAACCTGCTCCTTTGCAATGCCAGGTCGGTCAAAAATAAGACCCATATAATCCACAATCTCTTGGTGAATGAGATGGCCGACCTGGTATGCTTTACTGAGACCTGGCTGGGGGAGGCCAGCTCTGCGACATGGGCACAGGCCCTCCCGGCCGGGTACTCGGTTCTTGAGCAGGTAAGGGAAAGTGGGCGGGGGTGGTGGCATAGCCTTGGTCCATAGGAACACCTTAACCGTGATCAGAAAGCCTACCCGGAAAACGACTCACATCGAGTGTATGTACCTTAGCCTGAAGACCAGGGATAGTTTGGGGATTCTGTTGGTATACCAGCTACCCCGTTGCTTAACAGATTCCCTGACCGAGCTGACCGCCCTGGTTTCTGAGTTGCTGCTGGAATCGCCCAGACTTTTAGTTCTAGGTGATTTCAACATCCCACTCGAAACCAGTTTACAAGACCTAACTGGCACAGCTCAGGAGTTCATGGATACCATGACTAACATGGACCTATCCCATTTGGTCAACAGGCCCACACATTGTGCTGGTCATATCCTTGATGCGTTCTTTAGTACGGAGCAGGAATATCCGTGGGTGGAGGTCAAAAAAACCTCCACACTGTCATGGACGGATCATTTTCTGATCAGGGCAGAACTAAAGGCTATCATCCACCCTCCCGAGGGTGGTGGACCTATTAGAACAGTCCGCCCTCGAAGGCTAATGGAACCAATTGGTTTCCAGAAAGCCTTAGAGGGTTTAATGGTTGGCAACGCCGGTGATTCTGTCGAAGCCTTGGTGGACACTTGGAACACCGATCTCACCAGGGCTATTGACACAATCGCTCCCAAGCGTCCTTTCCGGCCCGCTTAAAACCGTAAGCCCTGGTATACGGAGGAGCTTAGGAGGATGAAGCGGGTCGGACAACGACTAGAGTGCCAATGGCGAAGGACTCATCTCTTATTTGACAGAACTCACCTTAGGAAACATCTTGATTCCTACAGGGAGGCTTTATGTGCAGTGCAGAGATCCTTCTGTTCTGCACGTATTGTGTCTGCAGAGTCTCGCCCGGCAGAGCTGTTTAGGGTGGTAGGGGAGTTGACGAAGGTTCCCCCCGTGCCAAACCCGCTACTTAACCAACGACAGCCTGCAGTGAGGCATTTAATACCTACTTTGCAGATAAAATCTCTCGGATAAGAGCCGACTTGGACGCCAATTTTTTGACAGGATCCATAGACGAGGTTTCCAGCAACTCCGTTGATGGCATTTTACTGGATCAACTGCAATCTGTGAGTACCGATGACGTGGACAAGCTGGTTGGAAGGGTGAGGAAGACGACTTGCCCCCTCGATCCATGTCCATCTTGGCTGGTCGTCCAGGGGGGTGACGCGTTGAAGGTGTTCCTTCGGGACACAATCAATACATCCTTCAGGGAAGGCAATCTACCATATTGCTTGAAGGAGGTGGTGGTTAGGCCACTCCTAAAAAAGCCTTCCCTGGATCCCCTGGATAGAAACAACTATAGACCAGTCTCCTTGCTCCCTTTTCTGAGCAAGGTGATCGAGAGGGCAGTTGCTTCCCAGCTCCAAGCAGTCTTGGATGAAACTGATTATCTTGATCCATTTCAAACCGGCTTCAGGACAGGATTTGGAGTGGAGACTGCCATGGTTGCTCTGACCGATGACCTCCGCCTGAGTATCGACAGGGGTAGTGTGACCTTGTTGGTGCTCTTGGATCTCTCAGCAGCCTTTGACACCATAGATCATGCCATCTTCTTAGATTGCCTGAGAGAGTTAGGAATTGGAGGCACTGCTTTGCAGTGGTTCCGTTCCTTCCTCTCGGGCAGATCCCAGAGGGTGAGGCTCGGGGACAGTTGCTCTTCCAAAATTGTTGGTGCTCTTGGATCTCTCAGCGGCCTTTGACACCATAGATCATGCCATCCTCTTAGATCGCCTGAGAGAGTTAGGAATTGGAGGCACTGCTTTGCAGTGGTTCCGTTCCTTCCTCTCAGGCAGATCCCAGAGGGTGAGGCTCGGGGACAGTTGCTCTTCCAAAATTGAGCTTAATTGTGGCGTCCCTCAGGATGCCATCCTGCCATTATTCAACATCTATATGAAGCCGCTGGGTGAGATTATTCGGAGGCATGGAGCACGGTGTCTTCAGTATGCTGATGACACCCAAATATACTTCTCCATGACCAGATCATCGACTCAGACTTCAGATGGTGTCTCTCCTCTCAATAACTGTCTTAGAGCGGTAATGGATTGGATGAGGAAAAACAGATTGAAGTTGAATCCAGACAAAACAGAGGTACTCACAATCACAGGCCCGAAACCAGATTTGGGAATACAGTCTCCAGTCCTGGATGGAGTCACACTCTCCTCTAGGGACTGTATTCGCAGTTTGGGGGTGCTCCTTGATTCGTCACTTCACATGACTAGCCAGGTGAATGCAGCGGTCAGGAGTGCCTGTTATCAGCTTCTGCTGATACGCCAACTGCACCCTTATCTGGACATGAGGGATCTGGAAGCGGTGGTACATGCTTTGGTGACCTCGCGGCTGGATTACTGTAACACACTCTACATGGGGCTACCCTTGTGCCTGACCCAGAAACTGCAATTGGTACAAAACATGGCAGCCAGGCTAATTACAGGAACATCGAGGAGGGAGCATATAACACCTGGGCTCAAATCCCTCCACTGGCTGCCAATTAGTTTCTGGGCACAGTACAAGGTGTTGGTTTTAACCTTTAAAGCCCTACATGGCTTGGGTCCATCTTATCTTAGGGACCGCCTCTCCCCATATGATCCCCCCGCACTCTCCGGTCCTCTGGGAGGAACCTGCTACAGCCAATAAAAACTAGGCTGGCGCAGACCTCCCAGAGGGCCTTTTCTGTGACTGCTCCCAGACTATGGAATGGCCTGCCGGACGAGATCCATCTTATTACTACTCTTGCTGCCTTTAAAAAGGCAGTAAAGGCGGATCTCTTCCTGCAGGCCTTCCCAGAATAAGTGCTGCTAGATGGGAGATGAGTCTTTCTTTTGTTTTATTATTAGTGACTCCTTGTTCCACTGTTTTATAATTTTATGGTTTTGTTGTTTTTAACTTTCTCTTGGTTTAATTTTGTTTTAAGGGGATGGGAGGGTTGGGGTGTGGGATGAGGGAATGTTTTAAATTTGACTGTTTTAAATGCTGTAACCCGCCCCGATTGCTGAGCAGAGGGGCGGGCTATAAATAAAAATTTATTATTATTATTATTATTATTATTATTATTATTATTATTCAGCAGCTCAGGAGACAGGAGTCTTGGAAATAGTTTTCATATGTACAAATCACCATAGCCTTTGCACTTTGAGCAGGGGCAACCTTCTTGCTATACTGTGGTCTAGTGAGTTTCAATTGATCATGGGTCATTATTTGATTTTATTCAAAAAAAGAGTCTTGTGGAACCTTAAGGACTAAAAAGCTTTGCTTGGTATAAATTTGGGAAACAATGATACTGCAAGACATAGCCTTCAGAATATCAGAAGGGATTATGAGGCTTTGGGTAGGAAGCTGAAAGAGCTGGATGCACAGGTTGTTATCTCATCTCTTCTCCCAGTTGAAGGGCATGGTCCAGGAAGGGAGAGGAAAATAGAATATGTGAATAACTGGCTCCATAGATGGTGCCACCAGGAACGATTTGGATTCTTGGATCATGGACTGAAGTTCGATGAGGGTGGACTTCTAGCAAGAAATGGGCTGCATTGCACACCAGTTGGCAGAAACATTTTTGCCAGTAGTCTGAAACATTTGATCAGGAGAGCTTTAAACTGAGCCATGTGGGGGAGGGAGACAGTTTCTTGGAAGGTATCCTGGAATGCAGGAGTACATCATGGGCTGGAGATAATAGTCAAAGTGTTATAGAGGGAACAAGGAAAATGATGCAAAGGCCCAACAGTGGGAGGCAAAAAACCTCATACAAGCAGCAAGTGGGGAGGACCCATGGTCTTAGATGACTCTACATTAACGCACAGAGCATGGGAAATAAACAAGATGAAGTTGAACTCCTAGCACAATAAAGCAAATCTGATATAATAGGCATTACTGAAACCTGGTGGGATGAGTCTCATGATTGGAATGTAGGAATAGAGGGGTGCAATCTTTTTAAGAGAAATAGGTCAAACAGAAAAGGAGGAGGAATAGCATTATATGTCAGGGAAGTTTACACCTGTGAAGAGACCCAGGACTTAAATCCTGGAAATCAGGTGGATAGCATCTGGATAAAAATTAAAGGAGAAGGAAACAACAGGCATGTTATTCTGGGAGTCTACTACAGACCTCACGTCAGACTGATGCCTTTTTAGAACAGATGACCATACACTCAGAAAGGATAGATGTAGTAGAGATGGGTGACTTCAACTATCCTGATATTTGCTGGAAGTTAAACTCAGCCAGTACTTCAAGATCTAGCAAATTCCTCACTTGCCTGAAAGACAATTTCTTTGTCCAAAAGGTAGAAGAGGCAACAAGGGGATCAGCTATTTTAGATCTGATCCTAACCAACAGGGATGACCTGGTAAATGGGGTACAAGTGGTGGGATCCTTAGGTGGGAGTGATCATGTTCTCCTGGAGTTTCTTATACAGTGGAAAGGAGGAGCTAGGCATAGTCAGACACTCATTATAGACTTTAGGAGAGCTAATTTTAATAAACTTAGAGAAACACTGGAAGTGATCCCATAGTAAGAAATATTAAAGGATAGGGGAGTTCAGGATGGATGGGAATTTCTCAAAAGGGAGATACTGAAGGCACAATGTCAAACTGTTCCAATGAGAAGGAAAATTGGGAGATGTCTCAAGAAACTGGGTTGGATGACAAAAGAACTTTCAACTGAACTAGGTTTTAAATGGGAGATGTATAAGAAATGGAAAATAAGCTCAGGCTTGCTAGAGGGGTTTAGAACAATAAAAAGGGCTTTTGGGAGGTATTTTCATAGCAAAAGGAAGAAGAAGGAAATGGTAGGGCCACTGCACAGAGAAGATGGCAAAATGCTAACAGGAGACAGAGAAAAGGCAGAACTACTCAACACCTTCTTTGCCTCAGTCTTCTCGCAAAAAGAAAAGGGTGTTCATCCTGAGGAAAATGGAGCAGAGGACACAATAAGGGAAATACAGCATAGAATAAGTCATGAGGAGGTACAGAAATACCTGGTTAACTTAAATGAATTTAAGTGTCCAGGACCAGATGAACTTCATCCAAGGATATTAAAAGAACTGGCAAATGTAATCTCAGAGCAATAATCTTTGAAAACTCCTGGAGAACAGGAGAAGCCCCAGCAGAGTGGAGGAGGGACAGCATTGTCCCCATCTTCAAAAAAAAGGGGAAAAAAGAGGATCCCAACAACTTTCGACCAATTAGTCTGACATCAATACCGGGAAAGATATTTGAACAGTTCATAAAACAGAGAGTCTGTGAACATTTAGAAGGGAATGCCATAATCACTGAAAGTCAACATGGGTTTCTCAAAAACAAGTCATGCCAGACTAATCTGATCTCTTTTTTTGATGAAATTACCAGCTTGGTAGATGAAGTGAATGTGGTAGGCAAAGGATATCTTGATTTCAGTAAGGCTTTTGACAAGGTCCTCCACAATATTCTTGCAAAAAGATAGTAAAATGTGGGCTAGACAATACAACTGTTAGGTGGATTAGTAATTGGTTGACTGACTGAACCCAAAGGGTACTCAGCAATGGCTCCTCTTCATCTTGGAGAAAAGTGACCAGTGGGGTGCCACAGGGTTCTGTCCTGGGCCCAGTGCTATTCAACATCTTTATCAATGACTTGGATGAAAGAATAGGAGGCATGCTTCTCAAATTTTCAGATGAAACCAAATTAGGAGGAATAGATAATACCCCAGAGGACAGGATGAACATTCATCTTAATAGATTTGAAAGCTAACAAAGCTAACAAAATGAATTTCAACATGGAAAAATGTAAGGTACTGCATTTAGGGCAAAGAAAAATATGAAATGCATAGATATAAGATGGGGAACACCTGGCTTAATGAGACTATGTGTGAAGGGGATCTAGGAGTCCTGGTAGACCACAAGATGAACATGAGTCAACAGTGTGATTCAGCAGCTAAAAAGGCCAATGCAATTTTAGGCTGCATTAATAGAAATATAGTATCTAGATCAAGGAAAGTAATAGTACCACTGTATTCTGCTTTGGTCAGGCCCCACCTGGAATACCGTGTCCCGTTATGGGCACCACAATTCAAAAAGGATGTTGAAAAACTGAAGTGTGTCCTGAGGAGGTTGACTAAAATGGTGAAGGGTCTGGAATCCATGCCATATGAGGAAAGACTTAGGGAACTGGGTATATTTAGCCTGGAGAAGAGATGGTTAAGAGGGGATATGATAGCCCTCTTTAAATATTTGAAGGGATGTCATATTGAGGAGGGAGCTAGCTTGTTTTCTGGTGCTTCAGAGAATAGGACCTGGAACAACGGATGAAAAGAGATTCCAGCTCAACATTAAGAGGAACTTCCTGACAGTAAGAGCTGTTTGACAGTGGAACACACTCCCTCAGAGTGTGGTGGAGCCTTCTTCTTTGGAGGTCTTTAAACAGAGGCTAGATGGTATGCTTTGCTTTTGAGTTCCTGCAAGGCAGGGGATCACCTGGATGGCCCTTGTGGTCTCTTCCAACTCTATGATTCTATGATTCTATGATTGTATGATAAGCATTGAAAGATTGTAGCCCAGAGGTATGCATTTTATTAGACTTTAAAAAAAAACATTTGTAAACCACTCTGAGACTTTTAAAATAAAAAATAAAAACAGTATAGATTTTTCCCCTCCAAATAAATGAAAAATAGAAATAAATAAATACTACTTGAGAGGTTCATTAAAAATGTGAAGACTGGAACTAGAGATGGAGGGGGAAATAAATGTAAGGCATCATCAGAACAGCTGGTGAAATTCAAAGCAACTTGAAATTTTGGCTGTCTCAATTATTGAAAGATGAAACTCTAGAAAAATTTTTTAAAGACTGGGGGAAAGTAATTGAATATATGAGAGAGTAATGGGGAGAACTAGCTGTAAAGCATTTGGTAGAATAAGAGAAAAAGGATATATGTATTTAGGTACAGGTAATAGAGTAGATATATATATATATATATATATATATATATATTTGTAGAAAGGGGATAATAGAGTTGAAAAATGAGAATAAGGGTTGTAAGAGTTGTAGAAGTATTTAGTGATAAGATGGAAATGAGATATGTTATACAATGTGGTAACTGGAACGATGAAGTTAAAGTATTTAGTATTGCGGGTTAAGACATAGTTTAAAGTTTGCTTATAAGTTATGAAAAATGACTTTTTAATAGGATCGATAGGGGGAAAGTACAGTAGTAAAGAAGATAAATAAATAAATGATTAGACTGATATAAGGATTTTAATATATATTTTAATGAATTAGATATTAAGAAGTTCAACTAATAGGTATATATAGGAAAGAAATCAGCTGGGAGGAAGCGAACCAACTTGGAAGAGTATGAAGAGGGTTGAAAGTAAGGATGAGGAATGAGAAGGTAAATGAAAGTAGAAGAGGGTATGAAGGTAGGTAGAAGAAGGTAAAGAGAAAGATAAGAATGATAGAGAAGGTGGTGAGTAAGTTGAAGAGTGAGAAGTGAAGTGTGAAGAGAAGGAAAGATAGGGGAAGGAAAGGAGGGTTGAGTGAGATATGTGGATAGGAAAGATTAGGGGGACAGGAGGGAGGAATTGGAGAGGGTATAAGAAAGGCATGGAAGAGAGAATGAAGAAAGAGAGTTGAAAAGAATGGAAGAAATAAGAGTAGTAATTTGGTAGATTAAAGGGATAAAAGAATATAAGTTTGTGGGGATATAGATTTTAAATTGGGTAATTCATAGATGTTTTTGTAAGTTGTTTGTTAAAATATGTAATATGTTGTATGTTTGAATATGCAATAAAAAAAAAAAGAAATTTTGGCTGTCTCCAGTGTTTGGTATGCCAGGATGAGCTCCATGCTGAAATATATTTTTATACACACATAGAAGTTTGCAATTTTGCAGAAATGTGATAGAATAATGTGATAGAGTAGCAGTATACTACACAAGTAAAAAACATGAATGAAGCAAGCATGAAAATAATAAACCAAAAATCTAGTATGTGGTACATGGGGCCAGCCCTGACCTGAGGCACAGTAGGTCAGCTGGTTCAGGCACCAGATAATAATAACATCAGTGGCATCCCTCCAAATAGTCTGAGCCCTATCACCATATTCCCTTCCTGAAGAACAGAGCTGTATTTATCACATGGACTGTCTAGCACTTCCTTAACTAGCCTGCTGTATTCGAGTTTCCTAGTCCATCACCAGTTTTGATGGAATTGCCAGTTTCAGTGCCTAATTCAGTCTGTCTCTGGGCACAGGGATGCCATCTTGTCCTTTGCTTCAGGCAATAAAAAGGCTTGGGCCAGCCCTTTATTACACAAGGTATCTTAGGAACCTTGCAGTCTTCAGGACTCATAGGTGCCCCTTAGGCCTGAAAATGTGTCCAGCTCAGAAACTCATAATACTTGTGCTCCAGGCAACAGTGGTATTAATTAATATAAAACAAGGATAAAACTGTAATACATTTGAATTGTATTATTTGCCTGATTCTGCCCACCTAGTTTCTACTTTCTGTGTGATGTGTGTTTTTATATTGTACATTTAGTAATCTCATGTATTATAATGATCTTTTATGCACTAATGACATGAAAAAGAAGACTTTGTATGGGATATTCTGGGCCAGATCCACTAAGAAAAGCAGCACCATCCATTGGGCCAGGAGGTTATGATCCTTCCTCACCATATAGGCCACAGAAACCCACAATATCTGCTCTGGAAACCATTAAAAGCAGTGCTGGAATACGCAAGGTGCAAGGGTGGGGGGAGAAAATAAGAAAGTCCTGTTGGGTGGGGGGGGGGTACAGGTGAAGGGAGAAATGGCCTTTCCAGATTCTGTTGGCAGAGTTGCTTCAGTCACTTGCTATACATCATTTTGTAGAAGGCTTTATGTTGCAAAAGGAAGCATGAAATTAGATCCCTGTTAAATGCTTCTTATTCCATTCCCTCAAAGGGGGGGGGGGGGAAATCTCAGCTAGCACTCAGAACTGTGGATACATGTATTTTTTTCCCCTTTGTCAATATATACAAATCTGCCCATCCAAAATATTTCCACTGCCACATTAATAAACAGTATAGAAGAGTAGGAAACAGCTGTCATGCTTTGAAACATGTCACAGGGTGAAACCCTGAAGCTGAGCCTGCAGTTTACCTGCTTTGCCCTCTCCAACAGATGTCACTGTACTTCAAAAAGAATCAATTGGCTTTAGTGAGCTCAAGGAGCAACACAGTGTTCTGAGCTTTGAGATAATAAAGAGGGTGTCTTTGTAAGAGCATATGTTCACATCTTAATCCTTCTATCACAGGACAGGAATTGCTTTAAAGTTCTAGCAGCAGGCAGATTTGTAAGAACAACAAAAAGAGAGAGACATCCATGAAATATTGGGAACTCACTGAAACATATCAAACCAAATGGCTGCACTCTACTTTTAATTTTATGAATGAATTAACAGTGAAAACAAAATCTGTTCATTCAGTATGTGCATTCCTCCAGTGCATTATTTAGCAAACCTTAAAAATTGCAGTGACTTTTAGTGTGGGCAAAAAAACACTATAAAGAAACAACAAACTCAGTAGCATAATGCTTTCTCGTAGATGCTTCTGAAATTTGTTTATTTCTTTTGTAACAGTAGAGGAAAATGTATATACTCAAAGGCTTTACTAGTATAGATTCATGAGAGTAGATGGAAGTACATATATATAAAAGAAAGTAGCATTAATTATAAACAATTACAATGCTTTATTTTGGAGAGGTACTTCAGAAGAATTTTAAACTGGTACTCCAGGGTTGGAGATTCAGGTAACGATCCTCCACCATCTTTAAGATTGTAATTTGATCTTAGTCATGAGTATTTGAGAAGGAGCATTGTGCAATAGTCACAATATCAAAATCTTTTTTTGGCCACCTATTGCTCAACCTGATATACTTCGCAATCTTGTAAGAAAAATCAGGAAGGAAAAAATAGATGTCATCATTACCTTCTTGAAGGAAAGGGAGAATGAAAATGTAATAACAAAATAAGCACATGGAAATAAAAATGCCATTTTATTTTTATTTCATTTATTATTTTAACTGCTAGCTTGTTTTTTGTTTGTGTGATGCTTCCTACACTTGCACACAATATGACAAATCAGGTAAATGCGACGGTCAGGAGCGCCTGTTATCAGCTTCGGCTGATACGCCAGCTGCGCCCTTTTCTGGAAGTAAGGGATCTCGAGACCGTTGTGCACGCACTGGTAACCTCACGCCTTGACTTCTGTAATGCTCTCTACATGGGGCTACCCTTGTGCTTAGTTCGGAAATTACAGCTGGTACAAAATATGGCAGCCAGGTTGCTTTCGGGAAATCTAGGAGGGACCATATTACTCCTATTTTAAGGTCCCTCCACTGGCTGCCTATCAGCTTCCGGGCACGGTACAAGGTGTTGGTTATCACCTTTAAAGCCCTAAATAGCTTGGGTCCAAGCTATCTCAGAGACCGCCTTCTCCCATACAATCCTCCCCGCGCTCTCCGGTCCTCTTGGACGAATTTACTGCAGCCTCAAAAATCTAGGCTTGCAGCTACCTCCCAGAGGGCTTTCTCAGTTGCCGCCCCTGGACTCTGGAATGACCTGCCGGACGAGATCCATCTGTTGACATCGTTAGACAGCTTCAAGAGGGATGTCAAGACGGATCTCTTCCGGCAGGCCTTTCCGGATTAAATCATCCCGGCCTCGGACACTCCCACCCCAGTGATCCTTACGTGGCCCCATCTAAGGATGGCGAGGATTACTGCCGTGGGTTTTATTATTGGGTTTTAATTGTTTTGTTGATTGTGGATTTTAAATTCTGTAGATTTAATACTGTTTTAAGGGGGGTTGGATTGGATTATTGTATTGTTTTTATTGTTGTAAGCCGCCCTGATTGGGCCTCCAAAGGGCGGGATATAAATAAATTTTATTATTATTATTATTATTATTATTATTATTATCATTATTATTATATAAGTTTGATAATGGGCCTCCCTGAGAAGCCACGGATTGGGGCTGAAGCTTCCCCCCGCCTCGGCCCTGATCCACTCTTTTTCCAGCACTGGAAGAAGCGCTAAAATAGCGCTCCTTCTGCAAAGCACAGAAAGGGCACCGCAAGAGGTGGCGTGCACCTCTTCAGCGTCTCTTCTGGCTCAGCGTGTCATCGGAGTGCCCGTCATGTGCAATGACGGGCACTCCGATGACATCCTCAGGAAGGGGTTGGAGCACCCGGCATCTGGCTGCCCCTCTCCTTCCTGGGATTGAAGACAGCGCTTTTCACCATCTGCATCCCATAAATGTGTTCTATAAATGGATCCCATGGTAGCTAAAACCAGTTGCCCAAATCTTTCATTTCTCTATGCACTGACTTGTGTTTTATTGTATGACTACTTGATTGACCTTTTTATTATATCAGATTAATTTTTGTTTTTGGAAAACATCTACAAAAAGTCATTTTTCAAAGTTTTCAAGGCATACTGAATCCTTTATTAAAAAGAACACATATATTCAAAACAGAGAAGACTTTTATCCTATGTAAAGATAAATTAGAGAGCCAGTGTGATATAGTGGTTTGAGCATTGGACTGTGACTCTGTAGACCAGGGTTTGAATATCTGCTCAGCCATGGAAACCCACTGGGTGACCTTAGGCAAATCATACTCTCTCAGCTTCAGAGGAAGGCAAAGACAAATCCACTCTGAACAAGGCTTGTAAAGAAAACCCATGATAAATTTGCCTTAGTGTTGCCATAAGTCAGAAATGATTTGAAAAGATTCAAAGACAACAACAAAAACTGCTGACTTTTTTTTTAAAAAAAATAGCAAAGCAAAGCAAAGCAGCTTCGTTTATATACCTCTTCATACTGCGCTATGCAGTGTCTAAGCGGTTTACAACTGTAAGCTCATTGCCTCCCAACAGCTGGAAGGATGCAGGCCTGAGTCAAGCCTGAGCCCTGGCTAGTGTTGAACTCACAACTTTGTGGTCTATGAGTGAGTGGCTGCAGTACAGGCATTTAACCACTGTGCTACCAGGGCTCCTGTAGCCAGGCTACAGCTGACATTGTCAAATATCCTGAGACATTTGATTGTTACAAACAATAAAAGAAACAATAAAAGAAATCATCCAAGGAGGATTCTGATTGGTCCTGGAGAGAGTGAGGCCTTAAGGCAGGACTGGGAAAAGGTTGGACCTCTAATTTCTGTTGGACTGTACCTAATCCTCCCTCACCATTGACTATGCTGCCTAGAGAGACTATTGCAACACTAATTAAACCAGTTTGGCTGAGCTGGCTTAAAATTTAAAACAGACAGCATCCTGATTTTATCAGAAAGATTTAGCCACCGGAGCAGCCCTGGGAGCGGGGGTGGACTCAGGCTGAACCTGGGCGGTGATTTCAGTGGAAAAATGCTTGTAATAAAATGAGGATGCCACTCATTTTAAATTTTAAGACAGCTCAGATGAACCAGTTTAATCTCCAGGAGTGACATAAAATAGCTCAACAATCATCTGGGGGACAGCAAACACCCAGCTCCTGCAGAGGCCTCATCAGAATTCACACTTCTTTACATCTGCTATTCTCAGTGGAAAGAAAACTCTCACTGTTGGCAAGTAGAATTTTCTTCCCATTGTGGAGGAAAAGCCAGGCAGAGCAGATTCCAACTAGGGTTGCTATCTCTATCCCTGGGGAGAGGAAACTGGGCCACAAAGCCAATCTGGTCCACAAAATTCCCCTTCTGATCCAAGTACCCTTTTCTGCTCTTTGCTCTGATTGGAGATAAAAAGCTAATCAAAGCTTGAGAATGTTTTCTACTGAAATGAGTTCTAGGTTGTGGCCCTGTAAGGTTGTGTGTATATCAGGAGCTCTGGCTTACATAATAGGAAAGTTTTGCATGCCAGAATACTGTTATACTTGGACAAAATGACAAGATTTTCTCTTCCACTTTGCTTTGTTCCTCTCTATGCCCTTAGCTCTACCCACTGCTGGGATGCAAGCTCCAAAGCCTTCTGCAAATTGGAATTTGTATACTGGACCAAAAAGCATGCCCAACTGCAGTAAACAAAGTAAGGAAACTGTCTCTTGTGGCCAGTTCTTAGGGGCAATAGTATGCCCCTCTAGCCATTTCTTCTGAGTCCTCCAACCAATCTTTTTTGCTCATCCTGTTCTGCATCCCTTAAACTGGCCTGCTATCTTCAGAATATACTGTTTGCTCTGTATTTGGAAGTGGAGACAAGACATCATCTTGCTTTTCGTCCCAGATAGCAAAACATTTGGTGGCATACAAGCATTGTTATAAATTGCTAAACAACAAACTATAACATTGATAAGAAGACAGAATGGCAGTTGTATGAGTTTATAAAATGAATCCTACAATAATAAAATAGCTGACAGGGAAAAGGTTTTTATGCTTGCCCTAAAATTCAACAGACAAGCCATACATATCTCCCCAGAAGCAGCATTTAAAAAAGACACCATATTAAACTTCACACATCACTATCACTCACGCTAAACATCTTGTCCATTAGTGTCTGGAAAAGACATTGCATATTAGAGAAAAAAACAGTAGTATTTTAAGAACTGCTGACTGAAAACAAAGCAGTGATAACTGAAAGATTCTCAGAGGTTTGAAACAAAAGAAATAGTCCCACTGAGAATGAATTTCATAGTAAGACTACAGCTGAAGTAGTCAAAAGTGTAATGTGAATGGAATTAATAATCTATATGCTACTAACTATTTGTGGTAGAAAAGTTTTGCACATGTGTTTAAGTTTGAGGGGGAGCGAAAGTAAGCAACTTGATTTAAATGAAATCAAGAAAGACCTTGCAACAATTGGATCTACAGCATGATTTTAGAAAGATTAAAAACAAACAGAACAAAAGAACAACTAAAACCCCACCCAAACAACCCAACTTTCTATTAGCAACCAAAAGGTATTATTTCATAGCATTTTTTTTAAAAAAAATCAACATATGTGATACCTCAAAATCAAATATTAAAATCAGCTATTGCTTTGACATAGAAAAGATGAAATACTAAGGCTGTGCCCAGATTTCCCTATGAATAGTTTCAGTGTTGAAACTATTCTTGGCATGAGGTAAATGCTGGCCCAATTGCCCATTTTGCTGCCACTTTCTCTGGCTGACTTCCATCAGCTTCTGCACAGCCCTCCAACTGCTGGTCTCTATGGCCTTCTGTGAAGTGGGCAAAGCATGGTTTGCAAACCACAGGGAGTGATGGTTGGCAACCTCCATGTCAGTGGGGCCTTGAATCCACTCCAGGTTATAATGTAAACTTTAAAGGAGTTAGCCAAGACACCAAACATATTTGAAGGAATCTTGAACAACTCCTCTAAAGTTAGAGCTAAACCCAATAATGGATTCACTGCAGCACTGACATGGAAGCCATCAATTGCCAGTTGTTGAATGTCTTTCCAAGATGTCACTCCTCAATGCTCCTAAATATCCTTTTCTGTTTCAGGAGGGCACCAAAAATAGTGGCTTGAATAAAATCTGGGAGGCTGGGGATGGGTTCAGGGACTCCCAAAGCTACAAAACCTTTTACAAAGGAAATTGTAAGTGGCCTTATGATGGATTGATCATCATCATCCTTTCAGTGTCCTGAACCAGCTAAGCAAACAGGCTGACCACTCCTCAGATGCAGTGGAGGATGGTGGCCCACTAGTATTAAAGCAAGATTCTATTGTCAGTTTCAGGTTTTTATAGATGGAATATGGGTGAGGCTATCTTCTTGTTCTTCATGTCAAGCAACCAATTGTCTTGGGCCAGCCCTGCAATGGACTGACCATTTTTTCTCATTTTTCTCATTTTGTAGCTATCAAGGAAATGGTTACATAGGAGATTTCTGCACTAGACAGAAAACATGAATGGTAGGTATAGGCAGGAGCCTATCTTCTATCTCCAGCCAGTTTTATGTATTCTTTGTTTAAAAAGAACACCCAACCATGTGTATTCCCAGTTCTCTCTGCTCATGTAAAGTGAACAAGAAAATTGCCAGAAAATATAAATTATACATTTTTCCTGGCAAAGAGTGGATAGCTTGTACATTTTTTCACTAATAAAAACAGATCAGTTATAGAGAAACATGTTGCATTCTGGACATTTTTCTTTTCATGAGACAGAGCATGCAGGTCCAAATTTACAAAATTTAAAAATGTGAAGAGAGCAGAGGAATGGATAAAATACATGTGACTGTCCATTAGGACGTAGTTAATGGCTATATGATATTAACATCTACATATAATACTATTTAGCATTTACACAAAACCTATGGTAAGAGATTGACCCAGAAATTTTGGCTGTGTTGTTACCAGCATGTAGAAGACATAATACTCTTATTTTTCCTTTTCATCTGATACTGAGGAAGCTGTAGATGGTCTCAATCCATGTGTGGAGGTAGGTGTTGATGGACTGAATGGACCCTAGATTTATTAATGGATCACCCTTAATCTATATTATCCTCAATATAGGGGAACACAAACATGGAGGAAAAGTTCAAACAGCTGTACATGCCAGAGATATCCTATCAAATCAAAATATAATTTAGCTTTCAGGTTATGGAAAAATTATCTTATTTTGAGAATTTTGTCAGAATTTTAATAACAGTCATTCTGGATAAAGCATTATAAACATAAACATTATAAAGCAAGCACTTGTAATAGATATAATTTTATTTCACAATAAGAGAATACCTGGTAATGCCAGCTGGTTGTATTACTGTTTCCACAACAAATATATAGCACACAAACCCTCCAAGAAGGGGAAAGAGGAGAGAAAGAAGAAAAAATCAATACCCATTATCTTTGTTATTTACCATCATCATAATCCATCATCTACTGTTGTTTTGCACCATGTTTTCCATGCCAAGTGTGCGTGTTCAATCCACTGTTGATGAATAGCTATAAATTACTGTTCTAGCACTCCTGAGGTTCTTCTGGCTGATACAGTGATCCTGAAGGACTCATCACTGACTTTTTAAAAAGTTCATCTCTAGTTTTTCATTACTTTTGATGCTCATTTATAATACAGTGCCATAATAATTATTCCAAACCAAAGCATGAATGAGAAGATACATAGTGGCTTACTAATTTTGTAGTAGTGGAACCTAATAGCTTTCTGAAACTTCAAATTTCATTACATCTTAGAGCTGGCCTTTGTGTCTAGGCCAAACTTCCTATAATGCCATCCTAACGGGAAGCTTTCATAGCAGTACAGTTCACCTTTTCATGGGCAGTAGACAAATTTTCAATGAATTTGATATCAACCTAGCATTTGTAGGCTTAATGAGTTTTCTGAATAGATATCATATGCTTCTCCAGTTCTCTCCCACTTTGTAATATTGACTCGTAGTTGTTACCATGTCACCTTAGATATAGGATGTTATCACACCAACCCTGTTCTTGCAGCAGGCACACTAGGAAAATAAAACAGCAACATGCTGCTTTGCAGCCATCATTACACTAATTAATCGATCATGCAACTTGGGCTGCTGCTCCCATTGCATTCTCTTCCAGTATAACATTAAGATGTTTGTTTGTTTGTTTTCTCCCTTTTTCTGCACAATTCCAAGGCCCCACTGCCTCATTGAAGTTAATAAAAGAAAATAAAGTGGTAAGAAGGGCACTTTGGAATTGCAATCACTACACAAACTTACATACAATTTCCACCCAGAATGCATTGCAAAATGTATTGTTTATAACCAAACCCTCTAATACAACTACAACTACTAGATCCACAAGATGGAGATTCAAAACTCTTGGATTTACAACAGGCACTTTTCAAGCTACCATATCCACCTAAGGAGGTGGAAAAACAAATCAACAAGAGGGTGAAGCAGACAGGCATGAAGGAGCAGCCTTTGGCACACTGCCCACAATCGGCCCACAGTCAGTTGGGGACTGCAGCAACTGGATGGCCCACTCTTAAAGCAGGCCACTGCTGCAGTCCCAAATGGGCTGCTGGCAAGGAGTGGACTTTTGCACTCATTTTGCAGGTGACTTTGGGTGCCTTAGGCATCCTCAGACCAGCTTCTGGCCACATCAGAGGCATCTATCATCTGCACACTATGCCCCCAAAGCAGCTGGAAGCTGCTGGTTTTGGCCCATCTGCTTTGGGCCAAGGCAAGTTTAGTACCCAGGAACAACCTACTACAAGATAGGCCAAATACAAAAAATGACAGAGTGCCCTTAGTATTCAGCTACAGTCCCCAGTGGTCTCAAAAAGCTATTAGAGGCAGGCATTTCTTGGCCTACAGACAGCCTCCAAATTTTAAAAAGCTAGTCACTCACAACAGGACACATAATATGGATGGTAATACAGGGACAAGATCCTGCGACAAACCCAAATGCCAACTTTGCCCTCATATCTACTCTGGGAGCAATATTAATCACTCACATCATCAGGGGTAGATGTATTTCTCTGGCCTGCAATGTGATATATGCCATCCTATGCCAGCAATGGCTCTTTACACACTACATTGGACAAACAGAGCAGTCTCTATGCAAGAGAATAAAACTGATATCAAAAATTACAATACCCAAAAACCAGTTGCAGAACATTTCAACCTTCTTAGACCTACAGTACAGGGTTTAAAGCAGGGGTAGGCAACCTTTCCCCTTTAAGGGCCGAGGGACTTCAGCTCCCAGAATCCCAGGAGCTATTGGCCAACATGGGACTATTGGCCAACATGGCTGAGGCTTCTGGGAGCTGAAGTCCCTCGGCCCTTAAAGGGGAAAGGTTGCCTACCCCTGGTTTAAAGGTTGAGGCCCTTGAAAAAGGAAATTACAAAAGAAGATTAGAAAAAGAAACAGCTGAACTGAATTATATTTATGAATTCCAATCCATTAAGAGAGGTATGAACAAAGATAATGGCTTCATTACACACTATATAATTAATTAAAATAATAAGAGTGTTCACTACTGTAACAAAAGGAATTTTCTCCACCAGGGAACTAACTTTTGGTAAGCAGATTTAGTGCTTCACACATCAACACTGACTGACCATTGTAATGATCTGAAAGATACCTGTTCACAGCCCTTTGAAAATTTGGGAGAAAGGTCATGATTTGCATTCCTCTGGATCCTATTATATTGCATCTCACTCCCATAGTTGTGTATATATGTTTTATACTCAAGCATTTATTATCACTCTGTAAGCATCCAAAGAACGTGTATAGCCAGGTATGGGTGGTAGAATATCATCTAAGCATAGGAGGTTGTAAAGGGCATGATCCTTGTCTCTTTTCAATATTGCACACTAAGGAAAACCTGACTGCAAGATGGGTTTAGCTATTTTTTTAAACGTTATGGTCCTAATTTGTTGTTGTTGTTATTGTTGTTTACCTTCAAATCTTTTCCAACTTATATAAAAAAAAATAAAAAAAAATCTTTTCCAACTTATGAATACCCTAGGGTGAACCTATTATGGGATTGAGAGTGTGTGACTTGCACAAGGTCACCCAGTGGGTTTCCATGGCTGAATGGGATTTAAACCCTGGTCTCCCAGAATCATAGTCCAACCCTCAAACCACTCCACCACTCTGGCTCTCCAGGACCTAATTTACCAACCACTATGTCCTATCTTTTATTTCCAATGGGGAGGGCTTAGTTACAAGACATTTGTACACAGTGCTTAGCTAAATCAAGTCCTGTTCTTGATCCCTCTGAAGGTGGAAAAATGGGACTTCTAATAGTCTGCAAAGTAATAACAATCCACCATCATTATGTTACATAAAACTCTACCATGACACCAGTACCTTTTCAATCTGTTATTGTATTCACATAAAGGAATCTAGTTCACTAGTCTGTCAATTGATATTGGTGACACACATATGTTCCAGTGATGGTAGATACAGCCTTAGTGCAAAATATTTCATGAAAAATAATTGCAGTTCTCTATACCAGAATCCTATCACTATAGCAAATATGTTCTTTTCTATATAGGGGAAAAAACATTTTTCATATCTAGGAAGAGCAATACATGTAATGTACACCCTATGGTGGTCATTTTTCAAATGCTGTAGCAGTGAACTTTTCTTTCCACCCACTTTGTTTTATTTATACTTGTGTAGGAGATCACAAATAATGTTCAGGTCATCCTGTATCCATTTAGACTTGAGTAGGTGTCTGTCATAGATTATAGAAGTCATATGCTCTCTTCTTCTTGACATGGAGAAAAGGTTCACTTTACCCTCCTATGCATTGAAAGGAGGGGACATGAAGCCTGCCTGGTCTTCACACAGTTGGCATTTTATCAACACAAAGCCTAAATCTGAGTCATTGGTATGTGGAGAGGTAATTAAACCAACATCATTTAATGCTTCCTTTCTTTGAAATTCCATAAGAATGTCTCAAGGAATTATAAGCAGAATGTACTAGACAGATGGCAACAGTGTCCAAAATTTAAAAACTGAAGAGCATAGAGAAACAGAGAGAGAGAGAGATATACTGGCGTAGAAGCTGTTGTTTTCCTCTGCTTTGAGGAAAATGGAGGTGGGAACGGGGGCAGGGGCAAGGGCAGGGAGGAAAAAAAATACAGTACTTGATTTTCAGGCAGACAGTTTGGCCCTGTTTAAGATTTAGTATATATGGGGGGGAAAACATTCAGGCTTTAAGCTTTCAATCACAGCTGCCACAAGTTGATGCACAGAAAAAGGATCATTGACAGCTTGCAGCAAAAGCTCTTGCAACTAGCTAACCTTAGCAGGTCATCCACTCTATGAAACATGTCATTGGATTTCTATAGAAGTCTCTTTTTCACATGTAAGTAATAACATTGAAAATATCATACACAGAAAACTGTTGAAAGAAAAACATTTTTGAGCTTATGTTACTTGATTGTTTGGCTTAACTATAAATGGGGAATGTCAGTCAATCAGATGCTGCTAGGTGATGGGTATGATAGGAGAGAATCCAAAGATAAATGTATATTAAATGTGGGTAAGCGACTTATCGACCAGAAAGTGACCTCAGATTTTCAAAATGCCCTATGTGTAGTGCTGAGACTGTTATTTTTTTTCTGTGAACATTTTTTCCATGTAAAATGCTCCTTTTATCTGGTGAGGGAGGTATCTCCAAAAACTCACCCATTTATCTATTTTTACATCTTTTTTCTGGTGTCCACAGTTCTGATCAGCTGCTATGTTTGTATCAATTTTTATTTTAAAATTGTCTTTCTCTTTCCTAGTAAAATTGACCTTGTCACATGGTCTACTCTAGAGATCAGCATCACTCTCATTCTAAGAGAGGGTCTAAATGAGTGGTAGGGCATTACAGGGACACCTGTAAAGAGTTTCTTGTGTTTAGCTCCGTCTGCTGTGAAATTTTAAACTGGTTCAGTGAAAATGCTTAAAAATTCCCTTTCAATGAGAAAGACTGCTCTAACAGAATTCCTAAACAGCTGCTTTTAAAATGTTCCAGTTTCTCTCTCTTCCGCTTCTGCTTAATTTATCATCAATTTACTTCAATTACAGCAAACTGAGTCAAAATACAAAAGTCGTTTGCATTCAATTAACTCAGCATGGAGGGAGCAGAGGAGAGGAGCAGTATCTTGTCTTTCCCACCTTTTTTCCAGGCAAAAGCAAGCTGCTGCAGCCTCTCCTAGCTTCTCTGTTCTTCCACATTTATAACTGTTTCCATCTTGATAACACTCTGATATTGTTTGGCCACGTGTCCCAGTTTTCATTTGTTAAATACTGGAGGATATGCTTTATAACACACTGTTATCACAAATTTGGGGAAATGATGCTTCTAGGTACACTCTCAATCCCACAACAGTCTTAAATTTCATGTGTTCAGATTGATCAACAGCATAGGATTCTGTAATACAGAGTGCACTTTATTGGGAATTCAAAAATGTGAAATAGTCCAAAATCCAAAATTGTCCACATGGGTGGTTGAGATAGTGAAACCTTTGCTTTCTGGTTCAGTGTACACAAACTTTGGGGCTCTGCAGATGGTGCAAAGGACCATCTATGAGCCAGGGAACGGGAGGGGCAGTCAGACACCGGACGCCCCCAACCCCTTCCTGAGGACGTCATCAGAGCACGCGCCATTGCACACGGTGAGCACTCTGATGACATCCTTCCAGCGCAGCGTCTGCATAGGCTGAGCCAGAAGGAGTGCGGAAGAGGTGCACGGCACCTCTTCCAGTACCCCTTCTGCTAGCTCTGGTAGGAACGGCATTTTAGCGCTCCTTCTAGGGCCAGCAGAAGGGTGCATTGGGGCCGCTGCGTGTGTTA
Source organism: Phrynosoma blainvillii (assembly GCA_026167975.1). Classification (NCBI taxonomy): domain Eukaryota; kingdom Metazoa; phylum Chordata; class Lepidosauria; order Squamata; family Phrynosomatidae; genus Phrynosoma; species Phrynosoma blainvillii. The sequence goes on from JANUYF010000002.1 coordinate 82,720,586, forward strand.
GCAGCGGCCTTAATACTCCACTTCTGAGGGCAGCCCACGGCTGCCCGTCTGCTCTCCCCCTTTGTTTCATGCATACAATTATTGAAAATATTGTGTATAAAATTACCTTTACATTATGTGTATGAGGTGTATTGTTGTTGTTGTTGTTGTGTGCCTTCAAGTTATTTCCATCTTATGGTGACTCTAAGGCAACCCTATCACTGGGTTTTCTGGAGCTGAGTATGTGTGATTTGCCCAAGGTCAATGGGTTTTCATGGCTGAGTCTCCAGAGTCATAGTCCAATGCTCAAGCCATTACATCATGTTGGATCTCATGAGGGATATATGAAAAGTGAATGCATTTCATAGAACTATAGAATCATAAAATCATGGAATTGGAAGAGACATCAAGGGCCATCCAGTCCAACCCCCTGCCATGTAAGAACTCACAATCAAAGCACGCACAACCCCATCAAGCCTCAGTTTAAAAAATTCCAAAGAGGGAGACTCCACCACACTCATGATTAGACTTGGGTTCCATCCCCAATATATCACATTATATATATGTAAATATTCCAGAATTGCAGAAGCGAGGCATTCAGAAATAAAGTAGAACAGTTTGAATAAATGATAACTCTGGAACGATTAGGAAAGCTTTGGAAAAGCAAGGCTCAACTCTATTAGCTAGTCCTGGGTAGAATAAACCTATTGAATCAGTTGGATTGTGAGTCTGCATGTACGCAAATCTTATTGATTTAGGGGCTACACAGACGGGCAGGAAAAAGTGACCTGAAGTTGCCTTTTCCCTAAGCTGCCTGCCCTAAGGTTGCCCTAAATGAGGACGGAGCAACCGCACTGGGGGGAGTCAATACAACTTTTCTGAGACTGTATTGAAGCCCCAGCAACTGCACCACCACCCCAAGGATGCCGCAAAGGGAGATGGAGCAACCGTATGGGCCAGCAGTGGCTGCTTTAATTTTTTTCATGCTCTCTCAAATGCATGCACCTGCACACGACCTGTTATAGGGTGGTATACAGTCCGTCACTCTCTGTGTAGAAAGTTGTCTGAAGTTTGGCCTCCTTGTGCACCTGCACAGGACCTGTTATAGGGTGGTATACAGTCTGTTATTTTGCCAGTACAAAGGGGACTGAAGTTCAGCATCCCTGTGCACCTGTCATATACCCACATGTCATGCAAGGATTCACTGACTTCCGCTTCCCCCCAAGGAGTGGGTTCAGTAGACAAGTACCAGTGTTTGATTGTGCCACCCTTGGGGTAAAGAAATGGGTTTGTCAACTGAAAAGACTCCATCTTCCTCCACAAAATATGTCCCACATAGATCGGGTGGGGGGGAGAGGTACATGCAAGGGAGGTTTGTGTAGACAGACTTGATACGTGCAGCTGGTGGTCATGAAAGGGAGATGATCAACAGGACATACAGACAAATGTTACTCCAGGAGCTCCCCCGCCAATCATGCCAGGAAGTGGTGTGCAGGTCTTATGCATATTTGCACAGAAGGGGTCACAAAAGCCTCTTTCATGCAAAGTGCTGCGCATGCTGACAGCAAGCGTACATGCAGCAGAATGCATTTATTGTCATAACAGAGGACAGTTGCTAGGGTGCATGCATAGGGTTACAATTAGGGTTAGGGTTCTAATATTCAAGCACACCTGCACCAGTGCATCCACACGTGGAAGCATAGGGTGCTTTAAATTGAAGCTTGCATTGCAGGGCGCATGCTCTGGATCGCCGGGTCAATTTCCGCCGCACATGCGATAGTGCATTTATAAGTCCGTTTTCTGATGCATCAGTGTCGCTGCATACAAGAAACATGCAAAGGTGCGCATCTTCACTGAAGGAGCGGAAAAAAGCAGCTCCTTTTTGGAGCGGCTTTTTTATTTAGTTTATTTATAAAATATATTAACATTGAAAATATACATACATATACATACACGAAGGATAATCAAAACAAAACAAAGAAACATCAAACAGATAAACAAAACAATCTAATATTCAATAAACATAATAATAATAAAAAAGAAAATGTACATACATAATACAACAGTGCATTAAAAAATGTTTTTACAGCACTTCTTGAGATTTTTACTTAGGATTTTTGCTTAATAAAGGACATAAATTCCTCATAACTTAAAAATTGATGTTTCCCTTCCTGTTGCTTTAACATCCAGATACCTCAATTAACTGATCTAACCAATTTATCATTTACTCATCACATTAACCTTTTCCTGGTAGTTTCACTTATTCCATGATGTCATCTAAAAATAAGAATAAAATAACAAAAAATCATATTTCTATTTTACCTATATCTTTACCAAACATTTACAGCTTTTATTGACACTGTTAATATTTCTAGTTGATGAGAAGAGAAATTTGGAGACCCAAAATTCATAATTGTATAGAGAGCTGAGACTGGAGACTCTAGGAGTGTATATAGGGAACAAAAATTTCCTTTGTGGTTGAACATTACTCAGCCTGATACCTTTCTAGCTTTTAAGCTGTTAAAAAGGAATGCACAAAATTCACTTATCCTTTGATAAAAGAGCCATTTTTTTTTGAAAAGATGGCTTACTGAATAAAGTGAACATATAGAATAGACAGAGCAGAGAAAATGTAAAGATAATGTGGTATGTAAGGGAGAAGTACAGAAGTACAAGTGTTGTTAAAATAAAAGATCTCCTTTGTGTAGGTTTTCTGCTATTCATCATTAAAATAAAAGATGCCCTTTTCACAGAGGTTTTCTGCCATTTTGACTGCTCAGTCTTGTAAACCTTTATGAGCCCTTTAACAAGCTTTTGATACATTGCAGTATAGAAATACACTATCCAAAGCTAAAATCAATTTATTTGCTAAGGGTTGTAAATTTTGGCCTGTCCCCCTATCGAAACTTCCAAATCTGGTTTTACATGAAGTCCTTCTCATATTTAAAATGTACTTCAATACAAAATCATATATCTTTATCTTCCCACACTGTGTTCATTCCAGATTCTCTTGTAGGAAAAACAGTTGTACAAAACTGGTTTATTCATTTAACGTGCTTCAGAATATTTCACAGGAAGATAATGCACATTAACTCATCACTACTTACCTGACTGGGAGAACTGGGGCAGAAACTTAAGTCGAGACAAGCATAAGTAGTCAACAACTACTCTCTCTCCTTTCTAGTGAATGGTAATAACTTTGACACCAATAATGACATCCTTTTATTGATTGCATCCTTAATCTCTTCCTCTTTAATTTAATTTCTGAATAATTCCAGCAGCTCTCGGAGGACAAGAAACAGAATATGTGTAGCATATTCTGAGTGACATATGTGAGAAGGCACTGGTCCAAAAAAAAAAAAAAAAAAGGAAAAGGAAAAGGAAATGAGGCATGATAGAAGTGAAAATAACACAGCGTGGGAGATGAAAATGCTGGAATGGAAGGAAAGGAGCTGAAGAGACAGATGTTTGGAAATGGCTTGAAATCTCCTTATTTCATGTTTAAAAACCCTGTCTTCATGATGAGCTGCCAGTGGGGGGAAATACTGTTGACAAATAATGATGAGAGAAATTAAAGCGGATCTGGCAATAGAAAGTTGTAATATGGTGAGTTTCAGAGCAAGGTGTCAGGAAAGGTGATAAGAGTGGAAAGACAAAAAGACCACATAGGACCTAGAGATAAGAGGAGATAAGGGCTGCTGTCACACTACATAATTAATGCAGTTTGACACCACTTTAACTGTCATGGCTCCATCCTATGGAATCTCTGAAAGTGTAGTTTGCTGTGCATTAGAGCTCTCTGACAGACACTTTATAATGTTCAGGTCCCAAACTATCCATTCCTGGACTTTTGCCATTTTTTAATTTTCTAATTATCTCCATTATCTCTTCTTTTTCAATGGGTTTTTCCAGTAGTTCTTTATCTTCCTCCATTATTATTTGTCCCCAATTTTCTTCTACATAATTTTCTATTTTATCTATTGGATTTTTTCCTGCTTGATATAATTCTTTATAAAATTCTTCAAAATTTTTTATTTTTTCTTTCATCATTCTACACATCCTCCCACATCTATCCTTCGCTATATTTATCATACTTTCCATTTTCTTTTTCTGTGTGGCCCTGGCCAACATTTTTGAATTTTTATTGCTATATTCGAAATATTCCCTTCTTAAATAAATCAAATTTTCCTGTACTTCATCTATCTCTATCTTTTGCAGGTCCTCCTTTTTTGCCCTTAATTCCACGTAAATCTGTTTATTTCTATTAGCTATATATTTATACTCTAATTGTTCTATATCTATTTCTAGTTTTTTTCTTTCTTCCTGTCTTTTTCGAAGGTTATATGCTTCTTTCATACATATTCCTCTTGTTACTGCCTTCATCGTGTCCCATAACAATCCTTTTATCACTTCTTTATTATTTATATCCCATGTTTCTTGCCATTCCTTTCCAATTTTGTTTTCTATGTCTTTATAATTCAATATCTTAGTATTTAACCTCCACCTCTTTATTTGTTCATAATCTTTCTTAATAATAAATTCTGCACTCACCAAGGCATGGTCACTTACTTTTATACTTGATATTTCACTATCTAAAACTTTAGTTATCATATTTTTAAAAACAAAAATATAATCTATTCTAGTGTATGTTTTATGTACAGCAGAATAATATGTATATTTCTTTTCATCCCCTTTTACTAATCTCCAGACATCTTTAAATTCCTTTTTATTCATTATTTTATTTAAGTTTGTTATATTTCTATGTTTATCCCTTACTGAGGGGTTAGATTTATCTTTAATCTTATCCATTTGCATGTTAAAATCTCCAGCTATAATTACATATTGTTTTTGTATTCTTTCCACTTTCTTTAACACTCTTTCATAAAACTCTTCCTGTTTTTCATTTGGTGCATATACATTCACAAGTGTATAATTATCTTCCCCTAACTCTCCCTGTATTATTGTATATCTTCCTTCATCATCTTTTATTACTTTATTAATTACAAAATTACATTTTTTTTGCAATTATTATTGCTACCCCTTTTGATTTTGAATTTCCAAATGCTTTCTCATAATTCTTTGTCCAATTCAGTTTCAATTCATTTTCCCCCTCTTTCCATTGGTGTGTTTCTTGAATAAAAATAATATCTGCCGAATCTCTTCGTAGTAAAGCTTCAATCCTTCTTCTTTTAATCACTGATCCAAGATCTTTGGTATTTAAGGTTGAAATTTTCAGTTTATCTGCCATAATACCATTTATTTATTTCTCTAATGGCTCCATTTTGTGCAATCCCTATCCCTTCCCTCCTCCCTCTATTTCCCCTCCCTTCCCTCCCCAAGTCCCATTTACCTCTCCACTTCTTCTTGCTAGAGCGCATTGCTCTAGCCCCGGTCGCCGAAGCTACCCCTGTGGAGAGGGGTGACGAAAACATCCCAAGGCCCAAAGAAACTGCCCACCCTCCGAGTGCTCATAAAAACAATAAATTTAACTTTATGCTTGATTGCAGTAATTTCTCTTTTCATCTATGGAAGTCCGCTTCCTCCACATGCTCCCAGTAATTCTTCTCCTCCAAATTCTCCAACCTGGACGACAGCTCCACTTCCTTTAGATTTTTTAGACTCTCCAGTTGTTCCTTCATCTTCTTTATATATCCCAAGATCTTTCAACAATTGTATTCCTTGTTCCACTGATTCGATCCTATATCTTTTTCCTGCTTTTTGAAATTTCAGGAATATAGGATGTCCCCAAGTGTAATAAATTCCCGCTCTCCTCAACACAGTAGTACATGGTTTCATCGCTCTTCTCCACATTTTCATTTGAATACAGTAGTTGTTATAAATTTCTACATTGACATCTTCAAATTTTAATTTTTCTGGATTCTTCCTCATCATATTCATCAGTCCTTCCTTTTTGTTATAGTTAGTTACTCTTACTATTACGTCTCGTGGTGTCATCCTATTCGTCACTGGTCCAATGCGGTGAATTCTTTCAAAGTCTGATTCAGTCCAATTTAAAGATGCAGAGATTTTTTGTAGCCATTTCAAAATTTTTGATTCCAGATCATATTTTCTATCTCTTTTCTCTGACTCTGGTATGTTCTTGATAACGAAATTAATTCTTCTTTGATAATCCTGCAGATATATAAGTTTTTTGTCCATTTCAGACAATTTAGCTCTATTGGTTTCAATTTCTCTTTGATGTCTCCATTGTATAATCTTGCTTTCCTTGTTATCAGATTTTAATGTTTGCACATCCTCTTGTATTTGTTTTATATTTCTTTGTATTTCCATAAACTTTTCATCTGAACTTTTCCTTTCAAGTTGCATTTGTAGTTGAAATTGCTTTGTCATAGCCTCTCTTTCAATGAGCCATGGAAGTTAAAGCGGTGTCAAACTGCATTAATTATGCAGTGTAGATGAAGCCCAGGAGGAATCAGAACAGAACAAGCTCAAAATATTTGGTGCCTTAGGGAGAATAGCATCTTGCACTCCTCCACACACTTTGAACTTTTACTCCAATTACTCCAAACAGTTACTCCAAACCAGTCAGATTATTGGGGCAGAAAATCTTATATGCACCATAATTTACAGTGACATGCTCCCTAACAATTTACTTCCCTGACATGATACTAAAAATCTGTTGATTGAGATTGCCACTTCCCATGGCCTCCTCTGAAATTAATTACACTTTGATAGTTGTCATTTTTTAAAAAGAAATAAAAAATCAAGATATGTTGGAGATTTATCAAACATACATGATGAAATCAAATAATGAATTATTGATGAAGGATTTTGGTGGTCTTATTTCTTACAATTTTTTTAAAGATTTAAATTAGAAAAGTTTCTGATTTTGAACATAGTAAGGGGGGAAGCAGACGAGAGCTTCCCAGATGCCGCCAGATGGAGCGCCGCGGGACCGCAGCCTCCGCACCGTGGCGCTCCTGCGGCGTCCCTAAAAGGAGCTCCAAATTGGCGCTCCTTTTAGAAGTCAGGGAAAGTGCACCCTAAACGCGTAGGGCGCACTTTCCCTGACTTTTCCGCCGCAGCGCGTGCAGTCGCTGCGGCGGGAGGTTGTCCCCGGAGCGCCGGCCGTGCGGAGGGCCGGCGGCTCCGAGGACGACCTCAGGAAGAGGAAGGGGCGCCGCGCGTGCGGCTGCCCCTCCTCTTCCCTGCCTCAAAGACGGCTCAATAAGCCATCTGCCGAGGCCCTAAATCTGAATTTGAAATGCAATCATGTAAAAATGATGAACAAATGACTGGTAAAATGTATAAGCTTTTAATAAGATTTGAAATGGATAAATGAACATGTGAAGGATTGCATGTTTAAGTGGGCTAGAAGTTTGGAGTACTACATATAAAAGGACCAGTGGGGAAGAATGTTTGAAATTTTCTCTGTGTTGAAAGATTGCCTAAATTAGAAGGTTTCAATTGCAAATTTGGATGGCATATGTATATATAGCATGACAAAGCCAAAGCTGACAACGACTTTAATGGCCATCACATAAGATATTCCTGTTAGGAAGGAGAAGGAAAGCAGTTTCTGGGCAGCCATTTTGAGTGGGTTCTTTCTCTCTCTCTCTCTCTCTCTCTCTCAGAGGAAAAGAGTCAGAGACTTGCCTCCAGAATAAGGTAGCATCCAGGAGCTCTCTGTAGAGTTAGAAATTCAATTGATTGAGCTCACTGAGAGAGCCTGGTGAAAAAGCCAAGAGAAGAGGGGCCCTTTATGTGGGTCTTTACCAGGGGATTTTTTGAGGGACAAGCCCACAGTCTTGTTTCAGTGCTTACTTAAGATTTCTCAATATGGACACTGAGGGAGTTGCTGCAGTCACCTGCAACACTTGTGGGATGTTTGTCTTCTTGCCAAGAGATGTGGGGAACTTCACCTGCACCAAGTGCAAGTTGGTAGCCCTCCTGGAAGAGAAAGTACAGCAGCTGGAGGCCTAGGAAGCTACATTTCAGCATAATTGGGAGCAAGAGGTTTTCCTAGACAGAGTGGAATTAATGGTCTTGGATGGGGACTACACAGAAGAAGTTGTTGAGGAGGAGGTCACTTCATGAACACAGGAGGTAGACAGCTGGTGGAATGTCACACACAGAAGTAGGGAAACCAGGGATCATTCTGGGAGCTTGCAGTTACAGAATTGATTTGAAGCTCTCTCCCTTATCAAGGGTGAAGAGGAAGAGCAGCAGGGACAATCCTCTGGGACAGTGCAGGGGACCCTAAGAGTACCACCGCAGGGAACAGCCAATGCTAAGCCTCAGAGGAGGCATGTGGTGATGCTGAGGGACTCCTTGTTGAGGGGTACAAGAGCAGTGGTTTGTGGGCCTGACAAGATGTCCTGGGAGGTATGTTGTTTTCCTGGGGCAAAAGTCCATAAAGTGACAGTGAGGCTGACAAGACTTGTCAAGCCTATTGACCGTTACCCGTTCCTCTTGGTCCACGTGGGAATCAATGATACTGCAAGGCATAATCTTCAGAATATCAGAAGGGATTATGAAGCTTTGGGTAAGAAGCTGAAAGAGCTGGACTCACGGGTTGTTATCTCATCTCTTCTCCCTTTTGAAGGGTATGGTCCAGGAAAGGAGAGGAAGATAGTAGACATGAATAAATGGCTCTGCAGATAGTGTTGTCAAGAACGATTTGGATTCTTGGATCATGGGCTGTGGTTCCATGAGGGTGGACATCTAGCAAGAGGTGGGCTGCATCTCACACCAATTGGCAGAAGCATTTTTGCCAATAGTCTGAAACATTTGATCAGGAAGGCTTTAAAGTGAGTTATGTGGGGGAGGGAGACAGTATTTTGGAAGGTCTTTTAGAAGGAAGAAGTGCATCATAGTCAAAGTGTTATAGAGGGAACAAGGCAAATGATGCAAGGGCCCAACATTGGGAGGAAAAAACCTCACACAGGCAGCAATTGGGGAGGACACATGGTCTTAGATATCATTATTTATATCCCGCCCCTCTGTCAAACAATCGGGGTGGCTTACAGTAATTAAAATTCCATACAAAATATTAAAATACAATCCAAAATCCCAAAACACTCACAGTCCTTGAAAAGTATTAAATCAATATTACTGTTAAAACATGATAATTAAAATATCAAAATAAACAGAAATTATCAGACAAACAGACAATAATAGACAGAGCAGCAATTGCAGCCAAAGATGGTGGGGGGAAGGGATGGGGAGGACTCCTGAGGCCGGGAAGTCTATCCAGGAAAGGCCTGCTGGAAGAGATCCATCTTGACAGCCTTTTTAAAGCTGCTTAAGGTTGTAATCTGACGGATCTCATCTGGCAGGCCATTCCATAGTCTGGGAGTGGTTACCAAGAAGGCCCTCTGGGAGGTTGCCAGGACTATATGAACTACATCCAAATATATTAAAAGAACTGGCAAATGTAATCTCAGAACCACTGGCAACAATCTTTGAGAACTCCTGGAGAACAAGAGAAGTCCCAGCAGACTGGAGGAGGGCCAACATTGTCCCCATCTTCAAAAAGGGGAAAAAAGAGGATCCCAACAACTATCGCTCAGTTACTCTGGCATCAATACCAGGAAAGATTCTAGAATAGTTCATTAAACAGAGAATCTGTGAATATTTAGAAGGGAAGGCCATAATCACTGAAAGTCAACATGGGTTTCTCAAAAACAAGTCATGCCAGATTAATCTGATTTCTTTTTGGTAGATGAAGGGAATGTGGTAGACATAGCATATCTTGATGTCAGTAAGGCTTTTGACAAGGTCCCCCATGATATTCTTGCAAATAAGATAGTAGGCTAGACAATGTGGGCTAGACAATACAACTGTTAAGTGGATTAGTAACTGGTTGAGTGATTGAATCCAAAGGGTACTCAGCAATGGCTCCTCTTCATCCTGGAGAGAAGTGATCAGTGGGGTGCCACAGGGTTCTGTCCTGGGCCCAGTGCTATTCAACATCTTTATCAATGACTTGGATGAAAGAATAGGGGACATGCTTCTCAAATTTGCAGATGGAACCAAATTAGGAGGAATAGCTAATACCCCAGAAGACAGGATGAAAATTCAAAATGACCTTAATAGATTAGAAAGCTGGGCCAAAGCTAACAAAATGAATTTCAACATAGAGAAATGTAAGATAATGCACTTAGGGCAAAAAAATGAAATGCACAGATATCAGATGGTAGACACCTGGCTTAATGAGACTACGTGTGAAAGGGATCTAGGAGTCCTAGTAGACCAGAAGTTGAACATGAGTCAACAGTGTGATGCCACAACTAAAAAGGGCAATGCAATTTTAGGTTACATTAATAGAAGTATAGTATCTAGATTAAGGGAATTAATAGTGCCACTGTATCCTGCATTGGTCAGGCCCCATCGGTATCCTCTCCATCACGGTTCCACTTCTGATATTTGAATGCTTGAATGAGAAAATGGCAGTGGTGGTGGCTCTTTGGCCTTTCCTGTTGCCTTCCTCCGCCCAACCTCACCCCAAAGCCTTGAAAGGCAATGAAGGACTCAGGTGGAGGGAGGCTGCCTGGCTCCACCCAACATCACTCCAAAGCCTTAAAAGACAACAGAGGACTCAGGTGGAGGGAGGCTGCCTTGCTCTGCACAACATCACCCCAAAGACTTGAAAGGCAATGGAGGACTCAGGTGGAAGGAGGCTGCCTTGCTCTGCCCACCATCACTCAAAGCCTTGAAGGCAACAGAGGACTCAGGTGGAGGAAGGCTGCCTTGCTCCGCACAACATCACCCAAAGCCATGAAAGACAATGGAGGTTTCAAGTGGAGGAGGACTGCCTCACTGTCGGTTCACCCTCAGAGCATCTGAGGCTGTTGTGTGACAACAGGGACAACCACATGTGACCGAGTATGATCTGTAAGGTTGTGCAGGGTAAAGGAAGGTATGGCGGGAACAGAGTGAAGGTGTGTTACAAAGGAAGGCGGAATTGATGTTTGAAAGGTATCCCACCTTCAGTTCAATTTATTTGATTTTATCCCTTCTAGGAGCTTATCACATGGCCATAAAAGGCATCTTACCTTTTCTCGGATTCCATTCTTTTATGGGATACATTGGGGTGTTATCATATGTAAGTCACCACAGATTCTATCACAATGCCACCAGCCAAATACAGCCTGGGTAAGATGCAGGTCCAAGCCACATTCCGCTGGCCAATTTTTGAAGCATTATTATTATTATTATTTAGTACTATAGAAACATTGTAGAAATATAATGTACTACACATATAGTGATTTCATGTACATATTGTATAATCTTCATGATGGTCCCGTGAAACATTATCTCAGAAGATAATGTGACAGAGATATAGATGGACTAAAATAATTGCCTAAGGGAAAGAAAGGGAAACAAAAAGTACATAGCTAAACCATCTCTGGTGGGAAAGGGAATGAAAATAATGATAGGGTAAATCACTCACAAAAAACATTTCCCAGAATACAAAACTAATGTGTGTAGTGGATTCATCATTGGACTACTACTGGAGAAAAGAATTTGAATCTCTGCTCAGCCATGGAAACCCATTGGATGATCTTGGGCAAGTCAAGCTCCAAAAGAAACATGTCTGACATATAAAGATCTTTTAAAAATCCATACTCTCTCACTTTTGGATTAAGGCAAAGACAAACCTCCTCTGAACAAATCTAGCCAAGAAAAATGCACTGATGTGATCTGCTTAGGGTAACCATAAGTAAGAAATAACTTGAAGGGACACAACAACAAGCTGCAGAAAACTCTTGGGGGCAGGGGACTGCAACTTGTGCCCCTGCCAATACTTGGGTACCAAACTAACAACCTCTATTGATCTGCAGTGACTCCCAGCAATTTTATCTGCTGCCCAGTTTCTCACAAAGAATATAGAGCCTTGGGCTATCTCTCCATCACCCTCTGTGGTTTTGACCCTAGGTCACCAGTGCTAGCAACCAAACCAATTTCTGCTTCTGATAATGAATCTTTTGATCTTTCAGCAATTTGAATGGGACAATTAAAGAAAACTTGTCTCAATTCTACAACCTTGGAACTAATGAAAACACACAGATGCTTCCAACACCATGGTCAGGGTGGCACAAGTATGAACAATGGAAAAAAATCAACTGGTGCCTATGATCACCAGCATTTCCTACTGGACAGAACATCTGCAGTGTTCTAAGGTATAAGGACAGATGAATTTCACACATTGATCTGCAATATACACCCATAGTTCTGCAGGCTCTAGTACAGTAAAGGTCTTAGAACAGATTGCCTTTTACCATTATCTAACTATAGAATGAAACACAATCACCTTTGAGAAGCATGCATAAATATAAACATAGTTTTGCCCATGAAACAGATTCTTTAGCAGAAGGTGACTTTGGAAAATATGCCCTCATTAGGCCTACATATAGCAACACTAAAGCTCAGCCTGAAGAAAGAAATAAAGGTTGGTTCTGAACAAATTGCTTCAGAGTGTATGACAGAGTAATGGAAAGCATAGTTCCTTATATAATTGCCCTCCAACACAGTCAGAACAAACATCTGGTCTTAACATGAAGAACAGCCTTTTATTTCTTGGTAGAACTGTTCCATGTTATTGACAAAAAAATGAAAGTAATGATTCATACAATTCTAGAACTTTACAGGAAAGCAAGATGACTTTATTAAGTCATAAAAAGTATTGCTTCACATAAAAAGTGTGTGTATTTTCTGTTTATCAGTCCTATGAAAAGTAGGGAGTGTCCAAAATATGAGAATTGTCTGGCAATTTGGAATGATTTGATTTGGCTCAACAATCAAAACAAATAATTTGATTTGGTTCAAATTTGATTTGGCTCAACTTGGATCCAAATGTGGATCTCACTTCAGAAATACAAATCTCCATCTATCTTTATGATATCTTTATGAAGCCAACCAAAAGGCACAAAATGAGTCATGCTAGATTTCAATATTTCAGTATTCAGTGGCTGTGGCTGTGAAAGCTAGGCAGTGAAGAAAGCCAACAGGCATAGAATCAATTTATTTGAAATGTGCTGGTGAAGAGTTCTATAGTTACTGTGTCTTTAGCAAATCAGACTTGAACTCTCCCTGTCTCCCTAGTAGCCTAGATGACTAAATGAAGGTTGTTTTACTTCTGACATATCATGAGAGAGAAGAATGTGATTCATTGGAAAAGATTATAATGCTTGCTAAAGTGGAAAGCAGGAGGAAAAGAGGAAGATCACAATACAAGTGGCTTGATTCATCAAGGAAGCCATGGCCCTTGCAAGATCTGAGCAGAGCAGCTGATGACAGGGGCTCTTAGAGGTCTGTCATTCAGAGGATAGCCATACATTAGTCAACTGACAGGCTTCTTCATCAGGAAAGATACAATAGCAAGGGAAGGGACACTACTGGTGTCACAGGTGTACATTTTTACCTTTGGATGTTGTACAAAATACAATGAAATTTCATATAGTAAGTGTCTGTTTAGACAAAAAGTAAAATTGTTTATTCACACACATACCTGCCCTATAGCTGGGAGTTGACTGGGAACAAAGACAGTAAAACATAACCAGTGAAGTTTAGTTTCTTCATTTGAAGTCAAAGACCAACTGCCCTCTGAGAAATATGTTTGCTTCATATAATATAAGGCCTCAGGTCACTATGGCCTGAAACAGATGGGCAAAACAGAGTGGCTTCTGGTTGCTTCAGGGGCATGGCATTTAGACAATGCATGTCCCTGAAGTGGCCGGAAGCCACTCCAAAAACACCTAAGGTGGCCTAAAGCCTAAAGCCACCAGCAAAAGGAATGGATTTAATCTGCTCCTGATGGCAGCCCATTTGGGACCATGGTGGTGGCCCACTTCTGGAGTGGGCCATTCAATCGCCATAGTCCAGCTGCAACTGGCACCACAGCAGCCAGAGGCCATTCCTTCTGAGTCATCTGCTTCAGCCCTCTGTCAGAAAAATGGCTTCCAATAAACTTTATACCTGAGTTCAAGCTGATGACATTTTAAGTCGTAAATAGTATGGGGCCTTAGTACTTGAGGAAGTTCATGTTCTTATATATACCCATCTGAGGACTTAGGTCTGCTGGGGAACTTCATTTCTTTTCAGCTGTGGCTTCATTTAGGCACCAAATAAAAACACAGCATTTTAAAAAGTCTTTGTGTGTGACTGATTTACTTCAAAATGTTGTGCACATAGTTGTAAACTGCTTAAACCTTTAAAACTAGTTTTAACTTAACATATTTAATGTGTTTTAATCTAGTTAAAGGTACTTCTAGATGCATAAAAATCCTCTAGAAGTCACAGGTTTTCTTCTTGCACAATCCAATTTTACTTTAGGGAGAAATATACATTTTCCACATCCTGAAGTATTCCCTGGGAGGTCCTGGCCTAATCAAATATTTATAATTTCCAGTCCCCATATTGGTTTAAAATAACCCAATATATTACAAAAGTTAAAGGATCAGTACTTTCCTACATGTTTATGTTCTTGGAACTAGAGTCAACAGAAATCAAGCATGTATCTACATTGTAGAAAAAATGCAGTTTGACACCTCTTTAACCGCCATGGCCCCATCCTATAGAATCCTGAGATTTGTAGTTTTGTAAGGCACTAGCAATCTTTGTAGAGAAGACTAAAGAAATTGTAAAGCTACAAACCCCAGGATTACATAGGCTGAAGCTACAGCACTTAAAATAAAATCAAACTGTATTATGTCTACAATGTAGATGCACCACAAGTGAGGGAAAGAGGAATATTAGGGATAAAACACAATTATCCAAATGCTGGAATCTTGTGATTTATAGGGTAGGATATAAATATTTTAATAACTAAATAAATAATAAGAGTGCAGTTAGTTTCTCAGGGAAGTAACTATACTGTGAGATAGAAATAAATGTAGATATTTAAGAAAGGAAAGGATGCCAACTGGAACCAAATTAGGTAGCTTCACCTTAGGGTTGTCTGCTTCAGCCAAATGATTCAGCTTCCTTCTGGCATTGCATCGTCTACTTTAGATGACGCAGGTCCAAACCCCATTGTGGAATCAGACCCGATCCCATCAGTTCAGATGTGAATCTAGAGGATCTGATCTCATCCCAGGGAAAAGAGCCTCTTTCCTGTTATGCCCAGAGATCCATCTGAGATGCCCCCCAGTTAACTCTACTGATGCAGAAATGGGATGGCTGGCTATATGCAGCCAGGTGCCCCATTTCTGCATCAGACTGGGTGACTGGATGGTTTCTCAGAAGGATCACCAGGTAAGGAACAGCAAACCAGTCCTGCGTCACTCAGCTTGTGCTATCCTTGCCCATCTGCTAAGGGCCCTTGTGTCTGAATTCAAAACATACCCAAGAGTAGCAATAATCTGAGACCTGGGCCCAAGTTTCCATCTAAAAATTCAACTATTCTGAAATTCAAGGTGTCTTACAAGTGCTGCAAGCATCTTAGGCCAATGGGGGGAAGCAGACAGCGCTTTGCGCCATCTTGAAGGCAAGGAAGGGGAGGAGCAGCCTCATGCTGGGCGCCTCAACCCCTTCCTGAACACGTCAGCGGAGCGCCCATCGCTCCACACGACGGGTGCTCCGATGACGTACTTCCGCTGCAGTGTCCGCACACGCTGCAGCAGAAGAGACGCCAAAGGTGCGCCCAACGCCTCTTGCGGTGCACCTTTGGCGTCTTGCGGAAGGAGCGCTATTTTAGCACTCCTTCCAGGGCCCGAGAAGCTGCGGATTGGGGCCAAGGAGTGCGGCTACCTTACCCCAATCTGCAGCTTCCCGGGGCTGATAGACAGCCCATTTGGAGCGACGGATCAGAGCTGTGGCAACCACATGCTGCAGCCCCGATCAACCTTTTTGCCAGTCTTTGGGGGGTGGCAAAAGGTCACCCTTTCAGCTGCCGTGGCAGCTTTTTTGCGCTCTTTTGGCACAGCGTGTGCACACGCTGCGCCAAGAGATCATCCTGATGCTGCACACCATGCGGATGGGCATGTAGCATCAGAATGGCATCGAGGTGAAGTCAGGGTGGTCGACGTGTGGCTGCCTCACCCCAACTCCACCCCCAGGCTGGCCCTTTGTGCTAGTCTGTATCTCCCCTTAAACTACCTGAGTAATTTTTAAAAAGGGAATGACATATTTTTTAATAGTATGAAAGAAACAAGTATTGTCTAATATGATACTAGGGAATGAATGGAATAGGAAGCAAGGAAGGAAGGAGGGCAGGCAATGGGCATATTCTTTTTACTTAACTGATTCTGTTCAAGCATATTGCAATACAGAGAAAAGGTGGGTAAATGTGAAAGAAAACTACCAAAGAAATGACATTTCATATTTCCAAACCCACCCCATAAAATCTTGCTTTTCTTCAGTATTTGACAATTGACATATACTTTCCATATGCAATAATTTACAGCTCTGTGGAAGTGGAATGTATTCTGAACTTAGTTCTTCATACTGCATAGGGCCTTCAGTAGTAACATAGAGAATGAACTAAAACTTTTAAAGTTTTATAGCAATTGCTTGTAAAACATTGCTTTGTTTTCATACATTTGCCAAACAACCATAAAGTGAACCTTTGGAACCAATTGTGTTGGTTTGGTGAGTTTTACAATCACCATGCTTCCATTACACAATCATGTCACAACAGCAGCAGGGAAATCAGGCCCAGCTTTATACAGAACAACAGTAGCCATTTTGGCCAAAGACAGAGTATGAATAGTGCAGTATGATGGGAACTGTAATTTTGAAGCAAGCACAGACATGAGAAAAATGGCAGCTTAACAGTTTTTATTTCAGGAAAGCATTATCATTTGAGACTGATATAATAGTGCTATCAAAGAGTTTTTCTTAAAGCTACATGTTTTGTTTTTAAATACAAACTTACCCAAAGAAAAGTCAAAACAATCTTAGGCTATATCCAGACAATACAGCCAGTTCCAGCTATGAGATACCCACCACCTGTCACACAAATTTTAATTTTTAGCACAGTTCACATGTGATCTGTATCAGTAATTGACTTCTTGAAATGGCTGCCAATCCATGCCTCAGCCCCAATCCACTCTTCTGCTGGCGCAGGAAGGAGAGCTAAAATAGCGCTCCTTCCTCAAGGCATGGAAAAGGCACCAGAAGAGGCAACAAACACCTCTTCCGCTTCTCTTCCATCGCAGCATGTCCAGATGCTGCGACGGGGGGATGTAATCAGAGTGCTTGCCGTGTGCAATGGGGGGCGCTCCGATGATGTCCTCGGGAAAGGGTTGGGGCGTCTGGTGTGCGGCTGCCCCCCCCTTCGCTGCCTCCAAGATGGCACAAAGAACCATCTGTAGAGGCCCTTAGTCAACAATGGTCCATATTTAAGTGCAAGTAACTGGACTGTCTGAAAGAGATTTTCCTGACCTTCTACCCCATAGCAATTCCTAATTGGGTGGAAGGATAATAATGAATGATGTTATGGGGAGAATCCCTGAAAATTGATCAGAGGCACTTTCTATGAGCAGAGATCTTCTGTCCCTCAGGAAGCAGATCCTAGACTTAAACAGTATCTTCCACACACTGACACCACATGCTAGATTTAAAAATCATGATGGCTTAGATTTGGTCAAGCATTCTGGTAATCTTTACCTCTTGTGGAAAGATCAGTTTGGGGCAGCCGATAGAAAAATATCACTGAACCATTAAACCTTTCATTTATTAAAAATTGGGGGATGGCATCAGCAGTGGTTGTACTCTTATCATTCACACCTGAGCAAAATTCAGTTCACCTCATACTTTTAATATACAAGGTTTGCATTCCCAAATTCAGATTGGGAAATCAAAATCTGCATTCAAAATTTTATTCTTCTTATTCATGAATGGCTTTTCCATTTGGTATTTATTCTTGTCTACTTGTTTCTCATTTGCATTCCTTTCCCCTACAAACAGAAAATTGGAGCCTCGGAAGGATACTCCAAATTATTTTCCATACAAATGTATCACACACACACCCATTCTTTTTTCTACTAGCATTACAGAAAACCCATCAGCATTTTAATTTCCTTATTGATTTCCCTCCTGTATCATAATGGAACTATACCTTGCCTTTCAAGCTGTTACAACTATTTGGTGTTATGTTTTTTCTGTACTTTCAGTCTGGAACTATCCTGCACACATACACCATCATGTGATAACAAGAGAATGCTTCATCCCCTGACAAGAATATTGAAAGTTCTTTTCCATAGGTTCTTTTTGCCATGACATGTTTCTCAGCTGAAACCAGCCAAAGATCAAATCTCTGTATTTGCTTTCCTGTTGCTCTTATTATCCTATGCTTGGTTCTCAAGGTTTCATTCTGTGGCTACAAAACTACTTCATGTGAATATGCCACATGTAACAATGTGGGAACAGAAGTGTCAAACCCATAATGGAAGCAAATATGAATAACAATTGCTCATCTTGCTGACAATAAAGTGTTCACCATGCTTCTTGGTTTAGACCCAGGACACCAGGAGGAAGGAACCCAGACTGATAGGATTAAAGGCTGTCTGTTTATATTTAAAACTGAGTACTGTCTCTTTCGAATCACAGTCCCTGCCCCATTCTTGATCTCTCTCTCCTGTCATATATACCCACATATTTGGGGCCTCATCCACATAGTCATTCAGTTTTCTTTGAACTAATCACCAGCTGGTCCAAGAGTTGGGTTGGATCCAGATTTTATATTTTGCTGAGGGAAGTATTCTTGAGCAGAGTTCTACTTACTTTCAAAATGCTTCTTTTATTGGTGAAAAATAAGTAGGAAAAGAGAGGTAATTTGCACTGACACTAACTCTAATGCAGAATCACTGTTTCAGACAGTCTACTCTCTCTCTGGCCTGTATCTTTGTGTTGTACAGGTATCCCCCAGTTAATGAAGCAGATGTGTTCCTGGGATTTACTGCTTTAACAGAAACGTTGGTACCAGAGGTACAAATAACATGGAAAGATTAGGGATATGTTCTTACACCACTAGAAAGAAAGGTATTTCAATGTTTTAGCAATTCCCCCCCCCAAAAAAAAATTTACACTGTCAGGATGTGAAATGGAACAATCAAGTCAGATCAGATAAGGCTTGCATATGGGCCTTTACAGACTGTCAGAAATAATTCAGCTTGAGTCCACTTTAACTGCCCTGGCTCAGTGCTAGGGAATCATGGGAACTGTAGTTTCTGGTGGCACCAGAGCTCTCTGACAGAGAAGGCTCAGTGTCTCAGAAAAAACTACAGTTCCCGTGATTCTCTAACACAGAGCCAGGGCAGTTAAAGTGGACTCAGGTTGCACTATTTCTAGCAGTCTGCAAAGCCCCATAGTCCGGACATAAAAATAGCAGCATGGCAGAGGCAGTTAAAGAGCCAGAATCAATGTCTTCTCCTTTTCTTTTTTCGGCTGGGATGTTATTCAGGGAAGGCCTGCCAGAAAAGATTTGTCTTGACTGCCTTTTTGAAGCTGGAAGTTGGTGGAAGTTGGTGAGGAAACTTAAGGCCGATGCAGATGGCCTCTAAGGGGTGGCTTTGTGCCACCCCGGGAGCACTGGATTGGGGCTGCGGCAACCACAGGACATAGCCCCAATCTGGCTTTTGCCACTCCCAAAAGAGCCATTAGAGCCACAGCCATGGATCTTTTGTGCCCCTTTGGTGCAGCGTGTGTGCACACCGCCAATGGTGCACCCTGAAGCCGCACGCTATGCAGTCAGGCATGCAGTGTCAGGGTGGAGTCAGGGCAGCTGGCATGCAGTTGCTCAACTCCACCCCCAGGCTGGCCCTATACGCCAGTCTGCATCAGCCCTTAATCTGTTTTCCCCTTTTCTTTCTGCTTTGCTTTTCACACATGCTCAGTAAGTAATTCTGAAGGCAGCTATTTAAGTTGCCTGTTGCATGTAAGCAAACACAGCAATAGGATCATCTACAGTAAAATCTAACTCTTTCCCAGAACAAGCTTGATTGCCTTGTTTACTGTAGACATGTTACTGCAATCCAACACTAAGTGCTGCAAAGAACACCTTCTGGTTAGACAAAAGACAAGAAAGGGGGAATAGACAGTGGCATTATATCCTAGTGCAAGGGGTGTGGACCGCACTGGGTGACACTGCAGAGGGGGTGTCACCTCATCAGGTGGTACAGAGAGAGCTGCTTTTCCAGCTGACATGTTACTGCCTACATCTGAGAAGATTGTGATCCTGGTGCTGCACATTGATGTGGATCATCACATGCGTAACCACGCTAACAAATTATGTATGGCAAGTGACTGGGGCAGGGGGACAAAATACCCAAGAAGTGCCTAAAAAATTGGGAAAGTTTCCCCCAAAAGTTTCTATTTTTTAAGTTTACTGAAATTTTACATTTGCAAAATTGAATGACTTTATGTTTATCATTGACCAGGCCCTTGCACAAGGCCATCTGGGACATTGTAGATGTTACATTTGCTTTTAAGCCTGCTGCTCAATTCTGCATCCCAGAGTCCTTTCACACTGCACAGTTATAGGTCAATGATTCCATTTAAACTGCTATGGTTCCTGCCTATGGAACATTGCAATGTACAGTTTAGGGGAAATTAGAATTCTTTGTCAGAGAGCCCTGGTCTCCAGAGTCATAGTTCAGTGCTCAAACCACTACACCTGCAGAAGCAGAATGCAGAATCCTTGATCAGAAACTCATTTCTATGAATTTATCACCTTTGAGGAAAGTGGATGGTTAACAGTTACTTATCTTCATTGCCATAAAGTCAGTGCATTTCTTAATAGAAGCCTGAAATTCACAGAGCTTCAGAAAGTTCCTTTTTGGATGATACCTCCCAGAATCTCTCAAACAGCATAGTTACTGGTGATACTTGAAGAACTTTAGAACTTGTAATCCAATGGACCAAATCCACATTCAGGATTTTTTAAATTTACAAATTAAGAGCCAAGGTTCGACTTCTATGAGAAGTGGTAAAAGTTATTCTTGCCAGAGTTACTTCTCCACCCCATGGATATTGTCACCCTTGCATCAACCTAATTAGACTAATTCCCACTTGAACCTCATAGCACAAAAAAGAAAAGTAAACATGTATCATGATTAATAGTGAAAGAGAGACAATATTTGCTGCAGAAAAATGAAGAGCAAATGCAGACACCTGCCAACTCCTCAACTGTGCCAGGAAAATATGTGCATGTATCTTTCTGTTATGCTGGTCATGGGAATCTCAGTAGTTGGCTTGAACTGGGCTGATGCAATGACCCATGAAATTGTCATAGGAATTTTTATAAACTGCAAGATGAGGGTTTTTTTCAAAAAAAGAAATGGAAATGTTGCAAACATGATCCTTCTATTCCTGTACAATTCCAGCACTATACATACAGTTTTCTCTGTTTCAAACATACAGTTTCCTTTTTTAAAAAGAAAATTGAGTATTTCTATACATGAGGAAATTTGATAATACCTGCTCCATCTGAATTTTTTTTCAGTTCCATGAATAAAATAAGGAAGATGGAAAGTGGAAGAATGCCCATTGCCATTAAAAACATTGCTCCTCCTCCCTCCCTGCAGATCCATTGTGAAGGGTTAAAGAGATACAGCAAGGCTCCATTTTGTGCCAGCTGTTTCCTTCCTAGGAGGCTATACATTTTTGTGAGCTTTCCCAAAAGTAACCAGCTGGCCAAATCAGACAAATGAGAAATTGGCAAGCCTGGGGTATGGGCTCACTTGGATAGATACTGGCAAAGGGTTTCTTTATCTGATCTGTCTGGGGCCTTCAATGTGGGGCTACATCCTGGCATGCCCCTGCATCCAGCAACTAAATGTCTTTCCTTCTCCATACCTTAGTTTTGTTGCATACAAAGTTTTATCATGAATAGTAGGGTTATCTTTCTGTGTTCACTCTGCTTTTTCTTCTCACAGCTTTAGGCAGTTCTGGATCTGGCATGGGTCCAGATGCAGTTTTGGACAAAATGGACATGCATGGCCATCTGTATTGAAAAGGGATGTGTTTATTTGTTTTCTGGTCAAAAATGGGCTTCCCAAAATGTGGGAAAATCCTGTCAAGAAGACTAAAACACTAGCAAGAATTTGTGGTTTTAAAAAAATTCTTTGTGATAAGAATTTTTCTGGTAAAAAAAAAATGTGTTGTTGTTGTTGTTGTTTTTCTTGTTTTGCAAAACAACAACAAACCTATTTTCTATATGAAAAAATGGATTTTCTGTGCAAATGCTACACAGAAAATGGAAGGGTTTTTTTGTTGTTGTTTTTTTTTTTACAAAACTCACATATTTTCTTTGTAGCATAGTTTCTCCACACTTTGGGACTTTTGAAAATGGAGAATACTGTGTAGAAATGTTGCAGGGAGAAAGCTACCTTAATTATTGGTTTCATATGTAAGGACAAAATAGTTTAGGATGTACATCTGAGTTCAGCAAACCCCTTTAAGGGATCTTAGGCTGAAGTGTTCAGAGATGTGCCCAGTTCAACTATCATACCTGCCTCATTCTCAAGTGTCTGGGGGATCCACTCAGTGTTATTTGCCCATGTGAAATCCCATGGTTATCCTAAGACGCCTCCAGAAAATGAGTTGTAGTGGTGAGATTGCCATTGGCTGGCAGGCAGGTGATCTGATATCTGGATCCTAGCCCCATACTAGGCCAAACCTCCTCAGCTGTGATAGAAGAGCTGTGGCCTTTGTTTTTCAACCATGCTTGATCTGTGAAGCCTATTGCCACACCTCACCCCAATCTCACTGCTAGGACTGCAGTTGTTGGGACTTAAAAGTATTTAATTTTACCTGCATTATGCTCTTTGTCCACTACAAGAAATGGTCACTTGGAAAAAGTTGTATGTTCTTTTAATTCTCCATGAGATGAAAAATATGTCCAAGATTCTGCATCATGGACAAATATTCCGCAGGTGAAATTATATCATATTTCCCCTCTTGTTCTCTCTAAAACTCACCATTTATTATATTCTGCCTTTCTTCCAATTTGGGACCTACAACAGCTGGTATCACTCACTGACACCTCTGGATGACTCCTGGAGGTCAGTAAATGTTGTCATTCTTCTGTTTCTGGCTATAGAAACATAGGTGGCTGATTCCCCAATGCCTCCAACTCTTCACTGGTCACTAAATGTCCATGGAGTGGGGCTACAGCAGTGAAAAGATTAATATGGGAAGAAATATTGGTCATTGCATTAGGTTGATAGAGAGAATTCCAACATCTACAATGATAAAAAAGAGAACACTTAATGTTTATGTTGGGCTTAACCCTTTTAAGTCTATGTTATACATATTAAAAAGGTGAGTTGTTCATTTTGGTGGAAGTAACATGAATTCTTTCAAAAGGAAATATACATGACATTCAATAAATGCTGGCTGAAGATATGGTCAAAGGATATGAAATAAATGTGATCTTTTGAGACACAAATGTATTCATATCTTCTAACCTGCTTTACTACCCCATCATCATCATCATCATCATCATCATCATCATCATCATCATCATCAGAAAATATTCAAGGCTAAAAAGTGACACACTTTTATGAGTCTTTCACAGTAACATTTTATTATAGCATGTTTAAGCAATCAGCAGCCACATTAATTTGAATGGTGTCTATTTGCCAACAATGACAAGCCAACAATGACAGCTGTTCGAATTGACAAAAATAAGAAAGAAATACTTCCTGCCAAGCACTGTTTCCTTTGCAATAAGCTCTTGTGTGCTAGCCAGACTGAGTAATATATTTCCTTCACATTCAGTACACATTGCTCAACAGTGTTAGTGACTCTCCAGGTTCGAAAATGAAAACTTTTTGTCCTAATCTATCTGGTTCTTAAAAGAGACATATATATTTTTCTGAATTCCTGCCTAATATTTTTGACACTCTTTTCACAATAAAGCAGAATGAAACAGCTGTTCATATTGGCTGTTCCTGAAAAAGGCTTTTACAATGGAAGGAAGGATGTTGTTACAGGCTGAGTGCTATTTGGATATATATATTTTGCAAAAGTGAAGCCCCTGAAGCCTGATAATTATCAACTTAAGCATATTCATGAAAACGAATAAAACATATTTTGCACAGGATTTTGTACACTGCAATTTTAAAGCCAGTCATATCAATGGTTTCTATCTAATTTTATTCACCACTGGAATAAGCACACCAGTTTTACTGGGCTTTCTGTAGCTTTCTGCATAGTCTGTTCTAGTCAGCTGCGAAAGACATGATGGAGTACAATTAAGTTGTGGTGTGGGGGGGAGGAAAAGTCTATGTACATCACATCAACTTGAGTGGTGATCCCTGGGCTGGTGCCAGATCCTAAGCCATTGGTTGTCAGCCCATTATGCATTTCCAGGAAAAAAAGTTACAGTTAATTGGCACAAATATGGTGCTGGTCCCTGGCACATTGGAAAAAATAATCGCCAGTCCCACACATTAGGTAACCTAAGAAGCACTGATTTAGACAACAATAGATGGAACCTATAGTGAAAGATGACAGCATTGCTTAATACAAACATGCACATGATTGCATATATAAGAGCTTAATACTGGTTTGGTGTCACCCAGTACAAAATCAAATCAGTACAAAACAGAGCAGCTAGACAAGTAATTGAAGTCAGTCAATATGATCATGTGGCAGTACTTTGAAATCTGCAATGGCTACTGGTTGTTTTTCAAGCCCAATTCATAATCCTCTTTTTAAGCTTTAAAATTCCAAATGGACATAAAACTTTAAACCTCTAAACAGCTTGGGAAGTTCCACCTGGGCTTTGTGTCATCTAGTTGAGACAATGCAAGCTAAAACCACAGGCACAGGATCAGGCCCAATCTTGGTTAACTAGACATGGATCTAGTAGATCCAGCTCAATCCCAGGGTAAACAGCAATTACCCTGTGATAATTTGGCCCCTGGTTTGCCACAGAGTTTCCTGGAAACTTCACAGCAACCCCTGGCTGTTTACATGCCCCCTCATGTGCCCTACTTTGCCACACCATTGCTCATATGCAGAAGCCCCCTGCCCCCCATCACCATGTCTGATATGTAAACATGATGCCTGGCCACGTGGGTGCAACCAGGTGCCTCATTTCCACATCAGCCATGGCAATGGAAGATTTCTGAGTACAGGCAATGATGCAGCAAGGTAAGGCATGTGCACTGGTAGCAGGTCCAGTGTCAGCATGGGGATGGGTGTGTAAACACCTGTCAGTCCCCACACCCACCTGGAGACCAACTCAAGTGAACACCAGGCCAGGTTAGCACAGGCTCAGCCCACACTATCCTAGCCCATCTGCTCAGCCCAAATAATCTGAAGATGCCTCTCCTCCTATACTTTCCTACCCAGGTTACCATTACAGACTTTCCTCTATGTGACATTTCCAAATTAAACATGGCAAATGTCTTGTGGCCCCTGATTGTGGAAAGCTGTTCCTGGAGTGGTCCATTTGGTGCCCATATGATGGCATCCTTTGGTGATGAGTGAAGGCCTTTTTTATTTTCCCAAGTATTTTTAGAGCCATTTAAATGCTTTTACAACTTTGCTTTTATATCTTGCTACTGGTTTTAATTTAGTTTTTTATGCTGAAATACTTCATTATCTGATGCTGGTTTCATCTTGGATTTATGTGCTGCTTCTTTGGTAATGGTTTTATTGTTTTATTGTATGGTTGCATTTTAAAATATTCTACAGATTGCACAACATCCAGAGAACTTCAGTTAGCAGGTGGTTTTAAAAAACACGAAGTGTGTAAGTAAGTAAGTAAATAAAAAACTCTAAATACTTGGCATTGTTGAAACCATACTACATTCATTTTCCAGCAAATGGTAAGTAACAGCATAATTACAAGGTGCATAAATAATTGCGGATCCCTGCCCTCTGCAATTTATTACCTGTTATTTTCTGCAATTGATTTATAGCCAATTTGACTAGATTCTAGACTGTTCAGTAAAATTAACTTATATAAAATGTGCATATATATTGTGCATTGTTGGGCTTACTAAAAAAAATTACAAAATTCTTCCCTTCCCCTTAAGTTGTTGCATTGCAGTTATACATCCTACAGAGACCATGGGTCTTTGCAGACTGCTAGAAATAGTGCAAATTGAGTCCACTTTAAGGGTTAGGGTTAGGGAATCATGGGAAATGTATTTTATTGTGGCACCAGAGCTCTCTGACAGAGAAGGCTCAATGTCTCAGGGGGGAAAAAACAGTTCCCATGATTCCCTAGCACTAACCCTAACCCTTAAAGTGGACTCAATTTGTACTATTTCTGGCAGTCTGCAAAAGCCCCATATTTCACTGTCACTATCACTGTCACTGTTCACTATTTTACTGTCAGAACAAACTCAGAGAAACAGAATGGTTCCCTATTGGCAAAGGAGCCAGACAAGGCTGCATCCTATCACCCTACCTATTCAACTTATACGCAGAACATACGTAAGAAAAGCAGGTTTGGACACAGAAAAGGGAGGAGTGAAAATAGGAGGAAGAAATATCAACAATCTGAGATATGCTGACGACACCATAATATTAGCAGAAAACCTCACAGGCCTGGAACACTTACTAAGGAAGATCAAAGAAAAAAGTGCAAAGGCAGGCTTACTGTTGAACATAAAGAAAACACAAATATTGACTACAGAGAACTTACACATACACACACACTCACATTCAAACTAGACAATGGCCCTTATCACATGGGGTCTGAAGCAGAGCTAATCCAAAGGGCATCCACAGCTAATACATATTATTCCCCCGTGTTTACACACGACGCTGCCCCAGAACACGGAGCTAATCCGTATTGTTCCCCCGTGTTTACACACGACGCTGCCCCAGAACACGGAGCTAATCCGTATTGTTCCCCCGTGTTTACACACGACGCTGCCCCAGAACTCGGCAGAATATGGAGCTAATCCGTAAGGAGTAGGGAGATTTTGACATTCGGTTTGTAGAGGAAGTACCTAGGGAGCCTTCGCATTCATTGCGAATTGGTGGGCAGGGCGAAAATCCCAGCGAGGGGAAGGGATTGCCTTGGCAAAAGGCAAACCGGATTGGAAAGAAGAGGAGGAGAGGAAGAGGGAAGAGGGAAGAGGGAGGCGATCTCTCTCTCTCCATGGGCTGCCTTCCCTTCTCCAGTCCTCCAGCCCTCCTCCTCCTCCCCGGTTCCCATGGCTGCCTTTCCTCCCGGCTTTTTGTGACGGGAGAGAAGGGAGCCTTGGTATTAATTGCGAAATGGCAAAAAGGGCGATATTCCCTTCGTTTCGCTATGGAACCGAATTTATTCCTACTTCTGTTTTTCTTCGCTTTTTCTTTGCTTCGTGGCCAGCGTTTGATAAGGTCCAATGAGGAAATAGAAATAGTAAAAGAATCTTCATATCTGGGATCAAACATTGATCAGAATGGGGACTGCAAACAAGAAATCAGAAGAAGATTAAGAATGAGGAGGGCGGCTATGAAAGAACTAGAAAAGATCCTAAAATGCAAAGACATACAACTCAGCACAAAAGTCAGAATCTTACATGCCATTGTATTCCCTATTACCATGTATGGATGTGACAGCTGGACAGTTAAGAAAGAAGATAGGAGGAAAATCAACTGATTTGAGATGTGGTACTGGAGAAGAGTGCTGAGGATTCCAACCAAAAAGACAAACAAATGGGTCCTAGAGCAGATCAAGCCAGAAATATCACTGGAGGCCAAGATGACAAAACTTAGACTGCCATACTTTGGGCACATCATGAGAAGGCATGGATCACTGGAAAAAACAATAATGTTGGGAAAGGCAGAAGGAAGTAGAAAGAGAGGAAGGCCACATGCTAGATGAATGGACTTTATTAAAGAGAACACAAATATGAGTTTGCAGGAGCTGGGCAGAGCAGTACAGAACAGGGGGGTCTGGAAATGTCTCATCCATAGGGTCACCATGGGTCGAGATCAATATGAAGGCAGTTAACAACAAAAATTAACTCCCAAACACTGTAATTGATTGCTGAAAAATGTCCCACCTTTAAGAAACAAATGGATACATTTTGAAGCACGATGTTTCCTCCAGTTGTTGTTTTTGTGAGAAATAAATGTAAAGAAACAGGGCTTCTTTCTTTCTTTTCTAGAACTATCTTTCTTCAGCTAAGTAACACAAAAAGACTTACACTTCTTTTAATTGGTTCCATTCTGGAAATTGTAGAAAGAGTATACTTCATTTCTTTTCTGACAGTGATACAGAAATATGTTATGGCATTCTCAGACCATAAATTATGATGTTGTAATCTGTAGAAAACCATTTTAGGAACATTGGTTCATAATTCTCTAGCTGAAGACCAGCATTAACTTTTCAGATACACATCTGAAACAACAGAGATTCACAAAGATTTTAAGTGCTAAAAGGTTCAAGATACTGGTAGGTTTAACACCGAGATCTCAGTCCATTTTGCCCCCCCCCCCTTTTCTTTACAGGCCCATCTACAAATGGAATAAGATACATTTGATGCCACATTTGAACAATAAGATGCCATGATTACTGCTGTTAGACAGCTGGATAAAGGAGCTCTGCAAGATACTATATATGCCTCAGATCCTCCAAAACAAATATCTTGATGATCACTGTTTAATAAGCTGCTCCTAAAACTGAATGAAGGCTAAAACTGCAATTGTGCTCTTCCTTATTTATTTTTAGCTGTGCTCTGGATACATGACAGTAACTTTACAAAGATTCTAAAACCAAAATAAGATAGTGATTTCCCTAATTTTGAGAGATTATTAACATTTCTAAGCTGGCATCCTGTTGGTGGCATACCTAGGTCTTATGTCCACCTTATGCCTATATGTCTTATTGCTGTTGGTTGTTGTTGTTTGTAGATGTTGTAGATATTCCCTTCTGCCCTTTACAGTGGTCAAAAACTTCCTCTAGAATGACACTCCCAGAGAATCATATTAGATTTCTCGAGATGGATTAATCACTTTGTGTCTGGCTAGAGGAACATAGGCAAACACTTCTACAATGCCCCACTTATATTATCCACCAGCTAAAAATGGGAAGCCGAATAGTAAGTCGGGGGAGGGGGTGTTGAATGGCCAGATTAAGCTTAGTTCCTCATATAGAATTATGTTACACTGTGCCATACAGAATCTTGGCCTAGAGATCAACTAATCCCAGACTTTCATGCTAACAGTATCCATGACATCAGACCCATCTCAACCAATGTTTAAGGAGGGCTTGGTCACATAGGTAATAACAGGATTCAGAGGAAGGCCCCCATAGCAGGAACACTGGAGGCAATTGATATTAGGGAGTGCAACTATGATCACAGAATGTGGGAAAGGTGAAAAATGAAACTGCAGAACAGAAGTGTGCAAACAGAAGAAGAAAAGGGGACAAACTTTGCTTAATATATGTTAAGGCCTGGTATTCTCATATTTATTCCCAGCCAGTGAATATATGAGCTATGGAGCTTGGAGGATACCCAGGCCAAGATGAGAGCAAGAAATGACAAAGATTTCTACAAATATTTGTGAGATGAGAACATTTGATGTTCTGTAGCAATGTTAATCTTCATGCCCCTGTCCCCACCTCCATAGGATTATGACAATTTGTGTACATTTTTCAAAGTGGCAGTGTCTCCACTATCAAAGGACTTTCAGGGGAAATTTCATGAAGTTTTTTCCCCCAGAGAAAAATATTTTTACATTAAACCTGCCACTATTCTATGCCAAAACTATTTTTGTTTTTATTTTTCATGAAATATATTTTTTGCAACACCCCTCTCAAAAAACCCTGATGAAAATGGAGAAAAAACAAAGAAAGAAAGTACACTGACTGTTTTGCTCTTTCACTCTTGCTGTTGGGCAAAAGCCTTTGCATGGAAAGACATCTTTTTCAGCAAGGGGTCCCAATTTGTTGTGACACCTTTTCTTCTGAGGATAAGGACATTTGCAACTTTTCTTTATGCTCCCCATGTTTTATCCCCCACCAGCTGAACTGAGAGAAATGCCTGATCTTTGATCAGCCCATCTTGATCTGCAGGAATATACATCAATATTTTTTCTTTCAGGCAAAGTCAAGCACATAGACCAACAAGGATGTCAAATTGAGGATACCAGTTGACAGATGACAATACAGCAAAATGGATGCTGGTGAATCAACTTATTATCAGCTACCATGATGGAAGTTGCCAGATGTTGATTGATGGAACATGGCAGAGTTTGCATTTTGAGGCCAGAAGATGTCAAAAGACAGAAGCTGGTGAATTTCTGTTGATTCAGTGCATGCTGGAGGACATTCATTTTCTAAGCTAGATGATTAAATTCCATGGATATTTGTGGTCAAAATCAAGTCATGTGTGTAAACAGAAAAAGAGTGGTTGATGGAATGGATAGTCTAGTGCAGATGTTTCTTCTGGATGTCATCTTGGGTTGTCTGTGTTTAGGTATATAAATATAGATGAAGAAACTGCTGGTCTGTGTGTGCTCTTAGACACTGGTAGAAATTGGCATGAAGAGGCTGCATGACTGGAATTAGCATTTATAAACTGCCACAGATTTGCTTCTAGATGTGTAGTGTGATGAACCTATACATGTGCATGGGTGTAAGCCAGTAGATGTTGGCAGGAAGAATCTTGTGGAAGATGTTGCCAGACAGTGGGCTGTCGATGTATCTGAAATTATGCTGGCAGATTGAAATGGATGATCCCACCCACTTATTGAATGTTTGCCTTCTCAGAATGAAAAGATTTGTAGCCATTGATGTAGCCTTGATGTAGCCATTGTGCTACTAAGTAGTTCAAGCACATGTATAAGTGTAGATGAAAACAAATGAGTCACTCATTTGCATTTGCATTTTAAATGACTAGTAATGGTAATGCCACCAGAATATCTAGTTAATAACATATACCAGTGAATTTATTCACAAGAGTGGGAACAGTGGATTCTTTCCACCTGTTGTCTATTTTGTGGATATGCATGTAACTATGCATGTAATTGACTCTGTAGCAGCAGACTAATGTTACAACCGGATAGCCTTTCTACTATCAGATTCACTACATAGCTCTGAAATCCACCATTATGATTTGGGAATGAGTTTTATGAAGGAACTTCACCAGATGAATTATTGTTTGCTGTTGTTCTTATTCTCTACACATGATTTCTAAAGCTATATTTATATACACGTCCCTCCACATACAGTGAAGTTGGCACTTCAGCATGCTCCTTATCTACACAAGCTTCTGCCATTGAAGTTTTTCTGCTCCCTCAGAAAAGCATTTCCTCATTTTTTCACTGCTTGGAATTATTTCCAAAAGTGTCTGCATTCTGCTACCTCATTTGTTTCCTTTCAAATTGTTCTCTGTGATGCATCAGGATTCACACCATAGTTGTTTTGATATGTTGTCATTGGGCTTAGGGTAAAAAAAATCAAGCATGGACACACATTCTCACAAAATTGAGGGATGGGTTTGTTCATAAAATGACTATTTAGGGATGTAATTCTTCTTGAAAGAAGCAATGAGAGAAATTACTCAATAAGCATATTTTCAACCAGTTTGAAGTATATGCTCCATCCCTAATAGTAATATATGAATGCTAGCCATAACTGGAAAAACAGGAAGGAATAAAGTGGTGAGACACAGGAAATGGATTAATTATGGCTGTATTATGTAAAGAAATAAAAAATGTGGCATTGTAAAATGTGAGGAAAACTAGAGCTAACCAAAGCTGCAAGCCTAAAGTAATCCCTGCTTGATGTGAACCTGGTTCAGCTGAATGTTAACCTTTAAATCAACTTAATACTTCCCTGATTGCATCAATCCCAGCATATGGGACATCCGTATGTCACCCACTCCTGAGGCTCAACTCCAAACAGAAGTCGCAAGTTTGTCACAAACAGGACAAAAAGACCCACATCAGAAAATGAAGTGTGGCCAAACATTCCAACCTGGCTCCAAATTGACTAGCAAGCCAAGACTGAAAACAGGGAGGAATGCAGAAATGGAAAGAGGATGCAGTTTGACACTATTTTAACAGTTTCTTATGGCACCAGAATCCCATAGCATTGAGCTATAGCAGTTAAGCAGCTTCAAACTACATTATTTCTGCAGTGCAGATGCAGCCTATATCCCTCACTGTGCAATCTCCTGCCAATATAGCAATAGCATGGACAACCCTCTGCAGCGCAATCGGGGTGGCGTACAACAAATTAAAACAACATCACAAGTTAAAACAAACCAAGAATCCCCTTCCCTAACCCACCCGCCCCTTAAAAATATATTAAACCATTAATAAGTTAAAATACAAAATAAAAACAATTTTGCAGACTGCCAGAAATAGTGCAAATTGAGTCCACTTTAACTGCCCTGACTCAGTGCTAGGGAATCATGGAAACTGTAATTTATTGTGGCACCAGAGCTCTCTGACAGAGAAGGCTCAATGTCTCAGAAAAAAATACAATTCCCATGATTCCCTAGCACTGAGCCAGGGCAGTTAAAATGGACTCAATTTGCACTACTTCTAGCAGTCTGCAAAGGCCCTTACTTGAAGAAATGAGTCCAACCAATTATTTGTTAGACCAATATCTATTCTGGCTGATTAGAGCTGACAGAGGAGTGCTTGCCAAGTTCTATCAGTCAGCAAGAAAATCATTCTGAAATTGGGATTACAACTTGTTCTGAATGGGATTGTATTCCTGGTGAAATACAGGTTTTCAGCACTGGGCTGGTCTTGGGCCCAACATTGTTCCTGCAAGGCCAAGTGATTGCTCTGGCTAGGAATGCTTCTACTCAGTTTCAGCTGCTGTACTAGTTGTGATGCTTCCCAGAGTGCAAATCCCCACTCAGCCTTCAAAACCTACTGGGTGATCTTGGGCAAGTCATACCATCTTGGTTTAATAGGAAGGCAATGACAAACCTCCTCTGAATAAATCTAGCCTATGATTTTCACAAGACAATTTGAAGGCACATAATAACAACAATAAATTAAACTACTGCCCTTGAAAAATGTTCAGAAGCTATTGCTAGTTCAAAATGTAGGGGTTAAATTGTTGCCTGGTATGTGGCTAGGTTGTTTCCACATATTGACATTCTTGTATCAACTGCATTAGTTTCCAATTTGCTTCAGAACAAAATTCAGGGTGCTGGTTTTGATCTACAAACCCCTAAATAGATTGGGGGAAAATATATAAAAGGATGCTTCCCTTTGTATGAGCCTATCCAGAATTTGAAATCCTCAACAGAGTTGCTGATGCATGACAGGCTACCCTAGGCATTTATTGAAATAACACTTTTGTTATGGGACTCCCTCCTAACTAACCAAGGTACTCCATCCCCCCTACAGATGATATGCTAATTGAAAGGAATATTTCTGAATGTGTGTGTGTGTGTGTGTGTGTGAGAGAGAGAGAGAGAGAGAGATTATTTGAAAAAATAATAAAAAGAATTAGGTCATTATTTATTCCCTAGATTTATATTGCTCCCTTCCCCCAACAAATAGTACTCAAGCTAACAATAATAAATAGAAAACAAATAAACACTTAACATTAAACACAGATTAATTAAAACACAAAACAGATTTAAATGCAATTAAAAACACATCAATAAAGGAAAACAAACCCAGTGCCTATCTGATTAAGATTCCCTTCTACAGCAATGTAGCTTCATTACCAGAGGCCTACCGGGGGGGTGGGGTGTTGTATTTTCCAATGAGTAGAACGAAAGCAGGAAGAGGGTCAGCCTACCCTCACTCAATATTGAATTTCACAGCCTGTTAATAGGCACTGACAAAAATGTGCTCTAGTTGCAGGACATACTTATAAAAATATTATCAAAAAATCAGACTGGAGCAGTAAAGATGAAGGGTCTAACTAGATATGAATGGGAATGTGTGTTACATTTGCTAATTCAATCTCCTCAGAAATATATGGGTCAGCAATCAGACTTGCAAACTAAGCACATCATTCAATAATGAATTCCAAAATGCATGCTACATGCAAGATATGAAAGTGAGAAAAATCATATGCTATGGCAAATAGATTTCCTTTATCACTTGGAGGATTGTCTTTTCTAAAGATGAGTTCAATGTGTTGTTTTAACCTTCTAAATATGTTTTACTTTCTGACAGACAAGATGCCTTTTTAGTGCTTCTGTGTTATTAATGGTAAATTCCTCCTCTTTTCTTAACCTCTCATTATTATTTTGAAGTTTTCGAGATATATCATATTTTACATGTAGTGATTCCAAGAGACATACTCATCTCTTTCATAATTGCTTTACAAAAAACAAGATTTCATTATTATATTGTAAATTGTAGGACACTTTCCATCTCCTGCATTGGATCTTCTTTTAGAGAATAGTTTCTGTAGATCCTAAACCTCTAAAATATAGCCATTAAATACTGAAATATGAGAACTGACATAGGCCCAAAACAGACCGATCAAATAGAGTGACTTCAGCCGCTTTGGGAGTGTGTGGTTTAGATTATGCATGCCCCCCCCCCCAAAGCAGCCAGGAGCCATGCCAAAGCTGTGATGAGGCAGCAAAATCTGGCCCAAAAAAGGAGCAAATTAAATCTGCTCCTGCCAGTGGCCTATTTGGGACCACAGTGGCGACCCACTTCGGGAGCAGGCCATGTGGTTGCTGCAGTTCCAGCCCAGTTGGGACCAGAGTAGCCCGAGGTTGCTCTTTCTTGGCCATCTGTTTCGGCCCATAGTCTCACCTACCATGAACAACCTGAGATCAAAGTCTTACAGTGTGATTATATACATACTATATCTAGTCTATCTACTAGAGAGTAAGCACATTTGAATACAGTGAATTTCTGATTCAGTAGGATTTTACTATTTTCAAGTTCAAATTTATCCATTTTCATGATGATATGTGGGGGATGCAAAAGAAATTGTTAGGAATGGGGGATAAAAAAAAGTGATTCCCAAATTAATAGATGGGCTAGAACACAATTATCCTTCTCTTTTGACACTTTTCCAAATTTTATAATCCAGTTGTTTAATTTTTTAAAAAAGAAAATGAAAAGAAAATGGAAATTTTGAAGAGCCTTCCACCTGAAGACCTCAGTAGATGATGTCCATGTGGGGAGACTGCAGAGGCTATATGGTATGTCAGGGGGTGGATGGCCTTCTGTAGTGTAGTTTTGCATATGGAAACACTACCCTACTCTGACCAATACAGCATTCTGGTCTTTGGCTGGCATTCTGCCACAATGAGATACATATACATGCACCTAGTGAGCCAGTGGACCACGAAGTTCTTTCCCAACTCTAAAATAGTATTATGATTTTTGAGGCAAGTAACATTTTCTTCTAGATGCCTCATTTGACTGCTTCCTTTATTGTGGGAACTGTCTACCTCCTTCTACTCACTCCATCATGTTGTTTAATTAATCATTAATCCATTTACTAATTTCAACTCTATCCATCTTCTTGCTCTCAAAGTCTGCCCTCAGAAACTTGGTGGAAGGAGGACCTAGCAGCCACTAGCTCTCTATATAGTTGAAGACTTAGGGCCTCTACAGACGGGCGGTTGTGGGCCACCCTGAGAAGCTGAGGATTGGGGCCGCTGCAGCAGCTCCAATCCACCATTTTGGTGCTTGAGAAAGGAGCACCAGAAAGGGAGTCAGAAGAGGCACCACGCGCCTCTTCCGCATCTTTTCCGGTGCAGTGAGTGCGGAGGCTGTACCAGGAGGACGTCATCAGGGCACTCGCTGTGCGGAACAGCATATGCCCCAATGACATCCTTGGGAAGGGGTTGGGGTGGCCACTGTGCAGCTGCCCCTCCCCTTCCCTGGCTCCAAGATGGTGCTTTGCGTCATCTGCATCCCACCCACCCCTCATCTCTGGAGCCCAGAGAACAGAACTTAGCTCACAGGCAAGACCAATAGGCCCTTTTGTTCAGACAGGCTTTTCAAACAGAAAGTTTTTAAAGAAGCCTTGGGGATGTTTTACTGTTTTCAGGTGTGTGGTTTTTAAGTGCTTTTATCTTTTTCCATTGTATTCTATTTTAAAATAAATGATATGTTTTAGAATTACAAAAGTGACAATGAAAATGGAATTAAACTATTACAAGTTTTTAATTGTACTGTGCTTTTAGACTGTAAGCTGCTTTGAGTCCCAATTTTTTGGGGAAAGAGGGACAAATAACAGCAACAGCAACCAAAAACCAATAACAACAATGGTGTTTTGCGTGGGTATTTAGTGGGGAGGTTTTGAGGACAGGATCCTGAGTTCTATGTCAGCGATTGTTACTCCAGCAAGAGGTTCTTTTAGGATCAGGGAGTGTTTAATGATCCCAGAAAAGTGACAGGCAAAAAGGCACGGAGAGACCAAATTTGGTTTTAAGTCACTATGCATGTAACATTTATTAAGACAAAACAAATAGAACAATCATTTCAAATATCAAGAGATCAATATAACAAACACCTTAAGTATCAAGAGCTCTTTTCATTCACTCACAACATTCACATATCATATTCACAAACACGATCCTCCACTGAACATTGATCAGGCATCCATGAAGGTTGGATGGCCCCTTGCCACGGATCAGGAACCACAAGGTGAAGCTGGAAAAGTACCTTCTTTTATAACTTTTTCATCTTCTTTCTTGAGACAAACATGTTTTGCTGGTTACCATGGTTTCAAAACAATTCAGTTCCTCATTCTATAGGCAGTTCCAAGTACATTCTGTTTGTGCAGAACCTTTCTCGGCCGTATCGGCATATTTCATTCATGTTTGACATATTGCATTGTCCTGGTTAGGCTTGGTCAGCATCTTCACCTTAGCATTCAAGTTTCTCTCATTCCGTGCCTTACCATCCAAGTTCCTTCTTCAGCAATCATTTGCACTGCAACCATTTTCTTTGGTTCTTTCAGGGCCTTATCACTCCAGGAACCCATTCGTCCTCCACACATTCCACATATTCAGCCATTCTCTCACATATTCAGTTAAGACTACTGAATATGGATAGTGAGGGAACCACTGCAGTCACCTGTAACAACTGTGGTATGTTTCTGTTCTTGCCAGAGGACATGTAGCTAAAGCTGCAACAAATGCAGGGGGTAGCTAAAGCTGCAACAAATGCAGGTTGGTTGCCCTATTGAAAGAGAAGGTCCAGCAACCTGAGGCCTGTTTATCCACACTGCAGCATATTAGGATTTCATGGAGAGAGCGGAGCAGAATGTCCTAGTTGATGAAGACATGGTAGATGTCTCTGAGGAGGAGATAAATTCCCTTACACAGGAGGCAGACAGTTGGAAGAATGTGACGTGTAGATGTAGAATGACCAGGATCATTAGTTTGGAGCCACAGAATTGATTTGAAGCTCTCTCCCTTATCAGTAATGACAAGGGGAAGCAAGAAGAGCAGCAGTGTCATTCATCAGAAAATGTGCATGATATTTTGGAAGATTCAGCACATAGGTGGAGGCATGTGGTGGTGGTAAGGGACTCCATGCTGAGGCATACAGAATCAGTAGTGGGTGGACCAGACAAAATATTTCAAGACATGTGCTGTCTTGCTGGGGAAAACATTTCTCATGCAATGGAGAGGCTGACAAGACTTGTCATTCCCACTAACCATTATTCTTTCCTTAAGGTCCATGTG
Source organism: Phrynosoma blainvillii (assembly GCA_026167975.1). NCBI lineage: Eukaryota > Metazoa > Chordata > Lepidosauria > Squamata > Phrynosomatidae > Phrynosoma > Phrynosoma blainvillii. The sequence continues at coordinate 82,758,079 of JANUYF010000002.1, forward strand.
GGAACCAATAATACTGCAAGGCACCATCTTCAGAATAGCACAAGGGATTATGAGTCAGAAGCTGAAGTGTCTGGATGCACAGACAGTTATTTTGTCTGTCCTTCCAGAGTAAGGGCATAACCCAAGATTAGTTGTTGTTATTATCTGCCCTCAAGTTGATCTCAATTCAGGGTGACTCTATGGATGAGACATCTCCAAAACCTTCTGTCCTCCACTGCTCTGCTTAATTCCTGCAACCTCATACCCATGACCTCCTTAATAGAGCCTATCCATCCGGCTTGTGGCCTTCCTCTCTTCCTACTTCCCTCCACCTTTCCCAGCATTACTGTTTTTTTCCAAAGAGTCCTCACTTCTCATGATGTGTCCAAAGTATGACAGCCTCACTTAGGTCATCTTGGCTTCCAGGGAGGTTTCCAGCTTGATCTGCTCGGACTCACTTGTTTGATGGTTTAGCTGTCTATGAGATCCTCAGCACTCTCCTCCAGCACATCTCAAATGAATTGATTTTCTTCCTATCATCTTTCTTAACTGTCCAGCTCTCACATCCATACATGCTAATAGGAAATACAATGGCTTGTATGAGTCTTACTTTTGTTCTGAATTGTATATCTTTGCATTTTAGAATCTTTTCTAGTTCTTTCATAGCCACCCTCCTCATTTTTAGTCCTCTTCTGATTTCCTGACTGCAGTCCCCATTTCTATCAATGTTCAATCCCAGTTATGGGAATTCTTTTACTATTTCTATTTCTTCATTGTCTAGGCTGAACTTGTGAAGGTCCTCAGTGGTCTTTATTTTTGTTTTCTTTATGTTCAGAATTAAGCCTGCCTTTGCACTTTATTTGATCTTCCTTAGTAGGTGTTCCAGGTCTGTGAGGTTTTCTGCTAGTATTATGGTGTCATCTGCATATCTTAGATTGTTGATATTCCTTCATCCTATTTCCATCCCTCCTTTTTCTGTGTCCAAGCTTGTTTTTCTTATAATATATTCTGCATACAGGTTGAACAGATAGGGTGAAAGGATGCTGTCTTGTCTTTCTCCTTTGCCAATTGGGAACCATTCTGTTTCTCCATGTTCTGTTCTGACAGTAGCCTCTTGTTCGGAGTACAAATTCCTCATCAGGACTATCAGATGTGTTGGAACTCCCACATCTTTAATGGCATTCCACAGCCTTTTATTATCTATGCAGTCAAAGGCTTTGCTATAGTCTATAAAGCACATGCTGATTTTCTTTTGGAATTCCCTGGTGTGCTCCATTAGATATCATATATTTGATATGTGGTCCGTAGTGCCTCTTCCTTTCCTGAACAATGCTTGGATTTCTCTCTCCATGTATGGTTGGAGTCTATGTTGCAGAATTTTGAGCATGATTTTGCTTGCGTGGGAGGTCAGTGCTATGGTTCTATAGCTGCTGCAATTTCTTGTGTCTTCCTTTTCGTGGATAGAGATGTATATTGATCATTTCCAATCTGTTGACCGTTGTTTTGTTTTCCATATCTGTTGACATATGTTGGTTAGCACTAGAGTTGACTCTGCCAATGTGGATTGCAACAGTGCAACTGGAATATCATCTCTTCCTGGTGATTTGTTTTTTGCTATTTCTCTTATTGCAGTTTCCATCTCACTTTTTAGAATTCGGTGTTCATCTTCATATGGCTCTTCATTCCATGTGTCCATCATTTTGTTGTCTCTTCTGTATAATTCTTCTGTGTATTGCATCCAACATCTTTTTATTCATTTCTGGTCTTGAATTATGTCCCCGATGTTATTCAATATCTACATGAAGCCACTGGGTGAGATCATTTGGAGGCATGGAGCGTGGTGTCTTCAGTATGCTGATGACACCCAGATATATCTCTCCATGACCAGATCATCGACTCAGATTTCAGATGGCATCTCTCCTCTTAATGACTGTCTCAGAGCGGTAATGGATTGGATGAGGAAAAACAGATTGAAATTGAATCCAGACAAAACAGAGGTACTCACAGTCACTGGCCCGAAACCAGATCAGAGAATACAGTCTCCAGTCCTGGATGGAGTCACACTCTACTCTAAGGACTGTGTTCGCAGCTTGGGGGTACTCCTTGACTCATCACTTCACATGACTAGTCAGGTGAATGTGGCGGTCAGGAGTGCCTGCTATCAGCTTTGGCTGATACGCCAACTGTGCCCTTATCTGGATATGAGGGATTTGGAAACTGTGGTACATGCTCTGGTAACCTCATGTCTGGATTACTGCAACGCGCTCTACATGGGGCTACCCTTGTGCCTAACCCGGAAAATTCAACTGGTACAAAACATGGCAGCCAGATTAATTACTGGAACATCTAGGAGGGAGCATATAACACCTGTGCTCAAATCCCTCCACTGGCTGCCAATTAGTTTCCGGGCACAGTAGAAGGTGTTGGTTTTGACCTTTAAAGCCCTACATGGCTTGGGTCTATCTTATCTTAGGGACCGCCTTTCCTCGTACAATCCCCCCCCCCCGTGCCCTTTGGTCCTCTGAGAGGAATCTGTTGCAGCCAATAAAAACTAGACTGTCTCAGACCTCCCAGAGGGCCTTCTCCGCAACCGCTCCCAGGCTATGGAATGGCCTACCGGATGAGATCCGTCTTATTACCACTCTTGCTGCCTTTAAAAAGGCAGTAAAGATGGATCTCTTCTGGCAGGCCTTCCCGGAATAACTCCCGCCTCGAGGGGAGATGAGTTTTTATTTTGTCCCTCTTGTTGTCGATTCATTGTTTTATTGGGTTATTGTTTTTATTGTATTGTTGTATTTTAATTCCTTAATGTTTAATTCTGTTTTAAGGGGATGGGAGGGTTGGATTGTGGGATGAGGGAATGTTTTAATTCTGTTTGTTTTAAAATGCTGTAACCCACCCCAATTGCCGCGCAGAGGAGCAGGCTATAAATAAAAATTATTATTATTATTATTATTATTATTATTATTATTATTATTATTACTATTACTATTATTATTGTCATAGATCATCCCAGTCCTAGGTCTGAATTTTCCTTTGATTTCCCAGATCTTGTCAAATAGATCTGTTGTTCTTCCCTTTTTGTTGTTGTCTTCTATTTCTCCGCATTGGTTGTTGTAGTAATTTTCTTTATCTTTCCACACAAGCTACTGTACTGTTGCATTCATAATTCTTAGTTTGTTCATTTCTCCCTTTTATTTTTCTTCTTTTCTTTATTGCTTATAGTGTTTTTTTCTGTCATCCATGTTTTTTTGTCTTTCTTTTTCTTTATTGAAATGTCTGTCTGCATTCTTCTTTTATGATGTCCCTGGCTTCAGACCATAGTTCCTCTGGTTCTTGGTCTATTATTCTTAGTAATGCATAATAGCCCAAGAAGGGATAGAAAAATGGTGGAGGTGAACAACTGCCTCTACAGAGGGGAATGAATTGGCTTCCTGGACCATGGTGTGCAGTTTCATGGAGGTGGACTTTTGTCAAGGGATAGGTTGCACCTTACAGCAGTTAGCAGGAAGGTTTTTGCTAAGAGTTTGAAAGATTTGATCAGGAGGGTTTTAAACTGAGCTATGTGGGGAAGGGAGACCACATTCTTGAAGGCAAGTGTTCATCAAGTGCTGGAGATAATAGGCCAAATCTTACACTAATAGCAATACAGTGTCTAGATCAAGGGAAATAATAGTACCATTCTATTCTACTTTGGTCAAACCTCACCTAGAATATTAAGTCTAGTTCTGAGCACTACAGTTCAACAAGGATATGGAAAGCTAGAGTGTGTCCAGAGGAGGGCAACCAAAAATGATGAAAAATCTGGAAACCATGCCCTTTGAGGAGTGACTTAGGGATCTGGGTGGGTATATTTAACCTGGAGAAGAGAATGTTAAGAGTTGACAAGAAAGCCATGCTTAAATATTTAAAGGGATTACATATTGAAGATGGAGCAAGCTTGTTTTTGGCTACTCCAGGGACTAGGACATGGGGCAGTGGATCCAAGGTACAGAGATATCACTTAAAATTAGGAAGAACTTCCTGATGGTCAGTGTTGGACAGTGGAACATGCTGCCTTGGGGAGTGGTGGAGTCTCTTTCTCTGGAGGTTTTTAAGGGAGACTGGATGACCATCTGTTGAGAGTGCCTTGATTATGTATTCCTACATGGCAGAGAGTTTGACTGGATAACCCTTGTGGTCTGTTTCAACTGTATGATTCTATCATTCTATGCTTCTAACTTTAAAATAGTAATGGTCTGGTATTCCCCCCTTCATTTTAACATAATAATTCATTTCTATACAGAAGTAAGGATGAAATTATGGATGGTGCTGGGGGGGAGGGGTCAGCTAAATTACTAATAATGTTTCAGTGGGATTATCTTGTGGAATGTGGTGTGATGTGATTGGAAATGCAGCAGAGTTCAGAAACCAGCTTCTTTCACCAGCCATCCTGGAAAAGCTGTCTCCATGAAGACACATTTATAAATCCAAATCAAAGCTTTATTGTTCCATAAAGAAAATAGAAAAGAAATATGTACAGTCCATCTTCCTGATGGCAAAGACCATAGGATCACATCTTGTAGATGTTGTTGTAGTATTACAACATTAGCAATAGAACAGTTGCAGCTTTTAGTTCAAAATAACATATTGCAAGTATATAAATAAAGAGAACAAAGAAACTCTTGGCCCATCCCATACTCCACCTTATGGGTGTTAACCTTTATGATGATTGGATGATCTGCTGTAACCCAGCCTCTAGCCCAGCCTCTAACTGTGTGTTATTCCCCATGTGACCTGATTCTCATGAGAATTAAAGGAGCTCATATGTTTATCTTTAAATATAATGTTCTCAGGCTCAAAGAGTTTTTGTTATTCTGTACTGTGTGAACTTGTTTTGGCTTTAAACCACCTGCTGGCCGAATCCTCTTTGTTTACCCCAGACACTGCTCCCATAAAAAAACATTTCTACTTTGACTGTATATCCCATCCATATTCCAACATATCTTACTTTATTTGATTAATGTATAGTCAAAGGATATCACCCTCATTTTTTTACTTCAAGAAACCCAATTACTACTCACTATGGATATCAACACTCTTTGCAGTCTCTCAGTTTCTAGTGCCCCCTTTTTTTCTTTTTGTGTCAGATTAGATGAATAATAATAATAACAATAAAATTTATTTTTATCCCGCCCCTCTGCAATGCAATCGGGGTGGCTTACAATCATAAAACATCACAGCAGTAAAACATCAATGTCAATATCCTAACCCACCCACTCTTAAAAAAGTATTAAACTAATCAATTTTAGAAACAAAGTAAAACAATAACAAAAAGAAAGAATATATCCAATACAGTTTCGTGGCAGATTGGGTATTCAGTGGCAGCATAAGAAAGGGGGGAATTAGTTAAAACTTTAGGCCAGGAAAATCATTCTGGAAAGGCCTGCTGGAAGACATCTGTCTAGACAGCTTTTTTTAAAGGTATCTAGAGTAGTAATAAGACAGATCTCATCCAGCAGGCCATTCCATAATCTGGGAGCGGTGGCGGAGAAGGCCCTCTGGGAGGTTATCATCAACCTAGTTCTCAACGGCTGTAACAGGTTTCTCCCAGAGGACCTGAGTGCGTGAGAGGGATCATATGGAAGGAAGCGGTCCCAGAGATAAGTTGGACCCAGGCCATGTAGGGCTTTAAAGGTCAAAATCAACACCTTGTACTGTGCCTGGAAACTAATGGGCAGCCAGTGGAGAGTTTTTAACACAGGTGTGACGTGTTCCCTTCTGGAAGTACCAGAAACCAACCTGGCTGCCATGTTTTGAACTAATTGCAGTTTCCGAGTTAAGCACAAGGGTAGCCCCATGTAGAGCGCATTGCAGAAATCCAGACAAGAGGTTACCAGTGCATGTACCACAGTCTCAAGATCCCTACCTTCCAGGAAAGGGCGCAACTGGAGTATCAGCCAAAGCTGATAGCAAGCACTCCTGACCGTTGCATTCACCTGATTTGTCATGTGAAGTGACGGGTCTAGGAGCATCCCCAGAGTGCGAACACAGTCCTTGGAGGAGAATGTGACTTCGTCCAGGACTGAAAAGTTGTATTCCCTGACCTGGTTTCAGGCTCGTAACTGTTAGTACCTCCATTTTGTCTGGATTCAACCTCAATCTGTTTTTCCTCATCCAGTCCATTACTGCTTTAAGACAATCATTGAGAGACACCATCTGAAGTCAGAGCCGACAACCAGGTCATGGAGAAGTATATCTGAGTGTCATCAGCATTCTGATGACACCACGCTCCATGCCTCCGAATGATCTCTCCCAGCAGCTTCATATAGATGTTGAATAGCATCGGGGACAGGATGGCGCCCTGAGAGATGCCACAATTAAGCTCTATTCTAGTAGAGCAACTGTCCCCGAGACTCACCCTCTGGGATCTGCCCGAGAAGAAGGAGCGGAACCACTGCAAAGCAGTGCCTCCAATTCCTAAACCTCTCAGGTGATCCAAGAGGATGCAGTGAACTGGTGCTGAGAGGTCCAAGGACACACTACCCCTGTCAATACCCAAGCGGAGGACATCGGTCAGCACAACCATGGCAGTCTCAACTCCATATCCTGTCCTAAACCCAGTTTGAAATGGATCTAGATAATCGGTTTCATCCAAGACAGCTTGGAGTTGGAAGCAACCGCCCTCTCAATCACCTTGCTCAAGAAAGGCAACAAGGAGATCGGTCTACAGTTGTTCTTGTCCAGGGGGTCCAGGGAAGGCTTTTTCAAGAGCGGCTTAACCACCACTTCCTTTAAACAAGATGGCACAGAACCTTCCCTGAAGGACACATTGATAATATACCTAAGGAATACTCTCAACGAGTCCCCTCCCTGGACGACCAGTCAAGAAGGACAAGGATTGAGGGGGCAGGTCATCTTCCTTCTTCTGCCAAGGAGTTTGTCCACATCATCGGTATTCACAGATTGAAGCTGATCCAGTAAAATTACATCAACAGAGTTGCTGGACACCTCGTCTATAGATTCTGTTATAACACTAGTGTCTAAGTCGGCTCTTATCCGAGAGATTTTATCTGCAAAGTGGCTGTTAAGCGTGTCACAGCAGGCTGTTGTTGGGTTAAGTAGAGGGTTCAGCACAGGCAAAACCTGTGTTAACTCCCCCACCACCCTAAACAGTTCTGCTGGATGAGACTCTGCAGACGCAATACGTTTAGAAGGGAAGAATCTCTGTGCTGTACGTATTGCCTCTCGATAGGAGTCAAGAAAATTCCTATGACAAGTCCTGTCGGATAAGAGTCGAGTTTTCCACCAGATGCACTCTAGTTGTTGTCCAGCCCGCTTCATCTTCCTAAGCTCCTCTGTATACCAGGGCTTACGGTTTGGAGCAGGCTGGTAAGGACACTTGGGGGTGATTGTGTCAATAGCCCTGGTGAGGTTGTTCCACATATTAACCAGAGCTTCGACAGAATCACAGGTGTTGCCAACCATTGAACCCTCCAAGGCCTTCTGGAATCCAATTGGTTCCATTAGCCTTCGAGGGCAGACCATTCTAATGGGTCCACTACCCCCAGTGGGATGGACAGTGACTTTTACCTCGACCTTAACCAAAAAAATGATCCGTCCATGACAATGCAGAAGTTTTAATAACTTCCGCCCACGGAAGTTATTCCACCCATTCTTCAGAGGGATTTTCTTTTCACCCTATCACCTGCACAAATATCTAGAAAGCTTTTCAGATGGAAATATTGCCAAGACTCCCCTCTCAAAGACTGGTGAAATGACATGTCCCTTTGTAAAAACTATTATGTTGCTTCTTCAGCAAAACTTCTTCTTTCTTGTCTTCTTTCTTTAATTGTGTTTTTTGCCAGTTCAACAAAACATGCCTTGTGAATCTCCAACATATTAAGCATGCTTCTTAGTCAATTTACTGATGATTTACTCTTTTTCTGATTAATTAAGTGAAATTATATCCTCTCTCATTTCAACTAGTACTTGTGTTGCTCCTGAAATATATAATGATGCAATGTGGAAACCTATTGGATAGTACCAGTTGCATCACTGGCCTGAAACAGATGGGCTAGATAGAATGGCGGGAGACCACACAGGCACTGTTCACTGAATCCAGGCCACTGCCACAGTCCTGGACCATCTTGGTCCAGTTCTATCTGTTCCATCTTGGCCTGGTTCTTTGCAAGTAATGCAGCCTCAGCATGGCTTCAGGTCACATTTGGGGTGTGTGTCATGTAAATGGCATGCCTCCAACATGGTCTGAAGCTGCATCATTTTACCTATGTGTTTCAGGCCACTAATAAAAAGGAACACAGTTTTCCAAGCATACTACTTCTGATTTCACAGCCATTGAATTCCTGTTATCTAATAATTATCTGGTTTCATTTGCACTTGCTCATAGTCCACCTCCTCACTATTCTATTGTTAACTCATTTCAAGATATTCATTCTGTTAAACTCAGGACCTTCTCCAAGCATTGGACTCTTTGTTATCTTCCATAAATTCTGTTGATACTGTGGATTCAGCAATTTCTTCACTTAATTCAACTTTGTCTTCAACTCTTGATAGTTTTGCCTCTTTGTCAACTTCTTCTACTAAACCTCAGCCCTGGTTTACTCCTTTTATTTGGTATCTCCATTCCTGCTCTCATGCAGGTGAGAGTTTATGGAGGAAGGCCAGAGAGTGGGCAGACTATATCCACTACAAGTTTCTTCTTTCTCTTGTGCTATGTCATTGGCTAAACAGAAATATTATACCTCATTGATTAATGTTAATGCATGGCATCCTCAGCATCTCTTTGTGACCTTTAAATCTTTGTTAAAGCCCCCTCCTCCACCTCTCCCTCCATCATTTTCTGCTAATGACTTTGCAATCTTCATTAATACTAAACACGATCTGCTCTGAAATTGAAGTTCCTGACCCCTCTTTAGTACCTACATATCAAATATCTGTATCATCTACAATCTCTACTTTTTCTCCTGTCCTGATAAATAAACTAAGGGGCTATGCAGATGGGCAGGAAAAAGTGACCTGAAGTTGCCTTTTACCTAAGCTGCAGCAACCACACTGCCTGCCCTGAGGTTGCCCTAAATGGGGGCGGAGCACCGGGGGGAGTCAATGCAGCTTTTCCGAGGCTGTATGGAAGCCCCAGCAACCACATCACCAGCCCCAAGAACACTGCAAAGGGAGACGGAGCAACCACATGGCCGGCAGTGGCTGCTTTAATTGATTTTTTCTCAAATGCATATGCAGGTGCACAGGACCATCTCTCCACACCTACACATCTGTGCAGAAAAACATCCATGCACACCTGCACAGGACTTGTTATAGGGTGGTATACAATCTGTCACTCTGTGTACAAAGGTGACTGAAGTTCAGCATCCCTGTGCACCTGCACCGGTCCTGTTATAGGGTGGTATACAGTCTGTCACTCTGTGCACAAAGGTGACTGAAGTTCAGCATCCCTGTGCACCTGCAAAGGATCTGTCATACACCCACATAGCAAGCAAGGATTCTCTGATCTCCACTTCTCCCCAAGGAGTGGGTGCAGTAGACAGGTGCCACTGTCAGATTATGCCACCCTTGGGATGAAGGAGTGGGTTTGGCAATGTGAAAAGACACTCTATCATCCTCATGTCCCAGACAGATCAGGGGGGAAGGGAGAGGTACATGCAAGGGAGGTTTATATGGACATATTTGATACATAATAATTATAATAAAATTTTATTTATACCCCTCCTTTAGCCGAAGCTATCAAGGCGGCTTACATTAAAAGTACAGCCCACATTTTATAACAATCATATAACCACCACCCCTTAAAATTACAATTAAATCGGAGTCATTTAAAAACTAACATTTAAACACCTGGCAGCTGGTGGTCATGCAAGGGACATAGTCAACAGGGAACATGGACAAACATTACTCCAGAAGCACCCCCCTAATCATGCCAGGAAGTGATGTGCAGGTCTTATGCACACTTGTACACCTGCATAGAAGAGGTCACAAAAGACTCTTTCATGCAAATTGCTGTGCGTGCTGATAGCACGCATACATCCAACAGAACACCCTAATCATGCCAGGAAGTGATGTGCAAGTCTTATGCACACTTGCACACCTGCACAGAAGAGGTCACAAAAGACTCTTTCATGCAAATTGCTGTGCGTGCTGATAGCACGCATACATCCAACAGAACATCAGTGTTTCTGCGTACATACATACATGCGAGGGTGCGCATCTTCACCAAAGGAGCGGAAAAAAGAGGCTCCTTTTTGGAATGGCTTTTCTCGCCATACAACAACTAGAGGGTGCTTTCCTGGAGACTTTTAGGCATGTGTCATCTAAAGGCCACACCTACAAGTCACCATCAAAGCATCCCTTTTTACCCGTCTGCATAGCCCCTATGTTATTGATGTTCTCAAATCCTTCAACCTGTTCTCTCAATCTGGCTCCTTCTCACTTCCTAATCACTGTTGCTCTTGCTATACTACCTTCTCTTCATCATATTATTAATTACTCTCTTTCTACCAGTTTATTTCCTTCTGAGTTTACTGGCTACCCAGTCTCTTCACTGGCTACCCATTCCTTTTAGGATTCAGTACAAGTTGCTTCTATTAATTTTTAAAGCTTTACACAACCTCCCCCCTCCCCCATCTGTCAGTCCGTATTTCATTTTACCACCCTGTTTGGTATTTGCAGTCCAAGAGCTTGGGGCTTCTTACCCAGCCAAGGGTTTCTTCTTCCTTGGCTCAGGTTCATCCTTTTTCACTTGCCCCACCTTACTCCTAGAACCACCTCCCTAAACACCTCCCTAAACATCTATGAACTATCTCTACTCTATCTAGCTTTAAATCTAGATTAAAGACTTTCTTGTTCTAGGAAGCATTCAGTACTCTAGTTTAATATTGTTTATAATTTAGATTTTATTATATGTATTATCTGTTTTTACATATTTATATTTTAATTGCATAACTTGATAAATTTTATGACTTTTGTATTTTATGACTTTTGGATTGTGTGCCATTGGTAGGTTACATGTTGTTTTGATGATGACTGTAAAGTACTATGCAAATTTATGGTGCTATATTATTATTATTATTATTATTATTATCCCATTCTTTTTTCAGAACTGGAATCAAGAGTGGCTCACAACATTAAAAGAATGATACAATTGAAGGCATAGAAGGGGCTATTTTTTTACTCATTCAATTTATGCCTCATCCAATTTACTAGTGAGCCCTAGTGGCACAGAGGTTGTACTGGTACTGCAGCCACATGTTTGTGAGTTTGATCCCAGGGCTCCAATAATTACTTAGAGGCTAGACACCTGAATGAAATGTTAAACTCCTCTCTTAGCATTTTCTTTATCTTATGTGGCCATTGTACTTATAGCATTTGATTAAATACATAAAGCACATCTTAAAATAACCCCTTCATTCTGCATGTACACTCTGCATGACCTTTGCTTGGAGGATTCATCTGCTCCAAACAAACATTAAATAATTTTACTAGAGCTTAATTTTGTCCTAACATTAAAAGAGGTTAATGAATTATAACAAAATATATTTGCATTTGATTCAAAACAATAATGGACCTGATGCTTTTAAAAGACATCATCAATGCATGTTTCCAACTCAGTAAATTATCTGAATTCTTGCCATCCATTAAGATGCTAATTCAATTATATATCAAAGCAGAAGTATTTTTGGAGGGGCATGTCTTCAGAACATTGTCAGCATTCTTCAAATTGTTTCATGTTAGATTTTGTGGTCTTTTGGGTTTTTTGTGGTCTTCTTATGTTGTGCTTCCATAATTTTTGTTTCTTTGTTTATACATACCTAAATACATACCAAAAGTGTTTTGCAATATGATCAACATCGCAAAATATAAATAAAAGTTGAATACAACCAAAACATTTAAACTAGATGGAAAAGGTCTGGTTTTGGTTTAATTTAGAGTCTGTACAGACTGCCAGAAAGAATCCAGTGTGTAGTTTATTGTGGTACCAGAGCTCTCCGACAGAGAAGGCTCAATGTCTCAGAAAAAAATACAATTCCCATGATTCCCTAGCACTGAGCCAGGGCAGTTAAAGTGGCCTCAAACTGGATTATTTCTGGCAGTCTATAAAATCTTTCAGTTCCTCCCTTTTTTTAATGCTGGAAGATCTTAGTGAAAAGAGAAGTTCTACTATACTTCTTCCAGCACGAGAGATATGTACCTAATCTTAATACTTTACATCTTTGATTTAGGATTGCAGTGCTAGTGATTTCAAAAGTCTAAGCTCATCTCTATCAGCAGCATCTCCTGGGTTCTATTATTCAGATGTAAACATTCAAGAAACATTTTATTTGTAGAGTAACCTCACACTCCTACCTTAAATGAAATCAAACATAAAATAGACACATATGTTACATAACAGACTGTATACCTTTTCTTCCAACCAAGAATAATTTTCATATTCTCTCATGAGGACTGAAGGTGGTTTTTGTGATTAAAGGATGTCATCCGAAATCAACTTTGGCATTAAGTTTCCTCCTTTATAATTTGCTATGGAAACAAATCCATTCATCCTGTTAGTTGTTCAGTTTCCACATCTATAAAATGAAGATAGGAAACACTTTATTCTGAAGGAGTATAATGCACAGTTTATTATTCTTTCAAGCCACCCAGAGATAATCAGCTAGGGCTTCATAATGTGTATATGAAATGGGTTCCATGATATCAAAATAAACCAAAGATGTATTTGAACCAGACCAAGGAAGCATCTATAGACTAAATATTTTGTTCTTCCATAGAACTGCATGTTCAATGGTTTGTTAGTCTCTCTCTCTCTCTCTCTCTTTTCACAGAGAGAGAGAAAGAGAATGTAAGGGAGTTAGTAGGATTCTAATCCAACTGCAATATATTATTATGTTTAGACGTTTTCCAAATGGTAACTTTCTGTTGCATGTCCCACTTATATTATTAACATCAGTAATCATTAGGACCAATGAATAAGGCCAGCTGATCTACACATGCTAGTTGCTTAGATCCTTGTTTTTCAATATGATTTTTTTTTCATCCCCTTATGAGGACTTCTGGTGGCTGATCAATAGTAGTGGAGGAAAAGTGGACACTTATTACAAACTCATGATCTGTATTACATAATTACTTGTCACTTGACATGGGGCTGGTCTTGAAGACGATTTAGAAACTTCAATGTATATATGTATTTTGACCAACTGGCAACAGCATCTCGAAATACCAGTGCTATGAGAAGTCTGATATCTGAATATTTGTTTCTGATATAGATATTTTATTCTATATTACTGTTTGCTGTGATTTTTTTGTGAATTTTGATGACTGAGTTTCATGTGGGGACCACAACTTGGGTGAAAAATAGAATAAAAATGAATTCATACACAATAATGACAACAATAACAATAAAAGTCTATCTTGATTAGTAGAAACAGATGGTTGATTTGAATTATTACAGCACCTTCTTTTCCTCAGATTATTTGACTGAAACTCATATACTTTTGATATTAGGATGGTTACATACCATCTCACTTTGGCAGCTAAAGGTCTAACAATTACTTATACAATGTATCCATTCAAAAAGCAGAATTCTTGACCTAGGCATTAAAGAGAAGATATCTGAAGGAGCCTGTAACTGCCTTCCACTATTCTTTGAATCTTTAATAATAAAAGACTCATTTACTGATCCTTGAATAAAGCCCTATACTCTGTTTTAAGTGTATAATGAATAAATTATATTTCTTTAAGAAAAAAAAGGAGTTTAACATGCAAGGTTAAAAGAGGCAAAAAGCATCTGAAAGTGTTTCTATATAATGAATATTTTGTCTTGCTTCACAGAGTACAAGAATTTCAGGCTCCCATGAATGTATTCACTAAATCCAAGCCATAAATTCAAGGAGCCTGTGGTTTTTTTCCTTATCTTGTTAGAAGAGCAAAATGTCCTGAGTTCTGCATTTTGAGTCTCCATCCCTTCCCCAAATCCCACTTTCGTACTCTCAGTTGAATTCTAGTTCAAGTTGTACCTCAGTACCAGGCATGAAAGTAAGTCTGAAATAGAGACTTTGAGTTTGAAATTCTTCACAGGTTTTCTTCTTCACATTGTTACCAGGAATATTGAGAACAGCTAGTAAAATAGGAGGGATGATAACATCTTTCAGTTTTAGCTTTTGTCTACATGGGTTATGTACTTCAAATTTCTCCCAGGCTCACTGCCTTCTATTTACATGGCACAACCCCAAATCAAGTGCAAATGGCCACACCCAGTTTGGCCTTTCCCTCACTTATTCTGAATTTACTTTATACTCTGAGTTTTCAATTCTCTCTGCAGTGATGGGGGACAGCTATCTTTCCTAAGGGGACCCTGTGGGGCACCTGGCACCCTTAGCCTTGCGAGCATGAGGCACTTTGAGGTCAGAACAAGGCATAGAACATTGATAACATGCCTCATTGTGACCTCAGTGGAAGTACTGGGCAACAAATGGGATCATGTAGGAAGGCACCTTGCCATTAACATTGTGGAGAGAACACAGGTAATGGGGAATTCCAGGTGAATTCAGGGCCAGGATACTTACATTCCTACTTACATTCTCATTCCATTGTGTTTTTATATCAGATTATGAGAAGGTTCCCACATCTCCCTCCAACACATACATGGAAATCTGACATTCCATGTCAGTAAGACAGTGAATTTGCTCCAGTTTTTACTCTACTGTTGAAGGGGCCATCCAAGGGCTTAGGCAACTACAGAGTAAAACCTAGGATTTGTCTACATGATTAAAATACTGTCTTCATCCAAATAGAATAGACTGTAATTCATCCACATGAGATTCAGAGGAATTTGGGCTCCATACACTCTGCTGAAAAAGGATTTGTGGTTTTTACTGGAACATCTGTGAGTATCCAGGAGGATGCACATTATTGAGCTGTAGCCATTTGTCCACTTTGCATAGATTCACATGGATTTGCGTGGCTGAACATGTTTGGCAGAGGTAGGAAGAATAGCTGCAGATTTGTACATGGAAATGAAGACAATTAAGTATCAATGTGAATGTGCAAAAATCACATTTGTCTCATACTTGCCCCTGAATGCTAGTTGAATACCATACTACTAGCTTCCTGAACACCAGCCCCTAAAGTGGATTCATTGTCTCGATGTGATGGAAGTTAGCAGCCATTAGTGACTATTGTGCTTATTGATTATAGGATTATGATTATAATGACAGAAGGAAAAAAATAGGGGGGAAAATGACCATGTTGCTCCAGTTTTACTGGCTAAAATATCAAACATATCCAGTTGCAGAATGGCTTTTTTACATACTTCACCTGTATTGATGATATGTTTAGTAGAGACAGACAAAAGTCAATATTGGATTAGCCAATGGCCAGATTGCAGAACTTCCTGAACATGAAGTTGCATCCACCCATAGAGTTCATTCTGCTATATCTTTTCACATTATCCCTCTCCTCGTCACATCGTCCTGATGAACCCTGCTCAGTGGCAGAATAGCCTCCATGTCTCCAATGGGTGACTGGCTTTTAAAATGGTTTCAGAAGTTGAATGGGAGTTAAAATGTAGCTTCAATATTTTGGCTGTGTACTCGGTGTAGGATTTCAGCCTAAGATTCCTATAGTAGTAGTATTGTTATCCATATTAGCATCATCATAACCACCACCACCAGTATGAGGTGCCATTAAATATCCATCATTTTGCTTGAGAATTAGAGATCTTCTTCTTTATGTCTTATTAAGAAATAGATTTCACATACACCTCTGCCCAATTTAAATCTTATCAGCCAGCGTAATGGCATGAAAAGTTATATGTTTCATTTTGGTAGCGAGAAATTAGCTTTTATCTGCCATTTAGGAAGTGTTTCTCATTATCTGATTGACCAGTCACATAGAGAATTAATGACTCAGTGTTATATGCTGGAAAAGTATTAATACCACATTTAAAAATCATGCCCCATATAAACTAATTTCTTTCCTGTCAACAGGTCTTAAGTGTTAAGCACTACTATGATGAATTCCAAGTGGTTCAAATAATCAGTACTCTCAAAGACCTCAGTAACAGGATTTCACTTAGGCAAAATATGAAACAGTGTTTTGTGCTTCCCCTCCTTTGAATAGTAGATGAATCAGAGGTGTCTTGAGACCATGGCGCCTTTGTAATACTTTGTTTATTTAAAAGTATGGGTTTGGCAACCATTGACATCTGTTAGCTTCCCTGTGAGTGGTCAAACTTTGAAGGAGCAGCTATCCAAAATGCTGAACACTTTCCACAAAATATTTCTAAACTGAGGCTGTCATACTTTGTACATATCATGCAATAAAATGAGTCACTGGAAAAGATGATAATGCTGAGTAAAAGGGAAAGCAGTAGGAAAAGAGAGAGACCATGCTCCTGGTAGATTGTTTCAATAAAGGAAACCACAGCCCTCAGTTTGGAACACCCAAGCAGGGCAGTTCATAACTGGGATCTTGGAGATCTCTCATTCATAGGGTTGCTAAATTTTGAAATCAACATAAAACAACAACAAGAAATCCCCCAAATAGCTGACATGGAAGCCACCAGTCCACTGATTACACAGTAGGAGAAGCAAGCATATAGGCAGCATCAGTCTTACAGCAACAGCAGTGAAGGTGATAATTTTTATTTCAGTTTTTTATTGTACATAGTTTCTGACTGGGTCAACCAGTTTTACATTCCTTCTTTCTTTTCAAATCAGTGCAATCCAAGTAACTGTGGATGAGTGAAGAATTTATTTCAGTCCACCTTTTTTTTTTCAATGAACTGACACTGACATCAAGGCACTTGATAGCTGGTATGAACAAAAGTCCTGTGAGTTCCAATTAGGAATTGATGAATTAGTATAATTCTAGTCCACATTCACTTGACATGTATTCATGTATTCAGTCATAAACCCATTCTCTTTAATTTCCACATCCATTTATTTTTCACATTTGTTTCCAACTCAGTTGTCCCTAATATATGCATTTTGTACACAGTCTACTCTAATATATGTGTTTTTGTATCCAATATTTGAGCTGACAACTACAATGGCAAATGTGGCTAAATTCACAATCTAGATAACTTTGTTGTAACCTCCACACTGAGGAAACATAAATTAGGCCAGTTCACTGAAAAAAATGTGGATTGAAATAAATTCTCCCCCATACATACACAGTCCCCAATGGTGTTTTTTTTTTTTTTAAATAAAAAATACCATGGAGAAAAAGAGAATATGAAAGCAGCTTCTTAAACCAAGGGCATGCATAAGTAAGAGGCAAAGAAAGTTGTGATGTCTTACTACATCTTCTTTAAAGTTCCAACGTTAAAAAATCTTGGCACTGAAGAGGATTATGTATTGCCACTGGGATTAGTTTCTTGGAAGTAGTTCCCCTCTCCTCTTGAATGTATTATTTATAGGGATATAAAGAATATTCACTCTCTTTCCCCTCCTGGATGTAAAAGGGTGCCTCAACATGTCTTACAAAAACCCACCAACTACAGTAAGGGAAATTGCCCGGTACAATTCTTAAAAGACCAGTTCCACATTTTTTGTTTTCCTCCTTGCAAAATTGTGTTGTATTTATTTCGGGGGGGGGGGGGAGCCTTCATAATTTTTTTGCCATAAAATCTCAAAATGCAAAAATCATTTTAAAAATTGTCATAATCCCACTTAGTAAGGATAAAGAATAATATGTGAGAATACAATAAATGAATACTTACAATCCTGATATTTAGCATGATTAAACATATGGTTCTATAGATTTCCCTGACTGGGTCAGTGACTGCCAATAATGTGAGGTGGGGGGATCTTATCATAGAGATGCCAGTCTTCATGGCAAGTGCAACATGAAATCCAGGAAAACTGATTTCCTCTCAATGAACATCCTAAAATGGAAAGCTACTCTGCTATTTGGGCAGGACCTGGGTAATGGATTTCCTTAAACCAAAATGAGAAATTAAATGTCACTGCTTATTTTGCAGCAGAGGTAACAAATTATTGGCACACAGATTTATCTGGCCTACTCCTTTCTTTCTTTGGGTCTGCCATATTGGGGGCAGAATGAGATGACAGCTGAAGAGGCAAGGAAAGAGTGGAGAGAATATGGTGGGGAAGAAGAAAAGGAGAAAAGGAGAAAGCGAGATAGTGAAATGTGTAGGGTGTATATGCATGTGTATGCATGTACAGAGATAGAAGGCATCAATCACTGGGTAAGACTCAAAAAATGGGCATTAATCACATGCTATGTAGATGATAAAGAGGTAAGCATCTAGTCTAACTAGTAAGCAGCTCACTGGACATTGGCTGGGGATACAGCAGTTTTTCCCCCCACATTCAAAGTTTCCTCATGTTCCCAATTCTGCATGAATAAGAAGTTTAAAAAAATAGTGCCCAATACTGTGTGTATCTTTATTTGGCTTCAACAGCAAATAAAGTGAGAATGAATATGATGACAGCATAACAGGAGTTTAGCTTAATACATGCAGGAGTGGGGAAAGTGCAGCCCACAAACCACATACAGCCCACAGCCCCATTTTATGACCCTTCCAGCCCTCCAACCCAAATTGGGGAAAATATCATTTTGGGTCCCAAATGGTTTGAAATTGCTGCTAAACATAGTCATTTAGCCCTTATGCCCCCCACCCCGGACCACAAATGTTTTAGATACCCACCAAAATCAGCAAAGAAATCAGCTGAAGTCAGAACTGGAAGTGATGTGACACCACTTTCAGATTGTATCAGGAGTGATAGTGCAGGGGTACAGGGATGACAAATGGCCATTGCCCCTTTTCAGTTGACCACCCCTAAACTTGAGTTTGGAAAAATGTATTACAACTACCACCACAAGCTGCAACATATTCATTGTATCAATAAGCCCAAAATAGCATTCACTTTCTAAAATGATGTTAATTGGCAAAGTTATTATTCTGGGGGAGGATCCTATTTATTATCAAGATTTTATTTGTTAGTCATTGTTTGTAGAGGTTGGGGGAATGTTTCTTCTTAATTATACAAAGTGACTATATGGTACTTTCCTGGTCTGATCAAGTGAGGTGACATTCTAGGCAGGCACTCTCTAGGAAGTATGACTAGGATCTGGGAACATTTCTTTCATTGTTACAATGTGTGCTATTAAATGGATGGAAAGACAAGGAAAGTCCTGTACTGCTCTGAGTGGGATAGAGGCCTCCATTGAAAGGTTGTTGTTGTTGTTGTTGTTTAAAAAAAGATAATTCTGCCCTGACCATATTTTAGGATTAAGGCAAAATATATGAGGCAACATTGCCCTCAAACTACCCCCAAATAAGTACTAACACAATAAACAATTTAGCATGTTATTTCCCTTGGGGTCATGCACAGGGTAACAGCTATGAGTGGTAGAACTCTTTGACTAACATACTAAATTCCTTTTTAACAATGTTCTAAGCTCTGCAATGAAATGATGCAGTGATGATTGTTTTTACAGTGGTGTGAAGTCAGCCATCTCTTTCAGTGGTTCCTTTTACATTATATTATTTCAGGAAAATTAAAGAAAAATATATGAAAGAGCCCAATAAAGTTTTTGCTATACATATTGGTGCATATTTATATGCTACAGTCTACACAGTAGGTAAAATTTTATGATTAGTGTGCTTGTAATGAATTACAAAGAAAACGTTTCTGACTTCAGACAAGGAAAGGTAAACTATTCCATACATAATATTTTATGATTTCTCATTACAAGCCAAGTGAAAGTTAGCAGTTAATATACCATAATGGTAAAACACAGGCATTATCCATTAAAGTACCAATAGATGAAAAGTAATGGAAATAACATACTTTCATCTTAACCAATGTTCGTTTGTTACACTTTTTGTTTTCTGGATTTTTTAAAAAACCCCAAAACATTTGGGTTGCCAGAAGATTGCCAGAAATCTATCTGGCAAACAATCCAGACATCCATGTAGAAAACAAGATGGATGATGGTGAAGTCTACTTGGATGCCTAATAATAACAGTCTCCTGTGGAGGCCCATGAGAAACAGATAGCATTCAAGAGATATATCATGTTTTATGAGCTACTGATGTATATTATTCTTTAACCTCAGTTCCTGAAACACAGTAACACATTGTTTTTATGGGGAGCTTCCCACTTCCAATAAGGCATACAATTATTCTATTTATTTATGTGGCTCATTTTAAGACATCAGTGGAACCTAAATATAAACAAGATAGAAAAGTATTTATTAATTTTTGCCCAGATGCCATTCTGACTCAGTTGTAGAATGCCTAGAAAAAAGAAACACATGTATTATTATTTCTACTGGAAAACGAAGCCAAATGGGAAAGTAAGATTATTTCATTACATAAAGGCTTTTCTCACCCTTTTAAAAATCGAAATTAAGTTTGCAGTTTTCTTGGTGTACATTCTCCCAAACCCACTGAGTTTATTTCTGAGTAAACATGAATAAGATAGTACTCAATCTCATTCTTGGGAGAAGGAAAGAGTATAAATTGAATGAATAAATAAATAGCAAGTAAAGCAGACACCATCCTGCTATGTGGATGAGATTACAAAATATGTTCAGTAGCTGATGCATAGGATCACTCAGCAACTACGTTGAGTCTCCATCCAAATGATCTAAATCAGGGGTAGGCAACCTTTCCCCTTTAAGGGCTGAGGGACTTCAGCTCCCAGAAGCCTCAGCCATGTTGGCCAATAGTCCCATGTTGTCCAATAGCTCCTGGGATTCTGGGAGCTGAAGTCCCTCGGCCCTTAAAGGGGAAAGGTTGTCTACCCCTGATCTAAACCAAAAATGAGCAAACTGTAGGCCCTCCAAAGTTGTTATACTTCTGCTTTCACTAGCCCTGGCATGGCTGATGTTGTTGTGGAATTGGAATTGTGAGAATCCAATTTGTTGTTGTGGAAATGGAGAATTGTGAGAATCCAATTTGTTGTTGTGGAAATGGAATTGTGAGAATCCAGTCTAAAAGTATCTAGAAAGCTACAGGTTTCCTACCAGTTTTCTAAAACTGGGATTTCATGCAGTGCAAAAAATGTTGCTCAATTGTCCCAGCTTTCCAGTACTGTTAGAACTAACTGTTCTTGGATTCACACATCATTATGCATGACATTCTACCATAAATCACAATATCTTTTTACATATGAAATATGAAAGCACATATTTTACAAGTAATGCTTCAAAGCACATTTAGCGCATGTACCATAACATTAAAACATACAGAATCAAGCTTCTTGCATTGACATCAGTTACTACAATCAACACACACACACACACATTCTTGATTATTTGCCTCAGTAGTAAAATCATGTTTCAGTCCAGATGGGCTTCAGAGGAAAGGTCTAGATCAGTGATGGCAAATCTTTTAGGGACCAAGTACCCAAACTCAGTGACATTCCTGCACCAGATGTCCCTGGGTGCCAGGGGCAGGTCTTTTGGGGGCAGGACTTTTGAGAGATGGGACTTTGGGGGGACAGGATGTCTAGGGGGTGGGACATCCGGGGGTGGGACTTCCACCTTCTGGGGGCAGAACTTCCAAGGGAAGGCATACTGTCTCAGCCTCAGGCTAGCAATAGCAACCTCCTCCCCGACAAAACTTGCTAAGAAAATTCCATGATAATTTCACCTTAGGGTCACTATAAGTCGAAAACAACTTGAAGGCACCACACACACACACACAATTCACACTCCCTCAGCCTCAGAGGATAGCAATGGAAATTCCCTTCTGATGAAACTTGCCACATGATTGTTTCTCTTTAGGGTTGCCAGGAACTGGTGCTTGGAAGGGAGGGGGGTACTCTGAGCCCATTAGTTGGAAACAACTCCAAGGCACACAACAACAACAACAACAACAACAAGCATAATAAAGCACAGGAGGCATAGCACAAGAACAAGAACAAAGACAGCCAGCGGTTTAAGCGTGTGACTCTGGAGACCAGGGCTCAAATCCCAGCTCGGCCATGAAATCCACTAGGAGAGCTTGGGCAAGTCACATTCTCTCAGCCTCAGAGGAAGGCAATGGCAAACCTCCTCTGAAGAAACTCATTTGACCATGAAATCCACTAAGAGACCTTGGGCAAGTCACACTCTCTCAGCCTTAGGGGAAGGCAATGGCAAACCTCCTGTGATGAAATCTCACCAAGAAAACCCCATGATAGGTTTGTCTTAAGGTCTCCATAAGCTGGAAATGATTTGGAGGCACACAACAACAACAGCAACAACATGGATGGCCTCATTACACCTCACAAACTATAGTTCCCAGAATTCATAGCATAGCAAGGTGTGAAGGTCCACACATGGCTCAGCCTGCCGCATGCCCTCAAAGATGGCCTCGCATGCCAGAGAGGGACACGTGCCACAGGTTCACCAAGACAGGTCTAGATAGTCCAAAGCCTAAACTGGACAGATCAAAGCAAAGAGCAGGCAACTCAACAAAAGTTACCCAGATACAGGAACAAAAGCTACTCCAAGGTTCAAGCTATCACAGAATCCAAGAAATTCAAGGACGCAAAATCCAAAGACTGTCAAAATTACAAAGAGGATCCATCTGAATAGAAGTCAAAGAAGGAGCTAAAAGGGGTGAGAGAAGGCATTGGCTTGGATCTTCTTGTGACAAACCTCTATTGCAAAAGACCATTTTACAAGTACTTTGGCCCGAATCCCGCATGGAAATATGTATGCGCAATCACTGTATTTACAGTGATTCATAGTAAACCTGGCCCATCCACCCCCATCCCCTCTTACCAGAAAGTAACTGCTGCAGTTGACAAGAGGCTGTTCCCCTGTTGCTCTGGAAGCAGCTGATTGCTGTTTCCACTCTTTCCTGTGAACAATCTCTGATGCAACAGGCAGAAGCAGGAACCCTTCACAATTTTTCACCAAACCAGAGATCATTTGTATGAGAGATGGGTGTGAACATCAGTCTGCTGTTTCCAGATTAACAGGGGAACAGATTCCCACCAAGGCAGTGGCTGCTACCTAGTAAGGGAGGATTAGAGGACTTTTACAGGCCCTGCATAGCCCTTAAAATAGGGGTTATGTAGAGATCATAAATATGTAAGTTATCTTGTAACAGCTTTGAGACTAACAGAAAAAGAAAAGTTGGTAGCATGAGCTTTCATAGACCCAAGTCTTTCCTCAGATGCCTAAAGCCTACCCATGCATCTGAGGAAGTAGGCTCAAGTCTACAAAAGCTGATGCTACCAACTTCTCTCTTTCAATTAATCTCAGTGCTACAAGATCCCTTTGCGTGCTGATTTTCCAGAAACACAGTTATGTCTTAGAATGTAAAAATCATGAGTACATAACTCTAGGTTACACATTTGTAACTGTCATAGAAGATTCCAGCCTATTATGTTTTTGCAGCACATTCATTCAGGCATCCAGAAGCTCACTGTGCAAATGGAAGTTAAAATTTCTTTTTGGTAATCACCATATACATCTTCCCAATGTTTTCAAACCATCTTCTCTGCCTCAAAATGCAATCTATAGAACTTTGTACCTTGAGACCTATCCAGACATATTGTCAAAGGGGCTCTTCAAGAGGGTGTTCTTACTACTGAACAGGTTGGGGAATGTGGAGGGAGCAAGAGGGCAGTTTTCACGTCTGCACCTCCCCAGGGCTACACTGGCAGGCTGTGTTAGTATGTCCAATGTGACTGGAAGTGATTGTCAGGTTTTGATGGGATATATAGTCAATGCTAAAATGTTGAAATGTAAAGATGTGTGTCTGTATTTTTCCTTGATGAGAAAAACTGCTTCTTGAGGCCAGATTCACAATTATCATCCCAGGTGTGTGTTAGTCAAAACAAAGCTAGTTAACAAGCAGGATTCTGTGAGAGAGTTTTATTTACACAAGGGGTTTTTCAATAACAAAAGAATGTTTTGGGAACGGTAGTCACATGATGTAATATGAAAATTAAAGGTTGGGCTAACACACGTCATGAAAGATCAACCAATTAGCCTGAAAGGGCTACACCCAAACAGGTGGAGATATGTGGGCTAAAATTGTGTTTCTGGAAAAACACTTCACTTCTTTTCAAACCTTTAAGCTGAATGGATTAACTAGAAATATTTTTGCTGATGCTGTAGCTTGACTAATTTTTCAAAATGTAGCAGTTAAAGTTTTGTTCTTGCTTAGCCATTCTGGCTGAAGTGAAAATGCTATTATTGTTGTTATTATTATTTGTTTTTGCTCATGCTGATTTTTGCAATAAAAGAAGATGCTTGCTAAAGCTGCATGTTGGGGGACTGTTTCCTGTACATTCATCGTCATTAAATTTCAACAGTGATGTCATTTCATTTCTGTTTTCAGCTGTGGATAGTGTTTGGCCTCCCTGCCCCTGGGGCATTTGGGGATTGTTGAAGGCACAAATCTTGTGCCATTGGGTGGACTGTTATGAGGGGGGGGGGGGGGGAAATCACCTGTAGATTAAAAAAAAAAAACAACTGGAGGAGCTGGGGGCTTTAGGGGGATTCATAGGCTGAGCTTTGAAACTCCAGGATCTGTATGTCTCCCACAGGCCACATTATGCCCACCCCAGCTCTTGAGGATGCCTCCTTTACAGGTGGGCACTTAATCAAGTAATCAACAGGCTAGCCTGCATTTTTAATTACTGTTGATGTTGTTGTATGTTTCAAGTTATTTCCAACTTATGGTAACCATCATGGGACTTTCTTGGCAAGATTTCTTCAGAGGGGGTTTGTCACTTCCTTCCTC
Source organism: Phrynosoma blainvillii (assembly GCA_026167975.1). Lineage (NCBI taxonomy): Eukaryota > Metazoa > Chordata > Lepidosauria > Squamata > Phrynosomatidae > Phrynosoma > Phrynosoma blainvillii. Next base: position 82,782,788 of record JANUYF010000002.1, read on the forward strand.
CGAGGCTGAGAAAAATGTAACTTGTCCAAGGTCAAGCAGTCAGTTTCCATGGCAGAGCAGGAATTTGAATCCTGGTCTCCAGAGATAGTCCAAGGCTCAAACCAATCTGGCACTCTGGCTCTCTTTTAATTACTAGTGCTCTCTAAAGCTGGGAGGGAGCCCAGCTTCATCCTCTGACTTGCAGACAGAGCTCTCCTGCTATCAGGTTGAAACTCCTTCAGCCCTTTCTCCCTGAGGATTCAGGCTCAGTAACTTTGGGGAGTTGCAGACTGCTAATAATAGTGCAAATTGAGTCCACTTTTAGGGTTAGGGTTAGTGCTAGGGAATCATGGGAATTGGTTTTTTTCTGAGACATTGAGCCTTCTCTGTCAGAGAGCTCTGGTGCCACAATAAAATACAGTTCCCATGATTCCCTAACCCTAAAAGTTTCTTCAGTGGCCTTTCCCCCTGTGACTCTGGCCAAATAGAAACAATGGGGCACATATTACTCCAGTGCTCATACTACAGGGACATCTGCCTCAGCCAAAAAGATACACCAGTTAATTCTACACTCCTTATTGCTTTCGGATATAACATAATATTGCTAGATTATGTGCAGCTGCAGTTAAAATTCATCAGGCAATGCCCTCCGCAGTAGGCTAATATTAATCTTGCCCTGCCACAATGGATTTTAAAAGGAAATGCTGTTTTTACCTTGCTTTTACCATTACCTTATTTTTTTTCTATATCCCCAACAGCAAATGGGGATCCTGCTGAGGCCATACTGTTTTTAACCTGTGTTTTTACCTGGTTATTACCCTGTTTCCACCTTGATTTTACCATTATTTTACCATTACCTTCTTTTTATTCTGTATCCCCTTTTTACTTGTGCTGGTTTATGATTGTGGTAAAGATGAACTGAACATAGCCCTTTGGTTTAGGAGGCTCAATATTTGTCTTTGGAGAAAGATTCTTCCAGCAAGAGTGTGACAGCCAACACTTGCCATCAATATACATTTATCACCATTTTCTGCAAAGTTTTAGTGTCAATTTCTTTCAAATTTGTTGAAAGGACATAACACTGACAGAAATTGTCTGGTCAGCTTTGCCTAAACTAAAATCCAATGCCAATGTACCAGGGACATTTGATTTATCAAAAGCCTTCACAAAATGGAACAGGCTTATGTTGTCACAGCAATCAGAAGACAGGCACAGAAGATTGTTGGGAACAATGTTCCTTTAAGATGTTGAAAAAATATTTTGTATGGCTGGGATTGTTAAGGAGCACCAGGTGACAACCCTTAATCATCTCCACTGTATATAAGTACTCTGTGACTCAGGGTGCATGTGGGTTGAAGATAGTGGATTGATTGGAGAAAGTGTATTTTTGTATATCAGACAGTGAATGTTGGTGAGATTTTGTAAATACCTTGTATACATTGCAACAAGAGATAAAAGAGCCTCCAAGGACTTTGGAAGAATCCAACTGTATCTGTGAATCATTCAAGGCTGGTCAGTGCAATATTGTCAAATACTGCAAAATGAGCTGGTGCTTCTGCACTCTGCTGTTAATAGCTACTGTTGGGGATTGTATTTTTTTTTTCTGAGACATTGAGCCTTCTCTGTCAGAGAGCTCTGGTGCCACAATAAACTACAGTTCCCATGATTCCATAGCACTGAGTCAGGGCAGTTAAAGTGGACTCAGTTTGCACTATTTCAGGCAATCTGCAAAAGCCCATAGAAGAAAGCCAACAGAGATCTCTTTATGTTATATAATGTACACACTTTTGGTGTGGCAGGAGAACAATAGGTTCATCAATATGTGAGGCTATTTAGTTACCACTGATTACCAAATTCATTGAAAGCAGAATATAAGGTGTATTTAAAGCCACAGGCTGGGATCCAGACTTAGCTACAACCAATTGGAACATTATCTGAACCTTGGTTAAATTGATAATCCCATCTATAGAAGGCTTTTGATCCAGCGAATGCATACAACTAGTGAAAGGTAAGGGGGAGAGACTGTTAAAATCACCTCCCACTTCTATAGATTCTCCAGTATATTTAGAGAGCATGCAAAGCTTAAAATGGAAGAGAGAATCAGTGAGTCACTTCTAGTTTTAGCCATCAGGAGCATCAGAAAACTAGGACCATTTCCAAATTGACTGTGAAACAATTGAAATGATGGCTGGTGTCACTTGGGATGGATGAATGTGAACATAATCCAGCTAAAATGGAGATATTGCCCTAGGGAAAATGACTACTCCTGAAATCCTAAAACTGGACCAAAGATATCAAGTACACAGTTGAGAAGTTATTTTGGAACTGGCAGTAACTGAAAAAGATCAGGCAACAGCAGTGGTCAGCAAAATTCTTTGCCAGCTTAGAATAGCAGCACAACTATCCCTATCTGGAAATGATGAACAACTATCCCTATCTGGAAATGATGAAATTTACCTTAGTTGCGTCTGCACAAAGGACACCGACTCCAATTATGGATGAAAATAGGCCACAACTTTATTTGTACAGGGTCTGACATATTAACCGTTATATCTAACAAATAATTTGTTAACCACAATTTCAAATATTTCTTAATAATAATTTGTTTTGACGCATGCCCAAATGTTCTGGGCGCAAGTGCTGAAAATTAACCTTTTCTAGGCATGCGTCAAAACTTCAAGTGAGTAAATCACATAACAATTTATAATCCCCTCCCAACCGGATATGACGTCAAATCATTTTATGACGTAATCACTTTATGACGTCATTAGTTTAACATGACGTCATAATACATTTGTTTAATCCCCATGACATAAATCCAATTACTTTTGTTCAGTTCCAATTAATACTTTCACTTAACCTAGAAATTCCCAAAAGGGGGAGGGTCCCTTCCCGCCAACACTCAAACTTCATAACCATAACATTGACAGACCCAACACCCTAGTTGCGACAATTATAACCTCTATCCTCCCAAATCCAAATACATTTAACATACCATAATAATACCCAACCCTATAACATTCTCCCACAAAGTCAAGTAGCCAAAACAAGATCATAATAAGAGTTGGTAATGTCGTTTGTCCCAAGGAGGGCGAAAAACCCAGTCAATTGCTGGGAAAATTCCCTCCCGGCCCCCTTTAAGGCGACCAGCCGCAGCCTGGGTGTCCACAACATGTTAACCAACCATTAAAGGGTGGGATGGGTGGGTTGCTTGTCCGGAGCTAAAATGGCTGCCGCCACGAGGCCGCGCGAGGCTTTAAAGCCTCGCAAATCTCGCGCCGTAATCCCGCGAGACTTCCATATCTCGCGAGACCACAGCCGCGAGATCAACCCCATTGGCCAGGCGGACAGGATGAGGCGGGCCTTCCTGTCCACCTGGCCAATCGTTGCGTCGATGCCCTTTTAAGGCAGACGCAACAGAAGGCCCCCTCCCAACTCGTCGGGGGGGGTCCTTGCGTCTGCACAAAGGACACCGACTCCAATTATGGATGAAAATAGGCCACAACTTTATTTGTACAGGGTCTGACATATTAACCGTTATATCTAACAAATAATTTGTTAACCACAATTTCAAATATTTCTTAATAATAATTTGTTTTGACGCATGCCCAAATGTTCTGGGCGCAAGTGCTGAAAATTAACCTTTTCTAGGCATGCGTCAAAACTTCAAGTGAGTAAATCACATAACAATTTATAATCCCCTCCCAACCGGATATGACGTCAAATCATTTTATGACGTAATCACTTTATGACGTCATTAGTTTAACATGACGTCATAATACATTTGTTTAATCCCCATGACATAAATCCAATTACTTTTGTTCAGTTCCAATTAATACTTTCACTTAACCTAGAAATTCCCAAAAGGGGGAGGGTCCCTTCCCGCCACAAGAGGGGGTCAGCCTAGCTTGGCATCCCCTCTCCCCCCCCCCCCCCTTATAGAAGCCTTTAAGGAAGACTCCAATGTAGACAAGTACATCTCATTCCCCTGGGTTGAGAGATGCACTCCGTCACCCCTGTACAAATGTGGTAACCCAAAATGAACTCCCTGGTGATCAACGATGGCCACCCCCATCTTCTTCAGTGTCTTTGCCACAAATCTGTTAAGCCAGCGCCGGGCTCCATCAATGGCGATGTCACTTCTGGCACCGCGCCAAACGCGCCTGGGAAGGAACTTTGTCCACATGAGGAGTGTATTAGGCAACATTCGCCGAATCTCCTTCATGTCCTTGATTATGCGCCTAGCCAACTGCAACGAAGTCATTTTTGGAAGGTCGTTTTCCCCCAAATGAATCAACAACATCCCTGGCTGGGCGAAAGATGACATCAGTTCAATTATTCTAGGGAGAATGGCTCCCCAAAGCATGCCTCTGCGCCCGAACCACCTGATGGTCCCCGTTAGACCCAGTTCAGCGGCCAAATCGTAACGCTGTTCGATGCAGTGTCTCTCAGCCCAGAATACCACGCTGTGACCAAGAATCCATACGTCTCGAGGAATCAATTCTGCCAAGTGAAACCAAAACAAGAACATTAGAACTACATTAACTTTTTAAGTGCGAACGTAAGATTTAAATGCCCTAGAACGCCAGCGACCAATCCTACGAATCGCCGAGTCACTCAGGCCCTGCGTTGCTGCCGCTGTGGCTGCCCCAATCCTGAATGAATGGGATGAAAATTGATCCGCTGGTAAACCAGCATGACTTAAAACCCCTTTCAATACTATTCTAAACTGGTATTGTGTCAATGGTAAACCAGATATATGTAAAAACAAGTATCCAGTTGCGCTCGGCCGTATTTGCAAGTAATTAGTCAAGGCCTGCACCGGACAAATATGACCTTGAGGAGCCTTAGCTAAACCTATGGCTTGTCCCTTTCCTAACTGATCAGTTTTTGAACGTCGAATTGTCAACTGCATGCCCTGATCAGAGACTTTAATGTCCGACAGCAAAAGAGCCCTACCAGAACTGTCGGAACGTGAACTAGGAACAAGTTCACTTATTCTTAAAGCTCCAAAAAACGCCACTGAAAAGGCCGCCTTAAACAAAATCACCTCTTCAGGAGAAAAACATACAACTGGTAGGAATTGCCATATTCGTAACATTATTGAACCCATTATGGGCAAGCGACCATCCTGAGAAATAGACGACTCCCTGGCCCATCCTTCCAAAGCCCTACGTACTCTGAAATCAATCGTGGGGTCTTTGAAACCTCCCGCTCTAGAATAAAAGGAAAGAGCCGCTAACTTCCCCCTAATAGTGACTGTAGACAAGCCCACTTGTCTGAGATGCACTGCAAAACGAAGAATAATGTCCACATCTAAAGGCCAAACCTCAGCCTCCCCAATAGACAATAAAAAGGATCTGAACGCTCGCAGTGCGAGTTGATAGGACTTGCGTGTCGACGCGGCGACGGAGAGAGAGATCGCCTTCTCAATTTCTACTCTCCAAGGCTCCAAAGATGATGTGGTACCTCCAAAGGGTGAGTCGCTGCCTCCGGCGCCAACTGTCGAAATCTGGAAAACTGAAAGCGCGACAAGGCATCCGCGACGGGATTTAGTAAACCACAAACATGCTGGGCTTGAAACAGAATATTATAATGTAAACATTGGACCACCATTTTTCTTACCAATGACATCACTCTGTCAGACTTGGAGGACAAGGAATTGACTATAAATACTACAGCCTGATTGTCACACCAAAAACGAACTGTTTTGTCCGCAAATTGATGTGGCCATAAATGCACCGCCACCACTATCGGGAATAATTCCAAAAAGGAGAGGTCTCTAGTCCAGCCTTTTTCAACCCAGTCTATTGGCCATTTCTCAGCCGCCCATTGGCCATTAAAATAAACTCCAAAGCCACAGGCCCCGGAAGCATCTGAGTGAACCTGAAAATCTGCCCTAAGGAGCATTTCAGATCGCCAAAAGGATACCCCATTAAATTGTTCCAAGAATGACTCCCAAATCTCCAAATCCTTTCGTAGCCCAGAATTTATTCTAATATGATGATGTGGTGCCTTCACCCCTTTAGTGGCTCTATATAAACGGGTACAAAATGCCCTGCCAGGAGCTATAACCTTACAAGCAAAATTTAAAATACCTGCTAAAGATTGAAATTCCCTAAGCGTGGCCTTTGATTTATTTTTCATCATCCCTACCTGCAGCCTCATAGCTGATAGCTTGTCAGGTGGAAGACGAGAAATACCCTCCTGAGTATCCAATTCAATTCCCAAAAAGGTTAAGCGTGTATCAGGGCCCTCAGTTTTTTCCTCAGCCAGAGGTACTCCCATTTCATTCATTAATTGTTGAAAAGCCAATAGCATATCTGCACAATCATTTGTCCCAGGGGCACCCGCAAAAAGAAAATCATCCAAATAATGAGTAATTGCTTGACTACCTAACCTTTTGGAAGCACACCAATGCAAGAAAGTGCTAAATGTTTCGAATGCTGAGCAAGAAATGGAACATCCCATTGGCATGGCCTTGTCAAAATAGTACTTCCCTTCAAATTGAAACCCCAGAAGATCAAAATCCTCTGGATGCACTGGAAGTAGTCTAAAGGCGGATTTAATATCGCATTTTGCCAATAATGCTCCTTTGCCCAGAGCCTTAACCATTCTAACCGCCGAATCAAAGGAAGAATATTTCACTGACGTCAACTGTGGATCAATGGCGTCATTTACCGAATCACCCCTGGGATAAGACAGATTGTGTATGAGTCTAAACTCCCCCGGGGCCTTCTTAGGAATCACACCCAAGGGCGATAATCTCAAGTTTGCCATAGGCAAATATTCATGAGGGCCCGAAATCCTCCCTGCTTCTATTTCTTTTGCCAGCTTGCCCCTCACAACCTCTGGCAATTCCCTAACAGAACGTGCATTGGGTGCATAACGATGTACCCTTAAACCCTCATAAGGAATACGAAAACCAATCGAAAAACCATCCCACAAATACCGAGCGGCCTCCCTTTTTGGGTAGATCCGCAACCAACTGGCCATGGCCTCCAAATTAACTGGCGTTGGTGCCCTTTCCTGTACTAGCTGGTTGTTGACCAGAGGGCCCCCCGCTTCCTGATTTTTTATTTTTAAAGCATGCTGATCCCGGGTGGTTTCCTTTACAGTTGTTACACTTATGCTTGAACCTGCAGGGTTGCCTTTTACACTTACCTGCATTGAAGTCCCAGCAAAACCCAAGTTGTCTCTTTTCACCCGTGCCAGGCCTCGCATTTTGCCCTCTCGGCAGAGTGACCATAGGCACAAACCCATTGTCACATCTGCTCGATGGGGAGGCTCCTACCATAATATCTGCCCATAATTCCGACTGTACATGACGCCAAGACAAGGAGTGGTCTAAGGCAGCCCTCATTCTGAATTGCTCATCATACTGAAGCCACGCCGAACCTCTGGCGTTGACATGGCAATTGGTATAGGCTTTTATCATAATCTCCTGGTACTTGGAGAAGTCAGGAGATCTGGCAGGGTCTTTCTCTTCGATAACACCCCTATAGATGGTGAAACCCATCATCCAGTTTACGAAATTTCTTTCTAACTTGGGGCGTTTATACGATTGAAATTCCTTTGGGAGGGTAAACACCACCCCGTCTTTCACCATTATCCTAGGCTCGGGATCCCTGAATGTCAGGGAGAACAAATCGATGTACTCTCCCTTCCAAATCCTTTCTTTTGTAGTCGTAGGAAGGTGAGACCCCAAAGGCATAGACATACCCGTATAGGGGTTACATTCATAAGACCGATCGGTCCTTGTAATGCCTAATGCACTGACCACAGCCGTTTCCTTTGTTTGACTCACCGAGGCATTGGCCTGCAACCCCACTACCGAACCCTGGTTTGAGGGAGAGAGCTCCAAAGGTGCTGTTACAGGTTCCAGGCTGGGGCGATCGCTCGGCGATGTCAGCCCTGTCAGCCCACCTGTAGCCCAAACAGCTGAAGGCCATGCCGCCTGCGAACTCATATCATTGAACAAACCTGGACTCGCTGTCCGAGGAGCAGCATTTGCCGAGTTTTGCTGGACTCCTCCTGCAGGTGTCAGTGCATCAGCTCTAGTGTTGTGCTGTTCGCCATGAGTGCCTGGTACATTACCGCTGGAAGCCGCAGATGCCTCAGGTGTTGACAAATTACTCTGGCCTGTAACAACCACACTTTGGAGAAATTGAAACAAGTCAGACAAAGTAGGTTGACTATATGTAAGCGCCGTGGCACCGCAGTGCCCCACACCAGGAACCTTCTTTAGAAGTTCCAGTACATCAGCTACGGTTGGTTGCCCAACCTCCATAGCTGAAGAACCCTGGGAACTACATGCAGTGTTAGATGAATGACCCAAATTATCGGCAGCGAGATGTGCAGTGGCTTGTCCAGCATTAGCATTCGTGTGCGCAACCGAAGAAGTAGCAGCTTGCGCCCCTTTTTGCAAGTGATGTTGAGCCAACTGCTCACATACAGCCGCACAAGCCTGCATGGTGCGGCCTATCTGGGCCAAATGCGTGGTAATATCATCATCCTTGTTAGCAATCTCAGCCGGTCGCTTAGGAACTGGCTGTCCACTTCTTTGACCAGTTGAAGTGGTACGCCGCTTCGATTGAGTCTTACTTCGTGGCATGATGATTAATTTTTTTTTTTTTTTTTTAAAGCAGAATTGACAACCAATTGATTGTTGCAGGGTATATATTAACTGAATACCCCTGTGCCAACGATCATACAACAAACTGCATGTACTCCCAATCAATACTGCCAACCGACGTAGGTCAGCCCACCTGAAAGGGGGAAGCCCTCTACCAAACTCACCCCGTCGAGTATTATTATTATTATTATTATTATTATTATTATTATTTTTACAATATGGCCAGGCCTAGCCACTAATTATCCCTTGCCAGGCCTGAACAGATAAAATTCACAGAAACTGTAGGAAGGAGTGGCGTGGGGGAACACTTCCCACTCCCTTCCTATTAATAGCCACTGTGAAGTAAAAGGGGTGGCGGAGTAATGGGAGGGGGCTGCCCAATTTATTTGGACGTCTGCCCGATCCCGGGGCCTGTCCCTACCCTTTCCACAATAATGTGCCACTTGGCACTACACAAAAGGGGGGGGCCAATTGGCCGATCAGTGTGCCCCAGCAAGCAAAGCCCAGGGGATGGCTAATCAAGAATAACTGGCACTTATATCAGTGCCCAACACAATGTGAAAAAAGAGTTGTGGCCGCTTTTTTTTTTTTTTTTAAATTGTGTCCTCTAAATAAAGGAGGACAGCCCAGGCCTCAAAACCACAGCCTGGCGTGATCCCAATGGGAAGGGAGGGGGGCGGCGGGGTACTAACTGGCCGCAGCCGCAGCCAGCCGCCTGCCCCGCAGTGTGCAGGCCCAACCCGCTCCCAATTGTATAGGCCTCTACTCTATGAGGCCAACGAAAAGTTATCTCCCCTGGGAATGATTCCCAATACTTGCGGCACCGAAATTGAGTAAAGGACGCGGTCCCACCGCGCTAGGCTGAATAAGCCTTGGAGCCGCAGATGTCCGCGGCGGAGGAACCCCTTGGGAGCGTGTCCCTCGGCACCAGCCTCCTTGTGGAAGGTGCAGCGGGACCTAACCCACGGCCTCAGGCGCCTCCCAACCTCCGCCGACTCTCTCCCCTCCGCTCTCCGCGGTTGGGAGAATAAAACGGGCTGAAAGGCCCACAACAAACACGGACAAGCAAGGTGCTCCTTGCTTGTCCGGAGCTAAAATGGCTGCCGCCACGAGGCCGCGCGAGGCTTTAAAGCCTCGCAAATCTCGCGCCGTAATCCCGCGAGACTTCCATATCTCGCGAGACCACAGCCGCGAGATCAACCCCATTGGCCAGGCGGACAGGATGAGGCGGGCCTTCCTGTCCACCTGGCCAATCGTTGCGTCGATGCCCTTTTAAGGCAGACGCAACAGAAGGCCCCCTCCCAACTCGTCGGGGGGGGGTCCTTATTCATGCTATGATATTCAGGCTCTATAAACTGTACCTACTTCTTAAAGATTTTAGGATTGTGTACATAAAAATGAAGCATCCATTGCAATAAAAAAGCTTGGGTCCAGACTATCTGAAGGACCATATCTCCCTATACAAGCCAGGTAAGCACTAAGATCAGCAGGAGAGGGCTTTCTCTCAGTCCCACCACCTTTACAAGTGCAGTTGGTGAAGACTTGGGGGAGAGCCTTTTCTGTGATTGCTCACAGACTGTGGAATTCCCTGCCATGGGAGGTCAGGTTGGCCCCCACCCTGTTCTATTTCTGATGGCAGCTGAAGACATTCTTATTTAGATAGGTGTTTAGTGGGTAGATTTTATTTGAGTAATGTGGTGTGCTGTTTTAATGTTTAATGATTTTACTCTTTTACACAATGCTGTTTTTATTTATGTTTTAATGTTAGTATTTAATTCACTTTTAACTTTTATAATCAATATTTTAGCTTTGTCTTTTGTAATATACAGGCATCCCTCATGGATCTTGGACTTCCCATTCATGTACCTCAGTCTTTTACTGGTTCCCCAAGTACTTGAATTAATACTTTTTACTCATCTGCCTACACTCTCAAGTCAGCATTGCCTCTTGTGTCCCTGTCTATAAGAAAATTAGGTTGATGGGCATAAGGCTTTTTCAGTAGTATCCTACTCCTTATGGATCTCTCTTACAGCTGATTTCTGACAGGCCATAAAAAAAATAGGCCAGCCTAGCAGTTCGAAAGCATGCAAATGCAAGTAGATAAATAGGTACGATTTCGGTGGGAAGGTAAACAGTGTTCTGTGTAGTCATGCTGGCCACATGATCACAGAGTAGTCTCTAACAATGCTGGCTCTTCGGATTAGTAACAGATGAGCACCACCCCCTATGATCAGACACGATTTGACAACCTTGTCAACAGGGAATGCCTTTACCTTTATCAAAATAATAATATGCAAAATAATGATAATAACTTGTTTACCTTGGCCACAATGAAGCTGAGACTTTCCTTTTATATGCTGGTTTTTAGAACTTTCAAGAACCCTTCTGCTGTACCCCTTCCCCCAAAAAAATCATTCTTGCGCAGGGGCCATGCTAATCTTCTCTGTATTTCATTGACTTCGAAAAAGCTTTTGACAATGTGAGTTGGAAGTTTATGTTGAAATGCTTAAATAGGATTAATGTGGGCAAAAAAATTCTGTGTTGGATAGAGGCAATTTATAAAACTCAATTACCTAGAATCATTGTGAACGGCGAGAAAACCAGGCCCTTTCAAGTATATAAGGGGACCAGGCAGGGATGTCCGCTCTCACCTTTACTGTTTTTGTTAGTCTTAGAGGTCCTAAACAATAATATCAGAAGAAACACAAGCATAGAGGGTATAAAGATCAAAGGTAAGCAGATGAAGTTATGCGCTTATGCTGATGACTTAGTACTAATGATAACCAACCCTAAAAGCATAGAGGAGGTTACAAAAAACTAGATTTATATGCTGCGGTTGCGGGATTAAAAGTAAATAAAGCTAAAACAGCGATTTTAACCATGAATCTCTCAGAAGAAGAAATAAAAGAAGTCAAGGAGAAAACTGGGTTTCAGATCAAGAAGGAAACAAAATACTTAGGAATAGTTATTACAACCAAAAACGTAGATCTGTTCAAAAATAATTACGAGAAAAAAATGGCAAGAAGTAAGAAAAGAATTGAAGAATTGGGGTAAACTAAGATTATCCTGGTTAGGGAAAATCTCTGCAATAAAGATGAACATTCTTCCAAAGATCCTTTTTTTTATTTCAAAACTTGCCAATAATAAGAAATGACAGCCCATTCAAAACTTGGCATCAGGACCTCTCCAAATTTCTTTGGAGTGGTAAAAGACCCAGAGTTAGATGGAAGGTAATTCAAGACAAAGTTGAAAGAGGCGGACTGGCAATGCCTAATTTGAAACTATATTTTGAAGCCTGTTGTTTGGTATGGCTAACAGACTGGTTTCTCTTAAAAAATAAGGAAATCTTATCTTTGGAAGGAGCGGGTCTGAGATATGGGTTTCATGCCTATCTATTTCATGATAAAGTAAATGTGCATAAGGACTTTGAGAATCATTTTATTAGAAAGGCTTTACTGCGGGTTTGGCTCAAGCATAAAGAAACGCTGTGTAGGAATGTTCCCTTTTGGGCCTCTACCAATGAAGCCTTCTTTAGATGGGAGAGATTGGACCCTTAAAGGTGGATAACATATGGTGAACTTGTTAAAGTCGACATAGACACAGGTAATATCAAATTCAAGTCTAGGGAAGAGCTGTTGAAAGAAGGTTTTGATTGTGCCTGGTTTCTATATAGACAACTTAAAGAAAAATTCATAAAAGATAAAAATAGTAGAGGTATTGATTTATCTTTAAAAGAATTTGAAAAGATATTGAATGAGGGGAAACCACCCAAGGTTTCTGAATTTTATGATCTTTTGTTAAAGTTGGACCAGGAAGATGAAACTATTAAAGAAAATATGATTAAATGGGCCATTGATTTAAAACAAGCCATTCCACTGGAGCAGTGGGAGAAATCTTGGTCATATCGCATTAAACACTCCCTATGTTTTGATTTACGGGAAAATTTTCAAAAGATGCAGCACCGGTGGTAACCCCAGTGAAATTAGCCAAAATACAGAAAAATATCAGCAAGAAATGTTGGAAGTGCCATGAGAAGGATGGTACCTTCATACATATGTGGTGGCACTGCAAATTTGCTAAGAAATTTTGGAATAAAATTCATAAATTGGTTACTCAAATTCTACCTCTTAAAGATCATATTGACCCAAAATTTTATCTGTTAGGTATGATTGATGACGAGGGACTGGAAAAGAGACATGGTAAATTGCTTTATTATATAACAACCACCGCAAGAATGGTCTATGCAGCCAAGTGGAAAAGCAGTAATTGCCCTGAAATAGAAGATTGGTTGTATAAATTGGTGGGATGTGTAGTAATAGATAAACTTACCTTACTCTTAAGAGAGAAATCCCAGGAAGCAATAAAAATGGACTGGGAGCCCTTGATAATTTTTCTGAAAAATAGTGAATACAGTGCACTAGTAGCTAAGTTTTTAGACTAATTTAGTTTGCGTAGTTTAGTTTCCTATATTCATGAAAATTCATATAAATTGGATTTCTTTTTCTTTTTCTTTTTTCTTCTGGCCTCTCCTTCATGGGTGGCGGTGGTAGAAGCAGAAAAATGATAATACATGGTGATATAATTCATTACAATATGGCGTTGAGGTTGAGATTGAAGTTTCTTAAATAATATGTAGCTGAAGCTTAGGAAGTAACTTTTATTTATGTGTAATCAATGATGGTTTAGTGTTTGTCTTTGTTAGAGTATGTGTTATATGTATGTAAACGAGTATGTATGTTTTGTAATGGTATATGTGTTTTATGTTATTTTAATGTGTTTGTCATAATAAAAATTCATATAGAAAAAAATTATTCTTGAAATTTAGGGTACAAACAGAGTTGTAGTTTAACCACTGTAAGTAGTTCCCAGGTAAAGTATTTCCTCCTTCCTCTGCCTCAAAAAACAAAAACAACCCCCCTCCCCCCCCCCCCAATTTTTCTCTCAGTGTAGCTAAGGGATGAGGAGCCATACCAGAAAACTAATGAAACTAAGGGCTGAAGACAAATACTATTTTAACATAATTCACTGTGCAATTTCAGATTAATAATAAGAAATCATATTTATCATGGTGATCTCACATTTGTCACATCATGATACTATGAGATGATGTATTTTATCTTGTTCTAGAGATGCACGTCAGAAAATAAACACAATAAATCAAAACCCAATAAAAATAAAATTTGAATAGTATTGTCACTTTGAGTACACTTTCTATAATATGATTTCTTTATTTAATATACAAAATGTTATTTTTAAATCTATTGTCTGTGTTGGGATGTTGTGAGTGAATGTGTTAACCACCCCTTCTACCATGCCACCATACCACTTTTATATCTGAAAACATAATCCTGGACAAACCATGGTAATTTTTTTCTGCATCAAAATGATGATTTTAATTTTGATTGTTATAAATGTATAATTATAATCTGGTTTTGGTTGTATACATGTCATGCCAGATTATTTGAAGAACTGTATCTCCCCATATGAACCTGCCAAGACACTAAGATCTTCAGGGGAAGGCTTTCTCTCAGTCCTACCACCATCGCAGGCTCGCTTGGTGAGGACATAAGAGAGAGCCTTCTCAGTGGCTACTCCCACCCTCTGGAATGCCCTTCCATGGGAGGCTAGGCTGGCCCTCTCCCCGTTTGCCTTTCATAAGCAAGCTAAGATTAAATAAATAAATAAATAAATAAATGCTCTCTTCCAGTCTCAATAGGCAAAAATTATGAGGGCATGGACAACCTGAGGGGAGGTCCTATGAACACATTGGAGTTTACTTCTGAGCAAACACATACAAGATTAAATTCTTGATTTCACTTTTCAATAAAATGGTTCCTGGTAGAGTTTTCAGTGAATGACTTCCTGTAAAGAACTAGGAGCTAAAGTATATGCATATGAAAAGTGACAAATGAATGATAAAGCTTTTTAGTGAGTGGTAAAACTGCAGATAATAGCCCTGGTAACTGTTTTATTTACCTCTTGCATGACTCCTTTATATTAAATTTCAAGACCTCTAGTATAAGAGATGACCCTTAATATCCAAGTTGGCTTCTCAGCTGGAAATAAAACAAAGCCAATCTTTTCATGGTGTGTCTCTGGAAAATCTCTGAGCCCTTTCACCATATGAATGTGATGATGTCAATAAAAATACATCACTACTGGAGATCTCAACATGAGTTCCTCCATTTCCTTTCATTTCCCTGAACCTCTTGATCCATCAGCTTCATTGAATGTGAAAGGTATGGAACAGGTTGCTAGTTTACTAGGTTGAGAGATCCTTAGGGACATCTAATTGTTTTATTTAAAAAAACATACTCTGTACAATGCCCCGAGGAAGCCTGTGAGAGCTGAAATGAGAGCTGGGGGGGGGGGGGGGTTGCACTTATTCCTTGCTTTTCAGCACATTTATTTCTGATATTACAACACTTAGAGCAGAATAAAATCATGAGACAAATAATTAAACGTAATGGCAACTGCATAATTTACCTATACATCCACCAACTGAATAAAGAATTTGCCTTCAGTTATTTGTGTTGGGAAGGAACATTTTCCCTCTTTGTTTTCTCTTAGCTCTCAGCCTGAGAGATCTGGCTTACTTGTTTAAACTGTTCTTTGCACAGCAACAGAAGAGAATATTGAACAATGATCATTTTCAAATTGCCTGGTTGGCAGTTTCTAGATCTCTGGATTTACAACTGCTTTCAAATTCACTCAGCTGCATTTGATAAGGCTGCATTTTGCTCAGAACTCATCTTTAAATGCCTAATTGAAATTGGTCTACCAAATCTGTTTCATTTAGCTGAGCCGATATATCCTTCTCTCAGTCACTGCAAGGTAACAGACCAGATCATGAACACTTAGCAATGATAATAGTGACATTCCTCTTTTGGGTAAGGGGAGGGGTGTTAATTTTTCTAAAACATTGGCATACACCAGTTAGGCCTTTATGGTAATCAGTCCTGGTTGTCCTAATATATGTGAAGCTTCATGACATTGTGATAATATATTTAGAGGCACAGATGTCACATAAAGAGAGAGACCAGAATATCTGGTACCATTTTGAGAATGGTAAGTGTCGGAAAAAAGTTTTTCCATCTGCCTGACCATCTACAGCTTTTACCAAGCTCTTCCAATAATAATATCATTTTAAAAATTCTGAGATTTTAAGACAGCAATATAAATGCATAGTATCTGAAAGGAGCTTTACGAACATATTTTTGCATGATATGCTCTCCATGTGATGTTCTTGTTTCTTGATTCAATCACACAAGAACAATGAAGCCAACCCCTAAATTGATGGTTCAGCTGTATTAGAGACATTAGTTTCCCCTATTCATTTCCCAGGTTTCTTCAGCAACAGATATTAAGCAGAGGGGAAAAGAGAAAGCATGACCAAGCTTCTGTTCACCATATTTCAGGGAAATTAATAATGGAGGTATTTGGAGGTGGGATTTTGCTTATTTATTTTTATAGCTCCTTTATCAATTGTGTGCACAGAAAAGTGGATTATGGTATTACAGACAAACAAATTAAATGACTTAAAGATAGAGCATTATCTTTAAATCATAGTTATTAGAAATGTCATAACAGAACAAGCAGCAGTCTTTTCAAATGAAAATGTGTGTCCTGGAAGTCTAATTCTGTTTTCTATATAAAGAACATTACAGCTAGTTTTATTCAATTTTTGAAAGCACTGTGCCCATTATGAATAAAATATGCTCTGCCCACTCAGCTGATGACATGAGCTACTAGAAATGCCAGTGAATGAAAGGAGCTGATAAAGTCCTTTCCCTGGTATCACAACTCTGTATTTCTTAGAACCAAACCAATGCTTTTAAAAAATGATTTGCATTATAATTAATTACTTGTAACCTCTCTTTAAATGTGTAGAGAAACTGATCTTCTGAGGCAAGGGCTTGTAAAATTAACTTAAATTTGGGGTTTTTTTAATTAGCTAAAATATTTAGCAGGAGGCAAACCCAATTAATACAAAGGGAGCTAAGGGCACAGATTCAGAGAAATGAGGTTTCTTCAACTTGTTTTGTAAATTTATTAAGAGATCGGGCATACAAAGACAAGCATTCATTCACAAAAACTCAGGAATAAAGCAAGTTAGCATGGAATAGATATGAGGCTTTATAATGGTGAAATTATCTGTCTGGTGTGCTCCTGAAAGATTGATGTGGAGTTGGATTTGACCAGAAAAAGGGACGGGAACATGGAACAAGTTGGAGCTGGACCAGAATTCAGAGTGCTATAGTGTCAGCAGGAATTCTAAACAGAAACACTTAACCAGAATTTTGATAGTCCTTTTATAGGCTGAAAATAGCCTGGGGTGAGGGTTCATTGCTATATATCAAAGGGGCCAGATTAACATTGTAAAAGTTTCCTCGAAGTAGGTAGCTTCCAGAGGGGGGCAATGGGTCTTATCCATCTTGTGGCCAAAATTCATCCAGGCTGTAAATCCTCTAGCTTCCTTGTCTCCTGAATCTTTCTGTTTACAACTCCTGAAACTTGTTGTTTGATCTGCTAATGAGTGCAGGGGTCTATGTGACCATCTAACTCCAAGTGCCTACATGACCAACTCACCTTATGGGTGCATGGCAGCAACTGTATTTCCATTTTAGGGTCCTGTCAGAAAGCATGCATACACACAGAGCATGGAAAACGCTCAGCTTCTCATAATAGGCTGTCCTCCTGTACATCAACAATGACTTGTAAAATAAAAAGAATAAAATGTCCTTACTCTTTATTTAAATTACTGGTATATAAGGTATTAGTCACATACTTATGAACATTTTTTCTGTTGCTCCTGTGTAATTCATACACAAAAAATAAAGACTTACAAAAGTTATGTGTTAAGACATACTTTTTTTTTTTGCTCTTCTCTACAGTTCCTTGATATACACAAATGTTGCACCAAAAACAGTCTGAAAAATATACACCATTACAATTCACTACAACTCACAAAAATGAGTTTCAGGTTGATTGTCTTATGATTGTTGAGCTCAGTATCTGGAAGGTCAGTAGAAAGGAAACATGACAAATTTACAAATTGGTTGATATCAGAATTTCACTTACTAATTTATTGCTGTAGGTATTTTTGCCTCCTGCTTAGAAATGGCTGACAGAGAAGGATCAGAAAGTTATTTATGCTGAGAGTCTAAATCAAAACTCTATACTTGTCTCTTAGGAAATTGCTAGACCAAATACAGTTGGCCCTCTATTTTCACAGGGGATCTATTCCGGACCCCCACCCCCTGCAAAAACTTGCCAATATTCAACTGACCATAGGCTTGAATGGGGCACACCCCCATGGGCACCCACAGGGGCGCATCTCAATTGATTTTAGTGGAGGTTGCCCCTCCATGAATATTCAAAACTGCAGACCTCAAATCCACGAGAACAGAGGGCGACTGTAGATGAAAACAAAAACAAAATCCTAAAAAAACTATGCAGCACTTTTGAGTACCTTCCAAACCCTTTCCTTCCTATTACCTTTTATGTCTTTCATGCACAACTTTCAACCCTACCAACTGATATATGGGTGGGTTATGGTGGGGGCGGGAGAGTGTTAAATTACAAACAGAGAATGACAGGAAAAGAACAACATAATGCAAAACTACAGCCAGAAAAAAAAATACCACGATGCTATGGTTCAAATTGGTCATGTCTCTATTGGGTGAAATAAATTAATGTGATTCTCCTCCTCCACAAATATATATATATATATATATATATATATATATATATGCATATCGATTTGAACATTCTGCCACTGCATTCATAATGAAAATTCACCCATCCAAAGCCTAGTATTCTATTCATTCTAATAGGAGTATACCTCCTAAAGCATATATATAATAGTGAGGAAGCTATTCATTGGAATTGTGAGGGAGGAGAAGATTACAGTCATCTTTTTCTATGGTGTGGTTGTAATCTCACTCTTCCGCATGAATAATTACACTTTTAAAGGAACATGTTAATTGTTTTTACCTGAATGATCACCTGAATGAACAACCATTTTTCATTTTCTCTCTGATTTTAGGGCTCTATATTGTCATCACATAAGGACTGTGATATTTCAAGGGACATCTAGCCAGATATAACATTCCAGCTTTGTCGCAGTGATTCTTAAATTACTACCACAGATTGGATGACACTCTTCCAAATGACAACCTAGCTCAGACTCCTTATGGAAACAAACATTAACAAACATAAAACTCACAATCAAGTTATTTTGCATTATTGTGTTATGAAAACATATTCTGAGCATCATTTTGATGGTATTTTCAGATATCGCAGGGCAGAATGAAACAAGGGAGAGAGGGTGAAGATTTATTATGCATCTGGAAACTGTGGGAGAGTCATTGATGTTTTTATTTGGAAGAAGGTCATGAGGAGGGCATCATAGAGCCAATGAAATGAAGGCCCAGATGGTGAGATCTTCATTGAAGAGTAATCTGCATTTCAACAAACGGAGAAACAAGAGTCAGAAATCAAGATGAGGTTAGCAGGCCAGCAAGGAGGAGCACAATACTGTAAATCACTTCTATAATCGTTTTTCAGGAGAGAAAATGGGGACCATCTTCATGACATGATGATAATGTCAATAGCTAGAGGGAACAGCCTGGCTTCATGGTGCATACACATTTTTAATTTATGCATAAACATATTCATTTACCAAGCTAAGCCTGCACTGATATTGTAAGTTTCATCTTAGCTACCTTCACCAGAAGAAAGAGTCAGGAAAACTAATTTGACATGAAACTTGATCTGCTTGTACAATAATTTCAGTATCTGATGCTAGCTATAGAATTCAACTGTTTTTGTCACAGGAATATGCAATATGTTCAGCCTGAACCAAAACCATTGGGAGCACAGTTTTCACTAATTATCTACCATGCTCGATGGAAGGGGATGGAGAACCCCTTTGCATACACAATATTCACCCACATTCTGTAAAACAAAAATCCTTTGAGAACTAAGATAAATAAGTACAGCTCCATAGCCAGGATCACCTGCAGGAATCATTGCCCCATGGACACAAAGTGCCTTTTTGGCAGAAAATCCAGATTGTTCCTTTTGTGTGCCAAAGATCCCCCTGCTGAGCTATAAGACATCCAAGTAGCCATGAGTGTATCCAATAAAAACAAAGCAAAATCATCAGTCATTCTACAAATTAATCTGCAACCCAAAGCTAGTTTGCAGCTACTAAATATGATGGTTATTATAAATATCCTAACATTCATTTTATATACATAATGGGTCACCTCTGTGTACATTTGTATGTGTCATGTATCACAATTTCTCTCCCAAAGCTTGGAGCTTAAGTAATGCTTCATTTACAGCATGAAATCTAAAATTGAATAGCTTTCTAAGGCTCCACTTGTGTCAGGGGGAGATGTGCTCCCTTCTCTCTGCTTTTGTTTAATCTTAATGGTGTTAAATCTTTTTTCAACTGAAAGCACACCTTCAGCTTCATTTTTACTGCAGCCATAGCTCTCAAACAGAATGTCACCAAATATATATACATATTTATTCATTATGTGGGAAACTACATTATTCAAGGCACTGACTTTACAGTCATCCAAGCCAAAGGGGTTTAGGCTGAAAACTAAATGAATTTTGCAAGTGAAAGCAGCACTGTTAAAATCATATATTGAAAGGATTCTGTCTTAAAAAGGTATTCTGGAGAACCATTAATGCCTTCTGCTGCAGGGAGCAAGATTCCATGGGACTTGTATTACACCCTTTTGGCAGAGAGATGCCCATCTCAAAGGTTTAGACAACCACCGCAAACATCAGGAACATAGAGTGTGATTCAAAGGATAAGAATACTTCTTGCATATGGTGACTTACTGAACCTGGTAAATATGTGTGGCCAGACTGCAGCTTGTGTAGTTTCTTTTTTAAAAAAGTAATTAGTTACCATTTCAGTTCCAGGTCCACAAAACAGTTACCACTGTATCTACTAATTTTTAACTTTTCTCTTTCTCTGAATTAACTAAGGGCTGGCCTGGAGTCAGAGATGGGGGACGTTTTCACACTGGCCTTTTTGAGGACACTAGCCGGCCTCCCGCCGGCCTCATTCCGGCGCCATTTCCCGTGTGTTCAGACACACGCGGCGGCAAACCCCGCCCCTTCCGGTGTCATCCCTGCTTCCGGCCGGCTTTTGGCTCCGTGTGTTCAAACACACGGAGCCCTAAGTCCGGCCTCACTCCGGCAGCGGCAAACTAATTCCTGGCTAACTCCGGCTTCAGGTAATTCCGGGTGGCAAAAGGAATTAGCCTGCCGCCGCCGGAGTCATTCCGGTGTCAGCGGCACAGGGTCCAGCCGGCTTTAGGAGAAGGGCTCCAGCCGGCTTTAGGGAGCCCAGTGTGAAAACGTCCAGGGTGCGGCAGCTACATGCCGGCTGCCCCAACCCCACGCTGACGCTGTCCTGATGCCGCGTGCTGCTACGCACGGCACGTGGCATCAGGATGCCCTTCCAGTGCAGCATTTTGATGTGCTGCACCAGAAAGGGTGCTAAAGAGCCATGCACCAGCTCTTAGGCCAGCCTTTTGCCACCCCTGAAAGGAGCGGCATTTTGCCACTCTTTCAGGGGCGACAAAAGGGAGGATTTGGGCTGCGGCATGCAGTTGCCGTAGCCCCAATCTGTGGCCCAGAGCCATCCGTCTTCATAGCCCCTACATTAGTTGATTTCATCACTTTTAAAAAGGTGAAACATGAATGGAATGCACATGAGCATGAGCCAGCTCCTGACCCATGTGATACCCCTCCTCCACCATTCAGTAATGCCACAAACCCATCATTATAAAAGCAATTAAAACTTACAGCACAAAAAAGAGAAGTCATACCTTGCTGAGTTGTCATTCTAAAGTAACTTAGGGCCTTTGCAGACTGCCAGAAATAGTGCAAATTGAGTCCACTTTAACTGCCCTGGCTCAGTGCTAGGAAATCTCAAAGTGCTAGGATTGATCTCAAAGGGGTGGGGTATAAATAAATTTTATTGTTATTTATTATCATGGGAACTGTAGTTTATTGTGGCACCAGAGCTCTCTGACAGAGAAGGCTCAATGTCTCAGAAAAAAATACAATTCCCGTGATTCCCTAACACTGAGCCAGGACAGTTAAAGTGGACTCAATTTGCACTATTTCTAGCAGTCTGCAAAGGCCCTTATGCCGCCTCAAGTTGGGGATGGGAAATATCTGGAAATGCCAAGTTTTGTTCTTTTACAACCCAACTGTATTTCTGATATCCAGATGACATTTTCCTTGTTTCAATATATTCCCAGTGAACTCCTGGTACTACACAAAACCTTTATTCCCACTCCCTAGAGAAGGTAGAATTTAGCTAGCCCTATAGACAACCAATAGGGATGGAGAATTCAACAGCCAGTTAGATTCCAGCTATGAAGATAAGAGGGACAGGTAGAATCTGTTGGTGGCAGTTATGGTTGTTGGAATTGCAGTGAGAGTGGAGGATTGTGGGAGAGTCTGAAATTGAAAGACTCTGAGATAACAGAAATCTGGAAATCTAATTTATTATTGTGCGGGATACAATAGCCTTGGTGACTGAGTTAGATATAAGAATTGCCCAAAGAGAGACAGGGAAGTCCTGGGGTGGTTAAAGAGTATATGTGAAAAAGAAGAGTTTAAGTAGCAAGGAAAACATATGGTTGGAAACAGTTGTTCCTTAAGTAATGTAAGTCACTACTAAGTCTAAGAATAAAAGAGTGCAAATGTAACTAAGGACCTTTGCAGACTGCCAGAAATAGTGCAAATTGAGTCCACTTTAACTGCCCTGACTCAGTACTAGGGAATCATGGGGACTGTAGTTTATTGTGGCACCAGAGCTCTCTGACAGAGAAGGCTCAATGTCTCAGAAAAAATACAATTCCCATGATTCCTTAGTACTGAGCCAGGACAGTTAAAGTGGACTCAATTTGCACTATTTCTAGCAGTCTGCAAAGGCCCTAAGGCTCTTTACAGACTGCCAGAAATAGTGCAAATTGAGGCCACTTTAACTGTGCTGGCTCAGTGCTAAGGGATCATGGGAACTGTAGTTTATTGTGGCACCAGAGCTCTCTGGCAGAGAAGGCTCAATGTCCCAGAAAAAAAATACAGTTCCCATGATTCCCTAGCACTGAGCCAGGCCAGTTAAAGTGGCCTCAATTTGCACTATTTCTAGCAGTCTGTAAAGGCCCTATGTAACACAAGTAAAAATTATAATAACTTCATATCAATTGTACATTGTACAATTTTATTTTCAAATAAACTTCTTTTATTGTTTGATAAAGGTTGAACTATGAGCCATTGCCCATCCCACCGGGGGTGGAGGACCCATTAAAATGGTCCGCCCTCGGAGGCTAATGGAACCAATTGGATTCCAGAAAGCCTTGGAGGGTTTCTTGGTTGGTAAAGCTGATGACCCTGTCGAAGCCCTGGTCAATACTTGGAACACCAATCTCACCAGAGCTATCGCCATGATTGCTCCCAAGCAACCTTTCCAACCTGCTCCAAATCATCATCCCTGGTTCACAGAAGAACTTAGGAAAATGAAGCGCGTTGGACAATGACTAGAGTGCACCTGGCGGAAAACTTGACTCTTATCTGACAAGACTCATCATAGGAAATTTCTTCATTCCTATTAAGAGGCAATACGGGCAGCGAAGAAGTCTTTCTCCTCTGCCCATATTGCGTCTGCGGAATCTCGTCCAACAGAACTGTTTAGGGTGGTGAGAGAACTGTCACAGGCTCCACCTGTGCAGAACCCTTTACTTAACCCGACAACAGCCTGCTGTGACACTTTTAACAGCTATTTTGCAGATAAAATCTCTCAGATAAAAGCTGACTTAGATGCTGGGATTACAACAGAAGTGACTGATGAAGTGTCCAGTAAACCTGTTTATGAGATTAAACTGGATCAATTTGAGTTGGTGAGTACTGATGATGTGGACAAGATCCTTGGAAAAATAAGGAAGATGATGTGCTCTCCCAATCCCTGCCCATCATGGCTGGTCGTCCAGGGGGGTGATGCCTTGATGACCTTTCTTAAGAGGGTCATCAATGCATCCCTTAGGGAAGGAGTTGTTCCATTAAGCCTAAAGGAGACGGTCATTAGACCACTCCTGAAGAAACCTTCCCTGGACCCTCTGGATATAAAAAACTATAGACCAGTCTTGCATTTACCATTCCTGAGCAAGGTGATTGAGCGAGCCATCACCTTTCAGCTCCAAGTGATCTTAGATGAAACAGATTTTCTAGATCCATTTCAAACTGGCTTCAGGCCTGGATATGGAGTAGACACGGCCATGGTCACTCTGGTACATGACCTTCGCCTGAGCATCAACAGGGAAGCATGACCCAGGTGGTGCTTTTGGACCTCTCAGAGGCCTTCGATACTATAGATCATAACATCCTTTTGGAGGTCCTGAGAGAATTGGGAGTTGGAGGCACTGTTCTTTAGTGGTTCCACCCCTTTCTCTCGGGCAGATTCCAGACGGTGGTACTCGGGGACAGTTGCTCATCAAAAACGGAGCTAAAATATGGCATCCTTCAGGACACCATTCTGTCCCCGATGTTATTTAAAATTTATATGAAGCCACTGGGAGAGATCATCAGGAGACATGGAGTGGGATGTTACCAATATTTTGATGATACTCAAATATACTGCTCCATGTCTCAGTCAGCTGCCATGATGGCAGATGGCAGTTCTTCCCTCAATCAATGTCTCAAAGCAGTAATGGACTGGATGAGGAAAAACTGACTCAAACTGAATCCAGACAAAATGGAGGTACTTACGGTAGGGGACCCCAAACCAGAGATTGGGTTGCGACCACCAGTTCTGGATGGGGTCACGCTCTCTGTTAAGGACTGTGTCTGCAGTCTGGGGGTGCTCCTAGACTCGTCGCTTCACATGACAGATCAGGTGAATGTGACAGTCAGGAGCGCCTGTTATTAGCTTTGGCTGATACACCAGCTGCGCCCTTTCCTGGAAGTAAGGGACCTAGAAACCGTAGTACATGCACTGGTAACCTCACGACTCGACTTCTGCAATACACTGTACATGGGGCTACCCTTATACCTAACTCAGAAACTGCAACTAGTACAAAACATGGCAACCAGGTTGATCACTGGTACATCGAGAAGTGATCACATTACACCGATTCTAAAATCTCTCCACTGGCTGTCTATTGGTTTCCGAGCACAGTATAAGGCAGGGGTAGGGAACCTTTCCCCTTTAAGGGCCGAGGGACTTCAGCTCCCAGAATCCCAGGAGCTATTGGCCCAGGAGCTATTGTTAAGGAAAAAGCAACATGGGATATACAGTAATAGAAATAAAAATATGTATGTGAATGTCAAAGTGACTAAGCAGGAGCAATCAGGAAGATACACAGGTGAAAAGATAATATAATTAAGAAGCCTTGAGAGCCAAGGACAAAGTTATAGAAGGTATATTGAGAACACCTGTGATAGATTGCAAACACCTGAGACTCATTAAGTGGTCAAGGTAAAGTGATGAAACACTTGGGTTGGTCTTAGGTATGGGATGATCTATGTGGACCAATCAAGATGTATGTACACACCCACTGGGTGGAAACTGACTGGTGGGTGGTGTCTAACAATGGCTATAAATTGCAATGTTTGCTAATGTACATTGTGGAGTAGTGATTGGTAGGGCATATAGTATTTATGTATATAGTAGAATAAAGTAGATCTTTTATATAAGACTACTGAGTTGTCTGGTGTCTTGAGGGAAGATACAAGAGCCAGAAGAATCCTGGAGAAGTTTGAAGACATCTCAGGAAGAAGAGTGAGAAGGCTTGGAGAGTTTGTCAGGGTCTTCAGCCTATTCTCTGAAACTCTGCTGCTTGGGAAAGAAGCATCAACCACTGATCAAAGCTGGTCAGCTCTGCTGCATAACAAGGTGGTGAGTTAGAGCCAGAGGTGAAGAGCTACAACTCCCATCATCCCTGACACTATTGGCCAATATGGCTGAGGCTTCTGGGAGCCGAAGGCCCTCGGCCCTTAAAGGGGAAAGGTTGCCTACCCCTGGTATAAGGTGTTGGTAATGACCTTTAAAGCCCTACATGGCTTGGGCCCAGCTTATCTTAAGGATCTCCTTCTTTCATATAATCCACCTCTTTCCCTCAGGTCCTCTGTGAGGA
Organism: Phrynosoma blainvillii; assembly: GCA_026167975.1. NCBI lineage: Eukaryota > Metazoa > Chordata > Lepidosauria > Squamata > Phrynosomatidae > Phrynosoma > Phrynosoma blainvillii. The sequence continues at coordinate 82,808,576 of JANUYF010000002.1, forward strand.
AGTTTCTTCAATCAACAAGAACTAGATTGACTGCAACCTCCCAGAGGACATTTTCCACCACTGCTCCCAGACTCTGGAATGCCTTGCCAGAAGAGATCCGTCAGATATCCAGCTTAGATGGCTTTAAAAAAGCCATCAAGACAGACCTCTTCTGGCAGGTTTATCCAGAATAAATCTAACTCAAGATCTAATCCTCCCCCAGTAGTTGCTTCTTTTTTGCTTCTTTTTTCTTAATATGGCCTTGCCCACTGGGTTTGACTAGCCTCCGATGTAACCTGGAAATTGTTTCACTGTTTATTGTTATTGGTGTTTTAAATTAGATTTTAATACTGATGCCGATTTAATGTATTTTTAAGCGAGGGGTTATATGTCTGTTATAATGTGTGGGTTATAATTTTAATGTAAGCCGCCTTGATAGCCTCGGCTAAAGGCAGGATAAAAATAATTTATTATTATTATTATTATTATTATTATTATTCCAAGAAACACTTGTCCAGAATTTTAAAACAGAAACACACTACTAAACCTTTCCCATTATAAGTCGTACCCAAGAGTGCTAATAAAAAGAGTGACAGAAGTGGGTGGAAAAGGCCCTGGTACTGTTCTGAAAGAAACACAGTATTATTAAATAAAGTGGTCATGACAAAATTGATGGCAGTGGTGGGATAAGAAAACCCAGGGTTGCCATCTTAAGGAAAGTAATAAGGTGAAGGAGTGTTACCTTCACAGGTTTATTTTAAACCTAGTGTATTCCAAGATGAAAAGGACTGATATCCATCTGTGTGTTTTTATTATCGTTGATCTACTAAAGTTAGCAGCCTAAGTAGGCATAGCTATTGTTTCCAGGACACAGATTCAACAGAGTTTGGGCAAGGGAAAGAAAAAACAAAATAATCTTAATTCTTAACTAGTGTACATTGAAAAGCCCTCTTTTGATAAATGTAATTCCTGAATAATAATAACAAAATACTTAGTGAAAAAGGATGAGAATCAGTTTCTGAATTGTTGCATGATGCTAGATATGACACATGATCAGTGGAAGAGAGTAGGGAAAGGAGGGGAGGGAAGAAGAGAAAGAAATCTATGATATTTCAAGAAAGATGATAGATGAAAGAGCAGAAAAACTTGAATATTCAGGGACAATCAAAACAAAACTAACTGGAAATTCTCAATTATTTCAGACAGTATACAGAGCCCATTGTTATACCTTCCTTATTGGGGGAAAATCATTATTTAAAGTAGCTCAGTTTTTTTTTAGCTTTATATTAGTTTGGCTTTAAAAGAACTTGAGAAAAGGTAATACAATGGGGCAGGAAAAATTATGATACGAAGAAAGAATTTAATTTTGCCAAATTCCATACATTAAACAGCTCATGCCCATATAAATTTGGTAGAATTATCAACTATTTGAACAGGAATGGAAATATAGAACTACTCAGTACCTCCAACGCATTCCAAACCAAGCTCTGATGGCTAACAAATCACATGGCAGCATTTTTTGTCAAGTAGTTGCAAATACATTAATGATTTTTCTCTGCACCATACCTGTAGATTCACAATAGCAACAGAGACATAACTAAATTACTTCCTCCATTCAAATAACATTCACTTATATTTGTGCTGTGGTAAACAGCAACAAGTGGCAAGGAGGCCTTCTGAAGTACAGAACTGACATTTTCCCATTAAAATTGACTGTGATTCTATGCATGGTATATTGAAAAATATTTGTTTTTTCCTTAACAATCCTACTGAGGACTTTGAACATCCTGAGTATCAAGAAATAAAGCAATTAAACTTTTAGTAGCATTTGAGATGCACATGTATTTATGGTATTTTACAGAGATAAACCCATCATATTCACAGGCCCGTGTCAAGCCTTCCATTCATAAATAGATTCTCATAGAATCATAGACTTGGAGGGGGCCCTATGGGCCATCAGGTCTAACCTCCTGCTCAGTGCAGTATCTTCAGCTCCCCAGCAGGTAGCTGTCCAACCTTTTTTAATAAATAAATAAATAATAACCAGAAAAGGAGACCCTGCCACCTCTCTAGGCAATTGGTTCCACTGCTGAACTGCTCTCACCCAGACATTTCTTCTATTGTGCAATTGAAATCTACCCTTCTGTAACTTAAAACTATCAGATCTAGTTTTACCTTCTCAGGCATCAGAGAACAAGTCTGCATCTTCCTCTTTGTGGCAGCCCTTGAGGCAATTAAAGAGTGTGCTCATGTCCCCCCTCAGTCTTCTCTTCACCAAGCTGAACATTTCCAGCTGCTTCAATCTCTCATTTGTTTTGTTCTCCATACCTCTTATCATCCTCATTGCCCTTCTCTTAACCTGTTACATCAGCTTCTGGGGGGGAGGGGAATGGCTTGCTCTCTTGCTGCCTTTTCACAAAGGACTTTAACATTTGGACTACTTTTCTCAAAAGAGGAAGCCCCTTTAACATTTGGACTAGTTAAAGGGACTTCACCTTTTGGAAAAAGGCAGCAAGAGAGCACTGATGTATGCCATTTCCACCCTTTGAAGCTGATGGCGGTGTTGCTATGTGTTGGTATGGCAATAGCAAGTAGGTCACACCAGAAAAGCCGCATCTAAAGATGATTTATTTTCCTTAGAGTTTTGCAGCAGTTAGTCCAAACGCTAGCAAAGGTCATGAAGTAAGGGGGGGGAGGCAAAACATCTGAAATGAATTCCTTTTAAATCATCTTCAAAATGCTTCTGTAAACTGGTAAATTGTAATCTACTTCACAAATGCAACTCATTTGTGTGAGTCATATGACAAGTGTTCTCTAAATGCTAACAGCAGAACAGATAAAACATTTAGAATTTTTTCAATGGAAAATCTAAGATTATGAAAAGAAATTAGCTACCAGTCCCCTTTTTCCTCTTGTCCCTCATAATATTATTCCAGAAATTTTTCTTTGCTACAAATTGTGCTGTTTTCTTGTTTACTTATTTGCACAAAGAGTCGGTAGTGATCTTTTTAAAAAAAGGCAGAAAGAGAGAGTTCCTGCTGAACAGTATATGGGAATTTAAATTCGTTGTATGACCTTTTAGATCTTTCACCACCCTGGTTAATGTATGACAGTGATTATGTTTTATAGTTTGCTAGATATGATTCACAAAGGTTATGCAGACAGCACATTTTAAAGTAACCCCATTTGATAACACCCAGCATATATGACATTTTAATCAACTCCAGCCTTCTTAATGGAACTGCAACAGCACCTGCCCCTCAGGCTGCTGGGCTCTGCAGGAAAAAGACAAGAAAGTGCTAAGAATGGATTGCCATAAGGCAGCAAGATCTCCACTATTGGTCTTGAACCCTAACCTGCAGTAATCATAGAAAGCACACTGTGAAAGTAATGCAGTTTTACATAGTTGAAGGTCACCGTTCTGTTCCGTGACAGCACAAGGTGTTGTAGAGATGCTGGCATGAAGGCAGCAGTCTAAATGAAGATGAGGTGAGTTTACTTTTTCTTAGCTGAGAGACATAGTTGGAGAAAAAAAGGCCAAAGAAGAAACAGGGCCATCTAGTGTGCTTCAACTTCAAAACCAAGGCAGATAGAACAATTGGATAATAAAGCTCTCATCCTATAAATCCTTCCTAGGGAGTAACTAAATTCAAAGACATTTACTTCTGAGTAGATACGCACAGGATTGCACCATAAGTAGTCCCACTCCACAAACAAATAAATCACATATTTTTGAATAGCATATCCATATAGCTAAAGGTAAAATGTCAGTGCATAGATGAAAAATTAATTAAAAATGTGCAAAAAGTCAAAATTAAATAAGATGAACTTGCAGCAATCTTTTATTATTATTATTTTACATAAAAGAGACAATTTATTTTTGTTTGTTGCAGAGGAAAGATTCCTAAGTCTATCTGGATGAAGCAAAAATATACTAACATGAGTTTTTCCGCTCAGAATTTGGCTTCTTCCACCATCCTTTATCTCTAGAATATATCACAGCACAGTAGGGAATAGAAGCACCCTGAAAATGGCTCCATGAACTTCAGCTGTGGCATTTTAACAAGCCTAAATGATTTAAAGTTTACACAGGGCTTGTTATTTGATTTGACACAATTAGTATGAAGAAAGCATTGCTTGAGTGCATTGAGTTGTGAACTCTTCTGGTCTGACCCATTAGAGGCTGCACTATGTACTAGACACTGCATTATTGTAGGCAGATAAGGGCATTCATTACTTTTAGCCACATCAGGGGAAAGAACATGAGGTGGGAGGCATTCAGGTAATGGCACTCTCCTCCCCAGCTTTTCATTTTGACTGTCATCCAAGCTGAATGTTTTTCTAAGCTCATGAGCTTGTAGACAATGAAGAGATAATAGGTAATATGTTCATAATTAACATATAAGAGGACAAGATGAATAGAGACTGTTCATACAGTTGCTACATTGTGCAGCCTTACAATAACAGCATTTTACCATGATTTTTTTTTAAAAAACTGTTGTTTCAAACATTAGCCTAAATTTAGATTTTAAGAAACTCAGACCTTCTTTGTGCTCTTAGTTGGGATTTGAAAGTGATTATATCTAGCATCTGTTTTCATGCAAAGACATTGAAAGAAGTCAGCTCAGATTTGTCCTTTCAGGAGGTCCAGCTGTATTCTCCTTATAAACCACTGGACATAAATTATAAGAGCTTTATTTGGCATCGCTTTGAGATGTCTTTCTGTCTGTCTACCTCATAATACCACAGACATGTATATCCCCAAAAATCAAAGCAACTGATAAAGCATTAATGCAGGAATTAATTTTAGAGAAAAGTCTTGTGAAGATACTTTATAAAAGAGTCAGGGAAACAGCCACAAAACTCTCCTGCTTTCAGAACCTTTTTCTATTTAGTCCTGTTTAGGAAGACATAAAGATAAGTACTTCCCAGATATGAACACTTAAAGCCCTAGAAATAAAATCACAATAAATGAAATTCATTCATTCATACCTACAGACATTTATTTAATAGCCCATTTTGTACGATTATGAGAACCAAGGCAGCTTACATATTAGAATAAAACAATATATTTTTTGTTTTAAAATTTAAAAAAAATAAATGGGAAAGCAGAATATTTTCAACAGTTTAAAATACATATAAAGCATAAAAGGAAGGTACAGCACAACCCGTTAGAAGATGCTTATGTCACAACCAAATTTAGACTAAAAACCTGTTTAATAATAATAATAGGTCTTTGCTTACTGGCAAAAAGAGACCAAAGAGGGAATTCAGCTACCCTCCCATGGGGGGAGTTTTAAGAAGATATTCTTACATGTTTTCACCAAGTGTACCTGTGATGAAAGAGAGAGAAAGCCCTTCACCAAATATGTTAAGGATTGGAAAGTCTTGTGCAAGTTTGTACTGTCTTTTGGATAGTCTGGGCCCAAACTGTATAGGAGTAGCACTGCTGGTCACTACTATATAATACTGTTGCTACCTGTTCACCTTTCCATTTCAACCTGTACACAGCTGTTGAAGTCCCAATAAGTAAGTCACCATGAATTCTTGGGAAATAGCAGGCCCTTTCCTCCCCAACTCTCCTCTAAACTGAAACTTTGCAAGTGCAAGAGCTTCCTTAAGGATTTCACATCCATTGAGCTAGACCACATTGATCATTGGAGTTACGCCTAAAGAATTAACTCTTTAATTGGGCATTTGTTGAATGAGGTCTCTGAAACAGACTGTGTAAGTAATGTTATTTGCTTACCTATTTGGGAAATAAAGAGACCAGAGACAAGAGCTGCCTTGTGAACAGGGCCACTTTATTAAACCATAACCTATTTAGCTGTTTCTTTCTTAATAACTGTAAAAAAAGGGGGGGGGAGCAATCTGAGATGGGAGTACCTGAGGTAGGTGGTCTTTCTCCAGGCCACCTCCATGCTTTCCTTGGGCAAAACATTTGAGCCCCAAGGAAAACCCAGTCTTAGATTGCTCCCTGCCTGGCCTGTACAGAAAGCCAACTTGTGTAGCTATGGACTTCTCTAGGGGAATTTTAATAATGGGCTGAGCTACAAGCAGCCCTCTGGAATTGTTTCCCACCTGTATACTGAGATGTTGGAACAGAGGACTACAGAGACAGACTTCTTCCTATGAATTGTATTTTATTGAGGGGAAAACACACAGCAATGCAAGCACACACATACACATGCACACAAGAGCTAAGGAATAAAGAGGTAAGATTTGGGATGGAAAAGGCTTCACTAAAGGGATAATTACCATCAGCATGGTGGCTCCTTAAACATACAGTCTCATGGCTGGAATTGGGACTCAGCTACTGGGATTGCTCAGAAGGCAGTGTGAGTCAGAACTAGTAGGAATCCAGAGAGACCTGGGGTCCCCCTGCACTCCATATTAGCACAGGAAAACAAAAGAAATGTGAGTCCTTTTATAAGGCAAAACTAGCCTCAAGGCAAAGACATGTGCTCCACATCAAAGCACCGAATCTGCATGGGAAAGATCACTCAAGATAGAGATCTTTGATGTGGGGATAGCTGTAAATTGGCACTGTCCAGCTTGAGGTGCAAAACATCTTGGCTGTAAATCACCTGGCCTTCCTGGAATGTGAAGTGTGAATATTTCCTCATTACAACTCCCAAATTGCCTGTGATCTGGATTTTGAGGCTCTTGGATACTTGACCAGGTGCTATAAACCTCATGGCTGTGAGGGTCCATTCATGGTCACGATAGGGGTAGGACACACCACAAAATTGGTCATTATTCATAACAGTCCCCCCCCCCCGGAAACCTCTATGGTGAGTGATCACGAGACTAAGATGGTTTCCAAATTTGTCTTTGCCAAACAATTTTGGAGTGTGAATTTGAGAAGTCTAAACCGGGGCTCTGGGAATATCTCCATTAGTGAAACACATTTGTTGGACTTGGAATGTTATTTGGTCACACCAGCAAACAGGAGAAAAACTAATTGAGCCATCCTACACACACATTCACACCATAACAATAAAACAATAAAGTTGTGAACATACCAATGAGCAAATGTAAATGTCAATCAGTTTTGCTTCCTCCAATGAGGACCGTGGGAAATGTATTAAAAGGTTATATAAAAGATGCACAACCAGCAAGCATTAGATGTACAAAAGACCTGTCAACGTAGACCATATGGCAAATGACACAAGAAAATAAAGCAATATATACCATGAAAGATGTAGCAAATGAACATGTGAGAAGCGGGTATTAATAAAACTCAATAATCATGCCAATGTATAACTTGTAGCAATGCAACATGAATGTAAAATGACACAAGCAATGGAGGATGTGGGCATAAAACAATATCCATAATTAGCATTTATGTCTTAAGGTGTACTGAGTTCATGAAGATGGACCGCAGCAGAAAGAATGTCTATAATGAGGGCATGAAAGCATCACTGACATACAGGGAACAATTCCTTAACAGGCAGTATCCATGGATGAAAGTGGAACAATGCGTCTGTGTGAATGAACTGCGCTTGCATGTCGCAACATCTGGGTAGTGCAAGCAGTGTCCATGAGATGGCAGTATGGGGCAGAACAATACTGGAACAAGTCTAGTGTCAGGTAGTTCCATATGTGGAACAACTTGGTAACACATATTGCTTTGTGAATGCAGGCAATCAGTGAATCAGCAAGGAAGCCATCTGGAAACTGCTGTGAGACAAATCATCATGGAAATGTCACTGCTATGTGCAGACATCATCTGGTATAGCAGAAGCACCAGTCTGGAACTTGTGGGACATCTGGATCTGGTTAGAGGACATCTCTTGATGACATCTGGTATGGCACTGGAACATGGAGGACATCTGGCACCTGAATCAGCAGGAACTAGGAGTATGTCTGGAGGACACTGGCTGTGTCACCTCTAGGAACTATCAAGGTGCTTGCCTTACTTGGATCAAGTCTGGAACAGGTGGAGGCAAGATATGGGGTACCCCCTCCTTGTTATACACCAAAACTCCTGTCTGACTATTTATAAAAAACTTGCCAAAAATCCTAAACTAACTAGTAAAAAGAAAAACTTTCAAAAGGACATAAAATCAAAAGGAAGGAAGGAAAAACTTCCTTATTGTAACTATATATGTTCTCGTTTCTTATACAGTGGAAAGGAGAAGCTAGGCTTAGGGCCTTTACAGACTGCCAGAAATAGTCCACTTTAACTGTCCTGGCTCAGTGCTAGGGAATCATGGGAATTGTATCTTTTTTCTGGGACATTGAGCCTTCTCTACCAGAGAGCTCTGGTGCCAAAATAAACTACAGTTCCTATGATTTCTTAGCACTGAGCCAGGACAGTTAAAGTGGACACAATTTGCACTATTTCTGGCAGTCTGTAAAGGCCCATAGTCAAACACTCATTCTAGACTTTAGGAGAGCTCATTTCAATAAACTTAGGAAAACACTGGGAGTGATCCCATGGTCAGAAATACTATAGGAAAGGAGAGTTCAGAATGGATGGGAGTTGCTCAAAAGGGAAATACTGAAGGGACAATCTCAAACTGTTCCAATGAGAAGGAAAAATGGGAGATGTCTCAAGAAACTGGGTTGGATGAAAAAAGTAATTTCAACTCAACTAAGGGGGGAAGCAGACGGGTGGCCCTGGGCCATCCCAGGAAGCTGCGCCGTGGGACCGAGGCATCCCCACGCCTCGGTTTCTGCGGCACACCTTCGCCGCCTCTGAAAGGATCACTAAATTGGCGCTCCTTTCACAAGTCGCTGAAGGTGTGCCGCAAAAGGCTGTGCCGCATGCAAATGCTGCGGCAGGAGGTCCTCCTCGGAGTGCCGGCCGTGCGGAGGGCCGGCTACTCCGAGGACGACCTGGGGAAGGGGTTGGGGCTCCGATTGCATGGCTGCCCCTCCCCTTCCCTGCCCCCAAGATGTCCCAATTAGCCATCTGCTTAGCCCCTAAGTTTTAAACAAGAGATGTATAAGAAATGGAAAAGGGGTGAAATCACTAAAGAGGAATTCAAACAAATAGCTAGCACATGTAGGGGTTGTGAAAAATTGATGGGTTGTGATGAGCTCCATGCAGGATGCAGTCCATATAGCAAGGCTGCTTGCCCTGCAAAATCACCAACATGCAGGCAGTTCCAACAAGCCTCTAGTTTTATTGAAAAATAGCATAGGCAAAGTAAAAACTACAAAGTCCAGAAAAACATCACTTTAGCCAGGTTGGCTAACAGGAACAAAACTATAAATCCTTAATGCTACATTGTGAAAATTTGTCAAGCTACAGCATCTGCAAAAATATTAGAAAACTAATCCATGCCGTTGAAAGGTTAAAACAGACTGACTTCTTTGTCTAAGGCACAACTCCCAGCCGAACTTTTCCCCACCTCTTTGGGTGTCACCTTGCAGGTTAATTGGTTGATTAGTACATGACGTATGTCAACCAAACCCCTTGTTATTCATCTTCTACCATGTGACTTACTTTCTCAAAACAACTTTTGTTATTAAATCCTCTCTGTAAACATGAACCTCTTTCTCACGTATTTCAGCTTGTTAACTTGCCTTGTTATGACTCCTCAAACACCTGGTCTGGGATTGTTGTGCTTTAGGCTCAGAAGCAGTTTTCTCATCATAGAAAAAATACAGACACACATCTTTACATTTCAACATTGACTATATATCCCATCAAAACCTAACAGGGGTAAAGTCAGGAAAGCCAAAGCAAAGAATGAACTCAGACTTGCTAGAGCATTTAAGCACAATAAAAAGGGCTTCTTTGAGTATGTCCGTAGCAAAAGAAAGAAGAAGGAAATGGTAGGGCCACTGTGCAGAGAAGATGGAGAAATTTTAACAGGGGACAGAGAAAAGGCAGAACTACTTAACACTTTCTTTTCCTCAGTCTTCTCACAAAAGGAGAAGGGTGTTCAGCCCAAGGAAAATGGAGCAGAGGACACAATAGGGGAAATGCAGCACAAAATAAGTAATGAGGAAAGGAATACCTGATTAACCTAAATGAATTTAAGTCTCCAGGACCAGATGAACTACATTCAAGGATATTAAAAGACCTGGCAAATGTAATCTCAGAGCCACTGGCAATAATCTTTGAGAACTGCTGGAGAACAGGAGAAGTCCCAGCAGACTGGAGGAGGGCAAACATTGTCCCTATCTTCAAAAAGGGGGAAAAAGAGGGGGGAAAGAAAAAACAACTAATTGTCCAGTTAGTCTGACATCAATACCGGTAAAGATTCTAGAACAGTTCATTAAACAGAGAGTCTTTGAACATTTAGAAGGGAGCGCCATAATCACTAAAAGTCAACATGGGTTTCTCAAATACAAGCCATGTCAGACTAATCTGATCTCTCTCTCTCTCTCTTTTGATAAAATTACCAGCTTGCTAGATGAAGGAAACGCAGTAGACATAGCATATCTTGATTTCAGTAAGGCTTTTGACAAGGTCCCCCATGATATTCTTGCAAACAAGATAGTAAAATGTGGGCTAGACAATACAACTGTTAGGTGGATTAGTAATTGGTTGACTGACTGAACCCAAAGGGTGCTCAGCAATGGCTCCTCTTCATCCTGGAGAGAAGTGACCAGTGGGCTGCCACAGGGTTCTGCCCTGGGCCCAGTGCTATTCAACATCTTTATCAATGATTTGGATGAAGGAATAGGGGGCATGCCTCTCAAATTTGCAGATGACACCAAATTAGGAGGGATAACTAATACCCCAGAGGACAGGATGAAAATTCACAATGATTTTAATAGATTAGAAAGCTGGTCCAAAGCTAACAAAATGAATTTCAAAACAGAGAAATGTAAGGTACTGCACTTAGAGCAAAATAATAATAATAATAATAATAATAATAATAATAATAATGAAATGCATAGATATAAGACAGGGGACACCTGGCTATGTGTGAAAGGGATCTAGGAGTCCTAGTGGACCACAAGTTGAACATGAGTCAACAGTGTGATGCCGCAGCTAAAAAGGCCAATGCAATTTTAGACTGCATTAGTAGAAGTATAGTATCTAGATCAAGGGAAGTAATAGTGCCACTGTATTCTGCTTTCGTTGAACATTAAAAGTTGGCCATTCTAATTCACAGAGTTTTTAGCTTGCCCTTACTTTTTGATCCACTACTTATAATTCCCTTAAACTTTTCCCAATTATCCAACATACATTTTAAAGGGGTCATTTTTTGTTTTGAACTCTTTCCTCCCATTGCCGCAGTGTTCTTGGGGGCACCCTCACGCCTCGGACTTAGTAGCTACTAATATACCTATTGGTTCTAGAAGACTTGCCTGTTTAATCCCTTTTGATCCAGCGCTGGATTTTCCTCCCCTCAAGTGGTTGCTTTCAGGACCATGAACTTCGGCACAGACCGTCTGAGTCCTCCGCAGTCTGGGTGCAGGCCGGCCGCCGGTCATTAGTTGGGGCCCCTCTCAGCACACCGCCATCTGTCCCGACCAGAAGGAATCTCCTGGTCTGTGATACCCGCAGGGGTATCTCCCTGGTCATCAGTTATGGGGATCCTGGACAAGCCCCCAGGAAAATGTAGCAGAGTTACATTCACCCCAGAGTTACATTCCTAACTCCTTATATGGAGTTTTCTCTTCAAGCAAAAACAAGTAGTTGAAAGACAAAGGGAATTAGGTGAAATGTGAAGGACCCTTCTTGAAGCATGTTCAATTTTCTCTGTCTGAGCAAATTGAACTAAGCAAGCAGAAATACAGAAGCCAAAAAGCAATAGTTAATATATACTATTTTATGCTATTCTATATTCTATACTATTTCTCCTCTCACCACCTGGAATACTGTGTCCAGTTCTGGGCACCAGAAGAAGGGTGACTAAAATGGTGAAGGGTCTGGAAACAATGCCCTACAAGGAACGACTGGGTATGTTTAGCCTAGAGAAGAGATGGCTAAGAGGGAATATGATAGCCCTCTTTAAATATTTGAAGGGATGTCATATTGAGAAGGGTGCTAGCTTGTTTTCTGCTTCACCAGAGAACAGGACCCGGAACAATGGATGTAAGCTGCAGGAAAAGATATTCCACTTCAATATTAGGAGGAGCTTCCTAACAGTGAACCTGTTTGACAGTGGAACACACTCCCTTGAAGTGTGGTGGATTCTCCTTCTTTGGAGGTCTTTAAACAAAGGCTGGATGGCCATCTGTCAGGGATGCTTTGATTTTGAGTTCCTGAATGGCAGGGGGTTGGACTGGATGGCCCTTGTGGTCTCTTCCAACTCTATGATTCTATGGTTTCTACCAGCCCCATGCCTGAATGACCCAGGGAGGCTGCAATGTTATGCAACTCATCCCTGTGAGTGAACAAAAGAAACTCTTCTTCTAAGCTCAGGTAGGCTGAGCCAAGCAGCCATGTGGAAAAATGAGACATAGAATTCCAGCTGTTTGGAAAACCTAGTTTCCCCCAATACAGCTAAGTACAGGTTTCAACTTAACAAAATGCTAGGCTCTCTTCATCTGCAAGTTTTATACACTCAGAAGGAACCAAACCACTACAAAAAACAACAAGGACATTGGGTGAGAGAAAGATGAAAAACTCCTGTCTCTTAAAACCTCCACAGTTACAAGACTACCACATTTTCTGGCAGATGCCTTAAAATTCCTGAAAGGATGTTCTTTCTTGATTAGGAACAAAGGCTTTCTTTTCACTTTCCATTCTTGACTCTTAACCTCCTTTTTCCATTCACATAACTGGCTGTAATCTGTGGGAACAGGAAGATCTGACCACACCTTTTCCATCTGGAGGATTGTTCTCCAAACTTTACCAAAAGCTAATTTGTGGGGCTAAAATGTTCTCTTTAATTTCCTTTAAACTGACACAACACGATCTTCATTTTTAGCCATGCATTGGGGCTTGGATTTTAGCTTGGGCTGAGATAGTGTGACCTGACTCAAGTCTCCCATTTTTCAAACACTTGGGCTGGTGTAGACATGCCTTTATATACTTACCCCAACAATGAGTCCTCAAAGCTTAAAAGTTTAAGGAATGGAAGGAAGGGGGTTATTAAAGGAAAACGGTTGTAGGATGTGATAGCTCTTAAGATGATGGATGGGCAGACTCACACCAGGAGTCCCAGGGATGGAGAGAAGACGAGAGAGGAAGAGGGATGAGTGGGGGCATACTTCCTTTTTTGGGGGGGTGGGGGGAGAACTTTCCTCCAAACTGTTCTGGGAAACATTGGTGCAGCAAATTTGGAAAAGCCACTGTTTTGTTTTGTTTTTTAAAAAAAGTTCTTCTATAGAGAGCCGTTCTCCAAACTTCTTTTAACCCGCAACTGCACTACTGAAATTCTGGTTTAAAAGCTGATGTTTTAAATCACTCCCTGGAAAGCAGAGTAAACTTTAACCAAGGGTCTAAAAGGGGAGTTCAGGATGCAACCCTGGCAGCAGCTCTACCAACAATCACATTTGCAGTTTTTTTGTGGGTTTTTCGGGCTGTGTGACCATGTTCTATAAGAGTTTCTTTCTGAAGATGCCAGCCACAGATGCTGTGTGGCTAGAACCTGGCCACACAGCCCGAAAAACCCACAAAAAACTATGGATGCCAGTCATGACATTCACCTAGAGCTAGCCCCTTTTTGGCCTCCTAAGGGGGAAGGACAACCAGGGAAAAACTAGCTTGCCTGACAAAAAATGTTTTGCACAGGGCTTCTTGGTGGTGCCTGAGCACCCTTCCCTTTCTGGAGGATTAACTTTCTAACTGTCAGTTTTCCATGACACAGTGGTCTGCTTCAAGTTCCAACATGGAGATGAAGTGGGTTTGCTTCTTGAACTACAAGCCTCCACTGAAATTTCCACAACCAAATTTCACTATGCAAGGCAGCTTCCTTGGCAGGCAAGCTCCTCTTTTAAAAACCTGATTTCCTTTTTTTTAAATAAAGTTTATTAATTTAAAAACTTAAGACATACATACACTCATACAATTGATAAATCATCATTACATATTTGTATTTCATTGCCTTGTTACAGAGTTCTCTTTTTTTATAACCAGCCATTCCAACATCAAATTTGTGATTCCTCTTATCCCAAATCTTTAGATTTTGTAAAGTAATCTTCAATTAACTCATTATATCTTTCCCTCATATCTTTCTCTGCTTCATTCTTTCTCCCCTCTCTTTCCTCCATCCCTCACTGTCTCCTAACTGTCCTTCCCCCTTCTTTCTTTTTATATCTATTCCTCTCTCCTCTCCCTCTCCATCTTCCTTCCTCTCACCCTTTTCTACATTCTCTCACCCTCTTCGACTTTCTTTTCCCCTCTTCAATTAACTATCTTGTTCATACCTTAACTTTCTTCTCATCCTGTCATTCATCCTTGTACTTCCTTTTTTTTTTTTTTTTGGTCTTATCATAGCTGGGTAATTTTTTATTGTATATTGGCCTTCTTATCCTTTATATTGCAAGCCATTTTATTATATTGTTTCTTTCTTACATTTTGTTCCATTTGTGTTTATACTCCTATTTCGTAATTTTTATTCTAAGTAAACTACATTGTCTTTTACCTTGGTTATAGGATCTTTCTACCATACTTTCTACCATTCTTTTAAGTAATCATAGCTCTTTACTTCCCTCACCTTATTTTTATCAGGCCTGGTCTGTACTCTTATGATCTGTTCCTCAGTTTACTTTTACTATAGACTTTTTCTCCTTCTTTCTTTTCCCCCTCCTCCCCTCCCCCTCATATTTGATATCTGATTATAGCTAAATTACTCCACTGTTCTTTAAACTATTGCAAAATTGATTTTCAATTGTTATTTTCTTTTTCTATAGTATCCTCTCTTAAGAATTGTGTAAGTTTATCCATCTCTATTTCATTATAAAGTTTGATTAGCCAGTCTTTTATACTTGGGATATGTTTGGATTTCCAGTTTTGTACTAATGTTAGTCTTGCAGTGGTGATTAAATAAAGAAGGATTTTACCATATTCTCTGTCTATTTCGTTTCCCCACATGTTTAACAAATATATCTTTGGGCAGACCTGTAATTTTTTTTATCATATTACTAATAATCTCACTTACTTTTATCCAATACTTTTTAACCACTTTACATGTCCAAAGACAATGATATAATGTACCAGGTTCTATACCGCACTTCCAACATTAATTACTTTTAGTTTTGTATATTTTTCAAATCATATCAGGGGTCAAATACCAATGAAAATAAATTTTGTAGAAATTTTCTTTAAGATTTTGTGACACAGTATATTTTAGTCTTTTGGTCCAAATATTTTCCCATTTTTCTAATTCAATGGGATATTTGAAGTTTTTTGCCCATTTAATCGTGCATTCCTTTATTGTGTCTTCTTCTAGATCCCATTTTAATAGTATTTTATAAAAACATCCAATCCATTTTTTATTTTTACCCAACCATATTTTGTCAAATTCAGTTAAGTTCAACTCTATTCCCTGTGTTTTGAGATCTATTTTGAAATGTTCAGATATTTGTCTAAATCTAAACCAGTCCAGTGAAAACCCTTCACCAATTAATTCCTCTTGTGTTTTTATCTTAAATTTACCATTCTCCCCTTTTCTTGGTAATTTACCAAGGGATGCTTTGATTGGGAGTTCCTGCATGGCAGGGGGTTGGACTGGATGGCCCTTGTGGTCTCTTCCAACTCTATGATTCTATGATTCTACCATAAAACCTAATTTCCTTCTTGAGCCAAACCTAGGCAGAAGGAAAACTTAGGCTCAGAGGTTAGGCAGAATTTTAGCAAAATTCCTTGGAGAAACCTCCCACATCTTGCATTGGGCAGAACTAGTAAGGAGGAAAACAAACTCAAAGGAACTCTTCCAAGGAAAGAGAGATTGGGGTGTCTCAATGGAGCTTGTCACACAAACCTTTATCTCAAAGGGCACTGGGCCAACCCTAGCAGCAACAATCACAAACCTCTTGCTTTTCCTTTGGAACTTTGGTTAGATTCAGGCGTTGGAGGGACCAGCCTGGTCCTTGGAAGGAAACTAGGGAAATGCAAAAGGGAAGCCTTGTTTAAAGGGAAGAGGATCAGGAATTTGATTTGGACCTTGCTAACTCCTAAAACAACCCAGATCTAGCTTCTTAAAGGTACACTGTCTTCTAATGGTAACTCTCTGCCTAGAGAGAAATCTGACTGGAGAGGGAGCAAAGGGTTAACTCCTCCAAAAAATGCATGGAGAGAGGCTCCCTCTCCCCTCTGCTTCTCTAAGTCCTCCAAGGGAAAGAGCACAATGGCCAAAACAGTTCTTTAATCATTCTCTGAGACAGGAAACCTTTCTCAGAGTCACAAATGGGTGCTGAGTCTACAATGCACCTTTTCTTTTTCCTGAATCCTGACTCTCTTAAGGACCCTAGTGTGAAACCTCAATCTCATCTCCCTTTGAAACTGGCCCCGAGATCAGGGATAGGTGGATTCTTCATGAGTCCATGGTGGTGGTGGTGGGGGGGGGGGGGGGAGATGAATACAAAGGGACTTTATCAGGGAAAAGGGGCGTAGGATTTAACTGATCCATACAAGCTCAAAAAGGGTTCCCTAAAAAGGCAGGATGGGTTGAGGCACTGTTAACCTTTCACTAAGAAGTCCTATTGTATTGCTGCTGGCAAACCTAGGAATGTTGTTCCTTAGCTAGTCCTGTCTTGTGGGGCTTCTTTCCCTTGCTATCACAGATTTTGTGGGGTTTCTTCCCCTGCTAGTACAACAAATTGTTCAAGGGTCTCAGAGCCACTTCTCCAAGCCTTCTGCCTACCTTTCGGTCACAACAAACCTTTTGGTCACAACTCAGGTTGGGATGAGGCACTGTCACCCATTCACTAAGGAGTCCTGTTGCACTGCAGTTTGCAAATGTATGGATTTTGGTGCTTTGCTAGAACTGGATAGGCAATCTTTTCACTAGGGTTCCCTAATTTGCTGCAGTTCTGCTGGGGTTTCTCACTAGCTACATCTTGTTCAAGGGTCTCAGAGCCACTTCTCCAAGCCTTCTGCCTACCTCTTCATAGCATCACTGGAGTAATCTCAATGGCTTAGCTCTGATTCAGGAGAGCAGACAGGTTGTTATCTCATGTCACCTCACGAAGGAACTTATTACTGGGAGAGAAAGGGCCCTTTTCTCTCGAAGTAGTTTTATTGCCTTCCAACCTCAAGATGTTTTACTAGGAATTTCTCTTTGTGAAGGGTCTTACTACTGGGGAAGAAATCAATTTTCCTCAAACCGCCTTTATTGCCCTCCAATCAAGGGATGGGGGAGCCTCACACAGGGTCTTATTACCAAGAGTATAGGCACCTTTTTCCTTAACAATGGCTTTATTGCCCTGCCCCTCAAGGGTGAAACCAAAAGGGACTCAAGTTTTCAGTTTATCTTGGGACTCTTTTTGAACCGCAGCACAAAGGCCTAGAATTGGCTATTGTGTTCCTGGTGCTAACTTCTTTCCTTATCTGACTATAAACTTTGGGGTTGGAGTGAGGAAATTCTCAGGGTGCCTGGCCAGGGTGTCCCCAATAACTTCTCCCAATCCACAGATAGGAAGCCAACCCTCAATAGTCCCAGCCCTTGCAGCTCACTCTCACAAAACAACACACACTTTCCTGTGAAATTTCCGTTCTGGGTTTATAAAATCCACAATCCCTTTACTCTCTTATGTCTGGGATCCACACAGTCCGGCTTGTTTAGGCCTCAGGGGAAATGCCCACAAATTTTCCACCAATATGTAGCTGAGGACTTCTCTAGGGGAATTTTAATAATGGGCTGAACTACAAGCAGCCCTTTGGAATCATTTGTTGGAAATTAATGTTGATGGAGTGTTGAAAACAGTCCTTTAGAACCAAACATCCAAACCTGGAATTTTCAGCAAGCTTCTTTTATTGTAAAAGAGCAAAAGCAAAAAAACAAATAATAATAATAATAATACCAAGAATAGCTTCACTTTAACCAGAAGGCTAAACAGGAATAATGCCTAAATGCTACATGATGCAAAGTTGATGAGTAGCATCACCAGGAGAAAAGTTTAATTAGTTCATTACAGTTCAAAAGTTAAAAAGCAAGTAAGTAGCTTTCTAATTCCCAGCTCTCAGCCCCCCAATTCTCCACCCTTCTGGGTGTAGCCTTTACAAGCTGATTGGGTGATAATACATGACATGCTTTAGCCCAACCCTTAATTACCATAACAAATCATGTGACTACATTTCCCATAACAATATTATGTTGACAAAAACCTCAATATAAACATATTCTCTTTCTCATGGAACTGCAGACTTGTTTGGGCTAAAATCACATCTGGACTGATAGCTGTGAATCTAGCTTTCAGAAAAACAACTTTTCACAGCAAGGAAAAATACAGACACACATCTTTTACATTTCAACATTTTAACATTGACTCTATATCTCATTTAAACCTAACATCATTTCCCTCCTGTATATTGAGATGCTAGAATAGAGGACTACAGAGACAGACTTCTTCCAATGAAATGTGTTTTATTGAGGCAGAAACACACAGTAATGCAAGCATACACACACACACACACAAGAGCTAAGGAATAAAGAGGTAAGTTTTGGGATGGAAAAGGCTTCACTAAAGGGATAATTACCATCAGCATGGCGGCTCCATAAAGATGCAATCTCCTGGCTGGAATCGGGACTCAGTTGCTGGGAGCACTCGGCAGGCACAGCGAGTTGGAACTAGCAGGAATCCAGAGAGATATGGGGTCCCCCTGCACTCCATACTAGCATGGGGAAACAAAGGAAATTTGGGTCCTTTTATAAGACAAAACTAGCCTCAAGGTAAAAACATGTGCTCCACATCAAAGGGCCGAATCTGCATGGGAAAGATCACACAGAATAGAGATCTTTGAA
Organism: Phrynosoma blainvillii; assembly: GCA_026167975.1. NCBI lineage: Eukaryota > Metazoa > Chordata > Lepidosauria > Squamata > Phrynosomatidae > Phrynosoma > Phrynosoma blainvillii. The sequence continues at coordinate 82,827,379 of JANUYF010000002.1, forward strand.
GTGGGGATAGCTGTAAATTGGCACTCTCCACCTTGGAGTGCAAAACATCTTGGCTGTAAATTACCTGGCCTTCTTGGAATGTGAAGTGTGAATCTTTCCTCATTACAACTCCCCAATTGCCTATGTGATCTGAATTTTGACGCTCTTGTATATGTGGCCAGGTGCTATAGCTGTGAGGGTCTATTCGGGGTCATGAGAGGGATCGGACACACCAAAAAAATGGCCAGTATTTGTAACACCTGAGATTGCCTCACTTAACTCACATGACTTAAGTGAGGATTTAAGTCTCAGGCCAGCCCCAAGGAAAGTCTCTTTTCCGGCCCCTTTAGTCACATGACTTAAAGAGACCGTTCAGAGACCTATCCTTCATCCAAAAGAGGGAGCTATCAGTGTTCACCAAAATATTATGTTTCCCCCCAAAACCTGTCAGTGACTGTCTATTTATGACATCACCCAAGCCAATTGTCCAAAGCCCCTAAACAACAGTGTGGAGTAGAGAAAAAAATACCTGTGGAAAGGTGGTAGAATTCCAATTTGTCCCTAAAGTGATCAGATAACTTACACTAATGAAGAGGCAGGAGGATGGGCCAGCAATTGGGAGCAAGGAGGAAGGGTCAAGGGGCCAGAAGGCCTTAAATAGCTTGGTGCCACCCCATCCTTTCTACATCATGATGCATGAGGTGTGACATCACTTCCAGTCTTTCCCCCTGCACCAGCAGCAAAATGACATCCCACAGTGCCCTAAAAGCTGCTCAGGGGATGAAAGTTGTAATTATTTACTTTTTGCAGCAATGAACTAGGATGCTGTTTCTTTCTTGCCTGTAATGGGTGGGGCTATAATTCACATTTATTCAGAATAACATAGCCAAGATCTGCCTGTTACTCAGAAAAGGCTGGCCTGTGTTACTTTTTTGAGAAGTGTGGTGCATCTAATGAGGGGCCAACAAGAAAGCAAGAAAGAGAGATGAAAAAATTATACATTGAAAATATTGTGTACACTGGATACTCAGTTTATTTGGCATTTTTTTAAAAAAGTTACCCTATTTTTTATTTTTATTTTTTGCCTTCGCATATCTTTCCACCTCTCATATCCTCCCACTCTGAGGGCCTTTCCATTCCATAACAGACCTACACACACATTAACATGTAAATCACTTCTTTCCAACCAAGGGTCACACAAATATATATATATATATATATATATATATATATATATATCCATTTGATTACTTGCTGCCATTGTATCACAGTTACTATTCCATTGAAAAGTATAGGAAAATAATATCTGGTTCTCTACATCATAATAATTCTGACTAGATTGCCCTCTTCTCATTTACCCACAAAATCACAGCATAGAGGTGGGATATATATAAGGGTCACACAAATATATATATATTGCCCTCTTCTCATTTACCCACAAAATCACAGCATAGAGGTGGGATATATATAAGGGTCACAAATATATATATATATATTTGTGTGACCCTTATATATATCCCACCTCTATGCTGTGATTTTGTGGGTAAATGAGAAGAGGGCAATCTAGTCAGAATTATTATGATGTAGAGAACCAGATATTATTTTCCTATACTTTTCAATGGAATAGTAACTGTGATACAATGGCAGCAAGTAATCAAATGGATAATAGGTAAAGAACAACCTGTTGGGTGAGCAGAGTAATCAACAACATAGAATGTTGTTTTGGGGTTTATTTTGTTTTGTTTTTAAAAGGTAACTTTCCAAGCTCTATCATGAAATACATGACCTCCTCTCACAGGAGAACTACCCAATAAGCACTTAAACTAAACCAATAATATCTATGATTTCTTCTCAGGCTATTGATATGAAGGTTAGTCAGTTGTGATACACTCATCTCCTCTTCCAGTATGTTGTTGTTGTGTCTTGAAGTAATTTCTGATTTATGGTGACCCCAAGGTCCTATCACAGGGTTTTCTTGGCAATGTTCCAATATATTTATTGAGACATATTCTGCTTCCTCCCCCCCCCCGAAAATGTTTCAAGTTTTCATTTTCAACAGGAATATGGGTATTCTGTGGGCTATAAATATACAGTTCTATTAATATTTGCTCTCCTCCAAATATGTTCCTTTTGTGTAATTGCTATGAATATCTGTGTGCCAGAACAACATATGAGAGATGAAAGCTGAACAGAATTTGCAGTGGAGTGAATTATAAGATATTTTCCCTTCAGCATCAGAGATAATCCATCAAGCAAACATAGGGCAAAACAAAATTGTTTTTTGTAATCCCCTGTCTCCTGAAAATATCTGATAAAAGAAGATTGTCCATTCCTTCTTTAAAAGGATGGAAATATCCACTTTTATTTCAATTCTCTCTCAAGAATGAACTCTGTTGACCATTATTGAGTCAGATTTTTCATTTCCTCCTGTATATGAACACATGGATTGTGCAAAAAAATAAAATAAAATAATTTGAATGCTTGTTGTAATTGCATTTAACAATTGTTAAACATATGGAAGTCAAAGGTAGAAATTTTATACTCTCTGTAAAGCTAATTGTGCTACCTTGATATCATACCCCAATTCAGGCTATGGAACTGGGTTGTGTGTCTGTGTCTGTGTCTTTGTCTGTATGTATCACTATTTAACAGGCATTCCTCAAGATGTTTTGCTGCTTGAGGAAAAGAACAGGATGGAAACTGCACTGGAAGTTAAATCTTGCATCAATACTTGCAATGGTACACTGGTCTCCACCATTCCTGAAAGCAACGAGTCTAGTTTAGTGAGTGCAGCACCAAGCATGCCATACACAACTCTGTCCTCCAACAGAGGGAAATAGTCATGGATCAAGGGGGTATGATTGGGGTAATGACACTACTTTTCCCAAACAACTGTCATTACCTTGTTCTGCTTGAGATGCAGATATCTGTTTGGTTTATGTACAAGAATTAGAAACCATCAAATTTACATGTGAGATTTTCTGTTGTTCTCAGGAGAGGTGTTTTTCATTTAAAGGAAGAAATTGTGCATAACCTTGTGGAGGCTGCCTAGGTAAAACATGTTTCTTTGTAGCATGGACTTTTTAAAAATCAGAAGTGTTGGATAGGTCATTTTATTCAAATCAGACTCTTTAAAAACCGGCCAGCCATTCCTTCCAGATTCACTTTCTGTATCTGTTTGCTAGTGCAGAGACATTGTGCAAAGTAGGGAAAACATGCACCTCAGCTCCAGCCCACTTTAAAACCTAGCAGCTGCATCACAGATCCATTCAGTTGCAATTGGGGCCCACAAATGAATGAAGCTCCCATAATTGTTGCAGCTTTATTTGTTGAGGGGACAGGACTAGAAACATCGGGCCTTTGCAGATTGCCAGAAATCGTGTAACTTGAGTCCACTTTAACTGCCCTGACTCAGTGCTACAGAATCATGGGAACTGTAGTTTATTGTGGCACCAGAGCTCTCTGACAGAGAAGGCTCAATGTCTCAGAAAAAAAATACAATTCCCATGATTCCCTAGCATTGAGCCAGGGCAGTTAAAATGGATTCAATTTGCACTATTTCTAGCAGTCTGCAAAGGCCCATCCTCCTCTTTGAGCCTTGATCAGCACCTGAATAGACCTCCTTTGCCTAATGTGGCTGCTGGCTGTTAAGGTGATGGAGGGGGGACATTTACTTAGTCTTACAGTAAGACTACATAGAAGGATGCAGTGGATCAAGTGGTTAAGACACTGACTGTTGATTTCAAGATCAGCAAGTTGGCAGTTCAAGGCCCGGGTACTGCATGATGGGATGAGATTATTATTATTATTATTAATATTATTAAAGTTTATTTCTAAAGCACTGTCAATGTACACAACGCTGTACAAAAGAGATATTCAAAGCATTAAAATAAATAAAAACCTGCAAAAGGCGTACAATCGAAAAATACAAAAACAGTAGGTAAAATAAAAATTAATTAAAAGCAGGGAACAATTAAAAACAATTAACAAGAATCCCAGCTTCTGCCAACCTAGCAGTTTGAAATCATGCAAATGCAGGTAGATAAATAGGTACCACTTCGGTGGGAAGGTAAACAGCATTCTGTGCAATCATGCTAGCCACATGATCATAGAGTAGTCTTTGACAATGCTGTCTCTTTGGCTTAGTAACAGAGTTTGGCACCACCCCTATGTTCAGACATGACTTGACAACCCTGTCAACAGGGAATACCTTTACCTTTACCTTTACCTTTAAGATTACGTAGGCTTATTGAATACTGAATACTTTGGGTTATGAATCAGTAACTGCAATACAGAATGGAAGCACTCCTAGCCCCTGAAGAACTGAAATCATCATTCACTGTGAAAAAGGCACAGTTATTCTCTGTGACTCCACAAATAACCAACTGAAAGAACAAAATGTTATCTTCTCATGTAAGTATGAGTAGCTCCCAGAGTCTCCTTCTGATTTCTCTCTCTCTTTTAACAATTTGATGTCATCAGCCAGCAACAAAGAGAACTTGAATAAGAGACTCACTGTTGAAAGTGCCCCGCATGTTGACCTGTTCCATGTTGTGGAAAAGTGGAATCTTGGCATGCCATTTTGGCACAGTATCTGCCTTCCTCTTTGATATACCAAGCAAAGGCAAATGGGTTGCATAATGTAGCGCTAGCAGGAATCAGGGCATTCAATCATCAGCAGAAATTTAGCTGATTCAAGAAATATCAATAATAATAATAATAATAATAATAATAATAACAATTTGATCATGCCACACAAGAAGTGAACCTATCCATTAACAAGTAACACAATTACACTTTGGTTCTTGCAAAATTAATTATAATTAATTAATTATTCATAACTAAATACTTCCAAGTTCTGTACCAGGAGACACAATGTAAGTTGTACCATGGCCTTCACTTCTATGGAAAGGAATATCAAAAACTATGGGAATTCAGCATTTTTGGAGGTCTCTGCAGAGAGTCAGGGTAGTGTCTGGAACAGAGTGGCCAAACAACCGTTCTTTATTTGGACCTTGAGCTTGGCAGGTACATGGTATCATGTGTGGCGGGAATGCTCTAAGATAAAGAAATTCTGGAAGCGCATTCACATGGAAATAAAAAGGATGTTCAAAATAGAATATGATATGTTGCCAGAAATATTTCTTTTAAATATGACAGACAAACTTCCAAAGAAAGTAGAAACACAACATTGGAAAAAGATTCTCTATATGATCTCAGCGGGAAGATTACTTTTAGCTCAGAAATGGAAAACAGACATGCTACCCACAACAGATGAATGGTTATTAAAATTTCAGGATATGGTTGAAATAGATTGCTTGACAAATTTAATTAATGGAAAATTGGAAGAAGAAACTGGAAAGGACTGGGACACAATGGTTAAATATTGTAAAAATAGATGGATGTAGAATCTAAATACATGAGATCACAAAAGGCTAATTGTACTGGAATTCATAAGAAAGCAATGAAATACTGAAGCTAACCATGATTAGAACTCTAGGCGGAAGTGAAATCAATTTTTAAGAAACTATCACACAACGCAAATGTTATCAAAGGAAGTTTAAAAAGGAATAATCCAAAAAATAACAAAAAGACAAGAACAAATAATTGCACAGTCTAATTAATTTAATTATGAAGTTTACATTTGATGCTCAGTTGTGACAATGAACACATGGAAGAAGATATTAGTTACGGTGCATTATAGTATATACAGCATAATTACCTTTCTTGATTTTTTTATTGTCTTTATATCTAAATAGATGTACAGTTGAATGATAAATAGATGTATAACTATGTAAGGACTTATGTAAATATGCACTAAAAATAAATAAATAAATAAATAAATAAATAAATACAGTTCTTCATTTGATGCTGGACTGCTTTTGGACTGCAACCTCTAGCAGCCCTAGCCACCTAGCCAATGTTGAATGTTGGGAGTCATAGTCCAAGAATATCCAGAGGGTGATATTTTGCCCACTCCTGACCTAGGACTTAAGCATGGTCCCACTAGAATCTCTTTGCTTGAAGAGAGCATATATTGCCTAAAAGAATGGGGCTAGAGATGTTTGCATGATACCCAATTATATCACAGGAAATATTAATGTGTCTTAGCTTCAGAATTACAGAATGGAATTATTTCCAATTTTAAGTCATTTTGCACAAATACATTCCAAATCAAGTGAGACAGTAAGTGCCTCATCCGTTACTAAGTACAGTTAGCAAATGTGAGGGTTATGCAAATGTGGATGCTAGACCAGGCAGCAAGAGGCGGTGGGCCATGGCCGCAGAGGACTGTTCTTCCACCCGCAGTCCTGGGAGCACCACCTGAATGGCCTGAACTGTCGCACCTGCGAGGCAGCTGGGAGGAGCGCCAGCGGATTAAAACCCACCATTTCCACCTTCCACCGGCACCAGGCAGCAAGAGGCGGCAGGCCGTGGCCGTGGAGGACTGCTCTTCCACCCACAGTCCTGGGAGCACCACCTGAATGGCCTGAACTGCTGCACCTGCGAGGCAGCCGGGAGGAGCGCCGGAGGATTAAAACCCGCCATTTCCACCTTCCACCGGCACCAGGCAGCAAGAGGCGGCAGGCCGTGGCCGCGGAGGACTGCTCTTCCACCCGCAGTCCTGGGGGCACCACCTGAACGGCCTGAACTGCCGCGCCTGCGAGGCAGCCGGGAGGAGCGCCGGCGGATTAAAACCCACCATTTCTACCTTCCACCGGCACCAGGCAGTGGGCGGCGGCAGTCTGTGACCACGGAGGACTGTTTTGCCATCCGCAGTCCTTGAAGCACTATAATAATAAGAATTTTTGTATTTTTAAATGTGTATATTTTTATTATTGTTATTGATTTTATTATTGTTATTGATTTTGTTTAATATGTTGGGGGATGGGTGGGTGGGTAAAGGAGGGATGGGATTTCAAGTTGATTTGTTGTTTGTAATTTTGTAATGTTGTACGCCGGGATATAAATAAAAATTATTATTATTATTATTATTATTATTATTATTATTATTATATCTGGTGCCATTTGACAGACAATGTTTTATCTGTATACTGTTCATTATTGATGATCAATGTGTGGTACAGCTAGTAATTATTTGTATGGTAGCCTATTCAAATAATTTTCCTTTCTTTGTTACTTAATTTAGGGGTTATTCAGATAGTGAAAATAATCCAGGATGAATCCTGGTTGAGTCTCCATTGTTCATATGCATCGTGAATGCACCTGATTAAGTATTTTTTTTGGGGGGAGGGGGGGGAGGGGAGCTGCCAAAAAAAACCCCATTTAACCCAGGATAATTGGTACTGGGTGTTTTTCCAAGTTTTTAAAAAGGATTTGCATCATTGGCAGTGTAAATAACAAATGTAAATGGACCCATAATTCATCTCTGCATGCCTTGCTGCATATTTCCCCTCCAGTCATGGGAGAAGAGGACTCTCCTTCTCTTCTCTCCCCCCCCCCCCGCCCCACCAATCTACTGGCAGCTGGTTGCTCCAGGGAGAAATGTGAGACATTCCTGCTGCTGCTGGCTCAAGATGCCTGGCTGCGGACAGTTTCTCACAGCACCCTTGGGTAGGAAGCACAGGATGGTGAGCATGTGTGATCAACAGAACACAGAGAGATGCACAGAGTGGTTCTGATAAAAAAAATAATGTGAACAAGAAACCCAGAAGTGAGTGACATTATTCGCATAAAAAAAAAGATGTCTGAGCAACCCCTTAAATATACTTAACAAAGTAGCTGATACAGAGGACTGCCCAATGTTTTAACTCTGCAGTTCACAATCTGTACCCTCTGTTTTGCTTTGTAAGATCCAGAGCTTGGGAAGTTAATTTTTGAAAGTAATTTTTGTTAAATACATTAAAGCATTTGGTGATTTGTTTTCATTAATGATTACAATACTTTGATAATGATCTCATGGCATTTCTTTTTATGGTGCTTGCTACATTTAAAAATTGATAAAAGAATGGCATAAAACTTGACAAATTCAGCTCAGAAAGCTTGTAAAATGCCTTAAAATATTATTTTAAATGTATTTTTCTTAAAAAAGTTAGAAAATATTGTTCATTACACCAAGAAAGAAACTTCATTCCCATTCATTATGTGGCTTATAATATGTAACTTTAATATGCACTTGTATGAGAAAATAATAAGTTACAGGTAATGGTATTACTTGTAACCTATCACACCAATCTCTTTTGGGCACATAAACCTCTTCATGTAATATAGCTAATGTTCAGGTTCCTGAAATTTAATGCCAATTAAGCCTCAAGAACATGAAAATTGGGTATGTTCATGAAAGTCCCTCAGCTACATTATTTTCACACACACACACATACACACACACAAACTGATTTAGGGAGATCAGCAGAACATCTTTCGTGTTCAAAACATGGGACCTCTTGCAATTCAGTTTTGATGGAGGCATAACAATATCCACCAGCCCAAGTTTTGATCCCTTTGGCCTTGCATTATTTTCCATGAATTTATTTCTGTGAGCTATGTCATAGTTCTGCTGCCATCCAGCAAGGAAGACAGAAGTGCTATCAACTCCAAACACATAACTGAACATTAGATCTGGATGATTACACCAGCAGGTCCAGATTAACAACTCATTTTCTCTCAATATATGTGTGTGCAAAACTGAATCTATTTTACATTTTGCATATCTGACAGCACTGAAGGTCACTTTTTAGAACATTTAATGCTTCAATGAACTAAGCATTAAATACTTCAGTGTTACTTATATTTGTTTTCTTAAAAAATCCCCAGGATACATTATAGCCTAATAAGAATATAATCATAATGTTGTTTTTGATTTATTGCTCCAAAAACTCTTAATCTAAATTCCCTGCTGAAGGATACAATAAAACCATGTTGTATTATTAAAGAAGTCTGATTTATTATTATTATTATTATTATTATTATTATTATTATTATTAAGGTTGCGTCAGCATTTATGTTTCCATTATCTGTCTTGTTTACTTGGGGTGATCTCTTAGCTATTAAAAATTTCACACAGTTTGAAATATATGTACTGTGGATACAACCTAGATACAACCTACAGCATAGTCCAAAATCTAGTCTTTGTCCTTTGGAATCAGCAACAAGTACAAGTAACTAAGGTTGTTCAAAGAACGAAATGGCAAATATATTTTCCATGCAATTTTTTACTTAAATATATGAGGTAATGCAGAAAGTGAGTGAAAATTAGTTAATTACAAAGGAACAGTCATCCCCATTCTCATTATTGTAACTTGGAAAGTAGAAACTGTGCTAGAGATGGCTACTGACTCCCCCTACATGCAAAGTTTCTACATAAGGAGATTAACAAATCATCAAAATAAGCTCATCCTTCTTTCTGCATGCCATATTTTCTGCAATTTTTGTATGGACAACAGCCTTTTCTGTACAGAAAATAGAGTTTGGCATTCTGTATTGCACTTATGGATTTGTAACCTAGAATTACATACCTATTTGTTGTTGTTATGTGCCTTCAAGTCGTTTCTGACTTATTGTGACCCTAAGGTGAACCTATTATGGGAATTTTCTTGATAGGTTTCTTCAGAGGGGGGTTGCCATTGCCATCCTCTGAAACAGTGTGACTTGCTCAAGGTCACTCAGTGGGTTTATATGGCCTAGCCAGGATTTGACCATTGGTCCTCAGAGACCTAGACCAGTGCTCAAACCACTATGCCATGCTGGCTCTCTTACATATCTGTACTAGCTCCATATTTATTAATATTACATAGTCATAATTATAGCACTATTGCCATGATTGTAAATGCCCTTTGAAACCAACTTTACAAGGTAGCAGCTGCACTGAGAGATGGAGTCCTGTTTAGCTCTCAATCAGGGCACAGGAGGATGACATTTCCACCCTGTCACACCAGCAAGTAAGGCTGTGACAATCAACAACAGAACCCTGTTGCAATTCCTTGTCACAGACTCATCCCTCTGCACCTTGGTTGCCCTCCAACAGTTCTCCATCTCCCAGTGTGGCTGCTGCCTGGTAAAGTAGTTGTGGGGCTTAGGTCAGAAGTCATTTTAGTTACATAGCCTGATCTTTTATACACAGGAAACATACTTTCTGTGTAGAAAATGTTGTTTCCTTCACAGAAAGTGGATTTTTGCCCAGAACAAATGTCCCAAACCATGCAATTCAAATTGAGACGTTTAAGTTCCAAATCTATGAATGCCACCATAAATATGCCTAGTACTTGTGTCTCTTCTGATGTATTTATGGAAGTGGAGAGCTCTCTCCTTGACTCTGGTTTCCTAGCTTTAGCCTTAATGGCAACCTAGGCAACTGGGTGTTCAGTTATGCATTGCTACAAAGAAGGAACAATATCACCAAAAAGAGGACACAGAATTGCACAGAATATGCTCATGTTAATTTATACTGCCAGATACCGAAAGAGTTTTGTAGTTTAAATGCATGTATACCTCTCATCATTTTTTGTGGAGACTGTGACCAAGGCAACTGTTCATCTCTTCAGTTTAGTGTTGAGGTGCGACTACTGATGGATATCTTCTTATGGTTGTTTTTTAAAAAACTGAATAGATAAACAGAGGATGTTTTCAACTAGAGGACTGTGCTCTAGTGCTCATTGGCAGCACTGAGGCAGACCACAAGACTACAGTTTTCTTGAACTATAATATATATGATATGAGGCTAGATACTGCTGTGTAAGGTATTATGTGAACTTTAATAGCATCCTTTTTTTTTTTTTTGGTTAAAATTCACTTTTAAATTTCAAAACCTAGAGTCAGCAACCTACTGCTGTTACAAAGGCCAGTGAATCCAGGGAGGATTTGTTGTTGTTGTTGTTGTTGTTGCTTTCCTTTATTTCGTATAGTAGTAACATAATCTTTTCAAGTCACTGCCCATATGGAATTATGCTATCTAAAAGAGTACAACAGCTAACACTTAACATTGTTACATTTTTGTGTTTTTTATGAGCATGTGCCTTAGTTGTGATTTGTTCTGTTCTAGATAGTTGGTTACTGTTAAATTTATTTTATGGGCTACTTCAATTATAAATTGTTATAGAAAAGCAGTATACAGGCTGAATCTATAATAATAATCACAGCGGGAAAACTGCTTGTTCATTTTACCTCATATATTATGGTTAACACCCTGCTCACATTGTGAGAACTATTTTGAGAGACAGTTCATTTACACAGATTTTGTTTGATCAGTGACTTCAGCATCAAGTAATGACCTGATTGTAAATTTATATCCACATATTGTTATTTAGTTAGTGCATCATGCCTCCCCCCTTCAACTTTTTTCTACAGCACAGTTCCTCCAAAAGTTCTTTCCACTATTTTATACTTATAGGAACCCTGTGAATAGGAGTGAATGAGAGTGGATTGAGACAGAGGGACAATAATCCAGGATTATTCTATAAAATTTATAGATTACCAGATGATATTTGACACTGGGTCACTACTCCTGGTGCAGAAAATGGCTGGCTGGCACCTTCTTCATGTAAGTCCTCTGGATAGGAGAGTGAGCATGATGATTAGGTACAAATCTGGAGATAAATTCCAACCCATCCCATTCTCCTTGGTAAGGGGAGAACAAAAAGTCTACCCACAGTAAACTTCACAGGGCTCTGACGGGCCACATTAGTTGCCTGGGATTGAAGTGGGGGGAGGGAGTGGTTTGAGTGGTTTCCTTCCTCTACATATTTTGTTCTTCTGATATTTTCAAAAACACTTAAATCTTTTCAAATAAAGTAATCTTAGGAATATATTCAAACTTCTAGATCTTTTTAAGAGAGTGAGAGAACTACATCAACTCGATGTTTCAGCTTTCTAGTCATGGGTAAAGTAGTATTTTCACATTCTAATAATGAATATGTCTTTGTCAGACCAAATGAAAGCTGCCTGCAAAACATCTGCCCATAATGGAGGTCACCTTTTGATCTCAGTACCCATTTTGGGGTGCTTGAAAGAAATCTATGCTTGGAGAGGTCATTTTCAAGAATTATTATAGCTATTCTTTGTTCTCTTGCTAACAGGGGAAACCAATTTTCAACAAAATGTTTTCCTTTGATATCCATGCACTATATTTAATATTCTCTTTATTAAAATACACTTTAACATTTGAGACACTTTATTATGAGCTTTGGATGCAGAAGGCAGTAGATGGTGAGAAGCATCTATAACTGGGGGGGAGGGGGGAGAGACCCAATCATTTATTGCTTCCTCTGGGGCTCAACAGCTTGTTATAAATTCATTTTCCCTGAAAATGTGCTTTAAAAAAGGATTAAGCTCCACGCTGTAATTGTTATTCACTTCAACATCAAAGGAATCTCATTCTTTCACTTCCTTTAAAGTTATTATCCAGGAAAAAAAATTCTCTTCCTCTCACCCCTCCACATGCCTGGTTCCTGCATTTGAAATAACCTAAGCTTGCTATACTTTAAGGGATTTAGATTATTGGTTTACCTGACAAAGCATATTTCACATGAAATTTAATGAGGTCACCTCAGTTTATTCAACATTTAAGGTCAAAAAGTCCACTAACCAGTGGAATACATTAGGTCAAGGGTGGAAATAATGTGACTCTACAGATACTGCTGCATTGTAACTCCCATGAACACATAGCCAATGGTAAGGAATGCTGGAATGTTAAGAACTGCAATCCAAAACCATCTGGGGGCCACATAGCTCCCATTCCTGCTTAGATTACCCAGGAATTACTTCTTTAACAGAAAATTTTGTACCAGAATCAGAAATAATAGGGAAAGCACAATGATAGGTTGCTGCACCACAAAAAAGGAGAGCAGTTTAACATATTTTAGAACACTTTTTATCCAAAGTTAACAATATGCACAAGTGAAATGAAATAAACAGGTCAGGTAAAACTTGCATAAATAAACAAAAATATTTTGAACCTTTTAGAGACCATTTGAAATATTCTTCCAAAATGCATCCAAGGATAATTATTTTTCTTTTTCTAATCTTCACTTTTGGTCATGATTTCCATTTTGGTGGCCAAACTTATAGATCAAAGTGATATTGACAAGCTGAGGGAAACAGTGAAGTAGCTTTTCCGTGTTTCTATTTTCTCTCTATTTTGTTGTTCATTCATGCTCAATAAGGGATTCTAGAGACAGTTGCTCTTTACCTTGCCTGTTGTAGGCAGACACACAGACTTACAGTAGGAGCAGAATCCCATTCTTTCCAAGCAAAATTTTTTATTGCATTGTTTACTGCAGACATGCTGCTTCAACCCAACAACAAAAAGTCCTCTTTCACTAGCCTCCCAGTGCCAATGCTTCTGTGAGCTTCCTACTAAACAGATTACAAGGGGTCTGAGCAAACAGACAGGATACCATGGGCCAAACCCATGGTATCCTGCCCCTAGTTCTGACCTGGGTCAGTCCCCACACTGGTGCAGTGATGGTCAGGTGTTTGCATGTTTACATGACACCTTGGAGCCACTGCCACCTCATGCCCCTTATCTGCTGCCGGTGTTGTATTTTTCCTGAATGCCCCTGTTGTGGCCTATAATGTTGGAAATGGAGCTTCTGGGTACACCCACATGCCAGGCATCCTCATTTGATATCACAGGCCATGAAAGATGTGACAGTGGTGGAAAGTAAGAGATACATAGGACTGTGTGCTGCACAGTTTTCAAGAAACTCCACAGGAAGTGGATTGGTCCAGGATTGATGGATCCTAGCCCAGAGCTAATGGCCTGTGAACAGAGAAAGACTTTGGACTTTATCACACAAACCCCCATTCTTACTGCAAACATGTTAATGAAAGGAAATGCATACAGCATTCCTTGTCATGTCTTCAATTGTACGATTGCAGCTGTTGTAGCCATTGCCAGTCTGGAGCTTTCTTTCCCAGTCTGTTCCTTAACCTCACCTCCCTTCCCTATTGTTCTATGCAGCATTCCTTTCTTTTTTATTATTTATTTTTATTCCTCTTTTTAAAGCAATTTAGGCATCATGGCAATGTGATTTGAGGGAGGAGGAGAAAAGAAAATATGTAGAGAGAAAAACCCAGTCTCACTGGGAGTAGCGAGGGTATATTGAGGGGAGAAGAAGAGATTGCATGATTGGCCAATGCCAGGACTGCTGCTGAAAGCTTATCACACACAGTATGAATGCCACAGCAGCAATATTGACAGTTGTTGACTGACAAAGCCCTTCAGTGCAAAGGTGTGCAACATTCGTAGGTGGAGGACAGACCAGCTTCAGCTCAGCTGCAACATCATCTGATAAAACATGCAGGAGTAGCTGTGTTGGTTTAGCAAATTAAAAATCAAAATCATCTGATAAAGTTTTTCCATAGACATGACAATCCTGCTTTAATTCCACTTTTTATCCTTGTGTGATAATATCCTCTGTAAAAAGGACACTTTTTGTCAGAGGCTTTGTTAACTGTGGTATGCATGTGTTATGTTTTAACTCTGTGAGTAATTCAGGCCTGTGTGTCCAGCTTAACTTGTGATAGTGCATGCAAAGACCCATGCTGTTATGAATAAAATTGCTATACATCTTTGCTTTTCTGAGGTACTTGGACAGAATTGCTGCTCCAGCCCATGATGGTCATCCTGCTAAAGAATGGGGTGGGTTTGCAATTTCCTCTAGAAGAAGAGGCGCCATTTGTATGTGCCAATGCAGTGTGTTGCAATGCAGTACACACTAGGCCAAGTAACAAAAGGCTTGTACTCCCATCCTGTCCCACCATAGGCCTTTTTGGCTCTTCATGCTTGGACATTCTCCACTCTGTACATTCAGTCCTAGAAGGTGAGAATTCACTGCTCCTGTATTAGCAAAGACCCTGCTACTTTGGAATTCTGCCTCTCTGCATGGCTGTCCAGACTGAGTCTCTGACATCAGCAGAGACCAAGGCTGTTGGATGTCTCCACCTTCACAATCTTGTTCTGGAAAAAGGCCATTTTTTCATCCCTTTTGCTAAGTGTCCCTCTTCTAACTCCTCAGTAGACAGTTGGGTAGATGACAGCATGGGTGGTTTTATTTCATACTCTTCCTTGTCAGGAAAGAGGTTTGGGTAATGCCACCTCAGCATCCCTCCTAGTCTATGGACATTATTACTACCTACTTCTTGGGTACTACCACCATGTCCTGCTCAGGAGGGGTGCCACCACCAGTGTTGGTGCAACATTTTACATCCTGCCAAGATAATGAGAGAATATACTTGGTAAATAGCACTCTACCTTTTCTGGGTTCTATGGGGACAATCATAAATGAATACAGGTTGATTTTCCTTTATCCAAAATACTTTGGACCAGAGGTGTTTCAGATTTGTTTATTTTGTACTTTGGAATACATGTATTTGCATATATGTACATAATGAGAAATCTTGGAGATGGGACCCAAGTGACGCTTTAATAAGCCATGCAATAAGCTCCTAAGATAATCTTAGGTCTTGTATTTGTAAACATAGAAGTACTCATTGCAGACAGTGGTCAGGACCAACTGAGTCTGATCTTTCAGATCAGAGTACCACGTTACATCAGCAGTGAGGACTTCCCTTCCCAACTCCCCATGTTTCATTCTTTTATCTTTGTGCCTAGGCACAAACACATAAAAAACATAGAGAGAGAGAGACTTTATGGTCTTCTCCTGCACAAGCTGTGTAACTCTAAACTGTTAGGTGAATGCTCTGTCATAGTGTCCTCTTGTTGTGGCCATATCTTGAACACACCCAAGACCCCAACACCCAAAGTTAGTGGGAACATGGACATGTTTTCAAGAAGTGTGAGAACTGTATTCTGTAGTCTTGCTTTTCATACACAAAAAACTGCATCATGATATTTTCCACTTATAAGTGAACACCATTGGATGTAAACAACAGTATTTTATATTTTGGAATATTTTATTGTAGTTATTAACATATTATTGTTTAAATACACTGCCATCTTGCCTCAGCCACAAATTTCTACAAGTTTAGAATACATAACAAACAAAAGATCCTACAGTTGCCTTTACCCCAGGTTTTTTTTTTCTGTTGATAGTAAATTGAAGTAAATCCTAACTTTAAAATTCTCACTGGATGCTAAAACTCAGGATGGCTGTAGATCACTTACCAAACTAGTTGGTTGCTTAAAGCATCTGAAGTTTACTTCACAGATCTTTCCATGAGTGTGAGGAGTATGAGTGTGTCTTTCCATCATAGTAAATAAAATGTACATGATGGAACATTTTTAGTTTAAAGTTCAGATATCATAAACTGGACATATGGTCTTCTGCTATATATATTTGTGTCTTTCACTAGGAAAAAAAGAGTTTTAGTGAAATTATTATTTGGCTTTTCATTTTAGGACTAGATAGAAAACTGTATTAATTTGTATTCCATTTCAGAGTGTGGTCTATAAAATATTCATGAATTTCTTTCAGGGAGAAAAGTAAGGTTTTTAAACCAAATCAAAATAGTAGTAGTAGTAGAATCCTTGTCATTTGTTCCTACTCTAGCTGTGTCTTTGCTTCCTGAAAATACATAATATATATATGTATTTATGTCCCTCAGAGATGTCAGTTGCTATATAATGAAACAGAAACTGGCCTACATTTACAAGCTTATTGCACCACACTCTTAAAATGGGGCTAGTTCTCCTTAAGAGCTCTGAGTGCCTTCTGTTGCATTTTGGAGTTGGTAGTTCCATGAGGCTTAAAGAAAAGACTCTCTGGCTGAATATTCTAAATGCCTCTTCCTAAACTACAAGTTCCAGAATGCAACAGAAGGCAGCCAGAGCAGTTAAAATGACTTAGCCCCATTTTAAGAGTGTAGAGCGATAGTCTCATTAGTGACAATGCAAATTTAGCTGTAAGATGTTATGCAGGTGCTCTTCACATATTGCAAATGTACTACATATTTTTGAAAAGCTGGATTTTTTTTAATGATGTAAGGTGGATATCATTCATTGAATTGGACCTAGTAGAAATATATGGATTTTTTTTTTGCCTCTTATCCAATTACAATTCCAAGATATAATTAATTCCTGCAGTTTGAGTTCTTTCTCTAGTACTTTTTCTGTCTACACAATATATTCCTTTCAAGGTGATAAGCACTGCTATTGTATAACTTGGAATGTAATGTAACATGTATATATTAATAAGTAACTCTGACTGAAAACCATCTGTATCATCTCTAACTTAACATACAATAGGCCCTCAATATCTGCAGGTTCAATATTCTTGGATTTGAGCAACTGTGGATTAAAATGAAGAAACATTTGATTTTTTTTTTTAACCGATGGCAAGGCAAAGAAGTGTTCACAGGGCAATAGCAGGGGCTGCTGCAGCAAGACTAGGACAAACCAATTGACTCCCATGGAAGTCAATCCCACCACAAAGCACAATCAGAACTGAAACTTCTTCCTCACTCTCTTTCCCACCTTCACATCACAAAACTGCTGCCAAACTTTAAACCATCAGCTCACCCAGTTTCCCACATTTTCCCAAAGAAACCTCACCTAGAATTTAAACTCCTTTCCCACTTTCTCTCAAGGAAGTCTCTGACAGAATTTAAACCCCTTTCCCTCTGATATACCTTCTTGGCCCACTCCTTCTCCTCCCCCCAGATGTGGATCAGTGGCAAAGGGGTTTAAAATCTAGCAGAAGCTTTGGTAGGAAGGTTGAGATAGTGGGAAACAGACTCAGAACAGGGTTTAAATTTTGGCAGAGTCTTTTTATGGGAAACAATACATGAAGAATGCCTTCCTTGTGCCTGAACCTTGATGCCCAGGTAAATTTAAACATTGACTAGAGCATCCACAGTTTTTGTTATCCTTCGGGAACAACCCCCCCCCCCCCATTGATACTGAGGGCTCATTGTACTAAGAAATACAAGTGAAAGTGGACATGAAATCCCAGTTCCTAGTTCTTCACAAGTCTAAAAATAAACAGTTCCAGATTCCAGTAGATCTGTCCTGTTATGAAGAAGCAGCTTTGCCTGGTGCTGAACATTATCCATGTTGTTGCATCATCTTAAGAGTACAGTTTACCTAGGATGTAGAACATCACTGTAAGGGGAGAGGAATCTAATTTTATTAAAAAGAAAGGCTTTCTTTTTCTCTCAAACATGATGATAGCATTATAATAGCAAATGTGATTCAGTGCATGAAAGCATATTGTAAAGCAATTGACAATTTCACATATGAAACGAAAGAGTCTGAGCTTCTGGAAGCTGAAAGAGATCATATGATTTGAAGAGCAAATTTCCCCCTCTATGATTTTTTTAAAACATCATTTTAATCATGATTGATCCTGTCTGTGTTAGACCTGTTTAGCACTTGGATGAGAGACTGTCAAGAAATACTAGGTGCTATAGGCTATATTTCAGAGGAAAGCATTGGCAAACAACCTCTGAGTATTCCTCACCTATGAAAACCCTACAAAGTAATGAGGTTGCCATAAGATAAAATGCTATTTGAAGGCACATATGTCCACAAAGTAGAGTAATGGTGTTTTTTTAAAAAAATTAAAAATTAAAAAAATTAAGGAGGAGACGAGAAGGGAACATACTGTTCCTCAGCACCTCAGAATTAAAAAGAAACTACCCAGTGATAGGAATAAAATGTTGTAGCTGGTTCCTGGATTTACTAGAAAACAGTCTGAGAGAGAGAGCCAAGATGGTGTAGTGGTCTGACCCTTGGACTATGATTCTGGAGACCAGGGTTCAAATCCTTGCTCAGCTATAGAAACCCACTGGGTGACCTTGAGCAAGTCATACTCTCTCATCCTCAGCTGAACGCAAAGGCAAACCCCCTGTGAATAAATCTGAATAAATTGTGATCATTTTACTTTAAAGTTGCCATAACTTGGAAACATGTTGAAGGCACACAACAGCAACAACAAGTCTGAGACAGCAGACACATCATTTGCATATTTAAAGCAAAGCCTCAAGAACAACAACAAATACCTAAATGTGCCAATACACTTGGTCTATCTGAAGAAGCGCAAAGAGGAGTGCTTTTCCCACTCTCAGAGTCCAAAAAATCAGGGTCATCCATAAGAATCTGAGGCTCCAAATGATGGGATGCTTTTAAGACACCCATGAGCTACATTCCCTGAGGTAACTGATATGACACAGCAGAATGTTTGTGTTGAAGAAAGAGATAGCCCAAGAAAAGTTCTCCGTCTTCATGTTGCAGTTACTTTGCCATCCAGTGAAGTAGAAGAGATCGATGCCAACTTCCAACTGTTTTATAGCCCACTCCAGTCAGTGTCATAAATTTTATTTATAGCCTGCCTCTCCCTGTGGATCGAGGCAGGTTACAACAAATAATAATAACAGTAAAATACAAATATACAATTAAAATCCACATTTCTAAATAACCCCCAGTCCAACCCCCCTCCCAATCATTAGCTAAAATTAGAGGTAATTAGAGGTGAGACATCTATCTTTCTTGGGATAGATGGGGGATATCCATATCAGAGGAGGAAGGCCTGCCAGAAGAGATCCATCTTAACAGCCTTTTTAAAGGCTTCTAGAGTGGTAATATTATATGTGTACCTGGTCATAATGTGGAGTGTGTTGGTTCCACAAAGCTCTCATTTTTTGTCAAAAAGAGTGGGATGTTCTTACCCATGTAGGTGCCATAGTCCAAGAAATCTGTGGTATTAATAATAATAATAATAATAATAATAATAATAAATTTTGCAAGTTAAAATACTCTGATGACCAACAAACAATACTAACATATAAACACATACAAATACCCAATATCAAACCATTGCCTTCCCCCCCAACATGAATCACTGATGTTTCCTTCCCGGTTGAAAAATCCCTTTAGTTTTATCACATTTCATATGTCTCTGTAACTTCTTAAATTCTTCTGATGACTACTATATCTCCTTCTTGTTTGTGTCTCTGTTACTTCTCAATTTCTCTTTCTACTATTTAGATTTGCCAATTTCCTATCTTTGAATTCTAAAAAGGAAAAAAGCTGAAATAATACCATGTAAATCTTATTTCTGCTTATCTATTTCTATATTTAATAATAATAATAATAATAATAATAATAAATTTTATTTATAACCTGCCCCTCTGTTAGGCAATCGAGGTGGTGTACAAAGTTAAAACAGGACAACAGTTAAAACAAATTCCATCCCCCCCCCTGAATCCCTAACCCACCCACCCCATAAAAGTTGAATTAAACCAGTACAATAATTAAGATACAAATTAAATCAAGAATAATTTAAGACAGTGAGACAAACAGTGGAGGCAGGGAGCAGTAAACATCTGAACTCTCTTTGGGCAGGGAGAGTTATTCCGGGAAGGCCTATCAGGAGAGATCCATCTTTATTGCTTTTTTGAAGCAGTCGAGAGTAGTAATAAGATGGATCTCATCCGACAGGCCATTCCATAATCTTGGAGCGGCAATAGAAAAGGCCCTCTGGGAGGTCTGCGACAGGCTAGTTTTCAAAGGCAGTAGCAGATTCCTCCCAGAAGACCAAAGTGTGTGGGGGTGATCATACGGGAAGAGGAGGCCCCAGAGATAAGTTGGACCCAAGCCATGTAGGGATTTAAAGGTCAAAACCAACACCTTGTATTGTGCCCGGAAACTAATCGGCAGCCAGTGGAGAGATTTCAGCACTGTTGTTATGTGCTCTCTCCTAGATGTTCCCGTGACCAACCTGGCTGCCATATTTTGGACCAATTGAAGTTTCCAGGTTAGGTACAAGGGTAGCCCCATGTAGAGTGCATTACAGAAATCCAAACATGAGGTTACCAGAGCATGTATCACAGTTTCAAGGTCCCTAATCTCTAGGAAAGGGCACAACTGGCGTATCAGCCGTAACTGATAACAGGCACTCCTGACCATCGCATTCACCTGCTTGGTCATGTGAAGCGATGAATCTAGGGTTAAGTATAGGGTTCTGCACGGGAGGTACCTGTGTCAGTTCCCCCAAAACCCTAAACAGCTCTGTTGGATGAGACTCTGCAGATGCAATGCGTGCAGAGGAGAAGGATCTCTGCACTGCACACAATGCCTCTCAATAGGAATCAAGGTGTTTCCTATGGCGAGTTCTGTCAGATAAGAGTTGAGTCTTCCACCATTCGCACTCTAGTCGTTGTCCAGTTCGATTTTCTTTTTTCTTGCTATGAACATGGTCATATTATAAATTCTTCTTGTTTAAGCCATATTTTCTTTATCTCAAGCCATTCTTCTTCTATCTTTTCCAATGATTTATTCTGTATTAAAGCTGTTAAAATGTCTATGTTCATTGTCTCTCTTAATTTTATTAGACATTCTTCTACACTTGGTATTTCAAGTTTTTTCCAGTATCTTGCATATGTTATTCTGTCTGTGGAGATCATGTACAGCAATATACAATTATATCTTTTCTTTAATTCCTTTTCAGCATCTGGTATCATGTTTAACAGACAGAATTCTGGATTAAGTGGTATTTTCACTTGTAACATTTATATTATTATTTTGTGGATTTTCCTCCAATAACTTGCTTCTGCTTCACATTTTCACCACATGTGATAAAATGAGCCTTGATGTTTCTGGCATTTCCAACACATTACTTTCCCTGTGTTGTACATTGCATTAAGCCTGGTTGGTGATAAGTACCATCAGTGCACCATTTTTAGAAAGTTCTCTTTAAAATCTTGGCACAGTGTGAATTTGTTTGTACGATACCATGCCTTTTCCCACTTGTCTAGTTTGATATTTTTTCCTATATCCTGAGACCAAGTAGTCATTACTTGTTTCACTGTTTCACCTTCCAATTGCTTCCATTTAGTACCTTATAATACTTTGCTATATGATGCCCTTCTTTATCCTGAATAATTTTAACTATTTCTGTTTTATTTTCTTCAAATCCTTCTGTTTTCCTATTTATATTGAATCTTTCATTTAGCTGTATATTGAATTACCAGTTGTTAAACTTTACTTTTTGTTCTAGTTGTTCCTTAGTTTTGATCTTATATTCTTTGTTGTTTTCTTTATTTTTTGATTGTTCCAAAATGTCATAATATCTGACCAAGATTGTTTCTCTCTTTTACACCTGTATTAAAAAAAAGTCTTGAGGAGATACCCAAAGGGGTAGTTTTCTATAAAAAGGCTTTCTTATTTTCATCCATACTTTGAGCAGTGATCTTCTTATATAATGGTTTGTGACACCATTATTATCTTTTACTTTTTCATATCACATAAAGGCATGTCAACCAAATCTTATGTTGTTTCTCTCTGATCTTAACAACTTTCATTCTCAAAGTTTGTCCAGTCCTCTATCCAGCTCATACTGCAAGCATAATAGTAACATTTCAAGTCTGGAAGAGAGCAGCCTCTCTTCTCTCTAGTCTCTACCAGACTGGTGTTGGGATATGTAGTCAAAGTGGAAATGTACAGATGTGGGAAAATTTCTAACTGTGAAAGCTTTAGCCTGCAGGTGGGTTATAAAAAGCAAAGTAGCCAAGGTCAGTATGTCTGGAAACACAGGATACAAGAAGAAAACAGATTAGGTCATTGAGTGTGTGAGAACCACTGGTCATATGACACATGACACCCATAAGTAGGCTGGGTTTAGAGCTGTTGAGAAAATGTCTATAAAGTAACACCCTGGGGGTGAAGTTTTTTCCTTGAGTGGCTTGCTGGGCTTGGCACAGAGTTCTCTTTGTTCTCTGCCTGCATGTTGGATGTTCTACAATGTAAATAGTTAACATGTTTATTTTGCAACAATAAGAATAAAGAACCTTCTTCTGAAGATAATTTGATCTCTGGGCTGGTTCAAGGAATGGTGCAAAGCTACAGGGAGCTAGAAATCCAGAGACGGATGGCTGATGAATGGCAGCCATGCACCCACTCTGCTACACTCACACCATAAATCAACAAGGGTTATTGCTGCCCATGATGTTCTGCTATGCTGCCTTGCTGGAGAATTGAGGCTCCTAGAATTTCATCAGCTGTAAGTAAAGAAGCAGAGGTTCTGCTGCTGTGCATTTTTTTTCTAAAAGATGTCTGGTCGGAAGGCAGATGTGTTAAGATGAAAGGATTCTAATACTCTTTAGACAGTGGAAGGAGGGAAGGCTGCCAAGACTCTCTTGAGTGATAATTGATTAATTATGGATGCAGCCAAGTTCCCCAAATTGGATGACATGAACTACAGCTCATGGAGTACTTATGCAGAATCCCTTTTGGTCCGGGAAGGCCTGTGGATGGTAGTCCAAGCTGGGATTGTAGCTGGGGCAGCAACACCGAATGTGGGAAAAGATTCCAAAGTTACTGTTCTATTATCAGTTTCTGAAAATCAGATAAATTATGTCAGAGATAAAACATCAGCTAAAGAGGTGTGGGATACACTGAAAGGCATTCATCAGTCCAGTACAGCACTTTCTCAGATGGTCTGATGTCGCTGCCTCTGTGCTTATAAGATGCAAAATGGGCAGTCTCCAGAAAAGCATCTTGAGATCATGCAAGATCTGTTTAATCAAATACAGATGAGAGGTGTTCAACTCCCAAGGGAACAAAAGGCTTATATTTTGCTGGGGAGTCTCTCAAGGGATTATGAGCATATATTGTATGGCCTTCAGGGAGTCCCTGAAGCATAACTTACAATGGAATTAGTCGCTTCCAGAGTTTTGGAAAAAAGCCAGAGATTCCAGTTTGAGGCAGGTCTCCAAAGGTAGCCGCAAGCAGCGCCGAGATCCACACATGCACCTGAAGCTTAAAGGGAGATGCAACCAGAAAAGGCAGCTGTGTCCAAAGAAAAGAAATGTTTTTATTGCAGGAAAGCTGGTCATTTGAAGAAAGGTTGCAGGAAATTTGCATCAGCCGAGAAAGAAAAAGATCAGCCCAAAGACTTTGGGACTAGAAAGGGCACTGTGGCTGTGGCAAAAGGCAGTGACAGTGTGACTCAACAGGTGGTCAAGCCCAATCTGGACTGGATTCTTGATTCTGGATCCACAGAATCCATATGGTAAACACTCCTGAACTTCTCAAAAGTAAGAAACCCTCCTATGTGGCTTCTGTTGCTCTGGCAGATGGAGCACCATGAGAGATCAAAGAAATGGGAACTGTTTTCATCCTTGGGTTTGCAAAAGACTTTGATAATGTATTATGTGTACCTAAATTGCAAAACTGTTTAGTTAGTGTTTCTGCTTTGACCACTGAGGGGTATGCATTGGAGTTTAAGGGGGAGGAGTGTGAGATCACTTTGAATGTTGAAGTTTGTGCAAAAGCTGGGAAAAGGGACAAAATGTATTATATGCTTGATAAGGCAGAATGTCCAGCAGTCAATAATGTGCCTTTACATTCAGACAGTGTACATTACTACCACAGAGTGCTGGGACATGCAAGTTTCAATAGTCTTGGGAAACTGGGGGAAGTGTGTCCAGAATTCAAAGTGTCTCCTTGTTCAAGTTACTTGGAATGCTCAGTTTGCAGCAGAATAAAGTTGAAGACTTTTCCTGTGGCCAAATGAGCAAACACATAGCACAAAGACCTTTTGAATATATTCACACAGATCTTGCGGGCCCTATGCCTAAAATGCTGGAAACAATAAATATTTTATGGTAATTGTGGATCGTTTTACCAATTACTCTTATGTGATGCTATTGAAGGAAAAGAGTGAAGCTGCAGAGCATTTCAAAGATTCAGTTAATATGATTGAAAGGGAATTTGAGTACAAAGTGGGGTCTTTGATCACAGACCGGGGTGGAGAATTCTTGTCAAATTCATTGAAAAATTGGTTGAGAAAGAAGGGAATTCGCCACAACACCACCTACCCTGGGGTTCCGCAGGAGGATGGGTTGGCTGAGAAAAGGATAGGTGTCCTAAAGCAAATGAAAGATTGCATGATGCTAGATGCAGAGGGATCTGAACAGTTGTGGGGGGAAGTGATTTTTACAGCAAAGCATGTTGCAAATCGGGCATGGAATTCTGTTGTAAAGAAAACCCCATTTCATATACTTTGTGGAAGACCACCTAACCTGAAATACCTGAAAGTGTTTGGGCAGTATGTGAATGTATATGTGCCTGCAAGTTTCAGAAAGAAGGGTAAGCCTAAGTGGCACAGGTTGATGTTTGTGGAATCTTCTGGGAATAGCTACAGGTTTCATCTTGGTGGTGGGAAATCTTGCTATCCAGAAGTGCCAACTTTGAAAAGCACTCAGGTTGGGAGAAGTTGCATTCCAACAAAGAGTTTTTTCTTAAGTTGGGGCACTTGGACATGAGTACTAGAAATGGAGGGGTGATAAAGCAAGAATCAGCATCCTCAGACAGTGAGTCTAGTACTTCAGATCAGTCTACACAGCCACGACCAATCACAACTAGAATGTCAGAGACAAAGAGACACAGAGATACAGAGGTTCCGACAAGTTCTGACAGTGAGGATGAGAGACTCAGAGAGTGAGAAAGCCTCCAGATCATTTTGTAGTGCAGGGTGCTAGAGCCTGTACAGTGGTAGCTGATGAGCCTGAGAGTTTTAAATATTTGCAGAGTTTTCCTGAGGAGGAAAAGGAGAAGTGGTTTTCTACAATGGATCAAGAGTACATGTCACTGGTTGACAAGGAAGTGTTTGAAGTTGTTGAGAGGCCTAAGAATCATAAAGAGAGAGGTTGTAAATGGGTTTTCAAGAGAAAAGAAATGTCAGATGGTACCCACAGATACAAAGCTAGGCTGGTGGCAAAAGGTTTTGCACAGCAGAAGTTTGAGAAATTTGACAAAACATTTTCTCCTACAGCTAAGCCAGAGAGCCTGAGATTGGTTTTAGCTTTAGCAGCAAGGAAAGGCCAGTTGGCGAGGCATTTTGATTTTGAAACTGCTTATTTGAATGCTAGTCTTGAGGAAGATGTGTTCATGGAACAACCTTTTGTTTTTGAACAGGACAGTGATAGAAAAGTGTACAAGTTGAAAAAGGCTTTGTATGGTTTGAAGCAGAGCACAAGCAATTGGAATCATTGTATTCATGAGGAGTTGGTGAAATTAGGGTAAAAACACAGCATTGCTGATGTGTGTGTTTACACAAAGGGAGATGGTACGTTGGTGATTTACGTTGATGACTTGTGTGTTGCAACAGAGTCAGAATGGGAAATTCAAGCAGTGCAGAAAGAATTGGCAAAGAAATTTATGATTAAGGATTTGAGTTCTCTAAGAGCCTACCTTGGGATTGAGGTAGAGTGGACTGAGGATGGTAGTTGTTTGTTAAGTCAGCATGAGAAGATAGAAAGGCTGATTGAGAAATGTGGACTACAGAATGCTAAAGTAGTAAAAAGCCTTATGACTCCTGATTATGCCAATAATGAGTCCACAAAGGAGTTTGACAATGCAGAATTGTTTAGAAGCATTGTTGGGAGCTTGATGTTCGTGGCAAACAACACAAGGCCAGATATTGCGTTTGCAGTTGGCGTGCTTAGCAGAAAGGTGAGCAATCCAAAAGTTGAGGATTGGACTGCAGTGAAACATGTGTTAAGATATCTGAAAGGTAGTAAGGACAGAAAACTGGTGATACAGGGCAGCATGGTTCAACTTGAATGTTTTGTTGATAGTTCATTTGCTTCAGAATTACATGACAGAAAATCTGTGACTGGTTTGTTGATAAAGTATGCAGAAAGTCCCATAGTTTGGTGCAGTAGGAAGCAGAACTGTGTAGCGTTGAGCACAACTGAGGCAGAATTTGGAGCATTGTCAGAGATGGTGAATGAGGTACAAGCAAGAAAGTTGCTTGAAGATTTAGGTGAAAAATGTACAGAACCTATGTTGGTTCATGAAGATTCACAATCTTGCATTGCCATGTCAGAAGCTGAGAAGTGAAGTGCAGAACAAAGTACATAGGTGTGAGGTATCAGAATGTCAGAAAGTTGATTCAAAACAACATTGTGCATCTGCAGTACATTGACACACAAAACAATATCGCAGATATTCTGACAAAAGTTTTACCCAATGAAAGACATGAACAGCTGTCATGTCTGATTGGAATCGCACCTTAAGTGCAAAATACTAGCTGTTAAGCAAAAATAAAAAACTGTAAATAGCATGACACACATCTATACATTTTGGAGGGGAATGTTGGGATATGTAGTCAAAGTGGAAATGTACAGATGTGAGAAAAATTTCTAACTGTGAAAGCTTTAGCCTGCAGGTGGATTATAACAAACAAAGTAGCCTATGTCAGTGTGTCTGGGAACACAGGATACAAGAAGAAAACAGATTAAGTCATTGAGTGTGTGAGAACCACTGGTCATATGACACATGACATACAGAAGAAGGCTGAGTTTATAGCTGTTGAGCAAATGTCTGTAAAGATAACACCCTGGGGGTGGAGTTTTTTTCCTTGAGTGGCTTGCTGGGCTTGACACAGAGTTCTCTTTGTTCTCTGCTTGCATGTTGGATGTTCTACAATGTAAATAGTTACCCTGTTTATTTTTCAACAAGAATAAAGAACCTTCTTCTGAAGAGAATTCGATCTCTGGTCTGGTTCATGGAATGCTGCAAAGCTGAAGGGAGCTACAGATCCAGAGACAGATGGCTGATGAATGGCAGTCACGCACCCACTCTGCTACACTCACACCATAAATCAACAACTGGAACATCTTATTCTGGTTTTTTTTCCTAGCCACAGAAATTTAGATATTTTCTTTCACCATATGTCAAAGCATTTTCATTGTGAATTATGGGAATGTTTTGAAATAAGTGCATTAATTATGGTAGTATGTTCATTTTTATTAGTGGCATTCTTTCTAATAGAGAAATGTGTAGCCTTGACCATCTTACTACATATTTCTGAATCTCTTTTCATACTTTATTGTAATTGTTCTCAAATAAGTCAGCATTTCTTTTTGTTAGGTAATTCCCAGATATTTCACTTTCTTTTCAATCCTAAATTTAGTTTTTTCTTTCAATATTTGCTCATCTTTTTTGGACATATTCATTCATAGTTATAATTATAGTCTTTTCCTGATTTACTTTAAATCCTGCTAGCTTGCCATATTCCTGTAAAGTGTGTAGTAATTTTTCTATACCTTTTAATTGTTCTTCTAAAACACATACTACATCATAGTATATGCCTTGATCTTCTGTGTATGCTCTTTTACTCTTATATCTTCGATCTCTTTATCTTCTCTTATCCTGATAATTAATATTTCCAACTAAATTATGAATAATAAAGATGAGACCGGGCAGCCCTGTCTGGTTCCTTTTTCTATACTCATCGGTTCCATCTTTTCTTCATTTATTATAATTTGTACCTTCTGTTCTTTATATATTTTTTGTATCCAACTTTCAAACTTCTTTTCAATATTTATTTTATTAATAACCTCTTTCATAAACAACCAGCTCACCTTATTGAATGCCTTTTCAGCATCAATAAAGATTATTGATAGTTGTTTTTCATTATGCTTCTCAAAGTATTCCACTTCATTTAAGACTATTCTTATATTGTTGTTTATATTCCTTTTTGGTAAAAATCTATTTTGATCTTCATGGATTATATCCTTCAAGATTTATTTTAGTCTTTCCACAATGATTGTTGAAAAAAATTAAAATCATTGTTTATCAATGATATTGGTTGATAATTCTTTACATCTCTACTATCTTTGGCCTCTTTTGGTATTAATGTGATATACGTATCCTTCCACAATTCAGGGATGAAGTTTTTTTGTATATAATTAAAAATTAAAAAAGACAGAAATTAGACTATTAAAAAACAAAAAATTAGGAGAAAGTTATATATCAGCCAGTAAAAACAAAAAGAATGGGGTGGTGATGTACATTTCTAAAAATATTCATGCTAAAGAAATAGTGAATGACCCCAAGGGTCACTATATTGGAGTTCAGATAACATGGAAAGGAGAACAGATATTATTGTTAGGAATATATGGAACTCAAACAAACAAAGGAATATACTATCAAAGGATATATAATGAAATGAAAGAGAGGGAGTATGACAAAATAATATTAATGGGTGGTTTTAATGGGGTATTAGACCCAGGGAAAGATAGGAAATCGAGAAGTAATTAAAAAACTTCACAAGGGAAGTTACCCAAAACTTTTTTTTTTTTTGAATTAGCAGAGGATCATGGATTGTATGACACTTGGAGACATTTATATGTCAACAAAGAAGGTTTCACTTTTTATTCCAACAGACATGATTCACTCTGTAGGATGGATATGTTTTGGATATCTAAAATAATAATTGGACAAACTGAAGATATGCAAATCTTACCAAGAGAAGTATCAGACCATAATGCTATAATATTGACACTCCAGGAACAAATAAAACAATTTAATTGGAAACTAAATGACTGTTTAATTGGGGATAGAAAAATAGTAGAGAAAACAAAAGGAGTTATAAAAAAACTATTTTCAAGAAAACAAAATCAGAGATACGAAAATGACCACAATTTGGGAAGCTGGAAAAGCGGTGTTTAGAGGTTTCTTTATAAATCAGAAAGCCTATATACGGAAAGTTAAAAAAGAGAAAGATAATGAAATAAGGAATCGGATAATTCAAAAAGAAAAAGAACTAGAATTAAATTTAGGAGATAAAACAATTATACAGGAATTAAATTATTGAAAAAACAAGAAATTAGGAAAAATACATTAGAAATGGGGAAAAAAATGAAAGCTGCAAAGCAAAGATATTTTGAACATGCTGACAAAACTGGTAAATGGTTAGCCAGAAAATTAAGGAAAGAACAAGAGGAAAAACAATAGTAGAAATAAAACATGAGGGACAAATTATAATACAACAAGAGAAAATACAAGAACTATTTTACAATTTCTTTTCAAAATTATATGAAGGAATAACTTTAAATCAAGAGGATATTAAAGAATATCTAAACAAACAGGAATTTTGCAAGCCAAATCAAGAACAGTTGGAAGAGTTAAATAAACCTATTTCAGTTACTGAAGTGAAAGAGACTATCAAAAGATCTAAGGAAGGAAAGGCTCCAGGACCAGATGGGTTTTCAAACAAATTTTATAAGGTATTTATAGAAAAATGAAGTGACCCTCTCCAGAAATTGATGAACTCCATTCTGAAAGAAGGGGTACCAGAAACATGGAAAGAAGCTGATATTGTGCTTATCCCAAAGGAAGGAAAATCCAAACTAGAGATAAGACATTATAGACAGATTTCCCTTCTAAACTCAGACTATAAATTGTTCTCAAATATTTTAGCCAACAGATTTAAAAAGTATTTTAAAAATTGGATCGATGAAAGTCAATGGGGTTTTTTGCCTGGTAGGCAAAAAAGAGATAATGTAAGAGTAGTCCTAAACATATTAGAGTATTATGAGAGGCATAATGACAAAAAATTAGGTATGCTATTCATAGATTTGGAAAAGGCGTTTGATTCAGTTAATTGGCAAATACTATATGAAATAATAAGAAAAATGGAATTAGTCCTGAACCTCACAAATTGGATCAACCAAATATATAAAGAACAAAGAGCTAAAATTATGGTGAATGGGATAAAATCTAATTATATAACTATAAAAAAAGGAACAAGGCAAGGGTGCCCCCTTTCTCCACTTCTGTTTCTAATTGTGATCAAAAGACTAATAAAGGAAATCCAAAATCAGAAATTAATACAAGGAACAAAAATTAAAGGATTCAATTGTAAGACAAGGGGCTTGGTCATTGTTTTAGAAAACCCGGCAAATAGTATAGAAAGAGTGATCGAAATCTTAGAAGAGTTTGGGGATATAACAGGGTGTAAACTGAACAAAGAAAAGTCAACAATACTTACAAAAAAATATGTCTCAAAGTGAAGATATAGATCTAGAAAGGAAATCTGGCATGAAAATACAAAAGAAAAGAAAATATCTAGGTATTACATTAACAAAGAGATTTATTTGAAAATAATTACAATAAAACATGGATGGAAATCATGAAAGATTTAAAATAATGGAACAAAAAACAATTATCTCTTATGGGGAGAATTGCAACGATAAAAATTGTGGTACTTCCAAAAGTACTTTTCTTATTTCAAACAATTCCAATTTTAATGAATGAAAAGTTTATTAAACAATGGCACAGAGACATAAGCAAATTTATTTGGCAAAACAAAAGAGCTAGAACTTGGCTAAAGCTTCTACAGGATGAGAAAGGAGACGAGGACTGGGACTACCCAATTTACAAATTTATTTTGAGCATGTTGCTTCACATGGATTAGAGATTGAATAATGCTAGATTCGAAAGAACTTTTAGAATTGGAGGGCGAAGGTTTGTGTTATGGATGGCATGCATATTCAGGCTATGAAAAAATCAGTGTGAATAAAGAATTCAATAACCACTATATATTAGAAAGCCCCTTATGAAAATTTGGAATAAATATAAAGAGAGGTTTATGCCCAAATTTCCGATGTGGTTCTCCCTGCACGAAGCGATCCATAGAAGAGAAATGAGACACGTAAATAAATGGATAACTTATGATAACTTGCTCAAAAAAGAAGACACAGGAGATTACAAATTGAAGACACAAATGGAACTAAATGATGAGGGGTATCCAATAGACTGGTTTAAATACAGACAACTAACTGAATGTTATAAATCAGACCTAAAATCTAAAGGAATAGACTTTTGCTACAATGAGATGGAGAAAATTTGGTTTGGAGAAAGCAAATGGATAGGGAAATTTTACAAACTATTACTGAGCTGGGATTTAGAAGAAGAAATTGTTAAAGATAATATGATTCAGTGGGCAAGAAATGTTGGCTTTCCAATAGAACTGGAGAAGTGGGAGTCTGCCTGGACAAAAACATTGAAATATACAGCTTCACAAAGCCTTAGAGAAATTTTTACAAAATCTTTTTCCGGTGGTATTTAACCCCGGTAAAGATTGCCAAAATCTACAAATCGAGCAACAACTTATGTTGGAAATGTGGTAAAGAACCAGGCACACTTTACCACTGTCTATGGACATGTAAAGTAATGGAGAGATATTGGAGAGGAGTGAATGAAATAATTAAAGTAGTTCTAAACAAAGATATAGTAATTCGACCTGAAATGTACTTACTAAATATATGGGAGGAGGACCTAGACAGAGAAGTAGGTAACATTCTTTTTTATTTAATCACCACTGCGAGGGTAACATTATTACAGTATTGGAAAAAAAAGAAGGTACCAGCTATGAATGAATGTATTACTAAATTCTACGATGCTATAAAATGGACATATTGACTCAATACCTCAGAGATAAAAATATAGAAAATGACTTAAGTGAATGGTCACCAATTTTAAAATATTTAGAAAAATATTGGGGAAAAGGTGCGGTAATCACTTATCAAAAATAGAATAGAAGATAAGAAGTGAAAAACAAGTATGAAATCAATTTTATTAGCAATTGTAGATAAGCCTTCACCCAGCAGACTATTTTAAGAGCTGCAGGATTGGTCAATCAAATATGTTCAAGAATTAATTATAATTAAGAAAGTACACAGAATATAAATAAGCTAACAAAAAGAATATTAGAGAGTAAAAAGCAGATGGATTTAAATAAAAGTAATGAAAACTGAAAAGATTTATTGAAATAGGTACAAAGATCTTAATGAAATTATCTATTAAGAAAGTAATAAAAAGGGAGTAAGGAAACCACTATGTTAAGATATAGTGATGATAGGTTATTAACGATTAGAGATTGAAATGCGAACACATATAAGGCACAAAAATCAAGGAGCAGCAAATTCAGAAAAACAAATTTCTATGGAAAAATGATCAAATATGGAAGAAAAGACCAAAAAAAATGAAATTATAGAGAAAAGGAGGTTAACTACTTACAATTAATAAATCCAGAGAAGATAGGAAGGAAATTTAAAATACGAGAATGAATGTAGGAAGAGAGGAAGGTATGGAAAAGAGGAAATGAAGGGAGAAAGTAAGTTGTAGATGGTATGAGTATGTCGCAGAAAGAGGATGAGAAGTGGAAGATTGTAAGGTGTGAAGGATGTGGGAGAGAGTTTAAATGAAGATGGAGGGTGGAAATGTAGAGAATGGAAGGGAAGAGGGAAGAAAGATAAGGAATGGTAAAGAAAGAGAAGTAAAGGGTGTAAGAATAGATGGTTAGGAGTAAGAAAGGATAAGGAAATTAGAAAGAAACTTCCTAGGATGGTATTTATACTACAGCAAGTTAGAGCAACTCAAAAGTTATGAGGTTGTTATAGTTTATATATATTTTTAATTGATATGCTGAACAGATAATCGATACTAATTGATAGATTTTGGAGGATTGATTTAGGATAGAATATGGAATGATTGTATTCGGAGTGTTTGATTGTATTAGGATGGTTTGATTATTTGAATGTGTTTATATGTTTTTTTTAACAATAAAATTTCTTTTTTAAAAAATTAAGTAATGGAATCCTAACAACCTCTTCCATGTTGTTTAATAAAATATAGTTGAAAGACCATCTGGACTGGGAACTTTTCCTAGTTTTATTGTTTTTATTGCTTCTGATACTTCTTTCTCTATAATCATTTGGTTTAATTCTTCTTTCTGAATTTCAGTCAGTTGTATTATATTTTGCTTATCTAGGTACTTTTGAATATTTTTCTTGTCAGTTTCACCATTATTTGTAATCTTGTACAATATTTCAAAAGATATTTTGAAAACTTAAAATCTTCTCTTGATCTGTAAAGATTTTTTCTCCTTCTCTTATTTCTGCGATGAATTTTTTATTCCTTTCTTTCCTTTTCTATTTTTTTTATTATTATAACAAAAATAAAAATACAAAGCTTATCATATGTTTTTCATAAATACATACATTGCTTTATGAGTGACCCTGCTGAGATGGTAGTATACAAATCAAAATGATAATATACAGAGCTGATAATTCCTGTTTTAGTAGCCAAGACATATCATGTTTGAAGGTTGTTATCCTAAAGTTACATCTGAATCCAACTTCTATATATAATGATACCTATTACATTGCTAGAGCAAATAAACAATTTATTTATAGCCGCTAATCCTTTGAACATTATTATTATTATTATTATTATTGTTAAGCTGCTTAAATTTCCCATTTTTTCTCACAGTATAAGTATAAAGGTTTCCATATATTCTTTGTTTCATTATACAGTTTGTCTCCTGTTAAATCTTTACAATTGTCTAATTCTGCAATATCTAATAATTTTTGTAACCAGCTATCAATTAATGGTATGACCTGAGATTTCCAATTGCTAGCTACTACAATTCTAGATAGTGTCACCATATATAAAAGAATCTTCCATGTGTAATTTTTATGTATATTGTCTAAATCCTGGATCATATTGAGAAGATATATCTGTGGTGTACATTCGAATGATATATCGATTATGTCACATATTGCATTATGAATCAGCTTCCAAAATTTTTGCATCAAGGGACATGACCACCACATATGTAACCAAGTTCCCAGTTCTTTTTGGCATTTCCAGCAAATATATTTATTGTTTTTGTACATTTTTGCTAATCTGACTGGTGTTAAATACCACCTTGTTTCCATTTTATAATAATGTTCATGCAACAATTGGTTATTAGTGAACTTATATGTTACAGTTCTTGCCTTAGACCAAGTATCAAGACTTATTTCCACCCCTAAGTCTTGAGCACATTTTATCATGTGTTCCTTTACCAATTCACCTTCCAGTTTCCATTGTAATAGTATTCCATATAATTTAGCAATTTGTTTCAGTTTCTTCTTTGTTATTATATTATCTATTTCATTTGGGATCAAATTGAAATTCTGTTGTTTAAGATCACTATTAAAGCAAGCTTTTAGTTGATAATTGTGAAACCACCTGAGTGTTGAATCTTTAATTTGCATGGTACAGAGGTCTATCATTTTTACACAACCAGTTTATCTGTTTATTGTGATTATATCTTGGTATTTTAGCCAATCACGAGAAGATTTAAATCTGCTTAGCATGGCTTCTTCAGGAGATAGCCAACCTGGTGTGTATTGGTAAAAGTCAGCTTTTACTTTTTCCCATGTCTTAATAAGGGCTTTCCTGATTATATGGTGGCCAAAAGCTTGGTGTATTTTAGCTTTATTATACCATAGATATGCATGCCACCCAAATCTCAGGTCATGACTTTCTAAAGCCAATAGCTTATTATTCTTAAGCTGTACCCACTCCTGAATCCAGGTTAATGCACATGCATGAAAGTATAATTTAAAATCAGGTAAGTCACAACCTCCATTTTTTTCTTGTCCATTAGAATCTTCCATCTGACGCGAGGTTTTTTGCCTTCCCAAAGAAATCTTTTGAATTCTCTGTTCCAAATCGAAAATGGTTTGTCATTGTATATAATTGGTAGATTAGTGAATAGAAAGTTGAATTTCGGCAAAACACACATTTTAATTAATGCGATTTTCCCATATAACGACAATCTTAGCCTGGACCATTTTACTAAGTCTTTTTTAATTTCATTCCAGGTTTTGCCATAATTCATATCAAACAACTCAATATTTCTATTAGAAATATAGATGCCCAAATATTTCACCTTCCTTACTACTTTACATCTTGATTTTTGTTGTAATTGCTCTACTTCCCATTTAGACGTGTTTTTTGTGATAATGGCCGATTTATTTGTATTTAATTTAAATCCTGTATATTTACCAAATTCATGTAGAGTAGATATTAATTTCTCAATACCGTTCAAAGGATCATCCAAAAAAATTATTAAATCATTGGCATAAGCCTTTACTTTAAACTCAAAGCCTTTTATTTTTGGCCCTTTGATCATCTTCTCTTGTCTTATGTTGTTGATCAGTAATTCTATAACTATAAGAAAAAGTAGTGGCGATAAAGGGCATCCCTGTCTAACACCTCGACAAATATTGAATTCTTTGGATTTCACCCCATTGATCACTACTCTAGCTTTTTGATCCATGTATATTGCTTTAATCCAATTTATAAATCTATTGCCAAAGTTAAGTTTTTCTAAAATTAAAATCATAGTATCCCAGTTCACTGAATCAAATGCTTTTTCCACATCTATTAATAGCATTGCCAGTTTTCTTTCATTATGTTGTTCGTAATATTCTAAGATGTCAATGACTGTTCTGATGTTATCTTTGGATTGCCTTTGTGGTAAAAATAAAACCTGATTGGTCTTCATGTATTCTATTATTTAAGATTTCTTTCAATCTGTTAGCTAGAATGCCCATAAAGATTTTATAATCTATGTTCATCAGTGAGATGGGTCTATACTTCTCTATACAGGTGGAATCTTTCCCTGATTTTGGTATTACGACAATATCTGCAAATTTCCAGGTATCCGGGATTCCCTCTGATGTGATATAATTGAATGTATTTTTGAGTGGTTCTGTTAAAAATGATGCTAACTTAACATAATATTCAGGTGTAAAACCATCTGGTCCAGGAGATTTCCCTAATTTAAGTTTTTGAATAACTTCCTCTACTTCATTTGTTGTGATGCTCTTGTTTAAGGTACTTTGATCTATATCATTTAGTTTCATGTATTCTATATTCCTTAAGAATTCTTCAAATGTTTTATTATCCTTTTACTCAATTGACTCTTTTTTGTATAGGTTAGAAAAGTATCGTAAAAATTTGTTATGAATGTCATCTTGAAGGTTGGCCTTCCCTTCTTGATCAGTTACTTCCGTGATTGTGGTTGTTTCTGTTAGGATTTTGATTGGATATATAGTCAATGTTGAAATGTAAAGATGTGTGTGTGTATTTTTTTTATGATGAGAGAACTGTTTTTAGGCCTAAAACACAACATCCCAGTCCAGGTGTTTGAGGAGTCATAACAAGTGGAGTTAACAAGATAAAATATGTGAGAAAGAAATATTGTTTATAGAGTGAATGTAACAACAAAAATTGTTTTGAAAAAATAGGTCACATGACAGAAGATGAACAACAAGGGGTTTGGTTAACATACGTCATGTACTAATCAACCAATTAACCTGAAGAGTAACACCCAAAGAAGTGGGGAAAAGTTGGGCTGGGAGTTGTGTCTTGGACAAAGAGGTCAGTCTATTTTAACCTTTCAACAGTATGGGTTAGTTTTAATATTTTTGCAGAAGCTGTAGCTTGACTAAATTTTCACAATGTAGCATTGAAGGATTTATAGTTTTGTTCCTGTTAGCCAACCTGGCTAAAGTGATATTTTACTAGACTTTATAGTTTTTACTTTGCCTATGCTATTTTATAATAAAGTTAGAGGCTTGGAGCAACTGCCTGCGTGCTGGTGATTTTCTGCTAGGCAAGCTGCCTTGCTGAATGGGCTGCCTCCTGCATGCATTTTATCTTCACACACAAAGAACTCATCACCACCCATCAATTTCAACAAGTGGTAGCAGAGGATGGTTGGTGTTTTTGATGGGTTCAAGCTGGAGAAGTTTCCAGTTGTATTCCAGTTCAGATGGAGAGTTTCAAGTTGGTTTCCAGTTCAGATGGATTGCCCAGATCGCTCCCTCTGCTGTGAGCTGTTTTGAAAAGGAGTGACCGGAAAGGCAACGCCGGGAGGAGAAGCAGCACAGAGACACGGCAGAGCAAAGGATTTATTGCTGGCATCATTTGGCAAGCTGTAAATAAACTGCTGTGCTTATCTGAAGTAATACATTTCAAAGGACTGTCTTAGAAAGCTGTTCAGCAAAGAAAAGAAAAAAAGCAGTGCTACAGACCGGCTGGTTTTGAACTGCATTTTTAAAGAATTCATGATGTTTACTATCATTGTCCAATAACGTTTGGCTTCCTGACAACGCCACCACATATGTATAAAATCACCACCTTGTTTTTGGCATTTCCAACATAGAATGTTTCCTGTTTTATATAATTTGTTTAATTTCGCTGGGGTCATGTACCATTAGTAGAACATTTTATAATAGTTTTCTATATAGTTTTGGCACAAAGTGAATTTGTTAGTTATTTTCCAGGAGTATTCCCAGCTTTCTAGATCAATTGGTTTTCCAATGATTTGTGCCCATTTTATCGTGTATGTTTGACTTTTAAATTCTCTAAGTATCTGTCTTTTAATAACTTATAGTATTTTGTAATGTGTTTTCCTTCTTCTCCAAATATTATTTTATCTATTTCATTTTTTTCATCATTAAATTTGGTGAACATCTTTACATCCTCCCAGAATTGTGATCTTAATTGATTATACAAAAACCAGTTTATTTTTATGTTGTCTTCTTGAAATGCTTCTATAGTTTTGAATTGAGGTGTTTGCTCAGTTTTAATAATTACTGTATCTTTATATAATAACCATTTTTCTCCTTTAATTTTGGATATGTAATGGAAAGCTTCCTATGTCGAGATCCAAAGAGGTGCGCCTATATAGAATTGTTTTTTGATTTTCAACCATACTCTTAGTAAAACTTTTCTGATTATGTGAAATTCAAAATCTTTATTGGCTTTTAGTTTATCATACCACATGTATGCATGGTATCCAAAGTGTAAATTACTACCTTCTAGCTTCAGCAATTTCTCATTCTCTAACTTTGTATTTCATGTTTTAATTTTTTATTTCTTCCATTATTCCATTCTTGTTCCTTAGCTTTTATTTCTTTTAGTATCCTATTTTCTCCTTCTTTTTCATTTCTTTTTCCTTCTATATTGTATTTTATTAAGAGACCACTAGCATCTGCCTTTCCGGTATCCCACATTTTTTTGTGTGTTATCTCTTTCATTGTATTTTCTTTATAAAAGTATTTAAGCTCTTTTTAAAAATTTTCAACAATTTCTTCATTTTTCAATAGTTGTTGTCTTAATCTCCAATTAAACTTAGGCTGATGGGAAGGAAAGGGAGACCTAAATTTGCCTTTTCCCAAAACTACAGCAACCACACTGCATGCCCTGAGGTTACCCTAAATGGGGACGCAGCAACTGCACTAGGGGGCCAGTTGATGCAGCTTTTCCAAGGCTGTATTGAAGCCTCATCAACCGCACTGCCAGCCCCGAGGTTGCCCCAAATAGGAATGCAGTAACCACATGGGCCAGCAGCAGCAGCTTCATTTTTTTTTTCTTGTTCTCTGCGGCACATGCACACATGCACAGATACAACATGGCCCCTTTAACAGAAATGTTGGCATTGCTAAGGACCTGAGCACTATGTGCTGTAGAGAAATCATGGCTGCCACAGCAATCAAGTGGTCTGCGCTAGTAGACAGCCTGCAATGCTCAGCCACAGGAGCCTCCACCATGGTCCCTGCTGCAGATGCATTCATGCAAGATGTCAGTGATGACTTGGAAGATTCAGAAGTGAGACCTGTCAGAGCGGGTGCAGCAAGACACATTGGTGTAGTTCGCCCTCACCATGGAGATGCTGCTCCTGCCACAGACAGTGTACCTGGGGGATGCCGCTCAGGTAAGGACAGTCACACACACTTGTCACTTTTCCCTCCTGTGCAGGACGCATCATGACTTGGCATACAGTGTGGCTGTCACTATACAAAGTCAGCTGGTTAGGCAATTGAACCTGCGCAGGGACACCTAAAACGTCATGGCTTGACATACTGCTACTACTGTATCCTCGGCAGCTAAGCCCAATGAACCTGTGCAGGGATGCCTCGGCAGCTAAGCCCAATGAACCTGTGCAGGGATGCCTTGGCATACAGTGTGGCTCCTACTGTATGGAGACTGCAGCTTTGGCCATTGTACCTGCGCAGGGTTAGGGTTAGAGTTTAGAGGGTTAGGGTTAGGGATAGGGTTTAGGGTTTAGGATTAAGGGTTAAGGGTTTAGGGTTCCCTTATGAATCGACATACAGTATAGCTCATATTGGATACTCCATAGCATATGCCGTTGAACCTGCACAGGGATGCTTAAAACGTCATGACTCTGCATACAGTGTGGCTCCTACTGTATCCTCGGCTGCTAGGGCCATTGAACCTGCGCAGGTTTGCCTAAATTGTCATGACTCGTCATACAGTGTGGCGCCTATTGTATGGATTCAGCTGGTGGGGCCGTTGTTCCTACGCAGGTTCACCTAAAATGTCATGAGTCGACATTCAGTGTGGGTCCTACTGTATTGTAAATACTCCCCTCTCTTCCCCCCATTTGTAAATTGTTGTAAATAGTTATTTTCATCAAAAGAAAAAATTATTTTTAAAAAATTTATGACGGAATCTGAGCACGTGCGCAGGTTCGGCAATTGCCGGTTTATATGAATAAACTTTCTATTTTTAAACGGTGTCTGACATTTTATGTGAAGGTGCAGAGGTTTGTCAAAGAATCCCTACAGGAAACCAGTGAGCAGCATTGGTGAGGTAGGCATGGTGTGAGGTGGTGTTGGGCATAGGTGGGGAGTAGTTGGCAATGCTCCGTTCCATGAACTCCTGCTGGGCACTCGTATTTGCTGCGGCTGCTGAGCAACATGTTCTCTTCCCTCTGATGTCAGCCAGGCGGGCTGCCACTGGCATTGCAGCTCTGGCATTAGCTGTTTCATCCTCATCCTCCTCTCTCTGTTGTGCTACTTCTCGTTCTAGGGACATATATGGCAGAGGGCACCATTTGCACACACAACATCTCCCGCACATATCAGGGGGAAGGGGAGAGGTACATGCCAGGGAGGTTTGTGTAGGCACACTGGATACATATGGTTGGTGGTCATGCAAGGAATATGGTGAATATGGTGAATGGGACACACAGAAAAACATTCCTCCAGCCCCCCCACCACATGCTAGGGTGTGCTGGGGGGGAGAGAAATCTGCAAACCTACGCAAAAAAATCACAAAAGCCATACAAATTGCTTTGCTTTTGGGGGGTGCAGACATACACATGACAGAATGCATTTTTGTCATAACAGGGTATTTACCATGTGCAGCATGGACCTGGTTGATCAGTGGGTGAACTGTCCTGAGATTTTGGGTCTTCTGACTACACTCTTCCCAGGTGCATTCGTGCCCCTTCAAACTAATGGCTTGTGCCAACTCCTTAAATGTGTCCGCATTCCAGAAGGAATTTCTCAATTTCTCCAAAATGAGTGGCTGTGACCACACAGCTATGAGGTCAGCCGTCTCCACATGGGTGCACGATGCCCCTCTCCCTCTTTTTGGGTCTCTGCTTGTGGATGGCTCTGCCATTGTTCCCGCTGTGGATGAGAGGAGCCCTGAAGTGGAGTGCTGTGGAGGTCTGCAGCTGGCAAAGTTGCCCTGGGAAAATGGTGCTGGAATGTGTGTGGGGGTGTAGCTTAAAAGTGAAACTCTCCCCTTTATCTCTTTAACACAATGTAACATCCAGTTTCACCTTCCCGCTCTGGTGCATGCACACTGTGAAAATTAGGGTTAGCGCTAGGGTTCTGAAACAGACACACCTGCAGCGGTTCGCCCACACCTGAACCCTAAAAATGCTTTAATTTGAAGCTTTTTTCAATAAGTGCATGCTCCCCAAGGGCAGCTCTAAATGCGGTGCACCTGTACACGTGCATTCACCCCAGTAGCTTTTGTGCTCGGGTGCCCTTATTTCCACCGCACCTCCTCGCTGCATCCCAACATACCGTTGAAGGTGCACATGTTTCCGGAAGGAGAGGAAAAAAGTGCCTCCTTTTTGAAGCGCACTTTCACTGGAAGGGTCAGGTAGGGGGCGCTTTTTTGACATGCGTCATGTAAAGACCATGCCTTCAGGTTAACCCCAAAACAACCCTTTTAGCTTGTCTGCATCCCACCTTAATCTTTCTTTCTTTTACCTCTAATGCTATAGGATCCAGTAAGATTTTAGGTAGAATTTCCATTTTTAGAATCTTTGGTTGGAGTACAATGGTTCTTCTGCTCAGCAATGGCTCCTCTTCATCCTGCAGAGAAGTGACCAATTAGGTGTCACAGGGTTCTGTCCTGGGTCCAGTGCTATTCAACATCTTTATCAATGACTTGGATGAAAGAATAGGGGACATGCTTCTCAAATTTGCAGATGTCACCAAATTAGGAGGACTAGCTAATACCCTAGAGGACATGCTTTTGGGGCGCACTTTCACTGACTTGTGAAAGGAGCGCTATTTTAGCACTCCTTTCAGGGACGGGGAGGGAGCACCACAGGATCGAGGCATGAGGCTGCCTCGGTCCTGCGGCGCACCTTCCCGGGGCGGCGCAGAACCGCCAGTCTGCTTCCCCCCGTAAGGTACTGC
Source organism: Phrynosoma blainvillii (assembly GCA_026167975.1). Taxonomy (NCBI): domain Eukaryota; kingdom Metazoa; phylum Chordata; class Lepidosauria; order Squamata; family Phrynosomatidae; genus Phrynosoma; species Phrynosoma blainvillii. Next base: position 82,869,379 of record JANUYF010000002.1, read on the forward strand.
ACTTAGGACAAAAAAAATGAAATGCATAGATATAAGATGGGGGACACCTGGCTTAATGAGACTACATGTGAAAGGGGTCTAGGAGTCCTAGTAGACCACAAGTTGAACATGAGTCAATAGTGTGATGCAGCAGCTAAAAAGGCCAATGTGATTTTAGGCTGCATCAATAGAAGTATAGTATCGAGCTCAAGGGAATTAATAGTGCCACTGTATTCTGTTTTGGTCAACCCCCATCTGGAATACTGTGTCCAGTTCTGGGCACCACAATTCAAAAAGAATTTTGAAAAACTGGAGTGTGTCCAGAGGAGGTTGACTAAAATGGTGAAGGGTCTGGAAACCATGTCTTGTGCGGAATGTTTAGCCTGGAGAAGAGATGGTTAAGAGGTGATATGAGCCTCCAAATTTTACACATTTTTCTCTATATCTTAGTTCAATTGCCAGTTCCATTATTTTCTGCTGTTCTTGCTTTTGAATTATCTACTTTGATTTTTTTTTCAAAACTATAGTTTGTTCTTTCCAATATTCTACTTCTTTTTGTGTTTTAAGTAAATTTGTAGATATCTTTTCCATTCTTTTTCAATATTGTCCAATTCTTTTTTTAAGTCTTTTCTTATCTCAGCTCTTGTTTCCTTTATCTCTCCCCTTAGTTCTTGTCTCATTTGTTTTGGTTCCTCTTTCATTTCATGCCTAATTTCCTTTATTTCCTGTCTCATTTTTCTTATTTCATTCAGAAGTATTGTATTTTGATCAGTTATTTGTACTGTTTTCTTAGTTGATCATTTTCTTTGAGTAATCACCTGGATTTGAGATTGAGTCCATCCTTTTTTCCTGGATGCCATTTCCTCCACATAAAATTTTACTTAACACAAAGTTTAATTTCTGCAATCAGTTAAGGAATAACAACTATATTAACACAAGTAATAAAAAATGATGTAATCGATATACAGTATACAACATACTATAAACTATAAACAGTATAATTAGGTTGTTGTTTTTTACTGTAACTGTGATATCTTAACTGTAAATTCAGTTTAATAAATTTGTGTTTTTTAAATCTTCATCCAATCCATTTGGTCAATTCATTATATTAACTACAGTTGTACACTACAGTTTTATATTAAATACAGTTCCTTTAATTACTTTTGTATCAATTAATACTTAAAGTAAAATTAATAATTTTGGTAAGAAAGCTTTACTATACCCTGCATTTTATCTGTTACTTAATTTCTATTATTGTATTATAATCCTTTCTTTTTTCCTTCTAATTCATTTATGAATGTCCTCTTCTTTTTTCTATTTTTTCTTCCTTCCCTTTCCTCTCCCCAATTGTTCTCAGAAGAAAAAAAGAGCAAGAGTAGGGTGTTTTTTTAATGAATTATTGGAGTAAAGTTTGGGCTAAAAGACAAAATTGAGTTACAGTTTAAAGCTTTCCTTTCTCCTTTTTCTTCTTCCTCTTTACTTTCTTAATGTGGATTCAGCATCTTCACTGCCACACCTCTCCTCCTTCTGTTACTTCTACCTTGTTTATCCCACAGCTCACAGTTTCAAATTAAGTTTTATATCCAAATCCTTTATATTTTGTCCGATTCAGTTCAGGATTCACTTGTGATTTATTTCCTTCTCCCTTTCCACACTTCTCTTTTCCTTGTCTCCTTTCTGCTTGTTTTTACTCCATTTCTTTTATTCTTTTCTCCTAAGACCTTTTCTCAGTTCAACTAGTTTTGTCTTTTCTGCTGCTCTCTGCTTCTTCCCTTATCTTTCTCCATTTGTCTCCCTCTGCTTCTCCTTTGCTTGTCTCTTCATCTCTTCATCTCTCGTATCCTTCTCCTCACTCTTTTTCATCTCTTTCATCTCCTTCATCTCCCTCACTTATCTCCTTCTCCTTCTCTGTTCATTTCTCTAAACTTCAATTTCCATTTCCATCTTTTCTGTTTCTGTTTCTGTCTCCTTTTCTCTCCATTTGACTCTGCCTCTGTTCTCTCTCAGCTTGCATCTTTGTTTGGCTTTGCTCAGTTTTCTCCAACTGTCTCTGTTTGACTTCCTCCTCCTCTCTTCTTATCTTATCTTTAACCTTCTTTAATTCCTTGTTGACTGCCTCCAGAGGGGTAACAGCAGAGTAGAATCTCCCCCTACCTATTCCCTTTTCCTTCTCTCCTGTCAACTGTCCACTTTTACTTTCTTTCTCTTATGGGTATTTGCTTTACACCCTCTTCATGATAGTTTTACCACTTTCTCCCTGTGACTTTAGATTTTTTTGTATATAGAAGTCCATCATTGCTAGAACCACTGACTAGGTGTCTATGTTCTAACCGCTTTTGTATTGTTATTGTTGTCTTTCCCAATGCTTTTTTGAAGAGTGAAAGATGCTGTTAACACCTCCCCAAAGCAGCTACATTAGCAGGAAGTGGAAGCTCTTTGGTCCCTTTAGCTTCTCTGTGCTACAAGTTAGAATATTTTCCACTTGCCCACTCCAGAGAGCTAGTGCAGACCCCTGCCAAGCTCCATTATCAACCCCTCTTACGGGAGAGAGTTTAGGATAAAAAAAAATCTTAAATTAACCATCCTGCTCTTCCACTAATGTGATTTTGAGCCAGGAGCTCCTCCCTGACTTGGCTTCTCACAGCGCCATCTTCGCTGGAAGTCCAAAACTTGTGGTATTTTCTAATGCTGATGTCTACTGAGGATTCTCTGCATCTTTTCATGTGACTGTACTCCATGTAGTTGATCTACTCCTGCTTGAGACACAAAAGGTTGGTTTTGTGTGCTTGCTCACAGGCAAGGTGCCTTGGAACTGTCATGTCTGCTTTGAACACTGATATATAGTGAAATAAGGCTAACCAATTGGCCTCTCTAGATTGCATGATGGAATCACCTCAGACATTTTCCTACTCTTGCTAGGTTTCTGTTTCCCTAGACTCACACGTCTACTTTCAAGATGCCGACAAAGAGTTATTCTTAGCCCTACAGGTTTCTTTTTTTATCTCATGGCTATAACAGAGGGTGTTGTTCGCACCTTTTGTTGGCTGGCCTCATAACTCAGTCTTCACTCCCAGTCACCCCCAAATACTTGCACTCAGAGTAAATTCATAAACCATCACTCTCCCATGTGTTCCTCCCACCCTATAATTATTAAATGCTTATTACTAATGTTATTTTATGTTATTTTATATTATTTTATGAGATACACTTGCCTTCATAAGCCCAGTACAAATATAATAGCATCCATCTATTGCAGTCAAAATACTGGCAGCACATGCACACACATCGTAACTTCATATATGATATTTCTTAATATTCATGTTATAGAGAAGTATTTATTTCAGCAAAATGTATCATTTACATAGAAATGAAAAACTGACACATTTGAATTGGAGGATAATTAGTTGAAATGTACCACTGATTAAAAGTATTTGATAGTATAACCTATCATAACGTAATACGAGTTGATCCAGTGCAACAATGTCAGAAATAAAGTGAGCACTCTTTTAAGTTATATTAGTTTTTCGCTGGGCTTGTCTGTTTGACTTATTAGTAGCTGGAATTATTTAACAATTGCATTGTATTTGTATTATTGCCTTTACAATGGTAAGCTTTCATCTTTTATCTGCATGTTATACTTTTGTTCTGATTGCTCTTGATGTTTTTCAAAATTGTTGTCACGACCCCTCAAATGTCATTTAGGTAGTATAGTGGCATTCAGTTCGTCAGAACAAATAAATAATATTCCTGGTGCCTGGGAAGTGATGAAACATATGAGAAGAAAGTGAAAAGAAGACTTTTAGGCTGCTGGTTCTCTTCCTTCACTTCTATCAAAGCCTTTGTTAATGCAGCTGTTGTTGCCACCTATAAGATATTTCCAAGTCACAGATTAGCTTGGGGGAAAAATCAAGCTATTTCCCTGAAAGTCAAATATAATTTAGTACAATCCAGTTCAGGTTGCCCATTTATTGCCAAGATGTCAATATTAAAAGTACCTTTTACAGAATATATAACATGAAAGTATACATTGATTTCACTCTTTACACTAAAACAGAGGGAGACAAAATGTGACCTTTATGATCACATATGTCCTCAAACAGTTTAGGCAGCTCTCAATCCTCCAGACTCCCTGGACTATCATGTTCCCCTACAAAATAAGGGGGTTAGTTGTCACTCCTGAAAGCCTCCAAGAGCAGCAATTCACCTTTTAAATAGGTTTTAGTCCCTCTCCTATCATGTTTTTTAGCTGCCTATGAAAATCCTAGAAGAGTATAGGTACAGAAAAACATCCCTAGACCTCCACCACAGTTGTCCACCCCTGCAGATTTTGCCCAGGAAAGTACACATGTGTACCAACACCAGAAACTGGTTATAACAGAGGCAGATTCATGTCAGGTTTGTGTCAATGATTTCCAAACCGCTATAAAGTGACAAATGTATAGAGAGAAGATAATAACATGTATTATAACACCCTTTCCACCAAAGGGCAGAATACTAAACATATACAAAGATAGAGACAATAAACATAACATTATAAATATACATAAAATTCTCAACATCCCACTAGACACTACCATCTCAGCAACATCAGGCACAACTCAGCAGCTTAATCCAGCAAATCAAAGACGAAGGTCTTCAACCCCTTATGAAAACAGGTGAGATCCTCCTCCAGCCAGATGTCCAAAGGAAGACCATTCCACAGATGCAGAGCCAGATCTTGAAAGGCTTGTAGACTTGACAGAACTGTGCACATTGGTAGAACTCACAATAATCCTTTGACTGTACATCTTAAATTCCAAAATGGTGCATATGATGCTAACCAAGCTGCCAAGTACTGGGGGAAATTACAGTTCAGAACCCTAAATACAAGTATCAAAATTTTAAAATAGCCCCTGATCTGTACTGGTAGTCAGTGAAGGAATCTAGAGTGAGCAAATTTAGGGACATTTAAGACAACCCATACAATACTGTTCTGAATTAAAGCTAGAGGAAGAAGAGAACAAGAAGGCAAACCCACCAGTGGCTATTGTAATAATCCAGACATGATATAACCAAAGCCTGGACAAGCAGATGGGCAGTTTCAATGGTCAAAAACATATGGATCCCATAGAGATGGAAACTACAGGACACAGAAACAAATGATCATCCAGCAGGACTCTGAGGTTCCTGGTGGCTGGTAGTAACCCTGTAAACACAGTGTAGAGTAAGAAAGAAGTCCTGCTAGATTGTCAGGCTGAAGCACCAAAATCCTCATTTTTTCCATATTCAATTCAAGATGGTGGCTGATCATTTACAGAGAAATGCTCAAGACACAGTCCATCACAGACATCCACAAAGATGCAGCAATTTAATTTAAAATTCTGGAAAATCTGTGTGTCATCTGCATAAATCTGATATTGAAAACCCAAATCTGAAATTAAAAAAATTGAAGACTGATCCCTGTGGCACCCTTATAGTTATAGGGAAACTTTTTGACATAGATAGATCCCGAAAATGAAACAGAGGAAGAACAATCAGACAAAAATGATTTAAAGCAGGACAAAATGTTTTGCATTATTTTCAATGATACCAATCATAATGATAACATTTGATGATCCAAACTGTCAAAAGCTGCAGAAAGATCCAACAAGATCAACACAGATGTTTGACACTGAAGCTTGGCCACTAGAATACCATTCTATCAGTATCAATATAAATATCAGTCCTGACAATGGAGGAGGAGGTGATTCTGAAGGACACTAGAAAACCATCTGATATTGGTGCATCTATAACCTCATCTGACAATATCTAAATATTTTGATTTCTAAACAAGACTAAATCCAAAATCCTTCCAGTTACCCACTAGTGGGAGGGATTTCCACAATTACCAGATTACAAACTTCCAGGAGGGAGAAAGAAATCTGAGAAAATGGAGAGGTATCTCTATGAATATTGAAATTCCACAGATAATATGAATAGTGTTTAAAGAAACAAATATAGGAGTTTATCACACACACCCCAAAAAGTGACTTACCCCTGCTGGGATAGAGTCGCATACAGAATACAACTAGGACTTATTTCATTAAAAATGCCACAGATGCCCCAGGGTGACTGCATCCTGGCTAAATCCCAGCTCCCAGACATGCTCAGCTGGCTGATTTGCAAATGCAGGAACTTCCTGTGTTTGCAAATAGCCAGCTGATTTTTTTTCTTTTTTTCTTTTTTGGGTGTGTGTGTGTGATAAACTCCTTCAATAACCACTTTGTGAATTCTAAGGAATTCAAACTTGATTTATTTTTCTCCAACATTCTGTCTGTGGGGGTGACGGTGGTGGTTATATGGAATGGATTGCTGCTAACCTGCTTACCTGTCCCCCTCCCTGGCTTCACCTGCCACCCACCCATACCCTGCAAGGGTTGTTGGGTGCTGGAAACAATGGTGGACTCCCTTGCCTTCCTTCCCCATTGCTGTCTTGCCTGCTTGTCCGGCTGCCCACCTAAGGCAGCCAAGCAAGTGAAACAGTGAGAGGGGATGGAAGAGGTGCAATCACCTCTTCTCCTCTATTGCTTGGCTTCCTCCTTGGGAAGAAAGCTGGGCAACAGAGCAACCATGAGGAGCACATGTTCACCTCTCCTCCACTAGTTGGCTTCCTCGTTGGGGAGAAAGCCAGGCAGCAGAGTGGCCCTGAGGGACATGCCTTCACCTGTGCCCTCCCACTTCCTCTCTTGCCTGCCCGCCCACCTGCCCACAGCTGCTAGGGGTGGCTGGGAAAATGAAGCAATGGAAGGGGATAGAAAAGTCATGCACTGCCCCTCCTCCTCTGCTCTCTTGGCTTCCTCTTCATGGAGAGATCCAGAGCAGCAGAGAAGAAGGGGCTGGTGCCAGGCAGCACCAAAACACACACACACACTGGGGGATGAGGGTCCAACCGAGTGTCATCCCTCCGCTGAGGTGTCACCTAGTGGGGTCTGCACCCCCTGTGTGAGACCACTGGCAACAGCCTAAGATCAGCAAACAGGAAATGATATGAAGATGTGCCTACAATCTCAAAGAGAAATCCACAGTAACATATATTGTTTCCAATCTTAATTGGGGAGCCAGTCAGTCTTTCTCAGGCAGTTAGTAAAATGGGAATAGGATGGTTTAGCCCACAGGTTTATTAATACTGTAAATTTTCTTGTCCACTTACAGAGAACTTTATCACACGGGGGAAATCCCGTGCAGAAACGGAATATGAAAAAACCTGCAAAAGCAGATAGATTTTCAGATGATGTCACTTTTAAACTGTGTTTAACCCAAATGGAAAGTAGTCAAAAGCCACTTCTTTTTACTTTCAGAAAATCCAAAAAGTTAAAAGAACAGCTTTTGACTACTTTCCATTCGGGTTAAGCACAGTTTAAAAGCGATGTGTTTGAAAATCTACCCACTTCTGTGGGTTTTCCCCACCTTTTACATTCCATTTCTGCATGGGATTTTCCCCATGTGATAAGGTCCATAGAAGAAAATAAAAAGAAGTAAAAGAGAAAGAAATGGGGCCTTCTGACTTACTGGTCTGGTCTGGTCTGGTTGCTGGGCGGGAAAGCCGGTGGATCCGTGCTGCCTCCCCGGCACAGCCCAGTCCCCAGCACTGTCCCAGCAGGCACTGGGGACCTTCTGGAAGCCCCAATTGGCTGCTGGGGCCCTAGGCAGTCCTGCTGAGGCAGGACTTCCAGTTCCAGCTGGGACTACATCTCCCATCATGCTGTGGGAGCTGGAAGTGCCTTCCAATTGGTCGAGCCCCAATGGTTGGTTGGGAGGCTGGAAAGGGTGGGACTTCTGGCCTCCCCTTGCACCTCATTGGCTGGTGGGCTTATTTAAGGCCACATGGTTTAGGCAAAGTCACCATTGCAGCTTATCTCTCCCCATCCTCCCTCCACTTTCTGCTAGGAGTGTTGGTTTGCTGTCACAATTTTCAAGGGTCGTAGCATAGGTAGTGGATCTGGTGGGCATGGCTTCCTGTGCTGCAGAGCATGGAATCGGGAGTTCCTCAGGAATGCTGGGAATGTTGAGGTATTGCCATTGCTGGGAAATCTCCTGTTCAGTGTCCCCCCGGTGACAAGGGGTGGAGATGTGAATGTGCGATCAGTCAGTTACCCCTCTGTCATGCCGAGGCTGGCCATGACCAGGCAACTTGGTTTATCGATCAACAAGTGGGTTGATTGATACCAGATCCACACCTCATGCATTTGAACCAAACCTACCTGCCAGCTGTACTCAATAAAGTTTTGGCCTTTTTTCTTCCAATTGCATGCCCTGGTGATATTTTCCTTGTGACACCTCCACTCCCACAGCAAAAAAAGAGTTAAACTTTACAAAGAAAAAAAAAGATTGTTTACAGCAATACAATTTTAGCATTGATTAAAGATTCTTGAATAATTTTATTTTTGTGATTTCCCATGTCATCTGACTTGAAATATACAAGTAGGAATGCAATTGCACTTCTATGTTTTGGATTTCATTCATTTCTGCAATTTGTGATGCATTTCTTAGCTTAAAAGCCATACCAAAGTGTATCAAGAATGTGCATCCTATGATATAATATGTTTAGAAATGTATGTATTCACTTTAAATACCGCTATGAAAGATTGTTTACAGCAATACAATTTTAGCATTGATTAAAGATTCTTGAATAATTTTATTTTTGTGATTTCCCATGTCATCTGACTTGAAATATACAAGTAGGAATGCAATTGCACTTCTATGTTTTGGATTTCATTCATTTCTGCAATTTGTGATGCATTTCTTAGCTTAAAAGCCATACCAAAGTGTATCAAGAATGTGCATCCTATGATATAATATGTTTAGAAATGTATGTATTCACTTTAAATACCGCTATGAATGGATATTTTGTGAAAAAATGTATTCAAAAATACATATTTCAATATGTTTTCATATTCATTTTTATGTTTTAAAAAAGCACATTAATATGAACATAGGACAAAAAGCCTTAAGAATGACTACTGGTGAAGCTGACATGTTCAATCCATCTGCTTTGTGGCATCATAACACCTGCAGATTTCAATAGAACTTACTGCATTTGAATATAATTTTGAAAGAGTTTATTGGAGGACAAAATTTCTCCTCCATGAGGATCAGTCTTCTCTCTATTCAATATGGAAGAGCATAAACGCTTCAGGTATAGCTTAGGATTTACATGAAAATCATATAGGGTAAATTCCCTTGTGTCATAATGCCTTTAGCATTACCCATTTGCCCTGGCAAGCTATATGTTATCTCCTTAGTGTTCTCTGTGGTGTCATTAGGCAAGCCAAGATGAAATAATTTTCTTTAAGCAGCCTTTTCTAGACTGGTTAAGAGAAGCACTTTGAGACTCAGCTGCACTTTCATCACTTCATCTTGGGAAGTGCAGTGTGAGGGTTAATATTTTTATAAAATGAACCAAAATTAACCTGAGGGTATGAACAGAAGTAGTTTTCCAAAGTGAAACTGACCCAGCAGATGATGCTAATAAATATCTCCAACAAACCTTGAGGTTATTGTACTTTTCTCCCTTTCTATACTCCAGAAATGTAAAAAATCACTGTATGGTAAAACATTGTTGATGTAAAAACTTCAAAAAAGCTTAATGCCTCATGATTCGTCTATAATAGGCTGTAGGAACTGATCCATTACCTCCAAAACAAATACACTTTATAGGGAGCTATGAATTTTATCAAAGTGCAATTTCTAAACAGCTAAAAAAGGCTATGGCTCATTGCAGTGGCTCAAGTGGTTAAGATGCTGACTCTGTCGATTGCAAGATCAGCAGGTTGGCAGTTCAAGGCCTGGGTGCTGCATGCTGGGGTGAGCTTCTGTCACTAGTCCCAGCTTCTGCCAACCTAGCAGTTCAAAAGCATGCAAATGCAAGTGGGTAGATAGGTACCACTTCAGTGGGAAGGTAAGCAGCATTCTGTAAAATCATGCTGGCCACATGATCACAGAGTAGTCTCTGACAACGCTGGCTCTTCGGCTTAGTAATGGAGATGAGCACCACCCCCTATGTTTGGACACAATTTGACAACCTTGTCAACAGGGAATATCTTTACCTTTACCTTTACAGTTATAGATAGCCTGTGTTTAGAAGAATGGCAGAAGAATTGTACTGGTGGAGCCAGAGGTATCTTCTAAGACCCTTTGGAACCAATTTTATGGGAAGCTGCAGGCAGAAGAGAAGACAGTGAAGTCCTCTTGTGTGAGTAGACATCTGTTTATGTGACACAGATGCTATCCACCAAGTCAATATACAAAAAAAATATTTTTAATGCCTTATTTTATCCCATTCTTCTGTTTTACATTTCATAGTGGCATTCAGCTGTGAACACTGTGGTTTCTAATAGAACATAGTGAGAAAGTAGATGGGATCAAGCCCAAAAAGGAAAAAAAAACATAGTAAGTGCTCCTTATTCCTAGTTTTAAGAACGATGCTTCTCATACATAGAGAGGAAGAACATCTCGCTCTATACACAAAACACATCTGCAGTCCCCACTGTGCTGCAGAGGTGGGAAATACAGATTATTTCAGTCAGACATGTGAGAAAGCAAGAGATCAAAGCTCAGGAAACTACTTTGGCCTGGACTTTCTCCCCTCCTTTCCCCCCTGCTCCATTTTCCTCATGAGGCTGTTTTTCTTCAAAGTGAATAAAGAATCCCAAAGCTGTCCTCCAGTCTCTCACGCCTCTCTGCAATAGCTTACTGTCTTTCCTGTCAAGGTTTGTTTGCCTTGTTTCCCATATGTCCTCTCTCAACTTTGAGGAAAGGAAGGAGAAATACTATTTCATGATCTTTCCACATAACATCACCTTCTTGTATTATTGTGGGACTTTATCAGTATGTGGAATGGCAAAATACATTTTTAAAAATGCCTCCGACATAACAGGGATATTTCAAAGATACTGCCATTGTAAGATATAGTTGGTACCAATGTTTAGGATCATTATATGTTCTCGTTAATTTGTGTTTATATCTTATGAAAACAAGGCATGAATTTCAAAGGGAAATAATTTGATTCATGAGCTGGTACTGGATTTGGCACTTTGTCACATTCAGTTAGTAAAGAGTATCAATGGTTGAATTCCCCACCCCTACCAAAACAAAACAAAAAAAGACCAAGCTTGAGAGACCCACTGTTTAGAGACACTCTTGTTGAGCAAACTCATAATGATAATATTTCCCTCTTAATTAATAACTAGGAAGAAATTAAATTGAATATGGATAGTTTGATAGATCTCAAAAGCTGCAGGGCTAAAATATCTCTCCCCACAACCATTGTCTCCCCTCCCCCCCCCAAAAAAAATGTTTTTGAAAAGAGGGAATGAAATTGGTCACATCCTACACATCCTGTGTGATTTGAACAAACCATGGGAGGAGCAGAAAATACACAGGAGAAATTAGATGAGGTTAAAAATATGGGGGAAGGTCAGTTGAGAAAAATGATATCTATGGTTGGAAAGAGTCAGCACCGTGTGTTGGAATGATGGAACATTTCATTAGTTAGAAGTATACTCCCCTTAGAATTTAAAACCTATAATTAAAGCATTGCCAAGTTTCAGACTTTGCCTACTAGAAAATCTCGAGATAGAAGTAATCGAGACCATAAAATGAACATTCTCTGCTTAAAGGCTTTATTTTCTATATTTCTAGTGACGACAAATTAGAGATAGTGAGTTAGAACAACTTTATCTAAACCACAAAACCATTGACAAAATTAGTTCTACAATCCATTGAGTATTATAGCTTTCAATTACGTTAGCCATTTTACACAATGCTTTTAAAAAGTGTTCAGTACTTATTCTAACTTTTACTTCCCACAGTAGCATAAGTCTTAACATGTTGGGGTTTTTTTTTAATGAGGATTAAGAACCACTGGTACATTCATGCAGAGTTTCTATAGCAATGAATTACCTCTCCATTCTGCCTAACAAAAAGCAGCATCACTTGAAACCTAAAACTCAGTTCAATCAATGGTGTTTCTATACCTATTTTATATTTCTATAAGGGAAAGCATGGCTAATTCACTCATTTAAATAATGCTCAGCTGGAAAGTACCAACAAGTTTTGACCAAAATAAGACCATAAAGAAAGCATATTTGTGAGAACTTTAAAAAAATAAAAATATTTAAGGAAAAATACTGAAAGCATAAACCCCTCTAAGCAGCCTAAGGCAATTCTGAGTGGCTGTTGTGGAGTGTTGTTAAGCACTAAGATGGCAGAGGAGTGGTGGAACCTGGAAAGCAGTGTAGCTAGCTGTCTGGAACAATGAGCAGGGGGATTCCATCCATTTTGTTATACTATTTGCTTATGAGACATCTGCCTACATCTTTACATCATAAGGACCACTCAGCTGGCCAATTTATCAAGTCAGAAAACTTCCGTTTCTGAAAAAGTGCTGGCTGAGCACAGCTTCAAGCAGGGCTGGTGGCATCACAACAGAATTGGCAGTGAATTATGTCTGATAACATCCGGCTCTATTCCTGATCAAGGATTGAAGCCAGAAGAGGTAAAATGCCTCTTTAGGGCCTGCGATAAGCTCTTCTGCCTTGATGAACAGCATTATGTAGGTTATTGTTTGTTTCACTGGAGAATGATCATAAATCAACTTGGAAAATAAGAACAGGGGCTTGATGAGATTTAAATGGGCCTCTCTAAAAGCCAAGATAATGAAACAGTTTTCCAACACTGTAACAAAAGGGCTTAAAAACCAATAAGGTGATCATTTAAAAAGTGGTTTGCTGAGAACCAATGTGTGCAAGCCAGCTGCTCGTTGCAATGCAGAGTGATTATGAAGCTAATACCATGTATTTTGATATTTTGTTCCTTGAGGGGTTCCTTGATCTTTTAAAAATATATATAGCATTTTGATGGTTGTGGAGTGCATTCAGAAATTATTGGTGCTTAGAGGACTAGTTAGTTACTAAAGAGCAACAGATTTGTGTTAATAATAGCTAATTTTTAAATAATAATTATGATAAGAGAGAAGAAAAATTTTGCAACTTAATCACAAAGCAGCCGGTACTATTAATTTGTGATGTGACCTTTCTCAGGACATTTGTAGCAGTTGTATATTAGGCAATAAGAAGAACATAAAGCTAAGTAGTTAAAGTCACTCAGCCTGATTAAGCTGATTAAACAGATCCAATTTTGTACATTTGCAAAGAATGGGCAGTTGTGTTCTCTGGAACTAAATAACAGAAGAGTTTGTTTTCTTTTAACTATTTTGCTTTTAACAGTTGTTCCAAACCCCAAATCCCAAGGGCTCAAAAGAAATCTGGAAAACTAAATCTTGTCTGACTGACTGTAAGTATTCTTAAAATATGATTTTAAATTAATTAATTTTCTTACTTTTGGGAAAAGATTGAGACAGAGTTGAGCACACTGCTATTCCACTGATTTCAGTTGAAGAGTAGAACATACAGTCTGTCCTCAGTATCTGTGGATTTGTCATCCATGGAGATGAATATCTGCGGATGGCAAGCCCACATTGTCCCCAGTGGAGGCACTGTCATTAGGGACAAAGGGATGGGTGGGTGGGCTAGGAGGAGGAGGGTCAACATAGGACTCCCATCCGGCTGACAGGAGGGCAGTGGCGAGTGTGGGGAGGGGGAACTCTGACTTCTCTTCTCCTCTCCAGGTGAATGCGCACCCTGGAAGCCACTTGTCTTCTCCTCTTCACTCTCTGGTGGTGGCAGCAACTTCCTGTTCCCCCTTCTGGCAGAAGGCTCCTTGGAAGGAAGGAAAAAAGAAGGAAGGATGGCAGCCCTACCTGACACCCTTGCCGCTGCTGCCACCACCACCACCACCACCACCACCACCACCCTTGGCAACCACCTCCTGAGGAGCAAGCAAGTTGCTTCCAGGGTGCACCATCACCCAGAGGGGAGCAGAGAGGTCAGGGCTCCCCCTCCCTGCATTTGCCACTACCCTCCTGTCAGCCTGGTGGGAGTCCTACATTGACCCCCTTCCACACAGCCCACCCACCCTAATGGTGGTGCAGCCTCATGCATACACTGCCATTGGGAACAGCAGACTTAAACATCTGCAGATTTGTTATCCACGGAGGGGGTCTGGAACGGAACCCCCACAGATACCAAGGGCCGATTGTACTTTTTTTAGTGCATTGGTCAATCAATCACAGATGAAACCTACTGGAACTAATAATATAAATTTCCATAGGTTTCATCCACACTGGCAAGAATTAATAATTTTACCATTTTTCTCCTTGCTCACATAAAGTTGAAAACAGTGTAGATTTTGGAAACTATTTACAGACTGGGATTTATTCTGTGTTAAACAATGTACATAGAAAACAGCATTTTCTATGGTGAAAATAACATTTATATACAAAAAAAGAAGTTTACAATGCAGAAAACAGCACTTGTTTTCTGCAGAAATGTTATTTTCTATACAGAGAATGTTGTGGGAAAGTGTATTTTTAGTGTAGAAACAAGTATAGACTTGTGAAAATTCTTCTGATCTATTATTATCTTGTCATGGCTTCTTTTTTTCTTTGTAAAATTATTTGGATGCACACTGGGGGTTATGGCTGATCATGTGTGCCCCATGAACTTTAAGGTTCCCACCCATAGCAAAAAGAGATTAGTTTACAGCAGTGGTTCCCAAACCTTGGTCCTCCAGGTGGTTTAGCCTTCAACTACCAGAGGCTCCAAACAACTTGGCCAACAGTCAGGAATTCTGGGAGCTGACGTCCAAAACATTTGGAGGATCAAAATTTTGGGTCTACAATAAAGTGGTGGCAGTTCCCCAGCGGTTCAGAAAAGATATCCTACCTGGAGATACCACAGTCAAAACCTTGGACTTTTTATGTGCAAAGTATGTCATACCCACTGAATTATGACACACACTTCTAAATACTTTCATTGAAACAGATGAATATTATTCCCTACATTATGATCACATCTGAATATCATTGGGCTATCCTAATCTCATTTCTCCTCCAATAACTTCTTTGTATATTTAATTAATGCTTGTGGCACTGAATGTGCAAAATGAACTCTTGGGATAGTTCACAACACAAAACTCAAAAAACCATTAAATACAAAATCATACTTAAAACACATGATCTGTAAACCTTAAAAGCCTTAAGATAGCAGTATTAAACCAAAATACTGTACTGTAGAATCATAGGAGACTAACACATGGGGGGAAACCAGGGGATTAAAAAGGTACAGTATTTTGTCCTTCAACTGGGAGGAAAGATGAGATTATGATCAATGTATCAAGGTCTTTAGCTTCCTACCCAGAGCCCCATAATCCCTTGTGATATCCTGAAGGCTATGCCTTGCAGTGTCATTGATTCCCATGTAGACTAAAAGAAAGGGGTAACTGTCAGTGGACTTGATGATTTTTGTTAACATCATGGATTTTTGTTCCAGGGAGATAGTACACCTCTCAAAATATCCTGTCAGACCTGAAAACCACTGTTTCTCTTCCCTTCAACATGAAGTCCCCTATCACCACCACCACTTCTGTTTTGAGGATTGGCAGGGACCATTTTGTGTGTTGATGCTTACATTTTGTGTGTTGATGTTTGTGTGTTGACTCTTTCAAGTTCACCTGGATATTCTCTGAGGAGTGACATTGTTGCTCTTGTTGCTGCTCCTCATTATCACTGATAAGGGAGGGAGTTTGGAATTAATTCTATAGCTCCAAACCTTTTGTAACTCTATGTTTCACATTCCTCCCAATGTTTATTTCCTATGTTTGGGAAGTACCCCTCCACAGACATATCCCCTGTGTGGTCCTCACTAAGGACAGTCTCTTCTACTCTGTTCAAGAAAACCTCATGCTCCCTAATATGCTGAAGAGTACATATACCAGCCACAAGTTGCTGGACTTTCTCTTCCAACAGGACAACCATCTTGCATTTGATGCAGTTTTAGCTACCCATATCCTCTTGCAAGAACAGAAACATACCACAGCTGCTCCAGGTGACTGCAACAGCTCCCACACTAGCAAAGGCTCAAACAGAATTCTGGGCCTCCCTCACAAAACTTCCCCATTAAATGCCCATGCAAAATGCTTGTTGGCCTTTTCTGTTAGTTGGAGTTCCTGTTTTCTCAGCTCCTGGGACTGGGACTGCTGATATTTAGAGAGCTAGTGGCTGTTAGCTCATTTCCCAGCCAAATCTCTGATTCACTTCTGTAAAAACTTGTAGCACTAATAAATCATAATAATATTTGTATAATCTATTTGTATTCATTTATCTGCTTTTTAAAGTAGTATGTCTATTCAACTTTGTATTAGATTATTTGCTGTTTTAAATAAATGTGATGATATCACTATTGTTTCCCACAGCCCTTTATGTAGGATGGGCTATAAAATCTAGCTAAAAACGAATACCCTAATTCATGAACAAGGAATTTCATATTTGATAATGTGTTTTCAACAAACTGATTAGTTAAAACTGCCACCAAACTAAAATTTGTATGACTATTGTTTTATTTATTTATATCCTGCCTTTCTCCCAGTATAGGGACTTAAGGCAGTTAATAAAATTTAAAACCACACAAGTTAAAAACAAAACAAAACTTTAAAATATAGATACAAAATTTAAAAAAACAATTAAACAATTTTAAAAAGTTAAAAATGTTACACATTAAAATTTAAAATGTGTTAATTACTCTATACAAAACTCTGAATGAACCTTATATAGCACTTAAAGTCCAACCCTTGTCAGTTTGAGAAAGTCTGGTGGCATAAAGTGTTTTGATCTGCCACCAAAAGGAGAGCAGGGATGAACCCAGCCTGGCCTCTCTAGGAAAGGAGTTCCAGAGCCTAGAAGCAGTCACCAAGAAAGCTCTCTCCCTTATTCCCATCAAAGAAGCCTGAGGGAGAGGTGGGACAGAGAGGATGGCCTCTCTGGCAATCTTGGTGCTTCATTGGGCTCATAAAGAGAGGTACAGTCCTTCAACTTGTCTGGACACAAGCTGTATCCTGCCTTTTCATCACAAGGCATTGAACATGACAATTATCCATCACAAATATGGCATTGCCTGGCAGATTTTACATACCACCTGAACAACAGTTACAGAAAATGAGTATTATAATATAAGAATATTTTGATTGCCACAGGCTGTGTGCTCTGACCATATGATAATACTGCACTTGCATGAACTATGACAATAAAACCTTATTTCCTACTTTTCCTGTAATATTTAAACAATTTTTATGGCAAGGTTTGGGAAATGAGAAATTTAGGCTGCAGTCTGTTGCTGAACTATACAGTAGAAACACCGAACATCTGTTAGTCTGCCATAATATTACATTTTATTAATTTACCAAGAAATTATGCAGAATAGCATACATAATGTTTTGTGTGATAAAATGCAGGAAAGCAAAGCAGCCTAGTGAATAGCTGATTAGACTGAAATTCATGATTATTTTCCTTTCTAGTTCTGATCTGAACTGCATGAATATGATTTTCAGATCTCAGGGCCTGTCCATGAGTATCCTCAAATTCCAGGACACTCTGCTCTAGTTTTTGAGGGGAAGAGAAGAAATCTCACCTTTATAACCTTACCAGGGCCTGCTCTCTGTAACATCACAGGTAACCATCCCTATGTCTCACGTTTTGACACTGAAGTTGCAGATTCCTGATTACTCTGAGCTGGCTATAGAGTTGTGAAATCTCAGGACCTGGCCCAGAGTCTCCAAAGTTTTGGTAGACTCATCGCCAGACAAAAGGAAAGTCTGTATGCCAATCT
The DNA here is from genome assembly GCA_026167975.1 of Phrynosoma blainvillii. NCBI lineage: Eukaryota > Metazoa > Chordata > Lepidosauria > Squamata > Phrynosomatidae > Phrynosoma > Phrynosoma blainvillii. The sequence goes on from JANUYF010000002.1 coordinate 82,887,096, forward strand.
CCAGTTCAGCTAGTAGAGCAGCAGCTTGCTAGAATTTGCAAAGCTTGAATTATTTGTTACAGCAACTTGCAAAGACTCTCCGGGGGGGGGGGGGGGTGTCTGTCAAGTTACTTACCAGTAGCTAGATTTCTTCTTTCCAGTTATTGTGGCACCAGGGCTCACCTTGCGCTCTGCATCCACCTTTTGGCATTTATCTCACTTTACCTTGATCTGGGAACAGTCCCTTTAGTAAATATTTTTTTTTCTTAATTTCAAATCAGGACAAATATGTTCTGTATGTGTATGACTTGTGTGTTTGAATGACAAGCTGTGATCAACTGTGGTTGGTACTTAATGTATAACACCTCATGGCATCACCGGGAGCCATCTCTAAGGCTGCTTCTACACTGCAGAATTAGTGCAATTTGACACTGTTTTAACTGCCATGGCTCAATGCTGTGAAATTCTGGGATTTATAGTTTGGGGAGATATTTGGCTTTCTCAATCAGAGAGCTCTGGTGCTACTACAGATCCCAGGATTTCATAGGATGGAGCCATGACAGTTAAAGTGGTGCCAAACTGCATTAATTCTGCAGTGTGACAGCAACCTAGGTCTCAAATGTTGGCACAGACACCTCAGGGTCTGGAATAATTCTGAACTGACAACACTACCTGACAGTCCTACACAGGAATCATTTTGTCTATGTTTAAAAGCAGACAGTTAATGAAAAACTTTTCAAAGTCTCAGACATTCCCTAAAAAGATTTTGAATATCTTGGTCCAATGATCTTCAAGATCAAACCTGAAGGTGTTTAAAGGAGAAATGGATCCCTCCACATACAGAGACATTTTTGTGTTTTTCCTATTTTCCAAATTGCTTCCCCTCCCCCAGTCCATCACTTCCACTATACTGGGCTGAAAAGTTAATCCTAAATTCATTACATAGCCTGTCCAAAGCTTTGACTACCATTGATCTTGAAGTCAGAGGGCCACTTTTTCAGTAGGGACAAAATCAAGGGCAATATAAACTATTGTATGTTTCCCCTTTAAGGGCTGAGGGACTCAGCTCCCAGAATCCCAGGAGCTATTGGCCAACATGGGACTATTGGCCAACATGGCTGAGGCTTCTGGGAGCTGAAGTCCCTCGGCCCTTAAAGGGGAAAGGTTGCCTACCCTGTGCAACATTCTCAGCTTGATTTTGTCCCTACTGACTATGGGTGTAGGATGAGTGAAGAAGGGTAATAGTGAAGAAAGCTTGGCCTGGAATGAAACAGCCACACCTTTATTGTCTACAATTTATGTAGAACAGGCATTCCATACTGCAAATAGGTAATAATCTTCCAGCCCACCAGCTGAGAGAACTAACCTTGCTAGGTGTGGAATATTAAGGTCCCTCAGCAATATAAACTATTGTATGTTTCCCTTCCCACACTTGTGAACAAGTTTGGCATGTCAGTCCGTGAGCTTGGCTATGATTTAAGTGTCTCCTCACAGTCTCTTCTGGGGACAATCCTTCCTATGAAGATAACCCCCACAAAAAGGATCTGGTTCCTTGCCAAGAGCTACTCCAAAGGAAAAACCCTAAAGGAGGGAGAGGAGTCTGCAGTCCTCCATATGTAATCCTAAATAATATGTAGTATTATGTAATACTGGCAAACATTACATAAAATGTTACATGAATACCATTGTGTAGAAAAATTGCACAGAGAGATAAAAACAATGTATTAAACATTATGCTTCTAGATTGTTTATTGAATATGTTTATATTGATTTCAATCTGTACTTCTTGCCATTTTGTTTGGACTGAATTCACCATTATCTCTCAGCATTAGCTAGGCTTGTTAGGGCTTATGGGAGTTATATTTAATCAACATCAGGAAGGCCACATATTCCCTTGCATCTCAGACCTATAGGTTCCTGTGCAGTTTCCCTTCCCTACCCCCACTCCGTTTTCTAGAGGAACATTGATTCAGTGCTCAGGATCTAGTTTTGTGCCAATCCTGTACTAATATTGCTTCTCATTAGCTCCAAAAGTGTTTAAATTTACTGTGTAGGTGCAGGCGATATGAACATTCCCAAAATAAATCATAATGTAACTTTATCCCATCCCATTGGTTAATTGACTTAGGGCCCTTTCATGCCATGCAATTATTAGTGCTATGATTCCACTTTATATCATGTGGCAGTATCCTATGGAATAGTGGTGTTTGCAGAGCAAGGAGGCATACTCAGAATTTTGAGCTAGAGAGCTCTAGTGCCCCACCAAACTACAAACTTCAGGATTCCATAGATCCAGCCATGTCACTTAAAAGGAAATCATCATCTTACAATTGACCTTTTCCACAAGATCCAGGAATTGAAGGGGAAGTTGAAATCAAGGGCTGGGGTGCTCTATGACAAGAAAAAGAACATACTACAATATCAAGAATAAATGTTGGATGTAATACACAGAAGAGTTATATAAAAGAAATGGGGAAAAATGAATGACACATGGAATGAAAAACCACATGAAGATGAACTTCAAATTCAAAAAAGTGAGGTGAAAGCTGCAATAAGAGAAAATGGGAAAAATACATCACCAGGAACAGATGATATTCCAATTGAATTGCTACAATCTGACAGAATCAACTGTAGTATTAATTAATAATATATATCAAAAAATATGGAAACAAAACGGTAGCCAATAGACTAGAAATGATCATTATACATCCCCATCTACAAAAAAGGAGACATAAAAGACTGCAGCAACTATAGGACCAAAGCATTAATTTCCCACACAAGCAAAATTATGCCCAAAATTCTACACCATCAATTATTGTGATGCAACCTCCTTTATATGCCCTGAGGTTACCTTTTACCTCTCACTTATAGAAGGACCCTTGTCAATGACACCTTCCCAGCATCCACCCTTTATACACTTTCTCTAAATGTATAAGGGCTAAGTGTCTTCCTCTTATAAGTTTGTTTTAGGTAGCATGTTTGCCTGTGCCTATATGGTCTAGAATTCACTCAGGTGGAGGTTTCTGTTCTAACAGATAAACATTAAATTTATGGAGTAACATGTAGCAAGTAAGTAGCTGAGGTAGAACAGTTCAAACATGGTGTGGTTACATCAATATAACAGTTGCAGGCATCTCACAGTTTCTTCTTTACTCCAATACACTTTCTCTGCCAGTCAATACCCTTCTTTGACTGTATTGAGACCCTTTGTCTCTGGTCTGATGCGGACAGTCCTAATGGGTGACTCTGTGCTGCCCCTGGGAGGGTCAGATTGGGGCCGCAGCAACCACACACTCCTTTTGGGGGCAGCTTTGCACCCCTTTGGTGCAGCGTGTGTGCACAATGTACCAACGGGGCATCCGGATACCGCACACCATGTGGTTGGGCATGTGGGATTGGGGCAGAGTCGGGGCAGAGTTGGGCTAGCCAGTGTGCGGTCGCCCTACCCCAACTCCACCCCCAGGCTGTTCCTTTAGGTTGATCTGCATCGGCCCTCTTTCTCCAATTTTTCTACTGTCTTGACAGAATACCTCTCTAACCCTCTCTAGGCCCAGTCAGATTCTTCTCTCTAGAACTCTTACTCATGAACATCCCCTGAACTCAAACCTTACCTCAATTCAATTCCCTTCAGCTCCCTTCAAGCCTCTTAACCCCCCCCTTCAACTCTGATCTCCCCCTCAACTGAACTCATAGTCACTCACTCCTGCCTTTTATATTTACTCCTTCCCCTGCAGCCCTTCCCTCACAGTCAGACCAAACCATGATTGGCTGTCAGGAAATGAAGACTGCCCAGTGATTCTGTCACACTTATACATGGAAAGAGAAGTCCCAGAGGCGCAAGTGCGGTCCAGAAAAGGAAGAGGCACTAGGGACCACATTGCAAACATACTATGGCTAATGGCACATACCAAGGAATCCCCCCCCAAAAAAAATCAGCATGTGCTTTGAAGACTAGAGCAAAGCATGTGACTCTATATATCATGAAATGCTATGGATGGTTCTTAAAGGCATAGAAGTGCCATTATATCTGATAGTCCTGATGAGAAATCTGTACTTAGGATAAGAGGCTACTGTTAGAACAGAATATGAAGAAACAAAATGGTTCCCAATTGTCAAAGAGGTCAGGCAAGGATACATTCTATTACCCTATTTGTTCAACTTGTATGCAGAAAATATCATATGAAGAGCAGGTTTAGACTCAGAGGAAGAGGAGTAAAGATAGGATGAAGGAATATCAACAAATCCAAGATATGTGGATGACACCATACTACGAGCAGAAAACACCACAGACTTTGAACAATTACTGAGCCTGGTTTCTGCATCCATGCTTGGTAAGAGCAGAGAGGAAAGTGTGTTAGCAAACAAAGAATAATAAAACTTTATTATCCTCAGGAAAAGAAGGGGTATGGGAAGTGACCTCTGCTAACAGTCAAACTGACCAAATGACCATAGAGCTATGCATCAATGTTCCTGTGTAGAAGCCATCACCCCTTCTCAAGGAAACATAGAGCAACACACAAGCATTGATGCTAATACTCCAACAATTGTGGACAGCCAAAAAAGACAAACAAATGGGTCCTTGAACAGATGAAGCCTGAAATTTCACTGGAAGCCAAGATTGTCACATTGATGCTGTCATACTTTAGCCACATCATGAAAAGGTATGACTCATTAAAGACAATAACTCTTGGAAAGGTAGAGTGTGGGAAAAGGTGAGGAAGACTGCATGTCAGATGGATAGACTCAATCACAGGTCTGAATTTGCAGGACCTACCGTATATACTTGAATATAGACCAAATTCATGTATAAGTCAAGGGCAGGTTTGGGGAAAAATATGGATTTTGATATGACCCATGCATAAGTCAATGGCCATGTAACAAATGATATAAAGGAAAGGAAAATGATGCCAAAGAACTTGCAAAATTCTGGCAGGCATAACTGTCTGTGCTCAACCTAAAGACTAAATGGATAAGGACAGTGTGATGGTAAACAGTGGCTGTGTGATGTGTGAGGGAGGTGACCAAGCATAGTCAGAGCTACGAAAATGTGCACATGTCAAAAAGGATAAAAAGGCAAAACAAAGAAAATGGCAACTGTTAGTGATTATAGCCGTTAATTTTAATGTGATAACTTTGGCTGATTTTAACCCCAAAAGGTGACAAACAGACAAATATCTTATTCAAATCCTTCAAAGCCTGATTCCCGTTTGCACTCCTTTGAGGGGGAAGCAGCATTCAGGCATTCAAAAAGGTCAAAAGCAGCACTGTGGTAGAGAGAAGGACCCCCCCCCCCGACGAGTTGGGAGGGGGCCTTCTGTTGCGTCTGCCCTAAAAGGGCAACGACGCATGATTGGCCAGGTGGACAGGAAGGCCTGCCTCGTCCTGTCCGCCTGGCCAATGGGCTTGATCTCGCGGCTGTGGTCTCGCGAGATTTGGAAATCTCGCGGGATTACGCCACGAGATTTGCGAGGCTTTAAAGCCTCAAGCTGCCTCGTGGCAGCAGCCATTTTAACTCCGGACAAGCAAGGAGCACCTTGCTTGTCCGTGTTGGTTTTGGGCCTGCAGGCCGTTTGTCTTGGCCATAGGCCCGTTTTTTCTCTTCTCCACTGCGGAAGCAGTGGGAAGAAAGCCGGGGAGCCAGGGCAGCGCCTGAGGCCGAGGGTGGCATTGCGCCTTACGTGAGAGGCCTCGGCTGAAGGGCACGCTCCCAAGGGGAGTCCCCCCCCTCTTCTCTGCAGCCCTCCGTGGCTGCAAGGGAGCGCCTGTGGAAAGGGGGTTCCCCATCAGGCCACGTTGTGTAAGGCACGTCCCTGCCAGTGGCTAGGCCCTGGCTGACGGGCTGCCTTCAGCACACCACGTGGCTTTGAGGCCGAGCTGGCCTAATACAATAGGCTCCCGCCAGCTTGGGCAGCCTGAAGGACGCGGCTATGCCCGTGGCTGCTCTATTTGACCCCCCCCATCACGCATCGAGCCGGGCAGTTCGGGGGCTTTTTCGCCATACTCCTGACATCGAGGACGCAAGTATTGGGGGCTGTGAGGCCTATGCGGCCTAGTGTGGCGTAGATCGCACGGATTGGGTAGCCAAGTGGGCGTGGCTTCAGCCACGATACACCCCACCGGCCTCTTTGGATTCCTTTAGGCCTTTATTGTGAGGCCTGGGTTGTCCTCCAAAACTCGGAGGACTCTCTCTACGGAGTTCAAATAATAATAATAATAATAATAATAATAATAATAATAAAAGCCGCAAATTTGGTATTTGGTGTTCTGGGGCCCTGGGCTTTGCTTGCAGGGGCACACCGATCGGCCAATTGGCCCATTTTTGTGTTGTGCCAAGCGGCACTTTAAAGTGGAAAGGGTGGGGACAGGCCCCTGGATCGGGCAGACATCTAAATAAATTAGACAGCCCCTTCCCATTGCTCCGCCACCCCTGTTTTACCTCACAGTGGCTATTAATGGGAAGGGAGTGGGAAGTGTTCCCATAACACTCCTTCCTGCAGTCTCTGTGAAATTTTAACGTTCAGGCCTGGCAAGGGATAATTGGCAAGCTAGGCCTGGCCATATTATCTAACTAATAATAATAATAATAATAATAATAATAATAATAATACTCAAAGGGGTGAGTCTGGTAGAGGGCTTCCCCCTTTCAGGTGGGCTGACCTTCTTCGGTTGGCAGTATTGATTGGGACTACATGCAGTTTGTGTTTTGATCGTTGGCACAGGGGTATTAAGTTAATATATATCCTGCAACAATCAATTGGTTGTCAATTTTGCTTTAAAAAAAAAAAAAAAGAAATTAATCATCATGCCGCGAAGTAAGACTCAATCGAAGCGGCGTACCACTTCAACTGGTCAAAGAAGTGGACAGCCAGTTCCTAAGCGACCGGCTGAGGTTGCTAACAAGGATGATGACATTACCACGCATTTGGCCCAGATAGGCCGCACTATGCAGGCTTGTGCGGCTGTATGTGAGCAGTTGGCTCAACATCACTTGCAAAAAGGGGCGCAAGCTGCTACTTCTTCGGTTGCGCACACAAATGCTAATGCTGGACAAGCCACTGCACATCTCGCTGCTGATAATTTGGGTCATTCATCTAACACTGCATGTAGTTCCCAGGGTTCTTCAGCTATGGAGGTTGGGCAACCAACCGTAGCTGATGTAATGGAACTTCTAAAGAAGGTTCCTGGTGTGGGGCACTGCGGTGCCACGGCGATTACATCTAGTCAACCTACTTTGTCTGACTTGTTTCAATTTCTCCAAAGTGTGGTTGTTACAGGCCAGAGTAATTTGTCAACACCTGAGGCATCTGCGGCTCCCAGCGGTGATGTACCAGGCACTCATGGCGAACAGCACAACACTAGAGCTGACGCACTGACACCTGTAGGAGGAGTCCAGCAAAAATCTGCAAATGCTGCTCCTCGGACGGCGAGTCCAGGTTTGTTTAATGATATGAGTTCGCAGGCAGCATGGCCTTCGGCTGTTTGGGCTGCAGGTGGGCTGACAGGGCTGACATCGCCGAGCGATCGCCCCAGCCTGGAACCTGTAACAGCACCTTTGGAGCTCTCTCCCTCAAACCAGGGTTCGGTATTGGGGTTGCAGGCCAACGCCTCGGTGAGTCAAACAAAGGAAACAGCTGTGGTCAGTGCATTAGGCATTACAAGGACCGATCGGTCTTATGAATGTAACCCCTACACGGGTATGTCTATGCCTTTGGGGTCTCACCTTCCTATGACTACAAAAGAAAGGATTTGGAAGGGAGAATACATCGATTTGTTCTCCCTGACATTCAGGGATCCCGAGCCTAGGATAATGGTGAAAGACGGGGTGGTCTTTACCCTCCCAAAGGAATTTCAATCGTATAAACGCCCCAAGTTAGAAAGAAATTTCGTAAACTGGATGATGGGTTTCACCATCTATAGGGGTGTTATTGAAGAGAAAGACCCTGCCAGATCTCCTGACTTTTCCAAGTACCAGGAGATTATGATAAAAGCCTATACTAATTGCCATGTCAACGCCAGAGGTTCGGCGTGGCTTCAGTATGATGAGCAATTCAGAATGAGGGCCGCCTTAGACCACTCCTTGTCTTGGCGTCATGTACAGTCGGAATTATGGGCAGATATTATGGTAGGAGCCTCCCCATCGAGCAGATGTGACAATGGGTTTGTGCCTATGGTCACTCTGCCGAGAGGGCAAAATGCGAGGCCTGGCACGGGTGAAAAGAGACAACTTGGGTTTTGCTGGGATTTCAATGCAGGTAAGTGTAAAAGGCAACCCTGCAGGTTCGAGCATAAGTGCAACAACTGTAAAGGAAACCATCCAGGATCAGCATGCTTTAAAAGTAAAAAATCAGGAAGCGGGGGGCCCTCTGGTCAACAACCAGCTAGTACAGGAAAGGGCGCCAACGCCAGTTAATTTGGAGGCCATGGCCAGTTGGTTGCGGATCTACCCAAAAAGGGAGGCCGCTCGGTATTTGTGGGATGGTTTTTCGATTGGTTTTCATATTCCTTATGAGGGTTTAAGGGTACACCGTTATGCACCCAATGCACGTTCTGTTAGGGAATTGCCAGAGGTTGTGAGGGGCAAGCTGGCAAAAGAAATAGCAGCAGGGAGGATTTCAGGCCCTTATGACTATTTGCCTATGGCAAACTTGAGATTATCGCCCTTGGGTGTGGTTCCTAAGAAGGCCCCAGGGGAGTTTAGACTCATACACAATCTGTCTTATCCCAGGGGTGATTCGGTAAATGACGCCATTGATCCTCAGTTGACGTCAGTGAAATATTCTTCCTTTGATTCGGCGGTCAAAATGGTTAAGGCTCTGGGCAAAGGAGCATTATTGGCAAAATGCGATATTAAATCCACCTTTAGACTGCTTCCTGTTCATCCAGAGGATTTTGATCTTCTGGGGTTTCAATTTGAAGGGAAGTATTATTTTGACAAGGCCATGCCAATGGGATGTTCCATTTCTTGCTCAGCATTCGAAACATTTAGCACTTTCTTGCATTGGTGTGCTTCCAAAAGGTTAGGTAGTCAAGCAATTACTCATTATTTGGATGATTTTCTTTTTGCGGGTGCCCCTGGGACAAGTGATTGTGCAGATATGCTGTTAGCTTTTCAACAATTAATGAATGAATTGGGAGTACCTATGGCTGAGGAAAAAACTGAGGGCCCTGATACACGCCTAACCTTTTTGGGAATCGAATTGGATACTCAGGAGGGTATTTCTCGTCTTCCACCTGACAAGCTAACAGCTATGAGGCTGCAGGTAGGGATGATGAAAAATAAATCAAAGGCCACGCTTAGGGAATTTCAATCTTTAGCAGGTATTTTAAATTTTGCTTGTAAGGTTATAGCTCCTGGCAGGGCATTTTGTGCCCGTTTATATAGAGCCACTAAAGGGGTGAAGGCACCACATCATCATATTAGAATAAATTCTGGGCTACGAAAGGATTTGGAGATTTGGGAGTCATTCTTGGAACAATTTAATGGTGTATCCTTTTGGCGATCTGAAATGCTCCTTAGGACAGATTTTCAGGTTCACTCAGATGCTTCTGGGGCCTGTGGTTTTGGAGTTTATTTTAATGGCCAATGGGCGGCTGAGAAATGGCCAATAGACTGGGTTGAGAAGGGCTGGACTAGGGACCTCTCCTTTTTGGAATTATTCCCGATAGTGGTGGCGGTTCATTTATGGCCACATCAATTTGCGGACAAAACAGTTCGTTTTTGGTGTGACAATCAGGCTGTAGTATTTATAGTTAATTCCTTGTCCTCCAAGTCTGACAGAGTGATGTCATTGGTAAGAAAAATGGTGGTCCAATGTTTACATTATAATATTCTGTTCCAAGCACAGCATGTTTGTGGTTTACTAAATTCCGTCGCGGATGCATTGTCGCGCTTTCAGTTTTCCAGATTTCGACAGTTGGCGCCGGAGGCAGCGACTCACCCTTTGGAGGTACCACATCATCTTTGGAGCCTTGGAGAGTAGAAATTGAGAAGGCGATCTCTCTATCCGTCGCCGCGTCGACACGCAAGTCCTATCAACTCGCACTGCGAGCGTTCAGATCCTTCTTATTGTCTATTGGGGAGGCTGAGGTTTGGCCTTTAGATGTGGACATTATTCTTCGTTTTGCAGTCCATCTTAGACAAGTGGGCTTGTCTACAGTCACTATTAGGGGGAAGTTAGCGGCTCTTTCCTTTTATTCCAGAGCGGGAGGTTTCAAAGACCCCACGATTGATTTCAGAGTACGTAGGGCTTTGGAAGGATGGGCCAGGGAGTCGTCTATTTCTCAGGATAGTCGCTTGCCCATAACGGGTTCAATAATGTTACGACTTTGGCAATTCCTACCAGTTGTATGTTTTTCTTCTGAAGAGGTGATTTTGTTTAAGGCGGCCTTTTCAGTGGCGTTTTTTGGAGCTTTAAGAATAAGTGAACTTGTTCCTAGTTCACGTTCCGACAGTTCTGGTAGGGCTCTTTTGCTGTCGGACATTAAGGTTTCTGACCAGGGCATGCAGTTGACAATTCGACGTTCGAAAACTGATCAGTTAGGAAAGGGACAGGCCATAAGTTTAGCTAAGGCTCCTCAAGGTCATATTTGTCCGGTGCAGGCCTTGACTAATTACTTGCAAATACGGCCGAGCGCAACTGGATACTTGTTTTTACATATATCTGGTTTACCATTGACACAATACCAGTTTAGAATAGTATTGAAAGGGGTTTTAAGTCATGCTGGTTTACCAGCGGATCAATTTTCATCCCATTCATTCAGGATTGGGGCAGCCACAGCGGCAGCAACGCAGGGCCTGAGTGACTCGGCGATTCGTAGGATTGGTCGCTGGCGTTCTAGGGCATTTAAATCTTACGTTCGCACTTAAAGTTAATGTAGTTCTAATGTTCTTGTTTTGGTTTCACTTGGCAGAATTGATTCTTCGAGACGTATGGATTCTTGGTCACAGCATAGTATTCTGGGCTGAGAGACACTGCATAGAACAGCGTTACGATTTGGCCGCTGAACTGGGACTAGCGGGGTCCATCAGGTGGTTTGGGCGCAGAGGCATGCTTTGGGGAGCCATTCTCCCTAGAATAATTGAACTGATGTCATCTTTCGCCCAGCCAGGGATGTTGTTGATTCATTTGGGGGAAAACGACCTTCCAAAAATGACTTCGTTGCAGTTGGCTAGGCGCATAATCAAGGACATGAAGGAGATTCGGCGACTGTTGCCTAATACACTCCTCATGTGGACTAAGTTCCTTCCCAGGCGTGTTTGGCGCGGTGCCAGAAGTGACGTTGCCATTGATGGAGCCCGGCGCTGGCTTAACAGATTTGTGGCAAAGACACTGAAGAAGATGGGGGTGGCCATCGTTGATCACCAGGGAGTTCATTTTGGGTTACCACATTTGTACAGGGGTGACGGAGTGCATCTCTCAACTCAGGGGAATGAGATGTACTTATCTACATTGGAGTCTTACTTAAAGGCTTCTATAAGGGGGGGGGGAGAGGGGATGCCAAGCTAGGCTGACCCCCTCTTGTGGCGGGAAGGGACCCTCCCCCCTTTTGGGAATTTCTAGGTTAAGTGAAAGTATTAATTGGAACTGAACAAAAGTAATTGGATTTATGTCATGGTGATTAAACAAATGCATTATGACGTCATTTTAAACTAATGACGTCATAAAGTGATTGCGTCATAAAAATTATTTGACGTCATATCCGGTTGGGAGGGGGTTATAAATTGTTATGTGATTTACTCAATTGAAGTTTTGACGCATGCCTAGAAAAGGTTAATTTTCAGCACTTGCGCCCAGAACATTTGGGCATGCGTCAAAATAAATTATTGTTAAAATTATTTGAAATTGTGGTTAACAAATTATTTGTTAGAAATAATAATTAACATGTCAGACCCTGTACAAATAAAGTTGTGGCCTGTTTTCATCCATAATTGGAGTCGGTGTCCTTTGTGCAGACGCAAGGACCCCCCCCGACGAGTTGGGAGGGGGCCTTCTGTTGCGTCTGCCCTAAAAGGGCAACGACGCATGATTGGCCAGGTGGACAGGAAGGCCTGCCTCGTCCTGTCCGCCTGGCCAATGGGCTTGATCTCGCGGCTGTGGTCTCGCGAGATTTGGAAATCTCGCGGGATTACGCCACGAGATTTGCGAGGCTTTAAAGCCTCAAGCTGCCTCGTGGCAGCAGCCATTTTAACTCCGGACAAGCAACCCACCCTTCCCACCCTTTAATTGTTGGTTAACATGTTGTGGACACCCAGGCTGCGGCTGGTCGCCCTATGGGGGCCGGGAGGGAATTTTCCCAGCAATTGAACTGGGTTTTTCGCCCTCCTTGGGGTAAACGACATTACCAACTCTTATTATGATATTGTTATTGGCTATTTGACTTTGTGGGAGAATGTTATAGGGTTGGGTATTATTATGGTATGTTAAATGTATTTGGATTTGGGAGGATTGAGGTTATGATTGTCGCAACTAGGGTGTGGGGTCTGTCAACGTTATGGTTATGAAGTTTGAGTGTGGGCGGGAAGGGACCCTCCCCCCTTTTGGGAATTTCTAGGTTAAGTGAAAGTATTAATTGGAACTGAACAAAAGTAATTGGATTTATGTCATGGTGATTAAACAAATGCATTATGACGTCATTTTAAACTAATGACGTCATAAAGTGATTGCGTCATAAAAATTATTTGACGTCATATCCGGTTGGGAGGGGGTTATAAATTGTTATGTGATTTACTCAATTGAAGTTTTGACGCATGCCTAGAAAAGGTTAATTTTCAGCACTTGCGCCCAGAACATTTGGGCATGCGTCAAAATAAATTATTGTTAAAATTATTTGAAATTGTGGTTAACAAATTATTTGTTAGAAATAATAATTAACATGTCAGACCCTGTACAAATAAAGTTGTGGCCTGTTTTCATCCATAATTGGAGTCGGTGTCCTTTGTGCAGACGCAATAGAGGGAGTTGGTGCTTCTTTTAGATTCTTTTGCCACTCTACTCAGAGAAGGGTGTTGTTGTTTTTAAATATGAGTTAAAGTACAGTACTTATATTGGCCCATGGATAGGTCAACCTAGGTTTTTGGGTTAATTTTTTTTAATTAAAATTTCTAGACTTATAGATGAGTATATACAGTAAACAGAGGAGTGGAGGACAGGACGTCTTGGAGGTCTCATCTACAGGGTTGCCATGAATCACAGTCTACTCAAGGTCAACTAACAACAACAACAGGAACTGTAATGTTTCAATTAGACTTTTGGACTACTGGTCACAGTAGCCATGCTGTCTAGGAGATTCTGGATTAAGCAATTCAAAAATTAACTTTTCAAACTCTGGTTCTAAGATGTAGTTCAGCACAACTTTGAAATCATACTGTACACATGGAAAGACACACCCCGACTCATTGGGAGGGGTTTCTTGTTGTGCTGGCCAAATAAGGACAAAGACTCCTGGTTGTGAAGGCGCGTGGGAAACATCACACCAGCACGCCTGGCCCAACAGGTTGTTTTACCAATTCTCGCAAGGTTATGGTTATGCGAGAATTGGACGAGAGTTTGTTGTATATAACTCAGTGCAGCCACATGGAGGCAGCCATTTTTATAGTCGAGACAGTGAGAGTAACATCGATCCGTTCTCTGCTTTTGGCGTGCTCGGCTTTGGCCTTGCATTTTTGGGCTTGCGCTATTGTAGCTCTTGCCTACTTATTCTGTTTTCCTTATCGTTTACTCCGTGGGCTCAGGTATTCTCTTAGAGCAACCCGCCAGGGTGAGCGAGTAGCCTTTGGGCCAGCCTTCAAGGACTCCTGAATCTCCGCATCCCCAATTCTCGGGGACTACACCTGAGGAGAGTCCTCTGGGTTCTTTCTCACCAGGTGCGTCGATCCGGTACCTTTTTAGGCCCTGAGATGCCCCGGTCACTCGATCTGGTAAGGTTGGGACCCACCGCTGGTCTGGGGGGAGGTCGTCGGCACTTTCTCCCAGCAGTGAAAGTGTGAAGACATTAGTCTTTGGGTGAAGGTTCCGCGTCGGTCCTTTGGTGGACACCTCTCCAGTGGTGGTTGACAGTGACGCTTCCTGGCTATGGTGTCTCTTGAGAGACTTGGGAGAGGACGCCCTACTAAGGCCAGGTGGTAATCATCCAAGGGGGGTAATTTTGTTTAGGGCCCATGCTCCTTGTCACTGACCTCAGGATACCACGTAGTAAGGCCCAATCTAAACGCCGCACAGATTCTGCCGCACCTTCTGCAGGTCACTTGGCTTCTAAAAGACCTTCGAAGCCTGGCAGTGGAAAGGAGGATTTAGTTGCCCAAGTTACTCAGCTAGGCAAAACTCTATAGGCTTGCATGGCACTGTGCAATCAACTTTCACAAAAGGAACTCAAGGTTACTGCCTCTTCCTCAAGCATCAACCCTTCGGGTCTTGACAACACTGAAGCGTCTTCTTCCATGGCAGCACCTGAGTCTCAGCTGGCCACTGCTACACCGAGCTCGCCGGTGGCTTCGGCAGTGGAGCTCGGGCACCCCACAGTTGCCAATGTGTGGGATCTTTTGCAAAGAGTCTCGGGTTTGGGGATGCAGGGTGTGGTTCCCCCTGAGTCCGGGCAGCCTACTATGGCTGATTTGTATAACCTCTTACAGAGGGTGATTCCAAGTGGTGCAATGGAGCAGGCTGGTGGCGAGCATGGAGGCAATCAAGTGGCTGCTGCCTCTGCTACCTTGGACACCCGAGCTGTTGCAGGGCCACATTTCGGGGGACCTTCGCAGTCAAGTGGTGAAATGGCTCAAACTTCAAGTTCAGGTGTGTCTCCTAGCATTGCTCAGTCTAATTGGCTTATCTTGGTATGGGCTCCAGGTAGCCAGGTTGGGCGGGGGGGGGGGGGGCTTTGAAGTGGCCTAACCCTGGGGCTTTGAATGCATCCGTCCAGGCGCCTGCTGTTTCACAGGCTCCTGACACGTGGGCGCAGGGTGTTCAGCCCTCTGCTGTTGCTAGCACCACACCTGTTGTTCAAATTGCTGGTGCACAATTGTTACCTGGAGTGGTTGGCGGCGTGGAGCCTACTCCTTACGCTGGTATGTCTACACCCCTTGGTTCTCACCTTCCTCTTGCCACTAAAGAAAGGATTTGGAAGGGTGAATACATTGATTGATTTACTTTAACCTTTAGGGATCCTGAACCAAGGATCATGGTTAAGGATGGCATTGTTTTTAGTTTGCCAAAGGAGTTTCAGGCGCTCAAACGCCCTAAGCTCGAGCACAACTTTGTGAATTGGATCATGGGATTCCCTATTTATAGAGGTGTTATCGAAGAAAAAGAGCCCCTTAGATCTCCAGATTTTTCTAAATATCAGGAGATCATGATAAAAGCATATACCAATTGCTTATATAATTCCAAGGGTGCTGCTTGGCTCCAATATGATGAGCAGTTTAGAATGCGAGCAGCACAGGATCCCTCTTTATCTTGGAGGCATGTGCAGTCTGAGCTATGGACTGATGTCATGGTGGGGGCCTCCCTTTCGAGCAGGTGTGACAATGGCTTTGTCCCGATGATCACCTTGCCGAGAGGGCTGAATGCGGGGCCTACCACAGGTGATAAAAGACAATTCAGCTTGTGTTGGGACTTTAACTCTGGCAAATGTAAAAGACAACCCTACAGGTTTGATCACAAGTGTAACACCTGTGGGGGCAGCCACCCCAGGAATTCTTGTATTAAAGGAAAAAGTACAGAGAGGGGGCTGTCTCTCAGCCGGTGTCCCCTGGAAGAAAAGGCCCCATCACCAATTAATCTGGCTACCATGGAGTCATGGTTAAAAAATTATCCTAATAAGGAGGCTGCTTTGTATTTATTTCAAGGTTTTTCTTTAGGTTTTCATATTCCCTATACAGGTCTTAGGGCTTATCGCTTTGCACCTAATGCTTGTTCTGTGAGGGATTTGCCAAATGTAGTCAGGGAAAAATTAGCTAAAGAAATTGCAGCAGGGAGAATTTCTGGACCCCATGATCAGTTGCCTATTCCTACTCTACGTTTATCCCCACTAGGCGTAGTGCCTAAAAAAGCTCCCGGGGAATTTAGGCTAATTCATAATTTATCATATCCCAAAGGGAAATCAGTGAATGATGCTATTGACCCAGGGCTCGTTAAGTATAAATCGTTTGACGCAACAGTCACGATGATTAGGAATTTGGGTTCACGTGCCCTACTGGCTAAATGTGATATTAAGTCTGCCTTCAGACTTCTCCCTGTACACCCAGATGATTTTGACCTGCTGGGTTTTCAGTTTGATGGAAAATTTTATTTTGACAAGGCAATGCCAATGGGGTGTTCAATTTCTTGTGCTGCAATCGAGACATTCAGCACTTTTCTCCATTTATTTAACTGGCAATAAAGCTATTGCTCATTACTTGGATGATTTTTTACTAGCAGGTACCCCTGGTTCTTCACAATGCCTTAATACTTTAGTACAATTTCAAGAACTGATGCAGGAACTTGGAGTGCCTTTGGCAGAGGAGAAAACAGGGTCCACATACTCAGTTAACCTTTTGGGGCATAGAGATGGAATTTCTTGATTGCCCAATGAGAAATTGGCGGCTATGAAGCATCAGTTCAGATTATGTTGAAAAAACGAAAGGCTAACCTGCTTGAGTTCCAATCACTTACAGGCCTGTTAAACTTTGCCTGTAGGGTGGTAGTCCCAGGACGAGCATTTTGTGCTAGGCTTTACAAGGCTACTGCAGGAATAGTGGCTCAGCATCACCACATTAGAATCACAAGGGTCATTTCTGAGGATGTTAAGGTTTGGCACTCCTTTCTGGAGCATTATAATGGTGTATCATTCTGGAGAACTGAAATGCTGCTTTGTCCAGATTTCCAGGTGCATTCTGATGCTGCTGGTGCCCATGGCTTTGGAGTTTTTTGGAATGGCCAGTGGGCTGCTGAGGCATGGCCTCCTGCATGGGTTGAATCTGGTCTTACCAGGGACCTTACTTTCCTGGAATTGGTTCCAATTGTTGTGGCTGTGCACCTGTAGGGAAGCCACTTTGCTAACAAGACTGTTTGGTTTTGGTGTGACAACCAGGCAGTTGTGCATGTAGTGAATTTGCAGTCCTCCAAATCTCCTAACGTTATGAGTTTGGTAAGGGCAATGGTGTTCCAATGTTTAAAGCACAATGTATTGTTTAGAGCTCAACATGTTCCTGGTTTGCTTAACCCTTTGGCAGATGTCATTTCTCGTTTTCAGCTTACCAGGTTCCGGCAGTTGGCTCCCGAGGCGTTTCTCTGGAACCTTGGAGATTAGAAGCTCGTAGGGCAATGTTAAATTCCATTGCCCCATCAACACACAAGTCATATCAAACAGCTCTAAATTCTTTTAGCCAATTCATGTTTGAGATTGGGGAGGAATTAAAATGGCCTATTAATGTGGACCTGGTACTTCGTTTTATAGTAGCTCTCAAACAATCAGGACTTTCACCTCTCCCTATCACCGAGGTACCCTGAGGGGGCGTGTCTGGCCCCATAAAATTCCATCGAAGGGACCGGGACTCAGCGGACTCTGCCCCAGCCCATACTTACCATCAAGGCGGCCTCGGAGCAGCTGTGCACTGTGAGTCCGGGTGTCCAGAAAAGCTGCCAACACGTGGCTGATAAAGACAGAGGCCTCTTCCCAGACAGCAACCCAGTTGCAAATGACGTACCAACAAACCAAGAGTTCCGAAAGTCAGGTCCAGAGAGCACTCCAAAGTTCAGGGTTATAACGAGCAGGTAGTTCGGAGCCGTTCCAAAGGTCACAAGGTGTAAGCAGTCTAAAGTCAAGCCGAGAGCCAAGAGCTTTCACTGGGGAATCCAAGATAAGCCTTGACAAAGAGCTTGGCTTTTCCAAGCTGCTTATCTAGCCTCAGCTCCTCTCCCCCAGGTGTTTCTCTTTCGCTGCGCGTTTCTCAGCTAGCCTTCGAGAACGCCGCAGCCCCTCCCTATTTGTTCTCCTCTGAGCAAAGGTAGGGATTTCAATCTCTTGCTCCTCTGCTTCTTCCTGGCATGAAACTTCTGCTGGGGAAAGGCTTTCTGCTGGGGAAAGGCTAGGCTGCTGAGGAGGGAGGCTAGGCTGCTGAGGCAGGGGCTGTTGCTCACTGGGTTCCACACAGCTAGGTCCAGGTTCAGCTAGGTCTATGGGGGCTGGTAGCACCAAGCTAGGATCAGGCCCCACATCCTCCCCCTCAGAGTCCTCCAAGTCCTCCACTTGGCTGTCCCTGACATCACTCCCCCTCCCATCATTCTCCCCCACCTCCGGTGGAGGATGAGGCCGGTCAGGGAAGTGACGATGGAACACCCAGACCAGGCGAGGAGCATGCACATCAGCGGCATCTTCCCAAAAGCGGTCCACCGGCCTGTAGCCGACCCAATCGACCAGATACTGCAGCCGGCCTCTGTATCGACGGGAGTCCAGGATCTGGGCCACCTCAAACTCCTGTTCCCCATCGACCAGGATCGGATCAGCAGGAGGCGTGGAGCCCGCATCGGGCCTGACCCCTGAGGCCAGAAGCAGCAACGATCGGTGGAAGACCGGGTGAATCCGCCACGTCCGTGGCAGTTGCAGTCGGAATGCCACAGGATTCACCTGAGCCACAATCTTATATGGCCCAACAAACCTCGCATCCAGTTTCCGACAGGGCCGTCGAAGTGGGAGATGGCGTGTGGACAGCCATACCGAGTCCCCCACCTGCAAAGGAGGACCTTCTTGCCGCCGCCGGTCTGCACCCTTCTTGTACGCCTCCTTCGCCACCTCGAGCTGTTCCTGCAGCAAGAACTGAGCAGCCCGGAGTTCTTGGAACCACTGATCCACTGCAGGAACCGCTGAAACCGGAGCCACAGCTGGAAACCCTGATGGATGGAAGCCTCCAGTGGTGAAGAAAGGCATCTGCTGCATTGAGGCATGCACCAAGTTATTATAAGCGAACTCGGCCAACGGCAGCAAGTCGACCCAGTTCTCCTGGTGGTAACTGGAGTAGCAGCGGAGGTACTGCTCCAGCATCCCATTGGTGCGCTCTGTCTGTCCATCGGATTCTGGGTGGTACACCGAGGACAGGTGTGGCACCACGTCCAGGAGCCGCAGCAGGCTAGTCCAGAACCGGGCCGCGAACTGGATGCCTCGGTCCGAAATCACCCCCTCGGGAAGGCCATGGAGCCGGAAGATGTGCTGAAGAAACATCCGGGCCATCTCCTTCGCTGTGGGGAGGCCAACACAGGGCACAAAGTGTACCATCTTGGAAAAAAGGTCCACCACCTCCCAGATGGTGGTACAGCCAGCAGAGGGGGGCAGGTCTGTGACGAAGTCCATTGAGATGAGCTTCCAGGATTCTGACGGCATCGGCAGAGGCAGCAACAACCCTGCGGGCCTTCCAGGGTGGTCCTTGGCCCGGCGGCACACTGGGCATGTGTCCACGTACTGGGCCACCTCCGCCTGGACCCGAGGCTACCAAAACTCCCAGGTGAGGAGGTGCAAGGTCTTGCAAAAACCAAAGTGTCCTGCTGGCTTGGCATCATGGCACAACTGTAAGACCGCCTCCCGACAGGGACCTGCAGGCACATACAGACGGCCCCGATGATACAGCAGGCCGTCCCTAAGTGTAAAGGGAGAAGAGTCCCCTTCCGCCGAATGCCGTGCCACAAATGGGTCCCGGCCCTGGAGGTCCCGGATCTGGTCTAGCAACGTAGCATCCCGTGCAGTGGCGGCAAAATTCTCTGGGTGCAGCAAGGTGGATGTAGACTCCCCCTCTGGGTCCGTGGCGTATTCTGGCTTACGGGAAAGAGCATCAGCCTGCCAATTCCGGGCCCGAGGAACATACTGAAGTCGGAAGTCGAAGCGGCCAAAAAACAGGGCCCACCGCTTCTGCCTCTGAGACAACTTCCGAGCCGTCTGGAGATTTTCCAAGTTCCTATGGTCGGTGTGGACCAGGACTGGATGAGCCGGCCCCTCCAGCAGATGTCGCCACGTGTCAAAGGCGGCCTTAATCACCAGCAGCTCCTTCTCCCAGATCGTATAGTTGCGTTCAGGAGAAGAGAGCTGCCAAGAATAAAAGGCACAAGGCAGCAGGTGTCCTTTGGCCCCCATAGGCTGAAGCAGCACAGCCCCAATTGCCACATCCGAGGCATCTGCCTCCACTACAAATGGAGTCCGTGGGTCAGGGTGCTGCAGGATCAGGGCAGACGTGAACCTTTCCTTGAGGGCATCAAACGACTTCTGGGCCTCCTCTGTCCACTGGAAGTGGGCTGTCCCTCGCAGCAGGTGAGACAGAGGGCTCGCCAGGGCTGCGTAGTCTGCTATAAACTTCCTGTAGAAATTGGCAAACCCCAGGAACCTCTGGACTTCCTTCCGACTGTGAGGGGGCTGCCAGGACAACACTGCCTCCACCTTGGAGTTGTCCATGGCCACACCCTGGGCAGAGATCCGGTATCCCAAAAAGTCCACTTCCCAGAGGTCAAAGGCGCACTTCTCCAGCTTGGCGTAGAGGCGGTGCTCCTGAAGTCGCTGAAGGACGGCACGAACATGGACATCATGGGCAGCCTGGCTGGGGGAGTAAATCAAAAAATCATCAAAGAAGATCACCACGAACCGGTTCAAATAGTCCCGGAAGACGCCATTGACAAAGTGCTGGAAGACGGCCGGGGCATTACACTGGCCAAAGGGCATGACCATGTACTCGTAATGCCCATACCTCATCTGGAAGGCCGTTTTCCATTCGTCCCCAGCCCGGATCCTCACCAAGTTGTAGGCCCCCCTGAGGTCCAACTTCGTGAAAACCTTGGCATAGCGGAGTCGCTCCAGCAACTCCGGAATCAGGGGCAATGGGTACCAGTTCCGGATGGTGATCCGATTGAGGGCCCAGTAATCATTACACAGGCGTAATTCCCCACACTTCTTCTTGACAAACAGCACAGGGGCGCCTGCAGGGGATTTGGATGGCCTGATGAACCCCCTCTGAAGATTCTTTTCCAAAAAATCCCTCAGAGCCGCCAGCTCAGGCTCTGAGAGGGAGTAGAGGCGTCCTGCTGGAATAGGAGCCCCTGGTACCAAGTCAATGGCGCAATCATAAGGCCTGTGTGGGGGGAGCCGATCTGCTTCCTTTTTATCAAAAACATTGGCATAATCCCGGTATTTCTCAGGTATTTCTGAGGATTCCTGGGCATCCGCTGCTACCGCCGCAGGGATCCTCTAGGGCCAGCAATGCTCTTGGCAAAACTCGGAGGCAAACAGGACCTCCCGACGGGCCCACGAGATATGAGGATCATGTTTGGAGAGCCAGGGCATCCCCAGGACCAAGGGGAAATGCGGCATGTCAGCCAGTAGGAATCGGAACTCCTCGACATGGCCCTGGATCTCCAATTGCAATAACAAGGTCTGGTGCGTCACTGGACCCGATCGTAAAAGCCGCCCGTCGATGGTCTCCACCGGTCTCGGCTCTGCTAGGGCCTCCATGGGGATCTGGTGGCAAGTAGCAAACCCCAAGTCCATGAAATTGCTGGAGGCTCCCGAGTCTATCATAGCTCCCAGGGGAATGAGCTCTTGGGTAGGGAGCCTGAGGTTGGCTGCCACCAACAAGGGGTCTCTGCTGCAGGGTGAATGGAGGGGAGCAGGTTCAAGAGATGCTCCCAGGTGATGAACCTGTTTTACACCTTCCGTTTCCCTGCACCGGTGCTCGGCGTCCCTTGGCAGGGCATTCCCTGGCAAAGTGCCCAGAAAGCCCGCAGTACAAACAGAGGCCCTCTCTCCTCCTTCGTTCCTTCTCAGCCCCAGTGAGCCGTGGCCGGGCCCCTCCCAGCTGCATTGGTTCCTCTGCAGGCCCAGGAGAGGCAGCCTCAAGGGAAGCTGCAGGAGTCGCTGACACAGACAAAGGAGGAAGAGGCCGGTCGGACCGTCAAGCCTGCCTCCGGGCTGTGAGACGACAGTCAAAGCGGGTTGCCTGGGAGATCAGGGCAGCCAATGTATCAGGAGGCTCTGAGCGGGCCAGCTCATCCTGGATGGGGTCAGCCAAACCCCAACGAAATTGGTCCTGCAGAGCACTCTCATCCCAGGTCAAGTCCTGTGCTATAAGGTGAAAGGCAGTAGCATATTCTGCCACAGAGCCCTTGCCTTGCTGAAGCATCTTAATCTGGTGCACTGCCATCTCCCTTTTGACTAGGTCTCCCCAGACAGCCCTCATCTCCCTCAGGAAGTCCGGCAAGCTGTTGAGGACAGGGCTATCCTCATTGAGGTAAGGAGTGGCCCATTTGCTTGCAGGTCCAGACAACAAGCTGATAATGAAAGCCACCTTCTGTGCATCAGTGGTAAACTCAGTTCCCCTGATTTTAAAGTGCAGCTTGCACTGAGCTAAGAAACTTTCCAGTTCTTTTCTTTCACCAGAATATTTCTCTGGCAGAGATTTGAAGCTTTTTCCCCGTGGCTGGGGCTGGGATTGATTCTGAAGCAAAGCCATGCTATGCATCATTTCCCCCATCCTCTCTGATAGCTGTCTATTTTGCTCAAGAAGTTCTCTTACTAACGAGCTCTCCTCCATCTTATCAGCCTGATTAAGGTCAAGGCTTATTCTGGCCAGGAAAGCTGCCAACACGTGGCTGATAAAGACAGAGGCCTCTTCCCAGACAGCAACCCAGTTGCAAATGACGTACCAACAAACCAAGAGTTCCGAAAGTCAGGTCCAGAGAGCACTCCAAAGTTCAGGGTTATAGCGAGCAGGTAGTCCGGAGCCGTTCCTAAGGTCACAGGGTGTAAGCAGTCTAAAGTCAAGCCGAGAGCCAAGAGCTTTCACTGGGGAATCCACAATAAGCCTTGACAAAGAGCTTGGCTTTTCCCAGCTGCTTATCTAGCCTCAGCTCCTCTCCCCCAGGTGTTTCTCTTTCGCTGCGCGTTTCTCAGCTAGCCTTCGAGAACGCCGCAGCCCCTCCCTATTTGTTCTCCTCTGAGCAAAGGTAGGGATTTCAATCTCTTGCTCCTCTGCTTCTTCCTGGCATGAAACTTCTGCTGGGGAAAGGCTTTCTGCTGGGGAAAGGCTAGGCTGCTGAGGAGGGAGGCTAGGCTGCTGAGGCAGGGGCTGTTGCTCACTGGGTTCCACACAGCTAGGTCCAGGTTCAGCTAGGTCTATGGGGGCTGGTAGCACCAAGCTAGGATCAGGCCCCACATCCTCCCCCTTAGAGTCCTCCAAGTCTTCCACCTGGCTGTCCCTGACAACGAGGAGAACGCCGGCGGGGATAAAAGACCCGCCCAGGAACACCCTCCTTCGGCACTCGCAGCGGTGGCGACTCTCCCGGCTCGGCAGGACCCGAGAAAGGACTTGGTTCCCTGAGGGGGCGTGTCTGCCCCATAAAATTCCATCGAAGGGATCAGGACACAGCAGACTCTGCCCCAGCCCATACTTATCATCAGGGCAGCCTCGGAGCATCTGTGCACTGCGAGTCCGGGGAGAACGCCGGCGGGGATAAAAGACCCACCCAGGAACACCCTCCTTTGGCACTCGCAGCCGCGGCGACTCTCCCGGCTCAGCAGGACCCGAGGAAGGACTTGGTTCCCTGAGGGGCGTGTTGGGCCCCAATAGTGATCATCAGCAGGGACCTGATCTTAGAGGGTCTTGCCCTCAGCCTGTTATTACCATCAGCGGGGTGGACGAGACCTGCTTCTTTCGTGTTCCCCCCTGCTAAGGGAATTTGTAGAAAGGTCAAATAATGTATCATTTCACTGAGGCTAGGACTGTGATGGGAGTGGCTATTGGAGTCGTGCAGGGGAAAGGGAGGTATGGCTGGAACTATGGGAACCAATGTGGCAAAAGAAGACGGGATCGCTGGTTGAAAGCTATCCTGCCTTCAGTTCCCTTAGTTGCTCTGAATGGTTTGGGGAGCAGACCAACCATACCGCAGAACCTCACTCTGCTCCTTTGCAATGCCAGGTCGGTGAAAAATAAAACCTGTATCATCCAGGAGCTTCTCTTGGATGAGGATGCCGACCTGGCTTGCCTCACAGAGACCTGGCTGGGAGAGGATAGCACAGTTATCTGGGTGCAAGACCAGGGATAGTTTGGGGATTTTGCTAGTCTACCGACCACCCCGTCGTCTAGCAGACTCCCTGACCGAGCTGACACAACTGGTCTTTGAGCTATTGTTGGAATCTCCCAGACTTCTGATTCTGGGGGACTTCAACATTCCGCTCGAGACCAATTTAACAGGTGCGGCTCGGGAGTTCATGGAGACCATGACAAACATGGGCCTATCCCAATTGGTCAACGGGCCCACACATTGTGCAGGTCATACACTCGATGCGGCTTTCAGTACGGAACAGGAATATCCGTGGGCGGAGGTGGTAAGTACCTCCGCATTGTCATGGATGGATCATTTCCTGGTTAAGATGGAACTGAGAGCCAATATCTGCCCCGCCGAGGGTGCTGGACCCATTAGAATGGTCCACCCTCGAAGGCTAATGGAGCCCATTGGATTTCGGAAAGCCTTGGAGGGTTTATTGGTTGGGAATGCCGGGGATCCGGTCGACGCCCTGGTCGATACTTGGAATACCGATCTTACCAGGGCTGTCGACACAATCGCTCCTAAGTGTCCTTGTCAACCTGCTTCAAACCGGAGGCCATGGTTTACACCTGAGCTTAGGAGAATGAAGCGGGTTGGACAACGGCTAGAGTGCAGGTGGCTGAAGACTCGACTCTTATCGGACAGAACTCGCCATAAGAATTTTCTTTATTCTTATCGGGAGGCAGTACGGGCAACGAGGAGAGCTTTCTCCTCTGCACGTATTGCGTCTGCAGAGTCTCGTCCTGCAGAGCTGTTTAGGGTGGTGAGGGAGATGACGCAGGTCCCTCCTGTGCCAAATCCCTTGCTTAACCCAACAACGGCCTGCTGTGACACATTTAACAACTTCTTTGCAGACAAAATCTCTCAGATAAGAGCCGACTTAGATGCCGCCATTGAAACAGAGTCGATAGGCGAGGTGTCCAGTGACTCCGCCGATGTAGTTATACTGGATCAGTGGCAATCTGTGAGTACTGAGGACGTGGACAAGCTGCTTGGTAAGGTGAGGAAGACAACCTGCCCTCTTGACCCTTGCCCATCATGGCTGGCCATCCAGGGGGGGATGCATTGGTGAGTTTCCTTATGGATATCATCAATGCATCCTTCAGGGAGGGACATGTTCCATCTAGTCTTAAGGAGGCAGCTGTTAGGCCGCTTCTGAAAAAGCCTTCCCTGGACCCCCTGGAGATGAAAAACTATAGGCCTGTGTCACTGCTGCCATTTTTGAGCAAGGTGATCGAGAGGGCGGTTGCTCTTCAGCTCCAAGCTGTCTTGGATGAAGCCGATTATCTAGACCCATTTCAAACCGGCTTCAGGACAGGCTTTGGGGTTGAGACTGCCATGG
Source organism: Phrynosoma blainvillii (assembly GCA_026167975.1). Taxonomy (NCBI): domain Eukaryota; kingdom Metazoa; phylum Chordata; class Lepidosauria; order Squamata; family Phrynosomatidae; genus Phrynosoma; species Phrynosoma blainvillii. The sequence goes on from JANUYF010000002.1 coordinate 82,912,467, forward strand.
TTGCCTTGACCGACGATCTGCGTCTGAGCATCGACAGGGGTAGTGTAACCCTGTTGGTGCTCCTAGACCTCTCAGCAGCTTTTGATATAATAGATCACAACATCCTCTTAGACCGCCTGAACGAGATGGGTATTGGGGGCACTGCTTTGCAGTGGTTCCGGTCCTTCCTCTCGGGTCGGTCCCAGAGGGTGCTGCTCAGGGACTGTAGTTCCAGTAAGAGGGACCTCACTTGTGGGGTCCCTCAGGGAGCTATTTTGTCCCCGATATTGTTTAACATCTATATGAAGCCGCTGGGTGAGATAATACGGAGTTATGGTGCTGGGTGTTATCAGTACGCTGATGACACCCAAATCTATTTCTCCATATCTCGTTCATCGGCCTCGAATTCCAGTGGCATCTCTTCTCTCAATGAATGTCTTCGGGTGGTAATGGGCTGGATGAGGAAAAACAGATTGAAGCTGAATCCAGACAAGACGGAGGTGCTCACGGTCTCAGCCCCGAAACCAAGAATTGGGTTGCAACCTCTAGTCCTGGATGGGGTCACACTCTCCTCCAGTGACTGTGTTCGCAGTCAGGGGGTGCTCCTTGACTCGTCGCTCCTGATGACAAATCAGGTAAATGCGATGGTCAGGAGCGCCTGTTATCAGCTTCAGCTGATACGCCAGCTGCGCCCTTTTCTGGAAGTAAGGGATCTCGAGACTGTTGTGCACGCACTGGTAACCTCATGCCTAGACTTCTGTAATGCGCTCTACATGGAGCTACCCTTGTACCTGGTTCGGAAACTTCAGTTAGTGCAGAATATGGCGGCCAGGTTATTATCTGGGACATCTAGGAGGGATCATATCACTCCAATTTTGAGGTCCCTCCACTGGCTGCCTATTGGTTCCCGGGCCCAGTACAAGGTGTTGGTTATTACCTTTAAAGCCCTAAATGGCTTAGGTCCAAACTATCTCAGAGACCGCCTCCTCCCATACAATCCTCCCCGCGCCCTCCGGTCCTCTGGGAGGAATCTGCTGCAGCCCCAAAGAGCTAGGCTTGCGGCGACCTCCCAGAGGGCTTTCTCTATTGTCGCTCCCAGACTCTTAATGGCCTGCCGGATGAGATCCGTCAATTGACATCTTTGTACAGCTTTAAAAAGGCTGTTAAGACTGATCTCTTCCGGCAGGCCTTTCCGGACTAGATAGCTGGCCTCAGGACCCTTCGAATCCTGGTATTCTTATTAGGACTTTATTATAATTCCCTTAAAGTTGATCAGCAGGGGATTGTTGGATTGTTCGTTTGCTGTTCTGTTGTTTTGTTGTTTGTTGTTTTTGTTTTAATTGAAGTTAGTTTTAACTATTAATTACTGCTTAATTGCAGTTGTTTTAATTGTATTTGATTTAATAACTTTTTAAGGGGGGGACGAGGGAATGATATTGTTTTAACTTACTGTATTTTATTATCTGCTGTTCACCACCTAGATTGGTTTTCCACTGGGGCGGTATATAAATAAATTATATTATATTATATTATTATTATTATTATTATTATTATTATTATTATTATTATTATTAGAGGCAGGTTGGCCACACTGGCCTTTTTCTCTAAATCAAACTGCTGTTTTGACCCAACTGTTGATTTTAGGGTCATAATGGTTGTGGAGAGATGGTCCAGAGAGTCTACTATATCAAAGGACGTTAGAAGGCCAATAACCGGCCCTGTCCTTTCCAAGTTATGGGAGCAATTGAGCCTAATATATCATTTACCTGAGGAATTGGCCTTATTCAGGGCAGTTTTCGCTACTGCATTTTTTGCTGCCCTGAGGATTAGTGAAATTTTCCCGGGTTTGGGCAGGGCATTACTGATTTCTGACATCAGTTTAGATGAGCACGGGATCCTGATTCACATTAGGCGGTCTAAGACAGACCAGTTTGCCAAAGGTCAGTTTTTACTCCTGGCCAAGGCCCAACAGGGTCAAATCTGCCCAGTGGCAGCGATGGGAAATTATTTAAGAATCAGGCCTAATGCGCCAGGATATTTGTTTCTTCATTTGTCCGGCCTGCCCCTAACACAATTCCAATTCAGGGCAGTGTTAAAAGAAGCAATAAAGAAGGCTGGGTTGCCTAAGGATTCTTTTTCCTTGCACTCCTTTCGTATCAGAGCTGCGATGGTTGCTGCCACTTATGGCTTGAGTGAAACTGACATTTGCAGGATTGGCAGGTGGCGTTCACATGCTTTTAAATCTTATGTTAGGCAATCAGGTAGTGGGACTCCCGATTAGTCGTGCTGACTCTTTTGCTTTGTTTCAGCTGGCTTCATTCCGGGAGATATTTGGATAGTCAGACATAGCCTGGTGGCTTAGGCGGAGCGCTTCCTGCTGACAATTCCCTGGGCCTGGCCAACATCGGTCACACGGTCTGGTTTGGGCAGAGGGGCATGATGTAGCCATCTCTCCTGCCTTATATTAAGGAACTGGCACGGTCGCATCCTCAACCCCGGGCAGTGGTTGTTCACCTGGGCAAGAATGACCTGCTGCGTGTACCTTGTTTGCACTTGCCAAGCAAATTGTGAAAGATTTAGAGGAGTTGAAAGCGATTTTCCCTCTGGCAGTAATAATTTGGACTAAGTTGGTGCCTAGGCAATCCTGGTCTGGTGCACAAAAGGACTCCGCCATCAACAATGTGCGGCGATGGCTAAATCACTTTGTTTCCAAGCAATTGATAAAGAAGGGCATGTTTTTGATTCAACATGACATCAAGCTAGACAAGCCTCAATTGTACAGGGCAGATGGGGTACACCTCTCCTCGGAAGGGTTATTGTTCTATGTTCTCTGATCAGATTTACGAAGCTATCTGTGGGGGGGGGGGGGGGGAGAGGGGATGCCTAGCTGGGCTGGCCCCCTCTTGTGGCGGGGAATGACCCCTATCCCACAGATAAACTTAATTCGGCTAGTTAAATTGGGAATTAAAATTTGGCTCTAAACAAATTCACAGGAAATGACGTAATCAATTAATGGTTGACATCATAACATTCTGTGACGTCATATGATGAAATATGATATCATTTCTGGGGGAGGGGTTTGTTTAATTGTTTATTTATTTGTTTGTTTGTTTACTGTTATTATTTGTTTAATAATAATAATAATAATAATAATAATAATAATAATAATAATTTATATCCCGCCCCTCTGCCAGGCAATCGGGGCGGCGTACAACATTTCAAAACATGAGAACAAATAAAATCAATTCAAATCCCATCCCTCCTTCCCACACCCACCCATCCCCCCAAAACAAATCAAACTAAACAGATTAAATAATAATTAAACAATGAAACAATAAACAATAAACAACAAGCAAACAATAATTTTAAACATGCTGGCGTTCTCCCCAGTTCCGTGCCGTCCACAGCTGCTCCCGGCCGCCCCAGGTGATGGCAAGGGGCAAGAGAGTCCTTCAGGGGCCTGAGTCCTCCAAGAGCGCCGGAGCGCCGCCGGCACCGCGTATGGGCAGTATTTCTCTTCCAAATTTCTGGTGTAATCCTCATCTCCATCAAATGCCAGTCGCCCGGCTCCTGAGTCCTCTGGAGTCCTCCCTCCAAGGCCGCCCGCTGTTGCTGGTGGTCAGGGCTTGGGAGGCTTTGAAGGCTCAGCTCCCTTGGGGCCAGGTGTTCCAAGGCAGGAGGGGGCAGGAGAAGACTCTCACCGCCCGGCTCCTGAGTCCTCCGGAGTCCTCCCTCCAAGGCCGCCTGCTGTTGCCGGTGGTCAGGGCTTGGGAGGCTTTGAAGGCTCAGCTCCCTTGGGGCCAGGTGTTCCAAGGCAGGAAGGGGCGGGGGAAGACTCTCACCACCTGGCTCCTGAGTCCTCCAGAGTCCTCCCTCCAAGGCCGCCCACTGTTGCCGGTGTTATTTCTTGTTTAATTATTGTTTTGCCACAGGCAGTGAAGGGCCACCCTTGGGTGGGTACACCTTCATTTACACCTGTGGCAAAGTTGATATATTAATAATTCAATCCTTCAATTTAGACCCTGTACAATTTAATAAACATTGTGGCCTGTTTAAACCCAAAAAGGAGTCTTGTGTCCTTTGTGCCAATACAAGTGAACATGCTGTATCCATGGGGTGTTCATTGCAGGACCCCACATAGATATCAAAAATCATGGATGCTGAAATCCTTATATATAAAATGGTGCAGGGCAGAAACAGAGGTTGTGGTAAGTCCCCCTGCCAGGTTGACATTCTTCAGGCTCCCCTACCTCTGAGGAAACAACCAGCTGCCTGCTTTGTCATTCAAGATGGCAATTGTGTCACTCCTGCTTCTTTGCTTGCAAGGCAGAAGCAGGTGGTTGTTGGGCTCCCTGGAGGTGGAGAAGCCCTTAGAATGTGCTCCTGGTGACCGGAGCTTGCCACCACCTCTGCTGCTGCTCTGGGACCACTGCTTTGCTTGGCTATTCTAGGTCTTCTGTTTTAAAAAAAATCAAAATATAGCTGCATTTTCAGTCCACAGTTGGTTAAATCCCATATGCATATGGCAGGACTACTGTACGGTATTTGTAATCCAGATCAAACCATAACAAACCATAACAAAAGACCAAATGAATTAGGTTCATATTCTAATCATAGGTTTTGAAAGAAATTTTATTAGATTTAATAAATTTAAATCTAGTAGAATCTGCACAACATAATAAATGTCATCATTTTGTATTGATAATTTATGCTATCTGCTTGGTGCCTATAATTAAATAATTCAACAAGGCGTCTTCAGTTGCATATGCCAGTAAAACTACGGGAAGCAAATATTGATGAAGCTTTTCATTTGTCACATACCAAAAATGGTAAAACTGACAGATTATTTATTTCCTTAGATCACTGTATCCCATTTATTGGATACAGATAAAGCTGAAAAAGCAGATGTGAATGAATATGTTTTAACTTTCCCCCCCCCCAGAAGCCCACTGTTTCTTTTCTAAACAATATCTAAAGCAAGAATATTTGAGCGGAAACTGCATGCCTCATCAGATACCTACATGAGCATATTTTCATAGCAATACATGTAGAACATTCTTACAATAACATTCTACAACTGTTGTTATGCCCTAAGGGATTATGCTGCCGGCAAAACAAAAGAAAAGATGCATATATCAGAACAAGTCATTAGTCATACATGTATTTCAGCAACATATTGAGTAATCCTATTGAGTTTCACTGCAGCTACAGTATCTTTTATGATGTGAAGAGATGTCTATGTAAAGCCACAACAATGGTGGAAATGATCAGAGAGGATCAATTGATTCATGGCTGATATCCAGTTACATCCATAAGTGTCATGACTAATTGGTAGAGGCCCAGCTACTATTGGAAATCTTGCTAGGGTACTGTCCAGTTTACTGGTTTATTGGTTTAACTTGAGGAACTTTCATTTGAAGTGAGCTCAGAAATCCCTAGTCTTGGAGCTAAAGCTGGGTCTGTTCAAATTATTATTTATCTTTCTGTCCTGAGATCATGATCATTCAGCACAGGATGGGCAAATCAATACATTTTGATCAAATTAATTTCTCATTCCTATTTTAAGACTAAGGTCCAAAACACATTGCAGAAATAATCCAGTTGGACACTGCTTTAACTGCCTGGCCTCAGTACTAGGGAATCCTAGGAATTGTAGTTATTGTGGCATCATGGCTCTCTGACAGAGAAGGCTAAATTCCCTAGCACTGATCCAGGGCAGTTAAAGCGGTCTCAAACTGGATTACTATTGCAATATGTTTTGGACCCTCACCTCCAAGAGCAGCCCAAATAGGAACTTATAAAGCTTCTCAAAGGAAATCAATCAGGATCACCTTATGTTATTTTTGACCATGAATTTAGAATATACTTTCTATAGAATATGCAAACACATGGATCTCAGATTGAGTTTAAACCCTGGCATGGACACTGAGGGAGTTTTAACTGAGCTTGAGAAAGTTACTATGGGGGGTTGCAGACTGCCAGAAATAGTGCAAATTAAGTCCACTTTTAGGGTTAGGGTTAGTGCTAGGGAATCATGGGAACTGTATTTTATTGTGGCACCAGAGCTCTCTGACAGAGAAGGCTCAATGTCTCAGAAAAAAAACAATTCCCATGATTCCCTAGTGCTAACCCTAACCCTAAAAGTGAACTCAATTTGCACGATTTCTGGCAGTCTGCAACCCCCTTTTGAGAGATTAAAGTTCTTAGAATCTATCAGAAAACACAGATGGCTGTAATGCCTGCTGAGGAATTATGGGACTTGTACTCCAGAATGTAACATTTCAAATCTCTGGGCTTTAAAACACTTTACAAATTGCCTCTCAATGTGATCCTCTTCTGAATTGTTGTGATATTGCCTACAGCAACATATTTCACTGAAGAAGAAAAAAAGCAATACTAATTGCAGATATCAGTGGTATCCCGATTGGGAAAATGGTGAAGGACAAATGATTTAATCACCCTATCTATCATACAGTTGGCCCTCCATATCCAAAGATTTTTTTATCCATGGCTTCAACCATCCACAGCTCGAAAATACTTTCTCTCTCTCTCTCTCTCTCTCTCTCTATATATATATATATATATATTCCCAAGCAAACCTTGATTTTGATACTAAGAACCCACTGCACTAGGCTCCCAATCCACATTTAGTGAATCCATTCATTTAAAAAAAAAACACCATCCTACAAATCTTACACTAGAGGAACTAATTTTTCCAATCGGAATAAGTTCTAACTGGAGGAACTAGAGGAAAGGTGTAGAATACACTTCTGTTTATTTCCATGCTTTCCAAATATTCCATAGAGAGGATGCTATTAAAAGAGTGACTTTAGTGGGCATTTGTAATGGAACACATAAGGGACTGATTTAATAAGGCATAATTGGGATAGCTGAGGATAATAGTTTTAGTGTTGTCATTTTAAAACTTGAATTCTTTTTCATCTGACAGATATTTCTAATTTGGATGGTGCACACTTTCTAATAACATTCTACAAGGAAACATAATTAGTGTATTTTCATTTGCATCAACACAAGCTACAGCTATTTCTACCACCTGTAACTTTGAAAACAAATTAGACAACATTGATTCACTTTGTTATAATACAGAAGCTTTGTAATATTGTCATGGAAGAAAAATCATTTTTCCATTAGCAAAATGTTTCTCCTAAGATATGGCAAACATCTTTTTCAGGATAACACTCAACCTATTTTCTGTAAATTGTTCTAATTTTCTCTAGTACTGCTTTAACTGTCATGGCTCCATGCTGTGAAATCCTGGAGTTTGTAGTTGTGGCACTAGAACTGTCTGAGAAAGACTAAATATCTCACAAAACTACAAATCCCAGATTTCCATAGCATTGAGCCATGACAGTTAAAGCAGTGTCAAACTGTATTATTTCTGCAGTGCAGATGCAGCCTAGGGCTCCAGATATCTTAACCCTCATTCATTTTAGTCTTCCAGACTCACATTTTGTTGCAGAAGTGACACAAATCTATATTGACAAGGTCGGCATTTTATAGCATTGTCATTTCATGAGTTGTCAAACAGTGCCCCAATTATTTCAGCCATCCTCCATGTATAGTATTTTTTCCACAGAAGAAAAAGAGGTTAAGACAAAAGATGTTGACGTACATGCATCATATTTTTTACAGACCTACAATAAATATGGACTAGACCAGGAAGGTTGCTAGCAAACTCTACCATTCTACCATTTAACTGTGCACTGTTTCAAAACAGAAATGATTACAACTTGGAAACATAGGCACCCAACTCTTGAGGTTTTTTTCAGTGCCATTTTTAGCAGACCTTGTGGAGATGGCAGCCTGCAGAGTCCTGTTGAAACAGAATCCACTTACATTTTTTTTTAAAAAATTGTAGAATGAATAGCCACTCAAGGCACATGCTATCTATTTTTGCAATTAGCATAAAAGTCTTCTTGTAGAATTCATTTCAAGTATTAATTTTCATGCCTAAGGAAATTAGCAATGTATCTTAACTGGGCTTGGCAACACCATTGTACTATAGCTTGAAGCCTATCAAGCCTTCTATTAAGAAGGCATCTTTTTCATACCTTGTAATTCCTACATGCTCCCCCCCCCCCATGATTTCAGCATTTCCAACAGGCATTTGGGATTTTCTTCTTACAGAAAATGTTCTTGAAAAGAAGGACTTTAAAATATGCTGCAGTTTTTGTGACAGACTTAAGTTCCTTGTGCAGTTCACTAACAGTGCATCAAAGAGAGGATTAAGTGCCATATAAATTAACAATATGATTTTGCACATGCACCTTTATGCAACTGATGCCCTCTTTTATCGGGTGCCTTTCCTCCTTTCTGATGATGCCATTCTGCTTTCTTTTTTTCTCTCCCTTGGCCTGTGGCATATAGGGGTAGTAACATTGTTAAATGTGGAGGGGGATGTAGAGATATGACCCTTACACCCAATTCCTTGATTGGAAAACACATGAACATTAGCCATGAATCTCACTGAGAAATTGCACAACAAACACCGTATAATCCCAACAAACTGGTACACCACATTTCAGGATGGATCATAGTGAGTCTTTGATCTCTCACTTCCTACCATCTCCCTTCCTGCTCTAATAATAGTTTGCTTCAGTTTTGATGCACACAAAGAAACCAACCATATAATTATAAAGACAGAGGTAGCCACAGGAAGAAACACATGGTTGAAGGAAGCAGTGGCATTGTCCTATTCATTCTTTGGAGCCTGAGCACCACCACCATTTCTCTATTGGATGACCGAAGTCCAAAACACACTGCAGAAACAATCCAATTTGAGGCTGCTTTAAATGCCCCGGCTCAATGCTAGGGAATTCTGTGAACTGTAGTTTTGTGAAACATTTAGCCTTCTCTGTCAGAGGGCTCTAGTGCGACCATAAACAAAAATTCACAGGATTCCCTAGCACTGATCAAGAGCAGTTAAAGTGATGTCAAACTGGATTATTTCTGCAGTGTGTTTTGGACTAGAGTTAGGTTTTCTACACAGCCTGCTGCCAAACTTGTAAGCCAGGCTTCTTCCCTTAAGTATAGGGGGGAACTGTAACCTATTGCCAGTTGATAACAATGAACTTGCCAGAATTGGTACATCAGAAGGAGAGGAATGCCATATTGATTCTTGCCTCAAGTAGTAAAATATATTTGTCTGTCCTGGCAGCCATGATGAAGTAGAGAAGCCTCTACAAAAAAATAGGTCAGCAATGCACCTGGGACCAGCTCTCAGTTTTTTAGACCTGCTAGGTTTGACCTTTATTTAGACATGAAAACAATCTTTCATTTATAATACTATTGCACTAGCTGTTATTGCAATGAATGACTTATCAAGAACATGTTGCACCCTGGTCTGGAAAATGACATGGATGTGGCCACTGAAAGGAACTGGAGAATGGTGACAGGGTTACTACAGTTCAAGTAGAAGGTGCATGAGTCAGCATTTGGTGAGCTGTGCATCATGGGAGGTCTGATGCAACAGGCACTGGAGATGAAACCAGTTAGGTTTCATTAGTGCATAGCTGTTACATGTTCCTAAGAAGACCACCTATATAAGGGAGAGAGTCAGAATTGCTGTTGTTGGTTAGTTGTGGTTGGTGGTTGGCAGTTGGCGAAGCACTTTGTTGGTCTGCAAAGCTGTGAGTATTCAAGATGTCTGATACTCTGTATCTTTGTAAATATTTGCAACAAAGATTAAAGCCCTCATTGAGTGAAGTCTCTCTGTCCAGCGATTCATTTCTCCAAGCTGAAAGCAGCAGCCTGCGTGTGGAAGGATTTTTCCTGTACCATCTGAAGTAAGATTCTTCACAGAAGACCATATTCTGGGCATTCATGTCTACGTGCATCAACTCTGCATGTGTGTATGCTAGATCCTGCCTGTCTGCATACCCCAACATGACTTAGGGGAAATAACTCAATTTCCAAAGTCTGTTCTCTAAAACATACCCCACAACTCAGAATTTTAATTTTTGTTGCAGCTGAAGTATGTCAGCTTTCCAAGATCTAGTCTGAGTGTTGTGAACTGTAACTGATTCTGATCCATCATACTGGACAGTGTATTCACTCAGTTAGACATACACTATACATGCTGAAAGGTGCACCATAAACTGTTAGAGACAGGCCAGTAGGCTGAGTGAAGAAATAATTGTATAGCCACATGTTCCTGTAACATAACCTGAGAGCCAAGTAAATTGTGATTTGCCTTTCTTTAGTGAAAGTCTCATATGATATGTCATTCCCATCTTATTAACAAACATACAGGTAGATTACTGTATTTTTATAAAATATGACAGTGGTTAGGGAGACCTGGGTAGGAATTCTATTTTTTAATTTTTGGTTGGATCAAATATAAAGTAAATTGGAAAAACATAGGCAGTAGGTTAACTTTTTCACAAATGGGATTTCAACAATTTACCCTTGACCAGAAAATTTAAAATTGGCCCTGAAGTATATGCCAGATGAAAGGATAAGTTGAAATGAATGAATAAAATCTTTGCATCTCTATTTCCATATTGATTATGATGAAATTCAATTCCTACCCACAGCAGAAAATTAAGATTCAGATGTGAAAACTTACAATGTGTACTTTGTTATACAGAATCATAACCACATAATATAGAGAATCATATTAGATTAAAGAAAATTTATTATATTATGTTTATACTCTATTTTGTAGCAGGAGCCTCAGTCCTGGTAGTAAACATCATTACTTCTTTACAACATAAATGAAATGAAATGAAATGAGGGAAAATCTAGAGTCAAACTGGAAGTTAAAGTGAATGAATATTCCCAAGAATTCACATTTTGCCTCCAAGAATGGAATCTCCTCAGAGATGTGTGTTTCAGCAACCAGATTTGCAAACTGCCTATTTACTTGTTAACACTATTCACAGAAAAGGCATGGGTGCATGCTAAATGCAAGATATATACGTTGAAAGTAGATGTGTTTCATCACTCAATTAGGGTTGAAGATAATATTTCAAAATATTCCAAAAATGGTGAAAAATAAAGTCTCTCAAGTGTCAGGAAACTCTGACAAAAGGAAACCTGGACTGACATAAATACTGACAATTCAAGATGTATTTTGCACAAAATTTGCACATAGTTGTTTGTTTGTTGTTGTTTTTTGCTGCTTCCTTTGCAACCCTCTTATTTTCTGTGCAATTTTTTTACAATTTTGTGTAGAATAAGTCTAATTATAGCATTTTCTGTGCAGGAAACATTATCTGCACAGAAAATAATGTTTATGGAGATGTGCAGTTCCTGTGCAAAAAAGGTCATGTGGAGTTTTGCATAGAATGATTCCTGAATAATAATAATAATAATAATAATAATAATAATAAAATTTATTTGTATCCCACTTATTGGCGACAATCCAGGCGGCTTACAGTAAAAAAAACCCACATCATTTCATCCAAACCAACCCATCCCCCTAAAAGAGCATTAAATAACGTATGATTAAAAGTTACAATAAACATAGAATAAAAACATAAACAATATAAAACTATAACATACTTAAACAGGTTACGGTACCCTGGTCAATCTCTACTGCACAGTTTTCAAAGTTTTTCTCACCATGAGGAGAAAATTCGTACAATTACTTGTTGATTTGAGAACAAAATTAGTGCTGAATTACATTCCTCCACTCACAGAAGTACCTCTTCCAAAACACATTAAGCATACCTAAAGTGTTCAAAGTTGGGGATGATATATCTCAGGATTGCTGTAGAACAGGTGTGTAACATTTCACCAATATATATAAAAATCAGTCAGAAGAATCAGCCCAAGATTTTTTTGTAGCAAAGATAAAAGACAAGATGCCCCTTCCCTTCTGCCATATACAGAATTGTAGTTGACTTTTAGAAACTGCTGATGACACAGCACTCAGCTAGCTTAAAGAGTGGCTGCCTGGAACTCACAGTTTTGTCTTCCCATAGAAAGGAATGACATAACATCTTCTGCCGCTTCCCACTTGTATCCCCAAGTATTTGTTCAAAACATTTTTAATGGAGAATGACCATAAGTATGTGAAATGAAAATAAAACATAGAGATATTAACAAGAATTTGTCTTTAAAAATACTTTTTTTTTTAGCATTATTCCCTTTTGGGGCTTTTTATTGTTGTTGCAGTTTTTGCTTCCTGGAACTTCACTTTATAGTGCAATCCTACACATTCATACTCAGAAGTGAGTCTCATTGAATCTGTCATGCCTTATACTCCCAGATAAGTGAACTGCAACCTTCATCCTTTACATTCCAATAAGCATTCCCCACGATGTGAGAGTTTAGCATTTGTTCTTATATACAGCATTGTTTCCCATTTCTGAAATCTCTGGGCTGGTGCAGAAATTTGAATGTCATGTTTTGGTTGATATACAGCACCTTTTGTCTTGGTGCTGTCTTAAGATGAGAATGTAAAGCTCAGTCACATGCAGTTAATTACAACATTTTAGCTCTTTATTCAGAGCCATGCACTTAAATGTTCAGCTTACATGCCATAGATCTCAGAAGCACTCCCTTTTCATCTGGGCAGAATCAGGTCTAGAAAGGCTTGGTGATTTGTATCTTCTCTTGCTGAAATGGATTCAGGTTTCTTTTTCAACCAGAGGAAGGTTACAATCATCACAGTGTTTGTTACAAAGGGAGAGAATCTATGGATGTCCAATCTCTATAGCTGCAGTTCTTCCTCTTAATTGTCTGTCATCCCTAGCAAACTAAAATGTTTATCAGTGGAATAGTAAGCAATAATGGCTGTGGGATCTTGCTTGAGCAAACTTGTGAAACTTGGATTTCACAAATTTCTAACAGCCATTTTCTTAATAGCAGAGTTATCCAAACAGGTCTATCTCCAATTGGTGTCATTCTGCTGATAGAGTGGCCTTTGATAATGGAAAGAAAGGCAATTTTCAGTAATCTCTCCTCCTTCATTCAAACTCTTCCCTCCCTATGCCTCCCAAAATCTGTGCTGGAAGGTTGGCAGACTGTTTGGAGGTACATAAAAAGTGATGCATGAGATTGCAGGAGAGAGGATGGTCTACTAACAATCACTTTCTCATTCTAATGGGGGAAGCTTCTTGCAGATGAGCATATTCCACAGTGGAGTGCCTAGTATCACTTCTGTTGCAAAACAAATTGTTGTGTGTGTGACTGCTAAAATCAGGAGCCATGGTGGTGCAGTGGTTAAATGCTTGTACAGCAACCATTCACAGCCACAAGGTGTTGAGTTCAATCCCAGGCAGGGCTCCAGGGATCAGCCCTACATCCTTCTGTAGGTCACTAAAATGAGTACCCAGCTTGTTGGGGGGTGATTAGTTTATACATTGTAAATCACCTCAAGGTAAAGGTAGTCCCTTGACATGAATATCTAGTTGTAACTGACTGTAAGGGGCAATGCTCATCTCTGTTACTAAGCCAAAAAGCCAGTGTTGTCTAAGGACTGCTCTGGTGATCATGTGGCCACATGACTACACCAAATGCTGTTACCTTCCCACCAAAGTGGTACCTATTTATCTACTTGCATTTGCATGCTTTTGAGCTGCTAGGTTGGCAGAAGCTGGGACCAGTGACAGGAGCTCACCCCTGTCAGGCGTCAAACTGCCAACCTTCTGATCTTCCTATCATCAGAATTGGCATCTTAACCACTAAGCCACCTCTTTCCTGTAAACCACTTAGGGAGTGCTTAGTGCACTGATAAGAGGTATAGAAATGTACTTACTATTGAATCATAGAATCATAGAATCATAGAATCATAGAGTTGGAAGAGACCACAAGGGCCATCCAGTCCAACCCCCTGCCATGCAGGAACTCCCAATCAAAGCATCCCCGACAGATGGCCATCCAGCCTCTGCTTAAAGACCTCCAAGGAAGGAGACTCCACTACTCTCCGAGGGAGTGTGTTCCACTGTCAAACCGCCCTTACTGTCAGGAAGTTCCTCCTAATGTTGAGGTGGAATCTCTTTTCTTGCAGCTTGCATCCATTGTTCCGGGTCCTAGTCTCTGGAGCAGCAGAAAACAAGCTTGTTCCCTCCTCAATATGACATCCCTTCAAATATTTAAACACGGCTATCATATCACCTCTCAGCCTTCTCTTCTCCAGGCTAAACATCCCCAGCTCCCTAAGTCGTTCCTCATAGGGCTTGCTTTCCAGACCCTTCACCATTTTAGTTGCCCTCCTTTGGACACGCTCCAGTTTCTCCACATCCTTTTTGAATTGTGGTGCCCAGAACTGGACACAGTATTCCAGGTGAGGCCGGACCAAAGCAGAATAGAGTGGCACTATTACTTCTCTTGATCTAGACACTATACTTCTACTGATGCAGCCTAAAATTGCATTGGCCTTTTTAGCTGCTGCATCGCACTGTTGACTCATGTTCAACTTGTGGTCCACCTGGATTCCTAGATCCCTTTCACAGGTAGTCTCATTCAGCCAGGTGTCCCCCATCGTATATCTGTACTTTTCGTTTTTCCGCCCTAAGTGCAGTACCTTACATTTCTCTGTGTTGAATTTCATTTTGTTAGCTTTGGCCCAACTTTCTAGTCTGTTCAAGTCATTTTGAATTTTGATCCTGTCCTCTGGGGTATTAGCTACTCCTCCTAATTTGGTGTCGCCTGCAAATTTGATAACTATGCCCCCAATACCGTCATCCAAGTCATTAATAAAGATATTGAATAGCACTGGGCCCAGAACAGAGCCCTGTGGCACCCCACTGGTCACTTCTTTCCAAGTTGAAAAGGAGCCATTGTTGAGCACCCTTTGCGTTCGACCAGTTAACCAATTACAAATCCATGTAACAGTTACTTTGTCTAGCCCACATTTTACCAACTTGCTTGCAAGAATGTCATGGGGAACCTTGTCAAAGGCCTTACTGAAATCAAGATATACTATATCCACAGCATTCCCTTCATCTACCAAGCTGGTAATTTTATCAAAAAAAGAGATCAGATTTGTCTGGCATGACCTGTTTCTCTGAAACCCATGTTGACTTTTTGTGATTATGAAATTATCTTCCAGATGTTCACAGACTCTCTGTTTAATGATCTGCTCCAGAATCTTTCCGGGTATTGATGTCAGACTAACTGGACGATAATTGTTGGGATACTCTTTTTTCCCCTTTTTGAAGATGGGGACAACATTTGCCCTCCTCCAGTCCGCTGGGACCTCTCCTGTTTTCCAGGAATTCTCAAAGATTATTGCCAATGGTTCTGATATTACATTTGCCAGTTCTTTTAATACCCTTGGATGTAATTCATCTGGTCCTGGAGACTTGTATTCATCTAGATTAACCAGATGTTTCTGTACTATCTCTTTACTTATTCTGTGCTGAAATTCTCCTATTCTGTCCTCTGCTCCATTATCCTCAAGTTGAGCACCCTTTGCCTTTTCTGAGAAGACTGAAGCAATATTGTTATTGTTATTGCTAAAATCATGCACTTCCAGTAGTATCATCTGCATACTGGTGATATAAGAATTATATATATGCATGTATATGTGTATGTATGGAAGTATGGACATGGTGGGCCAACAGGTCGATTTGTATATAAGCTTATATTGCTGTATCTTTATAGAAGAAGACACATCATAATCATCAAACATATCCTTTTTTAAACACACACACACACACACACACACACACACACTTTGCTGTACAGGCTAGCTAGATCTCATCATCAGTGGGACTATTACCAGTTATTTATGGCAAGGATGGAAGACACATAGCTTTCCAGATGTTTTTGGATTCAAGTCCCTTCCTTCACTACTAGCCATGCTAGCTAGAGCTGGCATGTATTCCAATGACATCAGGAAGATGTTGTATTCCAGTGTGTCAACATTGTGAAATGCCTTTCACAAGTAAGCACAACTCTTCATTTATGTGCCAAGTTAAAACCTGTCTGTTCATGTAATGCATTGGGCCTCAATACATTAATTCAACCCAAATATTGACTTGTCTTCTAACTCATAATAACAATAACAATAATAATAATAATAATAATTTATTTATACCCCGCCTATTTGGGGGTCCAATCAAGGTGGCTTACAGAAATAAAATCACAAATATCCAAAAAAGTGATCCCTCCCCCGCTTAAAACAGTATTAAATCCCACAATAATTAAAACTACAATATAAACAGTTAAAAATTTTTAAAACACAATACAATTTTGTTGTTTAACATTTTATTAAGACTTTTTCCACTATGATCACTGTCTCCAAACTGCATGTGTAGAAAGACAACAAATGAAAGGATAGCACATGTTTCAATACTTGGTACTGTCCTAAATATAGAACCACATACCTTCCAACTTTTATCTTCAGTGTTCATATGAATAAAAATAACCAAGAGAATGTGCTCATATGTACATGTATATATGTACATGTATGTGTTTTGTGTGTGTGTGTGTGTGTGTGTACAGAAAGCAGGGTCAGTGGCAACACGTAAATGCATATATAGTTTGACCAGTGCTACAAATTCCATCATGACTGTTTCATTTACTTTACTTTCATAGTCCATCTTCCAAATGTACCTTCCAAATTCAAGAGTTAAGGTTCATTTTGCCAGAAGCAGATATAAGAAACCCTTTTTGATCTCTTTCCATTTATTCTTGTTACAGAATCTTTTGTAGATGTGATTTAAATCTGCCCTAAAGGCAAATTAAAGAAAAAATTTAGGCTGATTTTTTTCTTGCCCAATTGTAATAAATTCCTGCTATGCTTTTCTAATCCTATACACTAAAGCTTATCTCTTCCCACACATTTAGGCAACTCAGGTTTACTGTATCATCAAAGTCCCAGGATGAAAAATGCATATAATCCCATAATAAACATTTGAAGAACAAACCACACTAAGTGTCTGACTTGGAGAAATGCCGCAAAGATAATCACTTGCCCTGCAGTTGGGCACATCTTTCAGCATTCAAAAAAATTCTATATGCTTTCATTTTGTTTCAGATGCACCCACCAAAGTCACTTGACAGTAGGATGCAGATTGAAAGCAGGTTTTATCTCTCTCTCTCTTGCCTCAAAACTCCATTTATTTTGGTGCTAGTTTTTTTTTTTTTTTATTCTCCACCCCCACTCCCATGGCAGCTTTTGCAAATGTAGAGGGAGATGACAGGAAAGATCAGAGCTTTGGCTGAACTAGCACTGCAACTCTCAACAGTGCTTCTTGAAATGTTCATGTTTATACTACCTTAATAATGCATGATCCCTGTATTCCTACTTTAAAACAACATTTGGTTGCCTACAATGCAATGTACAAAGGCATGGGGGGGGGGGAGTCTTTATTTCAAAGTCATTGGAATTGCTTACTGTTCAGGGGTTTTAGACCATTTTAGCTTTTCCTAAACAAGCTTGGACATGTGGAATACCCACAGCAGATAACAATGATGGGGGGACTTCTGAAACTTCTGACATAAATGTTACAATTCTATGCACACTTACCTGACAGTAAGCTGCACTGAAAACAGTGGGAACTTATTTCTAAGTAAACATGTTGAAGACTGCATTATATGAATATGAAAACTGGATTCTTGAGCACAGCAACATTGATTTCAACAACTTGCCTTTTCTGCCACAGTGTCCAGGAAGATCAACTTTTTGTCTTAAAACAAACACATTTAAAATGGGATGTATACTCAACCTATCGCCACAAAAGTTCTACTGTTTTGCATCATTAGCACATGTAGGTGACCCTGGGTTCTTGAAATTCAAGCTAGTGAGGCTCTGAATACAACCCCCAGCAGCAGACAGAGTGTTTGCTGTCTGAAGACCAGCCTAGCTAAGTACAGAAAGGTTCATTGCCAAAAGACTGATCATCTGGTGATAAGCTAGCCAGAACAACAATTTGCACAACTACGGTGTGGAATATTTGCAATCTGTATTATTAGAGCAGAAGTGGGCAAAGTGCAGCCTATGGGCCACATGCAGTCTCAAGAGACATTGTGTGGCCTCCTAGGGGTCAAATGTTTTTGTTCTCAAATCTTTCCAACTGTACTTTAGGAGTTATGGGGGAATTTTACTGAAGAAATGGTTGCAGAAGTGAATTATATTTAGTAGATACAATTTCCCAAGATGCTGTTTTTCATTCAAAAGGAATTTAGAAATATTTAACATCCTTTCAAGCAACCACTTGCCATTTAGAGCTGGTCTCCAGGAAACCCAACAACAGTTCATCAATCTCACTTTCACTTAGTTCATTTAGCTCAATGGACAAAATTCTGTTCCCACTGGGCATCAGTGACATAAAAGACAGATTTTCTAGTGTGATGACCTCCCTTTCTACAGTGCCAGCTTCCAGACTCCACTTTAAGCACTCAGGGCTTATGTTAACCACATAAATTCTTCCATAAATATTCCTTAAAATATTGTGACTCAAAAACATTTCAATATAAATTATTATGTTTCAGGAAGAAACTTGGAATTCTTCATAGGTTAGCTCTAAATCAGATATGGAGGTAACAGTTCTATCTGGAAAGGGTTTTTAAATGAGATTAACTGTTTTTGGTCAGTGGACAGGTAAGAATGCAACTTCTTCGCCATTCCATAATAGATATACAAAGATACAGGAACCCCCTGCTGAATGTTATGTTTCCTTATGTTTCTTTTTTGTTTTTAAAGACTTCCAGTGGTCTTGTGGCAACACTGAGACTAACTGAAAGAAAGAAATTGGCAGCATGAGCTTTTGTAGACTTCAGTCTACTTCCTCATATGCATTTGGTGGAGTGGAGGCCAGGCACAGACATATATATGTGAGGATGTCAATTCAAATTACAAATCCTTTGTGTATGGAAATGAAGTGGCAGATTCAGTCTTAACAATAGTCATTAGTGCACAAAGACAGTACATAATAGATCACATTGGAGGATGAGCACATGAAGGTCCCCCCAATATACTGTGTCAGCAATGCCCTTCATCACTCTACATTGGGCAAACAGGCCAGTCCCTGAACTAGGGGATAAATGGACATAAATCAGACATTAGGAATGGGAATACACAAAAAACAGTGGCAGAACATTTCAATCTCCCTGGGCATTCCATCTCAGACCTCAGAACAGCAGTCCTTGGACAAAGGAACTACAAAAGTAGATTGGAAAGAGAAACAGCATAACTGGAATTTATCCACAAATTACAGTCCCTCAGCAATTGATTGAACAAAGACAATGGATTCCTTATTCACTACACACATGTCAACACTATCTGACCCCATCCTCATAGGGTGCCCTACATTCATCTATTCCTCTCACCACAGGCTAGTCCCATTACAAAACTGGATCTGCCAATTCATCCTCATGCACAAAGATCAGTTTCCTATGTCTTTATACACTAATGACTATTGTTAAGACTGGACCTGCCACTTCATTTCCATATGCAAAGGATTTGTTATTTGAATTGACATCCTCACATATATATGTCTGTGCCTAGCCTCCACCCCACCAAATGCATCTGAGGAAATAGACTGAAGTCTACAAAAGCTCATGCTGCCAACTTCTTTCTTTCAGTTAGTCTCAAAGGTGCTACAAGATCTCTCTACATACTGATTCTACAGACTAACATGGCTATATCTTTGAATTCTACATCCCTGTATAACATATGAAGTGGAAATTATAATGCCTAAGAAATTCTAGAAGTGAACTTCAGTTTCTGTAAAGATTCTACATTCCCACAACTGAAGCAATCTCCTTTGGTTAGTTGGACAGTGGTTACAAAAAGCAGGACTAGATAATTCTAAGGGATCCAGCTGTTGACGATGGTTGTAATGCCCAGGGTATTCTATACTTTTACACCAAGGGTCACTCCATAAGGCAATTAAAGTGTAACTGGAGCTACAGTACTGTCCCTTCTACAGTTTCACATAGCTTTTGTTGTGTTCTCCCCCAAGCCTGATTATCTGTAAGAAGAACCCTGTACTACCAGTTGAACTGGAACCCTGCAGAAATGTTATTCCAGATCACATATAAGCTTGCTAACACTCACCACAGTGATCGTGCTGAATCTTGGACATCAGTGGTGGAGCCAGGTAAACTGCATACTGCCAGGGTTATAGATAGCATCACTTTACCCTAATCATGTGGAGCCCCACCATGTGATTAATGCATAAAGAGGGCTTCTGTTATTAAATCATCAGTACAGAAACACTGCTTCCTGTTCTATCTCATTGTTCATATAAATTTATTTATCTCAGAGGACTACCAATGCCTTTTACATCAGTTCCTAGAAGCCACCATTTTCTCCTTTAAGGCAGTGGAAACCAAGAACACTTCAGCACAATGGGAATTGCCTACTTGGAGCTTCAGAAAGCATTTTTTTCAGCTGTAAGATGCCATTTCATAATCACTAAGAAGCTTGTAGTTGTGCACTTAAAGAGTAAAAGAAAATCTTAGTCCCCTTAGAAACACCTGTAGTAGAAAAGTGGGGAAATAATGAGAAAGTGTGTGAGTAATGGGGGAAGAGATACGTGTAAGAAAACAGTCAATCGTATTTTTTTTTTTTTTTTTTTTTTGGTGAACGTTAGCAGAATTTCAATCAATTTTCACTTTCCTAAAGTAAAGAAAGGTCTTGAAGGCCAACTGTACACAGAGCTTAGGAAAGGGCAATGGCATTGTGTTTGGGCATTTGTGAAAACCCAAGAAACTGCAAATATCCTGAAAACTGCAGGCTGACTTTTAAATGGCATTGTAAGCATAAACAGATTCCTTTTTGATATGAATAGAGTCATATTTAGTTTACTCTGTTAATTTCCATAGTTTCATTTCCAAGTTGATATGAGTCATATGTGCATATGTGGCTATTGGATATATTGAAGTTAATGTCCTATTTAAAAGTAATAATGTATATGTATTGCTCCCCCACCTCCAGTTTAACAACCCCTGAAGGCTGTATAAACATTTGCACCAGAACAAAGGACAAGTGACGCCTTCTTGTGGGTATAAACAGGCCACAACTTTATTTAGCTGTACAGGGTCCATCTAAACACAATTTACAATTAAATACACAAATGCTTTGTCACATGTGTATGTAAAGGTGTGATCAACCCAACAGGGTGGTCCCTCACTTCATGTGACAAAGCATGTAAATAACAACAACAAACAATTTTGCCCCTCCCAACCGGAAATGATGTCATATATTATATGATGTAACTAAATTAATGATGTCATGAACTTAACTACTGATGTCACTTCTGCCAATTTAATTTAGCCTAATTAATCTCAATCAATTTTTAATTAGCCAACTATTTTTCTGTGGGTAGGGGGTCATTACCTGACCCCACAAGTATTAACACTATAACATTGATACAGACCCTGAGTCCCCAAGTTGTGACTAAACTAGAAATCATATAAATAAGCAATTAACTTTGATGTCGAACATACATTACAAAGCTTGGCAATAAAACCATAATTAAATTACATCAGAAATATGACCCAAACCCAATGATCTAATAACAAAATAATCTCAGGGAGGGCAAAAAAACCAGGGAAGCAACCCTGGGGAAAAATTCCCTCCTGCCCCCCGAAGGCGACCAGCCTAAGCCTGAGAGTAGCCCAACACCAAATCCTAAAATTAGGGTGGGCGGGTTGGGTCGCTCAGCTGCTGCTCTAAAATGGCTGCCGCCATGTGGCAACGCAGGGCTATATAGCCCCAGATCCTGCAGGAAATCTTGCGTTGTTTACTGCACCACGAGATTTTCCAGTGTGTTTTGCTACAATACACCATAGCTGATTGGCTAGGCTAGGATTTCCTGCATGCCCAGCCAATCGGATGTTACTTCCCCTTAAAATGGCCGGCAAAATAAGTACCCCCTCCCAACGTGTTGGGGGGGTTGTCTTTCTCAATAGAAACAGGTTGAGCTATTTCTTGGAATAAACCCATCCTGAGATATTGTGTCTACTCCACATAAGGTTTAGGGATTTACTAGCGGCAAACCAACAGTAGATATTAGGAAAGTTACTTTTTTAGAAGACAACTCAACAGAATTCTCCAGACAACATGACTAGCAAGCTTGCTAACTGGAGGATTAGAAGAGTTATAGTCCAAAAATAATTTTACAAGATCTGCTCAGAAATTATATAGACTAATTTCAAGAACTCAAATACACTCCTATTTCAGAGTTTTTCAGGCTATAGAAAAAGCCAAAATATCTAAGATCAGTCTAAAGAAAATGGCACAGTTATGATGTATTGAGACACTTGCCAATTTTAATCCTTTTCTTAAGGAAGGCTCCCAAATATTAAGGAAATTTTACACACATTTCAGAGCATGATTTGGAAATAGCCAGGTCTCCTTAATGGGGTGTATTTTGTCCCTTGAAAGAAAGGAACAATGTAAATGTATTCAAGAAATAAACAACGAGGGACATGCTAATTGAAATAACTCTGTGCCTTTAGTATTTCACATACCTGAATTGACGTCAGTTAACTACAATGGGGGGTTGCAGACTGCCAGAAATAGTGTGAATTCAGTCCACTTTTAGGGTTAGGGTTAGTGCTAGGGAATCATGGGAACTGTTATTTTTCTGAGACATTGAGCCTTCTCTGTCAGACAACTCTGATGCCACAATAAAATACAGTTCCCATGGTTCCCTAACTCTAACCCTAACCCTAAAAGTGGACTGAATTCACACTATTTCTGGCAGTCTGCAACCCCCCAATATCTCCTTCTCGAGTTATGTGGCCCAAAAGCTTTGTGGAAGACACTGGGACTTCAACAGTCAGTTCCCACCCCATCTTCATGTTTTTAAGCATATTAGTTGTAATTTTAAGCACATTAATTGTTAGATATACATTACTTGAGGAAAACAATGGCATGAATAACCCAAACTAAAAAGTTGTCCCCTGAAGATACAGATTCACATTTCTGGATTCAGCCCTAAGTGTGAAACACTAGGGTTTGGTGCCAAGTAGATAGAGAGGAAATCTGGGTTGCCTCCAGAGTTTCCTGAATTAAGTGGATCACCCACTATCCACATGGCCTTCTCCCACAACAGGCCAAACACCCATGGGCAGTCTGCACCATGCCATCCCACTCAATTATTTTTTTTTGCTCCCCCCCCCCCAATGCATGCACAGTATTGCATGAACATACTGCCTGTGACTACCAATTACATCCTCATCCCACCCAGCTACCATCCCAATGGACGCTCCCCTTGACTGGTTATGTGACTGTCAATCAAGTGATATAATGGCCATATAGTGCATCAGTATACCAGTGACACTTTCACAAAGCACAATCATGGAGGCCCCTCATAATTGGCTCCTTCCCCCTTGTCTAGTTTGTTAATGTTTTTATTACATCCATTGCATTACTGGCAAGCTGCTGTGTTTGTTGTAATTTTGCTTCATGTGGTATATGATGACTCAATGGGTGAATTGTTCAGCTGGACACTTGTGCTCTTGTATGTTCAACAAAACCAAAAACCATATGGTGAACAAAGGCGCTGATGGCTGCATCTCACCACACCCGCTGGGTGATAGTGCACACTCTGTGTGTTGATGTATAGAGCAACATGGGGATTATTTTGCCCCAGTTTTTAGCTCTTCATTCCAATTTGCTCCCATTTTTGGCTTGGTGCATCAGTGCATCACCCCTTAATGGAGGCCTGGAGTGCCTTTGCACAGTTAAGGCTTCTGTGGCAGCCTCACCTGTTTTCTGAGATGTCACATCTGGTCACAGTAGCATGCACTTTAGTTATATCCCATTTGGATTAGTGTCATGTGTTCTATATGGAGCTGCCTTTGAAGAGTATTCAGAAATATCACTTTGTCCAAAGATGTGCAGCCAGATAGTTAACTGGGGCTGGCTGCCAGTTTGTTTCTGGGCACAATTCAAAGTGCTGCTTATGATCTTTAAAGCCCTATACAGCTCAAGTTCAGGTTACATTCAACTTTTTTTTCCACTTTTATTCCAACTGGTGGTGCAATGGGTCCATTAATAATATAGACTTTCAATATATGGTTCCAAGGAAATGGATTTGAAATAGTTGGTTCTCAGTGTTTTTCAGTAGATGGTGACTTCAGCTCTGACCTAGAGCACAATTCAAGAAAGGGATTTTTCCCCCTAGTACTTTCAAATGCTTAATCCATAAAACATTTGTATGGGACACCTTTGATGTTTAATGTATATGGCACAGGTCAAGGTTAACAGATTTTGTTTCATTTTTCCTGATAATGGTTTTTATTGTTCTGTGAATTCAAAGGGAATTTGGTAATGCAGTAGGATGAAGAAAGGTTGCATTTTTGAACTTGACTTTTAGAAGTTTAAACAGCCATATTCAAGTACAAAAAGCACCTAGCTGTGCATTTCCAACAAGAGAGAGCAGTGAGGCATATGTATATATGAACATATTTCATGCAGGTACTTCATTGGGCAGGTTAATCACACATAAAACTTGATGGAGTCATATGGCTCTTATGGTATCAGCACTGCAGACACAAAATAATATAGTAAGAAAGGATTAATATTAATTCCATGAATGTTTCTTCAATTTTAAAAAAAAAACATTCAAAGGAAGCCATATGAATTAATTTTCTTATACATATAAAAATACATCCCAGATATGTACATACTCAGGAAGTGTGCTCATAGTGTACAAAAGAAGCTGTGCATTTCCAACAAGAGAGAGCAGTGAGGCATATGTATATATGAACATATTTCATGCAGGTACTTCATTGGGCAGGTTAATCACACATAAAACTTGATAGAGTCATATGGCTCTTATAAATTATAATAAATAATAAAATTTTATTTATACCCCGCCCAATGGATCACCAATCAGGGCGGCTCACATATATAAAAGACTTGAAATACATAAAACATATTACAAAAAAGGCCCACCCACCCCCCCTTAAAAGAATATTAAATCAAGAAATAATTAAAATCAATATAAATTAAGTTTAAAAAAGAAATCCACACAGAATAGAGAGCTAACTAATGGTCCCTTCCATCTGACGATGGGGCCACGCAAGAGCACCATTCCAGCTAAGCTACCTATATCCGGGGTGGGGTTTACTGCTCTGGAAAGGCCTGCCGGAAGAGGTCCGTCTTAATAGCCTTATGGTTTGCACCATCCAACAGCAACGTATGTATATATACATATGTGGAGAACAAATTTTCTAGATTGTAGAATCTAAGACTGTAGATAATTCAGTGGAATAACACATGATAAAAATGTGGGAGGTCACAGGTTCTGTCCTTGTCATCTGCAGTTAAAAGGCCCTGTCCAATGAAAGAAGCAATAAAGCAGCAAGTGTTCATTCCTTGTAACCAAAGCATTTCTAGATTTTTGAATATTTATAGACACAGAACACATGCCAGTGGAATGAAATATGCAGTGAAAAGAGTATGTACTAATAGTATGTTGTGACCTTTTCCTGCACATATTTTTGTAGGCTTAAGGACACTGAAGGCCACCACATTGTGGTGCTGCTCTAATTTATGAACAACCATGATATGGATATTTTTAAAAGAAGTGTGGAAAGGGCATAATGAATTCTTGAAATTTAAATTCTCTCTCTCTCTCTCTCTCTCTCTCTCTCTCTCTCTCTCTCTCTCTCTGTGTGTGTGTGTGTGTGTGTATGCATGTTCCTGAACTCACACACAGGTCCAAAACACACTGCAGAAATAATCCAGTATGAGACTGCTTTAACTGCCCTGGCTCAGTGCTAGGGACTCCTGGGAATTGCAGTTTTGTGGCACCAGAGCTCTCTAACAGAGAAGGTTAAATCTCTCACAAAACTACATTTCCTAGACTTCCCTAGCATTGAGCCAGGGCAGTTAAATCGGTCTCAAACTGGATCATTTCTGTAGTGTGTTTTGGACCATAGAAATGTTTGTATGCATAGTTTGTTGTCTTTATTTATATCCAGAACCCCCATCCTTGAGGCTGTTCTCCAAAGAGTACGGGGGGTTGCAGACTGCCAGAAATAGTGCAAATTGAGTCCACTTTTAGGGTTACGGCTAGTGCTAGGGAATCATGGGAATTCTTTTTTTTTTCTGAGACATTGAGCCTTCTCTGTCAGAGAGATCTTGTGCCACAATAAAATACAGTTCCCATGATTCCTTAACCCTAACCCTAACCCTAACAGTGGACTCAATTTGCACTATTTCTGGCAGTCTGCAACCACCCTACATAACTGCCTAGTCATTAGAAACCCATTCCCTGTATCCCCATGGAAATTGTGATTTCCCCCCCCCCCCCCCTCTGTTTGCCTTGGTTGAATATGTAAGAGGACTACATCCCATTCCAGGCTTATCATGCCTGTGATGCCAATATGACAACAAATAATTTTTTACCCCTGAGCTGCTCTTAAAGCATCTTTTTGGGAAGGAAAACTATTGCCTCATTCTTGGCTTGAATTTAATGGAATATATGAGAACTTTCAGTATTGTAAAAGTGACAGGACTTGCTTGTTTGTATCTATGGCTATTCCATCTGACCGCTGAAGCACTATGAAAGCAGACTTTTTGAACAATCCTAAATTTAAACTAGAAAATGAACTAGTGTAATTAGTATGGAAATGCTGAATTAGAAGTGATAACCTTATGAAAGTCTCTCTCCCCCCCCCTTTTTTTCCCCCTCTCTCTTTCTCTCTATATATGAATTTTAAAACTATAATAAAGGGTTAGCCCATGTTCCTATATGTTCTGGTTTTCCTTGTCATTTTCCCTCCACACAAACAGACAAACACAAACACAGTTTAAAATCTCTATAAATGAAGTTAGATTGCAAGTTGATTTTAAGGCACCATATGCCTTTCAGTTACAAGACAAGTCAATGGTAATTTGTACAAATGGAAACCATATGGGTATACCAGAACTACTTACTGGTTAAATCATAGGCACTGTGGCATAATAACATTGATTTAACCCTAAATAATGCACATTTCTTGCAAAATGTTCCGATGCCTTTGTGGGAAACAGCAGGGCTGTGGGAGACAGGGAAGTACAGGCTTTTTAAATGGTGCATACTAGTGGGATATTGTCTGGGTAGAGTTTTCCCTTCCTCAACATTTACTTAATAACAGCTAGTTACATTCAACTTGGTTGTGAGCAATCTTTTTAAGAGGTTGATATTGCAGAGCTCATTGCCAGCTTTCAACAAATAGGCTTCTATAGCTGGCAATAATTATGTGCAATTTTATTAGTTTAATGAAAGACAAATAATGTGGCAATACTGCCTTCTCAATTTTTGTAAAGCATATTATTCAGATACTGGTACATGCTCTGGGTTTCAGTCTTCATACAATGTGAAAGATATTTCTTAAGATCAATTATTTAGACCTTTTCTGAAAGGAACCACTTGCATATAAAAGTGAGTTGCCAAAATATTGAATAGTAACATTACACAGTACTGAGTTCAGAAAGATGGACTTCTTTTTTTTTTAATTATCTAGCTTGAGGATCCCTAATCTAGAAATCCAAAATCTAAAAACCTCCAATAACCAAAACTTTTTGAGCACCAACATGATGCTTCAAGACTTCAATCTGGAATATTTTGATTTTGGATTTTGGAATATAAATAGTGTAGTAATACCTGCACTGCTGGAGAGAGATGTGGGATGTGATATGATGAGAGGCATGGATTTACACAATGCACTACATTTTGATTCCTGCCATTTCACAGATCCTCATGTCTCTCTCCAGCCACACCTCTCTCCAGCCTCTACTTGGATTGTAGAGTTGCTAATTGCTACTTGGATTCTAATGCTACTTGGATTCCAAAGTCTTGGTGGGGAGGGGAATCCCAACTCCAAAACATCTGGTCCCAAGTTTTTTAGATAAGTGGTATTCAACCTGTATTATATTATTATGTAATATAATTATTATATTATATTATATTATATTATATTATATTATATATTTGTGGGTAAACCAGCAAAGCATGGGGAGAGGAATGGAGGAAGAGAAGAAAATACATTTATTATTACCTAAGTAATAATGGAAACTATTATTACACTTCATTTTTTTTCACATCTTAAAAGTCTGGATATAGGAAGACTTGACAACTGTAAGATTATACTATTGCTTTGTTCTAGTAAAATATGGCTTTAGATGCAGCCCTATTTTAGAATGAGACAGATGAACTGCATTCCACCATTATTTGCAGATAAGGAGGAGGCAGGACGAGCTATGTCTTATATTTAGCAAATGGCTCAGCAGGTTGTCTTGAAACCTGACAGTTGGGAAACATCAGTTTGAGAATCATCCATACCAATTTTGAGGTATAAAAGATAGAATAAATGCATATTTTGACAATATTTTATTATATATTTCAAATGTAGTATGGTTTTTTTCATCCCACCCTCAAAATGCATTACTTGATTTTGACTTTTGTTTCCCAGTTTCTCTATTTATACAGAGCCTTTAGGGAATGTTTCCATTAGGCCTAGAGGCATTGCTACACTTTGTTTTGCCCCAGTAGCAATGTACCATGATTGTAGATTATATTAAAAGTGCAAAAATGGTGGACTGTTTCAACCTATACTTGGAGATAAGGTTTATTGTGACAGATACTCAGCAGGAATCTATCTT
The DNA here is from genome assembly GCA_026167975.1 of Phrynosoma blainvillii. Taxonomy (NCBI): domain Eukaryota; kingdom Metazoa; phylum Chordata; class Lepidosauria; order Squamata; family Phrynosomatidae; genus Phrynosoma; species Phrynosoma blainvillii. The sequence continues at coordinate 82,940,974 of JANUYF010000002.1, forward strand.
TTCTTGTAACAGCTTCATAAGTCAGCTGTTTAAAATAATGGACTTGGGACCCCTGAAAGAAACATGTCAGCCCTGGTTAGTAACTCAGGTGGCTATAATGTGGTGCTTATAACAGTAAGGTCATGGGTAGGGATGCAATGTTTTACTAATGTTGCCCTAAAAGGAAGCAACAAATAATTTTAGCATTATTAATGTTGAATCATTTTCTTTCTGCTGCACAAAAGCCTTCAAAAACATCAGTTTTTGCTGACTATTCATATTGTGCACAAAAAACGCACATTTTTACTCCAAAAATTGCATTTTCTGTGCAGATAATATATCTTGATTGGTTGCATGAGGAATCATATCTTCAGGAATTGTACACATTTACTCTATCAACGACTTATCAGATATTCTATCCAACAAAAGTATAAAATTCCCCCACTCCTAGATTCAGCATACAAATCATAAAAAAATTATACAATGAATAATATATTCTGTCATTATATGGAATGACATATGCAATAACATCAAAAATTGAAATATTTGCTTACCTTTCCATAAAATTCTGTTTTCTGCACAGAAAGTGCAAATTTTGCATAGACAAGTCCCATAGATAAGTCCCAAACTGCAGTGTTCATCAGTTCAGGATTCTTCTTGTCAGCATTTCTTGACATTCAAGAAACACATTTAACTATCATTTTTTAATATTATTTCTATGCCTGGTCATGGTTTTCATTCATGTAAAGACTTAAGGTTAATCTGGTTTAGCTGGTGAGAGAACTGTGAGGAACATTCCCCCCCCCCCCAAAAAAAATATAATCAAATTTCATTAACTAATCTTCCAGATTAGTATGTTGTATTTCCATATCAATTCAGTGTTGTCATGTGCGGAAATATCCTTTTGAAGGAAAATGGCACTCCTTAGATGTCAGGAGGGCTAGGATTTATATTGAAAGAACAATTAGCTTACTGAAGCTTTGTTTTGTTTCATCCAAGAACTTTAGGTTACAAGGTAACTAAAACATGATGCTTGAGAGGTTGTGTTTACTTCTACTATGACTATTTACACACTCCAAGGCCACAGCAAATATGAGCTCATTCAACAAGATCAATGGCGACAACAAACACATTCAAAGTAACATCTTTATTGGAGGAAATGTGTAAGGCAGAAGGATGGAAAGAGCCATCAACATTAATTAGACATAATAAAGTTCAAAAATTTAAATCAAGACAGCCTTTTACAAGCAGTAGTTGAAGAGTCAAGCAGACACTTCTACCCATGAAGAGTTCAGTTGAGGCACATCTCAATGGTAGCAGATTACTCCACCAGCCCTCCTGAGAATGAAGTTGATACCTACAGTGAATAATCATTCTCAGAAAGTTGAAGGAACAATCCACTTACAGCCATGGCTGCATTTAAAAAAGAAAATTTTGCTCTGTCCACTTTCTGTCTTCTTCACTTTTGTTTCCCAGTTTCTTTACCCCATCTGTAAAGACTTGCATCTGTTATTATTATTTTGTTTTGTCGTACAAAATTCTCTGATCTAAATGGCCTGTTTTGACGTACTAAGGCAGATCTCTATCCACATTGGTATAGTGAAAATGATATGTCTTTTATTTATGATATAACTCTGATATGTTTTCACAAAAAACTTTCAATGTTCTTGCACAGAACCTTGCCCACAAGACTGGTTGGATTGATGCATTAGATTTGCCTTTTTCACCTACCACAATTTTACTATTTTCTTCTTGATGCTCGTTTTGTTTTGTTTTTCCTTCCTGGAAAGGAAGATGCATCCCTGCCTGTGTATTTATCTCTGTTTCCAGTTTAAATCTTTATGTCTCATTCTTCAAATCCATTGTTGTAAAATTAGTCTCAGACATCAAATTCATTAAGTTAATCACATTATTCAACATGCAGTTGATACATTTTGTTCATTTAAAGTATTTTGCACTCTTGCTTCCATATCCTCATTAATTACTTCCTTAACTCTGCTTTTTTATTACAGAGATATCATGGGGTTGTTGCTGAATGGACACTTTAAATTCTGGCATGGTGGGTCTACACTTAACGCTAAAGAGAAGCAATATGTATATATGTTGGAATATGGATGGGTTATACAGTCAAAGGAGAAATGTAGAGATTTGTGTGTGTAGATTTTCTCCTGGGAACAGTTTTTACTTCAACACAAAGAGAACTCAACAGCAGGTGGATTAGAAGTCAAAACAAAGCACAGTTTCAGCCTGGGAAATAGATAGGCAACACATAAACATATGAGCTCATGGGAAGGTAGTCACATGGGGGATGATGGACAGCTAGAGGCTGGGTTAAAACACATCATACAGGCATTATCCATTCAGCATAAGGTTAACACCCAGAAGGTGGAGTATGGGAAGGGCCAAGAGTTTCCTTTGTCCTTTTGTTAATATATGCAAGCACTGTGTTTGCACATGTGTGGTTAGCTATGGAGTTAGTTTTGGTTTTTAGCTTATGAGTATGCTTATACTTGGAACTGCTTTTACAATGTAATTGTAACTCCTGGATCTGGAAATAGATCTGTAACTTTTCTATTCTACAACAACATCGGTAAGATGTGATCCTTTGGTGGATTGTATGTTTTCTTTTCTTATTTACTTTATGGAACAAGAAAGCTTTACTTTAGAAATACAAGAAGTGTCTGCATGTTTCTAGCATGGAAAAGACTGATGGAGGAAGCTATTTACTATATCAACAATACGATATGTATATGGTATTGTATGGCATCGTATCATATGCTCAGCCTTAATAACCTAAAGGCACCAAATCCTGCCTAATCAACTCTGGATAATACTTGGATGGGAGACTATCAATGAATACCAGGTGCTGTAGGCTATATTTCAGAGGAGGGAATTGGAAAAAAACATGTCTGATTATTCCTTGCCTAAAAAAAACCCTGTGAAATTCATGAGGTTGCCATAAATTGGCAGATGATTTGAAGGCACAGACACACACATTGTATTGTTATTTTCAGTTTTACCCTGCAGTTGAATTTTGTTCAATGTCAAAGTAATGAAGCAGTCAAGTTAAATGTCAGATGTACCAGAACACACAGATGAAGTATATATAACTAAATCCACCATTCCATGTCATGGAAACCAGCACCATCCACATACGATGATATAGCTGGATACATATATTAAGAATATTGATATTTGGTAAGTACGGTATTTAAAATAATTATTTCACTCCAAACATCTCAGTCCTTTTTTAAAAATTATTTTGCATTTAAACATTGTCTTCCAAGTTTTACTGAAGAGATTTATAAAACTTTAAACATGGTACTTGGATTGATTCATTGGATGTACAATTTATAGTAGTTTTTCAAACTTTTGATGTATTGTTATTGGCCACCACAGTGAAGAGGGCTACTTGTGTGGTTTCCAAAAGAGCAACTCTGCAGACATTTGACATGTTTGCCCAGCCAAAGAACTATCAGAGATTCTATCTAACAAATAAATAATAATTTCTTTTTCTTGGGATCAGCATACAAATCACAAAAATACACAATTAATAATATATTCCATTGTTATATATAAAGGCACCGGAAATGGAAATGTATGCATACTTTTCAGCCAAATATGAAGAAGAAATAACCTAGAATATAATTCCGCCTGTGCCTTTCTCTGAATAAATCATGGCATTAAAGAAAAGAGGAGAGGAAACACACTTACTTAACCCGGCTTATTTATTGATTGATTTATTGCATTTTTATTAGCATTCTTTGACTATAAGCTATCTCTAATTTGACCTTCAGCTCACCTGAATGAAAAGAAATTACTGAGAGGGAGAAATTGGCCAGTCTTTCAAAACAGGAATAGACCCAACTATCCACTTTCTTCTGCTTCATATGGCAGAGTTTAGTTAGACAGTGGTCAGACATATCAATCAATTTTTCATAGAAAGGAAAATTGCCTTGTTCACCTTAATAGAGATGGATGCTAACCATACTTCCACACAAAGAAGAGCTGTGGTTATACTGGGTGGATGGGCCAAAATAAATCTTAGAACTATATTCTGTATAGCCTTTTCATTCTCGCTTCCCAACATGATGCCAGCCAGCTGAAGCTATGCTAAATAGAAAACTCTTCCAGCCCAGCAGTATTGCAAATTATACAGGACTACAGACACCCTAGCTTAACATTGTGTCAACATTTTTTATGTGTTCCTGGGATACAGGAGTTTTTAATTCTGGTGTAACTTGGACAGTTACAGAAAGCAAATGTGGTGTAGTGGTTTAAGCATTGGACTACAACTCTGGAGAACAGCATTTGATTTCCCACTCAAGAATAAAAACCCACTGGGTGACCTTGGGCAAATCACAATCTCTCATCCTCAGAGCATGGCAATGGCAAACCCCCTTTAAAGAAATTTGCCAAGAAAATCCTATGATAGATTCACCTTAAGGTCACCATAAGTCAAAAATGACTTGGAGGCAGACAGCAAGAACAACAAACCTTGGCTTATCCTTCATTCTGCTCTCTATCTGCCCCCCTGCTTTTTTTCTATGAAATCTTAGAACAGTAATTCCATCCACAGATTGTTCTGTTGGAGGACTCTGTGATCAATTTTCAGGAACAGCATCTAAGAGCAGAAAAGACTGAGACTCCTTCCCACAGAATGTGTGGTTGGCCAACACTCTGCTCTCTTTCCACAAGCAAGCAAAGACCTGTTTATTTAGGCAGATGTTTTAATGTGGTGACCTTGGGCAAGTCACAAATCCATTTCCACCAACCAAAGAAACATGTATGTAACCCTTGACCCCTGTAGCCAGGACTGTAGCTAGGATTGCAATACCTGACAATATCATCTGTGAAATAATTGCAATGAATTGGAGCTGGAATTTCATTTTGCCAGTGAGAGTTGCCCAGGGGCAGAATGCTGCTGACACTCCTTACCTGGCTAAAAGAAGTTGATATTAGTTTTGCTGACATCTGACTCCAGTGTCATATACTGTGGATTGTGAAAAAGTTAACTATTTGGTCCCTACAGGCTTGACCTCCTTCTACTCTTGCAAAATCTTTCAAGGTTTTCTCATAGTTCTGTTCCCTTAAGTCTAGACACAACTATATGTCCTTGAGCATTATCAGTTTTTTTTCTATTTGCTTACTAGATGGAGATGCCCCACCCCACCCCGATTTACCTGGAGGGAATTTTGCAGGCTGTGGTCATGGTGTGAGCATCAGGAAGCCTTCATTTTCCTACACAGCTTCCATACAAACTACACAACCATGTTAGGGAGTTATTTTTCTCATCTTTAACAATTAACCACTTCATTTATATCCACCTTTTCCCCAAAAGTGGGAATTGAGGGAACTTCCAGAATAAAAAATATAAAGTAAAACTGCATATAGCTAAAAACATTTTTAAATAAAATAAAATCTATACTGCAAGTTATTTTTGGTCTTGTTTTTTTACCTCTATATTAGAGCAAAAATACCAGCATTTTTTCCATTTGATTTTACACAAAATCTTTTGCTTGATTGCTTTCTCTCTTTCTCTCTCTTTCTTTCTTTTTTGCACAACATAAAGTGTATTTTTTCACATTAATTTTTTTGGTAAAGAGAACTAAAATGAAAATAAAATAAAACACATCATCAAACAATCCAAAGAAACTTGTGATCTTATCCAGGGAGGACATTAGAAATAATTCATTGTCACATGCAAGAACAAACTAAGCAATAATTTACATTCCTAACATCAGTTTCTGATCATTTCAACAGAGTAACTATGAGCTAGATCAATATGATTATTACCATTTTGTAGTTGGAATATGAGCATGAGACTGGGTGTAAGTACAATTGAGCAGTTCTAGATGCCCCAGACAGGATTTCAAACTTGTGAAATTCTCATTCCTGGTAAAGATATTCCTGTTGATTACCTGCATATCTGGAAGCTATTAGACATGAAAGCTCTGTGAGGAAAAAAGATGATCAATAAAAGAGACCGTGGAAGTAAACAAAACACTTTGGACTCCAGGTTTTATACCCATCATTATGTTCGAAACCATCATTTGCTTTACATATTAACACTACAATATGCAAATGAGGCTGCCTGGATTGGAGAAGAAGACAATAGAAACCTTAAGAGTCCAAGAGAAAGAGAGAGAGCAAAATGTCTGGGTCCTGACAATGTGGGAGAAGACAGAAAAGGAGAAGGTTGAGCAGAGGTCAAGAAGAGAGAGAAAGATTGGCTAAGAAGAAAAAGAGATTGGGTGAGAGGGGGAAAAAGAAAGCAAGAGGAAGGGAAGGGAAGGCTAAGGAGCTTCTAACACAGGTGGAGATGGTATTTAGGGTGGAGAAACAGTACCATGGAAGAGGTAGAACAACAGGTTTGAACCCAAGCAAAATTGGGTACTTTTACTAGTAGTAAATAAAACAATAACAAAGCAAAAATATGCTATATTTTTCTATTTAAAGTATTTCTTAAAGGATTTTGTAGGAGCTCTGTCCCATTATTCTTTACAGATAAGTGCATTATAGAAATATACTCATGCTACAGTGGTCCCTTGGTATCTGCTGAAATTTGGTTCAAGGACACCCCCATAGATTCCAGAATCTGTGAATGTTCAAGTCTCATTATATACAATGCCATAGTAAAAATGGTGTGAAATGGTGTCCTTTATATAAAATGGTAAAATCAAGGTTTGCTTTTGGTATTTATATATTTTAAAATATAGATTCAAGCCTGTAGATCAGGGGTAGGCAACCTTTCCCCTTTAAGGGCCGAGGGACTTCAGCTCCCAGAATCCCAGGAGCTATTGGCCAACATGACTGAGGCTTCTGGGAACTGAAGTCCCTCAGCCCTTAAAGGGGAAAGGTTGCCTACCCCTGCTGTAGATGGTTGAATCCATGGATATGGAGGTCCAACTGCATATCACCAGACTATCCTTCTCCTTAGTCAAGGGTAGCACAGAGTGATCTCCAAAACTGATATGACATATCGAATTTGATGTTTCTGTGAGCTAGTATGATGCTTCCATCAGGATGCCTTATACAGGAACAATTATTCCTGTTGGTATGCTTTGTAATTTTCCTTAGATTTGAAAGTTTTATGAGTGCATGTTCGAAGGCCTAGCTCAACACTCTAACTACTTTTCGACACTCATGATGGTCATGGTCTTATGAATTAAACAGAATATTGTCAAAACTAGATCCTACTGCTTAAGTGACACCTGAAGCAGTTTTCAACATGAACATTACCTTATAAAGCACAGCAATAAAACAAATATTCTAACTGTAATTTTGAAATAATTTTTTTAGAACCCAAACTTTACATGTATATTTAAAACATAGCCTAGACAGCATACCAAGAAACATCAGCATAGTGAAGGCTATGCAGCTGAATAAACCCTGGGATTAAAGGACTGCTGTGCATTGGCCTCCAGTACATTAATTCAAGCTGTGTTGCTTCAAGCTGGTAAAGGAAATTCCAGACGTGTAGTTGCCTAAGGCCAGAATCAGTCTGAATCAGAACTTGTGATGGAGGGGGTTACAGAAAAGTCAGTGAAAAGAAAAACAGACATATTGGGGTGATTGAACAGCTAATGTCAGGCTTTTCAAAGACACCATTGTTCATGATGATCAGCTTGAAAACAGTGCTCCAGACTTTCAGTCTAACAAGATCATGCAGTAACATGTGAAAATTGAGAGCTAGTGGTGTGATGAAGTAATTTTAGACTTAACTGAATGATGTTATGAGAGAAAAAAATGATGTTTGAATGGTATTATGTATTACAGGTACTTTACTTAATTAAACATATGGTCAATCATTCCTTATCTATTTGAGGGCTCTTCTACTGTGTGGGATGCTGGACATCTGTCCCAAAGTGTTTTGCCCTTAAAACATCACTAAGGAGAATTTTGCATCAGCCTAAGAGGCAATTTTTCCGTCACCCATTTTAAGACACATTTTGGACTAGAGCTCTGTTATGGCAATGCTGACTGGGTATAAATAAATAAATAAATAAACAGTTATTGGAAAAAGTAACTTTTCCAATTTCTGACTATGACATGTATGAACAAAACCTTGGACTTCCTTCCCGCAAACTTTCAGAACTTGCTGTGCCAGAAATGGTCCTTTAGAAGCAGTGGAGTTTAACAAGCATCCATTTAGAAAATTCACATCTGATAAACATTTCCTGAAAAAAAACAGACAGTCCCATGCATCTATATTTTCCCCCAATAGTATGAAAGTTATTATTCCACCTACTTTATATTTTTCATTCTCTGTTATCAATCTGGCAAGAAATTATACCTTGTCTCATTTACATCAAGGACATTTCTCCCAGAACTTTGTTTGCAGTAATCAGAATCAATATTTGATTTATGTATTTCCTAATATTTCTGAGATACATTTTTTCATTCCTATCTGCCCACTGCCATTTTGCATCTCTTCTATGTCCCACTGTGTTAACATTCTCCCCACCTGCTCCCTGTGCCTTATTTTGACATTCCTGTAGTATTTTCACTACAATAGGACTTAAGAATGCTGGGTGCGTGCTAATCCTTTTGACACAGCTGACAATGGCTGCAAGCATCCTTAAGCAGCTGGCCACTGATTTTGAACACAAGCATCGAAGTGACAGCAACAGCTGCATACATCCAGTCACAAACTCATATAGACTCTAGGATCAAAATGGCAATGCCTCATTTGTTGATATCATCTGAGCTTGCAATAGATTTAAGGTACTGAGAACACAAAACTTTTTGCTCAGGTGAAGGCCAAGGTACATAAGTCATTTGGAACAAACACAACCTTTCCCTCACCTTCTAGAACATTTTCTTTAAAGAGAGGCATAGGCACCAAAATCAGCATTACTCCACACATCTGATAGAGGTTTTATTCCACACCTCACATTATTCATTTTTCTTGCTGTGTCTCTTCAAGTTGTTTCCAATTTATGGTGACTCTAAGATTAACCTGTCACAGGGTTTCTTGGCAAGATTTGTTCAGTGTCTTTTCTAGTGCTTCCCTCTGAGGCTGAGAGAGTGTGACTTGCCAAAGGATTTCCCTAGCTGAGGGGGGGAACCCTGGTCTCCAGGAGTCTTAGGGCCTAAGCAGACTGCCAGAAATAGTGCACATTAAATTGAGGCACTGCCCTGGCTCAGTGCTAGGGAATCATGGGAACTGTAATTTATTGTGGCACCAGAGCTCTCTGACAGAGAAGGCTCAATGTCCCAGAAAAAAATACAATTCCCATGATTCCCTAGCACTGAGCCAGGGCAGTGCCTCAATTTAATGTGCACTATTTCTGGCAGTCTGCTTAGGCCTTTAGTCTGATGCTTAAACTAAAAATCTGCAGGAAGCATATGCAAGAATCACTTGAAGGATACACTATTACAATAATTTCAATGATTAGTCTGTTTGAATTTCCAAATCCTCTTTTGGATTTGCTCCCACCTTATAGAAATACCTTTGATTGGTAGAGAACAAAGTCTAAACTTTTACATGCCTTCCACCTACAAGCTGATTATTCTTAGGATGTACCTTTCAGAAAAGCCAGCTCTAGTTAGCTCATTCTGTATGTATAGGGCCTATACTTCTAACAATAAATTCCTTTCTCTCAGCAGTGTACCAAATAACATTGTTTAATGATTACAAATGAGAAAGACTTTCCCATTTCATTCCTTTTTATTCTTCTGCATATGCTGATCTTCTTTTTATTGTTCTGGAATTCTGATTTAACAAGGGAAATTTCAAAATGAATTCCAGAGTTAGAGCAGGAGTATGCTGAAAATTTCCATTTCCATAATTCATTCACATCCTTTTCTTTCTTTGTCTTACAAATGCAAATGTGTGCATTAAGGTAAATATGTGTTCTGGATGTGATTAAGCACATTATTGCATAAAGTTTTTGTGTAATATTGTACTGATATACAAATGCATTTGTCTTAAAGGTTGGTAAAACTTCATGCAGAAATAAGCACAATACATTAGTATGTATAATCCCATAAAGTTTTATTTTTCTGATGTTTTATGAATGAATTGATGAGTAAAACATAGTACTAAAAAATGTCTTGTGTCTCTCTCAATCCAGCCTAAAGATATAAGGTACTGAACCTAGGACTTTCTGTATGTAAAGTATATATTTTACCAAAGAGCTATGGTCTATCACATAGGTATCTGAACAGGCTCAAAAACAAACTTAGGGGGATTGCACACTGCCAGAAATAGTACAAATTGAGTCCACTTTTAGGGTTAGGGTTAGTGCTAGGGAATCATGGGAATTGGTTTTTTTCTGAGACATTGAGCCTTCTCTATCAGAGAGCTCTGGTGCCACAATAAAATACAGTTCCCATGACTCCCTAGCACTAACCCTAACCCTAAAAGTGGACTCAATTTGCACTATTTCTGGCACTCTGCAACCCCCCATAGACTGACAGTTAAATTCTTTCACAAAGTGATGTAATCATAGTATCTATGATCTCCAAAACACTTTAATATCTCAAAATGTATACTTTTTATTCTCTTTGTGATAAAAATTTGGGTAGCATGGAATGCCTGATAGGATGCCATCCAGGAATTTATGTTTTAATTGGGAAAACATTTTTGTTGTAAGATGTTCTCTAACCTAAAAGATTTCTGAACTATTCTGACTTTAATTACTGATATCTCTTATAAAAAGGGGTTTCTGGATAGACATACAAATTAAAAATGAATGCTTATAACTACTGAAAGAATGGTTTCACATGAATTTGGCTGAGCATCTATATACTTAAACAAAGTCCACACTCAGGGTTCTTCCAGACAAGAGAGCTGCTCACTAGTGATGTAAATTTCTCTCTTTCTTTTCTGTGCATAAAGGGGTGCAGAAAAAGTTAGTATAGTCTGCCTTCTGTATTCATGGATTCTTTATCCATAGAGTCAGCCATTCACAACATGAAAATATTTTTAAAATATAAACATTTTTAAAAAAGGGACACCATTTTACTATGCCATTGTATCTAATGGGAGTTGACCATCCACGGATTTTGGTATCCATGAAGGTCCTGGAACCAAACTCTAGTGGATATCAAGGGTTCACTGTACTCTTCTTGCTTCTCTAAGGAGAGTAAGATATTTCAACGTGGTCTCCCACACAGAGAAGCAAATCATTTCTGAGAATGAGGGCTATAAAACACTCAGCTGGCTCCCTCTCTCTAACTCTTCTTGCAATTAGCAGTATGAACCATCATTCAGATGCCTATGTTTAAAATGGAATTCCCTCTTCCCCTCCCCTCCAGCAGCCCAATGGATTCATTCAAATTGTCTTGACTTAGACTAATACAATTAAAATGGGAATATTGTTCTCTATGGGCCTCTGCAGGCAGGCCCAAAGGGGTGGTGAGAGCCGCCCCAGGAAGTGATGGATCGGGGCCGAGGCTGCTGGACCACACAGCCCCAATACTCCCTTTTGCTGCCCGGAAAAGAGTGGCAAAATGCCGCTCCTTTTGTGGGTGGCAAAAGGCTACCCTAAGAGCCAGCGCGTGGCTCTTTACCCCCTTCCAGTGCAGCATGTCAAAACGCTGCTCCAGAAGGACAGCCTGAGGCCACGCACCATATGTAATGGCACGTGCTGTCAGGATGTCCTCGCTGTGGGGTTGGGGCGGCTAGCATGCGGCTGCTCCTCCCCATCTCTGCCTCCAAGCCGCCTCTTTGGGCTGGTCTGTAGAGGCCCTATGTCATCCTACTGTAGATGTGTATGCTTATGAAAAGTGTCAGAGGCATGTGAAACACAAATACATATATATATACTTTTGTTATTTAAAGCTACAATGGATCTTTTGATGGTGACTGGAGAGTGCCATAAAACACATAGTTGTGTTTTCCTTCCACACTTCATACAAGGAAGGATAGACTGTGTTTATCCTTAAAACTGAATTCCTCCCTCTCTCCCCTCCCCTGCTGCAGCCACATAGAATAATTCAAATTGTCTTGATTGAGACAGACAATTAAAATGAATAGCTGAGGCACTGTTACTTTTATTACTTAAGAAAAAAGAGCCTTCTGTTATTTCTTTTGCAAATGATATCCTAGCAAATTCTCACACCTTCAGAGCTCATAAATACTTGAGCCTAGTATCAAGAATACCCAAAATCCTGTAACTTTAATGAACAGCAAGGTACTTTTGTCACATCACTACTGCTTATAGTTAAAATGTGTTGTGGATTTATTATATCTGTTTTCCTCAACTAAGAAAAAAAGGTATGGAAACAAATACAGGACGGCTGGAATATGATGTTGTCCAGAAATCTTGTAAACTTTCTAGAACGTGACAGAATGGCTGAAGGCTACAATCTCAGAGGTGAAGGCACCTATAAACCTACAAGTCCCCTGTTTTTGTCTTTGATTCCTAATACTTAGACTTTATGTTCCTTCTCCCTTCATTTGTAGCATCAGTTATTCACCACAACCAAGAATAGAAGGAGGAAGGATAAAGCTGTCACATAACAGACTGCTGTTCCTTAATGAAGACTTTCAAACTTAGATAAGGCATTGGCTGAAAATTCAAAATTGTTGAATCTAACCATTTTCAAAGTCCTGCTGTCCTTGAATATTTGCATCATGCAGAGATGTAACTTTTCTGAATTGCATTTCTCTTTCCCTGCACCTTCTCCTCTCTTTTTAAATAAAAAGTTATATGAATCCAATCTAAGTATGAAATGGGAGATTTGAGTCTGTAAGATCTAAGCTGGTTTAAAATGAAAGAAAATGAGTTTGCCCCATGCCAGTAAAAGCCAGGTCTAAATCATAGGGTTTAAATGGGATACCAATTATCCTTCTGTGACCTTTGAGCCTCTATTTCATTCTTAAAGTTTGCCAGCCATTGCTGGAAAGGCTTCTTGTCACTTAGGGTTTTCTATTCATATGGCAGATTGCAAGTTCAAAGCCTTCCTTTAAAGTAAGAAGTGCAGCACTGGGAATGCCTCCCTTTAAAGTTTGCAGTGTCATGTCTTGCAAGTGGCAATGTGACTTTGAAGGTTTTTGCACTGCTGCAAAGATACTTCCTTTGAAGATAGGCAAGAATGGGTTTCCTGGGACAAGAGTATTGTAGAATAATAATAATAATAATAATAATAATTTTTATTTAATACCCCGCCCCTCTGAGCGCAATCGGGGCGGCTTACATCATAAAATCATAACAAACAATTAAGAATAATTTCCTCCCCCCTCCCCCCCTTAAAAAATTATTAAACCAATTCCAATTTAAAATAAAATATAAAAGAGGTCGATTCCTCCATACAAAAGACAACAATACAAACAAACAACAAACAAAAAGTGGTGGCGATGTATAAGCACTGGCTCATATGAGCCTGGTCACATAAAGGGGAGAATCTCGGAGAGAGATTCTGGAGCCGGAGCTGGTAAATTTAATTTAATCCGGGAAGGCCTGCCGGAAGAGATCCGTCTTGACAGCTTTCTTGAAGCTGTCAAGTGATGACAATTGACGGATCTCTTCCGGCAGGCCATTCCACAGTTTGGGGGCAACTACTGAAAAGGCCCTGCGGGAGGTAGTCACCAGCCTCGTTTTTTGAGGCTGCAACAGATTCCTCCCGGAGGACCGGAGGGTGCGGGGAGGATTATAGGGGAGGAGGCGGTCCTTGAGATAGTCTGGACCCAAGCCATTTAGGGCTTTAAAGGTAATAACCAACACCTTGTACTGGGTTCGGAAGCTGATAGGCAGCCAGTGGAGGGACTTCAGAACCGGTGTAATATGTTCCCTCCGAGATGTTCCTGAAACAAGTCTGGCTGCCATGTTCTGTACCAGCTGTAATTTCCGAACCAGGCACAAGGGTAGCCCCATGTAGAGTGCATTGCAGAAGTCAAGGCGGGAGGTTACCAACGCGTGCACCACAGTCTCGAGATCCCTTACTTCCAGAAACGGGCGCAGCTGGCGTATCAGCCGAAGCTGATAACAGGCGCTCCTGACCGTCGCATTAACCTGATTTGTCATCAGGAGCGACGAGTCAAGGAGCACCCCCAAGCTGCGAACACAGTCCCTGGAGGAGAGCGTGACCCCATCCAGGACTGGAGGTTGCAACCCAATTCCTGGTTTCGGGGCCGCTACCGTGAGCACCTCCGTCTTGTCTGGATTCAGCTTCAATCTGTTTTTCCTCATCCAGCCCATTACCGCCCTAAGACATTCATTGAGAGAAGAGATGCCATTGGAATTCGAGGCCGACGAACGAGACATGGAGAAATAGATTTGGGTGTCATCAGCGTACTGATAACACCCAGCACCATAGCTCCGTATAATCTCACCCAGCGGCTTCATATAGATGTTAAACAACATCGGGGACAAGATAGCTCCCTGAGGGACACCACAAGTGAGGTCCCTCTTACTGGAGCTACTGTCCCCGAGCAGCACCCTCTGGGACCGACCCGAGAGGAAGGACCGAAACCACTGCAAAGCAGTGCCTCCGATACCTAACCTCCTCAGGCGGTCCAAGAGGATGCCGTGGTCTATTGTATCAAAAGCCGCTGAGAGGTCTAAGAGCACCAACAGGGTCACGCTACCCCTGTCAATGCTCAGACGCAGATCGTCGGTCAAGGCAACCATGGCAGTCTCAACCCCAAATCCTGTCCTAAAGCCGGTTTGAAATGGGTCTAGATAATCGGTTTCATCCAAGACTGCCTGGAGCTGAAGCGCAACAGCCCTCTCGATCACCTTGCTCAAAAATGGCAGCAATGAAACAGGCCTATAGTTCTTCATATCCAGGGGGTCCAGGGAAGGCTTTTTTAGAAGCGGCCTAACTGCCGCTTCCTTTAAACATGATGGAACATGTCCTTCCCTGAAGGATGCATTGACGATATCCGTGAGAGAACTTTCTCTCAAATTCTACAACATAACCATAAAAATTCAGTAAAAATTCATAAAAATTCAGTTCCACTGAGAGTCATCTTCTGCACACTAGCAGACAAGGGAATACACCCCCATGTGTCCGCTAAAAAGGGAAATATACAAAAATGAGCAGCTAAAATAAAAACAATATACTCAATATAAGAAAGCTTCCACCTGAGAAGCATTAATCTTTTGCAGCCAAATCCATTTTCATATGGAGCAGGCTATATAGAGTAGGCTCTAAAACAGTGGTCGGCAACGTACAGCCCATGGGCCAGGTCCGGTCCGCCAAGGCCTTGGGACTGGCCCATGGCTGATCCTGCTGCCGCTGTCACCGCCACGCACACACTGCCACCACTGATGCACTGCGCACGAGTGCGGCTGCCATTTTGGCGTTCCAAAATGGCACTCTGCATCGCACACGCATGCGCACGATGGCGGGCGCCATTTCAGAAGGCTCAATGATGGCGGCGTTGTGCAAATTTGCATGGCGCCGGCACCGTTGGGCTTTAAAAAATGGCACCCCGCATCGTGCGCATGCGCAGACGATGCAGGATGCCATTTCAGAAGGCCCAATGGCACCAGCACCGTGTGAATTCACATGGCACCAGTGCCATTGTGCCTTCCAAAATGGTGCCCTGCATCATGCACATGCGTGCGCGATGCACAGTGCCATTTCGGAATGCCCAATGGCGACGGCGCCATGCAAATGTGGGCATTCCAAAATGGGCATTCCAAAATTGCACCCTGTGTCACGCATCGGTGCCATTGGGCATTCAAAAATGGCGCCCCCCACACGTGCATGCATGCACATGACGGTGGGCATTGTGCGCATGAGCGCGCAAGCACTCACGCGCCGGCCCCAGTGCCATTTTGCCCCCCTCCTGGCCCTTGTTTTCCTCAACTAAGAAAAAAAGGTATGGAAACAAATACAATTGTTCTAAAAGATGACAATTAATTTAGTAAGCACTAAAAGATGACACTCAACCTTACCATCATAGCAACATATGAAGATGCCTATTACTAAACCAGACACTACCAGCCAAGTATTGTGAACACTGTCTGGCAAAGCTCTTCATAGTTCTTTCCAAGCCCCACAGGACATACCAGGGATTGAACCTGGGACCTTTGGCATACTCTGCCACTGCGCTATGACTCCTCCTGTATGACTGATTCCCATAAAAGCCATCTTACCCTTGTTTATTCAGTGGAAAGCTTAAGGCTGCAGTTCTAAGCCCATTTACTACTGAGTGGGGCTGACTTTCAAATTAAATGTGAAAGTGTATATCAGTGGTTCCCAAACTTATTTGTCCTACTGCCCCCTTTACAGAAAAAAATATTACTCAGCACCCCCCGGAAATTAATTTGTTTTTAATTTTAATAGCAATTAAACAGAAAGATATATGTATTAATATTTCTACATTTTTTGTAAAATATAGTAAAGAAAGGTTTAAATTAGAAACATTGAAGTTTGAAATTATGAAACTATTTATTGAACTGAGAATAGAAAGATAATACAAAAAAAGTTAAAACATTCGAAATCATCTTAATGGGAAGGATGAACCTGGTATGCTGCTACCAATTTAGTAATCCTCGGCTCTATTTTCGTCAGCAGTAATCTTAAAACGCCGCAAATGACTATTTGTAATCGGTTTCTTTTTTGTTGTTAATAAATTGTTTACCGCACTGAATCCATGTTCCACTAAATATGATGAAGGAAATGCAATTGAGAACTTTTGAATTACAGCCCATATTTCAGAATAAGCCGTAGGGATCTCCTTTTGCAGCCAGAATTGTTGGTAGCTGCTTTTGAATTTCAATTTCAATTCATCATTTGTAGTTACTTCCATCAGTTCTTCTTGTAACTGTGGAGATTCTTCTGTGTTTGCACTTGAAAAAGGATCCAAAATCCAATCCGATATGTTCATTTTCAAAATATCATCAAATCGTTGATTAAAATCTGAATGGAGAACATCCAAGTGCTCACAATAAGAAAGTATGTCTTCATCTTTTTTCCCCCTGCTCCTGATACATTTGGGAACGGGCTGAATTCTCCTCATCCAAAATTTCATTTGTACAGAAGTTTTGTCACAAATGCAGAAATAAAAGATTTTGTTTTTATTAAATTCAGTTCATCACCTTGAAGCTGAAGATTGCTTTCATTAAATTTTTGAAACAAGTCAATCAAGTAAGCGATGTCACTTTTGGATTGAATTAAATTGGATCGTAAAGCATCATTTTTATCTTTCAAGAACTCCAGCACTGAGTTAAACAGCTTATAAAACCAATCTAAACAGGCACCCTTTGACAACCAACGAACTTCTGTATGAAGCAGCAGACGATTAAATTCTTCATTGTCTTCAATACAAGCTGTTTAAATAATCTGTCATTCAATGATTTGCTTCTGATTGTGTTGATAGCTTTAATTACATATTGTAATGAATTATGTAGGTGTGCACTTAAATTTTTGGCAACTAGATGTTGACGATGGATAACACAGTGTACTGTGAATGCATTCGGCACCTCCTTTTTTAAATATGCAAGAAAACCCCTCTAGTGCCCTACCATCTCTGGAGCACCATCTGTGGCAACTGATAAGATATTACTCAGAGGTATTTCTTTTTCTTTAAAAAAACTCATCAAATGCACAAAATATTAATTCTCCTGTAGTATCAGTTTGCACATATTTAGCAAATAATAATTCTTGGCAAATATGTTCTTCCTTTGTGAACCGCATGTATGCTAAAAGTAAAGCTTCATTTCCTAACAAAGTTGACTCATCAAGTTGAATAGAAAACCGAGATGTTTTTAAATAGCCACACAACAAATCTTCAACATCTTGAGCCATTTCATCAATTCTTCTTTGCACTGTATTATTGCTCAATGAAATTTTCTTGATAATATCAGATGCTGGCTTGTGTAGCACAGTACGTATTACTTCACTTATAGCCAGTATAATTAGTTCTTCACCAATAGTATGAGGTTTTCCCGATTTGGCAATCATTAACGAAATATTGTAAGAAGCAAGCAAGCCATCGCCATCTTGTGTGGTTGTGGTTGAAAAGAGTTTTGCCAATGTCGGTTATTTGATAAATTTTTCTTTTAGTGTTCAAAAACAAGATAAATCCTTATCTTTTTTATCACCATGAATTTTAGTCAAATGTTCTTGTAGTCTGGAAGGCTTCATAGCTTCGTTTGATAAAACTTTCTGGCAAATCAGGCACATTGGTAATGTATTGTTTACAGGCGACTCAATAAAGCCATATTTTAAATATTTGATATTATATTGTCCACATTTTTTTCTTTGGTTGAGCCATTATTATCTGTAGAAAAAATAAAAAATTTATGGAGGTATTTTTAATATTTATTTTTGTATTTTTTTTAAATATTTTTGTAAAAAACAAACTAAAATAAATACTAATGAAATAAACATGATATTATTAATTGTAAAGCGCATATAATGATTACAAAATAAATAAATAATACTCACCAACTATAGTCGCACTATTTGTTAATTAACTTTAACTTGTCACACTATCACAGCAATCTAACTTAGAGTTATATTACGCCATAATTTTCCCATAATAATTACGGGAAATCTCCTGATTCACAGTGTGCTCCAAAATCTGCTGGTAGTACTGCCAGTAGCCAGTACTGCCGCTGCCATTCCAGGCTTTGGCCTTGCGATCGACCAATTGCATGGGTGGCAGTTGCCAGCAGCAATGCTCTTAGTGCTTACGTGTTTTGGAACGGCAAATCAGTGGACATGAACAGTAGCAGTGTGCGATTGCACATACCTCAATGCAAGTGAGGGAGTATGTGGGAACCGAGCCAATGTCCAGTACGTTGTTCAAAGAAAAATTAAGCGTTATGAGTAGAATATATAAATCAATTTTTCTAAATCTTCTCTTCTATTTTTATGCTTTCACCACTCCTTACAGTTATTCATCGCCCCCAAATGCACCTGTGGCCATCACCACCACCCTGGATCGCTGCAGCGCCCACTAGTGGGCGGTAGCGCCCACTTTGGGAATCACTGGTGTCATAAGAAATTTGCATGTTGTTAAAATGCAACATTTGGGTGTTTTGAATTTTTGACAACAGATTAACATGGCTATCTCTCTGGAAAATGCTTATTGTACTGCACAAATGGCAAATCAGTAAGATTCAAGGCTTGCACAGATCCCCTGTTAGGGTAGAAATTAACATCTGGAGCTGGAATGCTGATTATCTTCTGTTCCACCACCCCCCATTTATTTTTTGAAGCTGCCACAGAACAAGAGCCTGTCCAAACTCCTTTTGCCCAATTTGTATTCATTCTGGGCATTATTGTGCACAAACAACTCTATAAATATTGATATCGGTGTAAACAGCATCTTGAATAGGTGGGGACAATAGTGTTCAACTTTTTTTAAAAAAGTCTGGACTGTATTAAATTAATGGAGGGTAAAGTATGTCTTCCAATATGTCCTTGCATATCAATACCTGTTAGTATTGTATGTTAGCCTGTTATATGTTAGTATTGTATCATTAATTGCATAGTGATTTCATTTTTATACATGAAAATTGTCTGACAAAACACAGCTTTCCATTTCTTTGATTTCAGTTGAATACACCTCTGTGTGTATGTGTGTGTGTGTGCACGCACGCACATACGCACACACACACACACACACACACCTTCAAGACTCCTGTTAACTTAGGGCAAATAGCCAGAGTTAGTTTGCTAGTTATAGCACCTGGAGATGCACATAAAAATATGCACTTGTGTCCACACTGGAAGGTATATCAAAGTGAGCATTTACCCTGAAAGCAATAAAATATAAGATGAGAACCTGTGCTTTGAATCCCATTTTGGGAGAAAGGCAGGATATAAATCCAATAAATAAATCAAAGAAATAGATGTTGCTCATCTAGCTTATGAACACCATTTCCTATCTAATAAATGTTTCTTTTTATTTCTGTTTTCTTCTATTTCTTCTATTTCTGCTGCCCTTCCATAGAAATTCCCAGGCTGTCTTACATAAATGGAAAATAGAAAAACAATTAAAATGTAAGGATCAACAAGCCCACATATATGTGGGAGTCTGCTTCTAAATATGGTTCCTTTTAATTGGATCTGACAAGAAAGGGATGGTGAAAGAGTGGAGAGAGAGGATAAGAGATGGAATCCAGTCAAGCCTTTCCACTAATGAAATGACTTATGTCAATGAAACAAGAAGAGGGTTGATGCCTCTTCCCCTCTGGAGTTTCCTCTACCCTTGCAATATGCTCTGGGAAGTTGAATGAACTTCTGGAGCAAATTCTGGATGGAGACAGGAAAGGGATGAGAAATCATGATTGTGTAAGCAGATTCCAACAAAACCAGGGGCAGACAATGAATCATTACAATGTGAGCAGTGAATCCACTCTCAGTTTTATGATCATTCTGGGTTGTATGGGAGTTATCTATTCATAACAGAGATTTGGCCCTTGGAGAACTCCAATACACCCAAGAGAAGCTGCAGGAGTAGTGCATGTAAAACCTAGAGAAAATTTGCCCTCAATTTGGCAATGGAGCACCAGTTGCCCTGACTGGCCCAATCATGGCTTTTCTACTTGTGAAACATATCTTGACTTTGCTTATTTCCACCCTTCCTGATAAGCTTTTCTTTGCAGATAAACTCACTTATATATGCAGGGTATTTTTTCTCTCTGTATCCATCAGTTCAGTGGGAAACTATTTCCACTGAAACATTTTTCACATAGTGATGGTGGGAAAGAGTTTTCTGAGTTCATTCTGTTTTGAAGCCTATGGGAAATGTCTGATAATCAAATCAACATTTTGCAGACAAAATTGCCCCTTTATACCATGCCATTAAAGTAGTCCCATTTTACTCAGCAGGTTCTAAAGAAGGATTTAACTGAATGAATTTCATTATTTATTATACCATCATTTGCAACTAAAGTGATCACCTCCCTCCTGCTTTTCAAAAATAATAACATTATTTGTTGAATTCTTATTGTTAAGAGGTATCAAGCAATAATAATAATATCAGGGACAATGCAATATGTAGACAAACAATGAGACAACTGAGAACAGAATAGGGACTTTTAAATCCTGAGTAGAATTAATTTTACATGCAGGCTTCAAAGACTGGAAAGGCATTTTGATATACAGATTTGATGCAATCAAGATGAAATGTACAGCTTTACCAGCACCAACACAAAATGCCCATATCATAGCAGTAGCAAAGACCTAATCACAAACTACTGAATGAAATTGAATATCATGGGGGAAGCTTAAATCAGAGGACTTAAAGACATACAATTGTGCTTCTCATTCAATGTGCAAACATATGTCCAATGGAATGCAAAATTTTCATATATTTACAGTTGTTCCTAATCTGATGTGTGGATATTTAGGATATCAGTGATTATCTACACATGTATAATGATCCCCTTGCCAAAGGATAACTTACACATTCATGCAGAAATCATTTAACATACAGCTTATGTTAAGACAGGAAACACATTGGCATACAAGGGAAGAAATATGAAAACTTTAGTCTAAAATTTATATGAAAGATTTTGAGACCAACAGACTGCTCAATAAAACAGGAGGACATGTGCAAGAAGATGGACCTGTTTGGAAACCAGACCCCTTGCCATAAGTTTGGACAGTGGATGAGTACTAGAAATTGAAAGAGGTCAAGTCTGGGGCAGAGTTGGGCTTAATTACACCTCCAGGCCCTTCTTCTTATAGCAGCATAGCAGGCATCTCTCTGGGTCAGACAAAACTCCATCTCTGCCCAAAAACTAACTGTTGGAAAAGCCATGTTAATATTAAATGGACAGAAAAGTTGTCACAAAATAAAGTCAATAAAAGACTTACAAATCATTTCCCATGCTGCTTGTTTTCTTAGGATTCATCCTCTTATGCTTTTTTTTATTTTAAGACCCTTTGATTGTTCTTAACTGAAAACCAAACTAAGCATCTGTACATAATCTTTGTTCATTTTCTGCCTGTTATATTGGAAAAGGTTATTTTTCCTCTAGTTTACATATATAGCAAAGCAAAGCAAAGCAAAGCAGCTTCATTTATATACTGCTTCATATTGCGCTATGGGATGTCTAAGCAGTTTACAACTGTAAGCTCATTGCCTTCCAACAGTTGGGTACTCATTTTAGCCACCTCGGAAGGATGCAGGCCTAAGTCTAGCCTGAGCCCTGGCTAGTATTGAACTCGCAACTTTGTGGTCTATGAGTGAGTGGCAGCAGTACAGGCATTTAACCAACGTTATATATATAACTTTGGAGTGTTATCCTATAGATGTCTATTCAGGCTTAAGCCTTATTGATTTCAATGGCATTAAGGCCCTTTCCAGACAGTGCTTTGCGCCGTCTTGGAGGTAAGGAAGGGAAGGGGTAGCCTCACGCTGGGCACCCAAACCCCTTCCAGAACACATCATCAGAGTGCCCGTCGCTCCACACGATGAGTGCTCCAATGACGTCCTTCCGCTGCAGTATCCGGACACGCTGCAATGGAATAGATGCCGAAAAGGCGCCCAACGCCTCTTGTGGCACACAGCGCTCCTTCCAGGGCCCGAAAAGTGGTGCATTGGGGACGAGGAGTGCGGGTACCTCGGCCCCAACCCACAGCTTCTCGGGGCAGCCCATGGCTGCCCGTCTGCAGAGGCCCTTAATCTCAGATATGTATATGATTGCAGTTTAAAGTTCCTTTGAATCTCTGCAAGAGTCTGAACAATGGAAATAAAATTCCAGTTAGGTTACAATTCATTTACTTGGTCTTAAGTCCTATGGCACTCAACATGGTTTGTGAGTAGATGTCTATACGATTGTGTTATTAAGCAAATGCATATTCCTTGAATAGCATGTTAGGTTGCCAAAATGAAAACTGCAGGGGTGTCCTGTAACTTTAATAGTTGTGTAGAAGAAGAACTTTTATCACTCTCAGCTAGGTAACAAGCAACACTTGCTGAGATTCCTTCTTCTACATAACTATTAATGGTGCAGGAGTCAGTTTTCATCTATATAGTAATAAAAATTTCACTACTATGATGTTTTGCTTTGTTTATTTTTTTTAAAAAAAAAACTGAAGCCTCCTATACTAAATATACTGCTGAAGTTCCTGAAAATATGTTTTATATATAAAAAATATGGTTTGTTTTTACTTTTTCAAGTTCAGACTACACACATAGCTTTCTGTTCATAGAGACCACTCAGAAATTAGAACTTTAAGTCCAATGAAGTTGCCATTGCATTCTCCAGGGTCCAGGCAGTGAAATTTTGAGTCCAATTTGGAATGTCCTGCTTGGACAAACCATCCAATTAATTTGGAAGCTAATTAAAAGAATTTCAGTAATACCAGAAAAATGTTGGGGATGTTTTCACAGTTTCCTTTGATCAGGAGTATCACACCCTCAGAGTGTGGTGGAGTCTCCTTCTTTGAAGGTCTTCAAACAGAGGCTGGATGGACATCTGTTGGGGATGCTTTGATTTTGAGTTCTTGCATGGCAAGGGGTTGGACTGGATGGCCCTTGTGGTCTCTTCCAACTCTGTGATTTTATCATTCTATGATTCTATGACATTTCAAGCTAAGTGGGGAGGTTGGCCTTGACAACTAAAGCCCTATAGTCTGCTTCAACTAAAAATTATCTGGTTTTTAAAGAGGAAGAAGGAAGTAAAATACTGAGAGACAAAAAGAGGCATTCCAAATGCACACACTAATCGTGGCCCAGCATCATTTACATTAGGGCTGAACTGAACAATATGAAGTTTCTTCAAAACCTTTTTAAGAAAAATCTCAGAGTTTGTCCTCAAGTAGGTGAGGGATCTAAACCAATCTTGTTAGTAGCACTATTCCTCAGAGATAATTTAATAGTTGGGGAGGGAGGAACAAAAGGAATCAAAACAAATTAAATATGAGATTTTGATTCACTGGTAGGTATTGGGATATAATATCCATGGCTGAGAGAGTTATTGATAAAGGAAAGAATCACCACTACCATTTCTTTCTTGATGGGCAGGAAGAAAAGTATCCTCATTCTCCTTGAAAGTGCCATTATTACTAAAGTGTAGAATTATTCTTTACACCAAAATGATGGACAGAAGTGTAAAACCAAATAATTGAATAATCAGCGATCACTCACAGGCAGCTTCTCAAACAGAAGCAGAAGTTTAACAATGGAACAGTTCAGCAGAAATTGCTGAAATATCAAAATAAAAAAAATCATCTAAAACATTGCCACTCCTGCTTGGTCTAGTATACTGAGCCCCTTCAAATTCCTTCCTTCCTTCCTTCCTTCCTTCCTTCCTTCCTTCCTTCCTTCCTTCCTTCCTTCCTTCCTTCCCTAGTGCTATGAGAACTGAATATCTTGTTCTAGTCATAATCACACCACCCTCCAAGCAGAGCCATTGCTCTGTTACTGCACTGCATTTCATGGCTGAAATGCATTTGCACTCCTTTGGAAAGAGAGATGTGAAATAGTACAGTGCAAATAGGATTGTAATGCTGCTGACATTATGGGTGCATAGGTGTAAAAGCTAGCTCTGTTCCAGTGTTGGCCTCTTTTGCAGTTTGTGCTTATTTCAAGGCCCATGTCATCTCATTGGCATATTTTGAAAAAAGTGAAAAAAGTGGCAGAGTAATTTTTTCTTAGCCAGTTCAGCAGGCTTTCAGGCATTATGAAATGAAAATAGAATTGTTTAAGAATTAATTTAGTCACATTGGCTAGGTATTGCAGAAACTAAAAGATCAACAAGTGAATAGTGGGCACCTGGTGGATGCCTAGGGTTCTATGGAGGATACTGGGAGGGAAAAGGCCAGGTCAACGTCCGGTCTGGGTTGGGGAAGTTGAGAATCTTCCTGGTTAGAAAATGACCAACTGACTAAGGCTAAAGCACTGAATCCTGGGTGCTCCCCACTTACAATTGAGAAGAAAGGGTGAGATGACCCTCTCAGTCAGTTGAGTCCCATAATAGCGAAGACTCTCAGCAGGTTTTGGAGCAAATGTTAAATAATTGTGGTCCTATTTTACCCCATCACTTTTGTCTCATCTCTTTATTCTTGGGTCTGTGAGCAATGTGGAATTTACTTTAAAAATGACAAGTTAGTTGTACCATATTTTTCACCATATAAGATGCACTTTTTCTTCCCCAAAACGAGGGTGGGGAAGTTAGTGCGTCTTATAAGGTGAATATACAGGCCGAGGCCGAGGCTAAAAGGAGGCCTCCTTTCAGCCGCAGCCTCGGTGGTTCAATGGGCTCCTCCCATCCCAGGAAGAGCCCATTGAACCACCCAAGACGGGGGTGGTGGAAAGAGCCCCCCCCCATCCTGGGTGGTTCAGTGGGCTCCTCCCATCCCAGGAAGAGCCCACTGAACCACCCAGGACGGGGGTGGAAAGAGCCCCCCCTCCGTCCTGGGTGGTTCAATGGGCTCCTCCCATCCCAGGAGGATCCCATTGAACCACCCAGGAAAAGGGAGTAGAAAAAGGCCCCCTTTCCCTGGGTGGTTCAATGGGATCCTCCTGGGGTCGGATGACATCCTCCCATCCCTGGAGGATCCCATTGAACCACCCAGGAAAAGGGGGTGGAAAGAGGCCCCCTTTTCCTGGGTGGTTCAATGGGATCCTCCTGGGGTCAGAGGACGTCCTCCCATCCCAGGAGGATCCCATTGAACCACCCAGGAAAAGGGGGTGGAAAGAGGCCCCCGCATCCTGGGTGGTTCAATGGGATCCTCCTGGGGTCAGAGGACGTCCTCCCAGCCCAGGAGGAGCCCATTGAGCCACCCAGGACAGGGGTGGAAAGAGGCCCCCGCATCCTGGGTGCTTCAATGGGATCCTCCTGGGGTCGGAGGACGTCCTCCCATCCCAGGAGGAGCCCATTGAACCACCCAGGACGGGGGTGGAAAGAGGCTCCCACATCCTGGGTGCTTCAATGGGCTCCTCCTGGGGTCGGAGGATGTCCTCCGATCCCAGGAGAAGCCCATTGAAGCACCAAGGATGCAGCTAAAGGGAGGCCTTCTTCCACCCGCGGAACAGATTAATTTCGTAAGTAGAGGTACCACTGTATTTGGTTAAGAATCTTTTTTTCCTAGATTTTCCTCCTTTAAAATTGGGTGCGTCTTATATGGCGGAGCGTCTTATATGGCGAAAAATACAGTGATTAGTTATTTTCCCTAGCAATGGAGGTATAATTTAAGCCTTATCTGCAGTGGCCAGGATACCCTGGGGCAGCCTGAATGCTCTGGCCCTGAAAATGCTCCATTACCTCACCCACTGTTAGCCCACCATGGCAGCTGTCCACTGAACTGTCCAGCACATCTGCCACTGCTGTGGGTGGATTTTGTCTGAAGTCAGAACAGTGTGCCCAATGACAGTCACATGGCAGGGAACCATGCATAATAGGTAAGTTTTTAAAAATTCATATTAAGGATTTTAATCCCCAGTTCTGGTGTGGAACATTCCAGACCTTGTCCATACTGCCCACACCAGAACCAGGTTTTGAAACATGCATTGTCTTAATAGGATAGTGCCAGGATGAATGGAACAAGGTTTTGACCCATGTGAACAAGGCCTAATTTACGTTATGAGTGTAACATATCAAGGGATGATACCAAGGGACAACCTCATTCCTTTTGCAGTGTACATATGCCATTTTTTATATGTCAAGGTTTCATGGGCTTGAAACTATGGCAGAAACAGTCACACTTTTTCCTTTATTAGTATAGATATAGATCTAATATAAAAGACTTTGCTTTGAAAATATGAATGATTTTTTTTTCTTTTCCAAAAGCAAGTAACACACTTTCTTCCAAAATAAGAAAAGGATAAAAAGAAAATGTCTTTCTTTTATGAGCTACTACAGCATACATCAAATAAACCCAGGCAGCTGTCAATCTCCCTAAACTTCAGGGAAATGTAGTGCTGCAACTCTGTGAGTTCTGCTTTCTCTACTGTAACTGATCAAACTATATTGAGGATACTACAGAATTGTAATCTGGAGAGGTCCATTCTTTCTTTTCAAAGAATTAAATCAAGTCAGCCTTGTAAAACAGGCAAATGCACTGAAAGAGCAGATTGCAAAATACGCCAAAGAGCCTTCAAGTATAGCAAATATCAGTATGAAAATACACTGAGGGTCTTTGCAGACTGCCAGAAATAATGCAGCTGGAGGCCACTTTAACTATCCTGGCTCAGTACTAAGGAACCATGGGAACTGTAGTTTATTGTGGCACCAGAGCTCTTGACAGAGAAGGCTCACTGTCCCAGAAAAAAATAGATTTCCCATGATTCCTTAGCACTGAGCCAGGATAGTTAAAGTGGCCTGAAGCTGCATTATTTCTGGCAGTCTGTAAAGGCCCTGAGTTTCTAGTTCATATTCAGGATTCTGCACACAAATAAAAATTTGAATGTTAACTTCCAGCTTTTGTGATATGCAAGTGCTATGTATTTCAGGGCTCCTCTACAGCTGGCAGACCCTAGATTACCCCTGTTTCATCTCTGCTCCACAGCAATACCAGGTGGCTGTCTCCACACTGATGGCACTGGCATGAGTCACTCCATCTGAGGTCAGAAACAAGGCAACCAGTGTTGATCATATGGCTGGGCATTTTGTTGTGACTTCAGATGGAGTGATCCAGTGGAGGCAATGCAGGGCAACACAGCAGAATGTGTGTGTAAACAGGAGCACAGAATGCTACAAAGAGCCAGAGTGTTGTGATATATGAGTGAGGGAGGGGAGCTCAGCTTTAATTACTGGTAGCTCTAATAATTTGGCATGCACCACTTTCTAGAATAGCAGAATGATGCCATTTTAAAGCAAATTTTAGAGATGTCTATCACAAAAATTCCTGAAGCCACCTGTCTATATTTGGTCAATAACTTTAGAGTCTATTATGTCTCCAAATGTTATGCAGATGCCTGAAAAAGGAAATAATTTATACCTATTTAGATCTCTCAGTGCAAATTCAATGTGGGAAGACTCCAGAAGTCTGAATCTCAGCTTGGAATCAGGCCCCAAATAGGATCAGTTTGGGTCTAGAATAATCTAGGCTGAATTGGTCCCAGATCTGAGTCACTGTAAAGTAAATTGAAGGACCCGCACCTTAACAATTTCCATAGGCAATTTTCCTCTCAGGATTCAGGACTATACATTTCAAAAAGGAAATTTAAGAGGTTCAATGGAATTGTATTTTACATACAGAACAAAATGGGAGCTTGCAAATTGATTTCAGACAGTAAGCCTGGAGTGGGCAAATTATGATCTGTGGACTGTATGTGACCCTACTGTAAAGAAGGACTTGAACTTGGGGAATTACTAAAGTCCAAGTCTTCTATGGGATCTTTTATCCTATGTTTATAGAGGTGGCTAGGGAATAGACTGATAGAGACTAAAAGTTTTCCAATGAACTGTAATTTATTTGGGGGATTCAAACATGCAAAGACACTCTATCATACATTGATATACACAAGAACTCAGGAATAAAGAAGTTAGCTTGGAGAGGAAACACAAGACTTTCTAATGGTGATAATTACCTGAAGGAGGCTGCTCCAACAATGAATGAAGATGGATAGACTCAACTGTTATGAAAAGGGAAAGGACAATGGAAAGAGCAGGAACCCTAGTCAGAGTTCACAGTGACACAGTGACACCATGAAATCTAACCAGACCCAATGTGCCAGAGATTTGGGGGATCATTTATACCTTTAAACTGAGCCTGAGGTGAAGAGTTGCTTTTGTATATCAAAGGATTCTGATTAATACTCTTTGAAGTAAACAATTTCCAAGGAGAGGAGATGGGGTGTTAATGTTATCTTATTTTCAGCCGGACACATCCTGCTGGTACTCATAAATCTTCTAGGTATGAATGTCCTGTATTGCAGCTCCTAGGCTTGGCCTTTTTGATCTGCAAATTGTTGTAAGTGCAGATGTGACCTTTCAGTTGCCTACATGATGTGCTCACCTTGAGTCTATGGCAATTGGGGCTTCTCCCAGTCCAGGCCCTGGCCGAGACCCAAAAGGGGTCTTTATTTTAATAAATCATCATAACACTACCTTTTTTGACTCTTGCAGACCACAATCTGCCCCATAAAGCCTCCCAATCCCATTTTTAAATAAATAATCAATGTGATTTCCAATCAATTTTTGCCATGCATATAGCCCCTCAAACACATGATAATACCCCACCAGCATAACCACCCCAGGATCTCATCCTATCTTTTAAATACCTCCATTGTCTTCTTCAGCCCCTCTTAAAGTGGTATTTTTCACCATTTTGACAGGGACTGCTGAGGAAAATTTGGATATTTGAGTTTGCTGTGGGGAGGCTTGGGGAGGCTTGCTGTCCATTTCTCCTCAATGCTTGCCAACCCTTATGATATTCTGGTGATTTTCCATGCTCTTCTTTTTATATAAAAAGAGGGGGTTCAGGGGCTTTGGGTACTGGTGGTGCATTATTATTATTATTATTGTTATTATTATACCGCCCTTTGGAGAACCAATCCAGGCGGTTTACACCATTAAAAGCATACAACATAAAACAATATATTTCCCTCCCCAATTAAAAAGTTATTAAACTGTATATCAATTAAAATCACAATAACAAATTAAAAACAGAAAATAATACCAACCAATTTAAAACCCCTGTAACTACAGTTTTAAAAAAGGGAGCTATGGAGATGCTGCTGAGGAGGAGGGGGGGGAGATCCCGAGGCCGGGATATTTTAGTCTGGGAAGGCCTGCCAGAAGAGATCCATCTTGACAGCCTTTTTGAAGCTGTCCAAAGATGTTAGTTGACGGATCTCGTCCAGCAGGACGTTACAGAGTCTGGGGGCAACAACAGAAAAAGTCCTCTGGGAGGTCGCCGCAAGCCTAGATTTTTGAGGATGCAGCAAGTTCCTCCCAAAGGACCGGAGAGCACGGGGAGGATTGTATGGGAGGAGGCAGTCTCTGAGATAGCTTGGACCCAAGCCATTTAGGACTTTAAAGGTGATAACCAATGTGCTGGGCCCGGAAACCAGTTGGCAGCCAGTGGAGGGACCTCAAAACCAGAGTGATGTGGTCCCTCCTGGATGTTCCCGACACAAGCCTAGCTGCCATGTTTTGAACCAACTGTAGTTTCCGAACCAGGCACAAGGGTAGCCCCATGTAGAGCACATTAAAGAAGTCTAGGCGTGAGGTTACCAGCACGTGCACAACAGTCTCGAGATCCCTTACTTCCAGAAAAGGGTGCAGCTGGCGTATCAGCCGAAGCTGATAGCAGGCACTGCTGACTGTTGCATTTACCTGATTTGTCATCAGGAGTGACAAGTCAAGGAGCACCCCCAGACTGTGAACACAGTCACTGGAGGAGAGTGTGACCCCATCCAGGACTAGAGGATGCAACCCAATTCTTGGTTTCGGGGCCGCTACCATGAGCACCTCTGTCTTGTCCGGATTCAGTTTCAATCTGTTTTTCCTTATCCAGCCCATTACCGCCCGAAGACATTCATTGAGAGAGGAGACACCACTGAAATTCGAGGCCAACAAACAAGACACAGAGAAACAGATTTGGGTGTCATCAGCGTACTGATAACACCTAGCACCATAACTCCATATGATCTCACCCAGCGGCTTCATATAGATGTTAAACAACATTGGGGACAAAATAGCTCCCTGAAGGACCCCACAAGTGAGCTCCCTCTTACTGGAGCTACTGTCCCCGAGCGGCACCCTCTGGGACCTACTCGAGAGGAACGACTGGAACCAATGCAATGCAGTGCCTCCGATACGTAACCCCCTCAGGCGGTCCAAGAGGATGCCGTGATCTATCGTATCAAAAGCTGCTGCGAGGTCTAGGAGCACCAACAGGGTCACACTACCCCTGTCGATTCTCAGACGCAGATCATCGGTCAAGGCAACCATGGCTGTCTCAACCCCAAAGCCTGTCCTGAAGCCGGTTTGAAATGGGTCTAGATAATCGGTTTCATCCAAGACAGCTTGGAGCTGAAGATCAATCGCCCTCTCAATCATCTTGCTCAAAAATGGCAACAAAGAAACAGGCCTGTAATTACTCATATCCAGGGGGTCCAGGGAAATTTTTTTTCAGAAGCGGCCTAACAGCCGCTTCCTTCAGACAAGATGGAACATGTCCTTCCCTGAAGGATGCATTGATGATATCCATAAGGAATCTCCTCAATGCATCCCCTCCCTGGACAGCCAACCATGATGGGCAAGGGTTGAGAGGGCAAGTTGTTTTCCTCACCTTAGCAAGCAGCTTGTCCATGTCCTTGGTACTCACAGATTGCAGCTGATCCAGAATAACTTCATAGACGGAGTCGCTGGACACCTCTCCTATAGATTCTGTTACAACAGTGGTGTCTAAGTCAGCTCTTATCTGAGAGTTTTATCTGTAAAGAAGTTGTTAAATGGTTAAGCAAGGGATTTGGTGCAGGAGGTACCTGTGTCAGCTCCCTCACCACCCTAAACAGCTCTGCTGGACGGGACTCAATACGTGCAGAGGAGAAAGCTCTCTTTGCTGCATGTATTGCCTCCCAATAGGAATGAAGAAAGTTCCTATGGTGAGTTCTGTCAGATAAGAGTCGAGTCTTCTGCCACCTATGCTCTAGTCGTTGTCCAAACCGCTTCATTTTCCTAAGCTCTGGTGTGTACCATGGCTTACGGTTTGAAGCGGGATGGCAAGGATGCTTGGAAGCGATAATGTCGATAGCCCTGGTAAGATCGGTGTTCCAGGTATTGACCAGAGCGTTGATACGGTCACCGGCATTCCCAACCATTAAACCCTCTAAGGCTCTCTGGAATCCAATTGGCTCCATTAGCCTTTGAGGGCAGACCATTCTAATGGGTCCACCAACTCCGGTGGGGCAGATATTGGCTCTCAGTTCCATCTTGACCAGGAAATAATCCGTCCATGACAATGCGGAGGTACTTACCACCTCCACCCACGGATATTCCTGATCTGTACTAGAGACAGCATCGAGTGTATGACCTGCACAATGTGTGGGCCCAACGACTAGCTGGGATAGGCCCATGTTTGTCATGGTCTCTATGAACTCCCGAGCTGCACCTGTTAAACTGGTCTCAAGCGGAATGTTGAAGTCTCCCAAAACTAAAAGTTTCGAAGACTCCAACAGCAGCTCAGAGACCAGTTGTGTCAGCTCAGTCAGGGAGTCTGCTAGACAACAGGATGCTTGGTAGACTAGCAAAATCCCCAAACTATCCCTGGTCCTCAGGCTTAGGTACATACACTCAAAGAGGATCATGTTCCGGACAGGTATCCTGGTCAAGGTCAGGCTGTTCTTATGAACTAGAGCGACTCCGCCCCCCACCCACTTCCCCTCACCTGCTCACTGACAGAGTACCCAGCTGGGAGGGCCTGTGCCCAGGTGACTGCGCTATCCTCCCCCAGCCAGGTGTCTGTGAAGCAAGCCAGGTCGGCATCCTCATCCAAGAGGAGATCTTGGATGATGTGGGTCTTATTTTTGACCGACCTGGCATTGCTAAGGAGCAGGGTGAGGTTCTGTGGAACGGTTGGTCTGCTCTCCAAGCCATTCTGAGAAACAGAGGGAACTGAAGGCGGGATAGTTTTCAAACAGCGATCCCGTCTTCTTTTGTAACATTGGTTCCCTCTCTTCCAGCCATACCTCCCGTTCTCCAGAATGACTCCAATAGCCACCCCCGCCTCATTCCCGGTCTCAGGTAAGGTGGTAGAGTTTAAAGCCATTGGCAGAATGGAATGATTGGGGAATAGAACAAACCCAGCCCTTAGGCCCCATGGTCTAACAAACAGATTGCAAGGGACCTACTGACTGATGGTTCAATCCTATTTACCCAACCCCCAGACTCATCAGATCTTAAGATGGCATAATCAGACCTCCCATTCCCCTTAGAGTTACAACAGGAGAAAGCACAAGGGGGAACCTAAAGCCACACCCTGGTCTAGTACTATGAATGTTACTGTGCCAGGGAAGATGGTCTTGGGCATGCTAAACACTGCCCACTTCCCTCAGTCTTTGCTGGCATGGAATGGAGCCCTCCTCTGCTGCTAGATATTAAAGGCAGAAGACAGGAGAGTTCTTGTAGCCTCCGCTCACACAGACTCCTCCCTTCACTGCCCACAGGTGTTCTCAGGCAGGGGCCAAGCAACAGGGACCTCAGTCTTTGCCGGCGTGGAACGTGTCAGGTTTAGCAAAATCAGAACTCTGTGAAATCAGTAAACCAGCCAATAGCAGCAATCAGGAGTTTATTGAATACACAAAGTCAGTATTTCACATCACTGTGTTTAAGCCAGAACTGCCCCCCAGCATTACAGTCCCATAATTAAACCCATTGAAACCCTTGCCCCACCCACTGAACATTTAGGCGCGCAAAACCATCTCCACCTACATTTCTCACAGTTTCGTTTCCCCCATTACATCACTCCCTCCTGAGCTCATCTCATACCAACGGCTCTAAGGAGTACTATCCTCCCTACCAGTTCTCAGCATTCCAAAGTGCCCGTTATCAAAACACCCAACCGTTACACACATCCCATCCCCCAGACCTTCCAGCTTCTTCCAGACTATTCTCCTTAACCATCATCCCCCCAACCTATTCTGGCAGGACCTGAACCCAGGTTCCGACAGTCCGCCCCCCTAAAAAACATCACCACCACCACCCAAAATAACAATAGCAACAGGAAGCAAGAAGAATAACAGCAAAAACAAACATTTAACCACCCCCAGGCTTGTCAGGATAGGCACGATGAAATGCAGCAACCAACTTATCAGCTTTAACATGTCCAGCATGAACCCGTTCAGCATGATCCAAAGGAAAATGCTTCCATTTGACCAAGTAATACAACCCCCCCCCCTTATGAATTTTAGAGTCCAAAATCTTTGTCACTTCAAAGTGAGTGCCACCATCAATTAACATCGGCAAGGGTGGAGTCTTCACAGATCTTCCCATACCATCAGTAAAAGCAGGTTTCAGCAGATTGAAATGAAAAACAGGATGCAAATGTCTATATTCTTTAGGTAAAATCAACTCAGCGGTAACATCATTAACCAGTGTTTTAACCAGAAAAGGCCCAATAAATTTAGGCCCCAGTTTTTTACAAGGTTGTCTGGGCTTTAAGTGTTTGGTTGACAAATAAACTAGATCACCCAGTTTAATTTGCCAATTGTCTTTTCGATGTTTGTCAGAAAAATGTTTATAGTTAGCTTTGGCATTTTCCAAAGCTTTGACTATGAGAGGCCATCCTTTTTGTATTTTGTCTAGCCATTGGGTGATAGTACATGGGTCAGTGGGTTTGGCTTGAATTTCAGGCAATAGTTTAGGCTCATAACCATACACAATTTCAAAAGGAGAATGTCCAGTACTTTGGTGGATGGCTCCATTAAAAGCAATTTCAGTATGTGGCAACAATTCATACCAATCATCCTGTAAATGATTGACATAACAACGCAGATATTTTTGTAAAGTCTAGTTTGTGCGTTCTGATTGACTGTCTGTTTCAGGGTGCTGTGAGATGCTAAAAGCCAGTTGCACCCCCAATTTGGATTGTAATGCTTTCCAAAACTGCGAGGTAAAATTTCCTCCTTGATCTGAAATAATCTTATTGGGCAGTCCATGAATTCGATATATGTGTTGAATGAACATCATAGCCAATCTAGGGGCAGAAGGCACCCCCTTGCACCCCACATAATGTACTTGTTTAGAGAACAAATCTGTGACCACCCAGATAGTGTCTCTGCCATGACTCTTTGGCAAATCAGTAATAAAGTCCATGGCGATGTGCTTCCATGGTCCACTAGGGGTCTCTAGAGGATGCAATAGTCCACTAGGTTTTCCTACCAGAGGTTTGGCTCTGGCACACACAGAACAGCTCTTTATATATTTGTCAATGTCTGTTCTCATACCTTCCCACCAAAATTGTTTTCTGATCAAGTGCAAAGTTTTGACAAATCCCCAATGACCAGCAGCTTTAGAATCATGAAAAGTTTTCAACACTTCTAATCTTAAAGAGGCAGGTACATATATTCTAGGTCCTTTGTACCATAATCCTGATTCCCCATGTGTCAGTTCTTGTTTGTGTTCCACCAAACATTGGTCTGATGCAGACTGTTGTCTAATGTTCTCATGTAAAGGGTCTAAAACACTGTCTGTGTCTTTAGTTTTTTTGTTTGGTTTGACTCCTTGTGGTTACTGCCAGCCCGAGCTGGGTTGGTGAAAATAGGCTCTGCAATGGTTCTGATTCCTTTCCCATGTGTTGTGGCAATCTCGACAATGCATCGGCTAACCCATTGTCTTTCCCAGGAATGAATTTAAGAGTAAAATTATATTTGTAAAAGTCCTTGGCCCATCTGCGCTGTTTGGGTGTTAACTTGCGAGGGGCCTGCAAGGCTTCCAAATTGCGGTGGTCTGTCCACACCTCAAAAGGATGAGAGGCTCCCTTTAAATATTGTCTCCAATTTTGAAGCGCCCATTTAATGGCAAAAGCTTCTTTTCCCAAATCGGTTGCAATAGCTCCCCTTGCTGAAACTTCCTAGAAAGATAGGCACACGGATGAAGAGCTCCCTCCCCATCTCTTTGCATTAGCACCGTGCCCACAGCAAAATCAGAAGCATCCACTTGGACAACAAAAGGAACTTCAGGATCAGGGTGTTTTAAAATAGGCTCTGAACTGAATAGTTGTTTTAACTTATCAAAAGCTTGTTGACATTGAGGGGACCACTTTATTTTTGCTGATGGATTTGGCTTTTCTCTTGGCTCCCCTCTGAGCCTCCTTTTCCCCTTCAGAGTTTCTACAGATACAGTTTTCAGCAAATTAGTAATGGGCAAAGCAATCTGAGCAAAGTTAGGAATGAATTGTCTGTAAAAATTGGCAAAGCCCAAAAATTTTTGCACTTGTCTTCTGGTTCGTGGTGGGGGCCATTCCATCACAGTTTGAACTTTGGCAGGGTCCATTTCAATGCCATGTACAGACACTCTATACCCCCAAAAGTCTAATTCTTTAGTGTGAAAGTGGCATTTGGACAATTTAACATATAGTTGATTATCAAGCAGCCTTTTCAATACCTCTCGCACTAGTTTAACATGAGAGTCTATGTTATCAGAATAAATCAGCACATCGTCCAAATAGACAAGAACCCCATCAAATAACAGGTCATGCAAAACTTCATTAACCAGCCTCATAAAACAGCCGGGCCCGCTTGACAGTCCAAAAGGGAGGACCCGGTATTCAAAAGCCCCCAAAGGACAATTAAAAGCCGTTTTATATTCATCTCCTTCACAGATGCGTACTCGGAAGTATGCATCCCTCAAGTCCAGTTTGGTGAATATTTTGCCCGTGGCCAATTTTCCTAACATATCTTTCATCAATGGCAAGGGATACTTGTTGGAAATACTGACAGAACGGAGCCCTCTTCTGGTGCTAACTATGGCCCTTGGACCTCATTTACTCCCTCTCCTGATGATGATGACAATGATAATAATAATAATAATAATAATAATAATAATAATAATAATAATAATAATAATAATTTATTTGTACTCCGCCCCTCTGTGAACAATCGGGGTGGCTAACAACAATTAAAATTACATACAATATAAATCCCAAGACCCACGCCCACCCACCCCTTAAAAAAGTATTAAACCAGAGCTATTAAAACATCTAAGTTAAAATAATATATAATAAAATCAAAACATAAACAACAAAATAAATAAAGCAAACAGAATAGCAGTGACAACCAAGTTGGGAGAGGGTGGAATAAAGGGTTTTTTGCAGCTGGGAAATCTATTCTGGAAAGGCCTGCCAGAAGAGATCTGTCTTAACAGCCTTTTTAAAGCTGTTTAGCGTTGTAATCTGATGGATCTTGTCTGGCAGGCCATTCCATAATCTGGGGCAGTTACCAAGAATGTCCTCTGGGAGGTTGCTGACAGCCTAGATTTTAATGGCTGGAGTCCATGGGGAGGATTGTATGGAAGGAGGCGGTCCCGAAGATAGGTTGGACCCAAGCCATTTAGGGCTTTAAAGGTAATGACCAACACCTTATACTGGGCACGGAAACTAATAGGCAGCCAGTGGAGGGATCTAGACATGCACTGGAAAGCCACAGTTTCCAAATACACAAGCAGACTTCCAAAACATTCTTTGTTTTCTGAATTATCACCAGAAAACATATATCAACATGATTTCATTGTAATCAGGAAGACTAGGACTTCACCTTTCACATGAAAGGTAAGATTCTCAGGATGTCAATTAGAATAATATAGCATTAAGAATAGTAAGCTAATAACTTCTATGTATTATTCATTTTTTTGGACACAGTGCTTTGTTAAAACGAGAGAGATTTTTGCAGCTACAGAATGGTGTAATGTGTACATTACTCTTTATCAATATAATGGAAATGTCAATAAAATCAGTACTACATATTAAGCAGTAGTTTTCTCCCCTTGAGGTGATTTTGTAAAATTACAGGGATCTTTTTTAAAACCAAAACCAAAAATTAAGACAGATATCTGCTAATTAAATCTACATTCTAGAGAGAGAGTCTGCAAATTAGAACAATTTCCTCTGCTGTATGATGAAAGATATTGTGAAATATGAAAAGTTACTGGTTTTTCTTCCATGCAGTGTTATTAGTTTCATCTACATTAAATTTGGGGGGGGGGTAGTTAACTTCTAAGTGGCTGCAGTAGGTTAAAATAAATGTGACACTCAGCCTTTTTCTATTATTAGTTTCTCACTGATGTGTAAAGCGCTCATGTTCACTTACTCTGTAATGCAACTTGACCTTTTAAAAATAGGGATTGCCCATATCAAAGACTTAGCAATTCATACTTCAATGTATTTACTTAGACATAATTCCTATTGATTTCAACATAACTTTGACCAAGAGCCTTTAAAACCACAGGGAGGATATGTGCCCAGAATTTTATGCGTCATCCATCTATATTATTCAAATGTTGCCAAGTGGATTTAGGTTTGAAGGCAACCTTTCCTTATTTCTCTTTATCTATGAAAAAAGTACACTGCTTGCTGTATAAGAAATACACCTTATAATGTTGTTCCCATTCTTGAAAAGCTGTGGGAGAAGCCCAGATTTGATACAGGTTGCCTACTGCCCGGCCATGTGACTGTCCGATAAGATCTGTCTATTACGGTTACAATCTGTGTCTATCCTGGCAGGAATTGGCAGCACTATAATCTCCTAAGAGTTAAGTGTTTGCACAACAGTTTTGGCACTACAATCTCAAAGAATGGGTTTCCTGACCTGAATGATTCCTGCTTCCACCATAATGTTGTTACCATATGGATCATTATCCTCCTGTTTTACATCTCCACAAGCTTGCCAGTGTCTATAAAGATCATGTCACAGAAGTCTCAAAACTCACAATGTGACAGAAGCAATCCATCCAGCAAGGGGTTCTGCAAGTTGCAGCTACAATGGGAAGCTCTTGCCATGTAAAGACCATTTGAGTGGCATCCTTTTGACGGTGATAAGTAATGTACTTCAGTAGAAAAAGCTCAGAAGTGTTTCTAATGGCTGAATTGCCTCTTTAAAGCAGCACTGGTTACTTGACATCAAAGGCCTGCATACCTTTCACCTGAAGTCCATAATTTAGTACTTTAAAGTAATTGAATGTTAAAGGTAGTTTGAGAAATCCATGTGTTGAACAACCATAAGCGTTGACCTGCAACTAACAGTGCTTTTTAACAGTAGTTATTATTACAGAAAGGCCAATCTGATTTGATATCTCTGCTTTTGAATGATCAAAGGTATATTTCAAGTTGCAA
Source organism: Phrynosoma blainvillii (assembly GCA_026167975.1). Classification (NCBI taxonomy): domain Eukaryota; kingdom Metazoa; phylum Chordata; class Lepidosauria; order Squamata; family Phrynosomatidae; genus Phrynosoma; species Phrynosoma blainvillii. The sequence continues at coordinate 82,979,599 of JANUYF010000002.1, forward strand.
CCAGGGCTAACTTTTTATTCACACCCAGTCAACATCCTGAAGCAGATCCGCCCCTAAAATCCACATCTTCATGCCAATTACTGGTGTATGCAATCTATTAGTGTAGATATGTACTTCTTTGCTATTTTTTAAAATGGAAACAATCAGTAACTTGTGTATGTTTTTACATTATATAATATACATTACATAATTTTGTGTGTTTTACATTGCAGTTTTTAAAGTTCATACTTATGTTTTAATTATATGTGTTGCATGTCTTTTTATTATAAGCTACCTTGACTCTCATTTTGGGGAGAAAAGCCAAATATAAATTTAAATCAAATGAATAAAATAATCTATAACATATGCATTTATATCAGGAGTGAGAAATCTCAGTTCCTGAGATTCAATCGGTCTTTCCTATGGTCTTACTTCAGCTCTCTGGGGTTCTCAAGATGGCCTTTCCTCATGATACTATTCTTTGCTGGTTTTCTAGCTTTTCTACATTTCTCCAATTATAAAAGGTTAAGAGCCCTCTCCCAAGCTGAGTTACTACCAATGAGAGCTTTAAAATAGAATATATTGTTATTTTCATTCCCACTCTGTTGCTTTTGGCCTTGCCTACCACTGGAATGCAGTCCCTGGGAACTCTGAAATCTAACTCGGACCTCCACCTAATGGGGGTTCTTCATCCTTAATCTATAGACACTATTGAATTACAACTCAAGAAGCCTTGGCCAGCACAGTCAATGCTGAGATGTTCAGTTCAGGAACATCGATGGGAAGCATATTTTCTACCCTGATCTGTATCATTGGAATGGAAACCACATTCATAACAAAGAAGCCAACTAGGATGACAAATATGAGAAGAACTTTCAGATCATGAAGAGCAAATATATAATTAATCCAATAACATCCAAACAATGATATCTTTATTGGGTCAACCAAAATGCACAATTACATGTTCCAAGCTTAAGTCACACTGGCTTCTTTATCAGGCAAACAAGAGAAAAAAATTGCAGATGTTTGGGCCTCTGCAGATGGGCGGCCATGGGCTGCCCCGAGAAGCCACGGATTGGGGCTGAGGTACCCGCACTCCTCAGCCCCAATGCATCTCTTTTCAGGAAGGAGTGCTGAAGGTGCACCAAAGGTGTACCGCAAGAGGCGTTGGGTGCCTCTTTGGCGTCTCTTCCATTGCAGCGTGTCCGGACGCTGCAGCGGAAGGATGTCATCGGAGCGCCCATCGTGTGGAGTGACAGGCGCTCCGATGATGTGTTCAGGAAGGTGTTGGGGCACCCAGCATGAGGCTGCCCCTACCCTTCCTTAGCTCCAAGACGGCGCAAAGTGCCGTCTGCAAAGGACCTTAGTCATAGGTTTGCATTATCTGTTTCTGATCTCAGTTCAGATGTTAGGGGAGGGCTATCTGCAGGCTGGCTTCTCCCCCTTTGGCCATGTGGTTACTGGAAAATTTTTCAAGTCAAGGAAATTTAATGTCCATTTGCAATCCAAAGAAGATGTTTCATTGGAATCCAGCATGTCTCTTTCTTTGTGATGCCTCAGGCTCCTATGCAGGTAGACAACGCAGAATTTCTCAAGAAGTCTTCATGTTTTACATCAGGAAAACTTTTTCCAATAAGAGAATTCCAAAAAGAATCATTGTTCAAAAGCTGAAATAAATATATAATTAGTTCACCTTATAGATGCATGTAGGGTCTTCATACAATAGAATCTGTTTTCAGGTATATTTTAAGTAACTTAAAAATAAATGGGTTGTGAAAACAAGATCCAAAACTGTTTCACAAAACAGTGAATGTAAACTCTAATGGGCTTTCATAAATGATGGATGACACATCCTCCTTACCTAGCCTGCTCACCATTGTTACTCAGTCAGAAAGAAGAGAGAAGATCAAAGTATAGCAAAGGTGTATCCTTAAGACTTTAGGAGAGAAGGAAAAAAGTGGAGGGGAGAATTGCAGAATACGAAATGTCTGAGACCAAGGCAAAGCTTCAAAAATGATGTACACCAAGGAGGTCGATAAGGATAAAGGTCACATGTGCTGGAAATAAAAGATATTACTTTCCTTCTTGTAATGTCACAAAAGTGTCTATCAGGATTAGCCTTTTCAGAAGGTAGGATTTGATGTACTAGCAAACTGTTTCTTTTTAATCTCATGTTTTCTCAGTTCTTAATTTTTCTTCTCCACTTCCTGCTCCCTGAAACTGGTAAATGCCATCTTCTCTCAGATCATTTCAAAACACTTTTCAATCCCCTAGAAGTGTCAGGAAAGAAAAATGCTCACATGGGATTCCGTGTGAAAGGAAATAAGCCTCCCTTACCAACTGTGTTTCTCTTAGTACACAGGTTCTAATGAGGCATGAAAAATAATTCAGAACCACAGTCAAGAAAATATTCTAAGAGGTCAAGGGTGACAATTAAATGGCATATGTTGCTTATGACTGGGCAGATAATCTAAACTGCACATCAGATGCCACCCAGGTACATCAGTAATTTAGACGTCAATTTATATTTATTGCTCCACCATGAATAATCTTTTATTTTAGTTATGTATTATAGACATGCATTCAGCTACATCCTTGGACTTGTATCCAATAGGAGAATTCAAAAAAAAAAATATCACTGTTCAAAAGCAGAAATCTACAATGCAGGGATGTGCAAAACCCTCATTTTCGATTTTAATGCATTTTTCCAAATCTGATTTGCATTCCTTTCCACTCTTCATTCATATCATGTTGTGAGACTTCATTTTAGTATCCATGTGGAAACTGGCATGCATTTTTCATCTGTGTTTTTTGCAATGTGTGCAGTTATTTATGCATTTGTATAAATTTTTCCAATTGATTAATGCTCAACTGCATGCATTTCTACCCATAAATTGTTAAAATGTATACATAATTTTGTATATAGAAAGCACACCTATGCAGATTTATCAGGTAAATTTCTCCCACAATGAGTTTCAGGACTCATTGGCCTCATATATTTTCACCAATAATCTTCAAATTACAGGATTTTGTTTTCCATCCCTACGACAATCACAGAAAATATTAAAGAAGAATACAGTCAGCCCTCCATATCTATAGATTGTGCATCCATGGATTCAACCATCCATGGCTTGAAAATATATATATTTAAAATATATCCAAAAAGCAAACCTCGATTTTGCCATTTTATATAAGGAACCCACCATTTTATTACACCATTGTATTTAATGGGACTTGAGCATCCACAGATCTGGGTATCCCCAGGAGGCCCTGGAATCAATTCCCAGATACCAAGGGCCCACTCTATTTTCCAAGTCCAAAACCCATCTTTAAAAAACAAAGATGAGGCTTTTTTCTAAGACAGCATTATCTGTCTTAGAAAAGGCCTTGCAGCAGACAATACAAACTTGGTTTCAATTGATTCTTTGCCTTGTCTGTACACAGAATGAATCTTTGACTTTGCTAACAAATGATTTGTAGACCTTCCTTCCTTCCTTCCTCTCCCCACCCCTCAAAAGTTCAAGAGGTCTGTGAGGGCTGAATATTACTGGAAGTATAAATATGTCTCACTTCTGACTGTTTTATCACCAAAGAGCCTTTGAGATTATCTTCATGGTTGTATGGAGAACAACTATAGTAAGACCTAGGGCCTAAGCAGACTGCCAGAAATAGTGCACATTAAATTGAGGCACTGCCCTGGCTCAGCGCTAGGGAATCATGGGAACTGTAATTTATTGTGGCACCAGAGCTCTCTGACAGAGAAGGCTCAATGTCTCAGAAAAAAATACAATTCTGATGATTCCCTAGCACTGAGCCAGGGCAGTGCCTCAATTTAATGTGCACTATTTCTGGCAGTCTGCTTAGGCCTCTAGTAAGAAAACATTTAAACAACCCTTCCTTTTTACATCCCTCAAAAATTCAATTTTAACTACTAATGCTATTTAAATGTAATTTTCATGAAATTTGGTAAAGAAACAAGAAGTGATCATGCTTGAAGAGATCAAAGTAAGGCTTAACTTTACATTAATACATTGCCATTGTGTTTATGTGCCTTCAAGTCACCTGTCAACTTATGGTGATCCCATGAATTTCAAAGGGTTTTCTTAGGCAAGGAATACTCCAGGCAGCTAAATAGATTTTGCCAGCTCTTTCCTCTGTAATATAGGCTACAGCACTTGGTATTCATTGGCAGACTCCCATCCAAGTGCTAACTAGGGCTGATTCTACTTAGTGTCCAATATCAGATTGGGTCTAGTGTCTTTAGGCTATTTAGCCCCTCTGTGTTGCATTACAAAGCAATAATTTCAGATCATAAACTATAGTAAATCATAATATGCATACTATGTCTATGCAACCAAATAGAATTGTAGAAAAAATTAACTGAAAAAAGAAACCCTCTGAGCTTTGAATAAGTTTCTTACATTAATAAAAATAAGTGAAAAACCTCACTCTAAAACTTAATACCAGAGTATTTTGACATTTGCACATCAAAAATGATTTTAAAGTTTCACTTGCCTGGGAACCTGTCTACATGAGTTTCCTGTATGTGAGTGCCATCTCACAAAAATAGTGGGCATGGGCCATACATTTCATGGGCATGTTGCCCATGCAAACAGTCAGCTTTAAATAGATGGCCCTGATTCACCTTCCATACTTTCATTCTTTCATTAAATATCCACAAATATTTTCATATACTTGGCAACACAATGTATATACATAAGTCACAGCTTCCCGGTTTCAAGTATGATGATAGAGAAAACCTTTATTATTAAAAATTTATTGACTTATAAGGTAGGAAGTTTATTGTAATTGTTGGGCCAACTTGCACTGTGAATGGTTTGAGGAGCAATGCCAAAACCCACAGCATACTGAATTTCATGTATTCTCTGTGAATAAATAACTTTTTTTACATGTACTACATAGTTCATTCTCTAAATCACTTTAAACCAGTTTGACTGAAATGTTCAATAAACTGTTGTGTCCTGAGCAAACCTTTCCAAATCTTGAGTCAAATATATGTTGTTTACAACAATGATGTTCATTATATTTAGGCACTAAGTTGAATGCAAGTCTCTGTGTGATATTGTTTTGGCACTCGTTTGCTTTTAGTTTGTTGGCTTAGATGAGTAAAAATGCAGAAAATGGAACAATTTTAAAAAGCTCTGGTATATGCAATCCAATATCCTTTCTATAATCACCCTTTAAATGCTTTGACTCCATCTTGATTGGTTGTGGCTGATTCAGGGTCAGAGACATTTAAGTAAGCAAAGTAGTTAAAGAGTGGGTTTTCAGAAAAACAGCAGCTGCCCACCCATGAATTACAAAAACAATTACATTTAATAAACACTGCAATCCAAACATGGCTTGAAGTACTCTAGTGTTTCATGAATGTTCCTGCCATTTGCTAGTCCATTATCACAGCTGCTCACCTTATGACCCTCTCAGGCAGACCTGGTTGCTAATAAGAAGTTCAGATCAGTCTCTGGTCCTGCCTCTGGAGAGAAAAAGCAGTAGGAGGGGATCTAATGACAAAATAGATAAAAAGCATTGGTTAAATACACAAATATGAATATGTAAAAATTTCTGTCTGGGACTGTGAAACTTGGAAGAATCAAAGAGGCAAACAACAGCCTCCTTTTTCTTCCTCTCCTCTTCTTATTCTTTCTTTGGAACATGCAGACAAACAAACACACACTCACACACACCATAAGCCACAGTTGTTCTTGGGGAGGAGGGGAATGTGAAAGCCTGAGAGTAAGGAAAATGCCATGACTGTCTAGAGTACTATGTGTGAGGAAAGAACAACAAACAAAAAATAAGAAATACCCACATCCATTTTCTTTTTTTACTTAGAGCAGAATATGTTCATATAGGTGTGAAAAGACCATGGGCATCATCCACAGTCCTATATGAAAAGGTGTTTCTGATGGAGAAGAGCCCTGGTGGCGCAGTGGTTAAATGCCTGTACTGCAGCCACTCACTTACAAACCATAAGGTTGCGAGTTCAATCCCAGCCAAAAGACTCAGGCTTGACTCAGCCTTGCATCCTTCTGATGTCACTAAAATGAGTACCCAGTTTGTTGGAGACAATTAGCTTACATGTTGTAAACCACTTAGGGAGTGCTCAATTAAGTGCAAGTGATACACAAATGTAGCTGTTATTGCTATTGCTATGGAGAGTGACTACAAAAGAAGTTTTAATGTGTATTTCTGTAATATTAGGGCTGATACAAGAGTTAGCAAGAAAAATGCAGACTACATCAAAACACAGAAATAAAAAAACAGTTATATGTATTTACAAACTATTCTTATTACCCAGCTTCTAATTCACTTGAAAGTAGTGCATTTCATGCAGTCAAAAAAACTTGAAGAAATAAAAAAAAAAAACTCATGTTGTTTCAATAATATTGTCACTCTTTTGTCATCTTGGCTCCTGCTCCTCTTTATTGCCATTTTCTCTCCTCTTCTTTCCTCCCTATGCCCTTGCCCTCATTTGTCTCCAAGTGCCACAGTGCCATTTAAGCCAAGTGTCTTTGGTGAGTGATGTGATTTGTTTCTAGTACTTCACATCAGAGCCAGCATTGCTGCATCATCAATGGAGGCAGATGGAGTGGAACTGAAGAGAAATAAGTCCTCATGGGATAGTCTTTATGTATTACCCTCCTTTTATACTTTTGTTGTTCTGTGGATTCATTCTGCCCTCTATTCTACTTCTGGATTCTTTTTTCAGCTAGGAGAATTAAATTTCTTCACTTTATTTCAGTCCTTTCCAGTGGTCTGAGTGTTGAATATGACTCTGTAGATCAGGGTTCGATTCCCAGCTTGGTCATGAACCCACTGGGTGGCCTTTGGCAAGTCGCATGCTCTCAGCCTCAGGGAAATCTTGCCAAGAAAACCCCATGACAGGTTGACCTTAGCATCGCCAGAAGACAGAAACAACTTGAAGGCACACACCATCACCACCACACCCATTGTGTTACTACTCAGCTGAAGCAGCAATGCACATGGGTCTGCAAAATCTGAACATGTATGCACTGATAAAATGTTGCCCCAAAAGCTGCCTTCATGTGATGAAAACTATGATCACATGAAGATTTTTTTGTGTGTTTAATGTTCCTGGTGCACATATGGGAAAGACACCACATACTAAAAGGAATCTTGATAAAAACTTTTGTTAAAATCACATTAAGCACATAGGGTGCATCTACACTGTAGAAATAATGCAGTTTGACACCATCTTAAGTGCTGTAACACCATCCTATGGAATCCAGGAATTTGCAGTTTTATAAAGTCATTAGCCTTCTCTGCCAAAGAGTGCTGGTGCCTCACAAAACTACAAATCCCAGGATTCTGAAGGATGGAGCCATAGCAGTTAAAGTTGTGTAAAACTGCATTATTTTTGCTGTGTAGATGCACCCTCAGACTGTAGTTTGCAATGTTTTATTGATGTGCACATCAACACTAGTAGTTATTAAATTTTAATACACTGTATGTCTTTATGGTGGTAGGCTGAATGAAGAATCTCTTCCTCTTAGGGAGGGCTTACTCCAGTGATTCTTTAAAAATGATGTCTAGCTATTAAAGGGAGGAGGACCTTTTCAGTAATGACATCCTAGCTATGGAACACATACCCCTCTAAGAATTTTGTCTACCTCTGTAAAGGTATTTCTGGTACCATGTAAAGAACCCCCTATTTCCTAGTGTTTTTCCATCTTAAACATTAATATTTTATTGATCTGTTATACTAATGGCATTTTCTTCTGTTAATTTTTATTCTGATTTTACTTTGTCTCTCCCCTCCATGTTTTTTTTAAAGTTATGATTTAAATTTGCTGTTTCATACCTGTCCAGAGAACTTGGCAGGTACATCAAAACTACAAATGAAACAGATAAAGCAAGTCACTTGACTCATCAATGGCACTAGAATCTGGCATTACAATCTAACATATCAGGTCCTTTCTAATTTCTTGTCCCTGTGTGAAATTGTTTGTCCATCCTTGGGCCTTGACCAGTCATTCCTAAATGTTCCAGCCTGTGATACCCACATAGTATATTAACTTTTTTTAAAAAAAACCAAAAACCTACAAATCCATTTAACATGGAACTTTCAAGCAAGATGCTTTGAAGATAATATTCCCCCACCCCTTTGCCTTTGAATTTTTTCTGGAGAATCACACAGGAAAATAATTTAGGTAGAAGTTATAAAGACATTTGAAGCAGGTCATTTGAAGGGTTTTCCCCCTTTTATAAAAGGAAGCATATTGCCAAAACAGAGAAATCACGGGTATATATTGGCTTTCAAATATGTGAACTTGAACTTACAAAAGGAACAGGGAGCAGGGAGCCATTCAGCTCTGTGGAAGATAAAAGAAATTTCAGCTTAGATGTAGGCGACCTCCCCTACCCCACTCTATCACATAAAATCCTATTTCAACATTGGATCTTGGGCTTAGCAGTATAAATTTGAGGTGACTGCCTTTGTGACTTTATGGCTTTTTCTCCAATCAAAACCACCCTTGCTTTTTCAGGATGTTCACAATGATATAGTGAGCCACTTCACAGAACTTGACTCCATGCAGTACTGTTTGAAGTTGTTCTCAGTGCTGGGAGCTGCTAATGTGAATTGGGTCTTTGTGTCAAAGTGGATAAATTGGTACAATGGCTATCAGTATGCTGTCTCTAGTATGCTTTCAATATATGTAGTATATATTATGCAGTCATGGGCCAGGGCCTCAAATTAACTGCATTGCAATAGCAGAACCTAGTCTTTTCTCATCATCATAGCAAGAAACAAGAATTTGGTCCAAGAATGGAAGGGAGCATGCCCTTCAATATCAATGGCACAGAAATAGAGTAAAGGAGTTTTATGAAGCAGGCTATTTTAGAACAGTGTTTTATTTTCAATTTAAAGACTGGCAGTGTTCATTTTGGAATCTTGTTGTCACTATATTACTGTAAAAGATTGATGAATACACATCTGCTGATCCCCCCCCCCCCCTGCCAACAACACCAAAATGCATTCCTTGTAATACTCAGACTTGTTATTGTATGTCAAAGCCAATTGAGCTTTGGGGTTTTTTTTGGTTGAGTAAAAAAATTAGAGTGTCAAGATCAGTGTAGGAATTGTATAGCCCTTCAGCTATGCAAGAACTAGCAGAACTAATGAAACTAGCACAAACAACACCTTGCCAAATAAAGGCACCATAGGTTGTGTGATGCCTTGTGAAAGGGTTTGACTGAGCAGAATTAAAGTTCCAAATAGCATGCAGATTTATTAGCCTAAATCCAATGGTTTGTACTACCTATTAGTAGACCCCTTGAATCAATGGAACTCATCTACCTGTTGACTTACCAGATCACTATTAAGTTAATGGGCCTTCTTGAGTTGGGACTAACAGATTTATATGCACCAGAGACAAGCATTGCTGCAAGTTTAAAGACCAGCCAGCAGTTCTCTGGAAGCCAAAGAAGAAATGGCTGATAAAACTGATGGAGTACTATCATTTAAAAGCTACATAGATTACAGCACTGGATTATGGGCAAGTAGGGCTGTCAGATTTTCAGACAAAAACATATACACAAGGGTTATGATGTGATAAGATCCTAGTGAAAATCCTTTATTTAATCATTAAAGTAGCAACTAAGATTTTTCTTGATTTTTCCAATGCTTTTAAATGCCATCTTATAGTCATACTCCACTGTTCCAGCTTCTACAGACTACAGTTATGTTGTTAAGTGAATGCATTTTTAAATCAATGGAATTAACACAAAACAATAAAAACTCAACCTGTCATTTCTGTTTAAAAAAATTATCTCACAAAACAAAAATGTTGTAATTTCTATTTTTGCCTTTCTACATAATAAATAAAACATCCTCAGATAATATAAATTAAGATGAAAATGAAAAGAGGCAGAGGTAAAACCTTCAGTCATACATGAGGAACCATACATGAGTGGAAAAAGGATGCACAACACCCTACAAGAAAAAAAGTTCATATAGGATGACTTTAGGCCCAAACCAGAAGGGCCAAAAGGACCATGCTGTGACCACTGCCAGTGCTGTTTGCATTGGGACTGCAGCGAGCATGCTTCATGTAAATGGCACGCCCCCAACATGGCCTGAAGCCATGTCATTTTGCCTATGTGTTTTGGGCCTCAACTTAATTTTCAGTTATCTCTCTTTCCTCATCACCGCCCCATGCCACAGTCCACTATTTCCATGAGGGTCCCAGATCATCAGTTTAAAATTGTTGAGTACTGGGGGAAAATGGGACAGTGAAAGTAGCCTCTTGGTACTCTCACCAACACAACCTTGGACATTATCCTAAATGGCATCTCTATCTTTAGAAAGGGAGTTCCATAATCAGGGTGATGCCACTTGTACCGTAGTCCCACCAATTCAACTTCTTGATAAGGATGCCCATAAGGTGACTTTCTATCCTTTCTTTTGGTGAAATTATGGGGTAGCACCAGTCTCGTGATGTTTCAGTGAAGGTATTTCCAAAATGCTTCAGATAGACAGATCAGAAGAAGTAAATAGCTGGTTGTGTGGCTAAGCAAAGAAGATGGAGATAACATATCAGTTTTAAGTCACAACTCAGTATTCTATATCTTGTTAAAATTATACTTTCTCATCAGATTTCACTTAGGGCAGGGATGGTCTCAAACTTATTCAAGTAAAGATGCATAATACCCCCAAATTAGACATGTTACTCTGGTTCTTGATAAGGGTGTACACCTAAAAGCAGTTCTTCCCATCTCTGCAAATAAAAGTACTATTAGGATGAAGTAAATATCAATTTGCTGTTCTTCCATGGCACAATACATTTTTTAAAAGTTGCTGCCTGAGCTAGACACCTTACTTCGCCTAATGGTGAGGATTGTCCTGTTTGTGGGTTGCTCTGAAACAATATTTAGCTGTGATTCTGAAAAGACAAAGCTATATTCTGGTGATGTGTTTCCATGGGAACCAACCTTAATTAGTCTCAATGGCTAGGCAATGCCTGTAATATATATAAATACCAGGGATGGAGAGAATGTTTGTGATTTTTTCATTCTCTTCTAGGAAAAAAAATGCTTTTCCCAACAGATAGGAAATTCCTCCAAAAGGATTAATAATTTATAAAGATTGTTGTGCATAACTATCCTGTTTTCTGTTCAGAAAATGGGTTTCTAGTACAGAAAACATTGTTTCTGTTTTTCTGCACAGAGAAACAGGGTTTTGTGTGTGTGACAGAGAGAGAGAAAGAGAGAGAGAGAGAGAGCATATGCCATGCGTTTTTCTTCTCAGAAAATTTCCTCTGCAAAACTTTGGGATGTTGCAATATGGGGAGAATACTGCAATATTGTCCTGGAGCAATAAGAAAACTACTGCAATTGTTCATTCCCACATGTTAAAAAAATAGTCAAGGATTTACATCTGTACAAAACACTGTAAGCTTCCAGAATCCCCTTTAAAAGGGGAACCATATTTGGCTAGGTGCTGTGTTTCAGAACATCTCATCACCTGGAGTAACTAGGAGAATGTAAATATTTTAGATGCTAGAGAAAAGTATGTAAAATACACAATGGACAATACAAATATTGCTCTTGGACATCTGGCAAACCCAAATTCTATACCTGGCTAGAACTGACCCAACTTAAAAAAAACAACCTACACATGCACACACACACTCACACAAATATTTAGTTGAGTTGTTCCCTTTTAATGGAAATTGATTTTTATAAAACCTGGAGGACAATCATTCACATATATATCCCATCTACAAATGCTGGCTGCAGGGAATAGAATCCAATATCTCAAAAACAGATGCATTTAATAAAATGTCCAATCCCCAAAGAAATACTTTATAGGCATATGTTGTATCATTTCTTCTTTTTGCCGCAAGCAAATGCATTCACCCATTAGAGACAAAGGAAGTTCAGTTTTATTCTATCCACTGAACGTAAACAATTCTCCCCTGCTTGTACACAGGAGACAATTATGTTCCACATGGCCATGTTTACTTTTTAAATTTTAATTTGCCACTTATCCTAGAGATAATAGGTTTGTATGTGTTCCAGATCTGTTTTGCAATAATAAAAGCAAATGAAAATGTTTACAGCAGGGCCCACAGATTAAGGACATTTCATTCAGATGATCATCACTTGTTCACCTAGGTAGCAATTCTAGGAGCTTATCACACTGCTAAAAAAACCAGTTTACCTCTCCCAAGATGAATTCTTGGGAGGCAACTTAATCCTATCACATGAGTTTTGCCACCAAATCCGCTGGCTGCATCCAGCCCAGCTGCATCCAGGGTCCCAGGAGCACTTAGCAAGCTGCTTTTCAAAGTCAGAAAACTCCCAACTTTGAAAAGTGGCTTTCTAAGTGCTCCTAGGACCCAGGATGAATCCAGGGTGTATTTGGCTGGTAGATTCAGCAGCAAAACTTGTGCAATAGAACCCAGCTGCCTCCCAAATTAGAATTCAACTCGGGAGAGGTAAGCCAGGGTTTATTTTTAGCAGTGTGATAAACTCCCTAGTCTTTTGATATAGAATGATTTTGTTACATACTAGAAAAAATATTTTCAGTAGATATCTACTGTAAAAATGAAAAGTGAAAAGAAAAGAAAAAAGAAAGCGCATTATTTTTACAAAGTTTTAAGGTATTTTTTTTAGATCAGCAAATATCTGTAAATTCTGCCATACATATATCAAAGGCAGAATTATATTAATCCAACCTAAATTAAACCTCTCATCACAGAGAACAGTCAATACAGTCATGAAAAATCTTATTCAGCTATCCTCCCTGCCCTTCACTGAGTTCATTTAGTTATACTTTTCCTTTCAATTTGTATATGTATTGTTTAAAAATTCTTTCTGGCTTCCAGTTCATATTTGTAACTGAAGATAAAGCTTTCACTCAAGGATACAGAGTATTTTATACACCAAAGAGCTGATCCTAATCCTTTTATGTTTTTCTCTATGTAACTCCTTTGTGTAAGCAGGATGATGGTGCAGTTTAATCCTTTTTGAAAAGTAATTTTTGACAACAAAGAACATTGTCACTGTTTGCAACAGTGGCAAATGCAGCAATTGTTAACTTTCTCAGCTGAAAAGTTTTCTCAAATGCTTTAAATCAATTTAGGCTAAAAAAAATTCAAAGGTTCTCCAATAAAAAAAAAATGGCATAATGTTTTCACAAATTACCCTGTATTGTTTGCGTGTACATGTGAATTGATTGACATGTTCAGAGAAATCCTGTATTTAAATCAATTAGTATGGAATTATCTGTACCACATGTGATTTTTTTTCAATCCAGATGTGGCTCAGTGTTGCAGAAGGTTTGAATAAATAATGGTCTGTGGATGGTGTTAGAGTGTTTGTGCATCCTGGAATGCACTGCACTCAAGCTGTGCACCTGGATGAACACCCAAAAAATCACACAGAGCTTGGTGCAGGCTGGAGAACTCCTTCTCTCACTCACAGAAGCTGCAAACACAACAGCACACTGAGTTCTTCACAAGGAGGCTTTTATTCTTCATTCCACTGTTTACAGAGCTTATCTTCACCAACAAAGGGCCTTTGCAGACTGCCAGAAATAGTGCACATTAAATTGAGGCACTGCCCTGGCTCAGTGCTAGGGAATCATGGGAACTGTAATTTATTGTGGCACCAGAGCTCTCTGATAGAGAAGGCTCAATGTCCCAGAAAAAAATACAATTCCCATGATTCCCTAGCACTGAGCCAGGGCAGTGCCTCAATTTAATGTGCACTATTTCTGGCAGTCTGCAAAGGCCCTAAGTCTCTAGCCACATACGCATCACTAACTACCCACACTGTACCCTGAGGCTCCTCCCCTTATATACATGTGCCATCCCTGGGCATTTAGTCCAGCCTCTTTCTGGTGTGTACCATCTATGCATGTCCCTCATGTGGCATGACTGTGCACTTTCAGCCACATGATGGCTTCATATCCTGCCATGTTTGCATCAGACCACAAGACTCAGCTAGGTCTAAATACTGACTCATCATGATGGTTATTGATCTTTGGTAACCCTGTTACCTTTGTCCCACATCTGGACATTTTCCTTAGGATCCCATATCCTAACAGATAGATAGTCCTGATCTATTCAACATCTGGATGAAAAGAGGCTCTGTATGAAATGGATGCAACAGGGGACAATACACTGCCAAAGAATTATAAGATGGAGACCCTATAGATGTGTGATTGTTGGGTAGAATTTAGTTTGCCTGTTCTAGGAGGGGTTGCACTTTCTCACAAGGTTTGGAGGTGCTCCTCAATTCATCATTATTGTTAGGTGTCAAAGGATCTAGCAAGGAGTTTCTTATCAACAGCTTTAGCTAAAATGCCAACTAAATGCTTTTCTGGACAGGGATAGCTGGGCTGCTGTAGTCAGAGATAGCAAGCATTTATATTACCATAATATGCTTGTCCTTAGTATGGAAACTACACCTCATGCAGAATACAGCAGCCAGAATGTGAGGGGGGGGGGGCATGACTGTCCATATAGTACATCACTGTTGATACAACTAGTCTATCAGCCACCAAGGCATCCATGTGCAAGATCTTATGGCTGGACTGTAAATTCTGAACTATTTGGGACTACATTACCTGACAGATTGGCTTTATCAGTATTGCCCCAAGCTACTCATTATCCTGAGGAGCCCTGGTGGTGCAGTGGTTCAATGCTGGTACTACAGCCACAACATTATAAGTTCAGTCCTAGAGGAGGGCCCCAAGGTCCATTCAGCCTTCCATCCTTTCAGAGGTCAGTAAAATGAGTGCCTAGATTGTTGGGGCAATTGACTCATACATTGTAAACTGCTTATGGAGTGCTAATTCACTGATAAACAGTATAGAAATGTACTTGCTTTATATATTTTAGATATTATGTGTTCTGTTTCTTCTAACAATATTTTTTCAATTGGACTAACCGTTGATATTATGTCTCTGCTTTTTTGATCTATAATAAATCTGTTTTTCAATTGGAGATATAAAAACCAGTCATTTTTTATTCCTTCTTTACCGAGCTCTTCCCTTGTTTTCATTCTCCATTCATACTTATCTTTTATTAATAATTCTCTGTAAGTTATCCATTTTTTTCCTAACATTTCATGATCTCTATGAAAAGCTTCATTGAGAGACAGATATAACGGTATTCCTTTATTAATTCTGATTTTATATTTATCCCAGATTTTCCATAGGGCATTTCTCACAAAATGATTATTGAATTCTTTATTAACTCTGCGCTTGTCGTAATACATGTAGGCATGAAATCCGTATATGTTGTTTATTCCTTCCAAGTACAATAATCTTCTATTTGTAAGTCTTAACCATTCTTTTATCCAGTCCAGGGCACATGCATGGAAATATAACCGTAGGTTTGGGAGACCGAGGCCTCCCCTATCCGGCACGTCTTGCAGAATTTTCATTTTGATTCTTGGTTTTTTTCCCACCCATATAAATTTAGTCAGTTCTTTCTGCCACTTCTTAAATGGTTCATCATTTAGAATGACTGGGATGGTTTGAAAAAGGAACAGCAGTTTGGGTAAAACATACATCTTTACCACCGATATTCTCCCCATAAATGTTAAATTAATTTTATTCCACATACTTAATTTCCCACATATTTTTTCCATACCACCTCATAATTGTTTTTTAATATCTCTGAATTTTTCACCGAAAAAATAACTCCCAGATATTTCACCAATTTTTCTACTTTTAGTTTTGATTTTTGACTAAATAGCTCTTTTTCTTTGAATAAAATTCTGCTGCAATGGGATACAGAAGACGAACAAATCCAGGAATGTATGGTGCTTTGGGCACAAGATTTGGGAAGACCGATTCCATTGGAAGAATGGGAGAAACTGTGGAAAACTGTGGAAAACAAAAGTGAAACATACATTGTGTTACAATCTTAGAGAGAACTTTTATAAGGTGTTTTACAGGTGGTATGTTACCCCTGTAAAATTAGCAAAGATTAAAAACATCCAAAATGATAAGTGTTGGAGATGCCAAAAACATAAAGGTACCTTCTTCCATATGTGGTGGTTGTGCCCAGCTGCAAAAAACGTTTGGAGAAACATACATGATAAAATTCAGAAAATACTTCAAATTAAGGTGGAAAAAGATCCTAAAGTCTTTCTGTTAGGAATACTGGAGGAAAAATTTGAAAAGAAATACGGGAAAAAAATTTTTACATGATAACGGCAGCAAGAATAACATTTGCGGCTTATTGGAAACAAAATAAAACCCCAGAAATAAATGAATGGTATTCGAGGTTATTAGAATACATTGAGATGGATAGATTAACTCAAATGTTAATAAACAAACCAATAGAGAAAATTAATAAAGAATGGCTAGAGGTATTTGATTGGATTCAACATGAAATGTACTCTTAGAGGGAAACATAGAGAAATAAAGGATATGATATGAATATTCATAAAATTATAATTGAAAGGTGTAAAAATTTCCAAAGTTTTTAAATGATTTAATTGAGGGCAAAGACCCAAACAAAAATAGGTTTATTATATGTACATATACAAATACAAATAGTGTGATGAGAGTGTGAAGGGATTTAATTGGGAGGGTCGGGGGATACATGTGAATGTATATTTGTTATTGTGTATTGTGTTTGTTATAGTTGTAGTTGTTTTTTGTCTTGTTTTTATGAAATAAAGTTTAAATTATTAAAAAAAATGTACTTGCTAATGCTATCAGAGGAGCCCTTGATGGTTGTACAGATTTCAGTCTGATGGTAACACAGAAGTAGACTTTCCATGTGGTACCACTTTTCTTTTGGAATACCACCCCTCACCAGTAATGGGGGGGGGGGGGTTGACCAATCATGGCATACTTTAGGTACCTGTAAAAAAACTAGTTTATGAATTGCAGTATGACTTGTATTGTATTGTATTTTTTTTATACCCCATCTTTCTCCCAAAGGTTGGACTTTTGATTTTAGATGTATTAGTTGAGATTTGTATGTTTGTAGTTTGACTTGTATTGTATCGTATTATTTTATTTATACCTCACCTTTCTTCCAAAGGTTGGACTTTAGATTTTAAATGTATTAGTTGAGATTTGTATGTTATATCATGATATCTTGCATTTTGAATGTCATTTTGGTTAATAA
Organism: Phrynosoma blainvillii; assembly: GCA_026167975.1. NCBI lineage: Eukaryota > Metazoa > Chordata > Lepidosauria > Squamata > Phrynosomatidae > Phrynosoma > Phrynosoma blainvillii. The sequence continues at coordinate 82,996,719 of JANUYF010000002.1, forward strand.
ACCTTTACTCTAGATTGCATTAATATATATTATTCAGGTAAATTATCAATTGATTAAATAAATACCATTGAGTGTTAAGACTGAATTTGAACTATATCAGGAATGAAATAAGGTGGTGGTAAATGGAGCTCCCCCTCCCAACACAAGCTGGTATGTTGGCCTGATATTAATATCTATTACAATAATTGATTTAATATTTTAAAAAAACCTTTTGTGGGTCTCCTGTCATGGCCCTAGACAGGAGGCCAACCACCATGGATCCAAAGTGAGCACCTCACATAGGCACCTGAAAGATCATGTCTGCACCTACAACAACTTGCAGATCAAAATGGCCAGGTTTAGGAGTTGCAAAGGAGGACGTTCACATCTAGAAGATTTATGAGTACCAACCAGGATGTGTCCGGCTGAAGATGAGATAACATTAACATCCCGTCGCCTCTCCTTGGAAATTGTTTACTTCAAAGAGTAGTAATCTGGAATCTTTGATTTATGGTAGCAACTCTTCGCCTCAGGCTAGGTTTAAGGGTACAAATGATCCCCAGAATCTCAGGCACATTGAGTCTGGTTAGATTTCATGATGACACTGTGCCACTGTGAACTTTGACTTGGGTCCCAGCTCTTCCCATTGTCCTTTCTGTTTCATTTTATTCATCATTGGACCAGCCTCCTTCAGATAATTATCACCATTAGAAAGCCTTCTGTTTCCTCTCCCAGCTAACTACTTTATTCCTGAGTTCTTGCGTGTATGAGTGAATGTTAGTGTGTCTTTGTAAGTTTGAATCCCCAAATAAATCACAGTTCATTGGAAAGCTTTGTCTCTATCAGTCTATTCCCTAGCCACCTCAGTAAACATAGGATAAAAGATCCCATTGGAGAGTTGGAGTTTAGTAATTCCCCAAATTCATGTCCTTCTTACATTTTTGGTGGAGAATTTGGCACGCAAATCCTCAAAGTGTAGACATTCCAATTTGGCTGGTTGGACTGTGTACACTCCAGATGTAGAGGTTAAAAAGGATTGAGACTGAATAGATGCAAAAGCCAGGAACTCCATGTGTGTGTTGTTCTGTGTGAGTGTCCTCAAGGGCTTGGCACTATCAGAGTTGGTTGAACTCGTTTCATCTCTTTGGTTGCACACTGATTCTGGCTGTGGAGATTGGGCCATCCAGTTGTGGACTTCCAGCTGTCTTTGAGCGTGGAGTCAGAGCAGTTTCCTGATGCCCTATTCTTATTTTCATCTATTGTGGTTGGGCTTCAGTGTTAGGACTCATCAGGTTCCTTTTCCCCTCCCACACCACATATTCAGAACCATTCAGAACTCAAACGTCAGCCAGCATTTAGTGTGAGTGGGCTTGGCCTTGATGAGCTCAGGCAGGTACAGTAGGGGAGATATTTTCTACTGTAGCTTAAAGTCCTAGCACAAGTTCAAGAGAGAGGGTGCACTCCACCTTAGGTATGCACAGGAAGGTACAGTAGGGAGATGTCTCTGAACTGTCACCATAAGTCCTTGTGCAAGGTGGTGGGAAAAGCCTTGGACGGGCACAGGCAGGTACAGCGGGAGAAAGATTTCTTATTGCAGCTTTAACTCCTTGCACAAGGCTGTAGGAAGGAAAACCCAAGGAAGGAAATTAACTGGGGATTCAAGCCCTTGGTGTCTGTTTAGGTTGGCAACTGGTTGCTCCAGTGGGGCACAGCATCAAGAGCTCCCTAGTGAAAGTTCTGGAGCCTGGTCTAGCTGAGGGACAAGCCCAGAAGGTCATTTTCTGCAGAGACGATTGAGTCCCCTCAGTGGGGACAAGGGGGTCCCTAAAAGCACTACAAAGGGGGGTTGCAGACTGCCAGAAATAGTGTGAATTCAGTCCACTTTTAGGGTTAGGGTTAGTGCTAGGGAATCATGGGAACTGTTATTTTTCTGAGACATTGAGCCTTCTCTGTCAGACAACTCTGATGCCACAATAAAATACAGTTCCCATGGTTCCCTAACCCTAACCCTAAAAGTGGACTGAATTCACACTATTTCTGGCAGTCTGCAACCCCCCAAAGAGAGCCAGAATGAAAAGAGAAGTAGGAAAAATGGACAAAGGAACAAAAGAAGAGATGTCACCAGGTGAAGCCAGGCTGTTTAAAGAGGAGCAGTCTAGAGACCAATTAGAGAAATGGATTTTAAAGAAGGGACCCAATCCCTGAAAAGCAGGAGACTTTCTTACTGAAGATCCTTTTGCAATGTTGCTAGAAGTATATAATGCAAAGACAACTAAATCTGGGTTAAAAAGAGTACCTCCAGCAGAAAAACACAGATGAGCATCACAGGGAATTTGAATGCTAGCCCATGAAACCATCCAAGAGTACTAAAAAATAAAATTGGATTCAGACACCCTAAAAGGACAAATAGAAAATCTAGTAACAGAAGTGAGGGGGAAAGGAGTAGAGAACTCAGTGGCAATCACAACACCCACAATGCCATCCAAAGGACAGAAAAAGCAGAAAAAGAGAATGCCTCTTTGCATAGTCGCATTCAGATTCTGGAAAGACCGTTAGACCAAGCAAAGCAAGCAGCAGACATCTTACTGTCCAAAACCACAAAGGAAGTAATACATGGCTCTTAGAGGAACTATAGCTTCTTCTTGTTTTAACTTAATTTTTGTTGATTTTAAAATACAGCAATAAATATCATACTAACATTTCTACAATTTTCCTTGTCTATTATACATAAAAAAAACTTAAAGTTTCCTTTTACTCTTTCCATTCTCCCTTGCGTGTCTTTCACTGGGTACCAGAAGAGAAAGGTTCTTGGGCTATCTCCTAATACATTCCAGATTATTCATATTCACATTAAATGCATCTGTTTGACATATGGCTCTGTCATAATCATTTTTGAAGTACTAACATTAAAATTAAGAATCTAAGTATTTCTAATCTCTCCAACTGATTCAGAAATATCCAATCTGAGCCTTGGATTACTACATTAGATATTTATAACACTAAGACACCATGCTTACTTATTTACAAGTAAAAAGTAATAATTTTTGTCCATTCTATTTTTGTCTCATAACTTCTGTTCCTTCATTATTCCTCTACATGCAGGTATTTAAATACCTCTCCATTTAGTTTCATATTGTTGTGCTGATTTACCTGCAATATGCATGGATAATCTATCCATTATTGCTAGCTCATGTAATTTTATTTTCCATTCTTGCATGGAAATCATCTTATGTGATTTCCCGAGTCTAGCGAAAATCATTCGAGCTGCTGTAATCATATAGAGAATTACACTTTTTTCTTCCTGTTTTAACCGGACTTCTATTACACCCATTATATTTAGTAAGAAGAGTTCTAGTTTCAGCGGGAGATATATATATATATATATATATATATATATATATATATATATATTGTAAAATTTTGCTCATTACCTTATGCATGTTTTTCAAGTATTTTTTAATTCTTCTACACTGCTACCATATGTGGTACATGGTTCCCATTTTTTTCTACATTTCCAGCAATTGTTGTTATTCTGGACTTTCATTTTTGCCAGTCTAGTGGGAGTCATGTACCATCAGTGGAAAATTTTGTGGAAGTTCTCCTTTAAAGCATTTTGTAAATTTTCTATTATTTTTTCCATGCATTTCCCCAACTCTGTAATGGTATTGGATTTCCAATGATTTGCATTCATTTTACCATATTGTCCTTTACTATTTCTTCCCCTAGTTCTATTTCTAATAAGAGTTTATAGGTTTCTTTATCCATTGTTTTGGTCACCTCCTTTCAGTATTTTGTCAAATACTTTTGCATCATTTTCTGTTCCACAGTCTATTCGATCTTTTTTGTACTCCTATGTTATCTGCATGTATTTTAACCCAGTTAATTTCTATCCCTTTTGGATGTAATTCTTCTCTTGTTTTAATTTTTAGTCCTTCTTTTGTTTTTTCAATAATTTTTCGTAAGTAATTCAATTCCCTTTTGTTAAACTCTCTTTTTTATGCCAAGCCTCTTGAATAGATGTCCATAGGGGGATTTTTAGAATAGATGTGCCTTTTATATCTTGTCCATACCCCGAGCATTGCCCTCCTTATACAATTCCTATTAAACTCTTTTTCTCACTTGCCTTTATTATAACATAATTGGGCATGCCATCCATTTTTCATATTGACTCCTTCTATTTCCAGTAGTTTTGAATTCCTTAATAAAATCCAATCTTTTAACCATTGTAATGTTGCAGCATTGTAATATAATTCCAAATCCAGTAGACCCAGACCTCCTTTATCCTGCTGATCTTTCATTACTGTGCTTTTGATCCTAGGATTTCTCCCCGGCCATATGAATTTTGCTGTATCTTGTTTCTATGTTCGGAAAGATTTTTTCGTCATCAGGTTGGGTATTTTCTGAAACAGATATAGCATTTTTGTTACAACATTCATCTATACTATAATGCAAAGACAACTAAATCCACATTAAAAAGAGTACCTCCAGCAGAAAAAACACAGATGAGCATCACAGGGAATTTGAATGTTAGCCCATGAAGCCATCCAAGAGTACTAAAAAATAAAATTGGATTCAGACACCCTAAAAGGACAAATAGAAAATCTAGTAACAGAAGTGAGGGGGAAAGGAGTAGAGAACTCAGTGGCAATCACAACACCCACAACGCCATCCAAAGGACAGAAAAAGCAGAAAAAGAGAATTTGCATAGTCGCATTCAGATTCTGGAAAGACCATTAGACCAAGCAAGGCAAGCAGCGGACATCTTACTGTCTAAAACCACAAAAGAAGTAATAAATGGCTCTTAGAGGAACTATAGCTTCTCATAGTTTCACATCCCATCAAGTCATGACCAGGAGAAAAATGATGATGCTTGAGGCTTTTTGGCTAGACACTACCCTACCTTTTGATTTAGAGCCAGTGGGTTTGGTCTCTAGTCCAAAGCACCAGTCAGATCCACCGCCAGGTAGAAGAGAAGTTGGGAAAGAACATGCAAGCTATGGATCACTGATTGGGTTGGGTTAGGAATCCCCAACAATGGCAAGTGGGTCAGTTGGTTCTGTACAGAAACTTTTCACAAAGCAGACATGAATTGTCTGCCAAGTGGAGGGGTCCTGTTAAAATCACTGGAAGAGTATCCTCTGAAGTCTATCAAGTATGCATCCACAACAAACATGGGGATAAGTTCAAATACTTTCACTCATCTCTGCTGAATGAGTGGAAAAGCAGTCCAGTTCCTGTAAAGCCTCTGACAAAGATCTGGCCAGATTTGCCTTTAATTGATATGTCTGAAATAGTTTTGTTTCCCCAAGGTGGGTGAATTAGATTTCAAATTTAGTCTGTGTTTCCCTACAGGGCTGAGAGATGGCTGGACACCTGTATAGTTGGCTGATCTGGACTATTGAATGCAGAATTATAAGCGCTATTTTGCCTACGTACCCAAAATAGTTTAACACCAGTTGGGAATACTACATTCAAGCTGAGTGCCACTGGGCACCCCGGCTGCCAAAAAGACCATTTCATCAAGGGTAATTATGTATGGCCCTGGAGGGCATAAATGGGTGGATGCAGATGCGGGACACCTTCCATTGAAGGCTGGAGTGTGGAACCGGAATCACTTTGACTTTAGACATGGCAAGGTCCCTCCTTCTTTTCAAACCACTGTTACATTAGATCAACAATGCCATCGCACGTGGACATGGAAAACTGGGCTGTTCATATGTGCTAATTTCACCCGAATGCCTGCAGACTGTGAAGTCACATGCAACAGAATGTGATGTGTGCATGTGTATCCCTGATATTTTAAAGGAACCACCTTTGTACTTGGGAGATGTAATAATCCACCGAGAGATCTCTACCTTTGCTTATTCCAAAGCACAACCCATTTTAACCACCCTTGTCCTCAATTTAACTTCTGTAAATGTGGCCAGAGCCATCCCCGCCTGTAGCCCATATTTAAAAGCCACTTGGGCACAGTGGGAACAAAGAGAGAAAAAGTGGCAAGCTATCATGGATCCTTTGTTTAGAACAAATAGAGATGCTGTAGACACAGCACTGGGAACCCTCGGAATTGGAGGTGAGATTTTAAATGCCATTGATACAGAAGTGATTTTGAATAAAATTGGTTTGATTGGGTTCAAAACACAAGAGTAAAGAGTTCCCATAGGTTCTGGTCTGATGAATATAGCTCAAGGAGTTGATTGAATTGGACAGGTTTTACCTCAATGGGTGGGAGTGGGAAAGGAAATCATGTTAAATATAGGACATTCTCTACAAGGTAGTGTATACAACCTGTCAATTGCTATACAATGTACTCAGATACAAAGGTCCCTCATCACATTTGCCTCACAGCTAATTCAAGCCACTTTAATGAAATTGGTACACACTGAAATTTTAAGTTTATTCCAGGAACGATACCCTGATTCTCTAGAAAATCCTGCTGATCTAATGAGAGTGACCAGAGCTCAATGGAAAGACATAATTTTAAAAATTGGTATTTACCATAAAAAATATGGGATTCTATACTGCTACATCCTGTATCCCACCTAGAGCTTCCTTTAGTCAAAAGCAACACTACAATTCTACAAGGAAGCATATTACATTGATCAAATGGAACTGATCTGTATGATTTAAATGGCTGTGCAAAAATACATCAATAGGTTCACTGTTATGATGCACTACAAGGCATTCCATTTCAGGATGTTAGTGAACAAACTAATTTCTGTGCACTACACTATTTTGGTCAAAATGTCTCACAACTGTTTTTGCTCAAGGACCCTGTGTGACACTCTCACCATTTTACTTTTGGAATACTCTTTAAAAGTAATTCAAATCTTAGGGAATCCATGTTTTTGCAGGATAAATTTAATAGTTTGCTTTGACAAAGAATTTTACCTGTATGAACAGGGATTATGCCAGGGACACACCTTACCAAATTGATCCCATTGCAATACAGGGTTTTCACTTGGAAGATGAGCTCCCCATATCCAAGTGGCTGAGATTGCCAACCAATTTGAGGGACATTGCCAGGAAAATTTAGAAGACAGAGGAAAAGATTAAGATGGTAGTAGATATGAAAGCCAGACAAATAATCAAAGTCACGCAAGAAATCAAGAGTGCCACGGAAGCAACATGGTGGAGAAAATTTGACTGGCGCGCCATGGCTAAGGCCCTTTTCCACACTCTGACTAACCCCATAATCATCATTGCTACTGTCATTGGGACCATGAGCACTGTAATTTGGATAAGGAAAAAGGTGGCAGCAGTTGATGCCATCCGCAGAGAAGCTTATCTTCTTTGCAGAAATCCTGTCTTACCACCTGGTACTAGCAAGGAGGGAGGGGACAATTGTTTTGTTTAACTGGTTTAGGAAGGTGGAGTTTTTTTGTTTTTGTTCTTTTCCTCCACCACAATTTGTTTTATTGAGAGAAAAAAGCCAATCTAGGACATAATATGATACACATAATATTTTTGTATTAGTGAAATACTAATATGCATCTGCACTCATTGAAATATTACAGCAGCTTATCAGCAAATAATGTACTACTCTCATATGAATGTGCTTTACTTTGCTGATGCTGACCCATCCTCCCAAAGGCTAGGATCAGTGCATGATATTACCACCTAGATTACCAACTGGGATATTTTCTGTCTATTTTTCCTGAGGACCCTATTACTTTCAACAATATTATGAGTTAGAGTGAGCAAATTTAGCTTTGCTCCTAGATGGATTCAACCAATTCTGGGCTCTAAGAATATGAAGTTAGTTTTTGTAAATAAGTCATAGTTTGATTGTTTTGGGGCAATTTAGGTTAGTTTTGGGGCTAATTTGCACATTTTCCCATTATTCTCTGTCTAACTAGGAAGCAGGGGCCAGCCAAAATGGACGCCGCCAAATTTCTTAAAGACACAGTGCCTCTATTCCTGATCCTTGTACTAACAGCAAATTTAATTCACAGATCCTGGATGAAAAAACCACAACATCTGTTTATTTACAGCCCTCTATAGTCCACTATCTTTCTTTGACTTTGTTTATTCCTTAGCTTTTCAAGAGCTGAGGGGGTGGGGAGAATTCTTTCCTTTCCTCCCTCCTCCCCAGGATATGTGCAGAGGTCTATGCCTATCTCTGCTTTCCTCTCCTTGTCTATGTGTGTGTGTGTGCGTGCGTGCATGCGTGCATGTGTGCGCTAACAAATGTGCTTAAACTGAGGTGCCTTTGTCCTGTGAGGAGGAGTGAATGTGCCCTCACCTCCATTTTAGATGTCCTCCATTGATGTTTGGTGAAGCTGTTTCTGTGATACCAGGCCATGCCCCAGACATCCTCCATAACAATACAGATGCCTTCCTAATCCTTCATCTCGCTACCGATGCCTCTTCAAGACCTGAGATACACTGGGCTAAACCTCAGCTGCAATTCTGGAGATGTCCTCCAAAGTGCTCTCTGCTTGGTTCCTGACGTTTCATGATCCCCACTGCCCTGCTACTCTGTTCCTGCATAGAGCTTGCTTGCTAGCTGCTCTTCTGCCCTGCTGGGATCCCAGTCTACTTCATACCTGCAATCTACCTAAGTTCCAGGAGTCCCAGTTTACTCAACCTTCAGAGACTCTGGTAAATCTTTGTTCACGAAAGGCCCTGGTCTACTCAAGCATTTCCAGGTGTCCTGGTCTACTTTCATCTCCAGCTTCAACACGTTAATTCATGGACACTGCTCATGCTTCCTGGGCTGCATGAGCATAGATTGTCAAGTCCTCCACCATCCTACATAGGGATAGTGACTTCATTTCAGCTCCTGAGGCATCTCTTCAATGCCTCCACTTATCCACTAATGCACTGAGGCACTATTCAAAAATTTTGGTCCATCTGTTCCAGACTCAAGTCCAAACTTTTCCTCAAACTTTCACCAAATCCATCCAAATTTGCTGGACATATTGATACACACTTTCTACACGATAACACAATCTACCACAAGATTTTGGACATTGGTTCCTCCTCTTCATGGCCATTGATGCCACAGTGTTGTTGAACTTTTATCATCCTAATAATTTAAAATAGATTTGAATGTGCACATGCTCAAAGACTTCAATATATCTTTTGATGTTGCTTTATTGCTGGACATTGGTTCATAGATTTTCTAGTAAACAGTGGACATTTCTACCTCATGATTATATCTACTCATTTCTTCATTAATTGTTATTTGATTTACCCATTATTGCTTTGAGTTACTTATGGACATTGGTCCATTGAATGCATTATGTTTTATTGTTTTATGTTTTGATATTTACACGTTTACTTTAGATATGACCTTTTTGATGATACACATTATCATTGCTTACTGTTTTTGATATTCATTGCATACATTGGTTATTAGTTATTAGCATTGCTTTTGAACTGCTTTAATTAGGATTGATATGCAAGTGTAAATGGGTTCCAGGAGTGAAAGCCATCCCCAGGACCTGAAGGCTTTTCTAAAGAATAATTTCCCTGAGTTTAGCTCCCCAAATTGACACCTCCTAAATTTTCATGGTGAGGATAATTTGGTAATGTGGAAATGATCACGTGTCCAATTTGCATTTGAACAGGTAGATAATTTCCAAGGAGGAAGGGAATGTTACAATAATTGATTTAGGGCCTAAGCAGACTGCCAGAAATAGTGCACATTAAATTGAGGCACTGCCCTGGCTCAGTGCTAGGGAATCATGGGAACTGTAATTTATTGTGGCACCAGAGCTCTCTCACAGAGAAGGCTCAATGTCCCAGAAAAAAATACAATTCCCATGATTCCCTAGCACTGAGCCAGGGCAGTGCCTCAATTTAATGTGCACTATTTCTGGCAGTCTGCTTAGGCCTTTAATTAAAAAAACAAAACAACCCTTTGTGGGTCTCCTGCCATGGCCCTAGACTGGAAAAGCCCAACCACCATGGATCCAAAGTGAGCACCTCACATAGGCATCTCAAAGGTCATGTCTGCACCTACAACAATTTGCAAATCAAAAGGCCCAGGTTTAGGAGCTGCAAAGCAGGACATTCACACCTAGAAGATTTAAGAGTATCAGCCAGGATGTGTCCGGCTGAAGATGAGATAACATTAACATCCCATCTCCTCTCCTTGGAAATTGTTTACTTCACAGAGTAGTAATCCTGAATCCTTTGATATATAATAGCAACTCTTTGCCTCAAGCTAGGTTTAAAGGTATAACAGATCCCCAGAATCTCAGGCACATTGGGTCTGGTCAGATTTCATGGTGAAACTGTGCCACTGTGAACTCTGACTTGGGTCCCGGCTCTTCCTGTTGTCCTTTCCCTTTCATAACGGTTGAGTCTATCCATTTTCATTCATCATTGGCGCAGCCTCCTTCAGGTAATTATCATCTTTAGAAAGCCTTGTGTTTCCTTTTCAAGCTAACTACTTTAGTCTTGAGTTCTTGTGTGCATGATTGTATGTTAGAGTGTCTTTGTACATTTGAATCCCCTAATAAATCACAGTTCATTGGAAAGCTTTGTCTCTATCAGTCTATTCCCTAGCCACATCCGTAAACATAAGATAAAAGATCCCATTGGAGACATGGACATTAGTAATTCCCCAGGTTCAAGTCCTTCTTACATATCCTAGTGACCCTAGTAGCTGCACTTTGTATAGCTGCTTTTTTTCTTGACTGTGAGTAAGCTGCATGTCCTTACATCAGAGAAGGTGTTATATATGAAATGTATTAGCACAATCCATCTGAATTAGTGGCAAAGGCAAAGCTTTGTGGCTGAAAAATATCCTTAAATGAATTAGAATGCATTTTTAAAAATAAAAATTGGAAGAATCTAGGTGATTTCATTCATGTTTGTTTGTTTACTTGCTTGCTTGCTTAGTTTGGACTTGATGAACTGATTATGTTTATGGTGCACTCTTTGGGAACCTCAGTAAGCCTACCTTCTTGGTGCAATTGTAATCTATGTTAAAACCAGAAGTTAGGACTGGATCATAAATGAATGGAAATTTGAAGAATGGAACAAATTCATAGCTTGAAAAGGCACATAGTACTTTGTAGAGTACCAGCATAATTCTTGCCATGTTGTGAGCCAAAGCTATGCTATACACTGACAGGCAATTCCTGTGTGTCCAATAAGCATTGATTGGTGATTATATGTGGAAGAACAACTAGACAACATCTATTCAAATTTGCTATTGGAAACATCCCTAAAAATATTATAACTATATTATTATTATCTTTGGGCCTTTGCAGACTGCTAGAAATAGTGCAAATTGAGACCACTTTAACTGCCCTGGCTCAGTGCTAGGGAATCATGGGAATTGTATTTTTTTCCTGAGACATTGAGCCTTCTCTGTCAGAGAGATCTGGTGCCACAATAAATTACAGTTCCCATGATTCCCTAGCACTGAGTCAGGGCAGTTAAAGTGGACTCAATTTGCACTATTTCTGGCAGTCTGCAAAGGCCCTTTGTTTGTTTGTTTTACAGGGGCTCAGAGCAGCTTACCAGATTAAAAACAGTACAGTTAAAAACATAGAAAAGTGTTACATTAAAACAGAATTAAAATATTACAATATTAAAACAGATTGCATATAAAATAATAAAATATAGTTTAAAAGATAAAAGTGTTTAAAATACTTTAAAAGAGTACAAAACAGCCCGTTCTTTAAAAACATTCTGTTTTAAAGAACAAAGGGAGCCATTCTACTCTCCCTGGGAAGGGAGCTCCAGAATCTAGGGGCAGTTGTGTCCCCACCAACCATGCTCATGATGGTGGTGGGATGGAGAGAAGGGCCTCTCCTGAGGATCTCAGAGCCCGGGTTGGCTCATACAAGAAGATACAGTCTGCCGAGTAGCCTGGACCTGAGCCATATAGAGCTTTAAAGGTCATAACCAGCATTTTGAATTGTGCCCAGAAACAAACTGGTAGCCAGTGGATCTGTTTCATCAGGGGCAGTGTGTGGTCTCTGTAACTTGCCTCAGTCAACAGCCTGGCTGCAGCTCTTTGGACCAGCTGAAGTTTTCAAACACTCTTCAAAAAAAGTCCCAAGTTGAGCACATTACAATAGTCAAAACAGGATGTAACCAAGGCATATACCATTGTGGCCATATCCAACATTTCAAGGAATGAGTACAGTTGGTGCACAATCTTTAAATATGCAAAAGCACTCCAGGGCCCAAAACAAACGGGCCAAAAGATCCACCATCAGGCCAAGTTGAGGGCATGGCATTTAGACAATGCACACCTCCAAACCATACAGAAGCTACACTAAGGGTCACAAAAAGGTCCTTTTTTCAGCCAGACAGTGGTCATTGGCCAAGCACATGCACATTACATGACCCTGGTGTGAATGATACCAGAGTGGACGCAGTCCACTTTATCAGCCCATCTACTTGAGGCCCTGGTCACTGCAGAGACCTGGGCCTCCAGGTTCAAAGCTAAGTCTTGGAGTACCCCCAAGACTGCAAACCTGCATCTTCAGGGGAATGTAACCCCGTCTAACACAGGCTGAATCCCTATTCCCTCATCTGCCTTCCAACTGACCAAGAGCACCTCTCTCTTGTCTGGATTAGGCTTCAATTTGTTTTCCCTTATCTAGTCCATTACTAATGACAGATACTGGTTTAGGACCGGGACAGCCACCTGGATTGAGATGGAAAGGAGTAATAGAGTTGAGTGCCATCTGCATACTGATGGCACCACACCCCAAAACTCCAGACAACCTATCCCAGTGGTTTCATTTATATGTTGAATAGCAGAGGGGACAAAATAGAACCCTGAGGGACCCCACAGGACAATGGCCAGGGGGTCGAGCAGGAGCCCCCTAGCACCACCTTCTGGGTTCACCCCTCCAGAAAGAATGGAGCCACTGTAAAACAGTATCTTCAAGTTTCATTCCAGAGAGGTGGCCTAGAATGATACCATGGTTGATGATATCAAACGTTTCTGAGAGATCCAGTAAAACTAACAGGGACACACTCCCCCTGTCCAATTCTCTGTGTCAGTCATCCACCAAGGTGGCCAAGACTGTCTCTGTTCCATAGCCAGGCCTGAAACCAGATTGAAATGGATCTAGATAATCTATTTCATTCAGAAACCTCTGGGGTTGGGAAACCACCACACTTTCCACTACCTTGCCCAAAAATGGTAGACTGGGCATTGGCTGATAATTATTCATTATAGTGGGATTCATTGATAATTTTTTCAGCAAAGGTCTCACAACTGCCTCTTTTAGGCATGTTGGAACTCTGCCTTGTTGTAGGGAGGCATTAACTACTTACCTAAAATAGAGCCACTCATTATTTTAGCAAACTCATAGGCTGTATTTTTTTCTTCAAAATACAGCAACCACACAATGCTACATGGTTAATCAGCTGAATGATAATCTTTATAACAAATTCATGCTCACTGGCATCACCTGGGATCCATCATAAATTTCATATGTTTTTGGAGATATTGATGAGATGAATTCAGATTTGACCATTAAGTAGAGCAATATTTACATTTGAATTAGGAGGTTGGAAAACTATTAATTTTGTCTTACATATTGTTAATTTTCATCTTGTATCAATGTTTTTAGAATTAGAAACAGAAGCGAGGCTATAACAGGTATAGGATTATCTCAGAAACATCCATAAATAATTGGTATAGGAAGTATAATGTAAGACAGAAAAATCAGAAACAGCAGCTCTATTCAATTGATTCAGGAACCAGACATAACTAATAGCTGCAATACAATGCTTATGTCCCCCAAACCAAAAGATGTTATAAATCCTTGAGATGAATAACTCACTTGCTTTGAGAAGGAGCAAAAGTATTTTACAGATGTTAATGTAGCCTAGTCTCTGAAACATCCTCTGAGGGACTCCATTACCTCCCATGGTTACTTGTTCTGCTATTAACTTATCATAAGAATAGTCAGGCAGTAGAACAAATTACAAAGGGAAACCCATCAATCAGGGGTAGCTGTGATTAAAATCAAGCCTATATAATTCACTGTTTTCAATGGTGTGCCATAACTTTCTTATTTATAGTCCAACAGAGTCCAGTATTGACTCTGTAAACACAGACATGCATACAACTTGATAAGGAAGCAAGTTTGGGGAGAGAGTTAAAATGTTAACTCTTGTTTTCTAAACAGCAAACAATGAGTAAATCTTAGAACATCCAAAGAGGAGAACAGCTCAGTAAACCTGGCATCTTTCTTACTGGCGGAACATCATTTCATATGAGGTACATTGAAAGGTCTGCTCCAGGTAGTAGTTTCTGATGCAATTCATTATCTATGTTTAGTCTCCCCTCTCAGAATGCAATGTTGCTCATTATGGTGTTGAAGGGCTTCAGACAAATGGTTCTCTGTTCACATTTATGGATTTATAAGACATTGCCCAGACATTTTTGACTCAATAACAGAGATATAAATCTTCACTCTAAAACAATACAAGAGGTTCTGTGAAATATCCAAATGCTTTGTGTACTTTAGGACTTCACTGGGAGAAATTCTTTTCTGAAAAAAATATTTTTTTTCTGCAAAAAAAAAAAAAAGGTTTTTGCACCAAAAACATGTTTTTTATTCACATTGGCCATACGTTGGGTCTTTGTATCAGTGCAAATTGTGATTTTATTTAATTTTACTTTTGGGGGGCAGAAATTAATCCCCCCCCCCATGAAGTCTGAAAGTGCCAAGAGTCCTGTGGCTGATATATATATATATATATATATATATATATATATATATATATATTGTCATCAAGGTGTCTTGGGTATTGAGAAAACTTTTTTCACCAAGGCTAAAAATATTAACAATTATTCTTTACATCCTTACTCAAGAACCTTTTCCCTTTTGTTTCAGAACCTACAGCTTGCATACCTGCTAAATATAACACTCAAATGCTGCAACTGAGCAAAATTATCAGCCAATGTACCTTTGTCTTTGATTAGGTTAGACTAAGTTTTTCTCATGAGTGAAATAACCTGCAAATGTCTTCCTAATTATAATGTAACCTTCAGGCCAAATAATGTATGAAGGTATCAGAATCAGCATGCCCGCCAGTCTTCTTTCAGACATAAAAACAGCTCCCAGACATTAAGTCAAAAAGGACAGCTTTATTGCAGAAAAGAAAACAGCGCAGACAGGTCTTGACTTCTTTGACGAATCTAAAGGCACAGTACATTAACACACTTTTATAGAATAGAACTATGGGGGGAAGCAGACGGAGGCACCGGAGACGCTGCCAGACGGAGCGCCGCGGGAACGCAGCCTCCACACCCTGGCGCTCCTGCAGTGTCCCTGGAAGGAGCGCTAAATCAGCGCTCCTTCCACAAGACAGGGAAAGTGCGCCCTAAAAGCATAGGGTGCACTTTCCCTGCCTTTTCCGCCGCAGCGCATCCGGTCGTTGCGGCGGGAGGTTGCCCCAGAAGCGCCGGCCGTGTGGAGGGCCGGCAGCTCCCAGGGCGACCTCAGGAAGAGGAAGGAGCGCCGCGCGTGCGGTTGCTCCTCCTCTTCCGGGTCTCGCAGACGACTCAATTAGTCGTCTGCCGATGCCCAAAGTCTCTTCCCATCATCAAGTGGCAAACTGTGATTGGGCCAAGTTTCCCGCACCTTGGCTCTTCACATGATGTAATGTCCTACTGTCCGGAAAATCCAACAAAGAGCCAGGTGCATGTGAATCTACAGTTTCCCATCGGCTTTAGACCAAACAATTGTGAATCCCACATCTGCTCTTTGATGGTGCTTTTGTTTATGAACTATGAAGCCTAAGACTAGGAATCCATGGCTATCAAAGGGCCTTTGCAGACTGCCAGAAATAGTGCACATTAAATTGAGGCACTGCCCTGGCTCAGTGCTAGGGAGTCATGGGAATTGTATTTTTTTCTGGGACATTGAGCCTTCTCTGTCAGAGAGCTCTGGTGCCACAATAAATTACACTTCCCATGATTCCCTAGCACTGAGCCAGGGCAGTGCCTCAATTTAATGTGCACTATTTCTGGCAGTCTGCAAAGGCCCAAAGTCGGCACAGATATGAGACTATAACTTAGGCACAATTTTCCATTACTCATTTAATATCAAACCAATCCATTTATGTTTCAGGCACTATACAATTAAACATTTAACCAATTAACCATGAAGGTTTGAATCCAAGCTTCTGCAGCACCCAAGGCCGGCAACTCCCCCACATTCCAGCTCTCAAAGCTTTCAACTTTTCAACCAGCACACTTTCAGCTTTATAGTCATTAACCCCTTCAGCATATTTTATAAACCATCTCCTTTAACAATTTTATCAATTCCATTCTGGCAGGAAAGCATTAACTTAATGCGTTCCTGACAGTCTGACCCCATGAAGCCCATCTTTACCCCAGTCTTTAGGATGAATCTAACAAAACAATAGCAACAATCAAATATCCATTCATCAAAACAAAGCAATAACAAAAACCAATGGCAATATCTAAACTCAAACAGTAAGCTAAATTTCCTTAAAGGTTATCTATATAAACCCTATTTAAACTTTTATATAAAAACCAACACAACATAACAGTGAAGTAACAACACCTTATAAATTTAAAATTAAAATTTGCAATATAACTTGTCCAAAAGTCTACCTCTATAAAATAACCAAAACAAGCAAACAATATCATATTAGTAATTAGATAATTAACCAAACAGAGTTATCAAAATAGATTATCATCAAACAATATTAAGTAAATAGCAACATTAAAGCCTCTAAAATTTTAAACTTATTTAACCAGCCTATTTAAATTTTCTAACATAACAATAATATGCAAAACTAAATGTGTTTAATAACGGTTTCATAAGCACAAGAAAAACAGTCTTATTGGCGCTTTTAATTACCAGTCCAGTAACTGGCTTCTGTGTTTAACCACCATTTTTTGGGAATCCTTTAACAAATCTATGTCTTTTATCAGTTAGGATCCCAGACCTCATTGCTCCCACTTTTCAAAGAACTGTGCAGGCACACTATTTCAATTTTGTTAATCACTGCAGCAACCTTTTTAACTGGCCTCATGTTATTAAGTTTAGGTTTTGGCAGTCCATTCTTCACAAACAACAATTCTATAAGACTGAAGCAGGTAGTAAACCCCTCAAAATCTTTCCCACCCCCTGAGTGACTTTTGGATGACCCCTCGCTGGGAAAGAGTGTTATCAATTTCTCCTCCTCACTCTGGCTAGACATCTCTCTGAAGGCTTCTTCCCCTGTGATGAGCTTTTGGTTATTCCAACTCTGAGTGGAGGCCTGGAAAGCAGGGGTGGTGGAGGCACTCAGATCATCGGGTGAACAAACTGTTATCTTTTCCACCTCAGCAGCTTGGTCCTCTGAGCCAAGGAGGACGGCTGGACATTGAAGCTTTGGTGGGAACTCTGGTGATTCCGAACTGAGGAATTTGGGCACAGGCACCCCAGGGGTTTGGACTATTCTGGGTTTCTCTCTGCCAGAGCAGGCTGCAGGGCAACTTTCCTTTCACTGAGAGTCTTGCTGGGCACTGAGCACAACCCTTTGTGGCTGAGGCTCTCAGTGAATCACCTTGTGGAATTTGGAATTATCTTGGGGAACTACATTCTCCTGCCCCTGTGACAGACTCTGTGGTGACAGTTCTCTTGATTTACGGTTCAACTGTACACCCTTGTCCTCCACCTGGAGGATTTTCATAGGGAGTTTGGCAACCATAGAATCAGCCTCTAACTCCGGATCAGCCCCTTCTGGATCAAGCCTCTCCTGGTAAGTAGAGTCTTTTAAGGCTATTTGGCTGTTCTGGTTTCTGTGAGTTTCCAGTTTAACTTCACCCTCCAGTTCTCTATGTGGGCCCCTGGGCCCCATGGGGTCTGGGTCAAGTTCTTGGTCTAGCCAGCCATCTAATTCTGTGAGAGTTGCCATCGCCTGGGACTTTAGGTGATCATGTTCATTTGTTAAGCCCCTCTGGTGTGTTATCATATTTCAGCCTCTGAATACTTTTGTTTTCACCTCCCTCTCAGATTCAGTCCATGTCAAACTTTTGGGGGCCCCATCTGTCTGATATGGGCCTGGTGGTCCCTCACCATTCGGGCTCTCATTCTGAATTTCACTGGTTCCACTGTGATTGGGACTCTTAGCTTTGGGGTTGTCATTGGGCCCCTCTAAGTGGTTTACCACCATCTGGTCTTGGCACCTTTTGGGATTTCTAGTTTCTTGTTCCTCCTGCATCAAAAGGGTTTCTTTCTGCAGCATTTTGGCTCCTAAATTCCCCAGCTCAGGGAGAATGTTGGTTTTCGGTGTCTCTGGGAGGTTTCTTCCCTTGACTGGTATAGCTGAACCATGTCTCCCACTCAACTGCTGTTCTACTGCTCCCCACAACTTCAAAAATTTAGAGTCCAACTCGGAGGCCTCTGGGCACAGTCAGTTTTGAGAGGTTGGGGCAGTCAGGCTGGAGAGCCACGGTGTTTTACAGAGTTTCACCTGGCTCCCTACCACTGATCTTTGTCGGAGGGCCCCTTGAGGTCCCAACTCTTTCCTGGGCTCTTCTGATCAGGCTGCCTTCCTGAAGTCTCTGTGCTAGTGGTTTTCCCCATTTGCTCCCCACTCTCCTCTTCAAAGCCTGAGCACTGCCCGGTTGGAGGTATAGTGGCAGGCTGCCCTGGGAGCCCTTGGGTTTGGCTTGTTTTTTCCTCTCTCCTCCCCACTGGGCTTGGATCTTTGTCAGGGGGCACTTTGATGTCTTGGACCCCATCTGGGCTTTCTTGATGAGGCTGTCGCCTTAAAGTTCCTGGGCCCGGGGTTCTCCCTGTTTGGAAACAATTCTGCCTTTAGTGCTCAGTTGTATGTCGTTGCTCTTCTGTATCTTTTCCAGTTCTTTCATACCTGCTCTTCCCATTCCCAGTCTTCTTATTTCCTGACTGTAGTCTCCATTCTGGTCAATGTTTGATCCTAAATATGGGAATTCTTTAACTATTTCAATTTCCTCATTGTCTAGATTGAATTTGTGTATTTCTTCTGTGGTTATTATTATTATTATTATTATTATTATTATGTTCAGCATCAGACCTGCCTTTGCACTTCCATCTTTGACTTTTCTTATTAACTGTTCCAATTCCTGAAGATCTGCTAATATTATGGTGTCATTCACATATCTTAGGTTGTTAATGTTGCTTCCTCCTATCTTAACTCCTCCTTTTTCTAATTCAAATTCTGCTTTTCTTATGATGTTTTCAGCATATAAGTTAAATAAGTAGAGTGAGAGGATGCAGCCTTGCCTGATACCTTTGCCTATTGGGAATCACTCTGTTTCCCCAAATTCTGTTGCACCGGCACAAAGAAGTCTGAATGCCGTTTTTTGGATAACAAAATGGCCACAACTTTATTCATCTGTACAGGGTCTGAAACAATAACTTTACATCCAAAATTCTTCACTTGATTATAACTTCCTTCTTGACACATGTGTATGTGCGCATGCCATAACACCTGATGCAATCTTCATCATAATCAAGTCAAGCTATCAGGGATAAGTCATGCCTCCCACAAAGCATATGTCAAGAAGGTTCTCACACAAGTTGCTAAACATATAAACAAATCATCCCCCCATCCAAATTTTGACGTCATCTCTAAGATGATGTAAGAGAATTTTAAGCTGTTGATGTAAACCCTTCATCCCTCTTAACTAACCAAATATTGTACATTCAGATATCCAATTATCCCCTGGGGAGGGTCCCTGCCCACCACAGGAGGGGTCCAGCCTAGCTTGGCATCCCCCCCCCCCCAGAAGGACCCGTTTAATATGAGAGACAATGGAATCCAAATATACATCACAGCCTACCGGGGAGAGACGAACCCCGTCACCCCTGTACAGATGTGGCAAATCAACTCTGGTCTGATCATGCATTACACAGGAGGCCCCCAAATCTTCGAACCCCCTCAAAACACTTCTATTCACCCAGTGACAAGCCACGTTAATAGCAGAGTCTTTTCTTGCACCAGGCCAAGTTTGTTGCAGCAAGAGCTTGGTCCATAAAAGAACAATCCCTGGTAACTGTCGTCATACTTCCTGTAGGTCCACCATGATCCTTTTGAATAGCTGCAATCCGGTAATCTTAACCAAGTCATTCTCACCTAGGTGAATGAGTAGTATCAAGGGAGGTGGGAAGGTAGCAGCCAACTCGATGATACATGGAAGAAGGGCCCCCCCATAGCATGCCTCTCTGCCCAAACCAGTGAATGTGCCCAATTCACTCCAGACCCAAGGTTTGATCTCGGCCCGATTGTATAACGTGCCGTTTGCCCCAAAAGACCAAGGTGTGGCTGATAATCCATATGTCATCCTGTTCTTGACCTGCTTAATAGAAAACACACATTATAACATGAATGCAAGATCGCAACAGCCCCCTGTACTAGAAATCAACATCTAACCATACTAAGGGCAAATGTAAGATTTAAATGCTCCAGAGCACCATTGTCCAATACGACGGATCGCAGCATCACTTAGGCCGTGAGCTGCTGCAGCCATCACAGCTCCGATCCAAAAAGAATAAGAAGAGAATTGAGCTGCTGGTAAACCCTCATGCTTCAGAGCCTCCCGCAACACCACTAGAAATTGAAACTGTGTCAACAGAAGGCCCGAGACATGCAAAAACAAATAACCAGGGGATGCTGGGCACGATCTGAGGTAATCTGACAAGGCCAAACTTGGGCAAATCTGGCCCTTGGGAGCCCTGGAAAAGACTATGGTTTGACCCTTAGCCAACTGATCCATCTTTGAACACCTAAAACACAAATGTAAGCCCTGCTCCAAAACCTGAACATCAGATAACAATAGTGCCCTCCCTGATGTATCAGAGCGAGAGCTAGGGACAAGCTCACTAATTCTGGTAGCAGCAAAAAAGGCCAATGAAAAAGCAGCCCGAAACAAGGTAACCTCCTCAGGCGAGGAGCACACCACTTGGAAGGAATGCCAAATCTGTATAAGGATTGCATCCGTCACTGGCATGTGGGTATTGCATGCCACAGGGAGCTCCCTAGACCATCCCTCCAAAGCCCTCCAAACCCTAAAATCTACAGTAGGATCTGTAAACCCTCCCCCTGCCTGGGGGGGGGGGGTAAAAAGCCAGCACTGCCCACCTCCCCCAATGGTAACCGGAGACAACCCGGACTGTCTGAGATGCACTGCAAAGCAGAGTATAACCTCCATCCCCAAGGGCCAAACCTCAATTTCCCCCACAGCCACCAAAAACAGTCTAAAAGCTCACATTGCAAGCTGGAAGGGGCAATAGAGTGCAAAATAGCCCTCTCGATCTCTATCCTCCAAGGCTCCACAGATGGGCTGGCACTGTCAAAGGCTGCGCTGCTGCTTCCGGAGCCAGCTGTCAAAACCTGTGAAACTGAAAACGTGAAAGGGCATCTGCCAGGGGATTGAAGAGGCCAGGCACGTGGCGCACCTAGAACAAGACATTATATTTTAAACACTGTAATACCATAGATCTGACCAACGCCATCACCCTTGGAGACTTAGAGCTCTGTGAATTGATGACATGAACTACTGCTTGGTTGTCACACCAAAACCAAACAGTTTTCTGCCCAAATTGCATTAGCCAAAGATGAACTGCAACCACAATAGGAAACAGTTCGAGAAATGTAAGATCTCTTGTCAAGCCATTACTCCCCCAAGCCTGAGGCCAACTCCCTGCTGCCCACTGCCCCTTCCAGTATACACGAAAACCATGGGCTCCAGATGCATCAAAATGAACCTGAAAATCTGCCTTTAGGAGTATTTCGCTCCTCCAGAATGAAACACTATTGAATTCATCAAGAAATGAATCCCAAATCTTCAAGTCCTCACACATCCCACTATTAATACGAATGTGGTGATGCGGGGAAGACACTCCCCTCATGGCATTGTATAGGCGAGCACAAAAAGCCTGTCCTGGAACTACCACCTTGCAAGCAAAATTCAACAAACCTGTTAGGGATTGAAAGTCATGCAATGTGGCCTTGTTCTTACCTCTCATTGCCCTTACCTGTGGTCTCATTAGGTCCAATTTCTCATTTGGGAGACAGGAAAAACCCTCAATTGTATCAAGCTCAATGCCCAGAAAGATTAAATGGGTGGCAGGGCCCTCCATCTTCTTATTAGCCAGAGGGACTCCCATCTTGTCCATCAAAACTTGAAAAGCCGACAAAGTGTCCTGGCACTTTGTCATGCCGGGGGGGGCAGCAAACAGGAAGTCATCTAAATAATGCAGAATTGCCAGACCTCTTCACCGCATACCAGTGCAAGAAGGTACTAAATTTCTCAAAAGCCGAGCAAGAAATGGAACACACCATTGGCATCACCTCATCAAAATAGTATATTCCCTCAAACTGGAATCTCAGTAAGTCAAAATCTTCAGGGTGTACTGGAAGTAGCCTGAAGGCAGATTTTATATCTCATTTTTCCAAAAGAGCTCCCTTGCCCAAGGCTCTAACCATTTGCACTGCTGAATCAAATGATGCATATTTCACAGATGCCAACACTGGGTCAATAGCATCATTCACAGACTCCCCTTCGGCGTAAGAAAGATTGTGAATTAAATGATACTCATCTGGTGTCTTCTTGGGAACCACACCCAGCGGTGACAACCATAATGTTGACATTGGCAATTGTTTATGGGGCCCAGATATCCTCCCTGCTGCCAGCTCTTTTGCCAGCTTGTCCCTAACGATCCCCGGTAACTCCCTCACTGAACGTGCATTAAGTGCAAAATGATAAAATCTTAAACCAGAATATGGAATGTGAAAACCATATGTAAAACCATCAAGCAAGTACTGGGCGGAATCCCCCTTAGGATAAACCCCCAGCCAAGCAGTTAAAATATCATTGGTGCCTTTACCTCCAGCTGGGGTTGCTTGAGGGGTGGCTCCAGCTCCGGTCTGCTTACCTTTGAAGCAGGAAGTGCCAGGGTGATTCCCTCCTCAGGTGCTACAGTGGTGTTCAAACCTGCAGGTCTGCCACCTGCACCTACCTGCATTAAATCCCCAACAAACTCCTGGAAATCTCTTTTCCCCTGTGCCAGGCCTCGCATATTGCCCTCTTAGCTGAGTGACCATAGGCACGAAGCTGTTGTCACACCTTCTCGAAGGGGAAGCACCAACCATGACATCCACCCATAGCTCAGCTTGTACGTGCCGCCATGCAATGGAATGATCTAAAGCGGCCTGCATCCGAAACTGCTCATCATACTGAAGCCAAGCAGACCCTCTTGAATTAAAATGACAGTGTATGCCTTTATCATTATCTCCTGATATTTGGATACATCTGGAGACCTTAAGGGCTCCCTCCCCTCAATAATGCCCCTATAAATTGTAAAGCCCATTATCCAATTAACAAAATTCCTCTCTAACTTCGGGTGCTTGTGTGCCTCAAACTCCTTAGGTAGACTAAATACAACTCCGTCTTTCACCATAATTGTTGGTTCTGGGTCACGGAATGTTAAAGAAAAAAGATCAATAAAATCACCCCTCCAAATCCGTTCCTTTATTGCAAGTGGGAGATGGGAGCCTAAAGGAGTGGACATACCCACATAAGGGTTGCAATCAGCCGTTCTTTCCACTACCACTTGACCTAAGGCTCCTACTGTAGCAGCTCCTTTAGTCGTACCTACCTTGCCCACCAAGGGCTGCTTCACCTGGACCCTTGCTTCTTGAGTCTGAATCGCCCCAGCCGCCAATGATGGTGTGCTCAGAGAAACTGAGGGTGAACACTCAGCTTCTCTGCCCTGGCCACAGGCGCCCATACTGTTGCTGGCCAAGGCCCCAAGGAGATAGGTAAGGGAGATGCACCTGAGCCCACTGGCTGCTGCGGGATATCCACTGATGCTTGAGCACCTTCAACTGAGTCTGATGCAACCAGGGCTCAGCTGTTATGCTGCAGGGTGGAGGAAGCACCTCCCACCACATTACTCAGTAGTTCAGGGGTTTCAGCAGCCGGCCCGCTGGCCTGGCCTGACCACCGCCTGTTGTAGCATCTTATATAAATCAGTCAATGTAGGCTGCACAGATGCAGAGGCTGCTGCTCCCTGCTGTACCAAACCTGGAACCTTCTTCATAAGCTGGCTGCCCGCCCTCCATAGCTGAAGCATCTACAGGACCATGTGATGTGTCGCCCACTGTCATACCAGGTGATGGTACCTCCTGCACCTGTGTTGTTTGTAGCCCCATAACTTGCTCCTCGTTTGAGGACCCCACGCTTGAGGCTGGAAGGGCTCAGGTTCCAGAACTACCACCCTGCACCTCCCTATGAGCTAGTTGCTCAGAAACAGCCACAGAGGCTTGCATTGTACATCCCAACTGGCCCACTGGGCAACAATCTCATCCTCCTGACCCTGGGCCTTGGCCGAACACTTAGGTGCCGACTGGCCGGTGCTAGATCCAGCAGGCACCATACACCGCTTGGATTGGGACTTGCTCTGTGGCATAATGACAAAAGTTCCCTCTCTGTAATTACCAGGCCCCTGGGTTGTAGCATCCCAAGCAAGAGCTAGAACCCTTCAAACAAATTAAAGACTAATGAAGAAAATTTCCTCTTTTAAATCAAATAAGCCCCATGGCTAGAGTGACCCAAGCAGGGACCAAAATTGTTTATAGTGCCCCAAGCAGGGACAACTAACCCTCCAAAAGTTGCAGGCCCATAAGGCAAAAATGGCCCTCTTTAAATCAAACTACCTTATTTTCCTGCGTATAAGACTACTTTTTTACCTGCAAAATCTGTGGCTAAAGTGGGGGGTCATCTTATATGCCGGATATAAGGACAATGAGGATAGAGGTGCTAAAACTCTATATTTTGACTGGAAAAATGGCGGGGGTCGTCTTATACGTGGGTCGTCTTATACACCGGAAAATACGGTAGTCCCAAGCAGGGATGAAAAACCACCCACAGGGTCCCAAGCAGGAACAATAAATCTTCCACGGGTCACCAACGAACGAAGAAAAACCTTGCCTCTCAATAGGCCCCGATAGCCTTAAACAGTCCCAAGCAGGGAGAGGAAACCCACCCACCCCCGCCCATGGGCTGCAAGCTGAAGAGGAAAAAATTCCTCCACAAAAAAGGCAAGCCCCTGGGTGCTCCGAAGTCCTAAGCAGGGAACTTTTAGACTCCGATCTCACCCAGCAAAAGACCAGGCCCGAACAAGCCCCCTGGCTCTCCAAACACTCCACAGCTGATGCACACTCTTGGCTGCTGAAGATCAAGTGGCTGCCTCCATGTGGCAGCGAGGGATTAAATAATCCCCCAAATCCTGCCCGAAATTTCACGAGACTATCCAGTCTCGCGAGATTATGCGGGCTGCTGGGGGATCTCGTGAGATTCCCCTGATTGGTTGGGAGGCGAAGGGAGGGCGGGACTCCCAGTCCTCCTAGCCAATCGCGGTGTCGGCCTTCAAAATGGCTGGCGCAACAGCGGGCCCCTCCCGACACGTCAAGGGGTGTCTTTCTGATGGTGGTCTCTTGTCTTGGTACAGATTCCTCATTAGGACTATCATATGTAGTGGCACTCCCATGTCTTTGAATGCATTCTATAATTTTTCATGATCTATACAATCAAATGCTTTTCTGTAGTTTATGAAACACATGCTAATTCTTTTTTTTTAATTCTTTGGTGTGTTCCATTAGCCATCATATGTATGCAATGTGGTCCCTAGTACCCCTTCCTTTTCTGAATCCTGCTTGCACCTCTGGAAGTTATCTCTCTATTTATGGCTGGAGTCTATGCTGCAGAATTTTGAGCATTATTTTGCTTGCATGTGAGATTAGTGCTATTGTCCTATAGTTGCTGCAATCTTTTGTATCTCCTTTCTTGTGGATTGGTATGTATATCAAGCATTTCCAATCTGTTGGCCACTGCTTTGTTTTCCATATTTGCTGGCATATCTCAGTTAGCACTAAAGTTGCATCTGTCTGTAGGCACTGTAGCAGTTCAATTGGGATACCATCTGTCCCCAGTGGTTTTTTCCCCCCATTTCCTTTATTGCAGATTCCACTTCACTTCTTAGAATTTAGGGTTTGTCATCATATGGCTCCTCATCCCAAATATCATCCATTCCCTCATCTCTTTTGTATAACTCTTCTGTGTATTGCCTCCAGCGTCTTTTTATTTCTTCTTGTTCCTGTATTATGTTCCTTTTTTCTCCATAGAGCATCATTGCCCTTGGTTTGAACATGGCTTTAATTGCTCAGATTTTTTGATAGAGGTCTCTTGTTCTTCCCTTTTTGTTTTTGTCTTCTATTTCTCTGAATTGGTCATAGTAGCATTTCTCCTTATCTCTGCATGTCAGTTGTGTTCATGCTTCTGGCTTTGTTCCTATCTCCCTTTGCTTTTGCTTTTCTTCTTTCTTTCATTGCATGAAGTGTTTCATCTGTCATCCATTGTTCCTTATCTTTCTCTTTGGCCACTGTTAGTGTTTTCTTGCATTCGTCCTTAATTATGTCTTTGACTTCTGTCCACAGTTCTTCAGGTTGCCAGTCGATTATGCTCAATAGTTCAAATCTGTTTCTTACATTGTCCTTGAATTCATCTGAAATGTTATTCAGGTCATGTTTTGGTATAATTATAGTTTTTACTTTCTTCTCAGCTTAACTCTGATTTTTGTTATGAGCAATTCGTGGTCTGTGCCACAATCAGCTCCTGGACTGGTTTTGGCCACAAGGATAGAGTTTCTCCATCTTCTACTTCCAATTATGTAGTCTATCTGGTTTTTGTGTTTACCATCTGGTGATGTCCAGGTGTATAGTCTCCTATCTGGTTGTATGAAGCAAGTATTTGCAATGAATAGATTATTGGCCTCATAGAATGCTATCAAATGCTCTCTTGCTTTATTTCTTGTTCCTACTCCAAATCTTCCAACTGTTTTTGATTCTTCTTTGTTGCCAACTTTAGCATTCAAGTCTCCAATGATTCGTTTTAAATCTTGTGATGGTATGTTGTCAATTTCTTCCTGGACTGCATCATAGAATCTCTCAATTTCCTCTTCATCTGCATCTGTGGTTGGTGCATATACCTGGATTATTGTGATGTTTATAGGTTTACCCTGACACCTTATTGATAATATACGGTCTGACTTTGAGTTATATCCTTTGAGTGCTCTAGCTATATATTTCTTTAGTATGAAAGCCGCCCCATTTTTCTTTTTTCATTTCCTGAATAGATTACTGTATAGTTGTCTGAGTCAAAGTGACTCATTCCTGTCCATTTTAACTCACTCACTCTTAGTATTGCGATATTCATGAAACCCATTTCCTTCTTTACTATGTCTAGTTTTCCCTGGCTCATGCTTCTCACATTCCATGTTCCAATTACATGTGTAGTGTTGCTTCTTAACTATGCTTGTTTTATTGGACATGTTTCCTCTCTGGCCTCCCCCTCTCTAGTTGCTGTTTTTTGAGCTGTCTCACATAAAGGGTTTTCTTGGTGAAATGGTCTCACAAGGAGGGATACCTTTTACCTCCTTTCACAAAGTGCTGATGAGTGTCAGCTATGGTGACACTACTGTTCTCTCTGTGAGAGCTGACTTCAGTGTCACCCACCACTACTGCTGCAGCCCTGTAGCTGTTCCTATATTTTATGTTTGTTACTCCCTTCCTCCCTCCCTAAATTCTCTTTCCCTTTCTTTTTTACCCTCTTAGGTGTTTTCCCTCCCTCAATTCCCTCCCTCAATTCTCTTTTCTCACATTATAATATCATAACATTATAATATCATATCATAATAGTATATTATGGTATACCAACATAAATAAGTACCTAGACATAACATTAATCAAAGGGTAAGGAACTCATATGGATCTGGCATGTGAGAGTGGCATGAGCTGTCAAGATGGTAAAAACAAAATCTACTCTTGGATTCATTGCTGTGAAATTCCTTGCATGATTGCACTGGAAAAATTTCCGTCCACCCTGCAGTTTCAATCTGAAAGGTAGGGCTCATAGAGGTCCCATGCTACAATATCTCTACTGGTTTCCTGGCTGTTTCTGGGTACAATTCAATGTGCTGGTTATGACCTATAAAGCCCTATATAGCTCAGATCTGATAGACTGCATTTCCTCATAAAAGCCTGCCCATACCCTGAGATCCACTGGAGAGGGATGGACAGAATCTTTGGAAATATTCCAAAGCATGATTGAAAAAATATATTTTTCAAATATTAAGAAACCTTGACAAGAAGAAGCCTGGACTGACAAGAATATCTTATTATTGTGCACAAAATTCACATATGGTTGTTTTTCACAGACAAAAGTTGGGGGCTTATTATGTGAAAAAAAATGCAAGTGGTATCCCCTGCACACACAAAAACACATATGAATTTTGTGCTGAATAAATCCCAAAAGCTGAACAGTGTTCAAATATTGGCCCAGCTTTTGGAGAATTTTGCACTGTGCAAAAATTGCTTGTTGGTTCCTTTAAGAAGAAAATTGGAGAAAAATTGCATCCCTTGAAAGAAATATAACTATTCCCTTACTTTACAAAACATTGTTGTTGTTGGATTTTTTCTTTAAATCCAATTGCTAGTCCAAAGTAGAGCAGACCCACTGAATCTACTGCTAATGGCAAGTCAACACTTATTTACGTTAGATTGACTAAATGGGTTTATTCTAACTGCCATTAGCAATTAGATTTAGTACATAGTCTCCAAGACATGTCTATACAAACATCCTAAGTCACTAAAATTTGATCCCTAAAATACAATAATGTTTTTGACTTTACCAAAATCAAAGCAAATACTCACTGAAATATCTTTGTAAGAACCTATTAAGGTTTCATTTATTTAACCTGGAAAACTACAGTGAAAAAGACAGAGACACAAACTCCTCTAACAAATCTCAATTATTAAACTGTGAAGTAGAAAAGTATTAATGGGATTTTGAAATATTTATATTTTATGTAAAATACAAATGTGGTTAGAATACGGGATTGGGACATGAAATCCAATTTCATAAAGGATGCCTCCCCCCTGATTTCCCTCTGTCTAATAATCTCCTCTGTCTAAACTGAATATTTTAAATAAATAAATAATATAAATCTCATTAAGAAATTAATATATGTGTGCATCTAAAGATTAATTGCATATCAAGTAATCTAATAAATACAAATTACTAAAATATTGTTGCTTATTTCATTTCTTGATTAAAGTATGGCATTTTAGTTAATTCTAAGGTTAAATGATTTCAAATAAACAAGTGGGAGTGCTAAAACATCTGATAGTCTTGATGAGGAATCTGTACTTCAAACAAGAAGCTACTGTCAGAACAGAGCATGGAGAAACAGAATGGTTCACATTTGGTAAAAGGGTCAGGCAAGGCTTCGTCCTTTCACCCTATCTGTTCAACTTGTATGCAGAACATATTATATGAAAAGCAGGCTTGGGCACAGGAGAAAGAGGAATGAAAATGGGAGGAAGTAATACCAGCAATCTAAGATATGCAGACAACACAATAATACTAGCAGAAATTATCACTAGACCAACTACTAAAAAAGATTAAGGAAGAAAGTGCAAAGGCACACTTATTATTTAATTTAAAGAAAAAAAATAATGCCATGGAAAATTTACACAAATTCAACCTAGACAATCGGGAAATAGAAATAGCAAATGAGTTCTCATACCTGGGATCAAACACTAATCAGAGTTGGGCCTGCAGTCAAGAAATCGTAAAAAGACTAAGGAGCTCGCAGACGGCACAAAGTGCTGTCTTGGAGCCAGGGAAGGGTAGGGGCAGCTGGACAGCAGACGCCCTAACCCCTTCCCAAGGACGTCATCGGAGCACCCGCCATTGCACATACCGAGCACTCCGATGATGTCGTTCCAGCGCAGCATTTTTACACGCTCCTCCAGAAGATACGCAAAAGAACCACATGGCTTGGGAAAGGAGCACTATTTTGGCGTTCCTTTCTCAGTCACCGCAAGGGTGGATTGGAGCTGAGGCGTGGGGCAGCTTCAGCCCCAATCCTTGGCTTCTTGTGGCGGCCCATGGCCGCCCGTCTGTAGAGGCCCTATGAATGGAGATGGCAGCTATGAAAGAACTAGAAAAGAGTCTAAAATGTAAAGATATACAACTGATCATGAAAGTTAGAATTATATAAGCCATTGTATTCCCTATTACCATGTATGGATGTGAAAGCTGAACAGTGAGGAAAGCAGACAGGAGGAAAATCAATTCATTTGGGATGTAGTGCTGGTGAAGAATGCTGAGGATACCATGGACAGCCAAAAAGACAAACAAATGGATCCTTGAACAGATCAAGCTGGAAATTTCCCTGGAAGCCAAGATGACTAAACTGAAGTTGCTGTGTCACATCATGAGAAGACATGACTTATTGGGGGAGGGGGAACAATAATATTAAGAAAGGTGGAGGATAGTAAAAATAGAGGAAGGCTGAATCCTAGATGGATGGACTATATCAAGGAGGTTACAGGTATGAAATTACAGGAACTAAGCAGAGTAGTGCAGGACTGGAAGTCTTGGAGATGTCTCATCCATGGGGTTGCTATGGGTTGAGATCAACTTGAGGGCAGTAAACAGTTGGCAGTTTCTTGCCTTGTCTGACCCCTTTGCCAATTGGGAACCATTCTGTTTCTCCGAGTTCTGTTCTGACAGTAGGCTCTTGTCCTGAGTACAGATTCCTCATCAGGACTATCAGATGTGTTGGCACTCCCATGTCTTTAAGGGCGTTCCATAACCTTTCATGGTCTACGCAGTCAAAAGGTTTGCTATAGTCTATAAAGCACATGCTGATTTTCTTTTGGAATTCCCTGGTGCACTCCATTAGCCATTGTATGTTTGCAATGTGATCCCTATTGCCTCTTCCTTTCCTGAACCATGCTTGGACCTCTGGGATCATTCTTTCCATGTATGGTTGGAGTCTATGTTGCAGAATTTAGAGCATAATTTTACTTGTTTGGGCGATCAGTGCTATGATCCTATAATTATTATTTTGTACTTCTGATAAATACATCTTGTGAGCTTCATTCAAAGGCTGCTTGAGCAATGATATTTTGCAATGATCTTTCCAAGTGATCTTTTCCTTCCTGTTCACTTCCTAGCACATGTCTGCATCTACAGAAATGAGAGGAAGACATTTTTCCCATAACCAAGAGCACCACCATTTTGCCTTAACTAAGGGGCTCTACAGACAGCCCCTAAGGAGCAGCTCCATGCTGCCCCTGAGAGCACCAGACTGGGGCCAGAGCATCTGCACACCATGGCCCCAATCCAGCACTTTTCTGCTCCAAAAAGAGCTGGCAAATGCCACTCCTTTTTGGAGGAGCAAAAATGCTGCCCCTGCCGCCATGGCGGCAACTTTTCTGCGCTCCTTTGGTGCAGAGTGTCTGTACACTGTGCCAAGGGAGCGCCCTGACACCATCCACTGTATGGTGGGGCATGCAGCATGATGGCAGCATCAGGGCAGAGTCGGGGCAGCTAGTGTGTGGTCTCCATGCCTTGACTCCACCCCCAGACTGGCCCTTTTGACCAATCTGTACAAGGCATAAGTTTCAATTTATCTAAACCAAAACTGCAGCCAGAACCAGATTCAGAGTTTCTTAGAATGAGAACCTGGGCATGTATTTCTGATATTTCAACCCAGACTCCTATAACCTCTCTGCCCTTTCAGATAGGTATTCAAACACATGGGAAATACTTGGACACTTGTGTTGGGCTACATATCCTCTTGCTGAATAGATCATTCAGTAGGTAGTTAAACAAAAATAATAGAGATTTAGGGGGGATGCAGACCAGGGTGTCGGGGACGCCCTGGTCCGGAGCGCCGCGGGACCTCGGCAGCCGGACCGTGGTGCTCCTGCGGTGTCCCTGGAAGGAGCGCAAAATCAGCGCTCCTTCCACAAGACAGGGAAAGTGTGCCCTAAATGCATAGGGCGCACTTTCTCTGACTTATCCTCCGCAGCGCGTCCGGTCACTGCGGAGGGAGGTCATCCCCGGAGCGCCGGCCTTCCGGAGGGCCGGACGCTCCGAGGACGACCTCAGGAAGAGGAAGGGACGCCGCGCGTGCGGCTGCCCCTCCTCTTCCGGGTCTTGGAGACGGCCCTATTAGCCGTCTGCCGAGGCCCTTAGATTCAGTGTGTGATTTAGCAGTTTTGTCTAGAGTCTAGGAAGATTAATCCCTCAGTAGTTTGGGCATTGTAATTCAGTCCCCAAACTGGATCCAGCTCACAACACAAATTCTGTTACTACTTCAATAAATATCCAAGGTAGATGCATCAGTGCTTCTTTTCATGGTTTGAGACCCTGTTATACAGAGGACTGTGCTATGTTATAAATTCAGTGACAAGTTTAATTTAATGAGGAAAAACAACATGCATTAAAGCCTTTAAAGAATCATACTCCCATGTCTTATGACTTCATACAAGGTCAATATTGTACTATTCCCACCCCCCATGTATCTCTCAGAATTATTTTTATATAAGATAAAGGTATGTAAAATATAAACAATTTTGTTTCTGTCCACATGAAAATACTTTTTCTTTACTGACTGAAAACAAGTAGTATTCTCACGTGGGCAGAAAAAAATGTTTATGTTTTATATATAGTCTCATTACTAACAATAATTTATCTATATACCTTACAACTGGGGACCCTTGATATATCATAATAATCCTTATTTCTACATCAGTGCCATTGTATTGTCTACACTGTAGGAAATGTGTATCAGTTTCACTGAAGAAGTTACATTCCCGACCCCCCCATGCTAGAGGCATTGAGGGAGGGGCGTATAGTTTGCTGCCCTCCCCAGACTTTGACACAAGTTTTAAAAGATGACATGGCAGTTATGCCATGGTGGGAGGAAGCTGGGGGCATGGCCAGATACAACTTGTAGCCGGCTGCCCCCAACTGTTCATTCTGGCTGGAGCGATCAACTCACCCTCCTGCTTGTGGTACAGTATTATTGGTCGCTTCTGGGCCGGGTAGGAATTTTCACCTACTCCATACTGTTCCCGGTTGGAAAATGGGAAATTGGCTAGGGTGGTGTCTAAATAGGTTCTAATTTGGCAGGACTGGGGTGATTTATAGTTCAGTGAGGACCTAGGAAACTGCTTAGGTGGAAGGGATGTCTCTGGAACTACCTCTTTAGGTCTTGGGACCTGAGACATGGAAAAAGAGATTGCCCTTGAGGATGGCTTGAAGGATAAACCCTCTCTTTAATCCCCAGGGCTTGGGAGAGGGGCTTTCTGGTTGGTTTTCCTCATGCAGGCTGGCCAGCAAGTAACCTCAGGTGTGATTGCCCAGGGGAAGCTGCAAAGATGGTTTGGGGAAGAGCTGCTCCCACACTAGGGCCTACCCATTGTGCAGGCCATACCCTTGATGCGATCTTTAGTATGGAACAGGAATATCCTTGGGCCAAGGTTATTAAAACCTCCGCATTGTCATGGACAGATCATTTCCTGGTTAAGACTGAGCTGAGAGTCACTATCCACCCCCCCTGGGGGTGGCGGACCTATTAGAATGGTCCGCCCTCGAAGGCTAATGGAACCAACTGGATTCCAGAAAGCCTTAGAGGGTTTAATGGTAGGTAATTCTGTGATTCTGTCGAAGCTTTGGTTGACACCTGGAACACCAATCTTACCAAGGATATCGACACAATCACTTCCAAGCATCCTTTGTAGCCTGCTCCTAACCGTAAGGAGCTTAGGAAGATGAAGCAGGCTGGACAATGACTAGAGTGCATCTGGTGGAAGATTCGACTCTTATCCAACAAGACTCGCCATAGGAATTTTCTTGATTCCTATCGAGAGGCAATACATGCAGTGCAAAAGTCCTTTTCCTCTGCATATATTGCGTCTGCAGAGTCTTGTCCAGCGGAACTGTTTAGGGTGGTGAGGGAACTGACACAGGTTCCTCCTGCACAGAACCCTCTACTTAACCCAACATCAGCCTGCTGTGATGCGTTTAATAACTACTTTGCAGATAAAATCTCTCGGATAAGAGCCAACTTAGATGCCAGTGTTATGACAGAATCTATAGACAAGGTGTCCAGCAACTCTGTTAATTGAATTTTATTGGATCAGCTTGAATCTGTGAGTACCGATGATGTGGACAAACTTCTTGGTAGAGTGATGAAGACAACCTGTCCTCTCGATCCTTGTCCATCTTGGCTGGTTGTCCAGGGGGGTGACGCATTGAGGGTATTCCTTAAGAGATATTATCAATGCATCCTTTAGGGAAGGCTTTGTTCCATCTTGTCTAAAGGAAGCAGCAGTAAAGCCGCTTCTGAAAAAGCCTTCCCTAGACCCTCTGGACAGGAACAATTACAGACCAGTCTACCTGCTGCCTTTTTTAAGCAAGGTGATCGAGAGGGTGGTTGCTTCCCAACTCCAAGCTGTCTTGGATGAAACTGATTATCTAGATCCATTTCAAACTGGCTTTAGGACAGGATATGGAGTTGAGACTGCCATGGTTGCTCTGGCTGAAGACCTCCGCTTGGGTATCAACAGGGGTAGTGTGACCCTGTTGGTGCTCTTGGACCTCACAGTGGCCTTTGATTCGATAGACCATTCCATCCTCTTGGACCTCTTGGGAGGGTTAGGAATTGGAGGCACTGTCTTGCAGTGGTTCCGTTTCTTCCTGTCAGGCAGGTCCCAGAGGGTGAGGCTTGGGGACAGTTGCTCTACTAGAATAAAGCTTAATTGTGGCATCCCTCAGGGCCATCCTGTCCCCAATGCTATTTAACATCTATATGAAGCCACTGGGAGAGATCATTCGGAGGCATGGAGCGCGGTGTCATCAGTATGCTGATGACACCCAGATATACTTCTCCATGACCCGGTCGTCGACTTCGACTTCAGATGGCGTCTCTCCTCTCAATGACTGTCTGAAGGCAGGAATGGACTGGATAAGGAAAAACAGATTGAGACTGAATCCAGACAAAATGGAGGTGCTAACAGTCACGGGCCCGAAACCAGGTTTGGGAATACAACTTCCAGTCACACACTCCTCCAAGGACTGTGTTCGCAATCTGGGGGTGCTCCTAGATCTGTTGCTTCAGATGTCCAATCAGGTAAATGCGACAGTCAGGAGTGCCTGTTATCAGCTTCAGCTGATATGCCAGCTGTGCCCTTTCCTGAAAAGTAGGGATCTTAAAACTGTAGTACATGCGCTGGTAACCTCCCATCTCAATTTCTGTAATGCGCTCTACATGGGGCTACACTTGTGCTTGACCTGGAAACTTCAATTCATTCAGAATACGGCAGCCAGGCTGGTCACTGGTGTTTCCAGAAGAGAGCATATAACACCTGTGCTAAAAACTCTCCACTGGCTACCTATTAGTTTCTGGGCACAGTACAAGGTGTTGGTGATGACCTTTAAAGCCCTACATGGCTTGGGTCCAACTTATTTCGAGACCACCTCCTTCCATATGATTCTCCCCATGCACTCCAGTCCTCTGGGATGACTCTGTCACAGCCTATAAAAACTAGGCTGTCCGGTGACCTCCCAGAGGACTTTCTCTGCCTCAGCTCCCAGATTATGGAATGGCTTGCCAGATGAGATCCGTCTTATTACCACCCATTGAGAAGAAAGATGGATCTTTTCCAGCAGGCCTTCCCCGAATAATTATCCCAGCCCTAGACTTTGGCTAATTTGTTCTCTTGAGCTGTCGCTGCTTATTTTATGCTTATTTTACGCTGCTGTTTTAATTGTTTTATATTCCATTATTATTATTATTATTATTATTATTATTATTATTTCTATTTTATGTTTTAATCTTAACTAGTTTAATATTGTTTTAAGGGTAGGGTGGGTTAGGGAATTGATATGTAATGGTGTTTTTAACTGTTGTAAGCCACCCCGATTGTGCTGCAGAGGGGCAGGATATAAATTATTATTATTATTATTATTATTATTATTATTATTATTATTTTATTCTCCCATCTTAGTTGCATTTATTTCAAGAAAATTAATAATTAGGTCAAGTTAATAGATGGCCCATTTTTCAACTCACCCTTTTGTGTCTTGTCTCATTATTTCCAGGGTTGGCCAGGAAATGATAAATGTCAGTGAGGCTAGGCTACTGATTTCTTGTGTGTCTGTCTTTAATATAAGCCATCTGAAATGTGAATGAACCTGTGAACTGCAAGTATGTTAAATTTATAAGATTTATTAAAACCTTTGTTTAAAATTATTGTATGTTTGCCTAAACATACAAGTCAACATAGGAGCCAACAAGAAGACATGATTCTGAAATGACATTACTTCAAAATCTTCATTCCCCATGAGCACTGTCATGGTCACAATATCATGTCATCCAGCTCCTATTCCCCAAAACTGGGGAAAACATTTGAGTTCAATTTCAGACTAAGATAAGCAAGACTGAGGGTAACTTGCCTTAGCTTCATCTTTTATTGTCTCCTGTAGTTGCAGTTCATTGAGCATGATGACTACCATTCCTCTGCTATGAATGTGAAGCTAGAATGTGTGTCCCAAGCTATAAGAGCAGGAAGTGCTCCTCAAATATGCATACAGTTGGCCACCCATATAAATTTCTTTATCCACAGATTCAACCATCCACATCTTGAATTTTTTAAATATATATATATATATATATATATATATATATTCCAAAAAGCAAACATTGATTTTGCCATTTTATATATAGGACACCATTTTATTACATCGCTGTATTTAATGGGACTTGAGCATCCGTGGATTTTTTGTATCCATGGGGAATCCTGGAACCAAGCCTCAGTGGATCAAGGGCCCACAGTACTGAATGGAATAAAGAAAGAGAAGAAGAAAGCAAAGTGGAAGAGGAAGTCATGATTGTCCCAGCAACCAATCAATTTTGGTTTGTAAGGGTTCACCCCCTTAACTCTAATTCGGGAGTTTTGACTTGAGGAAATAACATCCAGTCAAAGGCATAGGTATTAGGAGGAATATTGCATGAAATGATTCAGGCTATTGCAGCACAGAATTTCCAGTATCTAAAATATCTCTTGCCCAGAGCAAAACAATAAAATATTGGTTTTCTGAAGCACAAATGTTCAATGTAATGCTGCAGTCAATTTCCCTTCCCACAATTGATTTTATTATACCCCATACTCAGGCACCTTCAATGAATTTAAAGATTATCAGCAATATGTATTCTTGGAAGCAAAACTCCTGTAGTCTTTAGAAGCAGTTTTGCCTACTCTTCCTGTAAATGCAATTCAAAATTTAATATTCCCAGATTAAAGAAAGCATCTCTGTGCATTTCAAATGCTGAGAGAAGCAACATTTTGTAATGAACAAATAAATGATAAACATTACAATGAGGCTTATAAAAGACTCAACATGTCTATCTACAGTACACAGCTTAATAGGAAATTGGGTTGAATTAATTGGAAACTTTGTTCTGGATAATCTTTTTTGAGTTGTTGTTTTTTTAAAGAACCATTTATATTTATGCTATTCTTTAAATTCTAAAAACAACATTGCCTGTCCTTTGTTTCTATTTATATAACAGCGTGAATGTAGATCAGCCATAGAGAAGACATTATCTAATTTTCCTTTCCCACCACTACCTGAATGGTCTATAGCCATTCCATCAGTGAATTTTTTATCCAAGCATGGGGAGAGCTAGGACAACCACTTCAATATCCTTTTCCTTGCACGCATAGACCAATATCCACATGGACAAAAGATGAAGCTCTGAATGGAAGACATAATTTTGACTGCTTTGTACTGTATTCACTCTAAAGCAGCTCTTTTGCTTCTATTGTATATTAGGGCTGGAAAAGAGTTGATTTAAGCATGTTTGTGCATACACAGCTCACTTTCAAAGGTTGCTAACAGACAACTATTTGCCAATACTTGTAAACTTCAATAATTTTCCTATTTGTGATCTGCACTAACAGTTACACTGTTTCCAAGGTCATACAGCAGTGTTCATGGAACACAGTCAAAGGGTGTGATCTTACATTGCTTTATTGTGGTGTAAATATCTGCTAGTGGAATTATGCTTTGCAACCCATACACTGAATACCAAGGTCATGCAATGTATGTTGATCAATGATCAATTAGCATGGCTGACAACCCATTGAGCAACTGAAATGTACAATGCATATAGACAATGTCTGGCATCCTGTTAGACAGTTATAATATTGTTAGCTAGAATTACAACCTTGTACCTGATTTATAGTCACATTTACTATTGTTACACCATTGCCATAATTGCAAATGCCTCCAAAACCCACCTAAAAGCCAGGCAACCATACCAAGCAAAGGGATTCTGTGGTCCTAGCAAGAGGGGCACTGAAGAAGGGCACATATTGTGGTATTATTCAGGGCACAAAAGCGGGGCATATATCAAACAAAATTCTGCAAGACTGTCATGAGGAATGCTGAAGGATGATGCATCCAGACCCCTCCCACCAGCAAGTTGTGTTACATCCACATGAGCATATTGTCCAGACTGAGGGAAATAGTAGTGCCACCATATTCTGCTTTGATCAGCCCTCCCCTGGAATCCTCTGTCTAGTTTTGGGCACCAAAGTTCAAGAAGGATATCAATGAGCTGGGACATGCCCAGAAAAGGATAATCAAGATGATCAAAAATCTGGAAACCAAGCTTTATGAAGAGTGACTGAGGGAGCAGGAGACTGAGAGGTGGCAAGATAATTGTTTTTAAATATCTGGAGGGATATCATGTAGAAGAGGAAACAAGCTTATTTTTCTCCAACTCCAGAGACTAGGACACAAACCAATGGATTCATTGTTGCCTAACCATGAAATAACAAGCCCCATGGATTGTTCTGTCATGTGTGGCTTTCTTTTCAACTTCCATAAAAATCAGGGAGAAAACATCTACAAAATCTTACCTAAGTATCTTTTCAGTTGTGGTCTGTGCTAAATGTTCACCTAAAATGATATCAACCTCACCAACAGGCAATGAATGGGGCATATACAGTGCCAGCATAATTGGGCAAACCAAGATAAACTGCTGGTAATCAAATCACTCAGACACTAAATGCACATGCAGAAATAGCTCAAACAACAACCAAGCAAAACAAGAACAAAAAAACAAAGGGAAAGGGGTGGGCAACATAACATTCAGACCCAGACAACACACCCGCCAAAATTGCCACACAGCAAGAACCACAGACACATGAAAGGAGGGAACACTAAAATGTTTGGATACAGACAAACAGCATATGTCGAGGGGTGCTCACACAGTGAAAATAACACACCAATTTTTCCCCAATACACACAAATGCTCAACTCCTTCCTGCACCCAAACCTTTGCAGACTGCCAGAAATAGTGCACATTAAATTGAGGCACTGCCCTGGCTCAGTGCTAGGGAGTCATGGGAATTGTATTTTTTTTTCTGGGACATTGAGCCTTCTCTGCCAGAGAGCTCTGGTGCCACAATAAATTACAGTTCCCATGATTCCCTAGCATTGAGCCAGGACAGTGCCTCAATTTAATGTGCACTATTTCTGGCAGTCTGCAAAGGCCCTAAAACTCCATCCAAGAGAAAACCAGCAAAACAGTGAGAATTCAGCAGCCAGGAATGCAAAAATTCACTGAAGACACAGTGTAGACAACAGGCTTAAACAGCCTCCCAGATCACCCCCACCATGTGATCTCACTCATCTAATCAGATCAAGCAGAAAACCTTCTGGTCTCCCTTCGTGGAGGCTCACAAAAAAGCCTCCTCCCCTTGCAGCAGCTTTCCCTGTGCAATTAGGGCACCAACATTACAAAAAATTCCACCTAAACATTAGGAAGACCTTTTTTTTTTTTTTTTTTTTACTGTAAGATCTGTTTGCCAGTGGAATGGATCACCTCAGAGGGTGCTGGACTCTCCATCTCTGGATATATTGGATCAGCATCTTTCAGGGATACTTGGGTTTTATATTCCTGCATGACAGGAGGTTGGAATAGATAGCCCTCATAGTCCCTTCCAACTCTAAGATTCTGCATTTCTCAGTAACAATGGTAAATGTATTTGTTCTTCACTGCAAAGATGAAATTCATGAAGATTTATCTCCCATCTGTGTAAATGGGAGGCAACATCATCAGGTCCCCCAGAACAATTGTGAAACAATTGAGGAAAGAATTGCACCATAAAACCATCACCTGGATGAACCTCATATCTCCATCCCTCCAGACATTTCATCTGGTTCCTTTCTCCTCTTATGCCTGAGCTGCACAATAATATTCAGCTGGTGCCTGTTGAGTCCTAGCATCCCCTTACTTTACGATCTCCTGTTCTCTTCCCTCTCAGCTGCTGATTTGCCCTTTAGCAAAGTTGTACTCATTATATAATTTAACTCTAAAAACAAAAAAATGAAAAGAGTTTTTTAAAAAACAACAACATAATTTTAATAATTGCTTTCATAAAGTCAAGGAAGATTCATCTATCATTCCTTGTAATTTAGTCAGTAAAGCAAGCATTTGCATCCATGAGATGCTGCTAGTTGCCCAGTAATTGCAATTCATTAGCAGGCAGAAGACAAGACAAAAATGCAGATATAGAAAACATTACCTTTATCCAGAACCAAATGAAAAAGGGCAAATCTCTGACAGAATTGCCTCATTTTATAATAGCAAATGTAATCAAAGATGTTTCTTTACCATTATAAGACACTACAACTAAAGGAGTTTCTTTTGCAACTAAATATCCTTAATGACATGTTGTTTTCTAAGATGGAAAGTGAGGTATAGCAATTTTATATGATCAATCAAATAGCACTAATAAATGTATCCATGGTGGGATTTTTTTTAAATGCTCATTTTAAAATGTCCTTTAATCATATTTTCAGAAAGGTTTACAAGAAAGAATAAAAGAGTTTTCTCTTACGTTCATGGCTTTTTAGGACTCCTTTTCCTGCTGTGCCCTTTGGCTTTAGTATACTTTTATACCATGGCTATTTAAACCTTTTTTAGGTCCTTTGCCACTTTTATTGTATCTTTTATTCATAGTTTATGACTTTAGCATCTGCTTTTGAAACAATCAGAGCCTTGTGTATTGCATAATAAATAGTAGAGGTGTAGTAAATAAAAAACCAATTAATTATAAATGAAAAGTAATAAAGAAAATGGTAAGAATATAACAAAAGCATCACAGGAGTATTTATTATGAGCCATTGGACCCTCCAGGAACTATTTTAAATTTTATAAGTATCAAAAATAAAATGACCCCTGTTAAAGATACAAGAAGTATGTAAGCATTATATAAGCTGTGAAAGTGAACATAAATCACTAGAAGTTGTTAATTTATTATACTCTCAAGCTCTAAATGTAATAGTTAAGTAACCGATTATTTTTCATTGTGTTCCTGACAAAAAGATCAGGAACTGCATGAAATCATAAGAATGGTTTACTGATAGATGATCTATGACACATTCAGGTGAACATGACATGTTAATTCCTCTGAAGGCAAAATGATCTCATAACCTAGATGGATTGGTAACATGCATATTTATAAACACATCCCTACTTTTCATCACTTTTCATTCAAAACTTTTATTACTGGATCACTGGACTGCCAAAGTTCATTTGATATTGCCAAGGTATTTTAATTTACTTTAACATGGTTTCTTCCTTCACAGCTTTTTATGTTATAATGGTCCATTAAAAATTCAAAACTGAAATATGTTCCTCTGGGGATTATCTTCCTTCCTTTTGCCCTCTTCTGTAATTCAGGGAGACTCATCCTCCAGATTGAGCCCATATCTTTTTATTCTTTAATTCTAACACATTAAAATGTTCTTGGAAGTTTCACTGTACTGAAAATTGCTGGAATTAGGGAGAGGTTTTACTGCCCTTTCCAAAAACAGTAAATAATATGTACTTAATATACACCCTTTAGGTCGTCTCATCAGAGATGAAATATTGGTGAAGATTTGCATCAGGAGATGTACTTCAAGTACACAGCTATGGTATGCATGTGCTGCAACACTCCCCTAAGATGGGTGATATAAGCAAAAAGAAAAGGGAGCAGCAACGGTACATCCGACATGTTTCCTTTAGCTAGACACACTATGAGAGGCATCCTCAGGGACATCTAGGGGTTTTGGGGCTGATGTTATTGGTGTGTGTCCGGCTAAATGAAAGTAGATTGACACTTCTCTGC
Source organism: Phrynosoma blainvillii (assembly GCA_026167975.1). NCBI lineage: Eukaryota > Metazoa > Chordata > Lepidosauria > Squamata > Phrynosomatidae > Phrynosoma > Phrynosoma blainvillii. Next base: position 83,038,746 of record JANUYF010000002.1, read on the forward strand.
TGCTCCCTTGGCTCTGTGATTTCAAAATTTTAGCAGCAGAAAAAAGTGGATTTGGGGGACATTTTGATGATTGTGCAGTAAAAACTGAATTCCAAGCCGCTCAGCAACCAAATAAGTGGCTTATTATTGTGTAAACTGGATTTAAATCATTGTAAGTGTAGCATAGCTTTGAATAGGATACCTTGCAAGGCATATACAGCTCCATCTCTGCAAGATTGGGTGAGCTGCTGTCACTAGTCCCAGCTTCTGCCAACCTAGCAGTTCGAAAGTATTCAAATGCAAGTAGATAAATTGATACCAGTTCGGTGGGAAGGTAAACAGCATTCTGTGCAATCATGCTGGCCACATGATCAGAAAGTAATCTCTGACAATGCTGGCTCTTTGGCTTAGTAATGGAGATGAGCAGCGCCCCCTTTGATCGCACATGACTTGACAATCTTGTCAATGGGTAATACCTTTACCTTAATTCATTAACGGGATGACAGTCATTATTGGGAAAGATACAGGGGTCACTTAATTAAATCCACAAGCCCTAGTCCCAGTTTTCCCCAATTCCAGACAAATTTATATTTCATGTTCTAAAATTTGTAGCTGAGAAAGTTATCATACGAGTCAAGAGGACTAGTACTCCTTTGACCCTCCCCATAATTCAAGTACTTCCCTCTCCTCAAACTACAGACACATTAAATCAACAATTGAAAACTTGCAATGATAGGAAATAGAATAGTCTTCTTTGGAGGTGTCCCTACACATTGTTTTCTACAGTGAAGGATAAGGTGATGCCTCTTCTCATTGCAAATATGGAATAATAATAATAATAATAATAATAATAATAATAATAATTTATTTTTACCCCACCTCTCTGCGGTGCAATCAAGGCAGCTTATAGTAAAACATCATTACAATAAAACCATCAGCACCCTAACCCACCCACCCCATAAAAAAGTATTAATCCAACTTGGGTGGCAGCTGAATGTTAATTCACCCCTAAAGACACTGTCCTTCACAACTCTTTTGGGCAGCATAGCTTTGAATAGGATAGGTTGCAAGGCATATACAGCTCCATCTTCCAAGGAATTCCTGTTGCTCTTCACCCTTCTGTTTCAGTTTCCCTAGTGGCCCTGACCTTGTTAATTAGACCAAGTAGGAGATAAAAAATAAATGGATGGAAGGTTGAATTGTGCTGGCAGAATTTGTTCTTTATCTGGTTTCTAGTCTACACTACACTAATGATAAACAAGCTGTATACATGCAGGGTGTGCTCAGAAGAATCAGCAAAGTCAGAGGTCACTGGAAAAGACTGCTGCCACTGTCTCACTCATCCAACACCCTCTATGGGATTTTATATCATAATTATATCATGCAAGGCTAATTCTGTGTTACCAACACTTGTAGAGTTACCATGTTGGATATGGGACAGGGCTCTTTCTGCTTTAGTATTAGCTGATTCTCAGTTGGGAAGGCTTACTCTAATATTCCATCTTGAGGAACTAAGGCATCTTTCCTCACTTACCCCAAGCCCACCATTTAGCTGATGCAGCTGTCTCCATAGCTATTTATTGGCCAGTGGAAAAATGGGGGTGATGGTGGTAGTGGAAATGCATTCTTATAACTGGATTCAGAGCAATGATATTATCCTCTAAGTCCTCCCGAGGACCTCCAGAGAACACATTGCTGAGGAAGAGAGGGCACACTTCCCTGCCATGCTCTTTCCACTTTCCCTCATCCAGTAAATAGCTTTGTTAGGGGGAGACTGCATCAACTAAAAGATTTTGTAGTTCTTCCTAATGAAGCATTACAGTAAACCTCCCTGTTAGAGAATTGACTAAATAGTAAAGCAATGGGAGCTCTGTCATGTATTCACTGTGACAATCCTACAAGCTGATCTTGTATCTTCTATGTATTTATCTTGTATGTATTTTACCAAGCGGTCATGTGCCATTATTCTACCGTGCAGGGACACATTTCAAACAGTAAAAACATAAGCATTTTTGTGCTGTGTCTTTTTTTTAAAAAAAAATGATTGTAAGAACTTTCCCTAAGGCAGTCTTTGTCATTCTGGGGGAAATGTCAAAGGCCTAAATCCAACTGTTAAGTCACAACTAGAATACACGAGTTCTCACTGATTCTACTGTATTCAGGCCAGAAGAAGTGTCTATAATAATAATAATAATAATAATAATAATAATTTTTATTTAATACCCCGCCCCTCTGAGCGCAATCAGGGCGGCTTACATCATAAAATTCAACAGTAGTTAAGAACAAGTACCTCCCCCTCCCCCCTTAAAAATGTAATTAAACTCAATACAATTTAAAAGAATATAAGGAGGTGAATTCCTCCATTAAAAACAACAATACATAACATACATGAAAAAAACAGGAGTGCCAGCAGATATCGTGTGCAGACTCATTAAGAACCCGCTTCCTGAAGAGGAGAGCATCTCGGGAGGAAGTGGACTCTGGAACCAAGCTGATGAATTTAATCCGGGAAGGCCTGCCGGAAGAGATCCGTCTTGACAGCTTTCTTGAAGCCATCAAGTGATGACAGTTGGCGGATCTCCTCCGGGAGGCCATTCCACAGTTTGGGGGCAACTACAGAAAAAGCCCTCTGGGAGGTTGTAACCAGCCTCGTTCTTTGAGGCTGTAGCAAATTCCTCCCAGAGGACCGGAGGGCGCGGGGAGGATTATACGGGAGGAGGCGGTCCTTCAGATAGCCTGGACCCAAGCCATTTAGGGCTTTAAAGGTAATTACCAACACCTTGTACTGGGTTCGGAAACTAACAGGCAGCCAGTGGAGGGACCTTAATACTGGAGTAATATGGTCCCCCCTAGGTGTTCCAGATATCAATCTGGCTGCCATATTTTGAACCAATTGAAGTTTCCGAATCAAGCACGAGGGTAGCCCCATATAGAGCGCATTACAGAAGTCAAGGCGTGAGGTTACCAACGCGTGCACAAGTCTCAAGGTCTCCTACTTCCAGAAAAGGGCGCAGCTGACGTATCAGCCGAAGCTGATAACAGGCGCTCCTGACCGTCGCATTGACCTGATTTGTCATCAGAAGCGACGGATCAAGGAGCACCCCCAGACTGCGAACACAGTCACTGGAGGAGAGTGTGACCCCATCCAGGACTGGAGGTTGCAACCCAATTCTTGGTTTCGGAGCCTGTACTGTGAGCACCTCCGTCTTGTCTGGATTCAATTTCAATTTGTTTTTCCTCATCCAGCCCATTACCGCTTGAAGACATTCATTGAGAGAAGAGATGCCATTGGAATTCGAGGCTGACGAACGAGACACGGAGAAATAGATTTGGGTATCATCAGCGTACTGATAACACCCAGCACCATAACTCTGTATAATCTCACCCAGCGGCTTCATATAGATGTTGAACAACATTGGGGACAAAATAGCTCCCTGAGGGACCCCGCAAGTGAGGTTCCTCTTACTGGAGCTACAGTCCCCGAGCAGCACCCTCTGGGACCGACCCGAGAGGAAGGACCGGAACCACTGCAAAGCAGTGCCCCCGATACCTAACCCCTTCAGGCGGTCCAAGAGGATGCCGTGATCTATCTATCAAAAGCCGCTGAGAGGTCTAGGAGCACCAACAGGGTCACGCTATCCCTGTCGATGCTCAGACGCAGATCGTCGGTCAAGGCAACCATGGCTGTCTCAACCCCAAAGCCTGTCCTAAAGCCAGTTTGAAATGGGTCTAGATAATCGGTTTCATCCAAGACCGCTTGGAGCTGAAGAGCAACCGCCCTCTCGATCACCTTGCTCAAAAATGGGAGTAAAGAAACAGGCCTATAGTTCTTCATATCCAGGGGGTCCAGGGAAGGCTTTTTCAGAAGCGGCTTAACCGCCGCTTCCTTTAAACAACATGGAACATGTCCTTCCCTGAAGGACGCATTGATGATATCCCGAAGGAGTCTCATCAATGCGTCCCCCCCCCCCCCCCGGATGGCCAGCCATGATGGGCAAGGGTCGAGAGGGCAAGTCGTCTTCCTCACCTTACCAAGCAGCTTGTCCACGTCCTCGGTACTCACAAATTGCCATTGATCCAGTATAACAGCATCGGCGGAGTTGATGGACACCTCGCCTGTAGACTCTGAACTAATGGTGGCGTCTAAGTCGGCTCTGATTTGAGAGATTTTATCTGCAAAGAAGTTGTTAAATGCATCACAGCAGGCTGTCGTCGGGTTAAGCAAGGGATTTGGCGCAGGGGGTACCTGCGTCATCTCCCTCACCACCTTAAATAGCTCTGCCGGATGAGACTCTGCAGACGCAATACGTGCAGAGGAGAAAGCTCTCTTCGCTGCACGCATTGCCTCCCGATAGGACCAAAGAAAGTTCCTATGGCGAGTTCTGTCAGATCGGAGTCAAGTTTTTCGCCACCTGCGCTCTAGTCGTTGTCCAAATCGCTTCATTTTCCTAAGCTCCGAGGTGTACCAAGGCTTATAGTTTGAAGTGAAATGGCAAGGACGCTTGGGAGCGATCGTGTCTATAGCCCTGGTAAGATCGTTATTCCATGTATTGACCAGGGCTTCGACAGGATCACCGGCATTCCCAACCATTAAACCCTCCAAGGCTCTCTGGAATCCAATGGGCTCCATTAGCCTTCGAGGGCGGACCATTCGAATAGGTCCGCCACCCCCGAGGGGACAGATGTTGGCTCTGATTTCCATCTTGACCAGGAAATGATCCGTCCATGACAATGCTGAGGTATCAATCACCTCAGCCCACGGATATGCCTGTTCGGTACAGAACACCGCATCAAGTGTATGACCTGCACAATGCGTCGGCCCGTTGACCAACTGGGATAGGCCCATGTTTGTCATGGTATCCATGAACTCCCGAGCCGCACCTGTTAAGCTGGTCTCGAGCGGAATATTGAAGTCCCCCAGGACAAGAAGACTGGGGGACTCCAGCAGCAGCTCAGAGACCAGTTGCGTCAGCTCGGTCAGGGAGTCTGCTAGACAACGGGGTGGCCGGTAGACTAGCAGAATCCCCAAACTATCCCTGGCCTTCAGGCTGAGGTACATACACTCGATGTGGGTTGTGTGTCGAATAGGTATCCTGGTCAAAGTCAAGGTGTTTTTATAAATCAGAGCCACTCCACCCCCTCGCCCACATTCCCTCACCTGCTCACTAACAGAGTACCCGGCCGGGAGAGCCTGTGCCCATGTAACAGCACTGTCCTCCCCCAGCCAGGTCTCTGTAAAGCAAGCCAGGTCGGTGTCCTCATCCAGGAGAAGATCCTGGATGATATGAGTCTTATTCTTCACTGACCTGGCATTGCAGAGGAGCAAGGTGAGGTTCTGTGGAATGGTTGGTCTGCTCTCCAAACCATCCTTGGAAACAGAAGAAACTGAAGGTGGAATAGCTATTAAGCAGCGATCCTGCCTTCTTTTGTAACATGTGTTACTTCTGTTCCAGCCATATCTCCCATTCCCCTGCACCACTCCAATTGCTGCCCCCTCTACATTTTTCGGCTCCAGATAACCACAAATCTCCAGTTCCCTCCCCTCCCTCTGGAAAGGCTCTACGCGATCGAACCCAAGAGTGCAGCTGGTAAAGTTTTTACGGTGGCGAAAGGGGCTCTCCAAGGCTCCACTCCGCCCCACCACAGATGGAAGAAGGCAGGGAGGAGTCTCTGAGCCGAGAAGACGAAATCTCTGGGCCGGGAAGCCGGCAGCCAGGTCCCTCTGCCGCTGTGCCGCTGAAGAAATTTGTGGAGGCAAAAAAGGCTCTTCAAGGCTCCACTCCGCCCCGCCGCAGGTGAAAGAAGGCAGGGGGGAGTCTGAGCCGAGAAGCCGTGGTCCTCCGGCAGGGCGGCGGGAGTGTGGGCGGCTGAGGGCGCTCAGCTGCGCTGCTGGCCTCCGGCACAGATGGAATGCCGGCCTCAAGCGCTGTCTCTCGCCGTTTTTGCTGGAGGAGAGATGGAACTGGCGGTGTTTAAATAGACTGCCGTGGTCCTCCGGCAGGGCGGCGGGAGTGTGGGTGACTGAGGGCGCTCAGCTGCACTGCTGGCCTCTGGCACAGATGGAATGCCGGCCTCAAGCGCTGTCCCTCGCCGTTTTTGCTGGAGGAGAGATGGAACTGGTGGCGTTTAAATAGACCGCCGTGGTCCTCTGGCAGGTGGCGTTTAAATAGACCGCCGTGGTCCTCTGGCAGGGCGGCGGGAGTGTGGGCGACTGAGGGCGCTTAGCTGCGCTGCTGGCCTCCGGCACAGATGGAATGCCGGCCTCAAGCGCTGTCTCTCGCTCTATTTCCATACAGCAGCATTCTACCAACACTGTGATAAGACCTTGGGAAACCGATTATCCTACCAGGTGTATGCATGAAAGAGTACTTTTTTAAAAAAAGAGCTGTCTGAAACCTACACTAACCCAGTGTCAAGAAAAGTTACTTTTACTGCTCCCTTATTATTTTTTCAAGAAGATCTGAAACAAATCACTTTTTTTCATACACACACCCCTGACAGAAGTCTATATCAAATATGTGTCTATGTGCTATATGTGTCTATGTTAAGAAAAATGATAGGAAGAAAATCAATTGATTTAAGATGTGGTGCTGGAGATTAGTGCTGAGGATCCCATGGACATCCAAAAGGATAAACAAGTGGATTCTAGAGCAGATCAAGCCAAAAAACTCCCCAGAAGCCAAGATGACCAAACTGAGGCTGTCATACTTTTGACACATCATGAGAAGGTATGAATTGGTGGTATAAACAATAATGCTGGGAATGGTGGAGAGAAGTAGGAAAAGAGGTGTTAGGAATATTGGGATATGTAGTTAATGTACAGATGTGAGAAAATTTCTACTGGAAAAGTTTTTGAGGCTGCAGGTGGTAAATGATAAACAATTCACACAGAACACGCCAAGGTCAGTAGCTTGGAAACAGAGAAAGATAGAACATAAACATTAGGTCATCTTGTTGTGTGTGAACCAGGATCACATGACACATGACTCACAACAAGAGGGATAAGTTAGAGGCTGGGTTAGAGTTGTTCAGCGAATGTCTATACACGTTACCACCCAGACATGGAGTTGGGGGTTTGGCTTAGAATCTTCTTTGTTCTAACTTAAAAACTGTTGTGTTCCATTGTTCATGCTCTCTACCTGCATAATGGATGTATATAGTTAATTTATATTTACTTTGCAACCAAGAATAAAATCCTTCTTAGAAGAATCTCTGGGCTGTGTTTTCATGGCAAGCTGATGGAAACAGCAGAGAGCTGCATTCCAGGATGGTGAGCTCAGCTCTGATACAGAAACAAAGATGGCTGATGAATGGATGCTCTGCTACACCACCACCATAAATGAACAAGAGGAAGGCCACATGCTAGATAGATGGACTCTATTAAGGAAGTCATGTGTATGGGGTTGCAGGAATTAAGCAGAGCAGTGGAGGACAGAGGCTCTTGGAGATAGGGCCACTATGAGTAAGATTGACTCTAGGGCAGTTAAATGTGCCTTTAAGTTGCCTGTTTACTTTTGGCACCACCTTGAATTTCATACCACCCAAAGAATTAATCCATATATATGTCTATAAGACACCAGGAGAAAAATTTCTTTCCTCTCCATACTTCAATGTACTTGAAACTTGCAGACTGAAGAGCAGCATGGCACATTCAAAGTGTGTCAGCTGTACAAAAGGAACAGCAGCAGACTGTACATTTATGAACTGAACAGCAAGAAAGAGGAAATTTGCTGACCCAAACCACTTTGGGTGAATTGATGAGGATTTTGAAATACCCAAACAACTCTTTTAGAGTGTTTGAGTATCCTGATGAAGTGCACTGGCTTATAGCATGCAATGAGCAGGGTGTGTGTGTGTGTGTTATCTTTCAGTTGAGATCAAAATGCATATTTCTTTCATATATCTCTACCTTATTTCTTAGTGTTGTGATATGTTGAATTCAGAGACTACCATGTTACTTGATAGGAGAAATTTAATATTACATCCTAGATTCTTGTTTGCTAACCAATCAATAGTTAGCTATTGTAGTACACTTTTCACTCACCACAACCAAACTTCGTACTTGGCCTGTCTATAAAAATTCAGTTTGACCTTAAGCAACTAGAAATTACCTTCACAAAGCCCTCAAGGGTCCAACCATGTTCCAATGAATTATACCAATTACAGAAATAGGACAAAAATATCTCTGTGTGCCAGGAATACCATCTAGCAAACACAATCCATAATTCCTGATTCCTTCATTAACTTATGATTAACTAGTAAGGTAGGTTCAGAGTGGTATGCAAATAAAAAAAAATAAAGAAAGGAAGGAAGGTCTTAAGAAGACTATTTCTTTTTAAATATTGAAATATGAGATCACAATAGCAATAGCAAGCACATTTCTATACTGCTTAACAGTGTACTTAAGCACTCCCTAAGCAGTTTACAATGTTTAAGCTAATTGCCCCCAATAATCTAGATACTCGTTCTAGTGACCTTGGAAGGATGCAAGCCTGAGTCAAGCCTGAGCCCTCTGGCTAGTATTGAACTCACAACCTTATGGTTTCTGAGAGAGCAGCTGCAGTACAGGCATTTAACCACTGTGCCACCAATAGATCTCCACCCATCCTTATTGTTATTGTGAGTGTAGGTTTCACCTACATCATTGTCACCGGAATGAGAGGGCTTAAATCTTTCTGCCTCTACATGTTGCAGTTCAACTAATGAACACTGTTTTCATGCCTTATATTTTATTTTCAAATAACAATAGCAATAGCAAAAGCATTTACATTTCTATACTGCTTATCAGTGAATTCGGCACTCTCTAAGTGGTTAACTTTCTGTGGTTTACTATAAAATCTTATTTTCTTTTTCTTCCATGTATGGAGAAATATAAAAATTTTGATAAGTTCTTATCAGAAATGAACTGAATAAAATTTTCACATATTTATACTCACCAAATTTAATAGGCATAGAATCATATTCCTTACATGAAAGATCTATTTTTTTTAACCTTTTTGCTTTTTAGCTGTTAATGATCAGGACCCTACTAGAAAAAAGAGGAGATGACACTAATTCAACATCAATATACAGAGGAAAGAGATCCAGACTTTTAAGAACAAATTACACAATATCCTCTCCTTGTGGAAGTGAATCAGTTTTTCTTCCTTCTGCATTTCAGTTTTTTCAACTGATTTTATAAAGCAATTTGCAAATTATTTATAAAAGAAAGTGCACATTTGCAAAGTGAAAAGTTCTTACAAACCACAGAAAAAATTCACCTACCTACACTAGCATCAGCTTCATTTCAGTCCCATATTTCTCTCCTGTCTGACCTTTTCTGTCTGCCATTTTCTAGTGCTATACTTGGAGTAAAGATTGCTAGTCTGTTAAGGCTTTGGTGCATCTGCCTGATTCTTGATCAAAAAGAAATTCTACTTGAATAAGTATACCACCTATAATCAGTGATGTATTTAAGTCTTTTACTCCAAGTCTCAAGTCTCTGCCTTCAAGTCTCAAGTTGAGTCTCAGGTCCTTGAAAGATACTTTCAAGTAAAGTCTCATGTCAAGCCTGAGAGCCAACTTTAACAGAAAAAGAGGAGGAGGACTGTGTTGGGGGGGGGGGGGGAATCTACAAGGGGTTATCATAAAGTAATAATTATCACCCAGAGGTTATTATGGTATATTGATGAAATTTTGTCAGTCTCACCATTGGTCCTTAAGTGCATGATGTTGTGAAAATCAGCTCATTGTGTCCTTTATTTTTGTTACAGGTTGTGTCAGAAGTGACTAAAGTGTATGATGAAGGAGTACGATGGGGTATCTTTAAGTAATAATTATCACCCAGAAGTTATTATGGTATAGTGATGAAATTTTGTCAGTGTCATCATCACCAAGTGACTTTTTCTGTTCCCAAAAATGAAAAATCTGTTGTGGGGTCACCGATTTGATAACACAGATGACATCATTCATGAAGTGGAAGAGTGGTTTAAGGTGCAATCTGCAGACTTCTACAATTACGGTATTCGGAGGATCAAGAAACGCTGGGAAAATGTGTAAATCTGGATGGTGACTACGTAGAGATAAGTGAACAACTACAAATCAAAACAAACCTTCTGTCATTTTTTTTAAGTGATAATTAAAACTGTACACACACACACACACACACACACACATCCTAACTGACCAGAAAGCAGAAGAACTATGGACAGAAACATCTGGTTAATCTAGATGAATATAACTCTCCAGGACCAGATGAATTACATCCAAGGGTATTAAAAGAACTGGCAAATATAATATCAGAACCATTGGCAATAATCTTTGAGAATTCCTGGAAAACAGGAGAGGTCCCAGTGGACTGGAGGAGGGCAAATGTTGTCCCCATCTACAAAAAGGGGAAAAAAGAGGATCCCAACAATTATCGTCCAGTTAGTCTGACATCAATACCCGGAAAGATTCTGGAGCAGATCATTAAACAAAGAGTCTGTGAACATCTGGAAGATAATTTCATAATCACAAAAAGTCAACATGGGTTTCAGAGAAACAGGTCATGCCAGACAAATCTGATCTCTTTTTTTGATAAAATTACCAGCTTGGTAGATGAAGGGAATGCTGTGGATATAGTATATCTTGATTTCAGTAAGGCCTTTGACAAGGTTCCCCATGACATTCTTGCAAGCAAGTTGGTAAAATGTGGGCTAGACAAAGTAACTGTTACATGGATTTGTAATTGGTTAACTGGTCGAACGCAAAGGGTGCTCAACAATGGCTCCTTTTCAACTTGGAAAGAAGTGACCAGTGGGGTGCCACAGGGCTCTGTCCTGGGCCCAGTGCTATTCAATATCTTTATTAATGACTTGGATGACGGTATTGGGGGCATAGTTATCAAATTTGCAGACGACACCAAATTAGGAGGAGTAGCTAATACCCCAGAGGACAGGATCAAAATTCAAAATGACTTGAACAGACTAGAAAGTTGGGCCAAAGCTAACAAAATGAAATTCAACACAGAGAAATGTAAGGTACTGCACTTAGGGCGGAAAAACGAAAAGTACAGATATACGATGGGGGACACCTGGCTGAATGAGACTACCTGTGAAAGGGATCTAGGAATCCAGGTGGACCACAAGTTGAACATGAGTCAACAGTGCGATGCAGCAGCTAAAAAGGCCAATGCAATTTTAGGCTGCATCAGTAGAAGTATAGTGTCTAGATCAGGAGAAGTAATAGTGCCACTCTATTCTGCTTTGGTCAGGCCTCACCTGGAATACTGTGTCCAGTTCTGGGCACCACAATTCAAAAAGGATGTGGAGAAACTGGAGCGTGTCCAAAGGAGGGCAACTAAAATGGTGAAGGGTCTGGAAAGCAAGCCCTATGAGGAACGACTTAGGGAGCTGGGGATGTTTAGCCTGGAGAAGAGAAGGCTGAGAGGTGATATGATAGCCATGTTTAAATATTTGAAGGGATGTCATATCGAGGAGGGAACAAGCTTGTTTTCTGCTGCTCCAGAGACTAGGACCCGAAACAATGGATGCAAGCTGCAAGAAAAGAGATTCCACCTCAACATTAGGAGGAACTTCCTGACAGTAAGGGCGGTTCGACAGTGGAACACACTCCCTCGGAGAGTAGTGGAGTCTCATTCCTTGGAGGTCTTTAAGCAGAGGCTGTATGGCCATCTGTCGGGGATGCTTTGATTGGGAGTTCCTGTATGGCAGGGGGTTGGACTGGATGGCTCTTGTGGTCTCTTCCAACTCTATGATTCTATGATTCTATGATTCTATGACAGAGGCCAGGGACATAGTCAAAGAGGAATGCAGAACTGTGGCCAACAAGAAAGAGAAGGAAAAAAATGATCATAGACAAAACACTGAAAGCTGTAAAAGAAAGAAGAGAAGCAAAAGGGAAGGGTGACAAGAACAGAACCAAAACATTGAATGCAACTGTTCAGGAATTAGTGAACAAGGATAAAGAGAATTATTATAATAATCAATGGAGAGAAATAGAAAGCAGCAATAAAATTGGAATCTGGGAAATTAAAGGGAAATTTAAACCAAGAATTGGGATGCTATTCGATCAGCAGAGGAACATAATGCATGACTAAGATTAATTAAATAAAAATACATTTGAGGTAATGCACAGAAGAACAATATAAAAAGAAGAAAGAATGAATGACACATGGGAAGAAGAATTATATGAATATGAACCCCAAATTCTGAAAAATTAAGTTAAACCAGCACTCCAAGCTATTGAATAAATTACTGCTTGTTAATGTCACAACTATTGTAATTACCTTCAGTGATACATCAGAATTGTGATTTATGAGGAACACAAGTACAAAAAACATTACTGAGGATTCCATTTTCCAGTGCAGCATAGTGATTTGTGCATTTGACAGCAACTCTGGCAACCTGGGTTCAATTCACCAGGAACAGATGGCATACCAATAGAACTGCAGCAATCTATAGGCAGAATCGACTTTAGTTCTAACTAAAAGCTGCCAACAAATATGGAAAATAAAACAATGGCCCACAGATTGGAAATGATCAATATACAGTCCCATTAATGAAAAAAGGCAGCACACAAGAGGGCAGCAGCTACAGGACCATTGCATTCATTTCCCATGCAAGCAAAGCCATGCAGCAGAGCAGAGATTTCTGCCACATATGGAGAGAGACATTCCAGAGGTGCAAGATGGGTTCAGGAAAGAAGCACTGGGGATCACACTACAAACATACAATGAATGTATAATAGAGTGCACCAGGCAATTCCAGAACAAATTCAATATGTGCTTTATAGCCTTTGACTGCATAGATCATGAAAAACTATGAATTGATCTTAATGAAATGGGTGTACCAGCACACTTGGTTGTCCTAACACATAACCTGGACTCAAGACAGGAAGCTACCATCAGAACAGAATATGGAGAAACAGAATGGTTCCCAATTGAAAAAGAGATCAAACAAGGTTGCATTCTACCACCCTTTTATTCAACCTGCAGAAAATACCATATGCTGATCAAGTCTAGACATAGAGGAAGGAGGAGTGAAGATCCGAGGAAGGACTATCTAAGATATGCAGATGACGCCATAGTACTATCAAAAAACATCAAAGACTTGAAACAATTATTAAAGAATGTCATAGACAAAAGTACTAAGGAAGGCTTGCTGTTGAACATTAAAAAAACAAAAATAATGATTATGGAAAAGCTACAGGAATTCAATATAGATGAGAGAAAATAGAAAATCTTGAACTTCATTGTCAACTTTAGAGTTATGTAAATAATCTGTGGTATTTTTTTTTCTTAATGCTCAATTGTAAACCTGCCCTTGTACTTTCTTTCTTGACTTGCTTCAGTAATCATTCGAAGTCTTTGCTATTTTCCTACTAGTAGTATGGTGTCATCTGTATATCTGAAATTACATACAAATTAAACAGATGAGGTGATAAATGCAGCCTTGCCCGACCCCCTTGATGAAGGAAACCATTCAATTCCTCTTTTCTGAAGAGTAACTTCTTGTTCTGAGTATGCATCAGGTCAGTCAAATGCTGTAGCACACATTTCTTCCAAAGCAAGCCATAGTTTTTCACTTATCTATGCAATCAAAGGGTTTGCTGTAATGTATATAGCACAGGCTGGTTTTATTTTCAAATTCTTTCACATGCTTTATTATCCAGTGTATGTTTGTAACTTGATCCCTAGTGGCTCTTTCTTTCCTCAACTGAGCTTGGACATTTAGCATGTCTCACTCAATAGATAGTAAAGATTTTTTGTTGCTGTTGTCCTTTTGAGCATCACTTTGTTTGCATGGGAAATTATTGCAATGGTCAAGTGCTTACTGCAATCTCTAATGTCCCCTTTCTTGGGGCTTAAAATGTGTATTGAGCATTTCCAATCTGTGGGCCATTGTTTTGTTTACATATTTGTTAACAGATTTTATTTAGAACTAGGTTAGATTCTATCTTTGCAGACTGAAGCAGCTCTATTGATTTGCCATTTGCTCCTGGTGACTATTTCTCCCAAGCATTCTGGGTGGAATTTCCACTTCACTTTCTAAAATTGGAAGTTCCTATTCATATGTTTCTTATTCAAATGAATCTGACATCCTTTCCTCTTTTGTATATAGTCCTTCCATTTATTGTTACCATCAACTTTTGATTTCTACTTGGTCAAGTAAAGTGTTCCCCTGCTGGATGTAGAGCATCTCCGCTCTTGGTTTAAATTTCCCTTTCCCTTTCATTTCTCAGATCTTGTGGCAGAGGTCTCTTATTCTTCCTTTTTTATTTCTATTTTTCTGCATTGATTATTACAGTTAATTCTCTTTCTTCATACAAGTCTCTGAACAATTACATTCAGGATTGTGACTCTATTGCTATCCTCTGTCCTTAACTGGTTGAAAAGTTTCATCTGTCATCCATTGAGGCTTCTCTTTCTTTTTAATTGCAGATAGTGTCTTTTTGCATCCCTCCTCGCAATGCCCCTGGCCCCAGACCAAAATTTTTCTGACTCCTGGTCAAATATGTTTAATAGTGCAAATCTATTTTTACATTATCTTTAAATTCTACTGGGATTTTTATTAGGTAGTATTTTGGTATGTTGCTAATTCAATATTCTTCTTTAACTTTACTCTATTTTTATATGACACAATCTGCTCCTGGTCTTGTTTTTCAAGGCACAATGGAATTTCTCCATCTCCCGCATCCAATTATGTTGTCTATTTTATTTCTATATTGACCATAAAGAGACATCTATGTATACGGTTGCCTCTTTGGTAGCTTTAAAAATGTAATTGAAATAAACTAACTACTGGTCTCACTCTCCTGCTTCATTTCTTCATCTCAGGATTTTCCTATAGTTTTTGATTCTGCTCTGTTTCCATCTTTTGTATCTCAATTTCCTATGTTAACAAGTCCTATTTGATGTGTGGTCAATTTCCTCATTGACCCATGCATAGAATATTTCAATTTCTTCTTCTCCTTCATCTGTGGAGCATAAACTTGCATTTCAGAACAATCAAGATAACTGGTTGTCAAAAATAAGGAGGAAAAAGTAAGACAATGTTTTTCTAACATGGCTATATAAGGCAAGCACAAGCTAGTGTGATATGACAGGGGATAGGGAAGAGAGGATCTAATAATAATAATATAATATTTTTTTTATTTATAACCTGCCCCTCTGCTCAGCAATTGGGGCAGCATACAACAAATTAAAAAGACAACAGTTAAAACATTCTAGATCCCACACCCACCCTCCCACCCCTTAAAACTAAATTAAACTATAATGGAATTAAAATCAAGTTAACACACTTGAAATACAATAAAATCAATACCAGCAAATATATTGTGGCGGCAGGAGGGGTAAGTGGAAGAACACATCTAGTTTGCCAGGTGATTATTCCGGGAAGGCCTGCCGGAAGAGATCCGTCTTTACTGCCTTTTTAAAGGCAGCAAGAGTGGTAATAAGACGGATCTCTTCTGGCAGGCCATTCCAGAGTCTGGGAGCAGTCATGGAAAAGGCCCTCTGGGAGGTCTGTGAAAGCCTGGTCTTCATGGGCTGTAGCAGATTTCTCCCAGAGGACAGAAGTGTGTGGGGAGAATCATACCGGGAGAGGTGGTCCCTGAGATAAGATGGCCCCAAGCCATGTAGGGCTTTAAAGGTTAAAACCAACACCTTGTACTGTGCCCGGAAACTAATCGGCAGCCAGTGGAGGGATTTAGAATCATAGAATCATAGAATCATAGAACCATAGAATCATAGAGTTGGAAGAGACCACAAGGGCCATCCAGTCCAACCCCTTGCCATGCAGGAACTCCCAATCAAAGCATCCCTGACAGATGGCCATCCAGCCTCTGCTTAAAGACCTCCAAGGAAGGAGACTCCACTACTCTCCAAGGGAGTGTGTTCCACTGTCGAACTGCCCTCACTGTCAGGAAGTTCCCCCTAATGTTGAGGTGGAATCTCTTTTCTTGCAGCTTGCATCCATTGTTTCGGGTCCTAGTCACTGGAGCAGCAGAACACAAGCTTGTTCCCTCCTCGATATGACATCCCTTCAAATATTTAAACACGGCTATCATATCACCTCTCAGCCTTCTCTTCTCCAGGCTAAACATCCCCAGCTCCCTAAGTCATTCCTCATAGGGCTTGGTTTCCAGACCCTTCACCATTTTAGTTGCCCTCCTTTGGACACACTCCAGTTTCTCCACATCCTTTTTGAATTGTGGTGCCCAGAACTGGACACAGTATTCCAGGTGAGGCCTGACCAAAGCAGAATAGAGTGTTACTATTACTTCTCTTAATCTAGCACAGGTGTTATATGCTCCCTCCTAGATGTTCTGGTAATTAGCCTGGCTGCCATATTTTGTACCAATTGAAGTTTCCGGGTTAGGCACAGGGGTAGCCCCATGTAGAGTGTGTTGCAGTAATCCAGACGTGAGGTTACCAGAGTGTGTACCACAGTTTCCAGATCCCTCATATCCAGATAAGGGCGCAGTTGGCATATCAGCCAAAGCTGATAACATGCACTCTTGACCGCCGCATTCACCTGACTAGTCATGTGAAGCGACAAATCTAAGAGTACCCCCAAACTGTGAACACAGTCCTTAGAGGAGAGTGTGACTCCATCCAGGACCGGAGACTGTATTCCCAGATCTGGTTTCGGGCCCGTGACTGTCACTACCTCCGTTTTGTCCTTATTGAGTTTCAATCTGTTTTTCCTCATCCAATCCATTACCACTCTGACACAGTCATTAAGAGGAGAGATGCCATCTGAAGTCTGAGCTGATGATCTGGTCATGGAGAAGTATACCTGGTGTTATCAGCATACTGAAGACACCGTGCTCCATGACTCCGAATGATCTCACCCAGCAGCTTTATATAGATGTTGAATAGCATCGGCTATGCTTTGCTTATTGGCAACCCTAACATGCAATATAGAACAAAGACATCACCATCAGTCTCCATTCATAGGGGTTATGGGGAAGGATTGTGTGAACTCATGGAAGCTGTAAGTAGATATGTATGTCAACATCACCCTTTGCTTTCAAAATAAAAAAAAAAATTCAGTAGTTAAATGGCATACCATATTTTAAAGGCTGAAGTAATTTTATTTATTACATAAATATTTATTTAATTAATTATTTTTTTAAAAAAAAATGAGGGTAAAGAATATGTGAGCTAGTCAAAGATACTGGCTGTTCCTGGGCCATTTTAAGGCATGGCCCTTCTGAAGACCAGGAAACACCTCTTTCATCTCATAGAATATTTTTCAACCCAATTTTAAACAAATTTGCTTTAGAGTTAGGAGTACTTATGAAAGCATGAGGCTGTATTAGTCTTTTGTTAATGAAATGGATATATGAGATTTTGGGTCGTTACAGACTCTTTACTGACATATCCAGTTTGCTACATTTTGCACATCTTGCTTTATTGTTTCCACATCTTTTTTGTTGGCAGATCAGCCTACAAAAGACCAGCCAAGCTATCACAGCCTATGAATTCTATTCACACAGAGAGGTTACCATAGAAATGAAAGAAAGATCTCATTTACACATCTTGGCAGTGCATCTTCAGACAGCTGTAGTGGACACATTTGGTAGCAACATTTTCTGAAAGATTTATTTTCCAGAAAAAAGAAAACTGAATATACCTCTAGGTAAAGCCATAAATGGTAATCTAAATCTTCACTTTCCCTCATGTAATTTTACCATTTCAGCTCTTTGTCTTCACATGGAACTGAAGAATGAGTCTAGAGCCCATTTTCACAACACTGTCTGTCAGTATCCTAAAATCTGGGGTCATTTTGACATATAAATTGCATTCTAATTGTTGCTCTTTTTTGTTGTTGTTGGAGGCAGTACAGACATCTTCAAAAACAACCAAGAACTACGTAGCACCTTAAAGTTCAACAAATTTAGTATGACATATGTTTTTGTGTAGTACAGACTCTTTACTGCTTTGCAGTAATGGAGTGATGCCACCAGTCCTCTCGAATATTTCTTTAAATGCCACATTTTGTTAACAAAATAAAATCTTCCCCTCAGCTAGTATATTCATCATGATGATAACTTCATTGTGAAATGTAGTTTCAAATCTAACTAGTCCTGAACAATATACCCCCCAGCAGGTAATTTGTGGACTCTTTTGAAGTTATTTTATAGGTTGAACAACACATATAAAACACATACAGTTACTCTTCTGATCAGAAGTATAGATAATCTAGCTCTTTAATAGTAAAAAGCGATAATCAACAAGGTAGTCCTTCTATGCATAAATGGAAGAACAGATGTATGGATGGATTCAGATTATATTTAGCCTACCTAACAGCAATTTAAAGTCACTGTTAGAATAAATATATAAACAAAAAGGCATTTGTGCACACACACACATGTACACACACCATAGTTAATAAAAGCATCTTCACTTAAAACAGTGAAATAAATATGCTAATTTAAAAGGAGTACAATCAGCCAAGCCAGTTTTAGAATGCCAACATAATTTAAAAGCAAGATTGGTGACAAAATTACAGAAAGGGAGATACCTCTTTAACAGCCATTTTGAGTGGAGTATTTCACAACAAGGCATCCTCTTATCCTACAGCATTATAATACTATGATTTCATTTTAACTTTCATAGCAACATCCTATGAAATCCTGGGGTTTATAGTTTTGTGAGGCCCTAGATAATTCTCTGGTTGATAGGATGTTACTATGACAGTGAAAGTGTAATTGTAGCACTATATTCATGGAGGGCCCTAGGTGAAAAGACCTTTTCACTTACTGCCAATGGTGAGGCTGCTAATGGAAGTGATAAAAGTGTTGAGGTTATGGATTATGAACACAGTTCAGGCAAGAAATGTGAAAGGAAGCAATATTTCAACTACTGTGTTCCAAAATCACCAAGGTCTTTCAGTCACTCATAATTTATTACTGTTCATAGACCCAAAATTTAAGCATTCAATCAAGACATACATGTCATCAAATTCCCCAAAATACAATCCCCCAAACCAAAACAAGAATTATGGAAGTTGCTCAACTCTATCTGTCCTTTATACATCTGAGGAAGTAGACTAAAGTCTATGAAAGCTCATGCTGCCAACTTCTTACTTTCTTTCAGTTAGTCTCTAAGGTGCTACAAAATCTCTCTAATACTGTCCCTTTGTACATAAAGCTGCCTCAGAGAGAAATTTGGCAACTACAAGAGTGACATTCAGACATTTGTCTTCCAGCAAGAATTTTACATTTAAAAAAGTCTGATCTATCTTTCATTTTACCATTGTCCCTTCACTTTTGTGGATTTGATTATTCAAGGATTGTATTAATATGCTCTCTCTGAGGATGTCTAGGTCAGGGGTCCCCAAACTATGGGCCGCAGGCCGGACCCGGCCTGCCGAGGCCTTCCCTCCGGCCCGCCGCTGCTGCTTCTCGCGCCCTCCGCCGGATGCTATTTTGTCTTCCAAAATGGCATCTGGAGTCATGCGCATGCATGTGTGATGCTGCACACATGTGCATGACTCCGGGCGCCATTTTGGAAGACAAAATGGCGTCTTGCATTGCATGCGCATGCGCAAAAGTTGCACTGAAGGACCTAGAAATTCCTTGAGAGAACACTCCACTAGGCATTTGTAGCTCCACCAGCACATTTCTATGGTCAGTGTCTTGCAGATGTTGAACACAGAGTAGCACTGGAGGACCTAGAGATTACCAGAGAGGTGTTCTCTGAGCTAAAAACATAGTGTTTTTGTTATTTGCAGTTTTTCCACTTTCAGGGGGGTCCTGTGCCCCTAACTCTAGTGAATATGGAGGGACCACTGTACTTAATAATTCATAGATTTTGGCTTGTTGAATCTGATTATAAAGACTACAGTGCAATAAAATATGTATCACAGACTCTACTTTCAAGTTATTACAAGGGCATCAAGGTCTTTAAAGATCAAAATCAGCCCTTTAAATGGTGGCTGGTAGACTAAATGGCCAATGTGACCCTTCCAACTATGATTCTATGAATCTACAAAATATATTTATCAAATGATCTGGGAGTCACTGGAGATTATGAAGCACTGATATCATGTGTTCGTATTCTTCCAGTCTCAGTTAGTGGTTTTACAGTCATATTCTGTACAAACTCATGTTTGCAGGCTATTGTTTTAATGGTAGCCTATGTACAAGGTACTGCAGCAATATGGATAGGATTTGGCTAAGGTTGTGGTTACTGGAGCAGCCTGAAGTGATAAAAGCCACAGACATCACCTATGTCTCTGGCTACAAATATTGATCTATTGTACTCCCAGCTAAAAATTAGGACTGTGCACATGGATTCCAATTTATGGGTTCATTTTCTGATTCAGCAATTCACATTGATCCCAGTTTGGTTCAGATTGATCCAGATCCCAAACATGTCCACAATTGTCTAGATAAAACCCATAAAATATGTAAGCACCTGAGTTCAGACATCATGCTAAAACATAGTTTAGATTATCATAGGTTTCAGCAAGTCTTGGATTAAAACACTTTTCTTCTTTCTCTGATCATTGCTTCAAGATGAAATACAGAAGCATTCCCTTCTGATTTTAATACAGTTTGTCATGTTGCCCAAATACAACAAATAGGGGGAAAGTACATAAATTCTGCATTCTCATCCAGGGCTAAATTAAGTCATGTTAAATTCCTGAGATGTATCAAATTTAAGAGACTCATAACATTACCAAAAATGTGAATTATTCTAAAAGGGAAAAAAACTATGCATTTTAGAAACGCCTCATAAACTATACTATAGTTTATTCATTTTGTGCATAGATCTGGTACTACTAGATGGTAGGGTTAGTTTTATATTATTATTATTATTTTAACTCTGTTTTAAATTTTATATTTTTTATATTTTTACGGTTTTAATTGCACTATTTTAATTGTTATTTTAATGTGTTTTATATATGTTGTTAGCTTCCTTGAGTTCCACTTTGGGAGAAAGGTGGGATTAAGATAAAATAAATAAATAAGAAATTAATAAAAATACACTCATCATGCAAAATTATAGTTCCATGCATTGTCCTCACCCTTGAAGACATACAGCGTAATGTTTCTCATTCAGCTCTGAGCTATAGCAATGATTGATACAATGGCCTCATCATATTCTTAAATTTGTACTAATTATGGAAGCACCATGACAAGCTATCAGTAGAGGGATTTTTTTTAAAAAAACTTCACTTTTGGTACAAGAATTTATGTCACCACATTTACTTCTTGTTATTAAATGATAAGTGAAAGAGGAAAAGAGCAAGGTCCTTCTCTCCCTTAGAGTTGAGTTTTAGACTTGGGAACCACTTTCCAGGTTAGTCAAGTTCTCAAGGGCTGCATTTTAAAAATACTTTTCAAGTTGTTGTTATTGTTTCAATTTTTTATTTTACATAAAATGCTGATGCATATCATTAAAATCAACTCACACCATTACATACTCACATTTAATCTATTGTTTTAACTCTGCTCAATCTATTATTTTCATTCATATTGTATATGACATTCCTTCTGGTATTCAAATACAATTATCATATCATCTCTCAATCTTCTCTTCTCTAAGCCAAACATACTCAGCTCCCTAACTGTTCTTGATATGGCTTGGTTTCCAGACCATTTACTATCTTGGTCACCCTCCTCTGAAGATGCTCCAGCTTGTCAACATCCTTTTTGAACAGTGCTACCAGAACTGGAAACAGTATTCTAGGTGAGATATGACCAAAGCAGAATAGAGTGGTACTATTACTTCCCTTGATCTGGATACTATACTCCTATTGAAGCAGCCTAGAATTGCATTGGCTTTTTGGCCACTACATCACATTGTTGACTCAAGTTTAACTTATTGATCTACTAACACCTTTAGATAGTTATCACGCATACTATTTTCAAGCTAGGTATCACCCATTATATATTTGAATATTTCATTTTTCCTGCCTAAATGTAGTACCTTGCATTTATCCTTGATGAAATTAAGAAGTCATGAAATACTATATGTATGCTATATAATATATCTCTTTTTCTCTGGTAACTGACCATTTTTTGTCAGAAGACACTCTATTGTTGAGATGAGCAACTTGTTTTATATGTGGGTCTTTTTTGTGTGTATGCAGTTTGTGAGTATTCTATACTATCTATGTTATTCATTTACAAGTCGAGGATTTTATTGTAATTTCCAATCTTTCTGCATTTTTTTAACATAATATCTGATAAGGGAGTTGATTTTTGATTCTCATTTGGTCCAATACTGCAAGCTTGCACCCAGTCCCTATGTACTGTCCTTCTACACAAGCTAGTTCTTCACTGGCAGTAGGAGATCTTACAAATCATGTAAATGGATGATGATGATGATGATTATTATTATTATTATTATTATTATTATTATTATTTCTTACATGCCTCTCCCCATGGATCGAGGCATGGAACAACACTTAACAAACTACATCAGTTAAAAAGACATCAGTTAAAACACACATCAATTTAAAGGGATAAATAAGATATACCTATGTTAAAACAATCCACACTTAAAATTCATCCTTTAAAATTCACAATTAAAAATAACCTGGATAAGCCTAGTCTTTAATGCTCTTTTAAATGTGGACAGCATATTCAGTTGTCAATTCCACAGTTTAGGGGTGGCTGAAGAAAAAGTCCTCTGTTTGACAGTTATCAACCTAGTCCTGGCTGACTGGAATAAATGTCTGAGAACCTGAGTGTACAGGGTGGGTTATATGGAAGAAGGAGATCCTGTAGGTAACCTGAATCCAAACCATGTAGGGATTTAAAGGTAATAACCAACACTTTATACCTTGCCCAGAAACTAAGGGCCTTTGCAGACTGCCAGAAATAGTGCACATTAAATTGAGGCACTGCCCTGGCTCAGTGCTAGGGAATCATGGGAACTGTAGTTTATTGTGGCACCAGGGCTCTCTGACAGAGAAGGCTCAATGTCCCAGAAAAAAATACAATTCCCATGACTCCCTAGCACTGAGCCAGGGCAGTGCCTCAATTTAATGTGCACTATTTCTGGCAGTCTGCAAAGGCCCTAAGTGGCAGCCAGTGGAGTGATTTAAATATTGGCATAATATGATCATTCCTGGATCTCTCAGTAATCAATCAAGTTAAGTAAGCCCTTCACTTGAAATGATCACTCACATAACTGCATTTAACAGCTGGAAAATGTGGAAGATCCAAGGCTGACATACAGATGACATGGCCTCCCAGGTCCAAGTCAAACACTCTATGACTATATAAATGGCTTCCAACTATAAAAGTGGTAACCTTCCTTTCATCCTAGCCACTAATAGCACCATCTTGATATTGTACTCAACATAATATTTGAAAGGAAAAATTGTGCCACAACTGCCTGCCTTTTAAGTTTCCCTCTCTGATACTGTATCAAGCTTGGAAATATCTGGAGATGAATTACACAACACTGAGGAAAGTACCAGCTGACATTGTATTGTTATCTTTCCATGTGTAGACTAACAGCATGTAGTCCACCATCATCAGAGAATTATGTTGTTTTAACTGATGTAGATATGTTGCTTCAGAAAGATGCAGATATATACATGTACACCACAGATCATAAATGATTTCCTAGGACTAGATGGGAGGGATGAGGAAGGGCAGTTTGAACATTTAAAATAAAGAGGAAACAAATCTGCCAGTTTCACTTTCTTCCAAACTCAAATGTTGAAAATATCAAGTTCTTTCTATCCCATTTTCAAAGAAACTGTGAATCACCTACACTTCCTTGGAAAAGTGTTGCATTATATTGTATAGGACTATTAATACCTACCATTTCCTCAAAGGTGGGATCAGCACCAAGAGGATGGTGCATTATGTTCCCACCACATGTGCCAAGGAAGGCAGTGGGACCAAGATAATAGCCGCCAATGAAGAACTTTAAATCTGAATAATTTCCTTTGGGAAAATATAGAAGTAGCTATGCAGGGGCTCATGGGGACTATACTGAGGAACAGGGGATTGAGACTTCTCTTATGTACATGCCTGTTCTGCTTGTGGTACCTTGGATACAATCCATATTACAGAAACCTGGGTCCAAGTATTGCAACCTTTACAAAAATCCTGAGTATTTGAAACCAGACTACAAATGCTACTGAAAGCCAATAAGTTTTGTTGGACTACTAACACAGAGAGTTTATAAAGGGAAGGGATTGTGGCATTATTAATGACAGAGATAATAGAGAAAAAGAAAGTTTAATTATTAAAAACAACAATAATCTATGGCCAAACTTTAGCCTGAATCCTAGTGGTACTGGGCTTTATAGCTCATAGCCAGCACATTTATTTATTTATTTATTTATTTATTTATTTGAGTTATTTAGATCCTATTTTTCTCAGTGGCATCACTAGGGGTGTGAGGGGGATGGACCACACCAAGTGACACCCCAGAAAATGGGTGACACCTGGATAGACCCTCCTGCTGCTGCAGAGTGAGAAGGGCAAGAGGCCCCCTCTTTCCTTCACTGTAATGACACTGGTATCCTCATGAGAAGGACAGTGCCGTCACAGCACAGAAGAGTGGTCCCTTCCTGCCTTCACAGCAGTGGCACTGGTCTCCTCATGAGGAGACTGTTGCTGGCTCAGTGAAACAGAAGACCAAGCATGCCCTTGTTACTGCCCCCCCTGGCAGCCCCCTCACCCCTGGCTCCCCTGCAGCTCCCCTGACAGCCCTCCCACACACTGGGTGACACCAGGGGTGGGGACACCACTGACCTTCTTCTCAAATGGGACTCAAAGTGCCTTACAATATAATTTAAAAGAGAACTGCTTG
Organism: Phrynosoma blainvillii; assembly: GCA_026167975.1. NCBI lineage: Eukaryota > Metazoa > Chordata > Lepidosauria > Squamata > Phrynosomatidae > Phrynosoma > Phrynosoma blainvillii. Next base: position 83,063,503 of record JANUYF010000002.1, read on the forward strand.
AACTGTGCCTAGAAAGAGGACAGTAACTGGGGAAGATATCATAACAAGGAACTCATGTGCTCCTTGTAAGTGCCCAGTTTAAGAAACTGGTCTCAGTATTTTGAAGCTGCTGAAGTTTCCACACACTTTCCAAAAACAGCTCTTTGCAGAGTTCATGACCAACTCCCATGATTTCTTCTTTTAAAAAAATCAAGCAAAGGTCTCAGCCATCTACACAGGACAAATTCAATAGGTACAGCTGTTCCCAGTACGGGGGAACATACTGAATCTTCCTGCCATTTATGTATTAAAGATCAAAGACCCATAAAAAAGAGATGGCAAACTAGCAGTCCTAATTCAACACCACAGCACTGAAAACACAGGAATCCAACAACAGGTTTTTTAAAATTAAGCATTCAAAGCCCTTTGACTTTAATTCTGAAAATTTGTCTGTTTTCTTTTCTCTTTCACTCAAATATCTCTTTTACTCAATGAATCTCAAATTCTTTGAATTTTAGAGAAAATTTTTCAAGTTTGGGTAAGTGCTTATTCAAAAGCAAACAAAATTCTTACCCATATCTGTGCAAACTGGTCTTCAGAAACATGAAATAAAATTAAACAATTGAATGGTTCACATTTCCATAGTATCAATTACCAAAATAAACATTTCTTCTCACCTTTAGATCTTCTTACTTGATAATTGGCTTACAGAATGCAGTTCAGGGTGTTTTTTTTCTCCCCATCTGCATGTCCTTCACATCATTGCCTCCAGTATCATTATATTCATAAGCCAGTTTGGAGATAACTTTTATAGATATGTAATCCTGGCTGAGAAATTCATGAAGATGAATAATAGCTCTGAAATACACACAAGGGGGAGGGAGAATGGAAATAATACAATTGCATTATCAGCTTTTTAAAGTAACTTATAGAGATGTTGTGTGATGAAATGTGTTAGACCCAGAAAAAAATTCAGCAACTAATAACAGAATCTAGTTCCATTGTACTTTGTTATAAAGAAGAAATCAAAGAACCCCTTTCCTCCTATGAAGGAATGACTCCAGGGCTCAGCATATAATAATGTTTACAAGAATGTGTACAGGAGAAAAGAACTGAAAATATTCCAACCATGCCAAGAGCACAGATATAGATATAGATGATACAGATATAGATATTCCTAGTGTTCAATAGACAGAAAGGTAGGCTTGGGGGGGATGGTGCACCTGGAGTGCAGCAATACAAACTTGAAGCACAAAGAAAAATACTTTTAAAAAATATATTATTTAAGAGAATAAACTTATATTTACCTCTTTCTTAGATGCACTCTTGACCCCCCCCCCAACCCAGGGAATTTTGTTGTTTGTTCTTAACTGCCCTCGAGTCAATCTCGACTCATGGTGAACATATGGATGAGACAGCTCCAAGACCATCTGTCCTCCACTGCTCTGCTTAAATCCTGCAACTCCATACCTGTGACCTCCTTAATAGAGTCCATTCATCTGGTATGTGGTCTTCCTCTCTTCCTACTTCCCTCCACCTTTCCCAGAATTATTGTCTTTTCCAATGAATCCTCCCTTCTCATGATGTGTCCAAAGTACGACAGCCTCAGTTTGGTCATCTTGCCTAATCCAAATCTACCTACTGTTTTTGATTCTTCTTTGCTTCCAACTTTTGTGTTCCAATCTCCAGTGATCAGCTTGAGATCCTGTGTTGGTATGCTGTCAATTTCTTCATGTATGCCTTCATAGAATGTATCAATTTCTTCCTGTTCTGCCTCTGTAGTCAGTGCATATACTTGAATTATGGTAATATTCATAGGTTTACCATGGAGCCTTACTGAAATGATTTGATCTGATTTTGCATTGTATCTTCTGACTGCTTTTGCCACATCTATGAAAGCCATCCAGGGAAGTACAGTCCAAGAATTAAAGTACAAAGCTCATTCTGATTATTTGACTCTACCAATGATTTTATTCTGAATCATGTGATTATTGAGTTGGAAAAGAAACTCCTGGCAAACTCTAATGGTTCAGATAGTCTAGATCAGGGGTAGGCAACCTTTCCCCTTTAAGGGCCGAGGGACTTCAGCTCCCAGAAGCCTCAGCCATGTTGGCCAATAGTCCTATGTTGGCCAATAGCGCCTGGGATTCTGGGAGCTGAAGTCCCTCAGCCCTTAAAGGGAAAAGGTTGCCTACCCCTGGTCTAGATGACCATCCATTGTAACAAGGATGGTTTGCTATTAGCCAAGGGCTAACAATACCATTGGTATTTTATGCTTGCATACGTTCCAGTATAGAAATGGCTGGACATTTTTGTCTGATATGGAGTTGCACATATGATGCCTCTATACATTTACATTCAGAGGCAGGCTCAGTTGTATATTCTGTTTCCCAGTGTTGGAAAATCAATGAATAACACCACATTTAGAGGTTTACACTACATAATCCTGATGGAGAATCTTGGGCAAGAATGATCAATTGTTACATGCCTAGTGAGGGCTTATGACTAATATATTTCCCCCTAGTTAGGACAAATCAAATATCATTGCTATGTAGATTGTGGGTGGAGGGAGAAAATAAATAAAGCAGTTAGTAGTTTTGGATTTTGAAACAGAGTGGCATGAAAAACTAAGGTTTTAACTGGAATTTGCTGCACTAGATGCAAGTAGGACAGGTGTATGTGCATATGTTTACATATAAAACACCCCCGACTATTCATTTGGGAAATTTAAAGTAAGATTAGCAGTTGTGCAAACTCTTTACTGCCACTATACTTTGCTTGTTTATTGTTAAATATAATATGTATTCCAGATGGGACCTTGGCCCTCTCCATCTCTATAACACTTTGGGGTCTCCCTTCTCCTCCTTTTGAAAGGGTACTGCTGTCTTGAGAATTTCCTGCCACTTTCTCAACTATCTTTATTCTCTTTCACCTTTTCCATTCCTCTCCAACCTCCTCCCACTCAACTAGAACAAACTTCTCAAAACTCAAACTATACATAAGAAGAAATAATAAGGCCATTTTACTGCCTAGGTGTGCAGGTAGGTGAAGAAGTGGGGAAAAGAGGACTCTCTCAAGCCTAGGGGAGTTCACAGCACCTGCAGTGGAGAATAGATTGTGCTGTGAGAATCTCTGCCCTACATTTTCTTTTGATTTCCATTAGTGGCTTCTTTTGTCCATTCAGCAACAATTCAGTTTTATCATATATGCTTTCAAAAGCTCAGTCTTGCTTCCTTAGTGGTTTAAAAAAAACCATCTAAGTCTTTGTTTCTTCCTCCTCTTCGCAAGCTTCTTACATGATCATTTTTATGATGTATAATTTTTGTGGCTTTTTCTATTTTGACTTCTATGCTTCAGACTTCCTTCTGTTCCTAAGTGCCAGACAAGTTATTTTCCCCCATTCCTATCTATCTTTCAAAACACATATCTCCTCTACCACTTCAAAAATAATCCATCAAAGATAAAAGATCCTTCAGCCAATTCAAAGATTCATGTGATACAACAAAAGCATATTGTTTCTGGAGTACTTTAGAGCAGGATCAACATTTTTAATGTATTTCATATAATATACTGACCAAGATCTAAATGAACTCAGCAATCAAGAACCCATAAAATTAGATTTATGACATTATATTTAGACCTGGGCTGCTGAGCAAGTTCTCTAGGTTGTATTAGTATATAAGGTCTGTCTATCTATCTATCTGTATATAGTATAGCATGTGTATATACAGTGTATATACAGTGTATGTATTACAGATTAATATAGTTTGCTATATTGTATGTGTGGACACAATATCAGGTGATTCAAACAGAACGGTACAAAATAAAGCTGTTCTTATTTGGTTTTGCACCATACTTTTTGAATTTCCCTGTATATGTATGTGTGTGTCTGTCTGTCTGTCTGTCCATCTGCCTGTTAGTCTGTCTGTATTATAGACTATTGCTAGGTAACATACATATAAAGAGACAGAGAAAGAGCAGAGATATAGTATAATATGTAGCATATGGGAGAATGAGGGCCTCTGCAGATGGCGCAAAGCGTCGTCTTGGAGGCAGGGAAGGGGAGGGGCAGCCACATGCCGGCCGCCTCAACCCCTCCCTGAGGACATCATCAGGGCGCACGTCATTACGCATGGCGCACGCCCTGAATACTTCCTCCTGGTGCAGCGTCTTCATGCGCTGTGTCAAAAGAGATGCAGAAGAGCTGTGCGTCAACTTTTCTAGCGCCCTTTCTGCAGCTTGAGAAAGGAGCGCTATTTTGGTGCTCCTTTCCCAGGCACCAAAAGGGTGGATTGGAGCCGAGGCATGGGCAGCCTTGGCCCCAATCCTCCACTTCCTAGGGCAGCCCATGGCTGCCCGTCAGCATCCCCCCTGAGTTTACTTGAAGAGAGCAAGTAGTTAGCATAGTATAATGAGTAGAGGTTGGACGTGGCCCAAGGCCAATCCAAGACATTTTGCTGCCTGAAATAAAGGATAAGATAACAGCCCCACCTAGTCCACATAAAAAACTCACCAAATTGGCAATTGGCTATTATTTTTAATGTGGCAATGAGACAGGCTCCTCCACTGACTTGAAGCAGGTTGAATGGCACACCCAGGTTTTGCACCAGCAGAAAGGACACGAGATGCCTCTCTTTGGGTTTAAACAGGCCACAACTTTTATTTTTGCTGTACAGGGTCTATTTACAAAGATTTACCCAACACTTTGTCACATGTGTGTGTGAAGGTGTAACCTACTCAGATGGGTGATCCTTCACCACATGTAACAAAGTATGTAAACAAATATTGACAACAAATTTACAAACCCCTCCCCACAGGAAATGACATCATATTATGTCATATGACGTCATTAGTTAATGATGTCATGCATTTAAATGCATATGTCACTTCCTTTAATTTAACTTTTTGCCAAATTTACCCCAATTAATTTAATTAGCCAATTAATTTCCCTGAGGGGTGGGGGTCATTACCCGCCACAAGAGGGGGCCAGCCTAGCTAGGCATTCCCTCTACCCCCAACCCCTTTTTTAATATGTTCAGAGAATGCCTGAACATTAATCTCCTAGCCTTCTGCAGAGAGGTGCACCCCGTCCCCCCCTGTACAGCTGAGGCTTATCCAATTTGATTCCCAAATGTTCAAACATGAAAATACTAAGTCTTGATAACTGTTTGGCCACAGAACGATTTAGCCACCATCGAGCACTGTTAATGGTGGCATCTTTGCGAGCTCCAGGCCAGCTACGCCTTGGCAACAGCTTAGTCCATAGCAGTATAGCTCCAGGTACAATCTTACTAATTTCCTGCAGATCTTTAACCATCTGCTTTGCCAGCTGACGACGAGGGACTTTCACTAAGTCATTCTCCCCCAGGTGTATGACTAAAACCCGGGGTTGTGGATATGACTGTGACAACTGGATAATCCAAGGAAGCAGCACTCCCCACATCATACCCCCTGTGGCCAAACCATTGAATAGTGCCGATGTTCGCCAGGCCCAAGTTAGTATCGCACCGGTACTCAAGAAGGTGGCGTTCCACCCAAAAGACTAGACTGTGGCCCACAATCCAAATCTTGCCATGGAAAAAGCCAGCTGAAATGCAAGAGTAATCTAATTCTAAAGATCTGGGGGACTTAGAAGACTGGGAATTTACCACCTGAACAATCGCCTCATTGTCACACCAAAACCAGATGGTCCTGTTAGTAAATTCGCTTGCCCACAGATGCATACCTACCACAATAGGAAAAAGTTCCAAAAACGTCAGGTCTTTAGTCAGACCGTGTTCCATCCAGGCAGAAGGCCATGCCTCTGCAGCCCACTGGCCATTCCAGTAAACACCAAAGCCATGGGTGCCAGCAGCATCAGAGTATCCCTGAAAGTCTGCCCTCAGCAGCATTTCAGATCTCCAGAATGAGGTCCCATTGAATTGCTCAAAGAAGGACTCCCAAACCTCATGAATCCCCCTTGTGATCCTAATATGATGATGCAGTGCAAACACCCCTACAGTAGCTCTATATAATATTGTGCAGAATGCTCATCCCGGAATTATTACCTTACAGGCAAAGTTTAGCAATCCTGTAAGGGATTGAAATTCATGAAGTGTAGCTTTTTGCTTCTCTAGCATCAATCTAGCCTGCTGTCTCATAGTCACCAATTTGTCGTTTGGTAATCTCGATACCCAAAAAGGTAAGCCGTGTGTCAGGACCTTCGGTTTTTTCTTCAGCTAAAGGAACTCCCAACTCTGACATCAATTCCTGCAAATCAGCTAATGTGTCCCTACATTGTGAGGTATTGGGACTTCCTGCAATCAGGAAGTCATCTAAATAGCAGGTTATAGCCCTGTTACCTGACCTCTTGACTGCACACCAATGAAGAAAAGTGCTAAAAGTCTCGAAAGCTGAACAAGAAATTGAGCACCCCATTGGCATGGCATCATTCACAGAGTCACCCTTCAGGTAAGATAAATTATGAATCAACCTAAATTCCCCAGGTGCTTTCTTGGGCACCACACCCAAAGGGGATAAACGAAGGGTGGGAATTGGCAAATGATCATGAGGTCCAGAAATCCTTCCAGCAGCTATCTCTTTTGACAGCTTGTCCCTTACGATGGCCGGCAATTCCTTCACAGAATGAGCACTGGGCGCATAGCGGTGTACCTTGGAACCTGTATAAGGGATACGAAAACCAAAAGAGAAGCCGTGAAATAAATAAGATGCAGCCTCCTTGTTTGGGCACGCCCTCAGCCAAGCCACCATTGCATCTAACTTAATTGGTGACAGAGCCTTTACCTCCTGGTGATACTGGCTGGGGGGCACCTCCCACTCCTGACCGCTTATCTCTGCTGCAGGAAGTGGTGGGGTGACCACCCCCGCAGGTGTTACACTTGTGATCAAACCTGCATGGCTGCCTCTTGCACTTGCCTGTGTTAAAATCCCAGTATATACCAAATTGCTTTCTTTCTCCTGTGCCAGGCCTCGCATTTTGCCCTTTCCGGCTGAGTAACCATGGGAACAAACCCATTGTCACACCTGCTCGAAGGGGAGGCCCCCACCATTACATCTGCCCATAATTCAGATTGTATGTGTCTCCATGACAGGGAGCGATCTTGGGCAGCTCTCATTCTAAACTGCTCATCGTATTGAAGCCAAGCTGCACCCCTAGCATTATGATGGCAGTTGGTATAGGCTTTTATCATGATCTCCTGGTATTTAGAAAAGTCAGGAGACCTAAGTGGCTCTTTTTCTTCTATAACTCCCCTATAAATAGTGAAACCCATGATCCAATTCACAAAATTATGCTCCAGCTTAGGGCGTTTGAGCACCTGAAACTCTTTTGGGAGGCTAAACACAATCCCATCCTTTACCATGATCCTTGGTTCAGGATCCCTAAAAGTAAGAGAAAATAAATCAATCTAGGGGGGTTGCAGACTGTCAAAAATAGTGTGAATTCAGTCCACTTTTAGGGTTAGGGTTAAGGTTAGGGAATCATGGGAACTGAATTTTATTGTGGCACTAGAGTTCTCTGACAAAGAAGGTTCAATGTCTCAGAAAAATAACAATTCCCATGATTCCCTAGCACTAACCCTAACCCTAAAAGTGAACTGAATTCACACTATTTTTGACAGTCTGCAACCCCCCCTAATCTCCTTTCCATATTCTTTCTTTAGTGGAAAGAGGAAGGTGTGAGCCAAGGGGTGTAGACATTCCAGCATAAGGAATGAATTTGTTATGCACAGTAACTCCTGATAGCACAGGAGCACCCAAAGGAGACACCGCAGAGGTGTCGCTAGCCAAAGCAGTTGGCTGACCAACCTGCACCCTAGAGTCAGGCACCTGTGAAGCTGCAGGTGCCTGTACAGGTGCACCCAAAGCTACAGGGATGGGGCATTCCAAACCCACACCCTGGCTAACCTGGCCACCGGGAGTTCATACCAAGGTGGGCCAATTTGCCAGTGAAGGATTAGAAGGAGACAAACCTGATATTGAAGCTTGCTGGGAAGCGTCACCAGCCAACTGCACAGGTCCCCTGAAGTGTGGCCCCGCAACAGCTCGGGTGTCGGGCAGAGATGAAGCAGCAGCTGCCTGTTCTCTCCTCTGCACATCATGGGTTTGCTCTGTTGCACCACTACCTGGAAGAACCAGATAACCAATTTAGGGCCTTTGCAGACTGCCAGAAATAGTGCAAATTGAGTCCACTTTAACTGCCCTGACTCAGTGCTAGAGAATCATGAGAACTGTAAATTTATTGTGGCACCAGAGCTCTCTGACAGAGAAGGCTCAATGTCTCAGAAAAAAAATACAATTCCCACAATTCCCTAGCACTGAGCCAGGGCAGTTAAAGTGGACTCAGTTTGCACTATTTCTAGAAGTCTGCAAAGGCCCCTTGATGGCTTTAAAAAAGCCATCAAGATGGAGCTCTTCCGGCAGGCCTACCCAGAATAAAACTACTCATTTATCTTAACCTCCTCCCATTATACATTCTCTTACACCCACGTCTTACCCAGAGAGTTTATTGAAAGTTATTGTTTTTAATTTGTTTAACTTTAGTTTGTAACTCAGGGCCTCGGCAGACGGCTAATTGCGCCGTCTCCGAGGCCCGGAAGAGGAGGAGCCGCCGCACGTTCAGCGGCTCTTCCTCTTCCTGAGGGCGCACCCGGAAGCGCCGGCCGTCCGCACGGCCGGCGACTGCGGGTTGCCCTCACGCCGCGGCAGCCGAACGCGCCGCGGCGTTTGAGCCGCCGAAAGTGCGCCCGCCGCTGTTAGGGTGCACTTTCGGGAGAATCCAAAAGGATCGCCATTTTGGCAGTCCTTTTAGATTCGCCGCAGGGGCGCTGCCGTGCGGAGCCTCCGCTCCGCCGGCGCCCTGACACGCGGCGGCTCGGAAGCAGTCGTCTGCTTCCCCCCTCAGACTTGTATTTAATTCATTTTTAGGGGGGGGGGTTAATAGTGTTATTGTTTTGTAACCTATTGGAGGAATTGTTTTATGTATTGATTTTAGATGTAAGCTGCCTTGATGGCTACAGCTAAAGGCAGGGTATAAATTATTATTATTATTATTATTATTATTATTATTATTATTATTATTACCATAAGCAAAGAAGCAAATTCCCATGCAATCCTCCCCAGGCACTCCGGTCCTCTGGGAGGAATTTGCTCCAGCCATTGTAATCTAGGCTTTCTGCTACCTCCCAGAGGGCATTCTCAGTAGTCGCCCCCAGATTGTGGAACAGCCTGCTGGATGAGATCCGTCTGATTACATATCTAAACAGCTTTAAAAAGGCTGTTAAGATGGATCTCTTCCAGGAGGCCTTTCCAGAATAGATGTCCTGGCCTCAAGAAATTCCCGCTACTCGGTCCTCTCCCCAATTATGTTTCTTGCCACTTTCCTGCTACTTGGTTTGTTTGTTTTATTCATCTTATCTTGTTTATTTTATGTTTTTAACTACTGTTGTTTTAATCTAATATGTTTTAATCCTATTTAATTTAATACTGTTTTAAGGGGAGGAGGGTATTGGGATGTATTATATAATTTGTAATTTTAACTTTTGTTAGCTGCCTCAATTGCACTCAGAGGGGTGGGGTAAAAATTATTATTATTATTATTATTATTATTATTATTATTATTATTACAGACCCCACATAGTGAAGTAATTCATGAGTTCCTCAAGCTGTAATCAGAAAACTGCCTCTTCTACATGACCAGAAAGGAAAAAAGGATGGAAGAGACCTATGGGCTTAATGAAGCCATCCACATGGAGATGAAAATGAAAATGCTAAGATAGCCACATCTACAAGAAGCTGAAAAACAGAACTGTCCCAATGTCTGAGGAAAAGCAGGAAGTAATCAATGTCATTTCCACAGAGAAGCAGACACTACTACTACAGCAACAGAGGACAGATGCATCTGATGAAGAGTGGCTGGGAATTTGGGGAACTGTAATTTTGTGAGACATTTAACCTTCTCTATCAGAGAGCTCTGGTTCCACAATAAACTACAATTTCCAGGATTCCCTAGCACTGAGCTAGGGCAATTAAAGGGGTCTCACACTAGATTATTTTTACAGTGTGTTTTGGGTCAATGTTATTAGGCAATTGTATATAATGGGTTTGAGCACCCACGGATTTTGATATCCACGGAAAGTTCAGAAACCAAAACCCAGTAGCTATCAAGGGCCCACTGTAGAAGCTGTTGTATTATAAATGTTTAAGATATATTCCATTTCTCAAAGTTAACAAAGGAGGAAAGTTGTTGCAGCCTGGACTTATTTTTGTTGCTAATTTTGAGGCCTAGAAATATACATAGTACAGAATATAACCTACAGAATATAACATACAGCGTGTAACATACAATGCAGAAAGCTATATGCTTTAGTCTCTCTCTGTGTGTGTGTGTGTGTTTTACTGGAAATAAAACATTTTAGCAGGTGTTCTGCCAGAAGAGTTACTTTCCATATCCTAATGAATATAGGAATGTCTTATGTGCCATACAATGTAATGGAATGAAATGAAAACAAATGTCTCCAAACTTTGACATATCTGTGTTTTTCGTACAGGGATTGTATATGTTTGTATCTTGTTGTTGTGTGCCTTCAAGTCATTTCTGACTTAAGGACACTAAGGCAAAACTATCATGAGGCTTTCTTGGCAAGATTTGTTCAGAAGGGGAGTTTCATTGTCATCCTCTGAGGCTGAGAGCATGTGACATGCCCAAGGCCACCCAGTGGGTTTTCATGGCCAAGCAAGGATTTGAACCCTGATATCCCAGTGTCCTAGTCCAATGCTCACATCACTACACCATACTGACTCCCATTAGGTATATATATATATATATATATATATATATATATATGATTACACATAATAAAGAGCCTTAATGGATCTTATAGAGCCTGCTTATTATTTCATAATATATCCTGCAATTCCAAAACTCAAGAAAGCTTCAGTGGAGTGTTGATGCTTACTGTTCCTTTCTGGTTTTCATCATCATCACAATTTGGACACCTACTTGGTGATGGAACCAAATCCAGATTAGCTGACAAATACCAAAGGTCCTTCATTTTCCCAGTTTACATGGATGGGATGGGGAAGCAGGAATATTTCAATTCACTTCCCTATCATTCTTTTTGAACTACAACTTCTTGATTTCCAATAGCTGTCTTGGGGATTTTGGGAGTTGTCATCTTAAAAAAGTAACATTTCCTAGGTCTTTGTCACTGAGAGAAAGTGAAAGGGAAGCTCCACAGCTCAGCTGCCCATCACACTTTGGTGTAAAGGGAGTCTGGAGCAAGGTTTTTGTAGGTCCTGCTGGCCCCGGCATTCTGGCAGTCAAATAAGGATTCTGCAAGCTGATGTCAGTTGTACCCAATCCTCTAAGATGAGCTTTATTTATTTTCCTTGACACCTACAAAGATGACTTTCTTTTTTTAAAAAAAAAATCCATTATGTGATTTGAAAAGCCTTTCTTTCCATTACTAGTTTCTTTGTTCAACAAGCATGTCCAACTTAGGAAGCAGCCTTCAGATGGATGGCCCTTAAAAAAATAATTTGGTATCATTTTATCTCTTTACAAGAAATTAATTGTGAGGAAAGCATTCATCTAACTGAATATGATGAAAAGCTCTTTTTGTATGTAATTACAGCAAAGATGTATTGAACCTATGTTTTCAGTTTATTTGTATTATGCAGAGCATATTATTACTATTGCATGTTTCTTAATGTTTCTCATTACCATTACTCATTACCCTCTTTTTAAAAACCTCTTATTGATTTCATATTGTTGCTGTGTGCCTTCATAGCATTTCTGATTTATGGTGACCCTAAGATCATGGGTGTTTCTTGGCAAAATTTGTTCAAAGGGGGTTTGCCTTCCTCTGGGGCTGACAGTATGTGATTTGCACAAGGTCACCCAGTTGGCTTCTATGTGAAAACTTGGTAAGATGTGCCTTTTTAAAAAACATATTTTTAAAATCGTGGTGGCACAGTGGTTAAATGCCTGTACTGCAGCCACTCACTCATAGACCACAAGGTTGTGAGTTCAATACTAGCCAGGGCTCAGGCTAGACTCAGGCCTGCATCCTTCTGAGGTCGCTAAAATGAGTACCCAACTGTTGGGGGACAATGAGCTTACAGTTGTAAACCGCTTAGACATCCCATAGCGTGATATGAAATGGTATATAAATGAAGCTGCTTTTTGCTTTGCTAAAAGAATACATTTTAAATGTTTAAATTTTTTTAAAAAAAACTGAGGCCTCTCCTTTCTCCTCCCACTCACAATTTGTTCCACTCACACCATCTCTTCCTCTCAGCTCCAGCATTTTAAAGGGATGAAGCCTGTTTCTGTCCAGAGACAGATGTTTGGGAATAGTAATGTAATCCCCCTTAGGTATGCCCCCTCCACAATCCCCCCAGTGATGCCCCAATTACAGGTAGTAGTAATAATAATAATAATAATAATAATAATAATAACAACAACAACAACTTTATTTTTGTATCCTGCCTTTCTGCCATGACAATCAAGGCCGCTTACATGGAGTAAAATTCGATTTAAATAAAAGATAGCCTACATTAAAACAACAATAATAATAGTAACAATAATTAACTCCCCTTTAAAAGAACTAAATACAAGACTAAAATAACAACATAATAGTAAAATAGTGGTTTTTCTGGAACAACAGTGGATGCATAAAGTGGAAAGAGCACAAAGTAGGTTAGATTGATCTATTCAGGGAAGACCTGCTGGAAGAGTTCCATCTTGACAGCTTTTTTAAAGCTGTCTAAGCTGGTTAATTGATGGATCTCCTCCAGCAAGGCATTCCATAGTCTGGGAGTGGCCATGGAAAATGTCCTCTGGGAAGTTGCCATTAATCTGATTTTTATAGGTTGCAGCAAATTCCTCCCAGAGGACCTGAGGGTGTGGGGCAGATTGTATGGAAGGAGGCGATCCCTTAGATAGGTTGGACCCAGGCCATGTAGAGCTTTAAAGGTAATCACCAACACCTTATATTGTGCCTGGAAACCAATACGCAGCCAGTGAAGGGATTTCAAAATAGGTGTAATATGATCACTTCTAGATTTACCAGTGATCAACCTGGCTGTCATATTTTGTATTAGTTGTAGTTTCCGGACTAGGTATAAGGGTAGCCCCATGTAGAGTGCATTGCAGAAATCAAGTCGTGAGATTACCAGTGCATGCACTACAGTTTCTAGGTCCCTTATTTCCAGGAGAGGGCACAGCTGGCATATCAGCCAGAGCTGATAACAGGCGCTCTTGACTGTCACATTCACCTGATCTATCATGTGAAGCGACGGGTCTAGGAGCACCCCCAGACTGTGTACACAGTCCTTAGAGGAGAGTGTGACCCCATCCAGGACTGGAAGTTGCAATACCTGGTTTGGGGGGCCCTACTGTGAGTACCTCCGTTTTGTCTGGGTTGAGCTTGATTAGTTTTTTCCTCATCCAGTCCATTACTACCTCGAGACATTGATTGAGGGGAGAATTGCCATCTGCCATCATGGCTGCTGACTGAGACATGGAGAAATATATTTTGGTGTCATCAGCATACTGATAACACCCCACCCCATGTCTATGGATAATTTCCCCCAGCAGCTTCAAGTAAATATTGAATAGCATCGGGGACAGGATGGCACCCTGAGGGATTCCACAATTAAGCTCTGTTTTTGAGGAGCAACTCTCCCCGAGCATCACCCTCTAGAATCTGCCTGAGAGGAAGGAATGGAACCACCACAATGCAGTGCCTCCAATTCCTAACTCTCTCAAGCGTTCCAAGAGGATATCATGATTTATCATATCAAAAGCCTCTGAGAGGTCCAGAAGCACCAACTGGGTCATGCTTCCCCTGTCATAGTGAAGGTAATAAAGACAAAGTCCCTCACAAACAATGTGAAAAAGAGAGAGAACCTAAACTAAGATGGAGTCCAATATCAATGAACTGAACTGCACCTTCTCTGCTTTCCAGCAGACCTAAAAATTATTATTCACCAATATTCTACATAACCTACTTAGGCCTTGTCTGCATGGACCAAAAGACCTGTTCTCCTCCTGCTCTATTCTGATATCATGTTTTAAAATCACATTTTAAAAACTTAACTGCTACTTTGATCCTCTGGAAAGATTCAGAGCCCTCTATTCCCAAGCCGTGGCTGTTGTCTGCACAAGTGTCCACCATTGCTGTAGGTCATTCATTCTGAGGTCAGAACGAGCTGTCCAGCCATGTGATTATTTCTGGGCACTTTCTTCTGACCTCATAAGCAAGCAACCCACAACAGTGGCAGATGCACCAGGCAGCTCAGAGGACTGCCTGTGCAGACAGCCAGTGCAGTGCAGGAAGGGAAGGTGAAATAATGGGTGGGGGAGGTCAGGGCAGCTGTGGGCTCAGGATACTCTGAGTTGCCCCTGCGGTATTCTGGCTTTAGTTACATATGTATAACTAAGTAACATCTCCAGGCCCAACACCCCCAAGCCTAACTTAACAGCCAGCAGTGACACTGGGTGAAGATCTGTCCTGCTGCTGATCAGGGTACCGGAAAGATTAAATTCCATCCCCTTCCAATGAGGAAGTGAGACTACAAGGAGTATTGTCACAGGAATCCTGCTTTTGATTGTCACAGCCTCTTCCACTGGTGGATTAGGGCTGCAAGCATCATTCTCCTTGACTCTTGTTAGCAGCTGAACACACCTCCATTACTTAATATAGCAGCTGTCTGTTAAGGCAGACTACATTAAGACTACATACTCTAGGTTACAAGCCATAACTGCAATACAGAATGAGAGCCATTGTTGTTGTTGTTGTTTTGTTTTGTTTTTAGTTATTATTGTAGTAGTTATTGCTGTTGTTATTTTATTCATTTATATTTTCTTCAATATTGGGATTCCATGGGTCTTGCAGAATATTATAACCAGAACAGATTAAAATCATATGTAACTAAGTCCTTGCCTGCATGGGCCAAGATACTCCAGGGGATGCCTGGAATACCCTGGCCTCACAGCTGCCCCGATCCTTCCCCCATTATATCACCTTATCTTCTTGTGGTGCAGTGCTGTCCTCACAGGCATCCTGCTGAGCTGCCTGGCATTTTGTATGCCCCAAATCTCCCTAAAGAAGAAGTTCCAAGATCCAGTAGCAGCCACTGAGAAGGCCCTCTTCCATTAAATGTGCCTGGGATTGTGGGTGGTACTGAAAAAGGGCCATCCCCAAGGATCTTAGGGCATCCCATTAAATGTGCCTGGGATTATGGGTGGTACTGAAAAAGGGCCACCACCAAGGATCTTAGGGATTGGTCAATTCATATATGTTCATTCCCATTAGTTACATGCAAAAATTAAATTTGTTCATGCAACCTATCCATGGGATATATGAACACCAGATAGAGGGTTGTACACACCAGTCCTGCACTTCATTTCTCCACTCACCCAAGTCAAGTTGTATAGGACTCCAAACTAACCTGTCCTTTGACATGTGAAAAGTACAATACTAACTAAGGAGATTATTGCATGGAGAAATACTCCCAATATAGATGCGGAATTGAAAACTCAAAAACAGGTGTTATCGCATGCACCAGCAGCCGGGCAAGTGCAACCCAAATGCAGCCCAGACCCCAGCTGCCCTTATCCTGTGGCTTTTCAAAAACTGGAGCTTGCAATTTTTTAAATTCAGCTGGATAAGCACAGCTGGGGACCAGGCTGCATCCAGGTTGCACTTGTCTGGCCATTGGCATGTGCAATAACACCTGGTTTTGAGTTTTCAATCCTGCATCTATAGCAGGAATATTTCTCCATCTGATAATCTCCTAAGAAAATTCAGAATTTGCTGCATTTTAATGATACCTAATATATGCTACCTGAGCTGGCCATTTCACTCAGTCCAGTGTGCAGAACTGGAGTCATCCTCACCTTGTGTTCAACCAGAAGCACATACACTGTTGGGTCCTTCATATCCTAGTCCATAGGGATTCCCCATAAGGCCTGTTAAACTTAACTAGCCATTTTATACTCTTTCTCTTGTTTTAACACTTGGTTATATATTACAAAATAAGCCATCCCTCCATTAGAAATAACACACACACATACACATACAGATACCAGCTTCATGTCTAAGACACTTAATGTATAGTTCCATCTGTGTTTGGCTGTGGAAAACAGAAGGATTACCTCATCGTGAAAGAATCCATGCTGAGTCTGGTAATAAGTGCAAAATCAGCCAATTAAGAAGATCTTGTAGCATATGTAAGAAGTATGGTTTAAGATGTGACATTCTGGGAAATATGAGATCACAGGCTCCTTACAACCATGGAACAACTTTTATGTTTTAATGGGGAAAAAGTAAGGCTGCCTTTAGCCATTTTCAAGATCATATTTACTGCCAATGTCCTCACATAGCAATGATGACAGATTAATTGACAGCAGGCATTCAGAAAAATCCAAGAAATCTCATATAGTGACAGATAGCAGACAGGTATCTGAACATGGAGAGAAATGAGTCACTGAAAAAACTTAGCATAAACTTTCTCTAATCAAAATGGCTTCAGCATTTTCAAAACAAGGTGTAATTTGTTAGAAAGTCTTATGCACATATATGCAAAGCACAGAGCCCTCTTGGTTCATTCTGAAATTGGCATGGTCAAAGGCTTGTATGGTTTAGCTCCAGTCCTAATCCCCTTTAGCTGTAAACCACATTGGCTGAATACGCATCTGCCAGGCTCCTGTCAGTCCAGCTATCCTTCATGCCAGGCTGTGATGAACAATTTACGGACACATTAATCCTGTATAACTCCAACAAAAGACTGACCTCTGGCTGAGGGTCAGAAGAATTATATGTAATATGTTTCACTACCCAGGACAACCTGAAAGAGAGAAGGCTGGAGATGGAGATAGGGAAAGCAGAGGGAACGCTAAAGTATCCAGAATGACTGTGGCACTCAGCAGGATCAAAAGAGACTTAAGCATCATCACTTTTCATTCACACGAAGGAGCTTGTTATAAGAAGAAGAAGAAAAGGAAGAAAGCTCATTAATGAAGAAAAAGGAAAATCCCTCCCACACCACTGCAAGAAATACCTTACTCAGTCCCTGAAGCTCTGTTCATACACTACCTAGGATATTATCAGGTTTCCATAACCAACAGTCTCATCTTATGCTCCAGCAGCTTGCTATTGGAGTACAAAAGATTAAGTGTAAAGACAAAAGAAGATAGTTCATTCCACTATAAAGGAATTCCCCTCCCACTCCCACCTTAGCAGTGGTCATCTGTACTCATGCTCAGTCCTTTCTAGTTAGAGTGTCCACAGTCACAAGAACAGATGGAGGAAGACTGGCCTGTGGAAGTTATAATTGTGTGCACACTTACCTGGGAGTAGACATAAATAAAATCAAAGAAGGGAGGGAGGGAGGGGAAAACAAAGGAATGTGGCAGCAGCTTTAAGACTAACTGGTTACTGTTTTAGCATGAGTTTTCATGGATATAAACCCACTTCTTCTGATGTGGTAAAGTGTTATACTAAGCCCTCAGTTGTACAGCATATTTCTACTGTTGTGGGATTTGGATAGTATGTAATAGGATCCAGAAATACATAGATCATATCCCTTGCCCTAAATTTTCAAAGGGCTAGGCAAAATAATGCTGGTCTTTCAGATCTTTACAGTGATCAGTTAGTGTCAATGTATGAACACATCACACATCACATCAGCATCACATTCTTTTTCTTCCTTTCCCATTCTTTCTCCTTTTTTGCTGCAAGAGACTAACATGGCTACTTCTTTGAAAAATAAAACAAAGAGAAGTACTTCAGAGTGTAGGATTGCACTAATTCTTACTTCCTGCATCCTATGAACATTTTAGACCGGCCTATAGGAGAGTTATGAGTGGAAGCACTGGAACATATTCTCCCAGTTATTACATTTCTTCTCATTTTATCTTTAACTACCTCACTTGTACCTATAGAACTGTGTCCATGTAATTATAGAAGTGTAGCTATTTCATCCAGTCCAATTGTTTCCAGCTCGCACAAGACTGACACTTTTTTCACTTCATCCTGGCTGGCATGTTATTTCAATGTTTAACCTGTACAAGAAAATCTGGAAAACACACCACAGTCTTTATTTTTATACTTCTAATATAGCGTATGTTAACATAGGTTGAGACTCATGATGGTTCATGGTTTCCATGCCAGTGGCAAGTATTAGATTGACCTTATTGTTTGTTGTAGTGGTGGTGCTTGTTGTTGGTGGTGGTGGTGGTGGTTGTTGATTATTGTTGTTGTTGATGATGATGATGACTATGATGATTTCTTACTAACCTCTCCATGTGGGTCAAGATGGGGAACAAAAATTAACACAACACATAACATTACTTAAAAGAACATATAAAACCAACACATACTAAAATCCATTACCGTAATTAATATTTTAAAGACCATTATTTAAAAATAATCTGGATAGGCCCAAAAGAAGAGATTGGACTTTACTGCTGATTTAAATACAAACAGCATCTCAAGCTAGAGATGAAACTCTTCTGGCAGGTCATTTCACATTCTGAGGGTGACCAAAAAAAGTGTCTTCTAAGTAACAGTCAGTTTTGGCTGACTGGGATAGATGTCTTCCAGAGGACCTGAGTTTATGGGGTAGGTTATATGGAAGAAGGTGATCCTGTAGGTAACCTGGGCCCAAACCATGTATGGCTTTAAAGTTAATGGCCAGCACTTTCTATTTTGTAAAAAGCTTTCCAAGATGTGAATCTGTTTCAAGAAAATATAAAACACCTGGGATAGGTCTTCTGAAGTAGGCTCACAAGAGTGGATTCACTGGCCTACTGGTATAGATGCCATCAACTACTACTGACTAACACATACAGAGAGAGAGACTAGTTTGGTCACTGGGAGTTCAAAGCTGAATAAGCATTAATAAATGAGTCCTAAACCTAGTCTTACCGTTATATCATACTGGTAGTCCACTGTAAATTAATTGCCAGGAATTTTACAAAGTCTCTGGCAGTTATTTTATAGAACATGATATCATCATCATGGACTGAGAAAACAGTCTAAGCCCTTATAATGGCATTATGTGAACCTTGTTCATTGATTTAACTGCCTGCTGCCCCCATCCTCTGTGTTCATTGGTTTAGTGGAATATCTGAAAATGAATTTGACAAGAACACAACTGTACAGAAGGTCTTCAGCAAAGCAGGCCCAAGACATTTTATTGCTTGACTCAATGCAGATGACACCTTCTACATGCCCAAATCAAGGCTCATAATGCTTAAATACAGTCAAGTTATTTTGGGACACCAGGCAGAAAATCCGTTCCTAGCAGGAACATAATTATAACTAATTAAATAAATAACTATTCACTACTCTTTCATGACAGCCCATATCACTCTGAGTAATGGTGAAGTAGGCCTTGCTTTTTACCCAGTCAAGATCTCTAGTTGTAGGGGACTGGCATTAGGATAAAGAACTTACTTGCACAGAGCTGTATTGATGTCAGCTTATTTGATGTAGCTGTCAGAAGATGAGAACAAGTACACAAACATTGGGGGAGGAATTACCTCCTCAACAATTATAGTATACATTGGGGGAATTACATCACAAATATGCAACAAAGTGATGATTAAAGAAAATCATGTTTTGGTCTTATTTTCTAGAAAATTCTAAGCAAAGTAATCTGAAGAAGAGTACAGAAGTGTTTTAAATTATCATTTTCACTTTCTCTCAGTTTATGGCTCACAATTTAATAAATCTATATTAGGTATTAGGCTCTGCACTCAATTAATCTACTCCAGCTGCCTTAACTGCATTACACACTTCCCAATTATCCATTAACCAGATGGAGTCTGCACTCATGTTGACTGATGACTTCAGATACATTAAAATAAAATTTGAAAAGTCCATGTAGAAAAAGGTACATATTTCAAATGTACATGTGACCCTGCTTAAACAAACTTTCAACAAAGCGGAGATGTGTTCAAGCAATGTGCACAAAAAGGCAAACATTTGCATATACATGTGCACGCACACACACACACACACACACACACACGCACAAACAGAGGCAAAGATTTTGTCCCTAAAAACAAGAATGATGGAGCTAGGCATTGTAATAGGAAAGGAACAAGCACACAGATGAAATCTTTATAGATGTGCATATCTCTATATTGAATACCACTAAGTTTATGAGAACACTAAGTGCACGGCTCATTTGTACACAGAGTTCCTTATCCAATGAGGGATGCACAAGCAGAAGTATGCTTATAGCTGGAAGTGGGTAACCACATTTAGTAGTTAAATATTTTGTGCTGAATATGTCAGACTTATTACTCTTAGGAAAATGACCTCTCTTATAAGTAACTAGATAATGTAAACATCAGCATCACATAGTTTTTAGGATTACTGACCTAATGTATATGTAACTGAAGATAAACTATTGCAGTGATAAAATTAGCCTTCATTTTGGTAAAGAAATATTCGTAACATTAGTCTTGCTGTTACACTTCTGTTAATACAGAAACAATATATCTCTGCTAAGGTGGATATCACACATTTACAGACAAAAATTATGCTTGAGAATGTGTCAGCTTTCTTCTATTTCTGGTTCTTATTAGACTAGTTAATCTATGTGATAAGATTAATGTTGTACAAGGCAAGAAAATTAAATACCAAAAATGTTATAATGCCTCATATATTTATCAAGTATACTTCTTTGACCTTTTCAGTATTCTGAAATGTGATTGGTTTTACCATCTCCTTCACACACAGTGGACAAAAAGCAAAAATGGCTGAACAATCAATATATATAATGATGATCAGTTTGGGCACTTGTGAAGTCAGGGAAATCTTAAAAATCTGTGGAATACAATTTTGATTGTAACTGTAGTGGGCATTAGCACTGAAAAATCTTAGTAGATTCTTTAGAGGAATGAGACTAAGAGGGGCGGCTGTAGGCTGCCCCAGGAAGCAGAGGATTGGGGCCGTGGCTACCGTGTGCCGTGGCCCTGATCCTCCCTTTTGCTGCCCCAAAAAGAGATGCAAAATGCCACTCCTTTCAGGGGTAGCAAAAGGGTGCCCTAAGAGCCAGCGCATGGCTCTTTCTTACCCCTTCTGGTGCAGTGCGTTAGGACGCTGTGTTGGGAGGATGTCCTGATGCTGCGTGCCATGCGTAATGGCGTGCGGCATCAGGACGCCGTCAGGCTAGGGTTGGGTGGCCAGCGTGTGGCTGCCCTTCCCCATCTCTGTCTCCAGGCTATCCCTTTGGGCCGGTCTGCAGAGTCCCTAAAATGAGATGAGACATATGCATTTCATTCATCTATTTTTATTTATAAAGAAGAAAGGGGCACTTTCATTTGCAGCCTTTCCATCATGATATAACCCAGGGGTAGGCAACCTTTCCCCTTTAAGGGCTGAGGGACTTCAGCTCCCAGAAGCCTCAGCCATGTTGGCCAATAGTCCTATGTTGGCCAATAGCTCCTGGGATTCTGGGAGCTGAAGTCCCTCGGCCCTTAAAGGGGAAAGGTTGCCTACCCCTGATATAACCAATGCCTCTGCAGCCCTGGAAATCATTCTGCACAGAGCATAGGGACCAAGTCTGTGATACGATACTCCAGGAGTATAAGATTTTTAAAGAGTGTTCCAGGCATCTGTGGTGTATCTAGAGATCTCAGATGTTTCCCTATGGTAGAAAGGAAAAGTTGTAGAAAAGCATCTACATATATAGTCTCACATGACTAAGCAATTAACTGTTCAAATAATAAATACATTCTTTCAAAATAACTTTTATACAATATGTTTGATTTTCAACAATTATGGCCTGAGAGTCTATGCACCATCATTTTTAGTAAGAGCTACTATGAAAATCTTTAGAAAATGTTTAAGCAGTTAGCCTTTTTTAAAAAAATCAATATAATGAACACATTTTCCAAGTGTGGATTTTTATAAAGCCAATACAGAAGCATCCATGCCTCAAATAACATAGCAGCAGACTTGGAAGCACCTCAGGTTTTGCAGAAGTAAAAAAAAAAAATCTTCATGGTAAACCCCCTTAAATTGAGATGTGGAACATTAGCTCAGTAAGAATCAGACATGTTCAGTGTGAAGACAAGAAATCAGAGGAGAAGAAATAGAATGGAATATCCTGAAAGGTGGCTTGAGTGCTTGGCTACCCCCTTGCAGGATTCTGCTTTGTTCCACTTGCCCAGCGTATGTAAACATGATCTATAATTTTTTATAAAATTTAAAATTCAGTTTAGCATTCTGTCATAGTGAACAGTTACATATGACTCATAAATGTGAGTTCAGGAGTTCAATATCAGCCATAAAAAGAGTGTATATATTTTTTTAAAAAAATGAATATGAAAAACTATGGCTACTTCATAAGCAGCAGTGCAAAACAACATCACTTCCATATAGGTGGTAGAGTTTTTATTATGTGCAAAGAACAACTGCAGTGAATCATACAGAGGCTCTTCATCACCCTGCTGTCTTAAGTCCTTCAACTGAAGGTATAAACCATCCACTAATATGTGCAAATTTTGCAACAAATGATGAATTTTTCATGGGTAATGAAAATATTATAATACGCTACCTCACCACCCCATTGATACATACACACAGAGAGAGAGAGAGAGACTGTCAAAAGGATATATAATATGCCCTCTTTCAATACAGAAAATAAAACATTGCCCCTCAAAAAACAATTGGAATAACTTTCTTATTCTCCTTGTTAGGCACCCATTCTCTGCTAATACAAACTTCAAAATGTCAAAAGCTGAAAAAATGTTCCACTTAATAAAGCATGGTGCAGGGAACTAATTTTCTCCTACTATAAATCATTTTGGAAGGTTACTCCTGTCAGAAGATTTGACATTTTACTATAATCCCATTGTGATCCTGAGGTGTAATCTTAGATATAAATCCCCAGTGATGGTCAGAAATCTACATCAAACCTGAAATATATTTTTATATATCCATGGGTAGTTTCTCATATATGACACAGTATTAATTTCTATTTCATTTGAGGTATACATTCTGGTAAACATGAAAGGTTCATGGCTTTCCAGCACAAGGTATACTGTATGAATACATAAGGAGAGTTACTGTGTGATCTTCTCATGGAGGTATCATCAGAGTCAGCATTGTCAAAAATGGCTAACTACAAGAACCCCTGAGCCTATTGGTCTTCTTATCATTGGGGTCTTGTTGCTGTCTTTCCCTTGCTAGATGGAGAACACCCATAGTGATGTGAAAAAGGGCAAAGATAGCTCTGCAATTTCATCTTGGACTTTATAACACTGAGAGTCACTATGAGTTTTGTTCTGAAGGTCTGAAGACTCTAAAGGCACCTTCCTGGATATTTTATGGTGTAGTTGCCAAGAGATTTGTATGGGTATTCTCAAAAAGATAGGGTACCTTTAGAGGTTTAGAATTAAGTCAAATGAAAAATAGGACAGGGTTCCTCACCTTTGACTGTTGTGTAGAAGAGGAAATTTCAATAGGGTCTGCTTCTATAACATGCTAAGTCCTCTACATATATATGAAAAGTGTAGGCTAGGAGCTTTGTCACTTTTACATCTGGCCACCCTAATTTAAGAACATTTAAGATTAATGGGATTAAAGTACAGGAAAGAAGGAATCCTTAGAACCTTTCCAGAATCTTTCTGTTATGGGTCTATAAAATATATGACTGGCTTGTACATTTGTAAAAAAAAAAAAATTCGTTCAATCTTTATTTATAGTTAATAGACCCATCAAGGCATACAATAATTTAAAACATATAAATGGAAAGATTACATATATTATAAAACTAATATAAAATAGAAAGGTTCATTAAAATGTAGAAAGTTAAGAATAAAATTAAGTTGTCAGATTGGATTACAATATTAGGGATTATCTAGATTATGTAATTATAACACTAGGATATAGATCTGTTAGTCAGACCCATTTTTAGTAGTTCACTCTCTCTAATTTTAACAGTCCATGACAAAAAAATTGCAACTGACAGGATAATACTTGTGCATTTGTCTTGCAACACCATTTTGATGTAAAATAATTCAGAACAGCCCCACTCACATCTCAATAAGGGGGCAATTAGCTGGCCATGGCACTGGTTATAAAAAAACACATGAGAACAAAATGTGTGATAGTTTCAACTACTCGCTGTCCACAAGGGTAAAATTGAGCAGAGGTGGGTAGTTCAGCAAATCTTCCAAAAAGAAGGTTTGAGGGAAACACATCACATCTCACCTTAGAAGCAAAATGCAATACTTTGGGACAGTCAATTTTTTTAGGTAAGAAGGCTGACAAAAAGACCCTGTGTAATGAATGCGTTGGGCACTAGGAGAGCAAGGTGAAATAGAATTGGTCCTAGAACTGCAGAAGTAATGTCCCAGAGTCTCTGTCTTAAGAGTTTATCACATAGGGGGAAATTTGAAGTTTAAAATGGTAAGAATCCATGATTAACTCAAAATTGAACAAATGATTTTCACAATCAAAGTGCTGTTATCCCATGCAGAATCCAATGTCTCACTTGCATGTAAATGCAGGAATGGTTTTCATACAAAAGAACCAAATGTGCCTCCATCCTGTTAATGATTAAAGGCTTCATGGTGTGGCCACAAATGAAAGAAAAGAAAAAGTATGCTTCACACTTGTGAAAACCATTTGCACAATTGCTGCTAATATGTTGCATAAGCGCAGGTTCTTAGCTGTTTAAACTTCCAGTCTTCCCCATGTGATAAACTCCTTAACGGTTTTAGTGCCATCTCATTGCCTAAGTTTATAAGCAGGGATTCTGAAAGACCAATGGAGGCAGCTTTGTGAGCAACAGGTTTAGTCCATCTACTGATGTAACTATCTGAAGCCAGAAGATTAACCAGGTCCATACCTAACTTAAAAACAAGAACCCTGAGCCACAGTTTAAATTCAAGTAGCCAAGCCTTAGTAGAAAGAAGACATTCTCCTGTGTCTAATAAAAGAACTGGGTTGGGCACACATCTAGGAACACATAAAAGAGCCTGAAGGACTTTTACTTTGTAATCATCAATATATTTACTACATTTTCAGTAAATATATTGATGATTACAAAATCAATGTATTTTTTTTCCTTTGGAAGGAAATGGACTCTGCAATGGGGTGCAAAAAAGACTTGTCAATGTTATTATCTTTAACAAGAAATGCATCAGTGCATATTATTGAACAAAAGGTCAACCACCACATGATTATTATTATTTTGTGGATATTTCTTCTGAACAATTATATAATGATCTGTATTTTTTTCTTTATTTTTTTCATGACAGAAATTGCTTTCTGTGTACAAAAGAGATTGTAGGTTTGCTTGTTATCAGCTCCGGCTGATAAGCCAGCTGCGCCCTTTCCTGGAAAGCAGGGATCTTGAGACTGTGGTACATGTGCTGGTAACCTCTCGTCTGGATTTCTGCAATGCACTCTACATGGGGCTACCCTTATGCTTAACTCAGGGGGGTTGCAGACTGTCAAAAATAGTGTGAATTCAGTTCACTTTTAGGGTTAGGGTTAGTGCTAGGGAATCATGGGAATTGTTATTTTTCTGAGACATTGAACCTTCTTTGTCAGAGAACTCTAGTGCCACAATAAAATTCAGTTCCCATGATTCCCTAACCTTAACCCTAACCCTAAAAGTGGACTGAATTCACACTATTTTTGACAGTCTGCAACCCCCCTCAGAAACTGCAATTAGTTCAAAGCATGGCAGCCAGATTGGTTTCTGGTACTTCCAGAAGGAAACACGTAACACCTGTGTTAAAAACTCTCCACTGGCTGCCTATTAGTTTCCAGGCACAGTACAAGGTGTTGGTTTTGACCTTTAAAACCCTACATGGCCTGGGTCCAACTTATCTCCGGGACCACCTCCTTCCGTATGATCCCCCTCATGCACTCAGGTCCTCTGGGAGAAATCTGCTACAGCCATTGAGAACTAGGTTGATGATAACTGCCCAGAGGCCCTTCTCCGCTAATGCTCCCAGATTATGGAACGGCCTGCTGGACGAGATCTGTCTTATTACTACTCTAGATAGCTTTAAAAAAGCTGTCAAGACAGATCTCTTCTGGCAGGCCTTTCCAGAATGATTCTCCCAGCCTAAAGTTTTAAATAATTCCCCCCTTTCTTATGATGCCACTGAATACCCAATCTGCTGTGAAACTGTACTGGATATATATTTTTCTTTTTGTTATTGTTTTACTATTTTTTTTAATTGATTAGTTTAATACTTTTTTAAGGGGCGGATGGGTTAGGGTATTGACATTAATGTTTTATTGCTATGATGTTTTATGATTGTAAGCCGCCCTGATTGCATTGCAGAGGAGGCGGGATAGAAATAAATTTTATTATTATTATTATTATTTATTAAGTTTGTTCACAAAAATCTCCAAATCACTAAAATGTACAAAGACTCTCACAATCTCAACCAATATTTGAATTTGTTTGCTATTCAATGCAAGAATAAAACAAGCAAAGAATTACATCCTGCTCTCAAAGGCAGCCTGAAATGCCTTAGCACTGGAAAATGAGAATTAATACACAACTACCCACAAAAAGGTAGAACTTGATAGGCTTCATGCATTGGATGAAGAAGGTATAACCTGAGACATTTTGCTTCCTGAGGTAAAGGAGAAGATATCACCCATTCTAGTTCATGACAAGCTGGCTGGACTGACAGTTAGGCCCATTTGGGGTGGCAGTTGCAGCTGAGGAGCTGCAACAAAAGCTATGTGGCACTTAATGCCACTGCTGTCTCCCAGCACCTGCCTCCTGATGGGATAGACTCATTCTGCTTAATGGTAAGCGTGATTGTGACTTTAAGATCCCATATATCATTTTAAAATCATTTTTAATTGTATGTTTTAAATTGTGTTTAAAAGTTGTCCATAGTTTTAACATTGATCCATTGTTATTTTAACTCTATTGTGTTTTAATTTGTAAACTGCCTTGAGTCCCAATTTTGGAGGGATCAAAACAGGATCAAAAGAAAATTAACAGCAATAACAATGCCACATAATGTGGCAGCTGTCTGATTAAGAGGTCCTGGGATTTAAGGCTTTCCACTCTAACTTGTATTTGGCAGCTTACTGAGCATGGTATGTACCATCTAGAAACCTAAGAACTGCAGGCAAAGGATTATTGGCAATTCCACCAATGTATATGGCTCTGTCATGGTTGCAAGCCTTTTAGAACTGACTTTACATTTGTAGAATAATTTTCGTTTGTGTCTCTGGCTGGAGGAGGATTTTGCCCCTTTTTGTAAATGGCTGAAAACCTTTATCTTTAATTTACTAGATTAAGCTGCTGAATGTGCCTAAGGCTGCCAAGATGAGTAGCAACTGCTGGGGTGGTAGAGATTTTACCTTTAGTATATGATAGTGTTTGTTTATTGTTTTGTCCTTGAGTATATATTTCTGGTGTTTCACCCTTTGGGGATAAGGGCATAATAAATAAACATTATAAGAGAGGGAAGCTAATAGAGTCAGTTCAAAACATTTAATTCACAAATGTTGTTGCTGTTGTATTTCAGGATTTCTACAACATTATACTCCTTACCTGACCACTTAAAGTAGATGTTAAATGCATATTTAGCAATGTTTCTTGACCTTAATTGTCTATTCATATCGCTCATGGATATTAGAAAATCTTCAGCTAATGTAAAGCTTTGCAGTCACCTTTCATTTTATCCTATTGAACAGGCATATATTTTCTGAATTATCAGAATGTAGACCAAATGAAGTAATAAAATACTGTGGAGGATCTGCAGAGTATGTGCACTCCAACATTTATATTGATCAACTTGGTATGATCACCCCTTCCCAATAATGTTGCCCACAATCCTGTGTTTAACAAATGCATTCTTATATGACTCTGTCTTGTTATAAAGTCTGCCTTGTGACGCAGTGGTTAAATGCCTGTACTGCAGCCACTCACTCATAGACCACAAAGTTGCGAGGTCAATACTGGCTAGCCAGGGCTCAGGCTAGACTCAGGCCTTCATCCTTCCCAGGTCGCTAAAATGAGTACCCAATTGTTGGGGGGCAATGAGCTTACAGTTGTAAACCGCTTAGACATCCCATAGCGTGATATGAAGCAGTATTTAAATGAATCTGCTTTGCTTTTGCTTTGCCTAATATTCTACAGCATGAGATCCAGTGATTATTTCCTATGTTGAGATCACATATGGGACAGTGAAAGTCTTGTGTATGTTTTATATAAAATTTATTTGTCCATCAGTTGGGGAGACAAATGGGGAAAATGTCTGAAAGTTTTATATACTTGTTTCTCTATAATTCAGCTGCAGCAAGACTCATAGCTAACTCCATGTGTTTCTCATTTATTTAAGTATGTGCATGGTGATGCTATACATAACTGATTTTTAAGTTAATTTTTTTAGCATTCTGCTGACTTTTCTAGAAATAAGGATGCACTTCGTTTGACAATTTCCATGTCTTGTTCTTCTTAATCCCACATTTGGTTTCAGACTTCTCCACCAGTCAGAGGTCATGCATCCAAAGCCATTGATTTTTGCAACAAAACTGGCTTAAAAAAAGAAAATTATACAGAAAACCACAGTACTGTGTTTCATTTTATTTCAGATGATTTTTGACATTTGCCAAGTTTCCTCCCATCTTGTCCCCCTCTCCGACTAGCCATCTTTCATACTGGAGATTGATTTCTGTAGAAAAGTAACTGTTCCAATCTCCAAGCAGGAGTAAAACTGTCAAAACAATCTAAGCAATGTTAATATCTCAAAAACACTTCAGCAAAAGTAACTATGATAAAACATTTTACAGAGATATATTAAACATCCTTAACTTAGAATCTGCAATAAAGCATAGTTCCTTGGGGGTCATTTGGCACTTGGCCAAAAATACATATTATTCTAAGTATAATTATAATAAAAAAATAGTCTTCAGGAATGTGGTGTGGGGAGGAGGTACAGCCCCATTACCCACTTCCAAAACCATTATCCTGGTCCCCTCAAGAGTATTCTGAACAGAAAAAAGGACACATAAAATGCAATCAGGCCTTTAACACATTGTCTAGTTTGGTCCATCAGGAGATTATTTTATTGGTTTTGGAATTTTGGCATAATTCAGCTGGAGATCTGTTAATGCCACATTATAGCTCATGATAAAGTCAATGGCTGTAAAGCGTCCAGGACAACAAATATTAAAACAGACTACATTTCTATAAAATATATAATTTTTAAAAGCTAAAGGTCAGAATCCACTGTCAGTTGTGAATGCATAACTTAGACTTACACATCTGTGACTGTTTGTATTTACAATCTCTACGTCTTCCCTAGTTCCATCTAATTCAAATTGTTGCATCACCTGTAAATACTGTAAGCAGACTGTCACTTTTAGGAGCATACTGATTGGCAGGATCTACTATATTAAGCAAAACATCACCTGCCAGTTCTGTAATCTTTTTTATGTAATTGAATTGAAGAAGACTGGAGGAGGGCAAACGTTGTCCCCATCTTCAAAAAGGGGAAAAAAAGAGGATCCCAACAATTATCATCCAGTTAGTCTGACATCAATACCGGGAAAGATTCTGGAGCAGATCATTAAACAGCGAGTCTGTGAACACCTAGAAGGTAATTCCATAATCACAAAAAGTCACCATGGGTTTCAGAGGAACAAGTCATGCCAGACAAATTTGATCTCTTTTTTTGATAAAATTACCAGCTTGGTAGATGAAGGGAATGCTGTAGATATAGTATATCTTGATTTCAGTAAGGCCTTTGACAAGGTTCCCCATGACATTCTTGCAAACAAGATGGTAAAATGTGGGCTAGACAAAGTAACTGTTACATGGATTTGTAATTGGTTGACTGGCCGAACACAAATGGTGCTCAACAATGGCTCCTTTTCAACCTGGAAAGAAGTGACCAGTGGGGTGCCACAGGGCTCTGTCCTGGGCCCAGTGCTATTCAACATCTTTATCAATGACTTGGATGACGGTATTAGGGGTATAGTTATCAAATTTGCAGATGACACCAAATTAGGAGGAGTAGCTAATACCCCAGAAGACAGGATCAAAATTCAAAATGACTAGAAAGCTGGGCCAAAGCTAATAAAATGAAATTCAACACAGAGAAATGTAAAGTACTGCACTTAGGGCGGGAAAACGAAAAGCACAAATATACAATGGGGGATATCTGGCTGAATGAGACTACGTGTGAAAGGGATCTAGGAGTCCAGGTAGACCACAAGTTGAACATGAGTCAACAGTGTGATACAGCAGCTAAAAAGGCCAATGCAATTTTAGGCTGCATCAATAGAGGTATAGTGTCTAGATCAAGAGAAGTAATAGTGCCACTCTATTCTGCTTTGGTCAGGCCTCACCTGGAATATTGTGTCCAGTTCTGGGCACCACAATTCAAAAAGGATGTGGAGAAACTGGAGCGTGTCCAAAGGAAGGCAACTAAAATGGTGAAGGGTCTAGAAACCAAGCCCTATGAGGAACAACTTAGGGAGCTGGGGATATTTAGCCTGGAGAAGAGAGGTTAAGAGGTGATATGATAGCCTTGTTTAAATATTTAAAGAGATGTCATATTGAGGAGGGCCCAAGCAGACAGGCAAGATATCAGGGGCCAAGCCTGTGCTATCCTGCCCCGGTTCTGACCTGAGTCAGTCCCTGGAATGGTATGGCAACATCTGTCCACGACTGCATGGAGCCACTGCTGACACATGCCTCTTACCTGCCTCCATCATCACGTCTTCCCTGAAAACGCCAGTCACAGCCCATAAGGGTGGAAACAGTTTATCTGGCTACACCCATAAGTGTAGGTACCTCCATCTGACATCACAGGACAACGAAGATGTGATGCTGGAGGCAGGTAAGGGGCATAGGGAGATTGCAGTGTGCCAGCTATTGCTGAGGAGTTTCAAGGAAACTCTGTGGCAAACAGTGGGTCATTTTGCCAAGGGTTAAGGCTCCTTTGTGCTGCTATCAGAGTTGGGCCAAAAAGGAATGGGAAGAAACTTGCTCCTTTTCAGTGGCTGGATCAGGACTGTGGATGTGGCCCAAATCGGGACTGGACATTTGCCCCATCTGCATGAGGCAGTTAGAAGTCCTATTGGTTTGATTTTTCATTGCCTATGTATATGTGTATGTATGTGTATGTGTATCTCTATACAGTTGGCCCTCCACATCCATGGATTCTTTATCCATTAATTCAACCATACATGGCTTGAAAATACTATAAAATATACTGTATATAAATTCCTTGGCTAAAATGTGGAACCAATTGAGTTTTAAAAAATATAGATGACAAAATTAATAGGGTGACAGGGAAATAAGAAGGGAAGATGAATCAATAGAAGTTATGTAATCAGGGGGGTCTACATAGAATTTTAAAAACAAGGGGGGAGGGGGTATGCTGTATTATATATGTTTTATTGGGGATAGTATGTTTTATGCTTGTAAGCCGCCTTGATTGGATTATCATTGGGCGGGATATAAATAAATTTTATTATTATTATTATTATTATTATTATTATCATCAAGCACTTGAAAAGCTGCACTGCACGGACCTATGTGCTTCTTTTGGTAGTTCACAAATTATGAAACCTGTAATAAGCTTATAAAATATTTTTCTTTTGTATGTCTTCACACATTCTGAATTATCCACAATTAAAACTGTATCTAGATAAGGGACAAGCCACTTGCTGGGCAAGGAAGGTAATAAATGTTGCTTGCCTATGGATACACAAATATTTGTTTTTATTTATTTGCAAATGTTTATATACCACTTATATCTAAAATTTTCACAGCAACATAAATCAATAAAATGTTAACTATAAGCAAAATACTCACAGAAAACAACACATACATTTTTGACATCCAAGAAATAGATGTTGGGTTAGAAAAATAGAGAAGATGGCTCATATAAATATGTTTTAATATATGGAAAATTAAGAATTATTACTATATGTTATATAAAAACATACAGTATTGACACATCACAATACATTTCAAACAAACATACTAAACACATCCATCCTAAGCCTAACCAAACAAAAAACTATACTAGACATTTAAAAATCATACAAGCAAGAATAGTTACTATATGTTCTGACAGAACAGCTTTCCTTGTAGTAGATGCTGAATGAAATACTAGAAGGAGGGCTGAATTTTACATGTTTGTACCAGTGGGACAAAAAGGTAGTGACTTCCTGGAGGAGGTTCAAAGGAAATGAAAGAATTATTGTGAGGTGCAGGCATATTTTAATTGCTGGTAGGGAAAAGCAAATGAATCAAAGTATTGAGAAGGGAGCATGTTCGCCCCACCACATTTGTTGTTGCTTTCATTATGTAAAAAGTGATGGTTCTAAAAATTAGATCCTCCACATATGCAACCATCCACATGATCTGAAACACTGGAACTGTCACATTAAAGTGATGTATAGTATTATATCTGCAGAACTGCAGAGTCATTATGTGTGTGTATGTGTGACAAAGGCCTGGACATCTGGTGACTATGTCCTTGAAGATAGCAGAAGAGCCAGACTACAAATGTGTACTGGGACAGCACCTGGACCTCAAGGGTAATGAACATGATGCAGTGCTTAAGCAATGTTGCAAGGAGCCGAAGGTATAAGAAGCACAGCTCAGTGTGAGTGTGTGTGGGGGGTCATTGTTGTCAGTCAGTGGTTGATGCTTGTTAGTCTGGAGTAGGAGAGTTCCTGTGTTGCTGAGAGCTGGAGAAGGAGAAATCTTGTTTATGCCTTTATCCAAGAGCTCTGCCTTTGCTGTATATAGTTTTGCCTCCTATATCATGTAAATAAACCCTTCAGCTACAGCAGCTAGCTTTCTCATTCTTTTGGGAAGTATCTCAAGATCCCTGATGAGATACAGAAATTCACTCAAACCACACCTAAGTGTGACAAAATCCAAATTTTGAATCACATTTTATTATTTATTAGTATTTATTAAAGTACTAATGCCCCATTCTCTATCTAAAGAATGATGAATTATGAGCATGACAGTGGCTTTGACACCTATTGGGTTGCCAGTTGGAAACTTACATGGATAGAAGCAGACTTCTTCAGAACTGTCATTGTTTGTGAAATCAAAACAATGATAAAGAAGATGGGGTTACCAAGTGTCCTTCTTCTCATTTTGCTTTTATTCCCTTAGCAATCTGACTAATCCTTCTCCATTTTTCAGAGTGGTTCTGCCTGCAGAATATTTGTTGCCAGTGTCCACCACTTACTGTCCTTTTCTCTCCATAGTTTCAGCTTCCTTATCTTTAGTGACCTTTTCACCAAAAAAATACAATTCCCATGACTCCCTAGCACTGAGCCAGGGCAGTGCCTCAATTTAATGTGCACTATTTCTGGCAGTCTGCAAAGGCCCGTAGATTCACTGCTCATCTGTATGCTTCAGTTTTAAATACTGAAATGGGTGTATCTGAAGCAAGCCCACAATATATTGTGTACATTACCCATTCCCACTATTCAGGTGTAATAAAATTATGTCCACTGCCCACAGTGGAACTGCTTTCAGAAAAAGGGCACAGGAGACTGGAATGGTTGACCCATCACAATTCAGGTCAAAAAAGTAACAGAACAAAAAAGGAGATATCATTCAGTGCACTGGCTACTGTGTCATAAGGAACAGTCATGGGTGAAACATTACAGGAGGAGAGATCTAATGTTTTTGTCAGCTTTTGTCTCTGAAAATATCATGATGTACATGATGACAATTGAACTTATGCTTGCCTCCTTGTTTTGAGATTTAAATAGTCTAGCATTTGAGATTTAAATAGTCTAGCATTTGAGATTTAAATAGTCTAGACATTAGCGTTGTGTGTGAGAGAGAGAGAGAGAAAAAAAGAGAGAGAGAGAGAGAGAGTATTTTAAAGTTTCCTCCTTTTTTATGCCATGTCAATCCTCCATAGGAACAACAGACTTTCTTCTTTAATCTTTCAAGGGACAATATCCTGAAACAAGTTTAAGCATGAATCGGTCTCACAAATAGAAAAGCTTGAAAAATTCATAAGGCAGAAAAATGGGTCAGTGTCAATGATACATTAATTTTTCAACACAGGAAAGTAATTCTCTTGTGCATCCCTTTCAGACCCTCTTTGATGTAAATAGCAGGAAAATTGGAGTGAGTTTTGAATTTGGAATAGAATCGTCATATCACAATTTTTTTAATGTTGCAGGTTTAGAGTACAAAGAAAACTAATGAGACCTTTAAAGCTATACAGCTTCATGTTTCTCTTTGAGTGAGTGGTTATGATGAGCAATGAGTTTTTTGCTAAACAAGAAAGAAAGAATGTTCTACTCTGTTTCAGTTTTTCAAAGAAATACCACAGGGAACCTGCGTCAAACCATAAAATCCCCACACTTCATTATCATTGTTTTCATGCAAGCATTGGTGAAAATTAGAGAGAAAGATTAGATGCCTCAGTATCTCATTCATTGCTTTTTGTTCTGAAAACTCAGTGAACACAAGTGCTTCAGGAATTATGGAAAGGATGGTTGACAGCTCATATTACTGATTATAAAATCACTCTGGTAACACAACCTTGGAAAAGTCATCTGCACTGTAGCACAAACTCTTCTGCATAATATACAGAAGTATGTCACCTCTAGCTAATTATCTCATTCTATAAATCATTCCTGGACATTTACCCCTCAGTCATGATTTTCAGTGAAATGAATTCAGAAAAAAACAAGGAAAATGAAAGCTGTTTTAGGAAAGTTTATGAAACAGATGCAATGTAGCTCAGTTATGCTATTATTAATTGTCATCAGGTCAGCTACAACATATGTTGATCCTATGATGAAAGACCTCTAAGACACCCTGTTATTAACAGTCCTGCCAAGATCTTGCCACCTAAAGACCATCTTTTCTTGATTCAGTTGATCCACCTGTAATGTTGTCTTCTTATTTTCTCCTACCTTGCCAAGTAATACCATCTTTTTTAATGAATGACATCATCTTGTAATATCTCCCAAGTATAATAACCTCAGTTTAGTCATTTTGGCTCCAGGGACATTCAGGCATAATTTGTTTTAGGACCCATCATATTTGTCTTTTTGGCAGTCCATGTTATCTGTAGAACTCCAACACTAGATTTAACTGAGTTTATTCTCTTCCTAACAGTTTTCTTCATTTGTCCAGCTTTCACAATCATAGATAGAAACTGGAGATACTATAGCACAAATTATTCTGACTTTGATATTTAATGATGTCATTACACTTGAGAATTTTATTTAGTTCCTTACAGCTATCCTTCTAGGCCTCAGTCTTCTGATTTCTTTTTTCTACAGATTTCTAGTCTCCATGATATAGCCAAGGTACAGAAAATATTTCAGTATGTAAGTGTCTTCTTCATCCACTTTAAAGTTTGACCACCTCCTTACGCCCTCCAGGAGGGAGGAGTGGGATTGGGGATGCCTGTTTGCCACCCTCTCCTGATGGGAGACAGGTCCATTTAAATCACACCATGGCAGTTATGCCATGACATGAGGCCTTGGGGGCAGAGTCAGAGCTTTTATAAGAGGCAGTCGCTCCGAGGGCTTCAGAGCTGCTTTCAACTTGACAAGTGGACAACTACTGATCCGATAAGTTTGGGATGGGACGGAAAGGTTGATTTTGCCCCCCTCTCTTGTCAACATTGACCATCTGATCAGTCTGAGGTGGCGCTAAAGGCTATCAGCCCAGACAGGCCTGACTGTCCCCCCATTATATTGTTTTCTGGATTGGCAAAGACCTGTTTCTCCAGCCCTATTGCGGGGGTCAAGCACATGGGCATTCCCCTTATTTACATCAGCCATGACAGGCTTGGATTGCCCCCCCCCCCTTTTGTATAGTCAAGAGCTCTTCTGCCCAGCTAGGGCCCGTTTCCCAACTTAGCTGCCTTCTCCTGGGTGAATGGCCCCAATGGGCCTGGATCACCCTTTGTTTAGGCAGGGCTATTTATGGGGCTGGTTTATGGCACACTCTCTGTAGGGTGAGCAGCCAGAGGAAGCTGGGGCTGCCCTCATGTTTCCCTCTTATTTGGCTGGGGCTCTTTTTGGGAGCAGGGCACTTTTTCGGGGCTTGTTAAGGTCTGGGCTGGTTTAAGGCAGTGCTCTTGGCTGGGTGAGTGGCCAGGGTGAACTTGAACCACCCTGCTGATTTCCCTTTATTTGGGCCAAGGGCTCTTATTCTGGGAGGGGTAGGATGGTGCTTGCTGCCAAGCCTGGGCCACCCTCCAGAGTTGCCAGAGAGCTCTCCACCCTGCCAAGGCTTGTTCTTAGGGCTGGGTGGAGTGAAGTGAGTGCAGTGTGGCTCCTCCTGGCAAGCTTCTCTGTCCAGACTTCTGGGCTATAGGCCTAGTGGCCATTTTTTGACTGTGGGCTTATATTGTTGGCTTGTCATCCTGCCCACCCTCACCCTCCACCCTTCTTTTGTGGTTTCTGGCCCTGGGTAAATGATATTGTGTTGGTCTGGCCTTGATTCACTCTGGGGTAGTGGTTTGAGTGTTGGGCCTCTGACCCTGATCAGGCATTTTGCAACACTCCTTAGATAAACACACATATTTCAAGTGCCAGTTAACTTGATTTGTTGCCGTGGCCTGTATTTCATAGGAAACCTCTCCCATGTGCATTATATTGTCTAGGCGGATTTGTTGTTGTTGTTGTTGTTATTGTTGTTACCATAGTTGCCAAGTTTCTTGTTGGATACATATATTCTTGCTTGTTTTGTTACATCTGCTTGTCTTTGCTTGCTGTTGTGCAGCATGTTGTGCAGCATGGCTCCGAAGAAAGGTAAAAGAGGTCGGCTGCTTCCCACAGCACTTGGCTCCCCAGAGCTTGAAGCAAGGTCTGCCAAGCATTCTAGATGAGCTATGCCTTATAAAGAAATGAAAGTTCGTATTATTGCCTTAGAACAGGAGTGGTCCAGTCGAGGAACAGCCTCTTCACAAGTCATCCACTACCCTTTGAGTCAGGAATCCACAGTTGTCGATCCTGAAGAGGCAGTCCAAGTGACCGTTGTCCTCTACAGGTGAGTTTTTGCCTCAGTATAGCGATCTGTCTCCAAGCTATTCTTGGCCCTGAGGATTTATAGGCCAACACCACCAAAACGTGGCTTTGGGGGGTGGTGACATGGGTGGTGATAAGGGGGAGCAGGTGTGATTGGGCTTATGAAGCCGTTTGGTTGACCTGTGCCCCAACCTGCTTGGGGACAGTGGCCAGGATCCCCATTTCAATCGATCCCACCCTCATGGCCAGTTGTTGATCAGTGCTGGGGTGGGCCTCAATGTCATTATGGTTACACCAGTGTGTCCCCTTCTGCCATTCCATTTGGTGACATATCTCTTTCTCTGAGTGATCATCTCTTTCAATCAACTGTTGATAAGGTTTTGAGGGGTGAATATATAGATGTCTTCAGTTTACTATATAACAAACTGGAAAAGAAGGAGGAGCTAGATGACAAAAAAGAAAGAAAAAATTGCGTAGGAAGAAGGTTGAGCAGAATTTTTCGAATTGGTTTAATAGTTTCCACATTTATGCTGGGGTTATAGCTAAAGCCCATCCTACTCGGGCAGCAGCCCTGATCCAGTACATGGACATTATTCACAGGGTTTACATTGATTATGCTGGCCCTGCATGGCTGCTGTATGACAAGGCCTTTTGCATGCAGGCAGCTTTATATCCCACAATGCATTGGGATATGCTACATTCCCCATTGTGGGTGCAGCTGAGGATTCCAGCCCACCCAATCCAAGAGGAGCACACCCACAATGGTCATCTGGTGCTGAAGTCGGGTGGCCCTTCTCCTTCTTGAGTTCAGAATTTCTCTGGCCAGTCTCAGAAGCTCCTCTGTTGGGAGTTTAGTTTTCAGGGTGTTTGCAGCCATAAGGTGTGCAAACACAGTCATGAATGTTTGGTATGCAAAGGTCCTCATTCCTTTCAAAATTGCACCAAGGTCAGGGCTCAACCGGGCTCCAACAAGGATGGCCAAGTCAATAGAAAATCAGGTGGAGAGGACTTCCTGTGGCAGAGGCAAGATGTCTGGTCACTGAAGACAACAGCTGGTCTCAGCAACTTGCCATCTGAGGCTTTCAGAGTTAATAAAACTCTGCAATACACCTCCCGGTAAGGAGAAGAAGAGTTGGGGCTTGAAATAGACTTTTTTTTGCCCTCTCTGGATTGGCGGATTGTGGAGCTGGTCCATAGATCCTAGGAAGGACTTGGTCGCAAAGCAGCTGAAGCCTCATCATGGCCGTCTTGCTGGCAACACACAATAAGAACAAAGAGCTTCTGAATCAACAACTCCAGTTTGGTGAGACTACTTATACTTCAAAAATCTTTCCTGTGGATGGATGTTAGATAACTAGTTGAACAACAAATTTGAGAAATTGTAATGGACTGATCAAGATCGAAGAAGCAATTAGTTTATTT
The DNA here is from genome assembly GCA_026167975.1 of Phrynosoma blainvillii. NCBI lineage: Eukaryota > Metazoa > Chordata > Lepidosauria > Squamata > Phrynosomatidae > Phrynosoma > Phrynosoma blainvillii. The sequence goes on from JANUYF010000002.1 coordinate 83,101,911, forward strand.
GCATGTGGGGATAAAATTACCTACTGTGTGAGAAAGAACATTTGTTTCATCTTTCCTTCCTGATACCCCTGATCTCTAAGCAGAAACATAAATCAAAGAGATTATTTTGTAATTTCTATTTTATTATAAAGTATTAATTCGAACAACTAGTAAATCTCCCTCCTGTGAGATAAAAGTGGACTGAGAAGTAAAGATGTGGGAAAGCCAGTAGGCTGAAGAAGAAGAGGGGGTGAGGGGAGGATTAATGGTGGTGGAACTTTCACTTTACAAGAGAAGACAACTGGAGAGTCAAGCAGAATGGAGACCAGAACCAGAGGTTTAGAGAAATAAATAGTTTGGAGAGAGAAGGTGAAGAGGCTTGAGGAGGCTGTGTGAAGGAGTAAAATGAGAAGAAGAAGAGAGAGAAGAAAAAGGTAGCGGGATGAGGTGAGGGAAAGAAGAAGGCAGCAGGGGGAGGCAAGTGCTGGTGATAGGAGGTAAGCAGAGCCCAAGCGACAAGGTGAGTGGTGAGCAGAGGCAAGCGGAGCCCAAGGGATGAGGCAAGTGGTGAATGTTGGTGAGCAGAGCCCAAGGGATGAGGCAAGTGGTGAGCGGAAGCAAGCAGAGGTGACCGGAGGCCAAGACTGAAGGAAAGAAGAAGGTAGTGGGATGAGGTGAGTGGTGACAAGAGGAGGGGAGGGGAGTTTAAGATTGAAGGGAAAAGAAAAAAGAAGACAGAGGGATGAGGCAAGTGGGATCTCTGCTTGAATCTATTATTTGGAATCTTTTACTAGGATTAATTGATCTACCTGTGGGTGATTGTGAGTGATAATTTGAAATAACTATTTGGATTATCATCTGGGTGGGTGGGTGCTTGAACTATTTGGATTGTCATTTTAACCTATTATTTGATATATTTGGATTATTTGGAGTAGTAACTACTGTAAAAGTTCTAAATTCAACCTGACTGAGAATAAAGAAGAAACAGAATAAAGAACAATGAAATAATGAAATAATGAAAAAGAAAAAGAATTGGATTGGATTGGTGTAATAGACTTAAAGAGAAGACATAAAAAACAGCTTGAAGAACAGAAACCAATTGTTGAAACCAAGTGAAAAATAAATTGCAAATAAATAAATTTAATCTGACCAGATAGGATTGCCGAACTGAGAAATCAACCAAGCTACAGACAGGATATTCAGAATTAATGTGATTATAGCCGGAGAAAGGAAATTACCTTGTGATGTAGTAGTTTGCTTCACAAGGACAAGGATTAAAGATTTATTAATACAAAAATGTTATGAAGAAGACCTAATAACGGATGGCTGAAAAAAATATTTTTAAAGATATTCCTTTGTCAATACTAAAAAAACACCAAGAATATAATTTTTTAAAAAATATTTTATTGAATAAAAAACACATAACAGTAGAGTACATATTTACATACATCTGAATAATCAAACCAGACAGACAACATCAACAACACACACACACACACAAAAAAAAACAAATCGACACACACAAAAAATAACTTCCTGAACCTAAACTTAGATCTTAAATTAAAGAATATAAATTTTTGATGCAACTGTTACATAAACACGGAATAAGATATGCCGGGGGGGGGGGGAATGAAAGGTGTGACATTTACATATCAACAAAGAAGATTCAAAATAAATTCCTTACAAAAAGCCAAAGATTTCTGCAGAAGATTTCAGACAGAAATGGAATTGGAAACTGAAAAAGGAATGACAGCTGGAAAAAAAAGAAGGGGAAGAAAGACCCCCCCCCCCAAAAATGAAGAAAATCCAGAATCATAATGGAGACCAGAAGTCAGAAACAAAATAGAAAGAAAGAGATGGAGACAGATGAAGGTGAGGATAGTGAACCCTTCTCAGATGAAAGCAAGACCCCTGAGTGACTCCAAGCAAGTGATGAAGGAGAGATAGAGGAACCAGAGGAGGAACAGGAAGAAGAGATATAAATAATGGTATAAAATAACAGAAAGAAGAAGTACATAAAAAATCAAAACTTGATAGTTATAAAGATATGATGACAACTCAGATTTGTTTATGGAACGTCAAAGGATTAAATTCAAAGTATAAACATAACAAAATATTTCATTACCTTGAAAAGAAAAATCAGGATTTTATTTGTCTTCAAGAAACTAAGATTAAACAACCGGATGTCAGATTTTTTAAGAAACCCCAAATTAGGTCAAATATTTGTATCGGCTAATGAAAAAAAAAAAGGAGAAGTATTTGTTGACCAAGAAGGACATATGCTCCACAAGAAAATAAAGCCATTTTTTAAAGAAATTGAGCAAATAAATAGAGAAATTTCAATATGAACATTATCTGACCATGGGAGACTGGAACGGAGTGATAGATCCTATTGATTGATTGAACTACAGACAAAGCCAAAAAAAAAAAACAAAGTAAATTGCCACAGTCTTTTTTTTAACTATGAGATAATTTTTTTAACTGATGTATGGACTAGATTATATGGTAAAGCTAAAGGTTTTACTTTTTTCTCAGACAGTCATAAAACAGAATCACATATCGATATGTTCCTAATCACCAAGCATCTTTTACATAGAATAAAAAAGATGGATATTTGGCCAAAGATTAGTTCAGATCACAACCCAATTCAACTAATTTTGATTGGACAAAAATCCTCATATAATTGGCGACTTAATGAACAATTATTGAAAAATGAAGAATTTTTAGGAAAAGCTAAGGACAACTTCAAACAATACTTTTGTGAGAATACAATGGAAGATGTTAAATTAAAAATGGTATGGGACACAGGAAAAGCAGTAATGAGGGGGATTTTTATTCAAAGTGATACAGAAATTAAAAGAAACACATAAGCCAAAACTAAAAAACTGATGGAAGAGATAAGAGAAAAAGAAAAAGAGCTTCAAGAACAACCAACAAGGAAAGATTTGAAAAACCAATTAAAAATACTTCATAAAAAGCTTGACACAAAACTAACAAAAGAGATGGAAAGGAAACTAAATTATATTAAGCAAAAACATTTTGAATCAGCTAACAAAACTGGAAAGTGGCTTGCAAATAGGTTGAAGAAGGAAAAGTAAAAGAAATTGATTCAAGAAATAGTTGAGAAGGAGGTAACTATAACAAATCAGGAAGGAAGTAAAAAAGCATTTGTCAAATATTATATTAACCTCTATAAAGAATTGGACATAGAAAAGACACAAAAAAGTGGATGGGAAAATTTTTTGTCCAGTCGAAATATAAAATCTATTCAAAAGCTGATAAAGAGTTTTTAAATGCACTATTTAGCACAGCAGAAATTGAATAGGCAATAAGAATCCTAAAATCAAACAAGGCTCCAGAACCGGATGGTTTCACAGCAGAATATTACAAAAGTTTTTTTTACTGTGCCCCTACGGAATATGTTTAATAGAATAATTGAGGAAGGACCTCATAAATCTTGGGAAGAGGCAAACATAACACATAACACTCGTTCCAAAGGAAGGTAAAGATAAAGCAAAAGTAGAGAATTATCAACCCATCTCATTATTAAATGTTGATTATAAGCTTTTCATGACCATAGTAGCAATGAGATTAAAAAACATTTTAAATAAAGTGATACAAGATGACTAGACAGGTTTTCTCCCATTAAGATATATAAAAGAAAATATAAGAACAGTCTTAAATACCATTGAAAATTATGAAAAACATAATGAAAATAAGCTGCTATGATCTTTTTATATGCTGTAAAAGCTTCATGTTTGAGGTCATTAAAAATGAATCTTGAAAAAAACTTTTACGAATGGATTAGGAATCAGAATGCTAAATTAATTATTAACAGAGAAAGAAGTCTAAAGTTTGATATACAAAAAGTAACCAGACAAGGGTGTCTGCTGTCCCCACTTCTGTTTATTATGGTTTTGGAAATTTTAAATAATAAGATCAGAGAAGATACAGACATCAAAGGAATAAAAGTTAAAGGACAACATTACAAACTGAAGGCCTTTGCAGATGATATAGTTCTTTTTTTAGAAGAACCATTGACTTTGATTGGAAAATTGCAAACAAATTACAAACAATTCTATTCGACTTTGAAAAAGCTTCAGGTGTTAAAGTAAATAAAGAAAATACTTGTTAAAAATATGACAAAATCAGAAGAAGAAAAATTACAAGTCATGTTATAAAATAGAGAAGAAAATCAGATACTTAGGTATCTGGATAACAAAAAAGAATGCAGACTTATTTAAAAATAACTATGAGAAGACATGGAAAGGAATAAATGAGGAACTAGATAAATGGATGAAAATAAATGTATCATTATTCGGAGGAACAGAGGCAATTAAAATGACAGTATTACCCAAGATGAAGAACATACCAGCAATTTTGAATGATTTGGTGAAATTTATTTGGTCAGGGAGAAAACCAAGGATAAAATGGAAGATTCTAATTGACAAGAAGAAGAATGGCAGTTGTAATTTACTAGATCTAAAAATTTATTACCAAGCAAATGCTTTAACTTGGGTTATGGACTGGATAAAATTAGATAAAGGAAGAATTTTGGCCTTAGAAGGTTTTAATTTAAGATATGGGTAGCACACTTACATGGTATAATAAATCTAACACGCAGATTTATAACATGTTATAACATAATACATAAAGAATTTGAGCATCATTAGAAGATCTCTACTTAGAATATGGACACAGCAAAAGGGAAAATTTTACAGAAAATTGCCATTATGGGTGTCAATTCAGGACGTGTTCTTTGGAAGATGGAGAGGAGTACCAGATTGGTTAAGATATTTTTTTTAAAAAGCAGTGGGGAAATGAAACCTATAGAAGACTTGAAAGAGCTGGATACATTTATACATTGGCTCCCATATAAACAATTCATAGACAGAATTAAAATAGATTATAGAAAAGAAGGATTTGAGGAGATTGAAAATGAGCTGGATATAGTGATAAAACAAAATGGACCAAAATTGATCTCTAAATTTTATGATGTATTGCTGAAAAAGAACTAGAACAAGATACTATAAAAGAGACAATGCTTAAATGGGCACAAGATTGGAAGAGACATTGATTTAGCAAGTTGGGAATCCACAAGAAAAAGAATACAAAGGTTTACTCGATGCCAAAACCTAAAAGAAAATTACTTTAAAATGGAACACCAATGATATTTGATGCCAGTAAAACTGGCTAAAATTTACAAAACAAGAACTAACAAATGTTGGAAATGTAATCAAGCCATTGGAGGATGGCTTCATATGTGGTGGAATTGTACAGTAAATAGAGCATACTGGACAAACTTTCATAAAGTAATATGTGAAATTCTTAAAATAAAGTATGACCCACTTCCAGAAATATATCTATTAAAAATGATAAATAAGACTTCAAAGGAAACAGAAAAGAATTTTGGAAGAGTGCTACTATATATGATAACAGCAACGAGATTAGTATTAGCCAAAAAACAGAAACTTACAGAAGTTCCCTCAGTTAGTGAGTGGCTCTGGAAAGTTACAGAAATGATGAGCATGGATGTGCTTTCTACTGCTAGAATAAATAAACAAAATGTAGAAACAGTTGAACAGGATTGGACCCCAATATTGCAATATTGTAAAAAAAAAAAGTATAATGAGTTATTTAAGAATTTATTAGAAATGATCAAAAATATATAAACTGTTGATTCAGCACACAGAGGATCTATATTACATTTGAAGTGAAGACAATGATTTAAATGATTTAAATGAGAAAAGTTGAATACAAATCGGATGGACATGGGAAGTCAAATGTAAATATATATATATATATATATATATATATATATATATGAAAATGGTGATGCTGTTTAGGATATTATAATGTAACAAGTATTTTATAAAAAGAAAAAGAAAAAGAAAACCAGGTGGAGCTCCCCTGCTTTCAAAAGGGTCCCAGGCAATCAAGCTTGAAGTTTTGCGGAGGCTCCTGTCATCCTATCTGGACTCTGGGATGGCATGTTAACTGCTTGACAGTTTCAGCGAGAGTTTTCGAATTCCTTTTCAGGGCACCCAACATCCATTTTTAGCTAACAATTTAAAGTCTGTTAGGGTGATGGAACATATCATGAGACAAAAAACATTGATAAAGAGGTGTCTGAGGCTCATGTGTTGGGCCTCTTTTCAACACCACACACTCCTAATTTGAAGGTTTCCCCATTGGGTTTTGTTCCTAAGAAAGTGGTGGGTGAATTCTGTATTATCCACCATTTATCTCATCCTCATCATTAATTGGTTAATGACGCCAATCCCTCATGAGTTGTGTACAGTTTGTTTCACCTCTTCTGATACTACTGTCTGCTGTGTTTAGAGCTTTGGTGTCGGGGCCGAGTTAGCTAAATGCGGCATTAAATCTGCATTTCACTTGTTACCAGTTAATTCTTCAGATTTCGAATTGTTAGGTTTCAGGTTTGATGGACAGTCCTGCATGGACCAGGTGCTTCCAAAGCGTTGCTCAGTTTCTTGTGTGGCCCTTCTTGAATGGGCCCTCAGGACATGGACCAACCTCAGAGGAGTTGTCCATTATTTTGGACAATTTCTTGTTGATTGGGTCATCTGGTTCAGGGGTGTGTTCATTTTTACTCAGAGTGTTCTAGACATTAGTGGATGAGCTGGGTGTTCCATTGGTGCCTGAGAAGACAGAATGACCTGCCACAAGACTGGAATTTTTTGGTAATATCTATTGACATGTCAGTCAGTTATCTCAATTCCCAGAGGATAAAGTTGTCAATTTGCATAGATACAACAATTCCTGTCATGATCCAAGGCTATGCTTCATGAATTTCAAGAGCTCATTGGGCATCTGAATTTTGCCTGTAGGGTGGTTGCTCCAGGGGGAGCATTTTGAGGCATCTTTGTGAGTTGTTAAGCCATACCATACGATCAGAGTCACTTCAGCCATAAAGGAAGATCTGTTAGTCTGGTCTCACTTTCGGGCAGACTTTAATGGCATTTCATTCTGGCACAATGAACTCAAGCTTCATGATGCACTGCAGGTGTCATCTGATGCAGCAGGTTCAGTGGATTTTGGAGTTTATTTTAATGGTTAGTGCTGCACTCATTCCAGGCTACAGGAGTGGATCCAGGCTGGCTTAACTTCTGATCTGACTTTTCTAGATTTTTTTTTTTCTAATTGTGGTAGCTGTCACCATTTGGGCTAAAATGTTTGCTAATTCTTCTATGCACATTTGGTGCGATAACTTGGCTGCCATACATGTCATCATCTCCTTGACATTGAAATCCCTGAGGGTCATGCATCTTGTCCAGGCATTTACATTGCAATGTTTATGTTTTAATATCTTGTTTATGGCCTTGCATGTTGCGGGAATTGATAATTCCATCTCAGCTGCTCTTTCCCGTAAATGGATTGCTTCTGGAACTTGGCCCCCAGGGCAGCTCATCTGGCAGAACCAATGCCTGAACATCTTTGGAACCTTGGTAATGTGAGGTGACATGTGCCTTGGGTCTTTCAGTCGATGCCAGTACAAAGAGGAGTTATCTTAGAGCAGTTCAAGAGTTCAGCAAGTTCCAAGTGTGGTACCAAATGGGAGAGGCACTACTGGCTCCAGTTCATCAGCTCTTATGATATTGTGTTTTTCTCCACAATAAGGGATTGGCCCCTAGTCCATTTGTGGCCACCTAGCTGCCATCACTTTTTGGCAGAAGATTCAAGGGTTCAAAATGCCACTGTTCATTTCAGGATTAAAAAGGTTTTGAAAGGCTGAACTAGAGAGAGAAGTCAGATTAAGGATACTAGAGCACCTATGTCTCCTGATATTTTGAAAGGCTTGAGAGCTGTATGGACTGGTATTTGTGTATCACCATATGAGGTTTTATTATTCCATGCTGCAGCACTGACTGCGTTTTATGGTGCACTGAGAATTAGTGAGCTAATTTTGGCTGCTAAGTATAACAAGTCTGGCAAGGCATTGTGCTACAGTGATCTTAAGTTTACTAGAGGGTTATATTAGTCATTAGGTCATCTAAAACTGACCAGCTTGCAGAAGGTACACAGCTCTCTCTACAGCCTTGCTCAGATGCATCTATCTGTCCAGTGGAGGCCTTCAGTAAATATGTTCATGCCAGAGACTCCAGCCCAGGGCCTCTGTTCACCAAGTTCTTTCTCCTCTGACCAAGCACCAGTTTGGGGCTGTTACTTCTAGGACCTTATCTACTATGGAGTTCACTAATGTTTGCTTTGCAACCCATTTATTTCAGATTGGGGCTGCTTCAACAGCTGCATCCATGGGCTTTCAACCTGACACCAACAAGCAAATTGGTCACTGCAAGTCTTCTGCGTATCACAGGTATGTTAGAAGATTGCATTGTTAATTGGTGTCTCTTTGTTTTTCAGAGACCTGCCCTCAGGTGTCAAGAGTTCGAGTATTTGTTGTGGCCACAGCATGATCTACTGGGCTGCCCAGCTAGCAAGATCTAGCCATTTTGGTACTCATTTGGGCCTTGGTGATTTGGGCCTTGCCTGTTTTCATTGGTTGGGGTCTTCGTTGGCATGACAGGTTGCCATTATCATTTCAGGAGCACCAAGGGCCCCTCCCCCAACTTTTTGGGTGCAATGATCTAGGGTGATTGAAGGGAAAGGCACTTATTTTGCAGGTGCTGTATGATTTCTGCCTTATTAAACAGTCATGCCTGCTTGTTCAAATTGTTTGGTGGGATATGCTCCCATGTCGGAAGTTGAAGTGTGGTGGTGACCTTATTGCCATTGATACTGCCTGAAGGCAGGCTAATAGGGAAATACAGAAGGCCCTTGAGGCTGGGCTAGGCCATTATCTGCCCCACCCTCAGAATATATTCCAGAGACCAGAGCTTTACAGGGCTGACAGTGTTCACCTCTCTGAAACTGGTAATGCCATCTTCTTAATGGATCTGCATCAAGGTGTTAAGGAGGTGCTCAGTGCTGAGGTGGGAGATAGGGGCAAAGCAGATGCTTGCCCCATACTTGTGGCATAAATAAATGAATTATTTTTTGGCATGCACCTTGAACACTGTTTGGGTGGAAGGGAAATTTCTGGAAACACCTCTTTAGGGCTTGCGACCTGAGAGGTGGCAGAAAGAAATTGCCCTTAGGTCTGGCTTTAAAGATTAAACCCCCTCTTTAATCTTTACAGATTAGGAGAGGGACTTTATGGTCAGACTTCCTAATGCAGGCTGGCCAATGAAAAACCCTGCATTTGAATTATCGTTAAGGGATCAGGTCTTATTGCCCAAATAAGCTGCAGAGGTGGTCCAGAGAAAGACACCGATTGCAGCGTATCCCACACTTGGTTGTTTTTTTAATTAGTTGCAGTTCCATTAAGAATTTGATAAATAGGTCAATTAATAAATGTTTTCTCCCAATTTTGTGTCCTGTCTCATTATTTATGGGGTTGGGTGGCAATGGCCACCCCCTTCCCCCCTCCAGGAGGGAGGAGTGGGATTGGGTTTGGATTGTTTGCCACCCTCCCTTGATGGGAGAAGGTCCATTTAAATCACACCATGGCAGTTATGCCATGGCATGAGGCCTTGGGGATGGAGTCAGTGCCTTTATAAGAGGCAGCCACTCCCAGGGCTTCAGAGCTGCTTTCAAATCAACCCATCCACCCACTACTGGTGTAGTGTGAAGTTCTTCTTGGCCCTCTAGGGGCTGAGTAGGATTTTTTTCCCTTTTTCCATGAGTTTATCACCTACCCCATACTATGTCTAGTTGGCATATGGGACATTGGCTTGGGTTGAGTCTAAATAGGAATCAATTTGGTATAAATTATGCAATACAATTCGTCTTACATCAATAACTGAATTGGCTTGAATAATTGGAATTGATATAAATAATTGAATTTGGCATAAATAATTGATTTATTTTTCGGTGAGCACCTTGGATTCCGTTTGGGTGGAAGGGACATTTCTGGAAACACCTCTTTAGGCCTTGCAACCTGGGAGGTAGCAAAAGTAATTCCTCTTAGGTCTGGCTTTAAAGATACCCCCCCCCCCTTAATCTTCGCAGATAGGGAGAGGGACTTTCTGGTCAGACTTACTAATGTGGGCTGGCCAACAAATAATCCAACATTTGGGTTATCGTTAAGGGTTCAGGTGTTATCGCCCAAATAAGCCGCAGAGGTGGCCCAGAGAAAGACACCAGCTGCAGCATCTCCCACACTTGGTTGTTCTTTGAATTAGTTGCAGTTCCATTAAGAATTTAATAAATGGGTCAATTAATAAATGGCCCTGTTTTATCCCAATCTTATGTCCTGTCTCATTTTTTCTGGGGCTGGATGGCAAATGATTTTTGTCTTCCTAATGTTCAGATTTAACCCTGCTTTTACACTTTCTTCTTTCACTTTTATCACTATCATAATTGCACTGACCATGATGAAGACTGATGATGACTTGATTATTTTTATGACATATTGGTTTCAGTGGGAGAACTAAAAACCCACATGAGCATGAAAAGATGTAACAAATCCCTGGGTCATGACCCATTCTCTAAAGATTGTTTACTCTCTTAAAGGTGCAATTACATATATTTCTTTCTTTATCTGTACAATTCAAAGTCTTACAAATCAGTAAGCTGGTGCTGACCAAATTTCTATATTGCCTCTTTCTTGGGCCAGATTTCAAAAGGCCCTGTACTACTAGGAAATCTCTGCTGCACATTGCTGATAAGTAGCAGTCACTGAGAACTGTTTATTTATTTTTATCACCACTAATGAATTGGCACAGTATGACTTGTTATGTGTTCCAGTCTTCTTCCTACTTGGCCTCATCTCATTGTCCTCATATCATAGAAGTTGCAAGTGCTCTGAATAGCAGAACAGAGTTCTTGAGAGTGTCAACATTTTAAGTTATGTTAACTTCCTTTGTGCTGGATTGAAACATTGGATTGAAATAGAAAATAATAAAAATAATAATAAAACAAATCTTTCCATTCCAGAGGCCATCTAGAGCTCTGACAGAAACATCAACCATATCAGCTTTAAAATTATCCAGAACTCGCAGAATCCATTAACCCCAAGGGGTAGACTCCATTCTTTCATAGGGATACTATTCAGAGCCCAAACCTCAACAGAAAGTGACCTGATCATGGTAAGAGAGCAGAAATCAAATCCTCAGTGTTTAGAACATTATCTTCCAGTCCAGCTCAGAAAATCAAATCTAAAGTTTGTACTGATTCATGTGTTTGGTTTTTATTTTTATTTTTTTACCAGGCTGGGCTAACCTCACAGTTGTCATGAAAATCATGAGGTTCTAAGCCACCTCAGAGAGAAGACAAATCTCAGTATGGATATTCAGTCCCTCAAGAAAATCATCTAGGGAGTCCTCAAAGTGAAGTCTGAAACTATGATCAGGCACGGAGTCTCCTGGGCACTAGCGTTAACAGTATATTATCAATATACCCCCATGCAGTAGCCAACAAAGCAAAAATACTCCAAATTTGGTCTCATTTGGGCTAGTGACCTGGAAAAGAAAACTGAACTCCTATAAGTGACAGCAAGTGCCTCTCCTCAATCCTCCGGCCTATGCCAATTTTGCACTAAATGGGTGGGCATAGCTAGGAGCTACTGTCTTCCTGAAGCTCTCCCATCCAGCTCTTAATTATAAAAACTAACTCAGATCCTTCTTCCATATGATCCAATTGTGGATCATGGACATTTGGGTAGTTTTACATCATCAGTGACACATTGAAAATAGTAAATTTTCTATTAAAAAGAGATGCATACATATTTTTAATGAAATAGGCATTTTTGTTAAGTATTTACTACTAAAATTTCCCTGAGTGCTACATCTGCAAGCAGAAAACCACAACTTGACATTCATATACTTAACATTTTCTGTTATGATGGCTGGTGGCTCTAATGTCAGTGGGGCAATTGGCTTCATGAATTTCTAGATGATGGTGGTGCTGAATCCCTTTTATGAGATAAACATTAACACCATTGAATATAATCTTTAAAGTTTAGATTAAAATCCAGAGCAGATTCTATTTCCCACTTAACATCAGACCCACCTGCATCAGCCACTACTACTTATATTAGATATAGCTCCACTACAAATTCTACATGACAAGCTTGAACAAGGATTACATAAAAGCAGCAGCAGAAGAATCTTGAACTAAAGCAAAGGCATAACTAGTTCTGAATTTTGTTCATATTGCTGCCAATCCAAAGACTAAGGAAAGCCTGCAAGCAAAGGTAATATATTGTCATCATGACTAGTAACCGTTGGTAGACTTATCATCTGTGGATTTATCTAATCCCCTATCTCTATTGGTGTCTATCACCACAAAGTGAATTCCACAGTTTGGCTATGTGCTGTGTGAACAAATGTTTCCTTCTATTCTGAATCTCCCAACATTCAACATCAGTGGATGATCTCATATTCTAACATTTTGGAAGAAAAATATCCACTTCATCCAAAGGAACTGGAATATCTAAAGTGGGCTATTCCTATCCACTTTGTCCATACCATGCTTAACTGTTAAAAAAGATGTGTAAATTGTATAATTGTATAAATCATATTTCCCTTTGCTCATTTTTTCTTCAGAGTTTAAACAGACCAAAGTACTGTAATTTTTCTTTATTAGTGAGTTGCTGCACTTTTGCCATCTCTACCATATCCTTTTGTAGGTGTGCTAGACTGAAATACTGTATAAAATATTCCAAACATGGTCACATCATAGATTTGAATAACACTAGTATGATAGTGGAAGGGTTTTTTCCTTCAAATAATAATTTGAATTTCTAATAATTTCAAACATGGAATTTGTCTTAGGGACATATGGATCAGTACTTTCGAGCTGTCTGTTACAACCTCATGATCTTTTTCTTGGTTGGCTGCTACCAGATCAAATGCTATCAATGTATATGAACATATTTCAGTATCAGGGCTTGACACTGCTTTGAATGGATACAAAGGGTTCCATGCTGCAGTAATTCGCTGTCCACATAAGGAAATGGTTGAAGTTGGTCCCAATGGAGTTACAAGGGATTTAGCATGCTTGTCTTTACAACAATACAAGTTGTTGTTGTTGTTGTGTGCCTTCAAGTTGTCTCTGACTTATGGTTACCCTAAGGCAGGGGTAGGCAACCTTTCCCCTTTAAGGGCCAAGGGACTTCAACTCCCATAATCCCAGGAGCTATTGGCAAACATGGGACTATTGGCCAACATGGCTGAGGCTTCTGGAAGCTGAAGTCCCTCGGCCCTTAAAGGGGAAAGGTTGCCTACCCCTGCCCTAAGGCAATCTTTTAATGGTGTTATCTTGGCAAGTTTCTTCAAAGGGGGGGATTGCCATTGCATCCTCTGAAGCTGAGTGTGACTTGCGCAAGGTCACTGAGTGGATTTCATGGTCAAATTGGAATTCAAACCCAGGTCTCCAGAACTGTAGTCCAATGCTCAAACCACTACAGTACACTGACTCCCATAGAGATGAGTTATACATCATCATCATCATCATCATCATCATCATCATCAGTCATACCAGCTGGGGCTCTAAGTCTGACCACTGATAGGATCAGACCTTGGAACAGTTACTTTTTGAGTGCAGTTCCCAGAATCACAGACCATAGTGTCTGGCAATTCTGGCAGTTATAGACCCATCATGATCTGTTTAGGATAAACAGGTGAAATAGACTGGGCAACTATATAAATATCTTCCCTAAATAAGTCCCAAGAGCCGGCATGGTGTAGTGGTTTGAGCATTGGACTATGACTCTGAAAACCATGGTTCAGTTCCCCACCTGGCTATAGAAACTCACTGGATAGTCACTGCTTTTGTATTCTACCCTGTTTCACTTGTTTTTCTAATCTATCCCACTCTCATGTGTCAGCCTGCTTTTAAAATGGAAATGCACATTAAAACAAAGAACAAGACAATCTGGCCAGTGATGTTGCTGTCAGTATTTTTTGTGGGCTAAAAAAATTGCTCAAAAAACCATTGAATACATAAAGTATGGGGGGAGGGAGTGTTCAGTTGTCTTAATTAGGATTCATGCTTTATGAAGGATATCATTAATTTTCAATTTTGTTTCTCATGCACAGTGAATGCCTGGGTGCTGTGCTGGGCACATGCAATCAATAATGTTAATTTCAATAATGAGGGGAAAGGACCCTTTATGATCTTCCTCCTCTGCAACATGGGGACTTCATGCAGCATGAATGTTTTGTATTGAATAGGTTCTGATGGCTTTGTGCCTATTACATATATCTGTAAATTTCCTGGGACACATTGATTGGAAGTCACAATAGTAATACAAAATTAGCTTTTAAAAACTAGCAGGTTTTTTTTAAAAAAAAAAAATCCTGTCATTATTTGGCTTGATATAGAAAAATTGAAACAAAGCAGTGGGCCTCCATGATTTCTTAGATTACATCAAGTCTGAAAAACCTCTGACTTTACATTGTTGAATTCCAACTCCCATTAATCCCAGACAACATGATCAATACAGAGGAATGTGGGGGCTATAGTCCAGCAACATCTGGAAGGACATAAGTTCACCTTCCCTAAACTATTCAGAGCTCCCTACTAATGTGGGGATTCCTAGAGTATGTGTCAATCAGCAGTTGACAGCTGGTGAGACCTCCCCAATGCCTTGACTCTTCTCCTGGTTTTTCCTGTGGCTGTGCATTCACTTACCTCCTACCAACATACAATCAGTAATACAAGCAAAACCTAAGAGCAGCAGTGACAAAGAGGTGGATTCACAAAAACAACATCTTGCCAAGATGCCCTAAAAATCTAAAGTTGACACTGTGTCTTGTTATGCGCTGATCAGATGGGCCCATCTGTTGAATATAATTACAATCTTAAAATGATGCATTTCTTTTAGATGATGTACTCTTTCAGCAACATTTTATAGATCTAGTTGCTGGCATGTGTTTTAGATTTTCTGTTAAGGAAATGTAAAAGAAGATATCAAATGAGTTATTAACTTTTTTTTTTTTAAGGACTCAGTTTCTTAGATAGAAAAATACTGGATTCCAAAAAGACTATCAGCATGCCAAGGGAAACCTGATGCATCAATGTTTGAGTGGTAATCAAAGCAGAGGTCACTGTTATCTATCAGCCTTTAAATGCATTCTGTCTGAAGGGCCTTGTAAGTCAGGCAGCAGAGTGGCAAAGTATTGCTCATCAGCTTCATTCCAGGCTCTGTGAGAGTCAGAGAGAGAGAAAGCAAAAAATAGCAGTACATAGCATAATATCCAATTTATTTGTCATAGAGTAGTGACTTAGTTTCATTCTCAAAAAGTAGTAAAGTTTGAATATTTCATTTTCACCTCATTCATTTGCCAGAGCAAGAAATGTCCACCAATAACTTTGGCATGCAGCAAGTGACAGCATTATGCTTGTTCTGAAAATAATCACGTACTCTACATTTACTATACCATGGGTTATAATCCTTTAAGCATGCAACATTAAAGGCCTAAGCAGACTGCCAGAAATAGTGCACATTAAATTGAGGCACTGCCCTGGCTCAGTGCTGGGGAATCATGGGAACTGTATTTTTTTCTGGGACATTGAGCCTTCTCTGTCAGAGAGCTCTGGTGCCACAATAAATTACAGTTCCCATGATTCCCTAGCACTAAGCCAGGGCAGTGCCTCACTTTAATGTGCACTATTTCTGGCAGTCTGCTTAGGCCCTAAGACATTCTATTAGATTCAAATGTTTCTTAAACCAATACTTCTACTGTAGAACATTAATTTATGGCCAACATTGTTGTGAGTGTATCTTTCTCATTAAGCTTACCTCCTAAATCAGCCAGATACTATAGAGCACCACAGGGACTGACAAATGAAATGCAGGTATATCAGAACCCATAATGGATTTTTTTTAGGGGGGACCACAGCTCCCAGAATCCCACAACTGGCACTTACCAAGTTCAGAGAATGGGTGTTTAGAAGGTGAGAGAGCTCCAGAGATGTACAGTGAATAAGCAAGAGTCTCCCAGACAGCACTTTTCTAAGGAAGTGAACTTACGACTTGCTTTCTTTCTTTGCTTGTTTTTGTTTGTTTAAATCACCCAATATCTGAAGTTCTCTGGGTAGTATACAGACAAAAAATTAAAATATAAAATATAAGGTAAGAGCACATGATAAAATAATATTTGGGGTTTCTGGTCCATTTTCAAAGGCAGTGACATATCTTATAATAATGCTAACAGAAATGTACTAGAAAGCAACTATAGCAATGCTGGTCCAGGTAGAGGCAGGTGATTTTTTGTATCTCTGGGAATAATAGTAGATTTAAGAGCAACTTCAAAGTACCTTAAGTTTTAGGATGGGTAGGCAAAGTATACCTTTAAGATACATGAGGAATTAAGGGTTTTAATTTGATCTTTCAGTTTTTCAGATTCCCTGGGCAGACCCTTTTCTGACCAAAAACAAAAAGGAAGAAATGAAGTGCCTGTAGTGTAAGCTTCCAGAACCAGCAGTTCACTGTTTTAATAAATTGCAGCCCCACATACTCACACTAGGGTGGGGGGGTTAACTTTAAAAAAAAAAAACAACTACACTTTTCATAATCAGAAGTGTACTTCTGGCCACTTTTGTTTTTGTTTTGTTTGAAGGCATTTTTGGAAGTCCATGTATCTCCTACAGGATCCTTGGCAAAAAAAGCATCACCCAAACTCAACACCAAACTTTGCAAAGAGTGCAGTTATCCAGAGTCAACATTACTCAATCCAGATAGGCAAACAAACTAGAAATATTTATCTCCATCATGTCTGGATTGAATCTTGGTTTCTTGACCCTTCTTCAGGACATTACCCTATCCAAGCACTGAATCAGATAAATATCAACTGCCTTACTGCTAAAAAGTACACTACAACTGTTGACACACCTCATCCTTCATTGCTGTTTCTGACCTGCCATTCAGAATCAGCACTAGAGGACAAGCTGATAAAACAACCAGAAATGTGTTGGTTGGGTGAAGAATTAGTATGAGAAGCAAGTTTTCCCTCTTCTGCTGGTCTGACCTCCCACAAATGTTATTATCTGCCACTACCCACGGCCATACTAATAGGGACACTCCCTGAAGCACGCATCAAACTACCAGTAAAGCAAAATCTTCCAACAAGCAACCTAAGCACTTGTATCTATTCAGATAAAAGCAAACACCCCAAGAGGCTTCACATATAATTTTCCTTTTCTCAAGGGCCATCAGACCTCTTAGGAGGGACTCAAGATTGCAAATTAGCATTTCAGCAGCTTCTTTCATTCTCGTGAAGGGAAAATATGGCTCTCTTGCCTCAAGGCACTAACAATGTAGCAACCCCTTCCCTTTGGTGTTATATCTTTTGGGAATGATTGCAACTCACATTAGTCACATAGAGCTGGTTATCAAGAAGCTCCCAGGTGCTGAACAGAATGGTGCTTCACAGATTATTCTTATTTTTTAAAGAAATATTACATTGCCAAACCCTATGAAAGACAATACTTATCTGCTTGGTCAGCAACATCTGATCCTCACAAACCAAGCATTGGTAATGTTGTAATTTGCTATAAGTGTATAGTCTAAAATGACAAGAATATAATGTAATTGGGCCTGCATTAAGCATATAATATGAGGGGCCGTGTAATCATATATTGGCTCCATGACATTCTGTAGAAAAGCAACTCTGAATCAGGAAGGTACACCTAGGTGTTTGGAGCCATTTTTGTGTTTGTGGTAGTAGATAAAAGTGCATTCATGGTCACAGAAACTGATGTCTATATGATCCATGTGTAGTTGCTGGTGCACAACCACAATTAAATTGTTGTAGGATAAGAATCCATGCTTATGTGAAGCCAAACAGATTAAAACACTTGTTAACTAGGGGAGAAACATTCTGGATCTGCCAACAGTTTTGTGCCATATGAAGCTCCATCTTTGCCTGCATATTGTGAAATTATTCAGTCAAATTTCAATTTTTGCATTCCACCCAGTTTCTCATCCTGTTGACACCCCTATCAATCACACTACATTATGAGGGATGCTTTGCATCTGCCATTTCTTTTCCATTTAGGTTTATGAAATCCCATCTGTTCATATCAATCTGTCACCTCAGCCACCCAGCACTTGGACACACAAGTGGATTGGATAAACAACCATAGGAACACCTATGGATAAATCTATGTTCATTTCACAGTGCTTCATATCCTTACAACCAGTAGAAAAGGATGGTAGGATTATTGTTTAAAACAGAGAACTCTTGAATTCTGTGAATGAGAGGTATCTCTCAATGGCATTACTCCAGTCCCTCTATAGTGTCTTTCAGCATTATGCTTGAAAGACATGTGTCAAAAACAAACAATTTACATGCCCTAATTTAGGAGGCAAAATTAAAACTCTTCCTTCTGTGGTAAAAGACTCTGATAGTGCCAAATTACATTTTACCCCAAAGGAAGGGACAGGGCTTAGCGATAGAGCTTGAACTTTGCAAGCTTGCATAATACCTGCATGTTCAGTGTCTGGGATCTTTCTTTCTCACTCCCACCCACCCTACCTTAATATTGGTCTCACACTGACAAGAAAAACATTTACTTGCTTAATTAATTAATTAATTAATTAGGTTGGTATTCAGTATTGCAGTTATAGATCTGTAACTGATCCGCATTCACTAATTCTATGTAGACACAGCCCATCTTGACATTTAACCAGCCCCTGCTCACCAACAGCTAGCAGACATATCAGACAAAGAAGGAAGATGACATTTCTACCCCCTTATGCCATGAGTGGGGCTCCAATCAAAAGAAGCAATGACCCTGTCCCAAGTCCTTATTGCAGCCTCACTTGCTGACAAGAGGGACTGGAAATATCATTCTTCTTGCACCTTGATCACCAACTAGACAGATTTCCTTTGCTCAATCTGGCAGATGACTCTTAAGGTTCATGAAGGCTGAGAGGTGACTCAGAAGATATTACTTAGTTAAATCTCTATAGCCAAGCTAGGATTCCTGCTTGTTGTTGTATGCCTTCAAATCATTTCTGACTTATGGTGACCCTAAGCTGAATCTATCACAGAGTTTTCTTGGCAAGTTTCTTTGGAGGAGTGACTCCAGAGTCACAGTCCAATATTCAAACCACTACACCATGCTGGCTTTCTGGGGCTAGTTGATGGGAACATATAACTCCTTTGTTGCAACAGCTGCACAGGCTGCCAATCCACTTGGACTCTGGAAAGCAGGGTTCAAATCTCTGCTAAGCCATGAAAACCTACTGGATGGCATTGAGCAAGTCACAGTCTCTCAGCCTCAGTAGATGACAATGGCAAAACCCTCTGAAGAAACTTGCGAAGAAAATCCTGTAAAAGGTTCATCTTATGGTCACGATAATTCAGAAATGACATGAGGGCAAACAATAACAAGTCCCAGTCAGCATTCTTGGCTGTGGCATTTTGGGCCCACTAAAGTTTCTGATCAGGTTCCAAAGGCAGCATGAGTACAAGACTTTTAAGACTCACCTCTTTCTTGCTATCCCAACCATGCAGTGGGGAGGGGGGGAGGGAAGGGAAGGGAGCATCCAAAAGAAGAGGTTCACCAGGTATCAGCCATCATGGCAAGTGATGGGAAATCCTTCTTGTTTATCTTCCCTCTCATCTGCCTTTCCCCATCCCTGTTCCTGTCTCATCACATGGCCAGCTAGAGAAAAGGAATAGACAGCTGAGCAAGGAGGCTTATCCATCACTGGCTAGCCACTGGGTAGCCATAGTCACTCCCCTCCTCCCATACAGCCATGTAGGACTGGCACAAGGAGGGGAATGATACGATGACAGGAGAGGCAGCAGCCAAGTTAGGATATTTATCTGTTGCTGGCCATCACAGCTCCCTCACCCCTTTCCACTCATACAGCCATATGTCTAGCTAGAGGGATGGAGTGGGCAGCCTGAGAAGGCATCTCTCTCATGGGCTAGCTAGTGATGATCAAACTTCAATCAGCTACTATCCTCTACCCTCCCTCCCACCTACCCATCCAAGTGGCCAATTAATTGCTGGCAGACAGATGGAACAGCCAAGCAAAGCATTGTAGCCAATGCATGCTAATGCAGGATCCCTTGGGACCATTTAGAGGTGTTCCAGAGGTCCTACAGGACAAGGCCATTGTAGTGCTTGATCTATACAAGCAGCAATCCTCTTCACTCCTCTGCCCCCCTTGCAAACCATTACATAGCCATGCCAGGGAAAGGGATGGGGAAAGGGTAAGTCTGGGCTGAGGGAGCAGAAGTAGTTTTTGAGTCATTCAGTGAGTATTAAAAAATGGGAAAAGGGCTTCATGAGGATTTTAATCATGAGAGTTTCTGGACATTTGAGAAGCCTCTAATTCATTAGCATTCTTTTCATCCCTAAGGTGGGATTCATTAACACAACTGATGGCTGGACATCTATCTTGCAAATCCCTTCTTCTGATAAAAATGTAATATTTTTAAAAATTACTAAAGAGGATCCTTGAATAGCTAAACCTGTTTTATTTTCAAGCAATGAGCAAACTCATTCTGTTATTATCTGCCATGTTGCCATTTTCATATATATATATATATATATATATATCCCTTCTTTCATTAGAAGAAGATATATATAATATCTTTTAGCAGTTTTCCTTATTGAACAACCAAAGATAGGAAGACATGTGTAAGGGAAAAGTTTTGTTTTCTGCTGTGTTCTGATTGCAAGAGTTACCCTGAATAATTTAATTTACATTTGACTTTTCAACAAATGAGACTTCTTTGGCTAATCAAGAATCCAATTTATTAGTTTATTTTAGATACAATTTATATTCATTAGGAATCCATATTACATAAACTACACACAAATGATACAAAGATAAAAAAAATCTTTAAAATCCTATTTACCATCCTATGCTATGAAGTATATAATGTCTTCTACAATTAAACCTTCTATTATATATATGGATAATCTTGACTATAGATGTTCAAGAGGCAAGTGCCCTTCATCAACCCTCCAAATGTGTCTAAGCATTGGAAATGAGGATGCAGAATAGTTTGATAAGAATGCCAGTTGTGACAAAAATACAAACCTGGGAGACAAATTTCTATACAGCATTAAGTAAGAAAAAATCTATGTCCATGGCCAATTATGTCATGGTAAAAAAAATAAAAATCAATCCTACTCAACCCCTGAAGGCAACAAGCTGCACCTCATGCTATAGGGAGGAAGGGGACAGCTGACAGGGCAAGAGGCTGACTTCCATCTGGTTTTCCCCCTCCCCATGCTTTCCTCTCAGCTAATAGACTGGGGAGGGCAATGCTATCCGCAGCTAAAAGTCAAGGGTTTAGGATGCTACTTGAATTTTCTTGTAAGTGCCCTTTGGATTGAAAGTTTTGCCATATGGGAGCTACATTTTTATACTGCAGTGTGCTGGTCCCATTGACTCTAACCCAAATATTGGGAAAGGTCTTTTTTTTTTTAATTACTTCATCCAAAATCCCCTCAACAAGCATGGCCAGTGGCCATGCTAACTGGGTAAGGTTCTGCAGGCTTTGGAAGAACAGCTTCTATGTTGCAAGTTGTACTTGAAAAGAAGTACAAACAATGAAAGAAATGTGAAAGAATAATCTTTTTCTACATCTGTTGATTGTCTTATATTTTCCACATCAGGCATGAAGCAAAACAACATAGAACTGTGAAATTTCCTGTCCTTATTTGATTATTACTCAGTCTATCATTTTTTCCAAAAAATTATGTCTAATCTTGTGATATAATGACATTTTTTCTGCATTTTACTAACAATTACTCGACAGTGTAAAAGAATTTGATTATTTTTTTTTTCCTTATGATGTGGCATAACAAATTATGTGAATTCACAGATTTCAAGTACAGGAAACTGCAATATTTCTGATATCAATATTTGTCAATATCAATGCTAAGCAAATTTTTCATGGGTGCTGTATTGTTTTCCATCAGAAGGAACAAAATAATCCTCCAGTTTTAGTATTAGAAGCCAACACTCTGTGAAGGTTTCTTGGGCATTTATGAAGCTATCTTATCTTTAATTGCCATAAAGGGTCATCTTACAAATTTAGTGCTCATCAAGCAAATGCAATACCTCTCACGGACTTAGGCAAACCTCTTCTCTAGGGTTGTGAACTTTCCTCAATCTAATTTCTCTGTGCCCCACCTCCATAAAAAAAAAAAAAAAAACTACCGACAGTTTCTTCACATTCTTGTTTCATATCAGGTTGCACAACTTAGTGGGTACTGTTTCACACTGAAATTTGTAGGTATTTGCATATGCAGTTTTCCTAGGAGATTGTTGCACACCAAAATAAAGCAAGCTATCCCCTATGGCATGGAGTTGTGTTTCAGAATGTGATCAGATATTAGCACACTCTAAAATGTTTCTACTGCCATTGGACAACTACAATCCATCCCCCAGCCATGCTGAGCCTGTCGATTTTCAAGCTCAGAAGCTTGAAATGGGAGATGGGTTGTAGTCACCCAGTGGCAGCAGCAATGTTTTAGAGTGTGATAATATCTGACCACATTCAAAGCACAACTCTATCTCATAGGGGATAGGTCACTTTATTTTGGTGTGCGATAATCTCCCTAGTTTACATATTTGGTGATGCATTTTCCTGAATGTAAACATTTTTGTACGCATTTTCCCATTGACAAAAGTCCAGTTGTGTGCATTTTTCAAAGATACATATTTTAGATGTGTGTGTATAAAATTCAAAAAGGAAAAGGAACAGTGGGGAAAATCAAACACTTGCATCTTCTTCCCAATGACAAAAGTCCGAAAGATATGCACAGCATTTCATGGGGCCTAAGCAGACTGTCCAGGAAAGCTGCCAACCCGTGGCTGATAAAGACAGAGGCCTCTTCCCAGACAGCAACCCAGTTGCAAATGATGTACCAACAAACCAAGAGTTCCGAAAGTCAGGTCCAGAGAGCACTCCAAAGTTCAGGGTTATAGCGAGCAGGTAGTCCAGAGCCGTTCCAAAGGTCAAAGGGTGTAAGCAGTCTAAAGTCAAGCCGAGAGCCAAGAGCTTTCACTGGGGAATCCAAGATAAACCTTGACAAAGAGCTTGCTTTTCCCAGCTGCTTATCTAGCCTCAGCTCCTCTCCCCCAGGTGTTTCTCTTTAGCTGCGCGTTTCTCAGCTAGCCTTCGAGAACGGCGCAGCCCCTCCCTATCTGTTCTCCTCTGAGCAAAGGTAGGGATTTCAATCTCTTGCTCCTCTGCTTCTTCCTGGCATGAAACCTCTGCTGGGGAAAGGCTTTCTGCTGGGGAAAGGCTAGGCTGCTGAGGAGGGAGGCTAGGCTGCTGAGGCAGGGGCTGTTGCTCACTGGGTTCCACACAGCTAGGTCCAGGTTCAGCTAGGTCTATGGGGGCTGGTAGCACCAAGCTAGGATCAGGCCCCACATCCTCCCCCTCAGAGTCCTCCAAGTCCTCCACCTGGCTGTCCCTGACATCGACTGCCAGAAATAGTGCACATTAAATTGAGGCACTGCCCTGGCTCAGTGCTAGGGAATCATGGGAACTGTAATTTATTGTGGCACCAGAGCTCTCTGACAGAGAAGGCTCAATGTCCCAGAAAAAAATACAGTTCCCATGATTCCCTAGCACTGAGCCAGGGCAGTGCCTCAATTTAATGTGCACTATTTCTGGCAGTCTGCTTAGGCCTATAGATAGTCTTTCAGGCTTGAAACACACAGCCCAAAAGGTGCAGATTCCAGCTGCTTCAGGAGCATGGCATGCAGATGATGCACATGCCTAGATTGGCCAGAAGCTGTTCTGTGGCCACCTAAGGCAGCCCAAATCCACTGGAAAAAGAAGCATGGGAAAAGAACTTCTTGCTGGTGACCTCTTTGAGATAGCAGTGGCAGCCCTCCTTCAGAGTGGGCTATGCAGTTGCTGTGGTTTCCAGCTGATTGGAGATCCAAGCAGCTGGTCTGCTTCACCTCCTAAACTACAAACTGAATATGTAATACGATTTTTATCCCTAGTATTTTCAAGCTACACTTATTTTTTTTTCCTAAATAAAAGGTACTTGTGCACATACTCTGCCTCTATGGCCTTTCTAAAAAAAAAATAAAAACAAATTATAAGCCATGATGCTGAGGAAATGCATCACATATCCCCTCATCAACCAACCACCCCCCCCACACACAAATGACACTATTTCTTTTTTTAGCATAGGTTTTACATTAGATGTCACATAATGCCTATACTTCAACATGGACCTGTGTGCATTTTAAGCTTTTTCTGCATTTTTAAGTAGTCTGTATTTCATACAAGAATGTCTACTGGATTCCATATCAGTGGTTCAATTAAGCTACTCCAATTTTCAAACTTTAAAGGGGTCATTCAAAATGTTGAATACAAGGCACATAAATCTTTGATTATGTCATTCTTCCATGCAAGAACAAATAATTTCAGTGATAAACACACACACTCATTAAGAATAAAAGAGTTTCTGCACAATTCTTGAGCATTAATAAATAATAATAATAATTTTTTTATTTATAGCCTGCCCCACTGCGGAGCAATCGAGGTGGGTTACAGCATTGTAAAATATACAGCTTAAAAACATTCCCATTCCATATACAACCCTCCCACCCCTTAAAACAGAATTAAACTATTAAGAATTAAAACAACGTGCTCCAAGATAAAATGCAATAAACAATACAACAATAAAACAATAACACAATAATAGAGCGGGCATGGGAAAGGGGCAATTAAGCCATCCCCTGAAGCCGGAGAGTTATTCCGGGAAGGCCTGCCGGAAGAGATCCTTCTTTACTGCTTTCTTAAAAGCAGCAAGAGTAGTAATATGACGGATCTCCTCCGGCAGGCCATTCCAAAGTCTGGGAGCGGTCGCAGAGAAAGCCCTCTGGGAGGTCTGAGACAGCCTAATTTTTATTGGCTGTAACAGATTCCTCCCAGAGGACCGAAGGGCGCGGGGGGGATCATACGGGGAGAGGCGGTCCCTAAGATAAGATGGATCCAAGCCATGTAGGGCTTTAAAGATTAACACCAACACCTTGTACTGTGCCCAGAAACTAATTGGCAGCCAGTGGAGGGATTTAAGCACTGGTGTTATGTGCTCCCTCCTAGATGTTCCTGTAATTAACCTGGCTGCCATATTTTGTACCAGTTGTAGTTTCTGGGTTAGGCACAAGGGTAGCCCCATGTAGAGCGCATTGCAGTAATCCAGACGTGAGGTTACCAGAGCATGTACCACAGTTTCCAGATCCCTCATATCCAGATAAGGGCGCAGAGGGCATTGTTGTAAGGAGTGAATGGATCTTGTTTTAGTGACACTAATGGACTAAATTAGAATATGAACAAAAGAAGATGGAGAATCACAATGCATGATATGGGAGGTTCTTAGGAGAGTTCCTGGCAAGCAAGACAAGAATTTTAAAACTGCTGATGGCGTATCCTAGCAAGGATGCAGCTGCCTGTGTTATCTATGGGAGAACAGATCATTCAGAAGGTTCGCATAGCAAGCAAGATGTTTGGACTCAGGGCCTTGGCAGACGACCAAAAAGGTCATCCTGGAGACCCGGAAGAGGAGGAGCCACCGCACGAGCGGCGCTCCTTCCTCTTCCTGAGGTCGCCCTGGGAGCTGCCGGCCCTCTGCACGGCCGGTGCTTCCGGGGCAACCTCCCGCTGCAGCGACCGGATGCGCTGCAGCAGAAAAGACAGAGAAAGTGCGCCCAACGCTTTTTGGGCGCACTTTCCCTGTCTTGTGGAAGGAGCGCTGATTTAGCACTCCTTCCAGGGACGCTGCCAGTGCGCCGAGGTGCGGAGGCTGCGGCCCCGTGGCGTGCCGGCCCAGGGCGTCTGGGAAGCTCTCGTCTGCTTCCCCCCTCAGACTGATAAGACTTGGAGTGTTTTCTGTATCAATGGAAAAGGACAGAAAGGGCTAGCTTGAAAGTTTGTGGACAGAAGCCAAAAGGGCGGAGGTTGCCCAATACTATGCAAAGACCTTAAAAGATGAAATTTTCCCAAGTAGCAGTATGTTCCTGGATCCGCAGTAACAGGACTCCCACCAAGTGCCACTTGGTGTGTGTGTAAGTCAGGGGTAGGCAACCTTTCCCCTTTAAGGGCCGAGGGACTTCAGCTCCCAGAATCCCAGGAGCTATTGGCCAACATGGGACTATTGGCCAACATGGCTGAGGCTTCTGGGAGCTGAAGTCCCTCGGCCCTTAAAGGGGAAAGGTTGCCTACCCCTGGTGTAAGTAGATGGATGAATGGGTGTGTGAGAGCTCTTGATACTTAAAATGGTTGTCTTATTTGTCATTTCCTATTTCTTATGTCTTATTGCTTATTGTCTTATTGTCTTATTTGTTATGTCTTAATAAATGTTACATGCATAGTGTCTAAACCCAAATCTGGTTTCCCATGTGTCTTTGTTGAAAATCCTATAGTCTAGAGCAGGGGTAGGCAATCTTTCTCCTTTAAGGGCCGAGGGACTTCAGCTCCCAGAAGCCTCAGCCATGTTGGGCAATAGTCCCATGTTGGCCAATAGCTCCTGGGATCCTGGGAGCTGAAGTCCCTCGGCCCTTAAAGGGGAAAGGTTGCCTACCCCTGGTCTAGAGTGGCTAAATTTCTCTCTGGATCAAAAGAACAACAGAGAACCTCAGTTCATGACACTGTTCATATATTGGAAGCTGGTTGGGGAAAATTTAGTTGTGCAAAAATGCAGATTTCCTACACAGAATACCGTATTTTCCAGCGTATAAGATGACTTTTTAACCAGGAAAATCTGGGGTTAAAGTTGGGGGTCGTCTATACGCTGGGTATAAGGAGGAGGGGGAGGAGGAAGATAGAGGTGCTAGGTGGGAAGGAGCCAGGGAGAGAAGGAAGAAGACCAGAAGGAAGAGGAGGTCCTCCTTCTTCTCTTCACGCCTTTTTTCAACCTCCTTCCATCTTTCCTCTTGTCCTCGTGGGCTTCTTTCTTCTCCCCATTGCTTTCCCCCCTCCTCCCACCTTTCTCTGTGAAGCTTCCCCCCCCTCTTCCCACCTTTCTCCGTGGGCTTCTTTCTTCTCCCCATTGCTTTCCCCCCTCCTCCCACCTTTCTCTGTGAAGCTTCCCCCCCCCCTCTTCCCACCTTTCTCCGTGGGCTTCCTTCTTCTCCCCATTGCTTCCCCCCCTCTTCCCACCTTTCTCCGTGGGCTTCCTTCTTCTCCCCATTGCTTTTCCCTCCTCCTACCTTCTCCGTGGGCTTCCTTCTTCTCCCCATTGCTTTTCCCCCCTCCTCCCACCTTTCTCCGTGGGCTTCCTTCTTCTCCCCAATGCTTCCCCCCCCCTCTTCCCACCTTTCTCCGTGGGCTTCCTTCTTCTCCCCATTGCTTCCCCCCCTCTTCCCACCTTTCTCCGTGGGCTTCCTTCTTCTCCCCATTGCTTTTCCCCCCTCCTCCCACCTTTCTCCGTGGGCTTCCTTCTTCTCCCCAATGCTTCCCCCCCCCTCTTCCCACCTTTCTTCATGGGCTTCCTTCTTCTTCCCACTGCTCCCCCCCACCTTTCCTCCTGTCCTCCTGTTCCTCCTCCTTCTCTCCACCGCTTTTCCCCCACCCCTCCCACCTTTCCTCCTCGTCCCCCTTTTCCTCCTGGTCCAGGAGGACATGTGTAAGGCGGGGGGCGGGGGGAGTCAGGGAGGGAAGGAGGGTTTCCTTGGCAAGGTTTGTTCAGAAAGGCTTTGCCATGAGGCTGAGAGAATGTGACTTCCAAGACTATTGGTGTGTGTCTTGAGGCTGAGAGTGTGAGGCTGAGAGAGTGTGACTTCCAAGCCTGTTGTTGCTAGTGTTGTGTACCTTCAAGTCGTTTCTGACTTTTGGCAACTCAAAGATGAACCTATCCTGGGGTTTCCTTGGCAAGGTTTGTTCAGAAAGAGTTTGCCATTGCTTTCGCCTGAGGCTGAGAGAGTATGACTTCCAAAACTGTTGTTGTTGTTGCTGTGCGCCTTCAAGTCATATCCAACTGATGATGACACTAAGGCAAACCTATCATGAACCTATCATTTCTTGCCTATGTGGGTTTTTTTTCAGACAGGGTTTACCTTTGCCACCCTCTGAGGCTGAGAAAGTGTGACTTCTAAGATTGTTGTTGTTGTATGCCTTTGAGTCATTTCCAATTTACAGCAACCCTAAGGCTGCCCTATCATGGTGTTTGCTTGGGAACCCCCTGAGGCTGAGAGAGTGTGACTTGCCCAAGGTCACCCAGGGGGATTACATGGTTGAGCCAGGATTTGAATCCTGGTTTCCAGAGTCATACTCTGATACTCAGACAGGGTGACCAGATGTCTTCAATGCAAAGGAGGATGAGTCACTACAAAAAATGTAGGACATAAAAGAAAAAATGTATAGAAAGCTAAAAACAATAATACAAATGTAAATCCATGCTTCTTAGCTATGCTCAAAATGGAGGGCTTTTTAATGGTCAAAATGGTGACTTTTAACCTTATCATGGGGTTTTCTTGGCATGTTTCTTCAAATGGGGGTTGCCATTACCATCCTCTGAGGCTGAGAGGGTGTGACATGCCCAGGGTCACTTACTTGGTTGCAAATTGTACATACCCCAGAATGCATCACCTAGTATATTGACCGTCCTTCCCCCCAACACTTTCTCATTTCCCCCCATCATCTCATAGCTGGGAGATGGAAATAATTTTTAAAGCAGCATTTAAATCTGGACTATTTTTAAAAAAAGTAAGGTCCAAAACACACTGCAGAAATAAAGGCTAGGGAACATGGGATCTGTAGTTTGTTGTGTTTATAAGTGACAGTTTTCCTGCTAAGTACCTGCATGTCATAAGCAGTTGAATTAAAATTACCAGATTGAAATCAAATCTGATTTTTGGGGAAAAAAATTATTTGGTGTGTGTTGGAAGAGGGGTCATCTTATACAGTGAGTATATCCCAAACTCTATATTTTAATTGGAAAAGTTGGGGGGGGTCATTTTATGCACCCAGTCATCTTATACGCTGGAAAATACAGTGTGTGTGTGTGTGTGTGTGTATACGGTATAAAACATGCTATTTGCACAAAATACACTGGTTTCTGTACAAAAATACTGTGTGTGTTTGGGGGGGGGAGGTAATGCAAAACCCAGGATACAGGACTGCAGGATTCCTGATTAGGAATTTATCTGTTTATTCAAATTCCACAGGTGAATTTTTCCCAAATCACTGAATATGATTTCCTTTTCCACATTTGGCATCTTGAATGGTTTTTACTTTTAAAGCCTTACACAGTTTTAGTCCTGACTATCTGAAAGATTGTATCTCCTTGTAAAAGCCAGTGTGAGCTTTAAGATCTGCAAGGGAGGACTTTCTCTCAGTCTCAGGCATGGTTGGTGAGAACCCTGGAGAGAGCCTTCTTCATGGCTGCTCCCAGGCTGTGGAACTCCCTTCTACAGGGAGACCAAATGGCCCCTTCTCTGCTCCCTTTCCAAAGGCAGATGAAGACATTTTTATTCAGGCAAGCCTAAGAATTTAAGTCATGAAGCCTAAGAATTTAAATCATGAAGGAGTAGTGTGTATAATGTGGAGTATAATTTTTTTTAATTTTTTATTGAAATTATGTTTGAAATTTTTTAAAACTATCTTTAATCCTATTTTTTAAAATAATCGTTATATAATTCTTGTTTAAGTTTTGCAAATTTATGTTTGCAAGTTAACCTTTGTAAATCAAGCAATGCTTGATCTTTTTTAATTATTGAAAGCCATATGGATTCCTATTTTGAGAAAAAGCAGGATATACATTCAATAAATAAATAAAATGTTGAGAGCCCCTGTTTTCATCAAGGATACAAATATTAATGAGTATGCGTCATACCAAACACTGTGTCTAAAATAGGTTCAGCCTATTGGATAGCATAATTAAAGTCAGATCAATATTCAGAAGGCTCACTACCTCACTAATGTGGAAACCACCAAATACCATTTCCAAATACAGCTTGGAAATTTATTTTAAAAAAGCAGTTCATTCCCATTACTCATTATAGCCTTTATAAAAATGATTCATATTGCTCTTTGTACTGCTAGTTACTTTTCCATTACTTACTCACTCTCTTACTCTCTCTTTCTGGAGGAAATCCTTAGGATTAACAAATGAGTGCCATGACATGTGAAAAAGTCCTGTCAAAATGCCCTTTAAAACAAAACTAATTAGAAACATGCACCTATTAATAACTTTCCTCTGGCTCTTTATATTGTCCTGTAATTTAATTCGATACAGCTTTGTTACCCACAAAAAAGGAACTCATTTGAGGTAACTGCATTGTTTGTTACTCCTAAACTCTGTTTTCCACCTTTTAAAAAAATGTTTGTCATACTACGATATAGGGAAAATGAAATGAGTAAAACCTAATTGTGTCCAAAGGCCCAAAATCTGTCATCAGAGCCTCCAGAACCCTTTAGCCTCCTTCAGGTGATTGGGAAGCCAATTCAAGTTGATTTTAGGTAGTCACAGAAGATTAAATGAGGGCAAGATGGTAGTGCACCACCCCATGATTGCAAGTCTGCTAATGCAACATTGGCTCATACTCATTGTTATATTCTTGATTTTAAGCACATTACATAACTGTTTTGCTCTTATGTACTGTGCACCTTTTAAAATCTGTTATCATTTCAGCTTACAAGATATTTCATCTGCAGTAAGATTTTTATGAGGAGCAGTGGGGCTTTTCCTAAGTCTTGAGGAAATTTATAAGTCATGAAAGTATAGGGCAGTTGCTCATGAGATGTATGAAGCTTCTGCTCAAGTTTCCCCATAAACCTGTTTGATAATATATGCCAGTTCAGACAAGGAACTCCCCATCCATGTTGTTGTTGTTTTTGTTGTTGTTGTTGTAACCCATCAAGTCATTTCCAACTTAAGGCAACCCTAAGGCTTTCTTGGCAAGATTTATTCAGAGTGGGTTTGCCATTCCCTTCCTCTGAGGCTGAGAGACCAACAAGCCAACAGTCATCCTTGGGTTTCCCTGGCTGAGCAGAGATTTGAACCCTGGTTCCAGAGTCATGGCCCAACACTCAAACCATTACACAATGTGGGCTCTCCATCCCATGCCTTTCTTTGAAAATGAGAAGGTGAGTCTTCATTGCAAATAAATAGATAAAGACTGTTTAACCTTGACAGTAGCATAGTAATTTTCATTTATGGAAATGCAGGCAAGGAAGAGTTTTATTAAGTAACAGTGGCAAGATTTAATTGCAATTGTAATAATGAAGGGTTTTTTTAAAATATATATATATATCAGAATCAGAATTCTCACATTTTTAATGCTTCTCGGGGTCACAGGCTTCATGATGCTCATTTTTTGAACTGCAAAGCAACAGTCAAACGATGGTTTGAAAGGTTTTTCCTCTTTCTCTTTAACTCTGTGTATATGTCTCTCTGTGTGTTAATTTGTGTGTATACACACACACTACTTTATTGAACTTTATAAAGTTGCCAAATCTGCAGCATGCCAATTCCTGAAATTTCAGGAGCAAACTCTGAAAGCAAGCCATTGGGGCCTTGCAATGGGGACTGTCATCCATAACCAAATGGGACCTCATAGCTCAGTGGAGGGGAGCAGCAGTGCATTTGCCAAACCTGCCTCTCTATCTCACCAAACTTTATGGTATGACCAGCTCTGAGAGTGAGCCACACTGCCTCACCTCTCCAATGGCATGAGTCACATGGACTGGCAACCCTTCTAGGAAACAAGAAGCCATAAGTCTCAGCCAAGCAAACACAACAAGTTGTACACTATAGTCCTGTGGCTACGTCTAGAGCTAAAAAGTAGAAATCCTCTTTGGTGTTTCCCTCACTGGCTACAGCAACAGAAGATGGGAAAAGCAGGCTTATTTTCCCCCAAAAAATAGTGATCAGAATACTGCCTGAATATTTTGTACTTTATATCCGATTCTATGAAAACTAGATAAAATTGTTATTAAAAATAATAATCCAGTCTAGCTAATGGGTCAAATGGGCATTGGGTGGGGTGTGGGCAAAATCCAGGCAAATCCAGGTCATCTGGGCTTTATGGAAACTCTAAGCCTATGGGAAAGCAATAAGAGGCACATCTTTTTCTATATTAAACCTAATGCCTTCAAAACCACAATGATATAGTAAAATATTTTACTTCCTTGCTTTTCCCTGCTGGCCAGGATTTATAATTTATGATGATTACAGAACAAAATGTACTTCTTCTATTCTGCAAATCCCATCATATAAATATGAAAACATCCAATCTCTACTTGTAGGGTGAACTAGTTTACTACACACACACTGAATACAGTCATTGTTATTTTAGGAAACAGTATGTGATTGGTGATGTAAAAGGATGTATGTTGTACATCTGGCACTCATAGGAAGATCTCATTGTAAAAAAAGAGTTATATATATTTATATTTTATCTCTAAAGCTGGCTATGCACACTTTCTTGTGAGGAAGCTCCATTCAACTCAGTGAAATTTATGTACAGATATTTTAAAGTTTGGGTAGCACTTCCTTTTGACTATATGGTCCCATATAAGAAAAAAAAGGATATAAATAAATAAATAAATTTGTAAATAAATACATATTTCTGTCATTGGTACCAATATTACTATTTCATGTGTATTATTATACAACTTTTATTAAAGAATTCTCAAAGCATCTTACAATATTAAAATATTTAAAAGTTAAATGTACGGTTCAGATCAGCTTCCTCTATTTTAGAAGAATGGACTCCATACAAAATCAAAATACAGACCCCTAAACATCACACCCAATATCAATCATGTGGTTAAACTGTGTGCTGAAAAATAGAATCCCAGCCTTCCCTTGCTAGATCCACAAGCTAAAATGAGAGGAAAGGGTAACAGTGAGTCTGCTTCTGTCATATTAATTCCAGCTGTTGCCCTGACGCTTTCTTTTAATCAACCAATCACTCACAAGTCTTATGCCAGCCCTCGCTCATTATAAAGGCTTAGAATTAATTCTTTGTGTGATGTTGATCTTCTTCAACAGAATTATAAAAGGGAATTGACAGCATAAATATTGTTTTAAAAAAAATGAAACAGCAAGATATAGGCGAAGCAATTCCATATTCTAAATATCCTGGCAAGAATATATGCCACCACCACATCAGGAGAATTTCCAGTATATTGTATAGATGCTCAGCCTGTCAAGTAGACAGGAAAAAACAACAACCATAACACACAAAACTAGCATTCAGTGTCTATAGCATTTTCAGAAGCATCAGTGAAGGCTAGTGGTTCTTATGATGTGAATTCAATTTGGATTACAGTCCAAACTTTAAAGGGGTTGCCAAAGTGCTGAATTCATTTCAGAGATGGGACTCAGCACCTCTTTTAAAGTCTGAACTAAAGCCCATTGTGGATGAGCCACTCCCCATATAAGCACCACCAGCCACCACTGTTTGTGAGAGGAGTGTTCCACTGATGTATCTATCACAGTGGTAGCATATCTTGCATTCCACTTTATTAATGGGACTTCTGCAGAACCCTAAAACCACTCAAGCAGATAACTTGACTAAGAGATTGCATTCTCACTTACCTAAATGCAAGTCACATTGAATCTCCTGTATCCTATATACAACATAGTGTGTGCAGAAGGACTTCCAGACTATTATGTATGCTTACATGCCTTAAAAAGTCCCTAATCTACTCTGGAAGGTCAGAGAATCTCCCTCCTTTCTCACATGTTCTTGAAATCTCCCCACTTTGTTCTGGAAGGCCAGAAAACCTTCCAGAGCATTTCAGTGCCAGATAGATGTAAGAAAGACCAGAAATACAGTGTTGTAGTTGTAGACATTAGATTTAGGGTAGTATTGTGTCGGTTGCTGGATTCAAACCAGGAACAACCTGATTTAATAATAATAATAATAATAATAATAATAATAATAATAATTTTATTTTTATACTCCGCCTTTTGCCGTGGCAATCAAAGCAGCTTACATCTAAAATTAGATTAAATAAAACTACCCCAAAATAAACAATAAAACAATATTGACAAATAATGATAACCCCCATTAAAATATATTAAATACAGATATAATAATAATAATAATAATAATAATAATAATAATAATAATAATAATATATCCCACCCCTCTGCAGAGCAATTGGGGCAGCTTACAACATTACAATTTCCATACAGATATATTAAACAGAACATAAAATCCTGAATCCCACTCATCCTTTAAGAAGTAAGGGTTCTTCTTATTCTAGGCCAGATGGTGTTGGGCCTAGTGTCTCTCCCCCAGATGACATCGGATGGTAATGGAGGGAGGGCTCTTCTTATTATTTTAGGCCCGATGGTGCTTGGCCTACTGTCTCTCCCCCAGATTACATAAATTAAAATTAAAAATGTTATAAATTAAAACATAAGATTAAAACAATAGGCACTCTGGGGCGCAGTGAAGATGTAAGAAGAATGTCTGATGGGAGGGAGACTAGGCAAATGGAGTGATCTATTCTGGGTAGGCCTGCTGGTAGAAATCCATCTTGATGGCTTTTTTAAAGACATCTAAGCTGGTTATCTGACGGATCTCTTCTGGCAAGGTGTTCCACAGTCTGGCAGCGGTGGCAGAGAATGTCCTCTGGGAGGTTGCTGCTAGTCTGGTTTTTATCGGTTGGAGCAACTTCCTCCCAGAGGACCTGAGGCAGCAGGGCAGACTATATGGAAGAAGGCGATCCCCTAGGTAAATTGGACCCAGGCCATGTAGGGCTTTAAAGGTCATCATCAACACCTTATACTATGCTTGGAAACCAATAAGCAGCCAGTGGAGAGATTTCAAAATGAACGTAATATGATCACTCCTTGATGTTCCAGTGATAAACCTGGCTGCCATATTTTGTACTAATTGTAGTTTCTGAGTTAGGTATAGGGTAGCCCCATGTAGAGTGCATTGCAGAAGTTGAGTCGTGAGGTTACCAGTGCATGTACTACAGTTTCTAGGTCCTTTACTAACAGGAAAGGGCGCAGCTGGCGTATCAGCTGAAGCTGATAACAGGTGCTTCTGACTGTCACATTCACCTGATCTGTCATGTGAAGTGATGAGTCCAGGAGCACCCCTGTGAACACAGTCCTTAGTGGAGAGTGTGACTCCATCCAGGACTGGAGGTTGCAACCTAATACCTGGTTTGGGTGCCCCTACCGTAAGTACCTCCATTTTGTCTGGATTCAGCTTGTGTCAGTTTTTAGTCATCCAGTCCATTACTGCCTTGAGACATTGATTGAAGGGAGAACTGCCATTTGCCATCATGGCAGCTGACCAAGACATGGAGAAGTATATTTGGGTGTCATCAGCGTATTGATAACACCCCGGCCCATGTCTCCTGATGATCTCCCCCAGCAGCTTTATATAGATATTAAACAACATCGGGGTCAGGAAGGCACCCTGTGGAATGCCACATTTAAGCTCAGTTTTTGAGGAGTAGCTGTCCCTGATTGACACCCTCTGGAACCTACCTAAGAGGAAGAAATGGAACCACTGAAGTACAGTGCCTCCCATTCCTAACTCTCTCAGGCATTCCAAGAGGATGTAATGGTCTATAGTATCAAAAGCCGCTGAGAGGTCCAAAAGCACCAACTGGGTCATGCTTCCCCTGTTGATGCTAAGGTGCAGGTCATCTACCAGAGTGACTGTAGCAGTCTCCACCCCATATCCCAGCCTGAAGCAGGTTTGAAATGGATCTAGAAAATTGGTTTCATCCAAGATCACTTGGAGTTGAAAGGAGACAGCTTGCTCGATCACCTCGCTCAGAAATGGTAAATGAGAGACCGGTCTATAATTTTTCAGGTCCAGGGGGTCCAGGAAAGGTTTCTTCAGGAGCGGTCTAACAACCGCCTCCTTTAAGCTTGATGGAACAGTTCCTTCCCTAATGGATGCATTGATGACCCTTTTAAGAAAAGCCATCAAGGCATCACCCCCCTGGACGACCAGCCAAGATGGGCAGGGATTGAGGGAGCATGTCATCCTCTTCACTTTTCCAAGGATCTTGTCCACATCATCGGTACTGAAACTGATCCAGTCTAATCTCAAAAATGGGTTTACTGAACACCTCATCAGTCACTTCTGCTGTAATCCCAGCATCCAAGTAGGCTCTTATCTGAGAGATTTTATCTGCAAAATAGTTTTTAAAAATGTCACAACAGGCTGTTGTCGGGTTAAATAAAGGGTTTTGCACAGGGGGAGCCTGTGTCAGCTCCCTTATCACCCTAAACAGTTCTGTTGGATGGGATTCCGCAAACATAATATGTGCAGTGGAGAAAGATTTCTGTGCTGCACATATTGCCTTTCGATAGGAACGAAGAAAATTCCTATGACGAGTCTTGTCAGATAAGAGTCAAGTTTTCTGCCAGGTGCACTCTAGTCGTTGTCCAACCCACTTCATATTCCTAAGTTCATCTGTGAACCAAGGTTGATGATTTGGAATGGGTTTAAAAGGACGCTTGGGAGCGATCGTGTTGATAGCCCTGGTAAGATCGGTATTCCAAGTATTCACCAGGACTTCAACAGAATCACTGGCTTTGCCAACCAAGGAACCCTCCAAGGCTTTATGGAATCCAGTTGGCTCCATTAGCCTCTCAGGGCAGACCATTCTAATAGGTCCTCCACCCCAGTGGAGTGGACTGTGGCTCTTAGTCCAACCTTGACCAGGAAATGATCCATCCATGACAGTGCTGTGGTATTTATTACCTGTGCCCACGGATATGCCTGTTCCGTACTAAAGACCATGTCAAGGGTATGACCCGCAGGATGCATTGGCCCAGAAACCAATTGAGATAGTCCCATGCCTGTCATGGAATCCATGAACTGCTGAGCTGCACCGGTTAAACTAGTCTTGAGTGGGACGTTGAAGTCGCCCAGGACTAAAAGTCTAAGTGACTCCAGCAGCAACTCCGAGACCAGCTGCGTCAGCTCAGATAGGGAGTCTGTTAAGCAACGGGGTGCACGGTATATCAACAGAATTCCTATACTATCCCTAGTTTTCTGGCTCAGGTACATACACTTGAAGCGGTCTGTTTTCCAGATAGGTATCCTAGTGAAGGTGAGGTTATCTTTATGAACCAAAGCCACTCCTCACTCACCCACCCATATACTTTTGTGAATCTCAGTAAGTGACCATAAGCAGTTCAGTTTTTTTTTTCTGGTTCTCTGGATTGTTATGAGGGCAAAAGAGGATGGCTACAGAAAAATATAGAGGACCAGCATGGTGTAGTCTGGTTTGAGTGATGAACTTGGACTTTGGGAGACCACAATTCAAATCCCTACTTTTCCATGGAAAGCTACTGGGTGACCTTAGACAAGTCATACTCTCTCAACTTCAGAGAAAAGAAATGGAAAGTCACCCAAGAAAACAATGTGATAGGTTCAACTTGTTAGAACTTCAACAACACCTAGAACAGAAGAGTCAAAAATGTCTGAGAGAGGGATAGAAATGGGGGGGGAAGCAGACGGAGGCGCCGGAGACGCCGCCGGACGGAGCGCCGTGGGACCGCAGCCTCCGCACCCCGGCGCTCCTGCAGCATCCCTGGAAGGAGCACAAAAATAGCGCTCCTTCCACAAGACAGGGAAAGTGCACCCTAAAAGCGTAGGGCGCACTTTCCCTGCCTTTTCCGCCGCAGCGTGTCCGGACGCTGCAGCGGGAGGTTGCCCTCGGCGCACCGGCCGTGCGGAGGGTCAGCAGCACTGAGGGCAACCTCAGGAAGAGGAAGGAGCACTGCGCGTGTGGCTGCTCCTCCTCTTCCGGGCCTCCAAGACGGCTCAATAAGCCGTCTGCTGAGGCCCAGGGTTAGCTAATTTGAGTGACTCAAGACATCCTGCCTTCTTGTCTACCTATCCTGACCCTTCTATGATGTAAACTGATATTCTTCAGGATGTTTCTTCCACCTCTTCTCTTCCCACCAGTTCTCTCTCAGCTCTTCTCTAGAGTGAAGCTAATTAGATTAACACCTTGAGCAACTTTCCTATCTTAGAATGGAGTTCATATAGTAAAGCTTTTAGTTTGTTTCTCCAAGTGATTGGTATCACTACTCCAGGATTTCTAACCATTGCACACACTATCACAGCATTGGGTTACCATAAGTTGGAAATTATTTGAAGACACACAACACACATTGAAAAATGCGCTTGCTGCTCTGAACCCTTTTTCAGAAAGGCATTCCCAACTGAATCAACCCACATCTGCTATTTCCAATTAGAGGAAATAATCTTTTGGCACCAATGAGAACTTTCCTCCCATTGCAAATAGCATGGGAGGGATTCTATCTGGTATTACAGAGATGGCAAAGACATAACTCATGGATAAGTCATGTGAATAATAGCACATCTAGTTTGGCACCAAGTTCACCGTTAGAAGGAGTTTTGTAAGACAGTCTTAAACAATATTTGTGTTGGCTACATTTGCAAGAACTTCCTTCAGACTTATTATTCCACTGAACTTCAAGTAAAAGATTAAATACAAAACTATTGCAGCACATAATTGTAGTGTCTTTGGAAACAATGTATTTTCAGCAGCGGCAGAAGAATTGCTATGGGGGAAATAATATTTATTTAAAATAATCAGGGTATGGAATTATATAACTGTAGATATGACAAGAAGAAATTGGTGCTTGGTTTTATCTAGAGCTATATATGCACACTGTACACATAGAGAGAAAGAGAGAGGCCAGAAATTGACAGGAAAGTTGTGACTCAGAGGTTGTTCATACCCAAGTGGAAAAAAATGTTTCTTTCATACTTCTTTCCCTGCCACTGAATAAAAAATGTTGAAAAATTATCCTGCCTTCCTTGTGTGTCCAACAGAGATTGATAGTTTTTGCATAAGATGTCAGTTACAGGAAATAGATTTGGGAAATCAGCAGTCAGCACAGAAGGGAAACCACCTAGCAGCAATAATAATAGCACCACATTTCATTTCCAAATGAAGAAACTCTTTGAAACCAAGATGGCTTCTGTATATGTATGGAAATATAAATGCACTTTCACTATGTATCTTATTCACTGCACAAAATTCCTAGTCAGATGAATGTTCTGAGAAACAAAATGTGATAGGAGACAGTCACAAAATTAAACACATTTGGGACTAGTGCTATTAGTAAGATTTTCCCCCCACACACACCAATGATCAGGCTATGGCAGGACATTTTATTCTAAATATGCACATATTCCTTTTTTTCTCACAAACTTTATATGTAAAATTTCTTTCCATACTTTGAGTCCCTTCATCTCTTCCCTTGTCCTCATGTTTTATCTACAGGCTAGCTATTTCTATATTTATTAGTGAATATACTTAATGTTGAGTTATCGAAAACTTAGACCTGCCCCTGCCCTTCATCACTGCTTTCCTCATATCACCGGAGACGCATGAGGGGGTATCGTAAAATAATAATTATCACCCAGAAGTTATTATGGTATATTGATGAAATTTTGTCGGTGTCATCATCACTAAGTGACTTTTTCTTTTCCAAAAATGAAAAATCCATTGCAGGGCACCGATTTGACAACACAGATGACATCATTCATGAAGTGGAAGAGTTGTTTAAGATGCAATCTGTAGACTTCTACAATAACGGTATTCGGAGGGTCAATAAACACTGGGAAAAATATGTAAATCTGGATGATGACTACATAGAGATAAGTTAACAACTACACATCAAAACAAACTTTCAGTCAAAAAAATGTAAAGGTGACAATTAAAACTTTACAATACCCCCTTGTATGCATGGAGGATGTCTATGATTTCTGAAGACTGGTTTTCCTGGGGTCTGACTCACATAGAGATTTTCTGTGGCTAGCAGAGGCTGTCCTCATCACATCCAACATTTTTCACATGAACAAAGGAACAATGGTGGAGGTAGGGCAAGTATATTCTCCTCTTCATGTTGTTACTTGTCTCTCTAGTTTTTGGTCAAGCTTCCCTTATGCAGAAAATTGGAAGGAAGGAAGTAAGTTTTATACAAAGGAAGGAAGACTGTATAGTGGAAGACTGTGATGATATTTCATTGTTTCACACTAGCATTACTCACATATATACCTATTTCACATGGCACGGTCTGGTGACATGACATATGTTTTTTAAAATGTATGATTTCAAAAATCTGTCCATGCAGATGGGGAGGGGAATCTTCATGTGAGTGCTTTGATCTGGTGCAGGGGCCAGCAACCTTTTTGGGGGTGGGGCCGATCCCCCTGTCCCCCGATGCCCCCTGGTCTGCGGTGGTGCGCATGTGCATGCACATGCACGCAGTACCAGGAGGGCTCCCTCGACCATGCCGGGCCTCTGACAGGCCCAGTGCAGCCGTGGGGTCCCCCCAGGCGGGCTCCCTCGACCACGCCGGGGCTCTGAGAGGCCCAGCATGGCCACGGGGGTCCTCCGGGGTGCCATTTTGGAATCCAAAATGGCACCCCGGAGGACCCCCGCAGCTGCGAAAGGCAGGCCTTAGGTTGCCAACCCCTGATCTCGTGTATTATGCGACTTTGATGAAAATTCTGAAATTTTACTTTAGGATCAAGAAATCATTTGTAATGGCAGATTTAATGATAAACTAGAGGCAATGTTGTTCACAACACAGAGCCACAGTAGCAATATTTCTCCACCTTTCCACTATAGAAAGCACCATGGTTATGCTCATTTAGAATATAAATAAAATCTATCTAGTTCAGCTGTTAGGAGAACTATTATCATTTACCATCTATCATTTATCTGCAATACTGGTAACAGGATTAGAATTAGAATGTAATTATACAAAGACATATATGTCGAGCACTTTGGCAGGTTCTGAAAGGAAGGTGTGCATGACCAAAACCTTATTTTCCTATTCTGTCCCCTTTTACCATTTTTCTTTTGGTTTTTCTACATAAATTGGTTTTTCTATTCAGGGGTATACAAAAGTTGTAGTATTTTGCCCTTATGAACTATTTTGGTTACACCAGTATTCTTGCACATTGGTGTTTTCTCCAGTTTCACCCTCAAGTACAGAAAGATAATAGAAGCAGGTTCAATGTTTCATTAAACAGTTTTCAACCCCAAATGAATAGGGCTGACAGAGAAAGAGTGAATGTCTGAGCAGTGACTGGAAAGAACATGGGAAGAAATAAAAATTTAGTACATCTGGCATGCAAAGAAACTGCATGACTTTTATCAGTTTGTGTAATGAGGCAAAATATTAAAATAGACCAACTGACCATGGAGGTTCATGTGGCAGTCATCCCAAAAGGAATGGAGGAGACTAAGAAGAAGGGAAAAATAATCCCATGTCAAAGAGAAAGTCACATTTAAAGAGAAAAGAGAAAGTCTCATGGAGAAAGGACACAGACTAAATAATGTAGCTGGATGAATACAGAGATTTCAATACCACATAATTTTATCTACTGCCACTCATAGTTCTACAAGGTCCACTGCCTATTTTTTCCCTCAGAAATTTTAGTAGAATTGAGAAGAATATTCAGGGAATGTATAAGTCAATGAATTTTCAAACATTAATCCAAGTGAATATAATATCTTTGAATTTGGTTCATAAATTCTGAGAAACATCATTTATCTCAGTTCTGCTTGATAGCAGTTTAAAGCATATCAGGTTCACAATTCAATGATTATCAAATCTCTTTTTTTTTTCTTTAAAAAAAAGATAAACAGATCTATTATAAATGAGCGGCCCTTGAAAGTAGGAGAAAAGATAGACAATGAAAGCAAGGTAAGCAAATACAGATAGTTAGAATCAAGATTTAAAATATTCCCTTCATATTCCATCTATGAATAAAGCTACACAGAACTTATTATTATGCTCAAATACCTAGAGTGCCTTCTATTACAAT
The DNA here is from genome assembly GCA_026167975.1 of Phrynosoma blainvillii. Lineage (NCBI taxonomy): Eukaryota > Metazoa > Chordata > Lepidosauria > Squamata > Phrynosomatidae > Phrynosoma > Phrynosoma blainvillii. The sequence continues at coordinate 83,143,675 of JANUYF010000002.1, forward strand.
AGAGTTATGGCTACCCTTGGGTCAGACTTTAAGACTGAGAACAGCTGAAAAAGAGCAGGCTAACCTTTTTCACAGTTCACTTAAAACTTTACAGGTACCCTAGACTGCACAGTGTAGTGCACCCAACCCAGTTTAGTGTTGTGTTTTATCGTTTCACCATGTGCTTTGGGTCAATGCTGCATGATCAGTCAGCTGATTTTATTCTTTTAATAAAGTTAGAGAAGCCAAACATTTATGGCTCACTTACAAAGTTGCTGTATGAGCAGCACACTGTGGAAAATGCAGTTATTTTAGAGTCAGTGTATGGGACATGTTCTGCCAGCCATCATAGCTATGCATGGCCCAATATTCCTCCAAGGAAATTCAGAAGGCAATTGTACATCTTATATCCCATTGCGCTAGGTCCTACACAAATGTAAGTTTATTTCCTAGGAAGGCAACTATTTGCATTAAAGTCAAACTTTAAATATTCCACGATACTTATTTTAATGGGCAGAGCCTGGAAAAATAACTGTTATGGATACTACTTCCAGAATTCTCATCCAGATGGCCAGAGGTCATATTGACTCAGAGATACTGGGAGAGGGAGCTTTTAAAAAGTTAAAGTTAGGGAACCACTTATGACAACCATGGCCCTACCTATGCTGCTGGGCACACTCTGGACCTCACCTTCTATGCTGGATGAGATTATGGTGATCTGGGAGTGGAAGGACATTTTATAGTTCCATTGTCATGAACAGACCATTACCTGGTCAGGCTTAGGCCCAAAAAAGATGGGACAAAAGCGCCACCTTAGGGATGATCTGGTGGCATGGCATACAGATGACACATGCCCTTGGATAGGGCCAAAGCTGCACCTTAGCCACTTAACATAGCCCAGATCCAGCTGCAAAAGGAGTGCAGAAAAGCACTCCTTGTCAGCAGTCCATTGAAGACTGTGGTGGCAGCTGGGCTTGGGACTGTGGTCTCTGGTCACCACAATCCCACACCGAAAGAGGAGCGACCAGCACTGAAGAAGCCAGAGGCCTCTTCAAGCAGCCAGTCTGCTTGAACCTTTAGACCAGGGGTAGGCAACCTTTCCCCTTTAAGGGCCGAAGGACTTCAGCTCCCAGAAGCCTCAGCCATGTTGGCCAATAGTCCCATGTTGGCCAATAGCTCCTGGGATTCTGGGAGCTGAAGTCCTTCAGCCCTTAAAGGGGAAAGGTTGCCTACCCCTGCTTTAGACTCATTGGGACTCAGAGCTTTTGCAGGGGTGGGGGAATGACTAAGGGCCTTTGCAAACTGCCAGAAATAGTGCACATTAAATTGAGGCACTGCCCTGGCTCAGTGCTAGGGAATCATGGGAACTGTAATTTATTGTGGCACCAGAGCTCTCTGACAGAGAAGGCTCAATGTCCCAGAAAAAAATACAATTCCCATGACTCCCTAGCACTGAGCCAGGGCAGTGCCTCAATTTAATGTGCACTATTTCTGGCAGTCTGCAAAGGCCCTTAGATAGTCTGCCCCAGAAGGTTTCTGGATCTGAATGATTCCTGATGGCTCTTGGGGATTTTCTGTCTCCTTGGGAGGTAATTCTGTCAAAGTCCTAGTTGACCTCTGGAATGAGGAAATAACCAAGGTATTGGACAATCACTTTTCAACATTTCTTCTCACAGAGTAGACTAAACCAGCACTGGCACTCTAAAGAGCTGACAGCAATGACGTGAGTGAGATAGTGACTAGAGCAAAATTGGCTGAAAATTCAGAGTAAATCTGATTGAACATGGGTTACAGTTTACTTGTGTACCTACCCCATGGTAATGTAGACAGAAAAAAAATATCTTTTTTTCTCTCTGCCACCATTGCACCTGCAAAATGCTGCTCAGTAGAGCTGTTTTGAATCATTAGGGATCCACAGGAGCAGGATCTAGACCATTTGATAGTCCACTGTGAACAATTTGCTAATAAAACTTTGCAGATAAAATTGCTCAGGTCCATTCCAACTTGGATACTACAATAAATACAAACCCTGTAGATGTAATGTTGGCCTGTGGATGTAACTCAGTGTTCAGTTTGTGCAGACTGGGGATGTGGATAGGATCCTTAGAGATGTGAGAGCCACCACATGTTTTAAAAAGGCCTCCCTGGACTCTACTCTATGGAATAATTATCAATTCGTCTCCAATACTCCATTTTGGGGCAAGGTTCCGGAGGAAAAAAAATAATGTGGTGACCTCCCAGCTCCAGGGGTTACTGGATGGGACTGATTATCTGGATCCATTTCAATCTGGCTTCAGCAATGGTTATGGGACATGAGTCAGCTTTGATTTCCTCAGTGGATGACCTGTACTGGAAACTAGACAGCTTGAGTGTGTCCTGTTGGTTCTCCTGGACCTCTCAGCAGCATTTGACACCATTGAAGATTATATTTATCTGGGCTGCCTTGCAGGAATGGGCAGCTGTAATGGATTTGATAGGATGATTAGAAGAAACATCTTGACAGTAAGAGCTGTTTGACAGTGGAACACACTCCCTCGGAGTGTGGTGGAGTTTCCTTCTTGGAGGTTTTTAAACAGAGGCGGGTTGGCCATCTGTCAGGGGTGCTTTGATTGTGAGTTCCTTCATGGGAGGGGGTTGGACTGGATGGCCCTTGTGGTCTCTTCCAACTCTATGATACTAGGATTCTATGAGTGCAAACAAGCTGAAGCTAGATCCAGGCAAGAAAGCTGTTCCTTGTCAGTTGTAAGATAGATCAGGAGACAGGGATTCAGCCTGTGCTGGATGGGGTTACACCCTCCTCCAAAGATGCAGGTCCACAGTTTGGGCATACTCAGCTGCTCAGGTTTCTATAGTAGCCAGAGGCTCAGGTTTCTATGGTGAGCAGCAGTGCATTTGCACAGTTAAAGTTAGTGCACCAGGTGCATCCATTCATTGGGACATCTGACTTGGCCACAATGGTACATGCATTCATTACATCCCAACTAGATTACTGTAAAGCACTCTATGCAAAGCTGCCTTTGAAAACTGTTTGGAAATTTTGACTGGTCCAAAGAGTTGCAATTAGATTACAAACAGGTGCTGTTTACAGGGAACACATAACATGTTTGTTGCAACAGCTCCACTGACTGCTGGCCCATTTCCAGCCACAATTCAAACTGCTGGTTTGAACCATACATTCCCATGTGAGCCTTCCCAAGTTCTAGATCTGCAGAGGAGCCACCTCTCTCTATACTACTGCCTTCACAGACTTGGCTGGTGTGAATATGGAAGAAGGCCTTCTCTGTAGCTGACGCTTTGGAACTTCCACCCGAGGGAAGTTAGGATGGTTTCTCCTTTGTTTTCCTTTCAGTAACAATTAGGACCTTTCTTTTACAACAAGTTTTTGGAAACTGGTTTTAACAAAAATTGACATTCATGAACGTTTCTGTTTTTCAATCTGTTTTAGGGCAAAATTTTAATTGGTCTTAATTCTGTTGTTATTTAATACTGTTTTGATTTTGTATGTTTTAACTATGTGTTTTACTATATTCTGTCTTTTTGTAAGCTGCCTTGAGTCCTATCCTGTGAGAAGGAATATAAATAAAATGATGGATGGATAGAACATGACTGTAATGTTCTGTTTACTTTAAGAGCACATATTTAATATATGTAGAATTCCAGCTTGAACTCTAATGCAGTCACAATAAAGTTATTCACTTTAATCTGAATACCAGACACCTTATTTTCCACAGAAAAGAAACAAAAGGCTGCAGTTGACCTTCTGATTGCATGAACAACCCCTATCCACAATTAACAAATCCACTTGATGCTATTAATCTAGGTTTGAGTATTAGGTTTCACTAAAGAATAAATGTTTAGATTGTGGAATTCTGAAATGGAATGGTCCTAAGTGTTCAATTTCAAACTGAGCTGTTCTGCACAGTCACTCAGTTGAAGAAATACTACTCTGAAAAGCTTTCATGCTCTCAAGGACAATGACCTGCAGATCTTTAAATTCCATTTTATAAAGCAAGCAATGTATTTACATACCTGATACTATGTTCTTGGAGAGACCAAAATTTTGTTATAGGAGAAGGGAACTATGCTGTCTGAGAACACCATGTAATGTGATATAGAAAAATTAGAGCTCCATAATATTTTGGCCTATTTGTCTTGTTAATTTGAATTTCTGCTTAATTTGCAACATATTCTTCAAATGGTAAAATCCTGAGTTAATATAGTAAAATTTTCAAAGGGGGATAAACCTTTCAAAGTATTTTAGAAAAGTTAGCAATTACAATTAATGCTTAAAAATTAGAATAATCAAAACCAATAATCAGTGCCCAGAAAAGGAAGGTTTGATACTGCTTTAGCTCCCTGAGGTGCTCTGTATACCACCCCTCTCACTTTCTCTTACCGGCCCTCTAACACAATACCCTGTAGGGAGAGCCTCAGTCCATGTCAGAATGCTATCATCTCCCAGCCAAGTTTCTATAGGGCATGCCAGGTCAAAAAGCCTGATACTCACTCCTTCACCATTTTGGGGGCACAGTAATCATGACTCCAGCTGAATCAAACACCTGTGTCTGTGTTAATTATACACAGGTCCAAGTGCAAGTGTTACTTTCACTTATAAAAGGAGATGGGAAGATGTCCTCCAGTTGTTGTTGGAATGCAGCTCCCATCAGCATTGGCCAGCATGACTAATGATGAGAGCAGAAGTCCAACAATATTTCCAAGTTCATATAATCCCCATCACTGACTGATGGAATTAATATATGTTATAAGGTATAAGTTTATCCTTTCTTTAATTGTGGATTATTTTGTGTTTCAAGAAGAAACATAAATTGGATTTGTTTTTGCTGTTTTTTATCTTTTCCTTACTTTTACTTTTGCATTTTACTATGAATCTCACTTTATGCATATGTTTGTGTATTTATAATTGAAAAAGGAAAAGGTAGATAAAGAATGTACATATGACTGGTATTACTAAGTGAAAAGCTGCCTTCATCCATCTCCCTCCATCAAGTTAAGGCTTAACTGTGAATTACTTTTAGTAAATTAGGCTTTATTTTAAGCCACTTGAAAGAAAAATAATATACGCCAGTAGTTATAATATACACACACATACACACACAAATATTACCTAGCTTAGCGAATAGGAAATATGTCTGATTTGACTGTTACAATTGCAATGTGGATTGACTGATCCAGAACACTTTATAAATATTTCTGATTTTGCACAATTTACAATGGTAATTCAGTATTAATCCAGAAGAGTTCTATGTAATTTAAGTAACAGTATAGACTTCAGAGCACACTGGACAGTATTTGCAAGGATTTCAGGTAATTCAATTGAAAGCTAATCAATAAAATAGATTGGAAGCTTCAGGGAAAGAACTATTTTTTAAGGAAGCTGGTTTATTCACCTGCCTTCCTATTAATCATGCTATCATTACAAAGCAGCAGAAGGAAGTGTTGCACTCTAAAATATCATTTTATGCTTAAATGAGAAAGGTGACAGCTAATGAAAAAAGTGACAGAGAAGGTTAAAAGCCAACATGATATTCTTGTTTAAATATTTGAAGTGGTGTCACACTGAGGATGAAGTAAGCTTGTTTTCTGCAGCTCCAGAGAATAGGACCCAGACCAATGGATTCAAACCACAGGAACAGAGATTCTACTTCAATATTAGGAAGAATTTTCTGACAGTAAGAGCTATTCAACAGTGAAACACATTCCCTTGGAGCGTGGTATAGTCTCCTTTGGAGGATTTTAAATAGAGGCTGGGTGGCCATCTGTTGGTCTCTTCCAACTCTATGAGTCTATGATTCTATGGATGTAGTGTTGTTTGCTGAGAAGGAAAAAGTAGATATGGAACTATTTGAGCTCTCTAAGATTGCAATTCTAAACACACCTACGTGAACTCAGTAGAATTACTTCTCAATAGACATCCATAGTTCCCTAATTTATATTTTATTTATATTTTACATGAAACATATACTGTATACACAATTTATCATGAGATGTTTTATTCTATTTTTGTTACATTATTAAAGATAAAATGTATTGCAAAATTATTCCCTCCTCCAGTTTGAGATTGCCAGTTCTCGAACCAGAAGTAATACCCATTGGTTTTGGCTGTATGTACCTACAAATGTCTTATGTATCCGTTTAACACTTCTCCTTTGTATTCTGTAGCAATCAGGTGTCTTGATCTATTTTCCTTGAGAAAAGGGGAGATGACTAGACCATCAGGAGACCAGAAGACATAGAAAGATATTTTGCTGCTTTGTACCTGCTTTAAAAAATCCCTGTTATTGCTGAGGCATGCTGAGCAAGTAACCCTAACTTGGGTATTGTCTATCGAAGAATGAGAAAATTAGTCAGTTTCTCTTTCTTCTGCTCTTCAATTTGTTAGTCATCTCTATCCTAAAAACAATCATACCTGTATTTGCAAAAACTGAAATTCAGCTGAACTGAAATGTTCCCATTTCCTTGCTTGGCCAAATTCAGTAGGCATAGTTGTTGCCAACATGGAGAGAAGTATGTTGTGCTTGCATGCCAAATAGCTATGAAACATTAGAAACCTGTCAGGAAAAAAGGAACTGGGAACTCTAATTTGGCACTAATGTAGTTATTTAAACACAGTTTTTTAAGAGTCAAGCTCTGAAGCCCTGAGTTGAATCAACAAATGTGTCAATGCTCATTTCTCATACACTGTAACCTTTTCTGTCTCAAGTTCCTTATATCCTGAATGTGAAGAAGTCCATTTTGTAAATTCTTACAAAAACAGTTTCAGTTTTGGTTAGAATGCTCAACTTTTGATGAAAATGTACCCTGCCCACCACTGTCACTCAGGTCAGAGAGTATCCAATACAATCATTGTGATCACAGAACACCCCCTCCCCCCAGCAGCAGACTCCAATCTTGAAAAATAAAAATCCTGCTCCACTGGTCTTGGATATCCTTCTGGGTAGGGTGAGTTTTGTTTTGTTTTGTTTTGGCACCAAAGAAGGCTGAAGATGAAGGCAGAGGGGTTTAAAATCTTAGCACTATTATGAGTATGACATTGCTTTTAAAATGTTGTTTATTTCCTTTTTTCTGTTATTTCCATTAGAGCTAAAACTAGGAATGCTTACCTATCTTAGGTGGACATAATTGCTCTGCCACATTCAGTAATGTATCTGACAAGAAAAAGGGCAAGAATGCTCAGGATAAAATGATTAACAAGTATGTTTTCAAACCTTAAATGACAGTGTTTCGGAAACTGTAAAAAAAAGTATGGTTTATTTTCCTCCTCCTATTGTAATGTTGTGCTGAGTGTCTTGGCTGATATCTAGCAGCAATAATAGCATGTTGTCTCACTGCTTCAAGTAAATCTGTTTTTCACTATATTCCCAAGACTCCTTGATGCAGAATATAATAAAGCTAACCACCCTTGCTTGTTTTATCCCTGCACTTTTTTCCTAACCCAGTTTGATAGATGCCTATAACCTTGAATGTTCATCCACATCAGAATCAGCTTCAAACATTCTGATACTTGTGCATTGCTACTTATGATACTCTGGTGCCTCATTGACCTTATATCACAGTAAGTTTTTTTCCCTAGAGTACCACATAGCAACAGTTAGAGTGTGAAGTTCAACAAAATAAACTACTAACTTAAAAAAAAAAAAACATGATACTGAAGTGAAACTTCAGCAGTAAAACAGTACAGTTGTCCCTCCCTGTTCACAGACTTCGAGTCCAAGTCTCACTCTACACGAAGAGGGACAAGAACCATGGATCCACACACACATCATTAATTTAAATGGGGCTTGAACATTTGTGAGCTGCCATTTTCACAGAGGGGTCTGGAATGGATCCCCCATAAATTGGGAGGGACAACTGTATCAGAATAACAAGTAGTATGTCCTTGTTTTGGCAACTTATTGGAATAATCAAGGCAAGTCCAACCAAGATGTGGGCTGTTGCATTAAGAGATAGGATCTTGAATGGGAGGAGGTACTTTATGGTGTTGTTGAACACTAATACTAATACTAATAGTAGCAAGTGTTAAGCTGCAACAGACATCCAGAATGTTCAGAAGAAAGCTACCAAGTTTACTTGTCAGCCATTACCAAAAACAAGAGAGCAAGAAATTTCACACAACCTAGTTTGTCCTACTTCCACCTTCATCTCCTTCAAGTAAACCAATGGTGGAACACCAAAGCTTGCAATCTAATACTGATGTAGAGAGATCTTGTAGCACCTTTGAGACTAACTGAAAGAAATTGGAATCATGAGCTTTCGTAGACTTCAGTCTACTTCCTTAGATGCATTTGGTGGAGTGGAGGCCAGGCACAGACATATATATGTGAGAATGTCAAGATCTTTGAAATCTAATACTGTGTTTGGCTAAGCCTCATACAGTGCATAATGAATTGGATAGTAAATATGGTTCACTTCTTCAATATATGACAACAGCCACAAGAATATTATTTGTTCAAACTTGGAAACAGACTGAAGCACAGACTGGATGGAAGAATGAATCGTTGAGATTGCTGAGGGGCTGAACAGACCAGTACTTTAGGCCAGCCTGGAGGTGGAGTGGGGGCATGCCGCCTGCACGCTGGCTGCCCCAACTCTATCCCAATGCTGCCGTTAAGCTGCCCACCCGATCAGATGGTGGGTGGAAAAAGGGTGCATCTTTGGAGCAGCATTTAGACACCCTATGCCAAAGAAATGCCAAAAAGCCGCCACCATGGCGGCAAGGGCAACTTTTTGCTGATCTAAAAAGGAGTGACATTTTGCCAGCTCTTTTTAGAGTGGCAAAGTACTGGAACAGGGCCACAGCATATAGATGCTGCAGCCCTGATCCAGCAAGGAAAGGGGCAGTGTTCCACCGCCCCTTAGGGGCAATCTGTTCAGCCCCAGAGTTAGCTCAATTGGCCAAATTAATGTGGGTTCTAAAGTATAAAACAATTGAAAACTTTTTGGAAGACTGTAAACTGTTTATGATTTTTTTTTTTTTTTTTTTTAGCAACCAGAAATCTAATGATGTAATAATCTGTTGATATGGTTATTACTAATATTAGTAGGATAATTTAGTTAAATCTGTAATGGTAGAGTAAGTTTTTTTCTCTTTTTTCTTTTCCTTTTCATTTTATATAGTCAGGACTGGTGGGTCATAACCCTAGTATGTATTAGTTATATTGTCTCTCTCTCTTTCTTTTCTATCTTTTCTGTTTTTTCTTTTTCTTCTTCTCCCACTCTTTTTTCTCTCCTTTTTCTCCCCTCTAGTTTCTTTATCTTTGATTGTATATTATTGTGATTTTAAATTAGTTTGTGTTAAAAATTAATACAAATTAATCTAAAAAAGAAAATGACACTCAGATCCCACTGTGATCAATGGGACAGAGTAATCATGACTTAATTCAAGTCCCATTGATTTTAGTGGGAATTAAGGCCAGGCATCTTCATCAGTGTCCACTCCATTATTTAATTTCGTATCACGTCTCAAATGATACACAAAATTTTATTTCCTTGGTTTTAATACAGACCATTTTATTTTTCATATCCTTCAATGTGTATAAACTTTTAAAACAAGCCTTTGTTCCTGTACCAAACTCCTGCTCAAATGGGAAAAGAGGTACATGTTAGATGAAGAACGTTTTGTTTTATTACTTCAATTGAGTAATTGAAGTAAGCTGAAAATGCATAGGTCATCAACATCAGTATCTTAGGAGGGGAAGAAATGTAGTAATGAAAATCGTAAAATATACTCTTCAGTGCTACCTAAGGATTTGTTTCTGAAGAAGGAATTTAAATGAGTACCTTCCAGATACACTTTGTAGCTCAGAAATAGACAAAGTGTGGTCCAAGGCATGAAGCCTCATGTCCTTATTATGTGCCTCCCCTGGAGTCTCCAAAATGTTTCTTTTAAAGAAAACCAGGAATGACTGTGGTTTGTTGCCAAAATTCCTCCAATCCACTAAATACAATATAATCAATGAGGAAAGATATGTACAATGAGATAATCAATATCATGGTTAACTAAGGGCTGACGTGAATGGCTCGGATGAAGCAGCATGAAACTGCCCCACCCAAAGACAGATTTGGGCCAGGCTGGCCACACACCCTAATCTGGGCCCAATCTGCTGTTGCGCAGGCTGAAAAAGGAGCAGTTTTAAACCACTCCTTTTTCAGCCATGGAAAAACCACCATTAGCGGTTGTTCTGTGGCCCTGCAGCAGATTCCCAACATGTTGGGAGCTTGTGACATATAACTGCCATGCCCCCCCCCCCAAGCCACCTGGAAGTTGGCCCATGCTGGCACACCTCTGGCCACTCTGATTTGCTTCAGGGTATTATGGGGGTGCACGCCACGCTCTGAAGATACCCGCAGCCCCCCCCCAAAGGTGGTGTTTAGAGCCTGTCTGTACCAGCCTTAAGTTCATTTTACCTCAGAATCAGTATTCAATATAATAGTCAATAACTTATTAATTAAAATCAATTTAAGTACATTTAAGGTTTATATACTATTTAATCAAGTATAAGTGAGGATTATTTCTTGTTAATGAGTGAGGTGGATTTTAATGAATTCAGAAACACTGAATTAAAAACAATTTAAACCAAATTCAGCAACTTTTAATTTATTTCACATATCTACAGCTAATTTTTTATGTATTTTCACCCAAGAAAAACCTTTAATAATCTAAAAAGAACCAAACGTGAAGCTCTTGTGCACTTGGACAACCAAAAAACTGGCTCTCAGTCCATGGCTGTAGCTCCAGCATATCAGAAACTCTATGGAATAAGTGGTTATTTTGTTGTTCACATTATGCATGTGTGCTCACATGCATGCACACACACAGACACTTATGATTTAATGTTGTACAACAATTGCTAACATTTTCTGGAAATGCCTAGTCAAAATCACTGCTCTTCAACAAGCTCACAAAACCTTGTGGTTTCATGAGAGTTACTTGCAACCAACAAGAGCCTCCAAGTGATCCAAGATCCCCAAAAACCTGTCACTTCAGAAGAGGCATAGAAAGTAGATAGTAAGCAGAATAGTTTTTCTGTGGCACTTTTCTATCAAGACTTCATAAAGCTCAGAATGAAACCAGAAGAGTAGGTGCCTAAGACAGGTACTTCACAAAATCTGCAAGCCTAACAAAGAGAATAAGCAAAGGCTCTTAACAGCTGGCATGCCACTTGCCTGCAAGCAGTGTTCAGTTACCACATTAGGTTCACAAGCCCCTAATTGGTCCCAGTGGATTTATTTGGGTTTCTTTGCCAACAAGCTCCCCACTTAAGTGATAGTTAGATTGCTATCATTTCCCAGATTCCAGAGAAACAAAGCTAATAGTGAAAGGGAAGGGTTGATAACCAGAGAAAAAAGGAAATCTCGGGAGCTTTTTAAATTCTCCATAGTCACTTCCTGAATGGCATATTTAGCTGTTAATTTTTTTGGATGCTCTAGCCCCAAGGAGCACCTGCTCTGCTATACTTCTTCCTCCTCCTCGTAGAAAAGGGAAAGCCTTTAAAGCTAACTTACCAGAAGCCTCACATCCTTGCCCCAGACTCAGGGTTGATCTTCTTTGTTACCACTATTGGCTGTTCCTTTTCTCTGATTTGTAAGACAGTGGCCCCACTGAAAAAGAGAGGATCAGCAGTCTGCTGGGCATCCCAAGAAAATAGAGCAGCACCTTGGCTTTCCAGATTGTAAGTATCAACCCTAAGAAAAACCACTAGCATGTACCAGTCAATGGGTAGCTGCATCCCATCTGTAATTACTTGGATATTATATTGGACACTGAAACAGAAAACTGGATGATAGCATTGGATACTTTGAAAGGCAGACCCAAATCCATTGCCCTTGTTTGCCTGTATCACCACTTTCACATTTGATGAGTGTGGCCAGGAAAATATAAGTACTGGTGCTGTGACAGGTATTATTCTAACCTATTACACAGAGAGTTATAACCTCCATTTGAAGTCTGCTGAAAACCATCAATGGCAGCTCTCCACATAACAAAAGCAGTACTTAAAAATGTCTTATACAGTACAGTAGCCTGTCTACACCATCACTACAATAGGGCCTGTAGTCACCCAAGCTATTTTGTTATGATAAGAAGATGCAGACTATGTGGACACAAAATATTTTCCTCTAACTAGTCCTCTTATCTGGGAGAGGAGCCATTTTGAACACATCATGGCCACAGATTTTCATTTTTACTACTGTTTTGGCATCTCAATATTTATTCTTTTACCCAGATTTGCAACATGAACGATTCCAGTTTATTAGGGATCATATGGTGGCAACAGAGTGACACTACTATTATGTTGCAATTTAGGTTTGGCTATATGATTAGATCACTGATAATAAACAATGCCAAAAGTCAATGCAATGTTGCTGGGGTCACCCACATGAGTGATCAAGCCAATTGCTGTTGCTGTGTGATTTCAAGTCATTTCCAACTTATGGTGACCCTAAAGTGAACCTGTCATAAGGTTTTCTTGGCAATGTTTGTTCAGAGGGGCTTTGCCCTTGCCTTCTTCTGAGGCTGTGAGAGTGTGACCTGCCCAGGGGATACCCATGGCTGAGCACTGATTCAAACTCTGATCTTTAGGGTCCTATTCCAACATCCAAGCCATTATAAGACAATGGTTATCACCATCAAGCCAATTGCATATTTACTGATTTCCTGTTTATTTCAACACCTACTCTCTTCTTCCTTCACTCTAACCTACAACCATTTTCCTCTTCTTTATCTCCATTCCATAAGATCCTGTGTTTGACTATGAAAAAGTATTATAATTAAAGCTATTTTATATCATTTTACAAAAAAAAAAGACTGTGCTTATTTATTTCATTATTAGACAATGTGATTGTTGTTCAACCTCTGCCTTGCCATATGATTACTCTGCTTGAGACATTCACTACTCTCTCACACATTTCCTAACAGAATGGGATCACTTCACAGTGGCACAAATGCAAGGGTGAGATTTACCTTGTTCTGAAAGAGGTTGTACTCCTCCTGCAACCCAAACTATGGTTTTTCCTGAATTGATCTGACTTGCATCATGCCTTATTTACATTATGTCTGGACTACTGTAATATGTCCTATGTGAAGCTTGCCTTGAAGAGAATCCAGGAGCTTTAGCTGATGCAGCATAGTGCAACTAACCGGCTTTCTGATGCACAACATCTCAGGCTACAATCACACTGCAAACAGACAAAGACAGGCAGTGCAGACAACGCTGCTGGCTTGGTTTGGCTTCCCCCCATGCCTCCACAACATTTGGAGGGAAAGCAAAGCCAACTATGGAATAATATAGCCTCCCCAATCCTTGGTCAGTCCTCACCCCACCCTCCTAATGTCACACAGGGGGTGGACAGAGAAGAGCTGAGAAAGGATCATGGCAAGCTGTAGCCCTCATCCCCATCCAAAAAACAAACAAAAAAAAAACCCTTATTCATCTTCACACTCCTTCCACCTTGTCACTAGGGAATTTCTTCTCCCATCCCTCCACTTTTGAGATACCTTCAAAAACTACTTATTTTTCAAAGACATTTGGCAACAGAGAAAAAAATGTGAAGTAGAAGGCTTTCATGGCTGGAATCCTTGGTTTTTTATGGGTTTTCTGAGCTATGTGGCCATGTTCTAAAAGAGTTTATTCCTGATGTTTTGCCAGCATCTGTGGCTGGCATCTTCAGAGAATGCTGGCCTGGAAGTGAGTGAGGTATATAGACTGTGTGACCCTTGGTTGAAAGGATGTGATTTGCATGTTAATCTGTGTATTGTTGTTATTGAATGGCAAGGCCTCGGGGAGGGGGAGGATATGCAAGGAGGCATTTTGTCTAATTAATTAGTGATCCATTGTCTGCTGGGAAAACCCCTGACCCTAGGTGGTTTTCATTTGCATTTGCTTGTCTTGATTTTGTGTTTTTCAGGACTGGTAGCCAAACTTTGGGGGGTTGCAGACTGCCAGAAATAGTGCAAATCGAGTCTACTTTTAGGGTTAGGGTTAGTGCTAGGGAATCATGGGAACTGTATTTTATTGTGGCACCAGAACTCTCTGACAGAGAAGGCTCAATGTCTCAGAAAAAAACACAATTCCCATGATTCCCTAGCACTAACCCTAACCCTTAAATTGGACTCAATTTGCACTATTTCTGGCAGTCTGCAACCCCCCTTTGGGCCTAAGCAGACGACTAAAACAGTCATCTTGGAGGCCCGGAAGAGGAGGAGCCACCGCACGCGCGGCGGCCCTTCCTCTTCCTGAGGTCTCCCTGAGCATTTCCGGGCCACCGCACACCGGACGCGTTCAGGGCGACCTCCCTCCACAGCGTCCGGACGTGCTGTGGAGGATAAGTCGCAAAAAGGGCGCCCGCCGCTTTTAGGGCGCTCTTTTTGCGACTTATGAAAGGAGTGCCTTTTTGGCGCTCCTTTCAGGGTCGCCGGGGAGGCGCCGCGGTGAGGCTGCCATAACCCCGCGGCGCTCCGGACCAGGGCGCTCCAAACGCCCTGGTCTGCATCCCCCCTTTGTTTACTTTAAGGATTTCTTCTTTCTTGCTGAAGTTGTCTAGCTGTTTATGGATTTCAATGGCTTGCCTGTGCATTCTGACCTAATAGTTGTTGGCATGGTCCAGAATTTCAATGTTTTCACATAGCATTTTATGCTCAGGATGGTTTATAATGTGTTCTGTTACTGCTGATTTTTCTGGCTGACTCAGGGCCTTTGTAGACTGCCAGAAATAGTGCAAATTGAGTCCACTTTAAGGGTTAGTATTAGTGTTAGGGAATCATGGGAATTGTTTTTTTTCCCGGAGACATTGAGCCTTCTCTGTCAGAGAGCTCTGGTGCCACAATAAATTACAGTTCCCATAATTCCCTAGCACTGAGCCAGGGAAGTGCCTCAATTTAAAGTGGACTCAATTTGCACTATTTCTGGCAGTCTGCAAAGGCCCTCAGTTTGCAGTGTCTCATGTATTCCTTGATTCATGTTTGAACACTGTGTTTGGCGGTCCCTATGTAGACTTGTCCACAGCTGCACTGCATGCGGTAAACTCCTGCAGCCGTGAGAGGGTCTCTCCTGTCCTTTGCTGACCGAAGCATTTGCTGGATTTTCTTGGTCAGTTTGTAGACCATTTGAAGGTTGTGTTTCCTCACCAGTTTTCCTATCCTGTCTGTGAGTCTTTTGATGTATGGTAAAAATACCTTCCCTTTGGGTGGGTGGTTGTCTTCACTCCTATGGATTTTTCTGAGTCTGGCAGCCCTTCTGATATTTGAGCTGGAGTAACCATTAGCCTTTGGAGGCCAGTCTAGATGCTTCAATTCATCTTCCAGGAAGTGGGGTTCACAGATCCTTTTTGCCCATGCAGCTGTGGACAAGTCTACATAGGGAAACGTCAGGAATAAACTCTTCTAAAACACGGTCACATAGTCTGAAGAACCCACCTTTGGGAACAAATAATTTAACACAGCGCATCCCTATGATGTTTACTGTACACTAACATCTAAAATCCACAAAATAGTGATACCTTTATTGCAAAACCAAAATCCACAAAATACATGATGTAAGCTCTTGAAGCTTCACTGGCTTCTTTATCAGGTAAAGGTGTTAAAAATGATATGGGATTTTTTTTATATAAATTATCTTTATTTAGTTTCATACAAGATTAAAAACAAACAGACAGACAGACAAACATATTAACAGATAACAACAGAAAAATACAATACAATACAGATAACTAAAAACCGACTTCCAAGTAACTAAGTCATGAATTGTGTTTGTTCATACTGTTGACTTCTGATTTTGTATTTTTGAATATCTCTTGTGTATATTCTCCTATACATTTCTATTTTCTTTCTTACACTACCTGTTTATACAAGGGGGTATTGTAAAATAATAATTATCACCTGGAAGTTATTATTGTATATTGATGAAATTTTGTCAATGTCATCATTGGGCCCTAAGTGCATGATGTTGAGAAAATCAGCTCATTGTGTCCTTTATTTTTGTTACAGGTTGTGCCAGAAGTGACTGAAGTGTAAGATGGAGAAGACTGAGGCTCACAGCATGATAAAGTTCCTGCATTTGAAGGGTAATAGTGCCCGGCAAATTCATGACTAGATGATGGTAGTTTATGGAAGCAATTGCCCATCTTATGACACTATTGTGAGGTGGAAAAGGAATTTCAAAACTGGTCACATGTCCCTCACAGATAATCCAAGACCTGGAAGACCATCACTGACAGACAATCAGGCCACAGTGAAGAAAGTGGAGTGTTTAATCCTGGAAGACAGATAAGCAACCATACAAATGATCATGAATGAAATTGGTCTCAGTTATGGTATTGTGTGGGAAATTATTCATGATGAACTGCACATGTCTAAGGTGTCTGCACACTGGGTTCCACATTTGCTAACCCCTTTCCAGAAGCAAACATGGTGTGACCTTTCAAGATAAATGGTGACACTGTTGGAACAGGAGGAAGAGGATTATTTTTTTTTTGTCATCTTGTAACCATGGATGAATCTTGGATATGTCAGTATGATCCAGAGATGAAAACCATAAGTGGAAGCATACTGATTCCCCTCCCCCAAAAAAGGCAAAGGTGCAAAAGTCAGCAAGGAAGGTCATTTTCTCAGTTTTTTGGGACTGTCGTAGAGTCATTCTCATAGATAACCTTGCAAAGGGACAAACCATCACTTGCACATTCTACAGCAATCTTCTGGACAAGTTGTGAGATGCTCTGAAAAAGAAACACCATGGTATGCTCTCCAGAGGCAATCATCTCCTAGCTGACAATGCACCGGCTCACTCATCTCAAGTTGCAGTTGACAAAGCAAGGGCATGTGGCCTTGAGATTTTACAGCATCTGCCTTATTCTCCTGACCTCACACCAAGTGACTTTTTCTTGTTCCCAGAAATGAAAAATCTGTTGCAGGATCGCCGATTTGACAACACAAATGACGGCATTATCTAATGACGTAATTATCTCATTATTCTTATTTCAATCAACTACATTGTAACAGTCTAGCTTGCATTTTATCCATTATCATCATCGATTCTTCGTTAAATTTTTCTACTGATTTGTTTCTGATTAACATGTCAACTTATCCATTTCAATATAGCCCAGTACTTTCCACTACCATTCAATTATTGAAAGTGTACTGTCTTCTTTCCAAGTACTGGCATATATTATTCTCACAGCCATCAACATGTAAAAAATTATCTAATTTGATATGGGAGAATTTTTTAAAGATGACAGTGTAAGTCATAAGTCTGCATTTTGTCAAGGTGTTGTTGGTGTGGTATTCTGTGTTGAAATAGTGTGGAGTGATATCTATACAGGCAGGCCCCTCCTCCTTCTGGCCATGTGGCACTGGGAGCAAAACATTCCAGAGTATGGGAGTTAAAATTTGAATACCATTAGCAATACAAAAGGTACTTCCTCTGGGATTTTTTGCATTTTGGTTGTCCAAATAAAAGTATCACTCTTTTGTGGATTTTGGATGTTATTGTACTTTGCTATGTGGCTAAAACAGCTACCCCGAATATGATGGTTATTGATTATTGATTGCAATATTTTTAATTGTTCTTTTGTACTGTTTAAAATCCTCTGATGTTATTTTGATACTTTCATTGTTCAATTAGGGGAGATGCAGACAGGTGGCCATGGGCCACTCTGGGAAGTGGAGGATTAGGGCCAAGGCTGCCTCACACTTTGGCCCCAATCCTCCCTTTTGGCACCTGGGAAAGGAGCGCCAAAATAGCACTCCATTCCCAAGCAGCAAAAAGGGTGCCTGAAGAACTGCCATGCAGCTCTTTTGCACCTCTTCTGGTGCAGTGTGTCCAGGCACTGTGCCAGAAGGACATCATCAGAGCACTCTCTGTGTGCAACGGTACACGCTCCAATGATTTCCTCGAGAAGGGGTTGGTGCGCCCAGTGTCTGGCTGCTTCTCCCCTTCCCTGGCTCCAAGACAGCGCTTTGCACCTTCTTCAGAGCCCCTTAGTTTTTAATTCTGTAGGCAGCTTCCTTGAACATACAGTTGGCCCTCCAGATTTGTGGCTTTGACTTTTGCACATTTGATTATTTGCGGTTTTGATTAATATGTTCTTCCTAGGAATCTCTAGGTCCTCCAGCACAATTCTGCTGGACATTGTCCATAAGGAAGATCTAGAGTACTATAGAAAACAGTTCTATAGGCCTTTGTAGGTCCTCCAACATGATTTTATGATCAGCTTATGGCAGATGTTGACCATGGAGTTGCACTGGAGGACCTGGAGATTCCTAGAGAGATGTTCTCTCATGTAAAAAGAATAGTGGTTGTTGGTTTTTTGTTTGTTTTTTGTTTTTTTGGTTTTTCTACATTCATGGAGTTCCTTCACCCCTTCACCCCAGTGAATGTGGAGTGACCACTGTAGTTTTTCTTTTATGGAAAGGCATTGCAGAAATGTAATATCTAAATATATTTGGGCATGGGCTATGGACATCACTGAGGGCAAACAAAACTAATACAGGAATGGGTGCTCTCAGCCTGAACTCTCTTATTTTTTTCCCTTTGAAAAATATCACCTGAGGAGTTGGGATTGCAATTAGAAACCCTGCTGAAAATGCAAACCATTACCTCCTTCCAGATGAGAAATATTCTTATTTAATCCTGCAAAACGTTGGGTTATAGCTCTTGTGAGCTGTAATTCAAATCTGACTCTCAGATTTACTCATATTCTTGCAAGTATTTTGTTTGGTCATTGTGAATTGTTGTTGCCTCTTAACTACATTTATCTACAAGTGTGTGTGTGTGAGAGAGAGAGAGAGAGAGATCACAAACATAAAATCTAAAACCACATTGCAGATGTAACTGAGTGTCATATCTGAATATTTTTAAAAAGGAATTGGAGAGTAATGGACACTTAGATCAAAAATCTAGAAATAAAATGAAAGTTTGAAACTATTAGAGATACATTTTAATGTTCTTTACTTTTATGTTCTTTTTGTTACTATGATAAAATTAATCTTGTCTTTGTATCATGTTTTAAGTTATTTAACTGACAGGTGAAATTAACTTATACCATCTACTGATAATTAATAGAAATTATAAGACATTAGAAGGCAAGAATATTCCATGCTCTCATCCTGCTGACTTCAGGAGAATTATACCAAGGAGCTGTTTATCACATCTCAGTAGTGACTGTACATTACTCTAAATTACTGTGTTTAAAATATTGAAGATACTCTGGAACATCTTTTAAGGCAGTTCAAAAAAGACTTGTGGAGCAAGGAGCAACATATACTTGAGGTGAACCAGATGAAACGAAAATGAAAGCCTGGTGTGAAAAGTAACAATTTGAATGCCTTCTGTTGAGACTCAGTGTGTCCCAAACTTGACCAAATAGAGGAAGAGCAGTACACCTAACAAGGAAAAAAATGGAAAGTGTGCTCATGGTAATAGTCCAAAGTGGAAGTGAAAGAAACATATCTTTTATCATTCACATGGATTCAGTCATTTCCTGCCTTACCTTCTGTCACGAGCATCACTTACTTTTCTTTTGTGGCAGCCCATTGGATATTGTGATCTCACCATTTCCTCAATATTTGGTGGAGCAGACCACTTTCATTTTCATCTATGGGTTTACTCCCCAAACTTGGTTTATGTGATAGCAGCATGGATAATGATTCCAGGTTCAGACAAGCTTGTATGAAAACAAAAATGTAATTTTATTTGGATGATGTTTAACAATGTATCATTTGTTATGAAATTACATTCACTTGTTCTTATTATACTTTCTTTCACACTATTTAACTCTAGAAAACACCAGATATTCTCTTTTAGGACCTTCACACTATCCTTATTCACTGTAGTCTTTCCACCGTTATTTATATACTAGCCCACAGGCTACCTGTCCCTGAAAGTCCCTCAGTTTGAGTTCGGTATTAAAAATAAGTCTCTTCCTTCTGAGCTTTAGCCCTCACAGTCCCTGACTCCTGGACTCTTACACAACCAGACCCAGACTGACTCCAATTGTCAGCAATGGAAATCTTTAACACCTACAGCCCACAATTCTATTGGCTGTCATCAGCTCACTCCTCATTAGCTGTTGCTAGCTGAGCACAATTCTGCCTGCTCTCCACACCTTCTTTTTTGGCAAAAGGTAGTTTTAACATGTTTGCTTTCAAGGGATAAATGTTTGACATTCACTCTGTATATTTTGTCTGTATAATGTGAAGTCAAAGGCTTTCATGGCCAGCATACATAGTTTTTTTGAGGATTTTTTGGGTTACATAGCTGGACTCTGGAAGAATTTATCCCTGATGTTTTGCCTGAATCTGTGACTGGCATCTTCAGAGGTTGGTGATATAGGAGTGAGTGGATCATATATACTGCAATCCATTGTCTGCAGGAAAAACCCCTGACCCTGAGTGATGTTCATTTGCATTACTCCCCACAGACAATGGATCACTAATTAAATAGACACAAATACTCCTTGCATATCCTCCCACCCTGAGGCCTTGCCATTCAACAACAGACCAACACACAGATTAACATGTAAATCACTTCCTCCCAACCAAGAGCCACACAGTATATATGCCCCACACTTCCATGCCAGCAACCTCTGAAGATGCCAGCCACAGATGCAGACGAATTTATCAGGGATAAATTCTTCCAGAAATCAGCTACATAGCCCAAAAAGCCCCCACCCCCAAAAAATTGTCTGTATAGCTTCCCCCATCTAATTCAGTAGTGCAGAAACAACATTTCCTTCTACACTCTGTGAGAGAAGGAGTGGGCTAGAATAAGGCTTTTAAAGGTTGCCAGGACCAATGTGGAGGAACGGGGGGAGGAGGGTGTGGAGAGAATGTCAGTAATACAGTCCTTATTCCCATACAGTTAACAGGCAAATCTTCCCAAATGTGTAAATTTAACTTATTAATCTGGTACAAGCAGTTCTTCAGTAATTACAGACAGAGAGAGAAAAACTGAAGGGGGATATATTTATACCTCACATGTATTGACAGCCTTCTGACCACATTTACTGTGTGACCATAACAGAGGAGTTTTCACTCCAAAGAAATTCTCCAGATCCAGCTTTTGAGTTATATTATGACCACATCAGGATTAAAAACTCTATATCCTGCTTCTATACCAATTACATAGTTGCCAGTTTGTCAGAAGAGATGGAAATATCAAGTATACTGTTAACAACAATGTGGTGATATATAGATACCAGTGACATGTGTTTCCTTTTTATAAAATGGGCCACCTTCTCAGCCCACCCACTCATATAGAGTAACTTGATATTTTACTCACCATGTATTTCAAACCAAGCAATGAGTGTGGCTTCCTGTTGGTTAAAGTTCTTCAGGCCAAACTGTAGGTTTCCCAAGTCAGCTGTGTAAGAAAAAGCCCCTAGAATGTTTTGACCTCAAATTTACAGTATATATTTCCAGAACTCAACATTTTTAAAAAGCTGCATAAATCTAAAGCATTGCCATTGTTGTTTGAACCTCTGCCAATATTTTCCATAAGTACTAGCATTCCAGACAGTAAAATTCCAGACAATTAATTCCCATCTGCATTGCATGTGACACACACATACACATAGACACATATACATCACCTTCATAATTGCATATTATTGGCACTGTCCATGAATCAGCTATATCTACAATAACTTGATCCTTTTAAAATTAGTCTGCAATACTTTAAGCAGCTAGATATAGTACAATTATTGTGGAATGTTTTGTGCCTGAGGGTCTAGGCTACAAAGAACATACTGAGGAATAATACACATAATGCATATTTTCAATAGAAGACCAAGCAATTATTTTCTGCATATATGTAGTATGCTTGATAAAATGGAGTCCTTATAGACTGGAGACTGTTGCTATTTGTTTATATTCAGGTATCTCCTCCTTCAAGAGCCTCTGGAGAAGTGATGAGATTAAATGTGCAGAAATGATGCATCTTCCCATAAATTAAAAGCATGTATATTTGTGAGCAAACATTCTCATTGCCAAAATTTAATAAAGGTAAACTGCAATCTTATTTCACTGCTTATCGGCTTCATAACAGCTTAATAGTGGCTGTTTCAAGCTTGTCTCACATCCCAAATTGCAGAAACCTCATCTGACAGCTATGTCATGGTATATCTCCCAATATTTCTGCTAAAGTTACCTGTAGGTGAATCACAACAACTAAAATAGGTAAAAGTAAAGAACATGATTTATGTGTGTCCAGAGGGATTTTTTGATTTGGGGAACATCCTTCCACCTTTGCTATGTTGCAAACAGTTTGATTTGTCATGATGCATGAGATGCGGCTATCTGAGAAATATAAACACAGAGAGAAGATATGCCCCAGTGCTACCCAGACGGGTGCCTTTGCACTTGTCATTCCTGGGCTGGAACTGGGGTTTCTTGTTGACTCCAATTGGCTGTTCAGAGTCCTTCTATTTCAGATGGGATTTTGTGGGCCTATATAGGCCTGCCCATTTGGGACCCAGCCATTTTTATGGAAAGGAATAGAGGACATTGGGAATGATATGTAGTGAGGGGAGAGAACCTAAAAGAGGGATGGCAGTTTTGATGAGGGGGTAACCTACAATCAAGATAGGTTTACCAGCTGGGGTAAGAGACTTCCACAGGAATTTAACTGATAGCTGTGGCTGGCAGCTCCACAATACCATCACACCACTCAACTTGGGTATGCATATATTTGTGTCACCTCTAACATCAGAGATGATTGATTTATTGTGATTGATTTATTATTCAATTATGATTGATTTATGACTTGATTTATGATCACATTATGATGGATTTATAGCCCCTGTATTCTGCATTAAAGCTGTGACCATCTTGTTCATCCCTTGAACAGTGTCTGACTTTTTTGTCCCAGTGCAACATACTTGAGCATGCAGTTACAAGGTTCTCACCTGAAACCTCTGTGCACATAAATAGCAATAACATTTCTTCAGTCCTCTAAATAACAGGGTAATGGCTTTAATCCAGAGTTCCCTGTCTCCCATTGGAAGAGCTCTTTCCCTCTGTGGAAGACCTGGTGATTTAACAAGAGCCATTAGTAGAAAAAACTAAGGTGAGGCAATTCCTACTTCTTTATCCAGAAGCTTATTGAGCACTTTCCACTAGTTGTTCTCCATTGTCCCAGATAATTTTTGTGGATGCTGGAGGTTGGAGGAAGGAAAGAAAATAAGTGAAAACTGCCTCATTTCCTTTCATGTGTGGGAAGTTCAATGGACAGAACTACATTCATATGATGTCTGGGTCTAATTCATGGGCCTAAATCTAATAGTCCCTACTGCAGCAATTGGATTTATATAAGAATTTATTCCCATTGATCAATCAGTTCATTGGGTCTACACTAGCTGGGACTAGTATTTAAGTCAATATGTTTTGCATATGCATCTCACTGATGAACAAATTGGCTTCTTGAGATCTCATTCATTTTGTTCATCCTTGTATCTAGTGTCAGCCCCATGCAGTAACAACGGATGGCTCTGATGTCAGTGGAGTGATAAATCTGTTCTGTGTTTTAGTATGAATTCTAAAAGTGAATTCTAAAGAATCCAGGGTTCTGAGACCTAACCCCCCCCCCACAATAGTTTCAGCACTTTGGACAGCTCCTTTCACATTCAAGTACCAGAGTGGATTCATCTACCCACTGCCATCAGTGTCCTCAGCCACCACTGACCCATGTCCAGTGTAAGTAATGTGAATGTTCCCCTCTGTTTGGCTACATTTTTACCAGACTCTTGTAGAATCATAAAAGCTGTTAGGACATGAACCTGAATCCATGCAGGCTTCAAACTGTGCAGAGCAGTGGTTCCCAACTTTTCGTCCTCCAGGTTTTTTGGACTTTAACTCCCAGAAGCCCTAGCCAGTTTGACCAACAGTCAAGAATTCCAGCAACTGAAGTCCAAAACATCTGAAGGACCAAAGGTTGAGACCTTTACATGTATATCCTGGGTCCATTCCCCCTATCTCTCTCACCTTCTCTCACCTGCCATTTCTCACCTTCTCAGTCCCTAACTTTGTCACACTGAGTAATTGTATGATTCTATTCAAAGACATACTCATGTAAGAAGATTATCGCACTTACTTTTTAGCCCAATCCAGGAACACGTGCACCTATGCCATTTCTCCCCCCGGACACTGGAACCAGCCCCACCCCCAAAAAGTACCCCTGATTTAAAGCAAGAGTGTACAATGTCATGGGTTATGACTATCTGAATGATGAATTTTCCTGTATGATATCCTGTATGATATTCCTATATGATATCTGAGATTGTTGGGGTGGCCCTTCTTTCAATACTGCTACCTTCACAAGCATGTTTTGTGGGGATATATGAGAGGGCTTTCCTGATAAATACTCTAAGATTGTGGAATTCACTACCAAAGGAAGCTATGTTGACCCCTTCCTTGTTGTTCTTCTTCCAGTATGAAAATAACATTTTATTCACTCAGTTATTGACAATTGACTGGTTGCTAAAATAAATAGACCTTTCATTATGCTTTTTTAAAAAATGATTACTGAGGAGCCCTGGTGGTACAGTAGTTAAATACCTGTACTGCAGCCACTCAGTTACAAACCATAAGGTTGCGAGTTCGATACCAGCCAGGGCTCAGGCTTACATCCTTCCGAAGTTGCTAAAATGAGTACCCAGCTTGTTGGGGGCAATTAGCTTACAGTTGTAAACCACTTAGAGACTGCATAATACAGTATGAAGTGGTATATAAATGAAGCTGCTATTGCTATTGTACATCAGCTACTTAGTTATATACACATAACAGGCGCATTTCCTCATGCAACCTCTCACTCCAGGCCACCTTAAGAGCCATTAGCTGGATCAGGTGAAGGAAGATCATTTAATTTCAAATCAGAGTGCAAGGAAAATGATTCCTCCACCACCACTCTTCCCACCAGTGAGTGAGGCTGTGACAATATGACAATACATACTGGGAGAAAATGGTGATCCATATGGAAATATCATACCAGTATGAATGGAAACATTTAGGTGTGTTTTCCTTCTCCTTCCTATAGTTTTTCAAGATATAACTAATGGCCCTGATAACGTGAGCTTGACCAGGAAACAGAGCATGGAATGCTATAAGTGGGTAATAGGAGCAAAACTGCAAGGCCTAAATGGAAACAGTTTAAACAGTGCCTGGCACCACTCAAAGCCTTCCCAAGGTTGTACAGAGTTCCTGAATTCTGGGTGCCTTATTGACATCACAAGCCCTAAAACACCTCTCTGATTCTAGGAACCCTCCTCTCTTTTGGGATTACCAGATGACAAGGGGAATGGGGGTAGTAGTAGGATAGCAGTTCATGACCTTGTACACATGCTCCAGAAATGTGACCTGCTAATTAATGACACTGTATCTTGGTAGAGATAGGATGCTTAGTCATTATCATACGCAAACCTATATATGCTTAGATGTCTGTTATTTTCCTTTGTATCAATCTTCTGGTCATTAGACCATGGACACCTATTTACTGCAGCAAATAAAACTATAAATTCTCTTCTCTTATGTGTGTGCTTTGGCTTAAATCACACTGGGACAATGAACTACTATTTTTGTGGATATCAACAGAAGTCCTGCTTCTTATTCTCACAGGCTCTCTCAATGGTGAAAGAAGGGGTTGGAGCACCTTTCTTTTTACACTCTGATCAGGAGCTGAGCTGACCTCCTTCTCCCAATCCAGGTGCTTGTCATTAAGGAGGACTGGGGTGGTATTTGCATAGTTTTACTGTGAGATTACATATTCTTATTGAATACAGAGCAATTACAGATCTCTAATTCTAGGTTATACATATGTAACTGCAATACTGAATGCAGATAATGTGCTTCAAATTATTTTTTTAAGAACACAATAGGGTTTTGACACTATAATTTGATGGTATTTTAGCATTATAACTTTAATCTGCTTTTAACTGTATGTGCTTTTATCTGTTTTTACATGCACTTTTTAAATGTCATCCTGAGTTGCCTTGAGCATCCTAGGAGGAAATTGGCATGTAAGGTAGATCAGTGAATAAATAAAATGGGTCCTTTGGCCACTTCAACTGTGCTTGTGGTGCTCCTGAGGCTGTGCCCACTTTTTTTTTTTTTTTTTCTATCATCGAGTTAAATATCAGCTGAATATCAGGGATAAATATATCTTTTCTACTATGAGCTTTAGCAGGAACACTAGATTGGGGATAGGTTTTAACCTCATCCCATCCAAGGTGTTTGGGATCCTGAACCAGTTCCAAAAACTGGACCCTTATTATGCACATGTGGGAGTATTCTGTGAGCAATAGCATAGAAAATAAGTAAATATGTGAATAAATAAATAATAAAGTACAATACATGAAAGCACAAAAAATCATGTTAGAATCATTGTCAGCCCTACAGTTTCAATAAGACAAAGAGCCTGATCCCATTCAGTTTCAATAAATCAACTAACACATAAAATTATGGTGATAACAGAAATACTGGGAGATTTGGGACTTTAGCACACATAGCTTTTAAACAACCATTAAAGTCGGAAAATAGTCCCTTTGGTGATACGTATTTCACAATGCCATCTCAGTCTTATTGCTCCCTTGCCCTCAAAATGTTGTTAGAGAGCACTTTGCCATTGACAGGAAAACCCATCAATAAGTCCCCAAATGCTTGTGTGAAAGAATAGTAACTATTGCGGTTAGTGTAATGCTGTTGAGAGTGGTGTGAAATTATTAAGCTGTTTCATTAGCAGTACTTCGGTCAGCTTATTGTATTAATTTGGAGTCTCTCTTCCTCAAATAAATAATCAGAAAATATTGAATATTGGATAAAAATTGGATAAAATATATACATAAATAAACATATGGACAAAATAACTATAAGAACACAGGCTCAAAAAATGAATCCACTAACACAAAGACGCCCCGCCTTGGAAAAATTAAAAACTCCTGATGTTAGTTGATATTGGAAAAAATTGATCTACTGTCGGTAAATTTTACTCAACAATTAGCCGACTTTAAAAAGGAGGTGAGGCAAGAGATTAGATCAGACCTGCGGGATTTAAATCAGAAAGTGGATAGATTATTGACTGATGTGCAGGCTACAAAAAAAAGGTCAACATATTAGAATTTAGAAATGACAAAACGGAATTACATTTAACTAAATTGGAAAATAAACGGGAAGATGACTTAGATGAGTTGGCAGTTCTGGAGCAAAAGATTAGAGAGAAAGCTGTATAAATAAGAGGATTAATCGAAGAAAAAAATGAAAATTTATGTGACAAATTGATTCCCAAGATTGCTGATTTTTTGGGGAAGAGTATAGATTCAATGCAGAATGAGATCGATAGGATATATCGAGTTAATTCAATCATCGCCAAACAGAAAGGTCTTCCAAGAGATGCAGTAGTGTAATTTGTGCAAAGACAAACCCGCGATCTGTTATTCAGTAAACATAATGAAAACCCTTTGAATTTTGAAGGTCAAGACCTTAAAATTTTGAAAGATGTGCCGGTGTGACTTTTGAGAAAAAAACTCAATTATACAAATTTAACAGCTTTTTTAAGAAAGGAAAGGGTAAAGTATAGATGGGAGGTACCAGAAAGGGTGACATTTTGGTGGAATAAAAAGAGTATTCAAATTATAACTCCTGAACAAGCAAACAATTTCTTGCGAGAATGTTTGGGTAGGCATAGGATGAAGGTCAGAGATAAGGATGATGACAGACAGAATAAAAATAAGGAAGAAAATCTTGATCAAGATGTTTTAGGTGCTTGTGCTCTCTCACAGTCAGTAGACGATATAAGAGAGAACGTGACAGAGGATGTAGACTTAGAGAAGGAGGATGAAGATCCAGAAGAAGACCCAGAAGAAGATGTGGAATTTAAACTTGAGAAGGAAACCCATTCTGCACAAACGCTAGATATAGAAAAAGTGACTTCCCCTGTCAAAATTGGAGAGGAGGAGTATTTTGGTTATTGATAAATTTACTTATTTTGATTCTGGTATTACTCCTATTAAGTTATAATGTCTGAATGATTGGTCATGGGTCAGTATAATCAAATCAAATTGTTAACATGGAATGTTCAGGGGTTGAATACGCTTCAGAAATGTAAGAAAATATTTCATTATTTACAAAAATTAAAATTTGATATTTATTATTTACAGGAGTGTAGAATCAGGAAAAAAGATATTAAATACCTTAGATGCCCGAGATTAGGAATTGATTTTATAGCTTCCTCCCCGTTTAAAAAAAGAGGAGTTGCCTTTTATCTTAATCCAAAATATGAACCGACAAATTATAGACGATCCCGATGGTCATTACTTAATTATTGAAATTAGAATAAATGGTAAAAAATATTTGCTAATTGGAGTTTACGGTCCCCTGGAAAACAAAAGTAAATTTTATAAAAAAAAACCTGAAAGAGCAATTATTAGATTTAGATTATGAAAATGTAATAATGTGTGGTGATCTTAATGGAGTGGTCGACCCTAAACTCAATCGTAGATCCTTAAAACCTATAAAAAAGAAGCAGGGTAGATTACCAAATGAATTTTTCACATTGACTGAGGCATTTAATTTATCTGATGCTTATAGGTTTAAAAATGGAAATGAAAAAGACTTTACATTTTATTCAAATAGACACCAATCTCTATCTAGAATAGATATGATTTGGATATCAGATCATTTAAATTCTAAAATTGTTAATATTAAAATATTACCAAAAATATGGTCTGACCATAATCCGGTAATGATGGAACTTAAATTTGGCCCAATATCCCGTAATTGGAAATTAAATTTGAATATACTGAAGGACATTAAAATGTGTGAAGAGGTGAGGAATCAAATAAAATATTATTTTAATGAAAATTCAAACCAAGAAACTCCAGCACATATTTTGTGGGATGCACATAAGGCAGTCATAAGGGGAGTGATTATTAAGAAGACATGTGAATGGGCCAGAAAAAGAAAACAGAAAGAAAATTTTCTTAATAAGGAATTTAAAAGATTAGAAAACAGTTTAAAAGAAGAACCTGATTCCCCATTGATTTTAGATGAAATTAAATATATTCAAAAACAAATAACTACCATGACAATGGAACAAATTGGGGGGGAAATCAAATATGTGAAGCAGAGATATTATGAAGGTGCAAATAAGCCAGGGAAGCTTTTTGCTTATATGGTTAGGAAGGAAAAAGCTAATCGGGCCATAACTCAAATTAGAAAGGGTACAAGAGTAGTTACAACTCAAAAGAAGATACTGAACATTTCAGTGAATTGTACAGTGAAACCCCAATCCACATTTCCAAAATCGAGGATTATTTAGGGAAAATCAATATTCCAAAATTGACACAAGACCAGAGGACATCTCTTAACGAACCAATCATATATAAAGAATTAGAGCGGGTGATTAAAAATTCTAAAATGTCCAAATCTCTGGGTCCAGATTGTTTTACGAACGAATATTATAAAATATTCGCCCCTCAATTGATACCACCATTGTTAAAAATTATGAATAATATTCTTATTGGTGAGTTCCCTCAAACATGGAAGTCTACAAATATTGTATTAATTCCAAAACAGGACAAAGATAAATTAGATCCTAATAATTATCACCCAATTTCTTTATTGAATTCTGATTATAAATTATTTGCTGCAATTTTGGCAAATTGTCTTAAAACAATATTAGAAAATTGGATTAATTGTGACCAAAATGGTTTTCTCCCTTCCAGAAAGACAAAAGAAAATTTTAGGAATTTACTAAATTTAATTGAATTACATCCAAAAAAAAAAAAAATCATAAAAATTGGCCCTTGTCTTCCTGGATGCAGAGAAAGCTTTTGACAATATAAATAGGACTTTCATGTTTGGGGTACTCAAAAAAATAGAAGTCGGTGATACTTTTCTTGACTGGATTAAAAATGTATTCAAAGCAGGACGCTCAGTTGTTAATAAATGGGGAAAAGACATCTAAAATTAAAATTTATAAAGGTGTTCATCAGGGTTGTCCTCTGGCACCATTATTATTCATTCTTAGGTTAGAAATTTTACTTATTCAAATTAGAAATGATGAATCAATTAAGGGGTCGAAATTCGGAAACAAAAATATAAGCTAAGAGCTTATGCAGATGATGTAATTTTAATGTTATCTAATATAAACGAATGTATAGAATCTCTAATCACCACTCTTAAACAATATGGCAACGTTTATGGATATTGGAAGAAGTAAAACTGTTATGCTTCTAATAAATACCCCTGAAAATGAAGTAAATAGAATTACACACATATCAGGTTATAGATCAGAAAATAAGATTAAATATTTGGGAATTTGGCTTACAGTAAAAAATGCAGATTTATATACCTTTCATTTTAGCCACACATTTCAGTAATGAGTAAATCAGTATAATCTTAATTTTAGTTAAGGTCATGGGTCAGTAATAGAATAACTAATTCCATTAGAAATTTGTTCGGGACAAAATCTTGTACCTGCTTTATTACTTATGTCATATTTTTTCATATAACAATACCACGGAGTCCAAATTTTATAAAAATCAGATAGCGGGATATCCCGGGTTAAATATGTTAATTTTTCCATCTCATATAAATCATATAATTTCAATTTCCATTCTTTCATTGGTGGAATTTCTTTTTTTTTTTCAATATTTTGCATATAATATTCTTGCAGCACTTATCAAGAAGAAAAGTAATTTTCCATTTTCCCCTTCTACCTCCTTACTTACAATATTTAAAAGATATATTTTAGGATCGGGTAAAAATTGTACCTTTAATATCTCCTTTATTTCAACTGTAATCTTTTTCCAATATTTCTATGCTAATCTACAATTCCACCACATGTGGATATAAGACCCCATTTCTCTTCCACATTTCCAACATATAGGATTATACCCATTATTTGTATTTGTAGTAGAATTATCATATTTAATTACCGAAAATATTTAGTATATGTATGGAAGTCAGATGTTGAAGTTTCAGATTGATTAATAGACTTAAGAACCACTTTATAATAGTCATTACTTTAATGCACGATGTATATGTCGAATGTGGATGGAATTAGTTATAGGCTAAGAATTATTTAATCCCTAGGTACTGCTTGGAAGTATACGTCTTAGATGTTTTTTTAAATGTCTTTTTTATTCTAATAGCTTTTTGTTTGTTCTCTCATTATTTTGTTATTTTTTCTTTTTTTTCTTTTTTTCCTTCTTTTTCTTGCTGCTGCGTTTTTGTTTTTGTTTTTGGTTTGACTATATTGCATGTCATAAGTGGTTACATGTATAGTCTATTTTTTCCTGTATGTTTTTGTATGTTTGTATGTTTATATGTGTTGTTTTTATATTTGTAATAAAATTAATTTAAAAAAATAAGTCCCCAAATGTACTGCTGTGAGAGCCAGTGTGCTGTAGTGGTTTGAGAACTGGACTATGACTCTAGAGAGCAGGATTCGAATCCCAACTTGACCATGTAAACCCACTGGGTAATCTTGAGCAAATGTCACTCTTGGAGCCTCAAAGAATGGCAATGGCAACCCCCCTCTGAACAAATCCTGCCAAGAGAACACCATTATTTATTAGCCTTAGGGTTTCCATATGCTGGAAATGACTTGAAGGCACACAACAACAAGTATTAAACCTCAGATCCAATAAATTCCTCATACAGCCATTCTGGAATTGGACAGTCATGTGGTTTCAGTGTCTCCACCTCTCCCCACTCCCCTCTTGCCCTTACTGTTCCAGAGGAGGAAGAATTATGGCATTGGTGCAGAAATCCAATCGCATGACCATGAATGACCAAAGCCATGTTAAAGTACTACTCTGGAGAATGTGTGATAAAGATTGGTGCAAATCTGGCACGCTTCTGTTATTAAACTAGCAGGATTGTGGTGGGACAGCAGGAATGTGTGATATCGTCCTCAGTAGATTCGAAGAGGAAACAAGCTATACACTTTGCTGATCACTGGACCCCTCACCAGTAAGGAGCCTGGCACAGTAGCACCAAGTAAATCACTGATAATCTAGCTGTACTCCACCCCCACCCCAGCCACTCAGTTCAAGGTGTCTCTTTCTTTGCTCCTATTACAGTGATCTTGATCTTGATCAGGATCTGTGGGATGGAGATGAAGTTAAAGCCTCTCTCTCTCATGCACCAATCCTGATCATTGTTCCCACAAACATATTAGCCCTCACATTGCTTCTCCATCCACCAGTGTCCCACTGTCTTGCAGAACCTCCAAAGAGTCTGATGGAGGCCCAGTGGCCTCTATGTGGAAAAGGTTGTCCACACATGACATCATTATGGCCTCTTTTCCATGTACAGAGGTGTTGCTTTTTCCCCTTTCCCTCAATTTTTCTTAATATCACTACTCTAATCCTCATAGAAATCCATGAATGTTCCTATCACAAAAATATAATCAAAATCTGATCTGAATCCATGTTAATTTACTATTTCAGGATTCTAACCCCAACAACGACAACAACAGTGAATCATTCTTCAAAGAAGATTCTGGAATTCTTCTTAATTTTAAACTACATCATTTGCTGCTGATATGTATCTCATTCAATTTTTCCTCAAAGTCTCATGTGACTTATTTCTGTGCAACCCTTGCATTTTTTTTCTTCTGTTCATTTTACCTGATCTGACTGATGCTGGATTAGGTCCTATTTGGCTGTTAAAATCTATTCCTTATGTTTGCACAAAACAACCTTGAGAATTACCAGTGCTCCTTTTCACTCAATCTTATTTCCCCTTCCAAATAATGCTAGCACTCTTACTCATTAATCTTATCTATCCTTCCTTTATATTTTATTTTATTTCCTCCCTCTCTATGCTGTATTTCTGATTTCCTTATTCAATAGGGAGTTAAGTCATTCTAAAATAGTAAATGGTTCATTTAATTCCTCCTCATCTCTAACATCTGTTTTCTTTACAATTTTCCTGGTTGCTGTATTGTCAACAATATTTGGAATTTGTCCTTATTCAATGAATTTATACAAATCAGTAGCTTGTTATCTACAGCTGTTCCCATTGTCTTATATTCAGTTCAAATGACTCATACCCTCACCTGATGAAAGCAGCAGATGTTTCAGGATGACCATCTCTTTAGCCTTTTTTTTTCTTTTCTTTTTCTTTTTTTGGTGATAATAATAATAATAATAATAATAATAATAATATTTTATTTTTAACCCGCCCCTCTGCAACGCAATCGGGGCGGCTTACAGCAAGTTAAAATACAGCAGTTAAAACATTCCCAATTCCTACAACCCCCACCCAAAACCCACCCCTTAAAATAGAATTAAACTAATTTATTTTTAAAATCAGACATTGTCAAATTAACATTAAAATTAAAATAACCAACAGCAACAATAGCTGCATGTAGCAGATTGGCCAGTCAGAAGGGGGAGGGGCAAATTTAGTCCACCTCTATTATCCCTGCAAGGGGGTTATTCTGGGAAGCTGAGCACTGAAATTTGCCTCAAGTACACCTGCTTTCTGGTGTTTCACTGTAATGTGAATGTGCACTTCACTTTTTCTAAACCCAATATAAATAACCATATCTCATACAAGCCAACCTTAGTTGTCAGATTATTGGAGGAGGGTTTTCTTTCAGTCCTACTATCCTCACAAGCATGGCCGTTCTGAAACTGTGGCACTCCCATGGGAGGACCAGTTAGCTTCCCACACTGCATTTTTTCACCAGCAGCAGATTAAGATCTTTTTATTTAGACAGGCCTTTGGATTATTTTAATTCAATAATTGAATGATTTGAATGATTGTTTAACAGATTATTGTTTAAAATTGCATATTCTGTTTTTATATTGTATGTTTTTAATTGTGTTCTAAACACATTTTAAACCGTCAGTTGACAACTTTAAACAGTTTTTAAAAAGCTGTTAAGACGGATCTCTTTTGGCAGGCCTTCCCTGACTAGTTTCCCGGCCTCAGGAGTCCTTTTTATCCCTCCTACATTTGGTTTAAATGCTGCCCTGCCTATTATTATTTGTTTGATTGTGGTTTGTTTTAATTATGTGTTTGAATCATTGTTTTAATGCAAAAATTGTTTAATTCTTTTCTAAGGGGTGGGGGAGGCTGTGGGATTGGACGGTATTTTAATATTGTATGATATTTTTAAATTGTTGTGAGCCATCTCGATTGTGTGACAGAGGGGCGGGATGTAAATAAATTTCTTATTATTATTATTATTATTATTATGTTTTAAACTATTTCTTTTCAACAGAATTGATGTTTATTTTTTAAACCTTTGTAAAGGTACATTTTAAAAGCAAAAGCAAAGCAGCTTCATTTATATACCGCTTCATATCACGCTATGGGGTGTCTAAGCGGTTTACAACTATAAGCTCATTGCCCCCCTACAGTTGGGTACTCATTTTAGCGACCTTGGAAGGATGCAGGCCTGAGTCTAGCCTGAGCCCTGACTAGTACTGAACTCGCAACCTTGTGGTCTATGAGTGAGTGGCTGCAGTACAGGCATTTAACCACTGTGCCATCAGTCTGTTTGGATCCCTTCACAAGAGAAAGGTGGGAATGGAATAAATAAATAAAGGTGGTGAATCAATGAATTTGCACAATTTATCCCCACCTATCTGTGAGATCAAGGAGGGACGTGTAAAGGCAGGCTTACTGATGAGCCTAAAGAAAACAAAAGTAATGACCATGGAAAATTCACATAAATTCAACCTAGACAATGATAAAATAGAAATATAAAAAAATTCTCATACTGGGAATTCTGGGATCAAACATTGATAGGAATGGGGAGTGCAGCCAGGAAATCAGAAGATTAAGAATGGGAAGAGCAGCTATGAAAGAACAAGAAAAGATCCTAAAATGCAAAGATATACAACTGAGCACAAAAGTTAGAATCATATAAGCCATTATATTCCCTATTACCATCTATGGATGTGAGAGCAGGACAATTAAGAAAAAAGAAAATCAATTCATTCAAGATGTGGTGCTGGAGAAGAGCACTGAGGATCCTGTGGACAGCCAAAAAGACAAGCAAATGGATCCTAGAGCAGATCACGCCAGAAATTTCCCTGGAAGCCAAGATGACAAAACTGAGACTCTAGTACTTCAGACACATCATGAAAAGGTTTGATTCACTGAAAAAAAACCCAATAATACTAGGAAAGGTGGAGGAGAGTAGAAAGAGGGGAAAGTTGCATGCTAGATGGATTGACTTTGTTAAGGAGGTCACAGGTATGACTTTGCAGGAACTAAGCAGAGCAGTGAAGGAAAGGTAGTCTTGGAGATGTCTAATCCACAGGGTCACCATGAGTCAAGATCAACTCAAGAGTGGTTAACAACAACAGCAAATCTTTTACTTTCCAGTTATTCTGCTGGAAGAGCCAAAACCATTGCTGCAATGAATACTCCTGTAGGTCACGCTAGGTTTTATATATTACCCTGCCCCCACCTCCATAACTGGCAGTGTAGTGTGTGTGCAACAAACAACTATATCACTAAATCATTTCACAGAGGAAACATATGTACACTGTCTTTTTTTACCATAATACAGTTGATGGGGTTCATCAATGCCCTAAAATAATGGTGAGAAATACATGAAACAATTTGTAAAATTTTGGATATAAAATTTGAATGTAAACCAGAAATATATCTGTTAAATATGTTAGATGTTAGATGAAAATATGGAAAAAATATGGGAGAATAATGTTTCATTTAATTATTGCAGCAAGAATAGTATTAGCCAGATATTGGAAGGAAGAAAAAATACCGGAGTTAGAAGATTGGATCAACAAATTATATGAACTGGCTGAAATGGACAAGCTTACTCATCTATTGTCTGATGGTAACACAGAGAAATTTTTAAAAGACTGGGAAAAAGTAATAAGCTTTCTGCAACAAAAAGAAGGCTTATTAACAATAGAAGGATTTTTTGGAATAATAAAGAAAGATGAAGATTATTAATTTTATTAGCATGATATCAAGAAAATTTTGTGTTTAAAAATTGAACAAAAATATTGTAGAGTGGAAACTTTGAATCTGATGGATGCAGCTGAAGGAGACAGTAATAGAGAATCTTAATAATGGATTAAGTGGCGTAGTAGCATACAGTTTTGACCATTTTTGATTAAATAAGGAAAAGAGGGGTCACAAAGAAATTTTATGGAATTGATCTCACAAGATAGGAAGCTCATTGTTAGTCAAATTAGTCAAGTGTGATGTTTGGTGTTAGATAAATGTATTATGTTTTATATAGGTTTATTTTAGGAAAAGAATAAAAGGAGGGGGTAAGAGGGAATATAGTTAATGTAGGGGTAGATTGTCTTGTGATTTATGTGTTGATGTTATGTATTGTTATATAACTTTATGTTTTGTACTTGTATTTATATGTACTATTTGTCATGTGTTTACTGTTATACTGTTATAGTTTGATCATTGTTAAATAAAATTAATGTTGATTTTTAAAAAAAAATGCCCTACAATAATTGAAGGCCATTTCCTATCTTTGCAACATGTAACAAATATTAAAGCCAGTGTAGGCAGGTTGCAATAATCTTGTTCTAAGGAATCCATATTCTGATATCCAGTTTTGGATCATAGGTCATATTTCACCTAACACCCAAAGAGTAGCTGGCAATGTTGGACTCCAGTTGGTGACAATAAAGTACCACTACCCCATGTTTGCAAGCACTATGAAATCATGAGAGGATAAAAGAAGCATGCTGGGGGAGGGGGAGCACAGGTTGTGACAATATAAGGCCACCCTAGACATTCCTTACAGCCCCAGGCCATTCCCACAATGACAAGAGCCATATCAATTACAAACAGTGGTAACAGGCCAGAGTGTTTTTTTAGTGGGTGAAGGAATGAAATTTCACAGAACACAAGTGTGAATAATAAGGATGACTTAATATGAGTTTATATGGCACAAAGGAAAATTCTGTAGCAAGAACATTTGAAAATTCAGAAAGCATATATTGCTGTGTAAATCTATCCAGGGCCTTAACTATATATATTACCAAAGGGCAAAACAGACCACCCCAAAGGGATGGCTTGAAGCCGCCTCTGAGAAAACTGGATTGGGGCCACAGCAACTGCACACTGTGGCCCCAATCTGCCTTTTTGTTGACCCAAAAAGAAGCAGCAAATTGCCACTCTTTTTTGTGCTGGCAAAAAGCCATCTTTTCCTGCCCCGTTGTGGCTTTACAGTGCTCCTGCGAGGTGTGGCATGTAAACTCTACACCACCAGAGCAACTGGAAGCCAGCCCACATCTGAGCAACTGGGCAGCATGAAGCCAGCTTCCAGGCATCTTGGGGGCACATGTTGTGTGTTCACCATGCCCCCAAGCAACTGGGCAGCTGGTTTTTATGCCAGTCTGTTTCACCCCTTAGTTTCACATATTTCTTAACTAAGCTATACTGTATATCCAAATTTATATAGGTCTTGCCTATTGCACAGTTCCTTTGACAGGCACACAGTCTGAAGATTGGCATAGCAGAGATATTGTTAACCAGTACAATAAACAATAATGTCCCAAAGAAATGTTAAGCTTGACATCTTCTTAGTGTGAGTTCAGTTTATGATATTGTAATCAACTTTTTTGTTATTGTAGAGGTCAGAATTATTTACCAATTGTGCACTGAGCAAAAACCCACCAACCCACATTTTAAACAACCCCCCCCCCGCCAGCACAGCAATTCCCATGTTGTTGGAGAACATGGCATCAGTTAAGATATGTCTAACAATTTTCTTCTAGCTGGATGTGCTGCAAGGGTGTCATCTTCCTGATCATGTTCAGAGACATTGTCCTAACCACTTACTACTGGCATATGCCAAAGCTGTCCAGCTGTGGCATACCCCGACCTGGTGTCACCTGGTGTATGTGTGGGACCTTCTGGGAGTGGGGCTTCCAGAGAGCATGACTGGAAAATTGCACATGCTGCTCCACAGTAGCCCAGAAAGCCCCGCTGTGTCTGGGAGAGTGGGCCCGTCATGCCCCTGTCATCCCAGAAAGTCCCACGGCAGCCCAGAAAGCCCTGTAGTAGCTGGGAGAGCAGGCCCTGTGTGCCCCCAGTTCCCCAGAAATTCCCACAGCAGCCAGGAAAATGAGCTCCATGTGGCCCTGACTGCCCAGAAAGCCGCAGCAGCCCAGAAAGCCCCACAGCGGCTACAGTGTCGGCCCCATGTACCCTCAGTGGTCCAGAAAGCCCTACAGTGGTCAAGAGAATAGGCCCAAGGCCCCAGGAAGGCCCCATGGGAGGGATCAACTGGGCATCACCCCTTCTCCTATGATGTCATTCCCCCTTCTGGGGGTGTCACCAGATGCAGCCAACACCCCCCCCCCGCCGCCTTTCAGTGATGCTACTGCTGCCCAGACCTCTAGCTGCTCTGGTTGAATTTATGGACAGGAATCACTCATCCTTCTCCCTTCAGCCAAACTAAAAGTATATCGTCCATTAATTTGGTGCTTTCATCTACAAGAGTAAAAATATAATGACATGCACCTTTGGTGTGCTTCCTCACTCTTGCAGGCTGTGTCTGGCCACCCTCCTTGGTTTTATATTAGTCCTTAAAATGCAACATGAATATTTGTTAGGAATAAATAAACAGTTTTCAAGCATGATCCAAGTTGACATATTTAAGTAATTGCTGCTCACAAAGACTGAGTTCTGTGGATATTTGCTGCTTAATCAGTTCTATATTCTGCTTCCTAGTCACATTTGTACATTTAAAATGAATTATATATTATCCTTGATGTGTCCCATTTTATCATATTAAAAAATAAGTTAGTTCTCAGTTTCTAGAAACTTCTATAGAAGAAACCTGACCAGATTTCTTTGTTGCATATTTGAGGTTAACAGTGTAATTTAGTATTCCGTAAGGCTGAGGTCTCCCTGTTAAATTCCATATAACATAGTGCTTCATGCATTTGCACTCCCTGAATCAATAACGTTATAATTTAGCATTCTGACACATTTGTTCTGACTTTCTATGTAATCAGAGAACATATTGGCTGAGATCCAACATCAAGAAGATGGAGTAGAACTTTTCACTCTTAGCCTGGCACCGTTAGTAGCACACGCAGGTGTAAATTAACCCTATACACTGATATAAGGCAGCATTATGTCTGTGTATCTTTATTTTTTGTTGATGTGGAGGTTGTTATTACACTCCTCCTACAGCACAGCCATTTTGTGCCCAGTAGAGAGTGGTGGGTGGGTGATCAGAGACATGCCTGGTTATGTCCCTGTAACCAGATGCAAATGACTGCTTAATCCAGATACTTCCAGAGGACACCATGGACTTGAAAAAGGATGTAATTATTTGAATCTACCTATAGAGTCATATCCAAATGTTTCTCCAACAGGCATAGAATGGCTCATGAGAGCACCAGAAACTCTATGGTAGATCCTGGGCTTGGTAAATGACTAGCTGTAGTATAGTGCAACATGCTGAACTACTATGCTTCACTGGATCATACAAAATTGTGGTCCATAAATTACAGGGCAGTTGCTCATCTTTATCTCATTAGTGAATTGCAATGTTTTGCATCTGAATGTGTATG
This sequence comes from Phrynosoma blainvillii, assembly GCA_026167975.1. NCBI lineage: Eukaryota > Metazoa > Chordata > Lepidosauria > Squamata > Phrynosomatidae > Phrynosoma > Phrynosoma blainvillii. The sequence goes on from JANUYF010000002.1 coordinate 83,183,203, forward strand.
CACGATTGCAACTGAATGCCTACACACAATATCTACCATATGTGCAAATCTTCTTCCACAACCTTGAATTGAATGCAGATGTGTACTTACATATGTGTATGACACCAACCGGATTCTGGCCATTGTTTGTTTGTTTGTTTGTTTGTCTGACTAGAAGTCTAAATAATGCTTTCATGCTCAGCACTGTAACCACTGCCCTAGTTGTTCATTACTAATATTCTTCCTAATTCAGTGCAGCCATTAGTTCTGTTTTGAAAAGTGACACCATTGTTGGCAATAGCTTTTATTAACTTTTACAATATTTGAAGTGGAATAACAAGATAAAAGGAGTAAACACACAGGACAATAAATAGAAGAGGGAAATTGTGAAAACATAATATTCAATTAAAGTACCATATTCTATAAATAGACAAATAAATAAATTATATGTGGCACCTGTTCTAGTCAAAGCAAATCAGCCAGCCTCTTCAGAAAGGATAAGTCTATTGATAGACAAAGCCACTGGCATTTTATGCCCACCTCCACCTCAGGAAAAAATATATGTGTACTTCAGAGCTTGAGAAAATTACTTTTTGGACAACAACAACCAGAATACACCAACATAGTTGCTGGATATATACTATCCACTGCCCATGCTGGCTGGTGGATTCTGTCAGTTATAGTCCAAAACAGTAACTTTCCCAAACTCTGAAATACACACACATATTCTTGCATGACTTGAAGTACACCATACCTTCTCAAATCTCCACTGCTGCATTAGTGATGCATCTAGGAAAATCCACCATGGTCTTTGCTACCATAATTATGACTCACAACTATGCAGGGCTGTCCTCAGGCAGAGAAAGCAGCTCCTGATCCAGTGCCTAGCTATATACTTGTCAAGATGCTTTCAGAGGTAGTTTTTTTCATAAGCCTCTGTTCATCCATCCCTGCAAGGGATTCATGGTTCTTCTCATTGTGCCCTTTGGAAAGCCCTTTTGGAAAGGCCTTTAAATGTTTCCATGCATATGCTGTGGGAAGCTTGAGTGCCAACAATGTGCAGTTTGGGCAGCCTCCAGTACTTCATTTTACACTGCTGGAGTAGTTCCCAACATCTATTTTATATATTTATTCATTCACCACTCCCATTCATAATTCTATCTGAAGCCTTTCCTGAAATAAAAACAGCATCCTCAAATGTCAGAAACACAATAAATTTCATTCTGAGGAAATACATTACTACTTCCAACATGCATACCAGATGGATAGCAGGACAAAAAGTGTAAATAAAATGTCAGTTACACAAAAACATGAGACTGATTTAACTGTTAAATTTAAATACCAAATGACTAATCAATACAATCAGCCTGACCATTTTTGTAGTTACAAATACTTTATTCTTCCCCTCCCCAAGAATAATTTCACTGTCTAGTATACACAATCTTTCCAAGAAAACCCCATGATAGGCTCACTTTAGGGTTGCCATAAGTCAAAAATGAATTAAAGACACACAACAACAAAATAGTATACACATCCCAAGCCAATCTTTCTTTCAACATTAGGCTATGAAAATGCATTCAAGTTAATATATGCATGTATCTCAAAGAAATATACTTGAAACGTGTTTATATGGATTTCTGTAAGGGCAGAGTGCACAACAGCTGAAGCCTGGAATCTTCCCACACAGTGCATACACACACACACACTAAGGGTCTTTGCAGACTGCCAGAAATAGTGCAAATTGAGTCCACTTTAAGGGTTAGGGTTAGTGCTAGGGAATCATGGGAATTGGTTTTTTTCCCTGAGACATTGAGCCTTCTCTGTCAGAGAGCTTAGGTGCCACAATAAAATACAATTCCCATGATTCCCTAACCCTAACTCTTAAAGTGGACTCAATTTGCACTATTTCTAACAGTCTGCAAAGGTCCATACTTTCCACTAAAAAAGCTGTTTCTGGGGATGGGAGAATCTTAATAATAGTGCAGAATATGGAATAGAGGGGTGCAGAAGCCCTACCTTGCCCTACCTTGCAGGAGCAGAAGTACTTTCCACTAACACAAAGACACCATTGAGCATAACCCAGAAAAATATTATAAATAGCTATGGCACCAACATGGAATTCTTGTGGGAGTTATTTCTGTCACTCTTTTCTATTACATCTCACTCTTCTTCCAAGTAGCTCTGGGTGTTATGTTTTATATTATATCTTTTTATCTGTACAAACCTTGGCAGGGTGTGCTGAACAGGACTAATACAAGGGCAGGATCGCCCTCCTCCTTAGACAACCCCAGTGCCATAGAACAAGCCACTCCTTCATTCCCAAAACTTCACCACCCAATGTTGCCTAGGTCCTTCCCCCTACCCCTGTCCTGCCCCCACTTTCTCCATGCCAAGCAAGATATTCAATGACACTTTGCCACTATTTTAGATCCTGATCAGAATCAAAGACTTGGTACTCAGAGAAAATTTCCCTCTAAATACCAACTGAGTTGTGTTGTAGGTCAGATGACTTTGGCAGCAGGAATTCCTCCTCTAGAGAAGAGCTGAGTTCTAAGCTGGTATCACTCTTGTGTCTTTCCCACTTTGAGAAGGTAAGAGAGGAGAAAAGCAGACTCAGCCACAATCTAAGAGAATGCTTCCCAAAGCTTGGTCTTCCAGGTGTTTTGGACTTTCAGAAGCCCCAGCCAGCTTGGCCAACAGTCAGGAATTTTAAGAGATGAAGTCCAAAACATCTGGAAAAACAACATTTGGGAACCTTTGGTCTAAGGGAATGCTCTATAAAGAACATAATTGAGTACAGAACCAGTTTTACACCCTATCCTCTTCCTTCATGAGGGAAGCTGAACAAACTGTACATTTAGTCTGCAGCTCACTTGTTTTCCTGCTGCTTCACTCTGGGTAAGATTGCCATGCTACTCATTTGGAGAGATTTCAATTTCATTCTAGGTATGTAATCCAGTGTCCATTTTAGAGCATTATCTGGCTTGTATTCCAAGTTATCATTTATTTAAAGGGGGGGGGGGGGTAAAGCATGGCATAAGCACACAACTATGACCAATTTATTGATTCCAGGAGTTAGTTCTAACCTTAGCAACAGCCACCAGCTGGAGTGATTTAAAGCAGCCTACTACATGTAAAGTGACCCCCAATCTCATTATTCAGACTTGCACAGAAAAGAAGTGATCACAAAATAGGACAGTATGTTTGCAGACTATTGAAAAATCTGAATGCAAGTCAATTTGAATATATTCCTGCATAGGGTACACAGTATAGATTAGTACAGACTTGAAAATATCTTTTTTTTTTTAAATTAACCAAACTCTCTATAGCCTTAAAGAGCTTAAGGTTTCAAAAGTCAAGGCCAAGGATTCCAAGATGTAACTGAGAAGGGGTGTGGTTGTGTGTATGCATATGTGTATGTGTGCACTGCTTCTGAATCCTATTGTGAAAGAAAATCATAAAATAAATAATTTATTCTGAAAAGATGAATCAAAATGGTTATGTAGATTGTTCCCACCTCCCCACCCCCAAAAGACCAATGTTCAGCTATTAATATTTGATTTGATTTTAAACATTAATATCTCTTGGGAAATAGCTTCTGAGTGTTACAATTCATCTCTAACATTCTACATTTATTTTAGTTGGAAGAAGTGTCCCATAATTCATCAGCCTTGAATAAGTATTGTATGAACAGAAAGTCTAGCCCAAAGGTTTTAATACAAAGGAGCAAGATTTGTGAACCATTCTGCCCAATCATTGTATTACAGATATTTTATATTGTTTCTGTGAAACTGCTTTCTCTCACCCTTTGCCACTCTCATACTTGCTGTAACCTTTTAATTCAGAACTTCTGAAATAAATTCATTATGCAAGTCATAACAAAAACAGCTAACAACCTCAGTGGTTTACCAGAAAATCTCTAATGCCTTTTTTGATAGTTGTTGCATTATTCATTATTATTTTGTTATTTTAGAGGGGTTAAAAATCTGTCTACAAAGGTGAGTTAATAGTGTACTTGAGGGCATTTCCCTCAAAATGCCCCACAAATATTTTTACTCTTGAAAAAGTAATGAGTATTTGTCATTACATATGTGACAAAATTACTAGACAAGGGCTAGAATTCAGCATGGAATTTGTGTCTTTGTATGTAGACCTATCTGTGAAGGAAATAGAACTGAATAGTTTTGCAATGTATGTACTTACCTAGAGGCTGCCATTATGCTACAACATACAGACACTCATTGCACAATGACAGTCAGAGGACTGACTGATGCACCATGGCCCTCATGTGCCATGGGCACCGATTCACATCAGGACACTCCCAGTGCATATCCAGACACTGACTAGGAGGTGATGGAATACAATAAGGACCTTATCACATGGGGTCTAGAGCAGAGCTAATCCAAAGGGTACCTGCAGCTAATACATATTATTTCCCCGTGTTTACACACGACGCTGCCCTAGAACACGGAGCTAATCTGTATTGTTTCCCCGCGTGTACACACGAAACTCCACAGAACCCGAAGCTAATCCGTAGCGAGTAGGGAGATTTTGACATTCGGTTTGTTGGGGAAGTACAAGCGGAGCCTTCGTATTCATTGCGCAATGGTGGGCGGGGCGGGGAAGCAGGGAGAGCTCTCCCAAGCAGAAAATCCCGGCGAGGGGAAGGGATTGGCGAAAGGCAAACCGGATTGAGAAAGAGGAGGAGGAGGGAAGAGGGAGGCGATCTCTCTCTCTCCATCTCTCTCGCATTTTTCCCCACCAACACCCCTTCCCTCCTCCAGTCCTCCAGCCCTCCTCCTCCTCCTCAGTCCCCTTGGCTGCCTTTCCTCCCGACTCCTTCATCCCATCCTTGCCATCCACAGAAGCGCCTTCTGCGATGCTGGCTTTTTGGGTGGCGGGAAGGGAGAGAGAGAGAGAGAGAGAGAGAGAGAAGAAAATGTGTGTGTGTGTGTGTGTGTTTTCCTTCTTCCCACGTGAACCGCATCCCACGGCGCCTGATCGCTAAATCCCCTTTGGAGCCTTCGTATTCATTGCGCTATGGCCGCCAGGGCGAAATTCAGTTCGTTTCGGTATAGAACTGAATTTATTCTCACTTCGGTTACTTTTCTGTTACTTTTCGCTTCGTGGCCAGAGTTTGATAAGGTCCTAAGAGTGCCCAATGTGCATTCAAAGTGCCTGATGTGCACCTGAAGTGTCCAATGTGCATCAAAAGTGTCCAGGGCACATCAGAAGTACCCAGTGCTCATCAGAGGTGTCCAACACACATCAGAAGTGACTGATGCTCAGCAGGAGCACCTGATGAGCATCAATGCTCATGAGAACACTCTTACCAGTGCCCAGACGTGCATCTCCACAACTCACTTTACAGGGTTTTGTTGTAGTTTTGCAAAGACGTTAGGGCCTTTGCAGACTGCCAGAAATAGTGCAAATTGAGTCCACTTTAAGGGTTAGGGTAGTGCTAGGGAATCATGGGAATTGGGTTTTTTTCTGAGACATTGAGCCTTCTCTGTCAGAGAGCTCTGGTGCCACAATAAACTACAGTTCCCATGATTCCCTAGCACTGAGTCCGGGCAGTTAAAGTGGACTCAATTTACACTATTTCTGGCAGTCTGCAAAGGCCCTTAGTTACAGATTCTTAAATGTAAAAAATGTAGACTGTGATAAAGAATCTCAGCCATTCTTTTTCTGAAAAAGGAATACTCACTTGTAATGAATTACTCCTAAGCTCTGGTTTGCTTGCTTGCTTGCTTGCTTGAATTCTCTAGTATTTTGTTTTTTAAAAAATGATTATAATAATTTGCATTATCTTTACAATTCTACCTTAATTTGTTAGTGTGCATATTTTAATAGATTTTTTGGCTTGGTATACTGTTGCTATAAATTGACATGAGATTTGGGAGCTCTGCAGATGGCCATGGCCTTGTTGGGTATTTTCATCCATTACAGGTTTCCTTCTGACATATTGGAAGAGGTAAGCAGTACATTCAAAGGAAATCTTTAGAAACACTCTATTTTCTGCTTCTGTGGGAATGAGTTTTCTTTATTTTTGCTAATTCACTCTTCAGTTTTGTCAACCTTATAACAAGAAGAGCTGTGGAAGAAGCAATTGGAGTTTAAACCAATCTGCCTTGCCAAGCCTGACCATTTTCTGCAACAACAGTTTATCTCTTGCCAATTCAATAGTGCAGGATGGATAAGTGGAATTTCTGATGATATTATGAACTTATGCTCATTTGTTCATATGCCTTTGCTTTCTTTTCCTAGTTATTTGTGGTTTCATCACCAGCAAGCTCATGTTATATTATATGATGCTGCGTTCATTAAATCATCTTGATTTAATATGCATGTGCCTTGTTTGTGGATTGATGTGTGTTTTAGCTGATCTGTTTTTTACTGATCTTATGAATCTGTCTGTTGTTCCCTGCTTCAATCCATGGGGACAGACAGGTAAGATATTATTATTATTATTATTATTATTATTATTATTATTATTATTATTATTATTATCCTTGAGAAGGGCCTCAACACAATAAATGTTTGAAGTATAGGGAATTTGCTTAAGTTCTAAAATACCATTATTAACAGCTGAGATTGTTATTATGGAAGGATGACTGTTAAATGTCACAGAGGCACTTATAGAATGAAAAACTATTCAGTGTGATCAACAGTAGTTAAAAATGAAGACTCTCAAATGTAAAGATGAAATAAATGACAATCAACTTTATGCAAAATGTCTAATGTCAATTTTAGAAAAGCAACACCAGCAAACCAGACCAATAGCTTTCAAATCACAAACAGTGGCAATTTGTGAAGATGAGAATTACATCAGGAAGAGAATTCTATGTATAACTAGAAAGAGGACATTTAGGGATTGGGTTGTGCCTGGGAATTATATTGGTGTATAAAGAATTATTACATCATGCCAAGCCTTCCTTGATTTAATCAGCCTAACTAAAAAAAAAAATCATTTGAATATGTACATCTGGAATATGAGCAATGACCTTATAAATTTAGCTCCATTCATTTAAATAGTAATATTGTTCGTGCCAGCAGAGTAAAGGCACTTTTTATGATGAGTTGTTTTGTGACAATGTCCCACAAGCCAACTGTTTCTTGCCAAGGCACCAGTAAAGAGGAAGGATTCAAATATTTTATACACATGGCTTCCTTTATTGGACCTATATATAATGCCCAGTGTGCCAGCATTTTAGTTTATAGACATTCCGAAGTGAAAAATGATTCCAGATTTTTTGTGTCTGTGTAGAAAATTAATAATTCTCTTTCACGCAGCAAGCATAGATTTGAAGCAGAACATTAACAGAATGCTAAAATGTGCTATCAAACACTTCAGTAATCCAGCTGGATTGGAATGTAAGGAAACAAGTGTGGATGAGAATGACAGATCAGTTGTTATGGGAAGAATCAATAGTTTTCCAACTTTGGCTTTAAAATGTTTAAAACTTGTTTATTCATTGGAAGATTTTTTTTAAAAAAAAACACCTATAGATTAATTATCAGTTTATAAACTAACACTGCAAGCACTAACTGAAAAATAAAATTTAAGATTGTATCCAACATAACTCTAGTAGGAAAAGTACAAGAGGTAGTATTGCTTTATATGCTCACTCTAGCAGTGGGTCCCAAGACAGTAAGGTGGCTATTCCACTCTAGGGCTGAGGAGCTATCCAAACATTAAGGGGCTATCCAAAGTGCTAAACCTATTTGAGAATAGGATTTAGTATCTTGGGTCCAAAACACACTGCAGAAATAATCCATTTTGAGACCTTTTTAATTGCCCTGGCTCAGTGCTAGGGAATTCTGGGAACTGTATTTTATTGTGGCATCAGAGTTATCTGACAGAAAAGGCTAAATGTCTCACAAAACTACAATTCCCAGAATTCCCTAGCATTGAGCCAGGACTTGCAAGATATCTTTGTATGAGACCATTTGAAAATATGATCATTTACTTCCAGCTTAAAAGGGATTTCAAGCATTGATGTTTGCCCTAGTATCTAAAGTATCTTCCTAAATTTCCCAAAATATCCCTCATGTAGAACAGGGCCATGGGGCAGAGAACTTATACCTTGGAAGTACACTTGTCCCTCCCGATTTGCGAGGGATGCCTTCCAGACACACAAACTCCTGTGAATCAGAAAAAAAAATGCAAATAATCAAGCCCCATTGGTTATAATGGCTGTGCAAGTGCCTCGGGTTCATGCACCATTTTAGTCCCTCTTTGTTTGCCATCCATGAAGGGCCGAAACTGCAGACAGCAAGTCCGCAAATCGGGAGGGACAAGTGTAATGTCATTACCTGCAATGAGTAGCTTTTTCACAATGAAACGGTAATGAAGTTATATTCCAAGGAATGAAATGAAGAAATGAAATTATAAATATATATTTGTGTGTGTGTGTGTGTGTGTGTGAGAGAGAGAGAGAGAGAGAGAAGGAAAGAGAAAGAAGAAGAGAGATGAGTACAATTTTTGTAGCCTTTCAAGGTTACTTTCAAAGGACAGAATTAATAGAATTACTAGAAAATAGAATTAAACTAGTCACAATATTAAAACACTTCAAATCTCTAGTTAAAATGTAATTAAAAATCTTTAAAAGCTATTAAAAACAGTGGGATGCAGTGGCTCAAGTGGTTGATATGCTGACTCTGTTGATTGCAAGATCAGCAGGTTGGCAGTTTGAGACCCATTTGCTACATGATGGGGTGAGCTCCTGTCACTAGTCCCAGCTTCTGCCAACCTAGTAGTTAGAAAGCATGTAAATGCAAGTACATAAATAGGTACGACTTTGGTGGGAAGGTAAACAGCATGATTACAGAGTAGTCTTGACAATTCTGGCTCTTCGGCTTAGTAATAGATATGAGAACCACCCCCTATGGTCAGACACGACTTGACAAGCTTGTCAATGGGGAATACTTTTACCTTTATTAAAAACAGTACTGTACAGTACACAATAATACAGCATCCTCCTAGCCCATTCTTTAAAAACTTTCTGTATGAAAAGGCTGTTGAAATTTTAAAAAGGTGCTGTCTATGGATGGACAGCAAGGACGGGGCCTTCCAGAAAGGGATTTCCAAAGTCTAGGGGCAGCCACTAAGATGGGCCTCTCTTGTTTTCTCACCAACTGTGCTTGTGAAGGTGGTGGAACTGAGACAAGATCCTCTCCTGATGACTTCAGGGTCCAGACAAGCACATCCAAGGACATACGGTTTGCCAAATGGGCTGGACCTGAGGCATATAGGGTGTAGCAGTTTTAAGAGTGTTTCCTTTTTTAAAGTAATTTAAAGGTAACAAAAAGTAGCAGTCAATGTTTCAAATTATTTAAAGCCTTGCTTGTGTTATCCTTGCACATGAGGAAAAGATTGCCAAATTTTCCTCCTCATTCTACAAGAGAGTGAGATATATCCTTGTATTCTCAGTAAGAGTTCTCACATAAGAACAATCTATCAGTTATTCTATCAGTTTGTTCTATCAATTGTTGCTGAAATCCTATATCACCTTTTACATAATCTAATATTATGTATACTTATCTAAGTAGTAAATGTGCTAAGACACTCTATGACTGAATTGCAAAGATGTGTATTGGGACGATGGCAAGGATGTCTGGTGTGCACTAGTCCCATTGTGCAAGGGTCCTATTATGCATCAGTCCCACCACACAAAGTCACTTTGCAGGTTCTGCTAATAATGTAACAGCCATCCTCTACTCGATACCGATGTTATAAAATTGCCCAATTCTAGTACCTTCATACATAAGTCCACTTAAAAAGACATAACCTCTATATAGGATACTGGCATGTATTATTGTGAAAAACCTTCTACAGCTGTTTCCTCTGCCTGGGGATTTAGGATTTGCAAGACCTGACCAAATCTGTTAATGACAGGGTGCCTTAGATGTCTCTCATTCATAGGGATACCATAAATCAAACTCAAATTGCAAAGTGATCTTCTAGTACCTTTGAGAGTAAATAAATAAAGAAGCTAGTAGCATGAGCTTTTATAGACTTCATTCTACCTCCTCAAATGTCTGAGGAAGTAGGCTCAAGTCTATGATAGCTCATGCTACCAGGTTCTTTCTTTCAGTTAGGGCCTTTGCAGACTGCCAGAAATAGTGCAAATTGAGTCCACTTTAAGGGGTAGGGTTAGTGCTAGGGAATCATGGGAATTGTATTTTTTTCTGAGACATTGAGCCTTCTCTGTCAGAGAGCTCTGGTGCCACAATAAAATACAGTTCCCATGATTCCCTAACCCTAACCCTAACTCTTAAAGTGGACTCAATTTGCACTATTTCTAGCAGTCTGCAAAGACCCTTAGTCTCAAAGGTGGTACAATATCCCTTTGCATACTTGGTCCCTCACCTGCACAGCAAAGCTGCTGCAAGGGAAGGAGCCTCTTTGTTGGCCTCTATAGAGAAAGGCCAGATAGGGATGACAACTTGGCTTGATTGGCCAAGCTGTGCCACGTGATGGGGAAAACTGCAAAGGCTATTTAAGCCTGTTGCTCCTTAGAGTGAAACTTCTTCACATTTTGTGACCCATCCACCCATTCTCACCATCCATTCTTAGTGAGCATTGGTGGTCATTTTGGGGCCAGGTAGGGATTTTTTCCCCATTACCTGAAGTTTTTCACCTATCTCATACTGTATCTGTTGGGATTTGGACAACTGGCTTGAGGTGGTTTCATTAAAAAGGTTTTACACCTTGGCACTCCATTGTGCTGGAGGGTTGGTCTATGGAACTGCTTTGACTGGGCATGAGACCAGGGGCTGGGGGAAAGAGACTGCACTTGGGGCTGATGTGGGTTTTACACTCTCTTATAAAGTTTTGTGGCTTGGGAGGAAGACCTCCAGGTTTTGGCCTTCCAAAGAAGACTGGCTGAGGTAGCAACCAATTCCCTTTGGATTTAGTGTTTTTTTCCCCAAGGGACAGTTGGACAGATGTTGTAGGTTGACATCTGGGCCTCAGTTGGACCTGCACCATATTGCCTCCCCTTTATTTATCAATTTGTTTACTCCCAGGCCTTAAACCTTTAAATAGGTTTTCAGATCAATAAAGTGGTCCTTGTTTAATCCACGTAATTTGTGTCTGGTCTTGTTATTTCATGGTTGGTCAACAATTATTTTCTAGATTTTCTAGATGAACATGGCTATGGTCCAGAACAGACAGGCTAAATGAAGCAGCTGAGTGCTTTGGAGGTGTGGCGTCCAAATGGTGCATGACTCCAAAGCAGCCCAAAACTGTTCTCAAGTCCTTTTGACCAGAGCAGTCCTCAAGTCCTTTTGACTAGGTTAAGTCCTGTGGCTGTAGCCTGCTTTGGGAGCAGGCTATGCAGTTGGCACAGTCCCTACTAACTTGCAGCCAGAGCAGACTTGGGCCACTCTTTCCCACCCATCTGCTCTAGCACTAAGCCTTTGAATTCAAACTCAGATTTATAGCAGTTAATAACAACAGCAAGATCTCATCCACAATGTGGGCAGCAACATGGTGCCAAAGCTGGAGCAACATAACAACTTTGGTGGCAGCAGCCACGTGAACAACAACAGCTTGGGTAGTGAGTACCACCTCATCATCTTCATCATTGTTGTTGCTGCTGCTGTTGTGACTTCCGACAGTTTGAACAACAGTAATAATAATCAGTAGTAATTTGTTTAATCCACGTAATTTGTGTCTGGTAGATGATTGATTTTATGTCAGAGGGGTAGAGAATCCTTTGGTGGAGTTTGTCCAAACTTTAAAGGAACTGCCAAAGTGCTGAGCCTATTGGGGAGTTCAGCACTTTGGATTGCTCACTTAAAACTTCCAGTGGAATCACTGTCCCACTCACAAAGGAACCACAAACCACCTCTGAGTAATTCTGTGGCACCATTGGGTCATGAGAAAACACCCACTACATCAGTGAGAGCTATATTTGGCTACAAGTTGTTCAACTCCATGATAGACCATTGTTACTATAAATAAGCAGAAACCAAATGATTGAGAACCTCGTTGAATCCTCATTACAACATTCAACTTTCCCTTCACTAGAGGAAACACCAGTTACTTGTGAGAAGGGTGCATATAGCTCACAGGTGGTTCACCCCTTTGTTAGACTATTCTTGTTATAAACAGAGAGTAACCAAATGATTGAAAAGTCTACAATTTCCCATTCTCTTTGCTTAGTCCTCAGTACCCTAGAACTTTCAACTTTCCTTTCACCTTACCTATTCACTAGAGTAGCAAAACTTGAAAGGTTATTTTGAGCCAGCTCAAATCATTTCTGTATGATGTACTGGCAGGTAATGTGCCCAGTTTGTTCTTGACACAATAAATCTTTCTTGAATGACTGGGTAGGAAGGGGTCTTTATCCTGCTTTGTGTGTCCCTTGTAAAATTTGCACTTTGTATTTAACCTTTAAAGGCTGAGTACTATTGCTTGTGACTGTAGCTGTATAGAAGACTGATGGCATATTGTTGTACCTAATGAAATGTAAAATTGCCTTTTGAAATAAACATAAGAAAAATGTTAAATCATTTTTCCCCTTTTAGGAAAAGAGCAAAATGTTGACTATGAATCTTTCCTCTTCAGGCATAAATGAGAATGAGCTCTGTAGGTTGGTTTGTCCTTGATTACAATTGTTGGCACCAGTTGGGTTGTCTCTTGATTTTTTTCCCCAGGCAAACAAAATGTACTTTGGCTTTTAGCATGACACTTTATCTGCTTTGATATAGCAGTAGATTTATATGGTTCCTGAGATTGTAAAATATTCCCAACCCAAACTAGAGTTTCAATAGCAAATAATGAATGGAATAAAATCACACCTGCATCATGGAGTTTGATTGTTACATTGTGCTTCCACATCTCCAGCAATTCCCAGTGAGGGTGTGGAGACTCAAAGAATAATGGTAATCACTTCTAAACATTACGTAGAATGGGGATCAATGACATTCAGATGAGTTTTGACATTATTCCTATGGAAGCTGACACAGGAGATTCCATTACTGTCTCATCTTTTAGACTACCATATATTTGCAAATCATAACCAAAAACCAGGCAGAAAAATCAGGGCCAGATTTTTTTTTTTTAAATAGAATGTAATGAATGAATAAAATAGAATGTAATGAATTGTAATAATTGCCTAGGAGACAGTTGGGTTCATTCTAAATTTGTGCAGAGTAAGCATCAAAATGTTTTTACTTCCCACTTGCCTGCTTGCTGTGCTTATGGAGCCCTGGTGGCGCAGTGGTTAAATGCCTGTACTGCAGCCACTCACTCATAGACCACAAGGTTGAGAGTTCAATACTAGCCAGGCTCAAGCTTGACTCAGGCCTGCATCCTTCCGAGGTCTCTAAAATGAGTACCCAACTGTTGGGGGGCAATGAGCTTACAGTTGTAAATCACTTAGGGGGGAAGCAGACCAGGGCGTCGGGGACGCCCTGGGATGGTGCGCCACGGGACCGCGGCAGCTGCACCGCAGCACACCGTCGGTGCCTCTGAAAGGAGCGCAAAATCAGCGCTCCTTTCAGAAGACAGGGAAAGTGCACCCTAAACACGTCGGGCGCACTTTCCCTGGCTTTTCTGCCACAGCGTGTGAGGACGCTGCGGCGGGAGGTTGCCCTCGGCACGCCGGCTGTGCGGAGGGCCGGCAGCTCTGAGGGCAACCTCAGGAGGAGGAAGGGGCGCCGCTCGTGTGGCTGCCCCTCCTCTTCCTTGCCTCGGAGACGACCCTATTGGTCGTCTGCCGAGGCCCTTAGACATCCCATAGTGCGATATGAAGCGGTATATAAATGAAGCTGCTTTGCTTTGCTTTGCAATGGGTTTTTTTACATTACAAAGAGAAAAATTAAAAAAAATATGTGCACAGTAAACAGAATTTTTCATTACTTGTCCAGCACCAATATAATACAATGTGCAAACTCAGAATCCATGGAGAATCTTCGGAAGAGGAAAAAGATAACCAAGCAGCAGGATTTGTGCAACCAGAGAATTTAGAAGATTCGGATAAATCAGACACAGACCTATTAATTAGTTTAGAAGGGAAAATAGGACAAGAAGAAGAAATATAAAGGTGTTCTGTTTTTCTGGGTTTTTTTATTACTATTATATTACATTGTGTACTGAATTGAGAGAAAAAAATAATAATAAAAAGAAAAATAATAAAGAAAATAAAGATATAAGGGGTGGAAGGGGTGGAACATTAAAACAACAACAAAACTACAAAGTAACAACAGAGGAATAAAAACAACCTAACATTGACTGTGCGTAAAATAAATACTAAGGTGAAAAGAAATTAAATTTCAATATGACATTTAACATAATTTCTTGGAACGTTAAAGGAATTAATGATAAACAAAAAAGAAACCTAATTTTTCATCGAATAGCAAAACAAAATGGAGACATAATATGTATTCAAGAAGTTAAGATAAAAAGAGATGATGCAAAATATCTTAAAAATTCTAGATTGGGAGACTGTTTCTATTCACTTCCAGAGAAAAAGAAGCAAGGGATTGCTATATATATTTAAAAAAATATAAAGCGTAAGAAGTATTCAATGATAAAGGCCTATTATTAGGAATTGAGATAAAATCTAAAGACCTGACAGGTCTGATAGTGGGTATATATGCACCCAGAGAAAATAAGGAACAATTTTATGGAAAAGTGCTTAAAGAAATAAAGAAATTTGAATATAAAGAAATAATATTACTCGGAGATTTCAATGGCGTCATACAGCCAGAATTAGATAGATTTTCTACTCTGAAAAATATAAAGAAAAATCAGGGGAAACTCCCCAGAAATTTCTTTAGACTGCAAACTGAAGTTGAACTCATAGATATCTGGAGGTACAAATATAAGTCATCAAGAGAATATACTTTCTACTCCGAAACTTATAAATCCTTTTCCCAGATTGATTTATTCCTAACATCAAAAACCTTATTGCCAAGAATTGTATCGATGGACATAGAGTCAAAATATCTTTCCGATCATAATATGATAGTGTTGAAACTGCAGGATAGGAAGAAAGAATTTTCATGGAGATTACAAGAAAGCTTATTGTGTGATGAAAAAGTGGTAAATAAAATAAAAGATGAATTAAGATTTTATTTCAAAGAAAATAAAAATGATAACATTTCACCATCTTTATTATGGGAGGCCAGTAAAGCTGTAATAAGGGGTGTGACAATAAAATTACAAGCAGAAAAAAACAAATGCGAAAATGCGAAAGAAAATCGAATTATCAGAACTTTTAAAATTAAAAGAATCAAGATGGAAACAAACCGGAGATAAAAAATTAAAAGTAGAAGTACAAACTTTACAACAACAACTAAAGTTAATTACCGTCGACGAATTACATACTAAGTTACAAAGCATTAAACAAAAAGAATTTGAATATGGAAATAAGGCAAGGAAATTATTAGCTTATAAGTTAAAACAAGAAAGAGAGAAGAAAATAATAACAGAGTTAGTACAAAATGGAGAACAGATTACAGATCAAGATAAAATTTAAAAAGAATTTGAAAATTATTATTCACACCTATATAAGAAAGAATCACATACAGAAAAGAATAAAATACTGATGAATGAATACATAAAATGTCGGGAAATACCGGAACTAACTAAAACACAGAAAGAGGAACTGAATCAGAAAATTACAAAAGAAGAAATCTCCATGGCAATAAAAAGAATAAAAAGTGGGAAAGCAGCAGGACCAGATGGGCTTCCCGCGCTATACTATAAAAAGATGGAAGAAATAGTAACAACACCACTATTTGAACTTTTTAACAGCATACAGGAAATTGGAATACCAAACACCTGGAAAGAAGCATTAATCATAGTAATCCCAAAAGAAGGACGAGACATAAAAAGACGGAAAATTATAGACCTATATCTTTAACAAATACCGATTATAAAATATTCACTTCTATTCTTGCAGAAAGGCTCAAAAATATCCTGTCAGAAATGATTCATGAGAATCAAAATGGATTTTTGCCAAAACGACATATTCGAAATAATATAAGAACTATAGTTAATATTCTAGAACATTTTGAATATAACAATGACAAGAAATTAGCATTATGATAGATGCTGAAAAGGCATTTGACAGGGTAAATTGGGAATTTCTGATTAGAATAATAGAAAAAATGAATATTGGAGAAAGATTCAATGCGTGGATCAAAGCTATATATAAAGAACAAATAGCTCAAATTTTGGTAAACGAAGAAAAAACGAACTATATAAAGATCGAGAGAGGAACCCGTCAGGGCTGTCCAATAATGCCACTCCTGTTTATATTATTATTAGAAATATTATTAATAAAGCTAAGAAAATATGATAATATTAAAGGAGTTAAAATAAAACAACACAACACAAAATTAAGGCATACACAGATGATTTGGTCTGCATTCTTGAAGAACCAAAAGAAAGCTTAGACCATCTAATTACGACAATAAATGGATTTGGTAAATATTCTGGACTTAAAATTAATAAAGATAAGACAACTATATTGACAAAAAATATCACTTCAGAAGAAGAAAAAGAACTGGAAGTAATTTCCGGATTTAAGATAAAAAATAAAGTACAATACCTGGGAATAACTCTGACGAAGAAAAATATAGATCTTTATCAAAACAATTATGAAATGATGTGGAAAAATATTAAAAAAAGACATGGAGAGATGGGCAAGACTGCGTCTATCTATATCTGGAAAAGCAGCAGTGATAAAAAATGAATGTATTACCTAGATTTATGTTTTTATTTCAAACCTTACCAATCTTAATAAATGAAAAGTGCTTTTATAATTGGCAAAAAGAACTTTCTAAATTCCCCTGGGGAGGAAAAAAACCCAGAACTAAATGGAAAATATTAACGGAAGAAAAAGTAAAAGGAGGAATGGCTTTACCCAACCTTAAATTATACTATCATGCCTGCTGTATGTTATGGTTGGAAAAGTTGATAAAATTGGAGGACTGTAAATTATTAGAATTAGAAAGCAGTAATATGCGGTTTGGATACCATGCATATTTATGGTATAATAAGGCTTCAGTAAATAAAGACTTTAACTATCATATATTTAGAAAATCACTTCTAAAGGTCTGGAATACAATTAAAAAACAATTTTATAGGAAGTTGTTTTTTAATTGTATCAACTATGTGGGTATCAACGCAGGAAGCTTTATATCACAGAACTAAAAATAGCGATGAAAAATGGTTAAGATACACAGATACAATCAAAACAGATCAACAAAATGTAAATCATTTCAATCCAATTGAAACCATGCAACAAAAGGGTATGAAAATTAACTGGTTCTTATACAACCAATTAAAATATAAATTTAGAGAAGATAATAAACAAATAGGAATCGAAAAAAACTTTAATGAAATGGACAAAATTATATTTAAGGAAGAAGACAAACATATATCGAGATACTACAAACTTCTAAAACAGAGAGACTTGGAAACTGAGACAATTAAAAATAGTATGATAAAATGGGCTCGAGATTTAGGAGATCCTATAGAATTAGAATCATGGGAGAAATCTTGGAAAACGACAACAAAATTTACTCTATGCCAAAATCTTAAGGAGAATTACTTGAAAATGTACTATCAATGGTACTTAACTCCAGCGAAACTCCATAAAATTTATAGAACTGGGAATACTAAATGCTGGAAATGTCAGCGACCTGAAGCAAATTTTATCCACTTATGGTGGAACTGTCAAGAAGCCAAAAAATATTGGAAAATGATAGTTACCACGATAGAAGACATTTTGCCAATTAAGTTAATATATGATCCTAAACTTTTTTTGTTGAATATGACGACTGATTTAGATGATTTAAAAAGAAAATCGGATACAAAAAAACTCTTGTACATGATAACGATGGCAAGAATTACATATGCACAAAAATGGAAACAAAAATGCATACCTACAGAACAGGAATGGCTTCTTAAACTATTAGGAGTGATTGTTATGGACAAACTTACTGCTAAATTAAGAGATAATAAAGACTCCGATGAAAACTGGGAAGAACTTGAAAATTTGATTAAGCAAAAGATTGGAATATGATATATGATAACCTATATCTATATATATTATAAAAACAAGTGTAGTAGAGACGCATAGGGAAGGACGCACAGGAAGAAATAATGAAAGGAAAAAAGAAAGAATAAGAACTAGAAGATTTAAAGAAAATAAACCGATTTAGGTTACTGTTTATTTGTATTATTTGTATAATAGGAATGTTTGTAAGGAGAAGAAGTGAATGATTCTAGCTTAGTATAAATTAATATTATGGATATTAGGTTGAATGAAGATGTATGTAAGTAAGGGAGTAGATGTATTAAGTGTATAAAGTTGGAAGGGGGTATGTAACTGAAGACAACAAACAGATATATTATGTGTATGGTAGGTGGAAGTATGTTTTTTGTGTATGTATGTTTTATGTATGTAATTTGTTTGTATATTTGATAATAAAAAATAAATAAATAAAAAGAATCCATGGAGAATCTTGAAATGTATTTTCCAATAGTACAGATCACCATGAAGGCATACAAGATGGTAACTTTAAAAATATTGAAACTCAACATTTTTGTTTACTTACACCAGGTTTTGGATAATTTATATTCTGAAGAAAAAAATCTATTTTGTTGAGATGAGATGTGAATTAGATGAAAGGTTTAGAATTCATACATTATTAAATGTGGTTTGTTTGTTTATTTATTTGCTTTCTAGCTTACCATTCTGCCTATTTGCCAAAAAGGCATTCCATGCAGCTAACAATAATAAAATGCAAAAAAAAAAAAACAATATCCAAGCCCTTAATTTAAGCATGACATGGCAGCAAATTAAAATTCAAGACACAATACAAATATAATGATAAAAAACATAGCCAGCATCCAGCTGCTTAAACCTTCTTCAGTACAAAACCAGTTTACTTGCCAAAGGCCTGTTTGAATTTAAATAACAAAAACTAAGAACAAAACCCTGTCACAATGAAAGGACAGCACAAACAGGGAAAACCTTCTTAGCAAAAAGTTACAGAATGTAGAAGAGGGCAGTGAAAAGATCTAAAGTACAATGATTGCACTCCTTTTTCTCCTGCATAGCTCTTGATGGCTTGCTACATTGCCAGAAATCTATTTTCTATATTTTAGGGAGGCATGTTCTTTTATGTAAATATGTGATAGGTT
This sequence comes from Phrynosoma blainvillii, assembly GCA_026167975.1. Classification (NCBI taxonomy): domain Eukaryota; kingdom Metazoa; phylum Chordata; class Lepidosauria; order Squamata; family Phrynosomatidae; genus Phrynosoma; species Phrynosoma blainvillii. Next base: position 83,202,356 of record JANUYF010000002.1, read on the forward strand.
TTTTTAAAAAAAATCTACTGCTTAATGTTTCAAGATATCTAACATTTTAATTTTAACTACCATCTAAAGTATGTTGCAAAACATTGTGAAATTTGCTTCTTAAAAATTCCCATATTCCAAATGATAAGTAAACCGCTGCTGCAGGTAACAAGCAAAAAAACATTTCCAACACTTTCTAAAGGATCTTAAGAAATTTTGCTTTCTGATGTTTTCTTACCCAGATTATCTGTCTAAACCAGGGGTTGGCAACCTACAGCCCGTGGGCCACACCTGGCCCGCCGAGGCCTGCCGACCAGCCCCTGCCGCTGCCAACCCCTGACACCGCTGCGCGTGCCGCCATGCATGCCTCCACCGCGCGTGTCACGGCAGCCATTTTTTTCTGAAATGGTGGCTGTGCCTCGTTTGCACATGTGCAGTACTCCTGCGCATGCGCGAACGAGCCGCAGCTGCCATTTTGGAAAACAAAATAGCGGCCGCGACTCATTTGCGCATGCACTGAGTACTGTGCATGCACAAATGAGTCACGGCTGCCATTTTGTTTGTCAAAATGGTGGCCACGGCGTGCTCACACATGCACAGTACTCCGGAAGTACTGCACATGCGTGAGAGGGGTGTGCATGCATGCGCACTACTTTCAGAGTACTGCACATGTGCACGCACCGCCATTCCCCCACCAGCCCAGCGGAAGACCCCAGGACCAGCAGACCAGCCCCAGGTGAGTAAATCTTGCCAACCCCTGGTCTAAACTATTGAAAAGATAAAAACATCATAATCTGGGGGCAGATGCAATCTCTCCCAGGGGTGTAGCTATTGGAAGCAGGAATGAGAGAATCAACCCCTTAATAAGAATTCTGTACTCGCAAATGAAATTTGTTTTCAGTCTCTGAATTTTTAACACTGCATTGCAGATCCTTCACACCTATAATTCTTATATTGGTTTTGTTTGCGTTCCCCTAATATCTTTGCCTGTCCTTTTTATTTGAATGCCTAAACTATATTTCTAATGTCTAACTGAAGTTTTAAGGTACTCCAATGCTAGAAATTTAGGCGCTTTAGAAAAAAACAATTGAAGAGCAGAATTCTTATTTGAGGGAGAATGCCCTTGTTTTGTCCCTCTTATGGCTACAGCCTGCACAGTTGGCTCCAATGTATAACCAACATTTTCATTGTCTTGCAAAAATTACTAATCACAAAAATGTCCTACTCATAAACAAATGATCTAATGTTCCACTTCACAACTGAAAAAACTGTTTATCATGCTCATTGATGCTCCTATTTAAAAAGAAATTATTCCCATAAAAAAAAAGTCAAAGTGAAACATTTTATTTTTACTATGTGTTCATCTCAAAAATGTTAAGCAAAAATAATACTTGTTTCTATCATGTTCTGTCAAAGATAAGAATGCAACAGTTGCTCGGAAGATGAATGAGGTCTAATCTTTATTTCCAAACACAGATTATCAAAGGTTAAGTAAAGATAAAATTGCAAGTCAAAAAGGTGAGTCAGCTAGCTTTGAAAAGAGAATGCATATGGCTCTTGTCCATGTTTTCTTATTGTTTTCCCTGATATCATAGGCAACAATATCCAATCATGAGGCAAATATTATTAAGCAGGCTATTTAGGCTAGCAAGAATGCCAGGAAAGCACATTTTAACCTGAGTCAAATAATGCATTAAGCAAGAGGACAGAGGCTTCTGGAATCAAAATCTATTACACTCTAATATTCATTATGATATAAACAGTCCTTGTTATTTCCTAGGATTTTTACACACCCTCTTTTCACTGCAGGGAAGCTAGGCCATAACTAGGAAGGCCATTGTGGGTCTTAGACTAAGGAAGAAAAAGTGCCTTGCACTATCATGAACTAATTTATTTCCTTTTATGCAAGCCACATTACTGTTAGTGAAGTGTACATTTTTCAGTCTCATTCTTTTTCACAAAAATACACTTGTGAGCATTTTCATTCCATCCCAATTCACCACTATGTTGTGAGATTTCTTTATACTCACCTTGTGGAAATGTGTAATTATTTTTGTGTGCATTTTGGAAAGTGTACCCATTTTCTGTACATGCATTTCTAATATAAACATTTTTTTTATTTGCTGAAACATGTTCATGTGTAGTTTTCAAATTTATTTCTGTATCAGTTACATTTAATTTCTGGATTTCTTCTAATGATTTCAAGATGGCATTCATAGTTCTTTTCCTCCCTACTTCTGCTTCACAACAATCTGCAAGACAGCCTGAAAGATTGTGACTTGTTCATGAACTCCTCATGGGGTTCATACCTTAATGGGGACTAGGACCCGTACCTCCTATGTCCCACTCAATATTGTAATACTATGCAACATGAGTTCATACTTTTTTCCTCATAACTGTTGTTCATCCACATGCAGAAGGCCCTTGGTATCCACTGCGATTTGGTTCCAGAATCTCCCATGGATAGCAAAATCCATGGGTGCTCAAGTCCCATTATATACATGGCATAGTAAAACTGTGTCCCATATTTAAATGGGGTGGATGGTGGAATCCATGGACACAGAATTCATAGATAAGGCAGATCAACTGTATGATTGGCATTTGTGGCAAACAACTGAGTGAAAATCATATAACTTATTACATGAGGAACCAGGCTGGTGAACTTTTTGTTGATGTTGTTTATTTCAGGACATTCTCTATTTAGTAACAATCCTATGCACACTTACCTCATTGAGTAAGCCTCATTGAATTCAGTGGAGCTGATTTCTGAGTAAACATGCAGAAGACTGTACTATTACATTTACTGTACGCTCATGCACACTTCCAATACATGAAGCATTTGCATAGTGGCTAAATGGCTGATGCAGTTAAAATGGTAAATTATCCTTTGAGGCTTTGCCAAAAAAACAAACATGTAAAGATGAGGTAAAGTATATTGACCTTATAGAGCCATGAATGTAAATATTGTGATGAACCTCAAACATCCTTAAACATTTTCATTTGAATGCCTATTATACAGTGCTAGATATGTATACATAACTTTTTTTAAAAAAATAACTATCAATAACAGTGAAATCCACCATATCATATTTGCTTTAAAAATATATGCATTTTTTATATTTAAAGATCAACTCCCCCTTTACAAAAGATATTCAATGGAATCCTGAAGGAAAAGGCACCAAAATCATGGGCATTTCCCAATATTATCTTGATTTCAAAAGAAAATAAAGACCCCGTGGACCCCAAAAAATATAGGCCAATTGTTTTGTTAAACAACGACTACAAAATCTTTGCAAACATAATGGCGGAACATTTTTAAAAGGTATTGATTAATTGGATTAATGAGGACCAGGCAGGATTTTTGCCAAAAAAATATATAAAGGATAATATTAGAACCTTACTCAACATGGAAAGAATATAGATAAAAAATTGGTTTTGGTTTTTATAGACGCGGAAAAAGCATTTGATAAGATTAATTGGAATTTTATATTTAAAGTTTTGGAGAAGATGAATATAGGAGCAAACTATATGAAATGTTAAGAATATCTACAATAATCAACAAGTGGTGTTAATAATTAATGGGAAACCAACAAAAAGTTATAAAATACAAAAAGGGGTAAGACAAGAATGCTCCCTGTCACTTCTGCTTTTTATAACCACTTTGGAAATTTAAAATGATGTGATCAGGGAAAATCCTAAAATTGAGGGAGTAAAGATAAAGAAATCAGAATTTAAGATACGGGCTTTTGCTGATGACCTAATGATATCGTTAGCAAACCCAATTGATAATATTGAGGTTCTTATGGAGACGATCCAAAAATATTGCTCAGCTTCAGGACTATCCATAAATAAAAATAAGACAGCAATGATATTAATGAATATCCTGGATGAAGAGAAACAAATAATAAAAACAAAGACTAAATTTCAGATAGTAAAGAAAACAAACTATTTAGGAATCAAGAGTTCAACAAAAAATCAGATTCATTTAAAAATATTTATGAAACAAAATGGAAAGAAATAAAAAAAAGACCTTAAAAAGTTGGACAATATAGGTCTTTCATGGATGGGGAAAATATCAGTGGTTAAAATGACTATCTTGCCAAAAATGATCTTCTTATTCCAGGACTTTCCAATCAGTACTAATGACAAACCCTTTGAAACATGGCACAGAGATATTTCGAAATTCTTATGGTCAGGGGAATAAACCTAGAGTCAAATTTAAAATTCTTCAAGATAAAGTAAGCAGGGGTGGCTTAGCATTACCAAATTTAAATTTTTACAAATTTAAAATTTAAAAATTTACTGCATGATGAACTGGATGATAGAATGGATGAAATTAGAAAACAAAAGATTACTACACCTGGAAGGTAGTGGAATTAGATTTGGTTGGCAGGGATATTTGTTTTATGAAAAATTAAAAGATAAAGGCTTCAATGACCATTACATTAGAAAATCCCTTTTGCGTGTTTGGCTAAAACGAAAACTGAGACTATGTAAAGGAGTACCTAAATCGGCTTTGATAAATGAAGCCTTTTTTAATAGAACACAATTAGATGCCTTAAAATGGGTTACATAAGAGGACCTATTAATGGAAAAAGGGATGAAACTAAAATCACTATAGGGGGTTGCAGACTGCCAGAAATAGTGCAAATTGAGTCCACTTTTAGGGTTAGGGTTAGGGTTAGGGAATCATGGGAAGTGTATTTTATTGTGGCACCAGAGCTCTCTGACAGAGAAGGCTCAGTGTCTCAGGAAAAAAAACAATTCCCATGATTCCCTAGCACTAACCCTAACCCTAAAAGTGGACTCAATTTGCACTATTTCTGGCAGTCTGCAACCCCCCCTATATCAATTAAAGAATGAAGGGTTGAAATACATTTGGTTTACGTATTACCAGATAAAAGAAAGATTTGGTTTAGATAAAAAACTAAATAATATTCAAGAAGCAGATCAGAGTATGGAAAAGATAGTTAAATCAAGAAAACCATAGGATTAGGAAAATTGATAAACTATTATTGACATTAGCATTGGAAGAAGAAATGATTAAACCTCAAATGGTAAGATGGGCTCAAGATGTTGCATGCAATATAAGTTTAGAACAATGGGAGAAAACATAGATGAAAAGATCAAAATATACTCTAAGTTTACTATCTGAAACAAAATCTTTATAAAATGTTATATAGATAGCATCTTACTCCCTTTAGATTGGCAAAAATTTATAAAAATGAGAAATATAATTGTTGGAAATGCGAGAAGGAACTTGGTACTTTCTATCACATGTGGTGGAATTGCATATTTGCAAAGAGGTTTTGGAATGAAATTCACAAGATAATCGAAAAGATATTAAAACTCAGACTTAAAAAAGATCCGGTGAGATATCTATTAAGCATTAATCAAGAAGAACATATAGAATGCGAATATGGCCCTCTTATTTTTTATATGACTACAGTGGCAAGAATCATTTATGCTTCTAAATGGAAAGATAAAATAATACCGGAGACAAGCGATTGGATCATGAAGTTATACGATCTAATGGAAAGCAATAAACTGACCCAGCTATTAAAGAAAAACCCAATTGAGGAATTTGAGAAAACATGGAACCCCTTTATTGTATATCTAAAACAAAAATGGGGGTAACAGTGGACACTAGGATTGGAAAATTAAGCAAGTAAAAAAAAACCCTTCCCTACGTAAGAGAGGGGAAATATGAATAACTCACATCTATGAGATATAGATGGATAACTGCTATGTATCAACATGGTTTGTCAGTAACACCTGTCAGCTAATGATATTGCTTACCTGTTAGGCATTAGGATATATCACTTGAAATTATGATACATATTCAGAATTGAAGAGAAGAATTAATATTTAAAGGACAAGTATGAATCAGTGATTGGGAGTGAGAAGTCACATGTTTCGTTTGTAGATGTACGTTTGTTAGTCTGTATATGATATTTGTGTTTTTATGTGTTTTATGTGTTTTAACCAATAAAATTTTTCAATAAAAAAAGAAAAAGAAAGAAAAGAAAAGAAAAATATATGCATTTTTAGTCATTCACATTTTCAAATGCATACATGGTTTCGTGCATTTTCCCTCCAAAATGTACAGTAAGCCACCCAAATGTATAGATTCCTAAATTACTGCAATCTTCAAGTGGTGCAAAATGGATATTTCCAAACAGAAATGCAAATCTAATATATGTTTGTATCACTCCTATTATATGTATACCAGGAATGGTAAATTGCCAATAGAACTGATCAAAAAACATTTTCCAACTCCACACACCTCAAAGGCACATTAAATTGTTCATTTGGTTCACATAGTCCTGGTTAAACATGTAAGCAAATGGTCCATGCTGCTGGTCTCTTGGAAGAAAAATGAGCTCTCAAAGCAATAAAGGCTTCACCTTTTTGTGAGTTAAATCCTCTACAAATTTCATATTGCAGGGTCTACCATGTGCAGCTATTATACATCCATCTTGGGTCCTTCCCATGAGGATATTATGCTGCATTTGTAGTCTTTCAAGTGGTTTCTGATGAAGTTGATTGACCTTTAGAGCTCACTCAGACATCTGCCTTGTTAAATCCTCAATCTTTCACTTTGACAGGCCATTTCTCTTCTTTTCCTGGAACATATCTCAAAATGGTTTAGTGGCATATCTAGCCCAACAGTATTATATAGTCAATACTTTTAACAACCCTAAGCTTCCCTCCACCCCAAATAAATTCTCACTTAGCCTGAGATGAATCCCAAGTACAAGGTTACATTTGTGTGATGGGTTTGATAGTAGCATCTATTCATATGTCTTTCCATTGTTGTTGTTTTTTAAATGCTTTCTGATTAAGTATACCCAGAGAGCTAGATTCAGAGGCACTGTGCTGGGAATGTTTATAATTTGAATGTACACATCATATTAGGTGTATGAAAACCAGAAACTGGAGGCCAGTATGTTAAAATCCCTTTAAGAATAATGGTGCTTCCTCCTGTCAGTAATATTCTGTCATTTCTCCCCCTTCATCACAACATATTGCTTTCCAGAAGGATGAGATAAGGGAGGAAAATGACCTCAACTAAAAATAATGGGAGAGGGAAAGATAAACATGGTGGTATAACCATATGAGCTCAAGAAAAGGGACAGCTTAAATCTTTCGGAAGAAATGATACGAAAGAAAGAAAGAAAATACAAGAGAATTCTAGTTGCCTTGAGCCTGCTTAAGAGTATCAATGAGAGTCTCCTAGGGGAAAACAACAACAGAAAGAATGGGGGAGATAATTAGAGAGAGAGAGAGAGAGAGAGAGAGAGAGAGAGAGATGAATTTAAATTTCTTACTTCATTAATTCTCGAATGAAAAAAAATAATCAAATGTTTTCTCCCCGATAGGCACAATTTTGTGATCTTTTGCACATTTTTCAATGGTTTCCTTGGCACTTAAAAGCTTTTATTGTGAAAACTTCACAAAGGTTTTTTGGGGGGCAACTTATTTTTTTCCTCATAACATTTATTGTATTATAGGGGGAAAACATGTTTTAGGCCAAAAAGATATGGTATTTCATGCAAAAATGTGTCATGTTTTATTCTTGTTATTGATTACAAAGCAAGTAAAATATACACCTGGGGAAATTTTTGCCTTTCCACAGGGGAAAAAACATCTTGCAATGCTTGGCAACTTTTTCATAATGTTTTGAACCATCCTTTTGGAAAGAGGAAAATAAAGTTTCTGAATATACTTTATCTTTACATGCAGGCACACATGCATATGAGCCATAAGGAATATATAGACAATCACATCTAATATCTTTAATAGAATTAAGTTTAAGAGGTAATATCCCCATGGCAATACCTTTCCATAGTGGGGGGTTGTGTTCTCCTATGGGGCAAGTGGCTATGCTGACAGCAACAGTGTTGCTGGTAGGGTCTCCCATGTCAGACAGGCTTTTACTAAGGAACGAGACTGAGGGTGGATGCAGATGGCCAAGAAGGGGTAGCTCTAGGCCGCCCCTGGGAGTAGCAGATCAGGGCCACAGTAACCACATGCCACTGCTCCAATCCTCCTTTTTTTCCACCCCCAAAAGAATGACAAAATGCCACTCTTTTTGGAGGTGACAAAAGGCTGCCATTTGAGCGGGCACTATGGCTCTTTTGTGCCAAGAGGGCATCCTGACATTGCGTGCCATGTGGATGGATGCATGGCATTGGAGCAGAGTCGAGGTCGAGTCAGAGTGGCCGGCATGTGGTTGCCCCACCCCAACTCCATTGCTAAATAGCCCAAACAGCTATTGGGAAGTAGTGGAGGGTGACAAAGGTAGAGGATCTCTCAAGCATAATGGCAGTGGCACCATAGCTAATACTTGTTATACTGTGCAAAAGAAGGCAATGGTAAATCACTCCTGAATACTTCTACTTCATAAACCCTATTATGAGACAGTGCAAAATGAAAGAGGATATAATGCCAGATGTTTTGACTCCCAGGTCTGAGGAAGAGCAGAGGACAAGCCCAAGTAGCATTGTGGCAAATGGTGCAACTGAACTCAAGCTGAAAGGACTTCAGCTGTGGACTTGTTAAGACATGAAAGGAAAGTCCAAAGCAGTGCAAGACATATTATAGGAACATGGAATGTGAAAAGCATGAATCAGAGGAAGCTAGACTTAATAAAACAAGAAATGGAATAAATAAATAAACATCACAATACTTGTCATGAATGAGCTAAAATGGGCAGTAAACTGACAGTTTCAGTCAGATACCTATACAACATTTTACTCAGGAACCAAGAAATGGGCTGGCATCAATAGTGAGGGGAGATGTAACAAAAAAAGTCAAAGGATATAATGCAAAGTCTGACTGAATGATATCAATAGGACTTGTGGGGAAGGGGATATCAATATAACCATAATCTAGGTCAAGGAATAAAGTGCAAATGCAGGTTTACATTTAAACATTAGGAAAACAAAAATATTGACCACAAAATATCTACATAACTTTAAAGTAGACAATGAAGATATTGAAACAGTCAAAAGTTTCCTATACTTTGGCTTGATCATTAATCAAAATGGAAACTTCAGTCAAGAAATCAGAAGAAAATTAGGACATCAGAGGACAGGTTTGGGCAACGTCAGAGGGCAGCAAGACAAGCTACTCTAGTGTAAAGATATATCATAGAATACCAAAGTCAGGATTGCCCATGTCATCAATACCAGGAAATATTCTAGAGCAGATTATTAAACAAAGGGCCTGTGAACATTTAGAAGGGAATGCCATAATCACAAAAGTCAGCATGGGTTTCAGAGAAACAGGTCATGCCAGACAAATCTGATCTCTTTTTTTTTTTTTTTTGGTAGAATTACCAGCTTGGTAGATGAAGGGAATGTTGTGCATATAGCATATCTTCATTTCAGTAAGGCCTTTGACAAGGTTCCTCATGACATTCTGGCAAACAAGCTAATAAAATGTGGGCTAGATAAGCTAACTGTTACATGGATTTGTAATTGGTTGACCAGCCAAACCCAAAGGGTGCTCAGTAATGGCTCCTCTTCATCCTGGAGAGAAGTGACCAGTAGGGGTGCCACAGGGTTCTGTCCTGGGCCCAGTGCTATTCAACATCTGTATCAATGACTTGGATGAAAGAATAGGGGGCATGCTTATCAAATTTGCAGAAATTAGGAGGAAATGTAAGGTGCTGCACGTAGGGCAGAAAAATGAAATGCATAGATATAAGATTTGAGATACCTGGCTTAACAAGACTATGTGTGAAAGGAATCTAGGAGTCCTAGTAGACCACCAGTTGAACATCAGTCAACAGTGTGATGGAGCAGCTAAAAAGGCCAATGAAGTTTTAGGCTGCATCAATAGAAATATAATGTCTAGATCAAGGGAAGTAATAGTGCCACTGTATTCTGCTCTGGTCAGGCACCACCTGAAATACTCTGTCTAGTTCTGGACATCAGAATTCAAAAAGGATGTTGAAAAACTGGAGTGTGTCCAAAGAAGGGTGACCAAAATGGTGAAGAGTCTGGAAACCATGCCCTATGAGAAATGAAATAGCAGCAAGGTAACAGGTTACTCACTGCACAGACACAATGTGAATAGTATGTATATTCAAAATATGTGGCTTATATATGAAAGGCAAGGGCATATGAAACAATGAGTGGATAACTCTTCCACACATGACTCAAAGTTCTGCATCAAAATATAGTTATATGTTTCTTAAGAACAGCTCAGACTTAAGGCTCTCATTACAGAATTCAGTGAAGAGAAGCACAGAAGTATAGCTTTCTGCTTCTGGGCCCTGTGATGATGATGATGATGATGATGATGATGATGATGATGATGATGATGATGATGATCTTTTCAGGATTTGACAGAAAGAGATTAGTAGATAAACATTTAACTGGAAAAATGACAAACCAAACATCTATAAAATGCTCATGGATGTTTGCAAATAGGCACAGTAATGCATAACAAGTTATATTCAATTTAATATGAGAAAATTTCATTTGTACAGCTAGTTAACATTGGCATCATGCCTGTTTTAACTTTTTAACAATACTTCAGTGTACATATCCTGAAATGGAAAATACCATGGGAAGAAATGTTTCAGATCCTCATTCTCTAAAACTAGGATTGGCTTTTTAAAGAAAAGAAAAAAAGCAAATGTTAGTGGCAAGGCCAAAAGCCAAATCAGTCTCTTTGGACTCATTCTGGTGCTTCACAGGGTTAAATGGCCTCCTTCCAATACAACCAAAACTGCTCTCCAATTGTCCCAATTTAGCAGGAACAACCACAATTCATCCTCTGTCTCCCCACTTTTTTTGGAAACTTTTAAAATGTTCCAGTTAGTCTCTCCTCTTCCCAGTTTCCTCCTTTGTCTTATTTTAGTCACTGGAAATTAATTTCAAAGTGCAAGAGTAGTTTGTACTCAAGTAAGTCAGTAGAGAATCGCACAGAAGAGGGTGGAATCTTGTCCTTCCCTGTTGACTCAGGCAAAAGCAAACTTCTGCACCCTCTCCTAGAATGTCTGTTCTTCCTTATTAATAACTTTTGCCATTTGACCACACTCTGATGTTGCTTGGCCACACGTGTTCTTATTTTCATCAGTAAAATAATGGACCATGCTATAGACCCTCTCTAGTACTTTATGATCCAGAAAAACAGGCCTTATCTCCAAAAATAATGTCTGTTTAGGTTTTGTCAGTGTGATAATGTTGGGCAAAGATGCATAAATTATAATTATCTTGACATGAAGATCCAAATGAAAACATCTTAATCATACAATGACAAGTGTTCGAGAAACAATAGGGGATTCTATCTAACAAATACAGGTGTGTAGTAGTGTTACATATGCCTATAGGCCCTATAAGAGCTAGCTATACAATCCAGAGCAGCAACTAATATATACAAATGATATTCCTTTCCCTTAACAACTCCAATATTATTTCCATTATTTCTCCAAGCTCCTATTCAGAATTCAAAGCAATTTACCTGAAGTTCAAAAGCTGTCATTGTGATCTAGTTTCAGTTATATGGCAAATGCAGGTCTCTAATAAATATGCTCCTTTCATTGATTTTGTTCCCCTTCAGCTGGCCTGTAAATGTAATTGAAATTTTGGGTTATTTTTTTTCTCCCCTATCAGACCTAATGTCTTTACTGACAAGGGAACAATCATTACAGTGTCCAATGAGTTTTAGATACCTTATTAATAAGAAATACCATTCCTCTTTTTAAAAAAATTCTTCTAGGAACACACTGTTAGTTAACAAGACAGAAATATCTAATATGACATTATCATAATATCACTTAATTTTTTTTATTTCCTTCATAGGATGTTTTTCTTAACAATGCCAGATACATTTCTGCACAAGATAATATGTGAGTAGAAGTTCACAATGTGTGTATGGATGTCTGTAGTTGATCATCATGTACTGATCTTCTGTCAGGCTATTGGAAAACATTCCCAGCCTTTCCAAATATAAAATGCATTCTAATTTTCCCTCCTTTCAAAAAGAAATTGAGCTAAAATAACAGTAAGTTAGAACTCACAATCCAGAAAAATCTGTGTTCAGAACTCAGAGATAAGTAGAGAAAGGGTCTTTTTGAGGACAAGTGGTGAAGGGAGACCAGATTATCAATAAAAAAATAAATATGAGGTATTTAGAGAGTGTATATTTGCTTCCTTATCCTATCATGCATCTCCATTATTTCTTATAAAATCCTGGCTTAGTTCTTCAGTTTTGTGCCCATGGGAAGTCTTTTGTCTCTTACCAGACCATTTGTACAAGGGAGTATCGTAAAGTTTTAATTATCATCTTTTTTAAAAATTGACAGAAAGTTTATTTTGATTTGCAGTTGTTAACTTATCTCTATGTAGTCACCATCCAGATTTACACATTTTCCCCAGCATTTCTTGACCCTCCAAATACCTGATATTGTAGAAGTCTGCAGATTATGTCTTACGAGGGGGTATCATGTAGTAATAATAATCACTTGGAAGTTATTATTATTGATGAAATTCTGTCAGTGTCATCATTGGTCCCTAAGTGCATGATGTTGAGAAAATCAGTTCATTGTGTCCTTTATTTTTGTGACAGGTTGTGCCAGAAGTGACTAAAGTGTAAAATCCTCATGGGACACAGTCTATAGACTTCTACAATAATGGTACTCGGAGGGTCAAGAAACTCTGGGGAAAATGTGTAAATCTGGATGGTGACTATGGACAGATGCAGACTGGCACAAAGGGCCAGCCTGGGGGTGGAGTTGAGATTAGACAACCACATGCTGGCCACCCTGACTCCACCCTGACGCTGTACTGATGCTGCACACCTGTCCGCACACCTCAGAACACCCCCCCTGCATCAGGGTGCCCTCTTTGTGCAAAAGAGCTGTCACTCTTTTGGGGGTGGCAAAAAGGAGGATTGGGGCTGCAGCGTGTGGTTGCTGTGGCTCCGATCTGCCATTCCCAGGGGTGGCTCTGTGAAGCTCCCAGGAGTGGCTCTGTGCCACCCCTTTCAGGCCATCTTCATCAGCCCTATGTAGAGATAAGTTAACAACTACAAATCAAAATAAACGTTCTGTCAATTTTTTTAAGGTGATAATTAAAATTTTACGATACCCCCTTGTAGTCCTTTTCAGGACATTTTGATCTTCCTCTGAAGTCAGTTGTAGAAATGGTTCTCATCATATAGACAAAAATGTGTATGAAAAAAAGAGTATTGTAGAATAAATGTATACAAAAATTGTGTATTTCATGAAAAATATTTTAAATTTTAATTTAGGAGAAAATACACTTATCCTAAACCACACATTTCATAGTCACTTCGATACTTTTTGTGTGAAATGAGAGTTATACAAAATTTTGACAAGTAACCCCCCCCCCCCCCGAAAGATAGCTATATTCAAGTACATAGGCTTTCAATATACCTATGAATCATTGAAGGATGATGCAGGTTTCAGGCAGATGTAGAAGCAGGATGGAATAGACTTTTCAATGATATATGCAAAAGTGACATGGACCAAAAGCAGAAGGATCTCTTCATGTGGACTCACCATTCAACAACTGATGTTATCAAGACTTGCAAGGTATTTTGGTTTCTTTATTTAAAAAAAGCATCCAAAACAATGGATGATAAAGTGATTCTGAACTGTAATATGGAACAAATTTAACCCAAAGGTATGACCTGAATTTTTCCTGAACACTGATGAATCTAGGAATACTGCAAAGATATACCTGTTGGTTTGTGTGATGTAAATGTAGATGTAGCAGAGATCAAAAGACTGCTTCCTTTCATCAGCCATCCTGGAAATGCTGTTCCCTGCATTCTCCTAGCAGCTTTTGTTTTCATGAAGACACAGTTGTAAATCCAAAGTAAAGCTTTATTGTTGCATAGTAAAAACAGAAAAGAACTATGTACAATCCATCTTGCAGATGACAGAATCCATAGGATCACAACTTGTTGTTAAGTTGAAAAACAAGGCAAGTTCTAACAAAGGAGAACAAAGGAGCCCTTGGCCTAACCCATAACTCCACCTCCTGGGTGGCAACCTACATAATGATAGGATGATCAGCTTTATCCCAGCCTCTAGACCAGCCCCTAGCTGTGTGTCACTCCCCATGTGACCTGGTTCCCATGCAAACCAGATGAGATCATATGTTTACCTTCCAGCATCCTGTTTTCCTAGGCTTAATGTCCATGTTATTCTGTTCAGTGTAAGATTGTTTTGGTTTCAAACCACCTGCAGGCTGGGTCCTCTTTTTTTGCTTAGACACTTTTTTCAGAAGAGATTTTTCACACATCTTTACATTTCCGCTTTGACTGTATATCCCATCCATATTCCAACAATACTTCAGAGCGCCAGTGTGGTGTAGCGGTTTGAGTGTTGGACTATACTCTGCAGAACAGGGTTTGGCTCCCCACTGAGGCATGGAAACCCACTGGGTGGCCTTAGGAATATCACACTCTCTCAGCCTCAGAGGAAGGCAAAGACAAGCCCTCTCTGAACAAATCTTGCCAAGAAAACCCCATTATAGTTTCACCTTAGGGTTTCTATAAATCAGAAATGATTGAAAATACACAACAACATACCTCAGTTAATGTGCTTCTGGGCTTTACTTCTTTAACAGAAATTTTGGTATCAGAGGCAGAAATAACAGGGAAAAAATAAGGATAGATTCTTCTATCACAAAAAAAGAAGAACAGTTCAATGTTTCAGTGATTTTTTTTTAATTCAAAACTAACATGGCCATATGAAATGAAAACATGGTGAAGTAAATCTTGCATAAGTAAACAGAAACATTGTGAATCTTCTAGAGACCATTTGAAGCTTCTTCTAGAATGGATCTCAGGATTATTTTTGTTTGTTTATTGTTTTATTTTTCTGTTTTGCTCTTCACAGATGCTCAGTAAGTGATTCTGGAGGCAGTAGCTGTTTACCTTGCCTGTCATATGTAAGTGCACACATCTACAGGAGGATTACCTGAAGCAGAATCTCATTGTTTCTCAGAGCAAGCTTTATTGCATTGTTTACTGTAAACACACTGCTGCAACCCAGAACTGAACAACTATCTTTCTCTAACTCTCCTTCACCATCATCTCAGTACCAATGCTGGGGGGGGAAAGAGGGGGGGGGACCTTCCAACTAGACAGAATACAAGAAAAGGAGGGGGCTGGGCTGGGCTGGGCTGGGCTAGTAGAAGTTAGTTAGAGTTAGTTAGAGTTAGAGTTAGTTAGAGTTAGAGTTAGAGTTAGAGTTAGTTAGAAGACATCACCAAGGACAGCCAGTCCAACCCCCTGCCTTGCAGGAATACACAATCAAAGCACTCCAGACAAATGACCATCCATCCTCTGTTTAAAAAACCTCAAAAGAAGGAGACTCCACCACAGCTGAACGCAGCATAAAACAGCTCTTACCATCAAGAAATTATTCCTAATGTTTAAGTGGAATTTCTTTTCCCGTAGTTTGAATCCATTATTCCATATTCTAGTCTCTGGAGCAGCACAAAACAAGTTTGCACCATCCTCAGTATATTGTTGTTGTTGTGTGCCTTCAAGTTGTTTCCGACTTATGCTGACTCCAAGGCAAACATATCACAGGGTTTTCTGGGGCTGAGAATGTGTGACTCACCCAAGGTCACCCAGTAGGTTTTCACAGCTGAGCAGCAAACACAGATCTCCAGAATTGTAGTGCCCAAACCACTGCACCATGCTAGCTTCCTGAATATGACACCTTTTCAGATATTTAAACATGGCTATCTTGACACCTCTTAACCTTCTCTTCTCCAGGATAAGTATTAAAAGGAGCTTCTGTGTAAGAAGCTTTGTTAACTGAGACATGCTTTTACATCTAGATTTAGATATGGATGGAAAATTACCAGTTGTGTATCTCCTTGGAGGTCTTGTGGGCCAAAATGCTATAATTAAAACCCATGAATGAATGAAATTGATTGGAATATCAAATTTATGAGAATTGATATAGTTCATAACACCTGGAATTGAATGCTTTGTTACTTTCTGATATTTTAATAAAACAACTATTTTTCAAATTAAAAATTAGTTTCCTCTTTCCACTGTTGGTGGCCTTGTAAACAAACAAATAAATATTGGGAAATGATACAATAATCAACATACTGAATATTTAACTAGAGATGTAACCAGAATTTTATCTACTGGGCATGTTTGGTGGCAACTGATGCCTATTGCAGACTGCCAGAAATAGTGCAAATTGAGTCCACTTTAAGGGTTAGGATTAGTGCTAGGGAATCATGGGAATTGTTGTTGTTTTTCTGAGACATTGAACCTTCTCTGTCAGAGAGCTCTGGTGCCACAATAAAATACAGTTCCCATGATTCCCTAACCCTAACTCTAACCCTTAAAGTGGACTCAATTTGCACTATTTCTGGCAGTCTGCAAAGGCCCTTAGAGAAAAGTTTTGGTAAAATCCTTTTTTATATAACCATGATGGCAAGGATAACTTTTGCATAGAAGTGGAAGTCCAGGTTTGTCCCAAGTATAAAAGATTGGTTACTGAAGTTATACGATGCCATAGAAATAGATAAACTAACACAATTGTTGATATATAACTCTTTGGGGAACAACTAAAGAAGAATGGATCATGATACTTATGTGAAAGATATATGGGACAAAATAGCAACAGTGAGATTTTTAAAAATCCAGATCTCTTGTTAATTGTTCAACAAAGGGAAAGCTACAGCTATATTGTATATATGAAGGTAGAAACAGATTTATTATATGTTTATATGAACTAAGCTGAATAAAATAATTTGGTAAAGAATAAACATGAAAAGAAGGTAGATTGGGTTTCAATAAATTGTACTGTCATAGAAACTAAAAAACAACTATTGATATCAAATCTGTATTTCATGGGAAAGAAGGTTAAGAGTGAATGTGAAAGAAGGTTAGAAGTTAGTAGAGAAAAAGGTGTGAGCGAGATAAGAATAGATGAAGGAGAAAAGAATGTAGAGTAGAGAAGGAAAGAAAGGACAGGAGGCTAGGCGTAGCTGTGGAATGGGGAAAGAAGGATAAGAAGGAAAAGAGTGGAGTTTGAGAAGAGGTGGGGAGGTCTAAGATTAGAAGATAAGGAAGAGAGTTTGGGAGAATGTAAGGTAAGATAAGGTAATATGAGAGAGAGTTGGATTGGTAGTGTAACATAAGTTGGATCACAAATGTAATAGGTTGGAGGTACTGAAATTTGAGGGATCATCAATACTGATATATAACATGAATTTGCTATGGTATGAATGGAATATATTATATGGCTTTTATACTTACATTTGTTTTTATGTGTTGGTATGTATTTGTATATATTTGCTTTGCAGAGGGGTGGGGTATTATTTATTATTATTATTATTATTATTATTATTATTATTATTTGGAGAAGGGCCTTCCCTCTATCCATCATCATCTGGAGGGAGAGAAGGCAGGCCAGCTCCATCGAGCCTAGCCTGAAAAAGAAGAAGGCCCTCCCTCCATCCACCATCATCGAAGGAGAGAAGGCAGGCCAGCTCCATTGGGCCTAGCCACAGTAAGAAGAAGAGCCCTCCCTCCATCCACCATCATCTGGAGGGAGAGAAGGCAGGCCAGCTCCATCAGGCCTAGCCTGAAAAAGAAGGCCCTCCCTTCATCCACCATCATCTGGAGGGAGAGAAGGCAGGCCATCTCCATTGGGCCTAGCCACAGTAAGAAGAAGGCCCTCCCTCCAGTCCATCTGCCTTGGTCTAGGCTTTAGAGGGAGAGAAGATCTGCTGGACATATTCCCCTTCCCCACCACCATTCCCTTCTCCTTTTGTGTCTTGTCTTTTTAGATTGTAAGCCTGAGGGCAGGGAAATGTCTAACCCAGGGGTAGGCAACCTTTCCCCTTTAAGGGCCGAGGGACTTCAGCTCCCAGAATCCCAGGAGCTATTGGCCAACATGGGACTATTGGCCAACATGGCTGAGGCTTCTGGGAGCTGAATTCCCTCGGCCCTTAAAGGGGAAAGGTTGCCTACCCCTGGTCTAACCATTCATAATTCGCTCTGATAGCCTTTTGGCTGAAGAGTGGGATATAAATACTCAAGAAGAAGAAGAAGAAGAAGAAGAAGAAGAAGAAGAAGAAGAAGAAGAAGAAGAAGAAATTGGTGTTTTATGTGTTAAAATGTTTAATAAAATATTATTTTAGAAAATAGTTTTCTCCCATGAGCTGTAGAATAATTTAACTTCCATACTTCAATTCTAATCAACACTACCTTTTCTCCAAGGTCCAGGAGCAGACTTTCTGTCCTTCTTACTATTAATTCTACTTTTAAAAAAAGGAAAATCCTTCGCACTCATATACATACATACTATATTATTACTTGGAGATCTAATAAAGTTGATTTGGCCACTGTATCTGTTCGTTATAGCAAATTTTTCTAGCAGGAGTTCTAAATTCAGAAGTGTTGTCATAATGAATGTGAAAACCATTCCAGGGCTGCAGAATATCTTTTACATAAAATATCTGAATCTGATCAGAAATTACATTGAGTGTGCATACAGGGTACCTACTTGTTTCAAAGTTATTATCTAATTTCTCAGTAAACATATTCAGTCAAATGTAGCTATACAGTGTAAAATTCACACAGTTGAATTTTATTGGTGTGGTGTGCTTGAAAATCCAGCAGAGCCAGGGAAAAATCCAAACTTCTAAAAGTAGAGCTTTATTGTTTCAAAAGGTAAAAATAAGCAAAGAAAAATACAGTCCACCATAGGATCACATCATGCTGATGTGGTTGAACAAAAGAGTTACAGATCCATGTTTCCAGATCCAGAAGTTACATTGTAAAAGCAATATAAGCATATTATAGTCCAAGAATTAACTCCATAGTTAGATCCATTGCGAACACATACACAAACAGGAAGAAAAGCAAGAAATATAAACAATTCTAGACAAAGGGATTTCTCAGCGTTAACCTTATGTTGATTGGATGTTATGTGTATGATGTTTGTTAACCCAGCCCCTTGCTGTCCATCATCCACCACATGGTTTCTTTCCCAGGCCTAACGATGTTTTGGATACTGTTATCTGTTCTTTGCTGCCTTTCCCAGCTAGGAACTTCTGATGTTATGACTCTCTGGACACCTGGACTGGGTTGTTTTTGTTTGCCTAGATGTTGTTCCCATGAGGAAAATTTCAGACACACATCTCTACATTTCACCTTTGACTGTATAACCCATCTATATTCTAACAGTTATGCATGTGAGGAATCCATTCCTGGTTACCTTTTTTGTAGACTTCACATTTCACTCTTCTCAATCTGAGCATGGATTGGACACAATGTACATTCCAGAATCCTCACATTGACAGATGGTTGGAAACAACAACAACAAAAAGTCACACTTTAGAAAATATAAACATTTCAGATGTACACAAAATACTAGTTAAATACACTTAGGTCAATGGCGAAATGTGATCAAACAATACATACAATTTAAAATAGACACATAAATGTGGCTATTTGAAAAATATAAGCAAAAATGGAACAGATGTCATCCTGTAAAAAACAAGCAAGCAAAGAAACAACCAAACAATTAAACTGAATTAAATATGAATTAAAATGGAGGAGGGAAAGTGGAGAGGTTCACAGATTATAGACATGTATATTGTGATCTAGAGCTTAATTACAGTATTACTAGTAAACTATGAGTGGTGCTGTATCCAGGCTAATTAAATTAAGCTATTCTTCAGTAGAGACACCTTCATGTGGCTTGTAACTGAAATAACCCAACATAAACACCAGTTACATTTTTTCAGATCTTCTTCATCAGTACAGGGAGGTCAGTGGAAAGGGTCTGGGGCCCAAATACATGCATCCCCATTGGCCCTCCATGTCTAAAGTTTCTGAATGCCTAAAAGCTTTTTCTATGTACATATAAATTCTATTCTTTATGCACAATTGTGGTCCTTGAACAGGCTATCACAACTACATTTTAATGTCTATATACATACATGTTGTACTTGCATAGGCTGTTTCTTTTATTATTATTATTAAAGAATTTATTACACATTAAAAAGAACAAAGAACAAATCATACATGTCATCGTTCTAGACAATAAACAACAAATGTATTCACTATAAATTGTTAAAGCAATTTGTTTCAGAGGTTATGCTGAATGCATGTAAGGAAGTGAGCACAACCAGCCATTACAATCACAATTTGGAATCATGCACAATACTACTTTGTGCATATTTAAATTAACCTCTAAACAATAATTCTCGATATGCTTTGGCTGTATCAGTCAAAACAAACATGTGTGTCTATTATGCATAGCATTGCCAGAAATAGTCCAGTTAATTATGATTTAAATATAATAAAAATAACTTCCCCATAGATTGCTGCCTTGTTATTATATAGACATTCTATGGGATCAACCTGTTTTCATGTAACAGTATATAAAATGGCATTGATGAGATTTTTGTCAAACACATGATAAGGAGTGTATTCTCCAATTCAAAATAACTGGATTATTCTTCACAGGTTGTAGAGATTGTTATTTTCAGTCAGTTTTAATATGTTTATTCTTCACCCTCTTTTCTTGTGATCCTGAAGTTAATTACAGCTTTCACGGCTTGAATATCTACCTTTGGCACTTCAATCTGTGCTTCCCAGAGAGAAGATATTAACCTTGACACGGAGACTGACAGATTTGACTCTTATTAGCCAAAACTTAAGCAACCTTCATTTCCAGAATTCCTCATAGTTCAGTGCATAAAATCAAAGTGATAACACAAGAAAGCCACAGCCTTGATTCCTATTTCCCACACATGATAGCTGTCAAAAAGCCCATGTGAATAGGCCCTGGAAACATTCGATAAATAATCACAACAAAGAGTGTTTGTGAAACAAATTGTATCCAGAAAATATTTAACGCCAATTAGCAAATGATCCCTCTGGTGTCAACTGAAAACAGAATGCATGTTTGCTTTACTGAAGCTTCTTTCTGAAGTTTGGAGTGAAAGGGCATATAAAGCAATGGATTGATTTCAGACATTTTTTTAAAAAATCATTGAAACCATTTCTTTTTTTGAAGCATATAATGGCTGCTTCTCAGAATAGTGACTAAAGCTAAATTTATACATCCTGTTGGCAGTCCAGCGATCACCTGCATATACAATCATATCAATAAAAACAGCAGCAACAACAACAATAATTATTATTATTTCTTACCCACCTCTCCCCATGAATCAAAGGGAAACAACAACAGATCAACAAATATATGTCAGTTAAGAACACAATTTCAGTTAAAACATACATCAATTTAAAAGATCAAGACAAATATGTATTAAAACAATCTATGTTTAAAATTCATCATCTAAAATTACAGTTTCAAAATTTACAATTTTAATTTACAATCTGTGGAGCTACCCATGGTTGGAATTCTGCTGTGTCTTTATACTGGGGCAAATGCTGTTAACATGTGGCTTTCTTGGGCAAAGTTATCATCCTATTCAGAGTTATTAATGGCTACTATGATAAACCATTAATGGCTACTATGATAACCATTGTAAAAGATCAAGAGCACTGCTGAGGTGGTTTGGAGAGTGTGCTCCTTAGTATTGGGAGCAATCTTGGTGTGACTGGAGAGAGCTTGGTCTACCTGCCCTTTTCCCAAAACTGGGTTCCAAATCTTCGTGGTGGTTGTTTTTTAACTACATATTTTTATTAAGATGCAAATTTGTAAATGCATAAAACACAGTTCAAACCAGGAGGGGGGCAAAGTATAACAAAAATTTTAAAAACTAACAAAACATCTCTACCAGAATAGAAAAAAAGAAAGAAAACTAGAAAAAGGAAAGGGGAAAAACACTAAAGCAAGGCATAATCATTTGAGCATTGGACTATGGACCTTTACAGACTGCCAGAAATAATGCAGCTTGAGGCCACTTTAACTGTCTTGGTTCAGTGCTTGGGAACCATGGGAATTGTATTATTTTTTTTCTGGGACATTGAGCCTTCTCTGTCAGATAGCTCTGGTGCCAAAATAAACTACAGTTCCCATGATTCCCTAGTACTGAGGCAAGGCAGTTCAAGTGGCCTCAATCTGGATTATTTCTGGCAGTCTGTTCAGGCCCTATGACTCTGGAAACCAAGGTTCAATTCCCCACTCATCCATGGAAACCCACAAGGTGAGCCTGGGCAATTCACAGCCTCAGAAAACCTGATGACAGGTTCACCTTAGACCACCATAAATCAGAAACGACTTGAAGGCAGGCACACACACACACACACACACACCTCCCTTTAATGAAAGCCTCATGGTTTCACAGTGTACTTACTGTGTGCTTGCATAATTCTATTGTATTCTACACATCTGGTGAATAGGATCTTGGCCCATACAAGCCTCTTTTTAAAAAATATACACATAGCATGGTGAAATATCAGAACTAGGAGGGATTGTTTACATGTATAGAGTGTGCAATTTCTTTTCCCTTAAACCCCTTGACACAGTCTGTATATCATTTTATTTCCTTCATGCTCAGTGGTATATCCATGGCAGAGTGCTTAAAGTGGCATGTATGGATATGGAAAGCTGTCAGACAGTTCTGTTATCTTAGCTTCATATCAGACTTATTCTTCTTTCATTTCTCTAAATTCTATTGATATTCTCATCCCATTCTAGTTCCACAATGGATTTCTTTTTTTTTTAAATAATTTTTATTAATTTTAAGATATACATATATACAAGTAATTCAATACACGTTATGAACAGTAATATTCTACTAGAGAAAAGAAAATAAAGTATAAAAAGAGTTATTACATGATTTAAGGCAACCACAGTTAATCAAGGAATATTATTTACAATCTTCATATTATTCCCCATACCCACATAGCATTCTATATATTATTCTACTTATTACATAATTATATCTACTTCCATAAACAAAAGGAAATCTTATTATTTCCACCATTGGCACTGATTTCTCTGCTTCTTTCTTTGTTCTTCCTAGGTTCTAAATTCATAGAGAGAAAAGAAAATTAAGAAAACTAAGCGAACATTAAGTTTCTATAAGCAAATATCTATATATATGGGTATACATATATACAATTATATCTGTACATCTGTCTATATGTACGTAAAGTTATCCCCAAATTCTATCGCAGTAATTGTATAAACATTTCTACCTATCTATTCTATCCTTTTTTGAGTTCCCCTCAATATTATTACTGGCAATATCTATGTTTGAGATTTCAATCATTTTTAGTAACCAGTTGTCTAAGTTTGGGACTTCTTCATTTTTCCAAGTGCTTGCTATCATTATTCTTGCCACAGTCACCATATATAATAGGACATTCCACACTCTATATCGATCTTTATCATTTATACCCTGTATCATATTGAGGAGATATCATTCTGGAGATCGTTCAAATGTAATACTCAAAATTTCACTTATTAACTTATGTAAATTTTTCCAAAATTTCTCTATTACTGGACATGTCCACCACATGTGGTACCATGATCCGCATTCCGTATGACATCTCCAGCATTGGTAATTGTCATTTTTATAGATTTTAGCTAATTTAAATGGGGTTAGGTGCCATCTCACCTCCATCTTAAAGTAGTTTTCTCTCATGAGTTGATTTTTGGTAAATTTGTATGTGTTTTGTCTCGCTTTATTCCATTTATCCAATGTTATTACATTACCCATGTTCTTAGCCCATTTATTCATGTGCTCTTTAACTATCTCTTCCTCTAATTTCCTTGATGTTATAATTTTGTACAGGTTTGCTATTTGTTTTGGTTTTTCTGTAAGCAAGCAAGTGTCTAATTCATTTTTTGTCAAGTATATTCCATATTGTTTTACATCTTTCTTGAATATTTCTTTTAGTTGGTAATAGTGAAACCAAGTAACATTTGTTTCTATAGCCCTGATATTATCTAAACTTTTTAAATCCAAAGTTCCAGATCCATGTTCAACTCTCATTATTTCTTCATATTTTAAACAGTTGTTTACGCTTTTAAACCTGTTTAATAAGGCTTCCTGAGGTGACATCCACCCAGGAATTCCTTGGTAGAACAATGATTTGACTTTCTTCCATACATTAATCAGGGCTCTTCTAATCACATGGTGACCAAATGTTTTATGAATCTCTTGTTTTTCATTCCAAAGGTACGCATGCCACCCGTATCGAAGATCAAAACCCTCGAATTCCAACAATTTCTTATCTTTTAATAATACCCAATCCTTAATCCACATTAAGACACACACTTGGTAATAAGATTCTAAATCAGGCATATTATTATTATTATTATTATTATTATTATTATTATTAAACTTTATTTCTAGAGCGCTGTAATTATACACAGCGCTGTACAAAGTAAAAAAGTTACAAATATAAAAAAGCCTGCCCACGGCGTACACTCGGCATATTACATCCTCCGTTTTCTTTCTTATCAATTAGTGTTTTCCACCTGACCCGAGGTTTCTTACCTTCCCATACAAATCTCTTTAGTTCTTTATTCCATTCTATAAAGGGTTTGCTATTATGTATTATGGGGAGGTTAAGGAAGAGATACAATAGTTTTGGTAATACAACCATTTTTATGAGTGAGATTCTTCAGAATAAAGATAGTTTAAGTTGAGCCCATTTCATTAAGTCTTTTTTAATTTCATTCCATGTCTTAGTGTAATTAAGTTCAAATAAATCCGTGTTCCTTTTAGCTATATTAATACCCAAATATTTAGCTTTTTTAACAATCCGGAAATGAGTTTTTTTAACCAAAGTTTCTTCCTCATTTACGGACATGTTTTTTGTAATGATTACGGTTTTGTCTTGATTCACTTTGAGCCCTGTACAGCATCCGAAATCGTCAATTGTTTTTACAACATGATCAGTGCTTTCTGTTGGATCATTAATCAAAATTATTAAATCTTCCACATATGCTCTAATTTTATATTCAGATCCTTTTGATTTTGGACCTCGTATCTTTGTATTTGTTCTAATATTATTTATAAGCAGCTCTACCACCACAAGGAACAATAATGGTGACATTGGGCATCCTTGTCTTACTCCTCGTTCTATATAGAATTCTTTAGATTTTTCCCCATTTATTACTAATCTTGCCTTCTGTTCCATATAGATGCTCTGGATCCATTTATTAAACTTAAATCCAAAATTCAGTCTATCAAATATATATAACATATTATTCCAATTCAAAGAATCGAATGCCTTTTCCAGGTCCAACAAAATCAGACCTAATTTTTTATCATTATTTTTTTCGTAATATTCTATTGTATCAAGAACAATTCTTAAGTTATGTCTGATCTGCCTCTGTGGCAAAAAGCTGACCTGATCTTCCTTTATTCTATCCTTTAATATGGTTTTTAGTCTATTGGCCAGAATACTAGCAAATATTTTGTAATCAGCATTCGTAAGAGATATTGGCCTATAATTTTCAACCTTAGTAATATCCCGTCCTTCTTTTGGGATCAATATGATATCCACATATTTCCATGTATCAGGAATTCCGTATGAGATGATCTCGTTAAATGTAATTCTCAAATAATCTACTAGGGTTGCTCCAGCTTTAATGTAATATTCTGGTATAAACCCATCGGGGCCCGGTGATTTTTTTGGTTTAAGATCTTTGATAGCTTTTTGAATTTCATCATTTCTTATGTCTCTATTTAATATTTCATTGTCTTTTTTATCCAATACTAAATAATCCATATTTCCCAGAAATATATCTATCTTTTCCTTGTCCATATCATCCTTCTTTTCATTTTTATATAATTTGGAGAAAAATGTCACAAATTTTTTTTGTATGGCCTCTTGGTTTGTAGCTTGATCGTTTTTGTCTATTATTTGAGTGATTGTTTTACTATGGTTTTCTTTCTTTATCCTCTTCATTAACCATTTTCCTGGTTTGTTGGCCAATGTAAAGTTTTGTTGTTTTATCCATGCATCTTTATGTGCAACTTCTTTTTCTAATATTGCAGCTAATTTGTTCCTTAGATACTTAATTTTATTTGCAATATCTTTCGGTTCTGATACATTTAGTAATTTACTTTCCTTGCTTTTTATTATTAATTCTAGGTCTGCTATCTCTTTTCTTTTATTATTTTTTAAGTTCACTAGCTTTCTTAAGGAAGAACCCTCTTATAACAGTTTTGTGAGCATCCCAGATTTTATTGGGAATCTCCTCAGATTTATTTTCTTTAAAGTAGTTATGTATATTCATTTTAAGCAGTTCCAATGTATTCTCATCATTTAAGAGTTCACAATTAAGCCTCCAGTTAAACTGTTTTGAACCAGTCACAATTTCTAACACAATAGGATTGTGATCCTATTCAGATCTCACTAATATTGACATGTCTTTAATTTTTTTTAAAAAAAAGAAAAAGATACAAAAAACATGTCAATTCTGGAGAATGAGTTAAATTGTGATGCGTAGAATGTAAAAACCTTCTTTTGGGTATAAATTGGACCAGGCATCATAAAGTTCATGTTCCTCCTTTAGTCGGAAAAAGGAGCTAGGCATTTTGCCAAACTTCTTTTATTATTATTATTATTATTTTGTTTTTTACTGGAGATACATATTCTATCTGTTTCTGGGTTTAATACCCCATTCCAATCTCCAATAAACAGCATATTTTCATGATCATATTTGTCCAAATCTTTCCGAATTTTATTAAAGAAATTAAATTGATCTTGATTGGACGCATAAATTCCTACAATCAATGTTTTCTTATAACTTATAGTTGCTTCTATTGCAATGTAGCGCCCCTCTGCATCCTTGCTTATTTCTTTTGGCGGTATATTATTCCTAATGTATATGGCAATGCCTGCTTTCCTTTTTTCATTCAATGAGAAAAAACATTGTCCAAGTTTTCCATTTCTTATATAATAGTTATCTTGTTTTTTAATTTTGATTTCTTGAAAACAAATTATGTCATAATGTTTCTTTTCTATATAGTGAAAAATTCTTTTTCTTTTGTATATTGAATTAATACCCTTCACATTCCAAGAACATATTTTAATAGTTTTTTTCCATAAAGGAAAGGTGTTAATGATATACCGTCTATGTATGAAATAACAAGGAAGGAAAGAACAACAAAAACAACAGAGCGATTTACCTGTCAGCTCTAAATTTCGATATAGGAACTTTTCCCTTTATTGAGAAACTCCTACTTCTTGTTCCTCGTCCTCGTCTTCTACTCTGTCTTTATCCGGAGTTTGTCTTCCTTTTGTTCCTTGAGTTTCTTTATCTGAGTTCTTTACTTTATTGTATTCCTGATCTGCCCGATTTTTTCTCTCTCTTTCTTGAATTTCTTAATGAATTCCTCTGCTTTCTTTTTATTATTGATTCTTATCCTTTTCTGATTCTGTCTAAAGATGACTCCCTCGATTCTATCCCAAGAATATTTAATATTGTTCTTGGACAGCAAGTAGGTTAATTGTCTGTATTCTTGTCTTCTCTTTAAAATGAGAGCAGGTATGTCTTTAAAGATCTTAACTGAACATCCTTCAATTTGTAAAATGTGATTGTAGCTTCTCTGTAAAACTTCGTCCCCAATTTTTGTTCAGGCAAAACGGATTACCACGTCTCTAGGTAAATTGTTTTCTCTCGCTATCTCTGACTTCATTCTGAATAATTTATCAATTTCCATATCCAAGTAATCTTCTTCTATTTCCAGATATTTTGCCACTGCTGGGATTATAATCCCATATAGATCTTCATTTGGTGTTTCCTTTATTCCTCTAAACTTCAAACATTTCTCCCTATATCTTAATTCTTGTAGCAAGATTAAATTTTCACCAGCTTTTTGTTGCCCTTCCAAGTGTTCTACAATTTCATTTAGCTTTTCTGTCTTTTTTTTATTTGTATATGCTCTATTTTAATGTTAGACAATTCCCTAGTAAGATCATCTAATTTTTTATCAAACTTCTCAAAACCTTCTTGCATATTTTCATTAACCTCTTTCCTATGTTCTTGTTTAATTTCTTTTTGAAAGTTTTTGAGCATATCCTTGAAGATAGCCAACATTTGGGTCTGATCTTGTGGTTTAGGAGCCATTTCCAACGAGCCTTTTCTATTAAATTGTTGCTTAGCACTTTGTAACCTAGTAGTTACATTCATAATATGTGCTTTTAACAATAACTGTTTCTCTTTTTTTTCCTTCCTTTTCCCTCTTTTTTTATTTTCTTAAACAAGGAAAGGTTAGTTATCTAATTATAGGTAAATCAATCGCATACGAGGGGGGTTAACCATAATTATTAGATTAGTCCCTAGGTATACAACCTTTATCTTATATCAAAGAAAATTTCTGGTTTGCTTGCTTAAATTGTGCCTCTCATGCAAAGTAAATCTCAGAATAACATATAGCCTCTTTCTTAAATCTTATGAATTCATCCTATGTACCCCAGGAATTATGGCTGGGAGAATACAGCTCAATCCTTTAGTAAAGGGTGGTTGCCTCTACAGGGTGAAAAGGGAAATTATTTTATCCTCTTCCTGCCCTCCTATAGACCCCACTTCTCTCCCTCTTCCCAGAGGGTGAGACTGCCACTAGCTGTTACCTGCAGATCCCTTACTTAAGGTCCCATAGACAGTTGTGAAACAAAAGAAAACAAATTATCTCACAATCCTATTTTATGGTCCTGGGTATACATAAACAAACATTAGCTATGTGGTTTTATATCTGATTATAAATGAAAAATAAATAAATAAATAAAATTTAAAAAAAAATCTGTCTTACCTTCAATATCAATATATCAGTGGAGATTAGCTGATAAGCATCAGCTTCAGGAGAGAGCCACCACTGTCTCTCCAGCCTCTGCTGCTCTCTTGGGAGTTCCTCACCCTACACTTTCAATAATAAAGTCTAACCCGGCCTTATCTTTTATTGCTGCTCGTCCTCCAGTCGGAGGACTCCACTGCTGACACCACCTCCCTGGAGGGCCTGGCTATTGGTGGTGTTGCTGCTGCTGCTGCTGCTGCTGCTGCTGCTACTTCTGGTAAGCATCCTCCAAACCGGAGGACTTCTCAGCTGCTTTTATGCCACCTCTCTTATGCTGGTTCCGCCTCCCTGGAGGGCCCCAACTGGGCCTGGCTGCTGGTGTAGGTGGTGGTGGTGCTGCTGCTGCTGCTGCTTCTGGTAAGAGTCCTCCAAACTGGAGGACTTCTCAGCTGCTTTTGTGCCACCTCTCTGCTGGCTCCGCCTCCCTGGAGGGCCCCAACTGGGCCTGGCTGCTGGTGTAGGTGTTGTTGTTGTTGTTGCTGCTGCTGCTGCTGCTGCTGCTACTGCTGCTTCTGGTAAGAGTCCTCCAAACTGGAGGACTTCTCAGCTGCTTTTATGCCGCCTCTCTGCTGGCTCCGCCTCCCTGGAGGGCCCCAACTGGGCCTGGCTGTTGGTGTAGGTGCTGCTGCTTCTGGTAAGAGTCCTCCAAACTGGAGGACTTCTCAGCTGCTTTTATGCTGCCTCTCTGCTGGCTCCGCCTCCCTGGAGGGCCCCAACTGGGCCTGGCTGTTGGTGTAGGTGTTGTTGTTGTTGTTGTTGTTGCTGCTGCTGCTGCTGCTTCTGGTAAGAGTCCTCCAAACTGGAGGACTTCTCAGCTGCTTTTATGCCGCCTCTCTGCTGGCTCCGCCTCCCTGGAGGGCCCCAACTGGGCCTGGCTGTTGGTGTAGGTGCTGCTGCTGCTGCTGCTTCTGGTAAGAATCCTCCAAACTGGAGGACTTCTCAGCTGCTTTTATGCCGCCTCTCTGCTGGCTCTGCCTCCCTGGAGGGCCCCAACTGGGCCTGGCTGTTGGTGTAGGTGTTGCTGCTGCTTCTGGTAAGAGTCCTCCCTAAAGGTTGCAGTTTAGCAATATGTTAAAGGCCATTTCTATGTCTTCTATACTGCTAACTCTAAAACACAAATACCACATATGGGACTAAAACAGGTATGGAATGTTTCAAGGATGCCTGAGTATGAATTCCCAATATATGTATGTTGACCACAACATTGTGGTTCTCACTCCACAGGGGCACTTAAACGCAATGGATTTCATACCTCCCTCCAATTACCACATTGAAATTGGTACATAATGTTTGTGTGCTTCTTTGAAATAAAAAATATTATTTCAATGTATGCATAGTTCTGTGAATATTTTTTCTTCACCAGAATGCATCGTTCACTACTTTCAAATAAATTGGTCTTCAACTGGTAGCTCAAGATCCAAAGGACAGTCACATCCCATCCTATAATTGTTCTGCTAGTAGCACTTCTCTTTTTGTTGTTGTTTAAGTATCTGTTTTTAAGAAAGTAAGAAGTTGTGGTAGGGTAGGAAGAAAAGATGATGGGGGAAAGATAAGACAGAAAGATTGTGAAAGACTCCCATTTGGCAAGATGAAGATGAACACAAATCTAATGTCTGAAGATATTGAATAATTTGGACATCCCAGGTAATTTTGGATGTTCTGATATAGAATTAAATGGATGTGTGAGCATTAAAAAAGCAATGTTATCACCATGCCAAATATAATCACTTGGCTGTCTGAAGTCTGAACCTCAAATAAGACATATACCCAGAGACATTTCTGCATATAACTAGTGATACGTCTACACAATATTATACCAAAATGAAACCATATCACCCAATACTTTCTGAAGCTTTTGAAGAAGGGGGCAAGAAAAGTCACTTTATCAATATAAAATCTAGACTCTGAAAAATGTTTCACCTTGTTCTTCAGTGGGAATATAATCAACAAATTGAAGCAACCTCATTTGAGGTTTCAGTTCTGTTATCTTAGCTTTATATCAATATATCTTTACAGTCTTGGCTTGATGTTAGCTGCTGCAGTATCTATACTATTAATTGAATGCCAAGTAGTGTATTGGTTACAGTATATCACAAAATAATTCACTTTCATTTGAAATCTGTGTCCTGCTCCACTTAATGCACATGCCTAGGCACAATTTGCTGGCAACAAATCAGCTCATCACCTAATTACCCTCACTAATCCTGTGCTAAGATTAAGAAGGAATCTTGCCTTCTGAAAAACAGCAACTTCAAAGCTATCTCCTTCTGCACACACTGATCCACCATGCTTGCAAGAAACAGTCTTCACAACTGTTATTATTGGAGCCACATAGAAATAGGATTCCCTTTGGATGTGTATCCCTTTGGATGTGTACTTCCCCTCCCACTAAATTTCACTCATATAAATTTGATCCTATTAGTTATGTCTTCATTACCTCTGCATAACATTACTATATTTGATGAAATCCCCACATTGTAAAACTATTGTGTGAGAGAGAAGGTGCTTGACTTTGTGGTGAAAGTGTATTCCAAAGGCTTGCTTCATACATATGTTTGTTTTATTTTAATTCTTCCAGTACTGTGGTCCAAACAGTGAGAGTTTTCCAAACCAGGTTGCCAACACTTACACTCTTCTAGTTGCATCATCATTACAAATTTAGACGATTGTCCTCATTCCCATAGTACTAACCAACCTACTCAAAAACATGATTACACTAGTCATCCCTCCTTCTAGTTACAGAAGCTGGTGAATATGGCCATGAATATAATTGTGAATGTTAAGCAACACAAATTCTAGCACACTTTGGTTGGGGTTTGCACTGAGTAAAGCAATAATTCTTATTGAATCATTTGCTTTCTCCAGATATTTCAGCCTCAGCAGAAGGAAGGGAAATGCTTGAAGGAGATCTGCTGTAGTGGGACTAGTAATTAGTACACTGTCCCCTCCCACATGACTTGCTTAGGTATTAATATCATTATCAGAATCTATCCTGAGGGTCCTTGCACCATCTGGAATGAGACAAGCTGTGTATGAACCAAAGCACACCTTCTGTGTTATAGCAGAGAGAGAGAGAGAGAGACGCATAGAATGTTATTACTTGGAAAACTTGTTTGTGATGCAGATATCATTTTCTTTCTAGTGCTAATCAAAGCTCTTTGAATTCATTCAGGCCTTTTCATTATCTTTAATTTAATAGTTTTTACTGGCATGATAGTTTTTGCTATTGTTTTTTGCAATTATATATTGCATTATTGGTGGCTATTGTTTTAGATATCTATGGAAAACACCTTAGGAAGTCAACCTGCAAAGTAGTAGACAAATAAACAAACAACATTTAATTGTCCTGATGTATAACCTATACAAGAAGCCACTATATGGAGAAACAGAATGGTTCCTTATTGGCAAGAAGGTCAGACAAGGCTGCATTTTATGACCCTGTTGTTTTTATTTATACACTGAACGTATCATATAGAGAGATGGGTTAGACTCACAGGAAAATTGGTGGAAGGAACATCAACAATTTAAGATACAGAGATGACACAATTCTACTAGTAGAAAATAACAAAGACTTGGAACATCTATTGAGAAAAGTCAAGGAAGAAAATGGAAAAGCAAAGTTTCAACAAGACAAAAATAAAGACCACTTATGATTTAAATAACTTCAAAGTTGATGATGAAGGCATTAGAATAGTTCAAAATTTTCCATACCTTGGCCAAATCATAAATCAAAAGGGAGAATATAGGGGGGATGCAGACCAGGGCGTTTGGAGCGCCCTGGTCCGGAGCGCCGCGGGGCTATGGCAGCCTCACCGCGGCGCCTCCCCGGCGACCCTGAAAGGAGCGCCAAAAAGGCACTCCTTTCATAAGTCGCAAAAAGAGCGCCCTAAAAGCGGCGGGCGCCCTTTTTGTGACTTATCCTCCACAGCACGTCCGGACGCTGTGGAGGGAGGTCGCCCTGAACGCGTCCGGCGTGCGGTGGCCCGGAAGCGCTCAGGGCGACCTCAGGAAGAGGAAGGGCCGCCGCGCGTGCGGTGGCTCCTCCTCTTCCGGGCCTCCAAGACGACTGTTTTAGTCGTCTGCTTAGGCCCATAATCAAGAAATCAGAAGACAACTAAGACTTGAAAGGGCAGCTATGAAGGAACTAGATAAAATTGTCAAGTATATAGATATATCTAATACCAAATTCAGAATTGTCAACACCATTATATTTACAGTATGTGTGTGTGTGTATAATTAACAGCTTGGTAGATGAGGGGAATGCTGTGGATATAGCATGTCTTGATTTCAGTAAGGCCTTTGACAAAGTCCCCCATGATATTCTTGCAAACAAGCTAGTAAAATGTGGGCTAAACAATGCAACTATTAGGTGGATCTGTAGTTGGCTGACTGGCTGAACCCAAAGGATGCTCAGCAATGGCTCCTCTTCATCCTGGAGAGAAGTGACCAGTGGAGTGCCACAGGGTTCTGTCCTGGGGCCAGTTCTTTTCAACACATTTGTCAATGACTTGGATGAAGGAATAGAGGGTGCTTATCAAATTTGCAGATGATACCAAATAAAAATTCAAAATGACCTTAATAGATTAGAAAGCTAGGCCAAGATTAACAAAATGAATTTCAAGGGAGAAATGTAAGGTTCTACACTCAGGGTGAAAAAAATAAAATTCACAGATATAGGATGGGTGAATCCTGGCTTAACATGTGAAAAGGATCTAGGAGTCCTAATAGACCACAAGTTGAACATGAGTCAAAAGTGTGATGAGGCAGCTAAAAAGCCAATGCAATTCTAGGCTGCATCAATAGAAGTATAATGTCTATTTCAAGGGAAATAATATCACCACTCTATTCTGCTTTGCTCGGCCTCACCAGGAATACTCTATCCAGTTCTGGACACCACAATTCAAAAAGGATGTTGACAAGCTGGAGCGTATCCAGTGGAGGGCAACAAAATGGTAAAGGGTCTAGAAACCATGCCCTATGAGGAGCAACTTAGGGAGCTGGGTATGTTTAGCCTGGAGAAGAAAAGGTTAAGAGGTGATATGATAACACTGTTTATATATTTGAAGGGATGTCATATTGAGGATGGAAAAGCTTCTTTTTTGATGCTCCAGAAACTAGGAAGATTAGCACATTGGTTTTAAAGCACCTTATCCCCAGTGGGATAAAGGAACTTTTAATTTTCAAAATGGGTGTTATAGCATTCACCTGTGCCAGGGTGAATGCAACCCATATACAGCCCGAATGCCAGCTGGGCTTATCCTGTGCCTTTTCAAAAATGGGAAAAGGTGGATAGACTCAACCAAGGAAACCATGGTCTAGAATTTGCATGACTCAAGCAGGATTACTGATAACTATGGGGGGATGCAGACGGGAGGCCCTGGGCTACCCTGGGAAGTGGAGGATTGAGTCTGAGGCTGATGGACACCTCAGCCCCCATCCTCCCTTTTGCTGCCTTGGAAAGGAGCCGGCAAAAAGGGCACCCTAAGAGCCGGTGCGTGGCTCTTTAGCACCCCTTCCAGCACAGTGCATCAAAAGACTGTGCTGGAAGGACGTAACGGCACGTGGTGTTAGAACGGCTTCAGGGAGGGGTTAAGGCAGCTGGCGTGCAGCTGCCCCTCCCCATCCCTGCCTCCAGGATGGCCCAAAGGGCCTATCTGTAGAGGCCCTAAGTGACTTGGAGGTCTCTCATTTAGGAGGTCAGCATACTTAATGTCACCTTGACAGCAATTAACAACAATAACAACAACATCTGAAGAAGTAGGCTCAAGTCTACAAAAGCTCATGCTACCAGCTTGTTTCTTTTAGTTAGTCTCAAAAGTCCCACATGATCACTTTGCATACTGATTTTCTAGACTAACAACAGTGCATGTGCCTTCAGATTCCCATTTTTACATTTATTAAGGTTTGAAACAGATGGGCAAATAGGGGTGGCTTCCAGCTGCTTGGGGGGGGGGGGTGTCGTTTACACAGCACATGCCCTGAGAGCTCCTAGAAGCCACCCTGGGCTGTGCTGGGGCTGCCTAAGGTGTCCCAAAACTGGACCCAAAAGGAGAAAATCTTTTCCACTCCTATTTGGGGCCATGGGAGGATGCACCCTCAGGCCATGGCATGTGTTTACTGTGACCGTGGGGCAATCAGGCTCAGAACAGCTTCTAACCACTCCTTCCTACCCATCTGTTTTGCCCCTTAGCCCATCAGTGTACAGATGTGAAGTATAGCAAAGCCAACATCAAAGATCTGGGGCTTTTCAGTTAGCAGGATCTATGACATAATTTGACATCCTTCATGAACTTCCCTGTCCCCTTTACATTTAGCTGCCATTCACACAATAACTGAAGGGGAAATAGATTTTCCCAGCAACGATATATTGTTATGACCTATCCATATCGTAATCCAAAGTGTTTTGGATTGGATTCACACAAAAGCCATTCTGTGTTTGAGAAAAACACAGGCATGTGCACTTTTTAAATTTCTTGTGGAGTTGCTCATGTAGTGCCTGTCCTGTTGTCCTCACTTGCACTTCAGATTTTGCCACTACACCACTGGTGTGTGAATGCCAGTGGGTAAAGGGCACAAGCAACTGCTATTTCAGTCTAAGCAGCTCTCTGGCTGAAGAACTGTATAATTCAAATACATATTAGAAATTTTGAAAGACTTTTTAAATCCCCCAAACATTTTAGTACTACTTGCATTTGCAGTGCCTCACAATATTAAAGGATGAGGTGGGGAGAAAGCATTTCTATGCCCTTTTAAATTTATTTGGATGGATAGGTCATTAGAGAGCAAAATGGGGGGAGGGAAACTGCAAGTCAACTGATATAACAATACCAACAGTGAATGAAAACAAAGATCAATACAAAGGCCATGAAGTCCTTTCACAGCTCACTTGGCACTAATTGACATTTCCAGAACTTCCTTAGAAGTTTTTATTTCCCTCTCACCATCCAGTGGCCACAGAATCATGCAGCTATTTTTGTGAAAGAAAAGGAAAATGTTCTTCAGTGTTTCAAAGCTTTCCAGGAAAATTAAGATATGCAATTCCTTCGGAGAAATGAGGGGTAGAATTAATGTTGGAGATGAGTTGGCATATGCAAGACAGGCATATGGTAGGGTCCACTTGGAGTGCAGCCCTTCAGAATACAAGGCAGGTACATGACTTAATGCACCCCCACTTCAAAATTCCTGCCTATAAAAAATTAAGTTCTGGGGTCCTACACTGTACTTTCACAGTCCTATGCCACCCTTCTGCTGAATTCCAACACTGTGCAACCAACCACATATCTGCCATTGTGCCTGCTCATTGTACCATGGTACAATGGGGAATGCACAGTGGCTGTTTCTGCAATCCCAGTGGATAAAGTAGGACAGTGAAGGCAATGACAAATAGTTACACACCATCCAAGAATATGTAACTACAGTTCTCTTGATCACTTCCTACTAGAATAGATACATTAAATCAATTGTTGAATAATGAGTCAACATGTAAGTAAATCCAGTTGATTCATTGTCAACTCTAGACAAAAGAAAACGGGGAATTAGGCCCTTTTGAAAGAGTTACAATTATGAACCTCTGTTTATGCAACAATGAACTGAATATGTTCAGTTCAGTACAACAATGGCCCAAATTGCATAGTTGCATGCATAAAGAAATTTAGAATATGCATAACAGATACCTGACTTCTTGTTTGACAGTGTAGTGAAATTATCAGTTTAGTATTGGTCTTATTGTGTTTGTGTTATTCATGTCAAGTTAAGAACTTTGGCAATAGGGGAACTCACAAATGAAATCAATATATCAATTAATACTTCTTTAGCCCTTGTTGCTGTTGTTGTTAACTGCCCTCAGGTTGACCCCAATTCAATGCAGCACTTTGGATAAGACATTTGGAAGCCCCCTGTCCTCCACTGCTCTTCTTAGGTCCTATAAATTCATCCC
Organism: Phrynosoma blainvillii; assembly: GCA_026167975.1. NCBI lineage: Eukaryota > Metazoa > Chordata > Lepidosauria > Squamata > Phrynosomatidae > Phrynosoma > Phrynosoma blainvillii. The sequence goes on from JANUYF010000002.1 coordinate 83,239,037, forward strand.
TGTGATTTCCCTAATTGAGTCTATACATCTAGCACAGAGTCTTCCCCTCTTTCTACTGCCCTCCACCTTTCCAAGCATTTTTGCCTTTTCTAATGTGTCATGCCTTCTCAGGATGTGGTCAAAGTATGAAAGTCTCAGTTTGATCATCTTCCAGGAAGAGTTCAGGCTTAATTTATTTTAGGATCCATTTGTTCATCTTTTTGGCTGTCCACACTATCCTCAGCACTCTTCTCCAACAACACATCTTAAATGAATATATTTTGTTTTTGTTTGCTTTGTTCACTGTCCAGATCTCACATCCATACATGGTAATGGGGAATACAATGGCTTGGGCAGTTCTAACTTCTGCTCAGGATCTTTAGGATTTTTTCTAGCTCTTTCATGGCTGCCCTTCCCATTGCTAGTACTTATCTTTATTTTGGCCCTCTAAACTCTTATTCCCTGGGTCACCCTTGGGTCAGGAAAGTTGTATGTCATTTAAAATTCCCAAATTAAACTGAAAACTGAAATTCACTCAATATTTCTCTCAGATCTGGGGGGGAGCCTGCAAGATTTCATCCTAAGCAGGTGGAAGAAGATGGACTAATTTTCTTGTCTCTCTTCTGTGCCAGGGATGTTCAGGTGGCTGAAATTAAGGATGTGCTGGTGTGCTCAGAGATTGGTCAGGCCAGAGACCTGCACTCTAGGACAAAGAGACCTGTGTTCAGGATATGGCTGTATCCTTATGGTTAATCAGCTGCAGCCACATGGACCTGTGAGACTCTGGGAGTGGGTGCTTCCTGGAAGACCATTCTCTATACTTTATTGTGTGACTGAGGAGAAGAGTGGAACTATTGCTTCTCCACTTCTTCTAGACCAGGATTATTGACATTAATCTGACAGACTTTAGGCCTTTAGTTTGGAGTAGATTTCTACCACACACCAGTTCCCCTCTGCTTATTGGATTTAATAAATTGTGGACCTAGTTCATAAATTGTGTCCTCTTCATTTCCTGTTTCTCTCTGCAATTGAAATTTCCCATTTTCCCAGAAAACTAAAATTTCATTTCAAAGATTTCAGGGAAGTTTAAATGGTGGATAAGCTGTCACCAGCAGGTAGGCCTACTACCTGACAGGAATCAAACTGATTAGGAGCCTTGTTGGAATTCCCATAAACCTAGAGCTAATCCTACCATAGTGTTTTTCTCACCTGTAAACATGGGGACCCTGACTATCTCAGGATGGAGATTAGAGAGCATGGATAAGTTGTAGCCACCATCATCTTCTGCAAACATATACTACTGCCAATTTCCTACTACATTACAAGCAGTGACAGCCTCAGAAAACATTATTTGGTGAATCACTGCAGCCTTTCAAGTAATCCCACATGTCCATGTAGTGCACATTATGCCAAATCAAAGCTCTTAAAATTTTGAGTCAGAAAAATTAATAATAGAAGTATCATGGCAAATCTAACCAAACCAAAGTAGATTTCAAAGCATGAGTATTTGCCTCTCCCTTGAGCATTATTGTTTTCAGGAAGAATTAGAATGCATTTAAATCTTAATTCAGAAGGCAGTTAATTGCATGATAAATGTTTATCCTTAAAAAGATTTAATTAATAATCATCTGGATAGTCAGTTTTGTAATGATCAGTTTCAAATGCAGAAATATAGCAGTAGAAACAGCCATTTAAGTAAATGATGGTACTATTGTTCAAACTGCAGAGTGCCATGGAAGCCATAAATCAAGGCTTAAGTGGTTTTGAAGCAAAAATTATTATGATTAGTCATAGTGCACAGAGGTCTTCATATTAAGAATAAGAAAAATATCTTCATCATACAAAATGCAGAAAATAGTTGTTCTATTTTAACTATTTTTCTGCTTATCTCAGACTTTCTACAGTGGCAGCAAAAAATTACTCCATTCCCACAGAGGCATCACTGGGGCGGGGGAGCGGTGAGTTCAGACACACCAGGTGACACCCTGGGGGGGGGGGTGACACCACTGCTCCTCAAACATCTGCATTTTGGCAGAAATGACCTGTGGTATTTGCCTTTATCTCTTTAAAATGCTGAAGAGATGGGGTGAGTGGGGTGAGGCTCAGTAAGAAGAGAAATGACCGGCCCCAGTTAAATATGCAGTGGTTTCGGTCTTTCTTGGAGGAGCAAAGTCAGAAGGTGGTGTTGGGAGACTCCTGTTTGACTCCCTGACCATTGGACTGTGCAGCCCCAAACGGTTCAGTTCTGTCCCCATGTTATTTAACATCTATGTGAAACCTCGGGACAAGCCATCTGGAGTTTGGGGGTGTGATATCACCTGTATGCGGATGACACCGAACTCTCTCTCTCCTTTCCATCTGATTCCAAGGAAGCTGTCTCTGTACTGAACCAATGGCTGCTGTCAGTGAGGGACTGGATGATGGCAAACAAATTGAAGCTTAATCCAGACAAGATAGAGGTGCTTCTGGTCAGTCAAAAGGTAGATCAGGGAATAGGGACTTTGCTTGTGCTGGATGGGGTTACACTATCCCTGAAATCTCATGTTCCTGAATTCAACTCGTAGCCTGGATACCCAGGTTTCAGCAGTGGCCAGGAGTGCATTTGCACAGCTAAAACTAGTGCACCAATTGTGCCCATTCCTTGAGACGTCAGATTTGGCTATGGTGGCACATGCCTTGATTACATCCTGTTTGGACTACTGTAACTCAGGGCCTCGGCAGACGGCTTATTGAGCCGTCTTGGAGGCCCGGAAGAGGAGGAGCCACCGCACGAGCGGCACTCCTTCCTCTTCCTGAGGTCGCCCTGGGAGCTGCCAGCCCTCCGCACGGCCGGCGCTTCCGGGGCAACCTCCCGCCGCAGCGACCGGATGCGCTGCGGCAGAAGAGTCAGGGAAAGTGCGCCCGCCGCTTTTAGGGCGCACTTTCCCTGACATCTAAAAGGAGTGCCAATTTGGAGCTCCTTTTAGGGACGCCGCAGGAGCGCCGCGGTGCAGAGGCTCCGCTCCACCGGCGCTCCATCCCGCGGCATCCCGGAAGCAGTCGTCTGCTTCCCCCCTCACTCTACAGGGGCTGCCTTTGGAAACTGTTCAGAATCTTCAACAGGTGAAAAATACTGTGCCTAGAATGCTGACTGGGGCCAATTACAGGGAACATATAACTCCCTTGTTGAAACAGCTTCACTGGCTACTAGTTTGTTTCCAGGCACAATTCAAAATGATGGCCATGAATTATAAAGCCCTATACAGCTTAGGTCCAGACTATTTGAGACACTATATATATATCTGCAAAGATCTTCAAGGGAAGACATTCTCTTGGTCCCGCCACCACCGAAGGTATGCCTAGTGAGGACACAAGAGAGAGCTTTCTCAGTGGCTGCTCCCACCCTCTGGAAAGCTCTTCCACAAAAAGCTAAGCTTTCATTGGCAAGTAAAAACTGTTTTATTCAGACAAGCTTTTAATATATAATCATGGGATGGCTTTTATATGGGCTGTTTGTTATATTGGGTGGGTATTGTAGTTTTTAGTGTATGTAATTTTATATTGTTTTCATATTGATTTTTAAAATGTTTTTATTTGTGAGCCTCCTTAGGTACCTTTCTGAGAGAAAGGCAGGATAAAAATGAAATAATAAATAAAACTATTACCATTACATTCAGTGATATATGGGGAACTTATTCAGAGATTTGGGCTGCATCCTCCCTGTTTTGTTCTCATAGAATCATAGAGTTAGAAGAAACCACAAGGGCCATCCAGTCCAACCCCCTGCCATGCAGGAACTCCCAATCAAAGCATCCCCGACAGATGGCCATACAGCCTCTGCTTAAAGACCTCCAAGAAAGGAGACTCCACTATTCTCCAAGGGAGTGTGTTCCACTGTCGAACAGCCCTTACTGTCAGGAAGTTCCTCCTAATGTTGAGGTGGAATCTCTTTTCCTGGAGCTTGCATCCATTGTTCTGGGTCCTAGCCTCTGGAGCAGCAGAAAACAAGCTTGTTCCCTCCTCAGTATGACATCCCTTCAAATATTTAAACAAGGCTATCATATCCCCTCTTAACCTTTTCTTCTCCAGGCTAAACATCCCCAGCTCCCTAAGTCATTCCTCATAGGGCTTGGTTTCCAGACCCTTCACCATTTTAGTTGCCCTCCTTTGGACACTCTCCAGTTTCTCCGCATCCTTTTAAAATTGTGGTGCCCAGAACTGGACACAGTATTACAGGTGAGGCCTGACCAAAGCAGAATAGAGTGGCACTATTACTTCTCTTGATCTAGACCAGGGGTAGGCAACCTTTCCCCTTTAAGGGCCGAGGGACTTCAGCTCCCAGAATCCCAGGAGCCATTGGCCAACATGGGACTATTGGCCAACATGGCTGAGGCTTCTAGGAGCTGAAGCCCCTCGGCCCTTAAAGGGGAAAGGTTGCCTACCCCTGATCTAGACACTATGCTTCTATTGATGCAGCCTAAAATTGCATTGGCCTTTTTAGCTGCTACATCGCACTGTTGACTCATGCTCAACTTGTGGTCTACCTGGACTCCTAGATCCCTTTCACACGTAGTCTCATTCAGCCAGGTGTCCCTCATCATATATCTGTGCTTTTTGTTTTTCTTCCCTAAGTGCAGTACCTTACGTTTCTCCATGTTGAATTTCATTTTGTTAACTTTGGCCCAGCTTTCTAGTCTGTTCAAGTCATTTTGAATTTTGATCCTGTCTTCTGGGGTATTAGCTACTCCTCCTAATTTGGTGTTGTCTGCAAATTTGATAACTATGCCCCCAATACTGTCATCCAAGTCATTAATAAATATATTGAATAGCTCTAGGCCCAGGACAGAGTCCAGTGGCACCCCACTGGACACTTCTTTCCAGGTTGAAAAGGAGCTATTGTTGGCACCCTTTGGGTTTGACCAGTCAAGTAACAGTTACTTTGTCTAGCCCACATTTTACCAGCTTGTTTGCAAGAATGTCATGGGGAACCTTGTCAAAGGCCTTACTGAAATAAAGATATACTCTATCCACAACATTCCCTTCATCTACCAAGCTGGTAATTTCATCAAAAAAGCCCTTTTTATTGTTCTTAATCTCTCTAGCAAGTCTGAGTTCATTCTGCGCTTTAGCTTTTCTGACTTTATCCCTACACATGCTAGCTATTTGTTTGAATTCCTCTTTGGTGATTTCCCCATTTTTCCATTTCTTATACATGTTCCGTTTAAAACTTAGTTCAGTTGAAAATTCCTTAGTCATCCATCCTGATTTCTTGAGACACCTCCCATTTTTCTTCCTTAGTATCTCCCTTTTGAGAAACTCCCATCTGTCTTGAACTCCCTTCTCTTTTAGTATTCCTGACCTTGGGACCACCCTCAGTATTTCTCTGAATTTACTAAAATCAGCTTTCCTAAAGTCTAGAATGTGTGTCTGACTATGCCTGGCTTCTCCTTTCCACTGTATAATAAACTCCAGGAGAACATGATCACTCCCACCTAAGGATCCAACCACTTGCACCCCATTAATGGTCTTCCCTGTTAGTTAGGTTCAGAGCAAAATAGCTGACTCCCTTGTTGCCTCTTCCACCTTTTGGACAATGAAATTGTCTTCAAGGTAAGTGAGAAATTTGCTAGACCTTGAGGATTTTGCTGAGTTTGAATTCAGGATAGTTGAAGTCACCCATCACTACTATATTTCTCCTTTCTGAGTGTGTCATCATCTGTTCTAGAATGGCATCATCCAATTCCTCTGCCAGAGTCGGGGGTCTATAGTAGACTCCCACATTAACATCCCTGTTGTTTCCCTCCCCTTTAATTTTTATCCAGATGCTCTCCACCTGGCTTCCAGGATTGATGTCCTGGATTTCTTCACTGGTGTAAATATCACTGACATATAATGCTATTCCTCCTCCTTTCCTGTTTGGCCTGTTTCTCTTGAAAAGGTTATACCCCTGTATTTCTACATTCCAATCATGAGACTCATCCCACCAGGTTTCAGTGATGCCTATTATATCAGATTTGTTTTGTTGTGCTAAGGGTTCAAGTTCATCTTGCTTATTTCCCATGCCCCGTGCATTAGTGTACAGACATCTAAGACCATATGTCCCCTTTACTTGCTCCCTGTGCATGTTTTTTTGCCTCCCACTGTTGGGTCCTTGCACTGTTTGCCTTGTTCTCTTTATGACAGTTTGACTATTTTTTTCCAGTCCTTTTGTCTTCCAGAACACTGTCTCCCTTCCCCACATTTGGGGGTCATGGTCATGGTCACACATATAACATTTGTAAATGGCACAGTGACTGGTTCTCTAACTGAAGTGCCAACTGATGCTTTAGCGGCAAGGCATATTCATTCCCATCCAAACCTTCCCCACTTTGGAAAGTCAGCACTCAGAAAATTCCCAAAGCATTTTCCCCCTCCTCCTCCACAAAGCAGGTAAGGTCAAGGAGAAGCAAAGCTGGGAACAATTAGGACTCAGATGGCTCTCAAAGGACTAGATGACTATGTTTCATACACATATATGCCAGTAGTGGTAATACTTACTGGGAGTATTAGGCAGGTGAGTGAAAAGTGAAGCCAGGTGTATTCAGGCATGCTTTAGGGAGCTGGCTGATTCTCAGCCTGTTCATAGTTTATGATGCTGACTGATTGCTTCAGTCCTCATGCAGGGAAGGTGGGAAGAACAAAGCTGGTCATATGACAAGGGTATCCCAGGCCCTCCTCTCTCTTCATGCTCAGTCTCCTTTTCTTTTCTTTTTTTCCTGAAGTGAAAGAGTTTGTGTAAGGAAGAAAGAAATCTCTATGGGCCGAGGGGAGGGGGGGGGGCAAGCGGGCCAGCTTAGTCCCACAGGTCTCCTACCAAGATTCCCATCCCCTACATCAATCAAATATGGAAAATTTTCCTCCACCACCCCCCAAAGTACTTGTGATTCTCATTTCCCTTAAAAGCATCTTGTTCTTCTGAGCTTCTTGAGTACTTTTTACTAGTAGCATTGCTCTGCAACAATGATGTTACAAATGGTGCAAAGACACTTAGAAAAATGTAGAGAATGTCAGTGTGTGGATGATGGGTGTTGCAGTGATGCTCTTTGGCACCCAGCAGAATCTGTAGGACAAGCTGGCTGCTGTGATCCACAGCCACTTTGTAACTCTTACCATCAACTGGCTCAGCTTCCCTTCTTCAGGATCCAGTCTTCCTCAGTCAAGAAGACACATTGTAAAGTCCAAAAGCATAGCTTATTAATTCATATAAAAGAAAACTAAGATAACTAAGTAAAATCCATTGTGATGAACTTGTCCAGTTCAGCCATGAAAGATTACATCTTTAACAATCCCAAAAGCTTAGGATCTCAACTCGTTGCAGTTAAAACCACTGCCAGGCAGACACTCACATCTTGAAATATAAAAATTCTTAAACACAATATTCTCTAGGCCCTTCCCATACTCCACCTTCTGGGTGTTAACCTTATGTTGATTGGATAATGTCTGTATGATGTATGTTAGCCCAGCCTCTTGTTGTCCATCATCCACCATGTGACTCCTTTCCCATGACCTAACGATTGTTTTGGATACTGCTATCAAGCCTTTCTCATAACAAAGTTTGTGTCTATGAGTTGTATCTTTGGAAAAGTACATGTTTATGACTGTGTAGCCATCTGGTGTTAGATTCACTTTGTTTCTCTAGATGTTGTTCTCATGAGGAAAATTCCACACACACATCTCTACATTTCACCTTTGACTGCATAGCCCATCCATATTCTAACAGAGAAAACTGGGTGTCTACCTCATAATGAGAGGTGGACCAGCAGTATGGTAAGAGAAGGTATTTTACCTGAATTTTAAAATCTATATTTTTCAAGTTTTATACTAGTGGGAAACTAGGTTTGCCCTGAATATCAACTCTTCAGAAAGTGGATTTTCCTGGCCATTATCACAAAGGCAAATAGCCAGTTAAATTGATCTACCCAAGAGACTTAGAAGGGCTATAGAATTCCAGAATGCTCTGAGATTTACAAGGCAGTTTGGAAAATAAATGGCTCTGTAGATGTCCTAGTCAGTTTGGACAAATGAATAAAAAGTGTTCAGTTGGTTTATGAAGACTGGTTTCTATTACTGCGATATTTTAATTTCAATGTTATTTTAGCTTACCCATTGCTGTTCTTGGTGATACTGGTTCACAATAATTTTAAATGTGCTCTGCTTTTAATTTTTTCATGAGCTATTTTGAAGGAGTTTGGGCTACAATAAATAAATAAATATGCATTGGCAAGATTGGCACCTATCTTATTTCCCTGAAAACTAGGTGAACCAGAGTTCACCTCTGCATTGATGGCATGGTTGCTTGGTTTGCTGATTAGCAAAGCCCTTGCTCTAGTAAACATATGGAATGTTAGTCAGCAGGCTATTTGCCTCTGAGTGTGGTGATTACCTTTTTAAAGTGAGAAATGAGAAAATAATGGGTGGAATATGAATCTACTTGTGTAAAAAAAAAAAAAGAACTTGAGAGGATTAACTGTGGCAAGAGCAGTACAACCCCTTTAGGCTGCAATTACAGTTGTTATACACAGCATTAGAATTTTAATACAGAAACATGCAAATGTGCTTCCAATGGTAGGCAGATATGTACCATCTCAAAATGCTAGAAAAAGAATGCAAGGGCACCACAGGCTGAATAAGACAAAAAGTGGCTCTCATCTAGAAATGGAAAATGTCATCTCTCCTTAGCTCATTAACTCAGTGGAAAGACAGAAAGCTATGGCATTTTAAAGCTAACTGATAGACTACCCCCAAATAAAAATTGTTTGATTTGCAGGGAATCCTGCATTTATAAGGGGACGAGGCCCCACAGAGGGAATATATAAACTGCCATAAGCAGATTTGCAGAAATGTAATACCAACTTACTAATCCTCTTCTATACCTATCTAACTACCTGTCAGTAACTAAATTTATGCATGACTACATCCCAAGGGATCTATAAGCCTTAAATGTTTAAGTGTTTCTAATGTGCAATAAGGTCCCTAATTGCTACATAAAATGCAATAATTTACCCATTATTTAGAACAGGGATGGATTCCTTCACTTTGTTTGTCAAAAGGGAATCTCAAAGGGGCTCCCAAAATCTTGATGCTTATCCTGTTAGCATTATGATTATTTATCTTTCATCTCTCAATATTATACAGATCATGGGAAGAGTAAACCATTGACCTATGGAGGGAGCTCAGGATAAGCATGATTAAAATAAGAATCAAAATGTTAAATACAAATTCATGATAATAACCTAAGAATCTCATCTAGACGTGTCCTCCAGCTTTCTCTTTTTTCAAACAGAAATAAAATAATAGTTTTTGAAGGATCAGTAGGAAATGCATCAATGTGCTATTTCATTTGTGGGTGGGCGGGAGGACACATAAAGACTGAAAAATACTGAAAAGTATGACTCAAGGTAAAACTTCCTCAGTCCTACAGGCAGATTTGATGCAGGCAGAATAATCCCAAAGGGTTAAAATCAAGACTTTTGGCCTCACAGAGAAAGGTTATAATAAAAGGTGGAAGGAAATATGAATTAACAGCATGGGCTGTAAAGACAAATTTGTTGAATTCTTCAGATGAGCCAAGGGGGCAACTTAAATTGAATTATTCCTAGATAATCTGGACCAGTGCATTCACTGCAACAAAAAGGAGATGGTGATCCCAAGTTATTTATGGCAGGCAATGTCCCAGTAGTAAAGTTATCTTTAATCAGCTTGCTAAGCATACAGTTGATCTATATTTTATGTTTAAAATTCATGTCTCTACTCTCAAAGGATAGAATATACAGCATAAATTCTGTGAATTAGGCACATTAAAGCTTGAGTTCTAGCACTGCACATTTTCCATAATGCAGCAGCCATGATTAGTCTATTATCAAGGAACGAATGTATACCACTCCTGGGGTTAGCAAAACCAGTTGTTATATCTTATCGCTAGAAAGAATCTAGGGGCAAAAGCTGCATGTTGTTTCCTGGTCCCTGGTGGCAGTTATTCTTCGGGTGGAGTCCTGTTTCAGAATATCAACAAGCATGGAGTATTAATTATATTCTACATCAGGATTTCTGTTTTTGAGATATCATCTCAGAAACTATAATGGGCCTATTTCTGTGGAACCATAAGTGAAACAATCAAAAGAGATTATTGCTTGATGAATCTGTCAATTTTACATCCTCTCACATTCACTATTTTAAAAAAAAAAACTCTATCTCATTCATGACAAAATTTGCAAATTTTAATTTCATGGGCAGGGGGCAATCAACAAAATGAACTTTTCATAAATCACATCATAAAAATCTTACATGCTTTGAGGACTGGAGTCCTCCTCTTAGGTAAGAGTGTTTTGCATTTATAATACCACCTCATTCTCCATAACTAGCATACTGATGGTGATTGGATAAGGAGTTCATTCTCTAGCTCTGAGTTAGTCCAGGAAATGGCTGATCACTATTGTCCCTATAATCCTCTGATAGCAAGAACATGGTGGCTTTTTTTCAGGTGTTCTCATTTCTCTATACTGTAGACCTTGCATCTCACAGGTAGAATGGGTGGTTACAAGTGAAAAGGCATGAAAAGTGATAGTATCTGAGTAGTGGAATGAATTCATCAGATAGGGCCACTTGGCATATTCAGTCTTATGACTACTGAGACATAAATCTCATTTAGGGGTAAAAAAGAAATTTTGTTGGACCTGACAATCTCAATAATAGAGTTTTCAGGCTTTCCCAAAACTTGTGATAAATGTGCACCTCTCTTCAAGCATTCACAATTGTGAACCTTATACAATGTTGTAAGAATAAAATGCACATAAAACAGATATTTTGAAATCATTTTAATTGTTTGGCTTTATCATATTAGTTTTTTTTTTAATTTTTTTGAAAAGAACATTGTTATTTTTTTGGTGCACCCCCTTGAGAGTCCTGGCAAGCTAAGAGAAGGTAAACAAATAATTTTGATAAAAGAATGAATGAATAAACAAAATTAAAAAGCCTGAGAGGTGACATATAAATACTTTTAATAAAATGAAATTTAAATAGAATATGCATATTTGGAAAAAAAGTGCAGGAACACATTTTATTCAATGTTTGAAAAGTTGAGGAAATTACATAAATTTATAAATAAATGAATAAATTATGGAAAATATGTGGAAAATTGGCAAAGTTCATTGTGGAAATTAAACACAAAAGCCTCACAGCATAACACAAAACAAAAGCATACAAATGCCATAGTCACATTTCTTCTCTTGTATGATTTTTAAACAGCTTTTGCCAGATGAAGAAGCTAGTGGAGCTTCAAAAGCTTGCATGATGTGTTTTGTGCATTTTGGTTGGCCAATAAAGTCATCACTCTTTTGTGAATTTTGGATTTTGATGTATTTTGCTGAATGGCCAAAATGGCTACCCCTGAATAGGTTTCCAAGACATTCAGAGGAACTCGACAAAACTGAGATGGAGATTTTATTACTTTCAGGAAAGTTGGCATAGAGTTGTAGTCTTTTATGCCTTTTCAGTACTAGGAGAAGACATTTTAATTTCAGTGCCACGACAAGCATTTTAAACAACAGAAGTACAGGTAAGGGGGGGGGGTGGAAAGAAGAAAAAGAAATATAGCTTGTGGTAGATGTAGGGAAATGGATTTAGACTTCCACAGTGAGTGTTGGGAGGGTTGCAGACTGCCAGAAATAGTGCAAATTGAGTCCACTTTTAGGGTTAGGGTTAGGGTTAGGGAATCATGGGGACTGTAGTTTATTGTGGCACCAGAGCTCTCTGACAGAGAAGGCTCAATGTCCCAGGAAAAAAACAATTCCCATGATTCCCTAGCACTAACCCTAACCCTAAAAGTGGACTCAATTTGCACTATTTCTGGCAGTCTGCAACCCCCCTTGGTAATGCCAATAAAAGTGTGCAGAGAATGTAAAAAGGAGGAAAAGAGCAACAGTACATTCATGTTTGGACAAGCAGTTCCAACCAAGATGAAGGGATGTGTGTCATTATGACAGAGACAGCAAGGGGTGTTTAGGCAAATGAGCATGGTGGGGTGGAGAAAGAGGAGACCCATCCATGTCATTAGAACAAACAAATAACAAGACTAGAATGGGACCTGGAAAACTTTCAGGATGAAGTGATAGTGTTGAACATGTAGGGAGTTGGGATGCAATGAAACAATTGGTAGAACAGTGACCAAAAGAAGAGCAGGTAATCATGTCAAAAGAGAAATTAGAGTGCTGGGTGTGTGACAGGGAAAATCTAAAGAACAGAAATGGTTATCAAGACCCAACTAGAGCATGATACAAAATTTTAGCTCAGCAGATAGAATGGATAGATTTCAGCAATGATTTGCAGTGTTGTACCTGGAGATGTGACAGGAATTGATAGCACACTGAAGATGGGAATCAATGGTGAAAGATGGATCAATGATGAAGCTAAGGTTATATGTTTGATAAAAGGCAATGCTGTCAGTGAATAAGGAGAGGACTGGGGACTGTAAGAGAAATGGCCAGTTGGGTGAGTGCACAAAAGAGGCCCAGAGGGAGAGAGACTTGTCTTTTCATCCTTTTCTTTTTCACAACATGGGCTGAACAAGAAGTTACTTATTTATACTTTCTTTCTTTCTTTCTTTTTTCTTTCTTTCTTTCTTCCTTTCTTTCTTTCTTTTTTAGTTAGGAATGGTGTGCAGAGATATCCAAGATCATAGATGAGTCAGATGAGTCAAATGATTCAATTTTTGCCAAGTGGGATTCAAGGCACAGGGCATTGAATGGGGTACTAGCCAGGGCAGTGAGTACTGCAGACCCTTTACACATCACCCAGTCATGAAACAAACCCTCTGTGGTCACATAGCCATCAGATGGGTATGGAAGAGTGAGGAGCTTTAAAAGAACAACAACACAAACCCTGCTCTTCTTTTTTGAATGCCTCTGAATAGATGGAGTTTCACTATCCCTCCCCTTTTTTCTCCCACATTTAAGAACAATATTTTGTGTTTGACAGTGTTGTTTGTTTGTTTCATTTTATTTTATTTTTCTTCCAGTTTTTATTTTCTGGTCCTAATGATTGATTTATTCATTTTTGTTATTTTTTATTGTTTTTATTGTTTAATTTAAAAAACTCTTGCATTAATGGGTTCTTACTAAAATAAGAGGAACTCCACTTACTGAATTTGGCTTATTATGGAGAGGAAAAATTGTTCCATAATTGTCCAGGAAAAAAATAGGGGTAATGTACTGGTTAGAATATTCAACCGGGACTTGGGAGATCAAGATTCTAGTCCTCACTGAGCAATAAAACAGCCACAGAATTTACCATGAGCGAGATAATTCTCTCCCATTCATTCCCCTCTCCACACACACACACACGTACCTCAAAAACATGTGGCGATAAACTGTGAAGGAAAATCATTTACCTTGAGACATTTGATGGGAAAGCAGTATATACAGTCGCCCCTCCATTTTTGCAGGGAACCTGTTCCAGACCCCCTTCCTGCAAAAATGGAAAATCGCAAATATTCAAGCCCTATAGACTTGAATGGTTGTGGGTGCCTGTGGGCATTTTGTCACCCTCCATTTGCTGCTGAAGGGACATGGACACCAAGTCCGTGACAATGGAGGGGCAACTGTAAATGTGATTAGGAAAAGGATTTTGCATGTCCTTTTATTATTTTTTAAAAGAGACTTGATGTCTCTGTTCAAGTGTTCAATTTGGAGTCGATTTTCAGATTGAAAAGGTATATCAATATCATACCATACCCATTTTTTCATAACAAGGCATGCAGAGTACAAGTGGTGAAGGGGAAATCAGATTGTTGTGCTGTTATCCATTGTATATTGTATTTTATTCTATTTATTATTTATTTATATTTTAATATCTATGCCACAACTTCTATAATAGCTCAGATATATCACACTAAGGGAGGCCTATTTTTGAAACATGTATTTTAACAGAATTTTTAATCTTGCTAAAGGCAGTTATAGAATCATGGAGTTGGAAGAGATCCCAAGGGTCATCCAGTCCAACCCCCTGCCATGCAGGAATACACAATCAAAACACTCCCAGCAGATAGCCATTCAGTCTGTTAAAAACCTCCAAAGAAGGAGACTCCACCACTCTCTGAGGCAAAGTGTTCTCAGAGGCACTGTTGACCAGTTCTTACTCTCAGGAAGGTCTTCCTAATGTTGAGGTGGAATCTCTTTTTCTGTAGCTTGAATCCATTGCTCCATGTTCTAGTCTCTGGAGCAGCAGATGTTTCATCCTGAAGATGACATTGTTCTTGTCTTATACCAATAGGGCTATGTCTCAACTCAGTTATGCCCACTCAATCAATAGGGATGTGGTAAGTCAGTGCTTATTGAGGTTCCATTGATTCAATAGGTCTGGTCTAGTTAAAACCACAGGTTTACATCAGTTAAATAAGCTAATGCGTACTTCCTGTTTCACTGTAGGAATATTTTGAAGCTTCTGTTTTGTTCTGCTTTTTAGGGGGACAAATGGCACTCATCATCTTTATGGGGATGGTATCACCCACAAGAGTATTTAAATGTGCAAAAAATGTTGATGTACAATTTTTTGTTGAAAATGCATCCACAAAAATCCAACCTATAACATTTTTTTGTTTGAGTAAATATGCAGATCTTACAGTGATCTCATTTTTTATTTTCATCCATTGTAAAAACTGTCTGTTTATTATAAATCCCTGCTTCTGCACTTTAACCAGTTACATATCCATAACTTCTAGGATAACTCAAGAATTTTTGGTGAAGAATTTGGTCAAAAGCTTTTTCTAGGTCTAAGCTCATAATATCTACAGGGTCATCCTCACCATCATGCTTATTGATGAAGAATGCAAAACAATTAGTGTTTTCTCAAAAGTCATGCTGATTCTTTGCCAGCAAGACTTGTTGTACATACTTTAACATTTTATCTTTAATACTGCTTTCCTCCAGTTTACTAGAATAGACCTTAAGCATGTGATTTCCCTACCTTGGTTTCATTTTTAAAAAGGAAAAGGCATTATCTTGGCTATTTTATAAAATTACACTAAAGAGTCTGCTGTTAGGGTCCAACTGCATATTTTGTTATAAGATACACAATTTTTATTTGTGTCTTCAAAGATAATATTATGTTCCTGAGCAGGTGCTGTAACATGTTTTATATGGTAGAGGATGTCTGCATGTGTTCCTTTCTGTTGCAGCTGTAAAATGCTCAATTGCTGTTCTTCATCAGCCTACAGTGTTCAATAAGGAATGGTAGTGGCATTCCATGGAAATGTGGAGGTCATGCATCTGCAAAATGCTAAGCCTTTCTCCCTCTGACAACACCCTCAAAAAGCTCTTCAAACTATACAAGCCCTTAAGTTGCAATAGAAACCATTGGTTTCAGTAGGAAAGGGAGGCTTTTCTTCCTTATAGAGAATAACACAACTAAAAGTGTGCAGTGAGGATGTTTAACTATGTTGTAGATAAATGCATAGTTTGAATTTAACATCATGGGGATTTTTTATACAAGTTTGTTACTTATGGCTTTGCAAGAAAAATCACTCTAAATGTGCTTTATATTGGTTATTGAATGATGGAGAAGTTTGCTACAAAATCAACACATTTTTTTTTAAATTACAGAGCAGGTAGAATAAAGAAAATGGCAGTAGAAACCCATATCAGGGAAGGGTTTGGTGCTTTTTGATAGCATTGATAGCTTTGTTTTAAAAAAGTCTTTTGATGGTAAAAACCTAAATTGCATTCAAGTCAGATAACTTTGAAAAGACACTTACAGGGAACAGAAATAAACTCTACTTGTTGTATATTTTGCCCCTGTATAGTTGATTCCCCACCTCCACAAGACTGGCTAAAAATCTGGCCAAGGAATGGAAGTAAAACTAGATCAGGCCCATGTGGGAGGGAGGCGGTATTAATCCATTGTCCATACCATAGTCTTGATTGGAATGATCCTAACCCATTCTCCAGGGAAAGCTTCCAAGGGCAATAGACACTAGCTATTTGTGAAAAACATAACAATAGCCCAAGATATGTTTTGCTGCCTATGATAAAGAGAGAGCACATAGACCGTCATAGAAAGAGAGGGAGATTACATGCCAGATGGATGGACTCAATCAGGGAGGTCATGGGTCTGAATTTGCAGGAACTAAGCTAAACAGTGGAGGATAAAGGGTCTTGGAGATGTCTCACCCACAGGGCTACCATGAGTCTGGGTCAACGCAAGGGCAGTTAACAACAACAACAACGTAAAGAAGTTAAAGCTTCCTTTTGTTTTATGTACAAAACTTACTAAAATGACACTTGGATTTTGCTTTCACACCAATGGTGGGTGGCACATCATTCTTCCCACACCTGAAGGTACAGCCATCTAGTTTAGGGGATTGACAGCAGACTTTCCATTGCTTCCAATCCCCAGGTGCTTCTGCCTGTGGCAGTTGTCACATTCTGCCTAACAGCAAGGACAAATTGCACAAGGAACATCACAACCACCTATTTCCAACTAGGCATACACTGAACTGCACTCAGAGGTCAAGATCCTATTCATAGCTTGCAGAATGTTCTTCCAGACTGCTTACTTAGGTGTCTGGATGCCAGAGAAGAAAATAAAGGTGGTGAGCCCAATGGTAGCACAAGGGATCTTTCTCAGAACACCCCTGAAGCAGATCAGTGGCTGTTTTGGTTTGAAAAGGAGCTTCATTCATGTGTTGTCCAGCAGACATTTCTCTACACAGGTACTGGGGTAACTTCTGCAAAGCCCTGAGAAGATTCCAGTTTTCGTTAGTTATAAACTTGTATCCCATATCTATAGTTCTTAAGCTTATTTGAGAAACTGAAAAGTCTAAAGCATTTTACCTTACTCGCTGTAGAGCTCTCTTGCCTCTTGGTAGACAGAGTCCCTAAAATGCTGCAGTTTTTTACCAATGTTTCTGGCAGAGGTCACAGACAAGAATTGCTGCAAAAGCCATTTAATGTGCAAAAGAGTCATAAAATCCCCATCATCCTTGATGCTGACTATGTTGTATTTGAATAACCTTAAACAGCATATTGAATTGTCAAACTGATTGAAAATAATGAATCTAATGCATCCGGAACATAAAAGACATTTTGCAAGGAACTAGCTTTGCTGTAAATCATTGGAGTAGCCAAATGTTTAAACAGGGATAACCAAAATGTGCAAAGGAATATACATCTACAATTCTGTATTTAGGAGTAATTCAAATGGAACCAGGCAGACTGATTTAAATCACTAGGATTACAATAATCAGGAAAATACATTTTCCATTGATAATTCATGTGTTCTCTAAACAATTATGAATGTTAATCTGATAATTAGAACATTGAAACAGCAGCCCAAAATTGTTATGTTCTTGTGAATGCTAGCTATTACAGAATCATAGTATCGTAGAGTTGGAAGAAACCACAAGGACCATCCTATCCAACCCCCTGACATGCAGGAATACACAATTAAAGCATTCCTGACAATTCTTCATGATCCCTTTGTAGCCCCAGGCAGCAGCCACTGTGATCACTAGGGGTCTGTTTTCCCTGTTGATTGGAAAGGAGCTGACTGACAGCCCACTGACCTCTTACATTAGTGATCTCCACCACAAGGAGGAATTGCAACAGGGTCTTACTTCAGGCTGTCAAACCAGAGACAGCTCATGTGATGGAGTGGAAACAGCAGTCAGCCACTTCCTGATCAACAGGGAAATAGGCCACAGTAGTGCTTCCTGATAAGTGGGGGCTATTGTTATGTTTTTCACAAATAGCTAGTGTCTATTCACTGCATAGCTCCATAACTTTATTGTTTATGCATAAGTTACAGGGAACAGAAATAAAATCTGTCATATGTTTTGTCTTTGTATAGTTGATTCCCTCTACCCACACAAGACTGGCTAAAAATTTGGCCAAGGAATGGAAGGAAAACTAGATCTGGGCCATGGGAGAGGGAAGATTCCAACCCATGATAATTTACAAATTTATTTATACTGTACTACCTAGGAAACTATATTGGTGTAAATGCATGTATTATACACACAAGGAATACATAGATCATTATGATATTTTAACTAATTTTGTCACTTTGCATACATAAAAATATGTATCTCAAGAAGTGTGTTAGGAATTTCAATCAGGAGTAAATTGTTCATTTAAACTAATATGTATGTATAAATATGTGTTATTTTACATTGAAGAGTGAGGGGAAAATATACATAACTCAAGTAAAGTTAAATATTATATAATCTGCGTACTTATAACTTGAGTTCCCTTAGCTGCCCTTCAAATTTCTAAAATTAGTAGATCTTAGACCCATGCATTCCTGTTTTTTATTTATAGACTACTAAAGAAATACAAGTTTTTCTGCTTTTTCAGCTCTCAGCTGATTTCTCAGCTTTGAATGAACAAATCTAAACAGCGGGGAAAATATCTCGTGGTACCTTCAGAAGAAATGGATGCTATAATGTGTTGGAAAGCTGACTTAGCATTTCAAAGAACTCTGCATCCAGGTGGTTTGCCAAGGACTTGTATCAGGAGAGTGGAGTGACTATGTTTAGAACATCATTATCAGAACAGCCACATATTCAACTATAATAGCTTAAACTCAAGCCCTAAAATTTATTATGGCTGGCATGATTGAAGAGTTGTTATTAAGTCCCACCACCTCAGCAGCGGCATGCTCTGTGATTGTTAGGCCTTTAACAACAATACTTGGAGTTGAAGCAAAAGAATGTGGTTTATAGTTTCATTCATGTCATTTTAGTGCCTGCACTTTAATCTTACTGCTTTCCTTTCTTTTCCTGGGAAATATCACCAGTGGGTTTTCATGGCTGAGTGTGGATTCAAACCCTGGTTGACAGAGACATAGTCAAATGCTCAGACCACTATATTCTCTGGCTCCTGTGTCTCTCACATCTATGAGATACTATGTCATATTTAGAATGCTTTATTGCAGGGAATATTTTCCATGGTTCTTTGTGTTAAGAGTTAGCAACTTTTGCATGCCTACACTAACTGCTAGCTTGCATATTGGCAGAGGCAGATTGATTTTCCACTCCTTTTACACTACACTCTAACCTGCAGCCATTTTAATTATTTTCTTTGTTTCCCTCCCTCACTACCTCTGTCCCTCTCTCTCTCTCCTTCATTAGACCATTTATTTAATTATGTACAGCCTATTGTAAGGAAAGTTGCTTTTATATGATATAAAAAGAGGAGTAACAGAGAAAGTGTCTCTGCTCGACGTTTTCTGTGTGTGTACACATGTGGATGTAGGTCGGGTTGTTGTTCAGCTTCTGCTTTGCCAATTTCATTACTCCTCTTGAAGATTCACTACTATCTCATATACTTCCTAGCATTTTGTTTACATAAGAACCATAATAAAACCATAAAAATGAATGATTGGAATTTGAATACAAATACATGACATAGAAACATTCAACATTACATGTAAAAGATTAATAGTTATTTTCTTTTTATTTCTTAATCTAGCAAATTTTGGGCCTAAGCAGACTGCCAGAAATAGTGCACATTAAATTGAGGCACTGCCCTGGCTCAGTGCTAGGGAATCATGAGAACTGTAATTTATTGTGACACCAGAGCTCTCTCACAGAGAAGGCTCAATGTCCCAGAAAAACATACAATTCCCATGACTCCCTAGCACTGAGCCAGGGCAGTGCCTCAATTTAATGTGCACTATTTCTGGCAGTCTGCTTAGGCCTTTTGTCTACCTTGGACTGAAATGTGACAAATCTCAGTTTTTGAAAGATATCTCACTCAGTCCATGATAGTAAATCACTGGACAGGTCTCCAAAACTTATAAGGTAGAGCACCTGGATTCGATAGTGAGAAATTATTCATGTTTCTTGTTTGTATCAGAACAAAGTTCACACAAACACCTGCTTGTAATAATGGAACTTGGAAAGAAAAGGAACAACCTGCAAGAAATAAAATATGGGAAAATGTGGTTAATTTTACAGCATATATTATAGACTGTGGCCTAAATCAGGGATGGGAATGATGTGGCCCTCCAGGTGTGGTTGGACTGCAACTCCCATCAGCCCTAGATTGCATAACCAATGCTGAGGAATGCTGGGGGTTACAGTAGAACAGTATCTAGAAGACCACATGATTTCCACACAAGCTTGAATCATTAGTTGGTGTCAAGTAGACTTGTTGGAGTATGCAGACAGGCAGGATCTAGCATACACACATAGGCAGGAACACCCAGAAAATGGTCTCCTGTAAAGAATCTTGCTCTAGATGGCATAGGAAAAATCCTCTCACATGCAGGCTGCTGCTTTCAGCTTGAAGAAATGAATCGCTAGACAGTGAGACTTCACTCAATGAGGGATTGAATCTTTGTTGCAAATATTTAAAAAGATAGAGTACCAGATATCCGTCTTGAATTATTCACAGCTATACAGACCAACAAACTGCTTCATCAACCATCAACCACAACTAACCAACAACGGAGAATCTGACCATCTCCCATATATAGGTGGTCTTCGTGGTAACATGTGACAACCATACACTAATGAAAACTGGGCGGTTTCATCCCCAGTGCCTGTTGCATCAAACCTCCCATGATGCATACCTGGCTGTCTCACCCACTGTGCATGTTGCATCAGACTTCCCACGATGCACAGTTTTCCAAATGCTGACTCATGCAAGTGCCATTTCAACTCCTGTTACCATTGGTCCAGTTCCTTTCAGTGGCCACATCCATATCATTTTCTAGACCAGGGTGCAATATGGTCTTGACAAGACTAACCCCATTGAAGCAATGGGATTTATATAACATACATTCAGCACTTGCTTCAGTGGGTCAACTCTGCTTGAGAGTCCTAACTGGATATAGGCTGTAAAGACGGATCTCTTTCGGCAGGCCTTTCCAGAATAGTGTCCTGGTCTCAGAGAATTTCCTTAGTCCTCTCCCTCCCAAAATGATGTTCACTGCTTTCACTTCCTTTTTCCACTGTGAGTTAATTATAATAACTGTGGTATTATTTATTCTGTGTTTTAATTAAGATGTTTTAACCTATCTTGATTTAATACTTTTTAAGGGGGGGGTGGGTACTGGGGTTTTGATTGTATTCTGTATTTTAATATGTTAGCTGCCCCGATTGCTCTCAGAGGGGCGGGATACAAATACATTTTATTATTATTATTATTAGCTATGACTAGTATTAGCTGGTCACTTCAATTCTGTGATGAATGATCTCCTCCCCCTTTCCTTTTTGCAGTGTTCTTTCACTTTCAAGCATGGCAATATGGATGTAGTTTAGTTTTCATTTATCTTCCACCAACCCTTATTCAGGGCTCTGTCAGACTGGCCAAAAGTGCCAATAACCAATAGTGTCAGGTTATTCTGTTTCTTGATTTCATGGTTAGTAATGGTTGTTCTCACTATGTTGTATAGTCATGTTCCAAATATATTGGGGGTTTATCCACTCTTTTTTTCCCTTGCCACTAAATGTGGTTAGTTTTCATTCCCTCCCTGTCATCCCCTCCAAGAGCTCAGCAACTCCCCACATGCTTCTCATCCAATATCCACATTCCATGTCTCATAAATTTATTTTTTTAAAAAAATACTAGATCACTTTAGCACTATAACTATAAGAGAAAGCAAGGAAAGAAATTTTTGATCTGGTAGTTGGAAAAGCAATGAGAGAAGGAAGCTCAAAGGAAAACCTCTGTAGCACAAATCACATCCCTATTCAAGACATCATCAATTTGCCCAGAAGTACAGAAGAAACTGAGACAATGGCCGCAGATGTGGCAATTTATCCTTCCTGTATTGGAAACTCTATGGAGGGTAGAAGTAATTTTTGCAAATTCTCCCTTTCCTTGCAATCCTCACGCCACCTTCCACAGTGTTTCACAAGTTTCAAACTCTCCCACACAAACAGGTTTGTGTCTTTTTTTCAGTTGGACATCTGGTATTTGAAATTCCAATCACAAATAGTTAGGATCCAGCCTTCTGCATTCCTTAAAAAAATCAGAAGAAGAAAAGGGGGATTATTTAATACTTGGCACACTATAAAACATCTCTGGTTAACTACTACTACAGTCACAGTCTGTTCAGGTCTTCTATAACCCCACAACCAAAGCATCTGAATACCTTTTGGGGTTTTTCATCTCACCTCATCATATGCTGTACTAAATTCCAAGACTATTTGATCTACTCACTCACCCAGCATTTCCTTTATCCACTTATTTAGTAATTCCATTAAAGTAGTGGTTGAATTTGTCTAGGAAAAAGAAACTCTTTGTAACAGTAAATCAGAGGCATATGGCCTCAATACTCACTACCTGTAGTAATGAAAAAGAAAAATAATAATAATGAAAAGCTACATATGACCCAAGAAAATTGCTGGCCTTGTTTTATTTAACTCTACTAAAATGTTTTCCTAATATTTTCCATTACAATTTAACAACAAGCTAATAACAACCAACTTCTTTTTAATGTTTGCATCAATGTGTAATAAAAGATAAGTAAAAGGGCTTTTAGCAGGGGATAAAAATTTTATGTTCTCCAAGACTAGAGTTCAGTGCTTGTGGATGCTTATTTGGTTCCCCCAGTCATGAAATTCTGATGTGAAAAATCAGAAAGGTTTGGATTTACACTGCTGTTTTATATCTACTGTTTCACTAAAGTATGCAAGTTTTAGAAGCAAATTTTTGATGGTTAGAACATTTAGATTCTTGGCTGGCATGATACACTTAATCAGTTTGAACTATAATATTTAGGTTTCTTAAAGTGCAATTATTCAGTAATTTTAAACATCTTGTTCATATGTGCTTTCTTCTTTAAAAGCACAGTGAACTGTCATGGGGACCATAAGAAAAAATGGTCCTTTTCTTAAGAAGAAGAAGAAGAAGAAGAATGTTTTATTTCTAACCCACCCCTCTGCAAAGCAATCAGGGCGGCGTACAACAAATTAAAACAATACAAGATAAAACATATCACCAAATACCCCCCTAACCCTCCCACCCCTTAAAAATAGATTAAACTAGAATGGTATTAAAACAACAACAAACAATAAAATAATAAAACAAAACAACAAACAGTAGCAGCTAGGGGTAAGAGAGCGGGTTAACAAGCCAGACCATCTAGGACAGGGGTAGGCAACCTTTCCCCTTTAAGGGCCGAGGGACTTCAGCTCCCAGAAGCCTCAGTCATGTTGGCCACTAGTCCCATGTTGGCCAATAGCTCCTGGGATTCTGGGAGCTGAAGTCCCTCGGCCCTTAAAGGGGAAAGGTTGCCTACCCCTGATCTAGGAGAAGAGCCGGGAGATTACTCCGGGAAGGCCTGTAGGAAGAGATCCATCTTTACTGCCTTTTTAAAGGCAGCAGGAGTAGTTATAAGATGTATCTTGCTCCTTTTGCTGTCTATAGGTATATATGTGCCACGAATACAAAAAATAAGCAGGAAAAACTGGCTCCTTGATTTTTACCCCCACATCTTCAATCTTATGTAATATTTGAGATCTCACCTCCCATTGGGGCATCACAAATGGCTGTAGCTCGAGTCCAAAGAAGAGTAGTGCTTTGTGTCCAGACATAGTGAAAGCCCAGATATTTTTGTGGCTTTCTTCTACTCCACACTATGTGCCCCATGCTTCTTTGTGTCCCCTCATCAAAGGGTGAACTGGCTGTCTTGGAAATGGTAAGGAGCAGAACATTGTCTTTCAAATTTGTGATTTGGGGGAGAGGGTACTACACTGTTTCACAGTAAAAGATGGTTATTGTCAAAGTTTTCTCCTAAAATCAGAGGTGAACTCCCAACTACTACATTTTTTGTTTTTATATTTTTCTTTGTTTTGACAGTTCACAGACTAGGGGGACTGGCCTATGGACCCAACACAGTTGCCACAGCTCAGCAACTGGACTTCTAGGCAACCCATCTCTTATCCTAGAAGAACTCCTGCTGCAGATCTGCATTTCAATCTCTGTGTAGGGGCTCTGTTAATAATACTACAGGATACGTTAATGCATGATATACACTTTCTAGCCACATTTCAAAGTTCAGTTTTATCCATCACATCTTGGACTCCATAATGAATGCATCCCATCAGCAGAGGAGCCCAGAGCACCAATTAATTTACTGTTACTGGGTAACTTTCAGTCATTAAAAGATATCGCTCTTTTGTGGATTATTCTAGCCCAATCTATTCTGTGCACAGGATGGGATAAGGCTGAAATGGGAAAAAATGTGGTTTCCTGCAAATGAAATTGCTGCTGCACTGCTGGCCGACCATCACCCGTCCCTGATCCAGCCTCTGCTGGCTGGTTTTGGCAGTATGGAAAGCTTCTGTAGTACCAAAATCGGCCAGCAGAGGATGGATCAGGGATGGTTGGTGGTCATTTAGAATCCAAGGAAATATTTAACGATAAGAATGGGAACTACCTGGGAGTAGAAGTTCTTTGGTTTTACTGCAATTTCATGTGTGGTAAAACTCCAGAACCTTAAAAATAAAAATAAATCAGAAATGGAGAAATGGACCAGGCATCACTTACTATTTTGAATCCCCCCCTACCAGCAAATTACAGGCCCAGTTGTAGCCCACAGGAGGACCCTGGAGGACAAATATTAGTCAAGGCCAGTTGTTCTCAAAAAAGGGGGATGTGAAAGTTGGTCAAGGGGGCTTCAAACATAGAGGCCCTGATCCACCTCCTCCTCCTCCTCCTCCCAAATGTTTTCTCCCCTGGAGGGGAAGAGAAAGGTGAGGAGGGCATTTGGACCAGCCACCCACCAGTGGCAGAGGCTGGCAGCATCTGACTCTGGCTGGTCCTCCTTAGAGGCAGAAGAGGGACAGCTCCTGTGGCTCTGCTCCTGAATGAACAGCATGCTGGACTGGCCAGGCAAGGAGGACTGATTCAAGTGGACTGCTTCCTGTGAAGCACTGGAGCAGAGCATGTTGTCACTGCTCTACACTGGCACCTCCATCTCCTGGCTGGCCAGCCAGGGACTCCCACTTGCAGGCAGAGGAATGTGACAAGCTGCTCCTCTGGTGTGGTAAGGTGGGTGGGTGAGGCTGGGGCTGGACAGGACTCAAGGAGAAAAGGAATGGCTAAAGAGGCCTTTGGGCAGTTGCTGGAGGTAGTGGAAGATTTAGGAGCACAGCAGAACCAGCTTTCAAGAGGCCCTGCTTCTCTAACCCTTCCCACCCCCCCAACACTCTCACATGCAGACTTGTTCCCTCTCATGATCTATCACATTGGTTCTCTCCCCCTTTTACTTTCATATGCTCACTCTTGCAGGGGTTCTCTCTCTGACCTGTTGACCCATTTATCTGAGAGGAATTTCCTTCAGTTTTCAAAGGTGCTACATAAGATTTCTTTATCTGATTGTAATAAACATACACCTCTCTCTTCTTCACATCTGTACATACACAACATGCTCAGTTGCATGCTTTTTCTGGTTTGCTTTCTTCCTCACATCTTCTTAGCCAGTCACTTCTTACACACACACACAAGTCATGCTCTCTCTCCCTCCTTCAAACACATCCTCTGATCCACTGATTCACATACATCCTCAAACTCTCACACATGCTACTTCTCTCACACACATACACATTGTGACACTCTTTTGCTCTCATAGTCACACACACTCTTTTGCTCTCATAGTCACACACACAATAATTTGCCCACACATCCTTGGTACATCCCTCACACACTAATTGTCTCTTACATCCACTCAGTAATGTTCTTTTTCTGACTCTCTGTCTCTCACAGACATTCAGTCATTTAGTCAGTCAATTTTTATTGCTTTTGGCCAATGGCTGTTGCATAAAACAATGCCACAATAAAAACAAAATACAACAAAA
The DNA here is from genome assembly GCA_026167975.1 of Phrynosoma blainvillii. Classification (NCBI taxonomy): domain Eukaryota; kingdom Metazoa; phylum Chordata; class Lepidosauria; order Squamata; family Phrynosomatidae; genus Phrynosoma; species Phrynosoma blainvillii. The sequence goes on from JANUYF010000002.1 coordinate 83,264,835, forward strand.
TAATATATGTCATATATCCAACATCAATCGTATGATTATACAGCAATTTATAATTTACACAATTTAGCAATTAAAAATTTAAATTGTGTGTGTGTTTACACATACATATGTATTGTTAAATCTAACTATCATGTTTACAACTTATGGCCATCTCTGCTATATATTTCTTTCTGATATTTTTTGGCTTCTAAAGCATACAAAGCTACTCACCAGGTCACATATTTGTCCATATCCACTAAGAGGTAGAAAACCGCTTCTTGTGGGCTCTGGCAAGGACTAGTTTCAATTATGGGTGTCACATATTGTTCCCTTGGTTCACTATATAGTGGGCAATGCAATATGTAATGAACAAGGTCCTCTTATTCCAGGCATCCATATGTGCATGTGCAGCCCATTATTGGGATGCCCCTATGCCTCCCATCTCTGTAGGCTGTGTCCATCATATTCCATCTTAATTCTGAGAAGGCCTTCTGCAATTGTACAAATGTCAAGTTGTTAAAATAGCCTCCTTGAGTTTATGATATAAAGGTTCACATGGGGGAAATCAGTATTTAAGTCCCTTTGTGTGACTATTTCTCTTATTTTACTCTTAATGATCTTTTTTGTGCATCTAGTTGAAACCCTTTTAGCTCATTTGATATAGGCCCAATTTTAATTATCAATTGGGCAGCATGATGTACCCAGTTTTTAATAGGTATACAATTGGAAAATTCTATCAAACGTATTTTAGGTAGCCTAGTATTATCCATCCCCTGTACCTTAAGCCAATAACATATTATTCTTTTGTCTACTTGGCTCTCTATTCTCAACATACAAGTTTCCAACTTGAAAAGACATTCATTCATACACAGTCTCACACACAAATTCTCTCTCTATTTTTTTCTCACACTCACACACACACACATACAGAGAGAGAGAACGAGAGAGAGAGAGAGAGACTAAGGGTCTCTACAGACTGGCACTTTGAACCTGCATCGGGGTGAAGTTGGGGCATGGCAACCGCACGCCGGCTGCTCTGACTTTGCCCCAATGCTGGTGTTACACCACCCACCTAGACAGCAGACAGTGAAAAGCTTGTCTTTGGTGCAGCATTTAGACACACTGCACCAAAAAATCTCAGAAAAAGTGTCACCACAACAGCAAGGCCGCCTTTTGGCCAGCTCTAAAAGGAGTGGCATTTTGACATTTCTTTTAGAGCCGCCAAAGCACCAGATCGGAGCCATGGCATGTGGTTGCTGTTGCCCCAATTGTTTTTGTGAATGTTTCTGTGTGACTGTGTGTGAAAGAGTAAATGATTATCTGTGTGAGTGAAAGAAAGGATGAAGGAGCATAACTGAGTGTGTGCGTATCTGTGAACATTGGTGTATGTGACTGTGGATGTATGTCAGTATGTGTAAAATTTACATGTGTTAAGTGATTAATTCAATTAAATAACACTGTTCTAATTTGAATGATGTTATTTCCTTATCAAATGTTAAAATATGAATATGCATGGCTGTGTGAATGAAACTATGCATGTTAAATATACAAAATATTTTTGTTCATATACTATGTCAAGCAAGGGGGTGCATCATCTACAGGTAGATGCAAATGTTAGCGTGGTTACGCAGCACGTGATGATCCACGTCAATGTGCAGCACCAGGGTCACCACCTTCTCAGATGCAGGCAGTAGCTTGTGAGCTGGAGAAGCACCTCTCCTCTTCCAGAAAGAGACTCTACAACAGACATCTCTCAGATGAGGCTTTTAATCTTGGTTCCTCTATGTACAAGGCTATACACACATGACAATCCACTGACACAACCAATTTTCAGCTCCCAACAACCACAACATCCACCGCCACAAATGTGTCCTGAGGCAACTTCCTTATATAAATAATAATAATAATAATAATAATAATAATAATAATAATATTTATTTAATACCCCGCCTATTGGAAAACCAATCCAAGCGGCTTACAAATTAAAATCAAATACAAACCCCACAACAATCCCCCCCCTTAAAATAGTATTAAATCACAACAGCTTAAAAAACAATATAACAATTAAAACTTTAAAATTATACAACACAATAGACCAGGGGTAGGTAACCTTTCCCCTTTAAGGGCCGAGGGACTTCAGCTCCCAGAATCCCAGGAGCTATTGGCCAATATGGGACTATTGGCCAACATGGCTGAGACTTCCGGGAGCTGAAGTCCCTCAGCCCTTAAAGGGGAAAGGTTGCCTACCCCTGTAATAGACACTCCACTATGGCCCGTAGCAGTGTTCCTGTCCATCCAAGATGTGGCCACATAAGGAACAGTGCAGGTTAAGGCCGGGAAGAATTAATCTGGAAAGGCCTGCCGGAAGAGATCCGTCGTGACAGCTTTTTTTAAATCTGTCTAGCGATGTTAACTGACGGATCTCGGCCGGCCGGCCGTTCCAGAGTTTGGGGGCGACAACAGAGAAAGCCCTCTGAGAGGTCGCCGCAAGCCTCAATTTTTGGAGCTGCAGCAGGTTCCTCCCAGGGGACTGGAGAGCACGGGGAGGATTGTATGGAAGGATGCGGTCCCTGAGATAACTTGGACCCAAGCCATTTAGGGCTTTAAAGGTGATAACCAACACCTTGTACTGGGTCCAGAAGCTGATTGGCAGCAAGTGGAGGGACCTCAGAACGGGAGTAATGTGGTCCCCCCTAGATGTTCCCGACACTAACCTGGCTGCCATATTTTGTACCAGCTGTAATTTCCGAGCCAAGCACAAGGGTAGCCCCATGTAGAGCGCATCACAGAAGTCAAGGCGTGAGGTTACCAGCATGTGCACAACATTCTCAAGATCCCTTACTTCCAGAAAAGGGTGCAGCTGGCGTATCAGCTGAAGCTGATAACAGGCGCTCCTGACCGTCACATTTGCCTGATTTGTCATCAGGAGCGACGAGTCAAGGAGCACCCCCAGACTGCGAACACAGTCAATGGAGGAGAGCATGACCCCATCCAGGACTGGAGGTTGCAACCCAATTCTTGGTTTCGGGGCCGATACCGTGAGCACCTCCGTCTTGTCCGGATTAAGTTTCAATCTGGTTTTCCTCATCCAGCCCATTACCACTCATAGACATTCATTGAGAGAAGAGATGCCATTAGAATTTGAGGCCGACGAACGAGACATGGAGAAATACATTTGGGTGTCATCAGCGTACTGATAACACCCAGCACCATAACTGCGTATAATCTCACCCAGCGACTTCATATAAATGTTAAATAACATCGGGGACAAAATAACTCCCTGAGGGACCCAACAAGTGAGCACCCTCTTACTGGAGCTACTGTCCCCGAGCAGCACCCTCTGGGACCTGCCCAAGAGGAAGGACCGGAACCACTGCAATGCAGTGCCCCCAATATCTAACCCCCTCAGGCAACCCAAGAGGATGCCATGATCTATCATGTCAAAAGCCGCTGAGAGGTCTAAGAGCACCAACAGGGTCATGCTACCCCTGTCGATGCTCAGACGCAGATCACCGGTCAAGGCAACCATGGCAGTCTCAACCCCAAAGCCTGTCCTGAAGCCGGTTTGAAATGGGTCTAGATAATCGGTTTCATCCAAGACAGCTTGGAGCTGAAGGGCAACCGCCCTCTCGATCATCTTGCTCAAAAATGGCAGCAATGACACCGGCCTGTAATTACTCATATCCAGGGGGTCCAGGGAAGGTTTTTTCAGAAGCGGCTTAACAGCCGCTTCCTTCAAACAAGATGGAACATGTCCTTCCCTGAAGGATGCATTGATGATATCTGTAAGGAATCTCCTCAATGCATCCCCCCTCCCCCCGGACGGCCAGCCATGATGGGCAAGGGTCAAGAGGGCAAGTCGTCTTCCTCACCTTACCAAGCAGCTTGTCCATGTCCTTGGTACTCACAGATTGGAGCTGATCCAGTATAACTACATCGGTGGAGTTGCTGGACATCTCGCCTATAGACTCTGTTTCAATGGTAGCATCTAAGTCGGCTCTTATCTGAGAGATTGTATCTGCAAAGAAGTTGTTAAAAGTGTCACAGCAGGCCGTCGTCGGGTTAAGTAAAGGATTTGACGTTGGGAGCACCTGCGTCATCTCCCTCACCACCTTAAACAGCTCTGCTGGATGAGACTCTGCAGATGCAATACATGCAGAGGAGAAAGCTCTCTTTGCTGCACGCATTGCCTCCCGATAGGAACAAAGAAAGTTCCTATGGCAAGTTCTGTCAGATAAGAGTTGAGTCTTCCGCCACCTGCGCTCTAGTAGTTGTCCAACCCACTTCATCCTCCTAAGCTCTGGCGTATACAAAGGCCTCCGATTTGAAGCGGGATGGCAAGGACGCTTGGAAGCGGTCGTGTCGATAGCCCTGGTAAGATCGGTGTTCCAGGTATTTACCAGAGCTTCGACAGGGTCACCGGCATTCCCAACCATTAAAACCTCTAAGGCTCTCTGGAAACCAATGGGCTCCATTAGCCTTCGAGGGCGGACCATTCTAATGGGTCCACCACCCCCGGCAGGACAGATATTGGCTCTCAGTTCCGTCTTGACCAGGAAATGATCCGTCCATGACAATGCGGAAGTACTTACGACCTCCGCTCACAGATATTCCTGTTCCGTACTGAAGACCACATCGAGTGTATGACCTACACAATGTGTGGGCCCGTTGACCAATTGGGATAGGCCCATGTTTGTCATGGTCTCCATGAATTCCCGAGCCGCGCCTGTTAAACTGGTCTCGAGCGAGATGTTGAAGTACTAAGAGTCTGGGGGTCTCCAACAATAGCTCAGAGACCAGCTGTGTCAGCTTGGTCAGGGAGTCTGCTAGGCAACGGGGTGGTTGGTAGACTAGCAAAATCCCCAAACTATCCCTGGTCTTCAGGCTAAGGTACATACACTCAAAATGGACCGTGTTCCGGACAGGTATCCTGGTCAAGGTCAGGCTGTTCTTGTGAACTAGAGCCACTCCCCCCCACCCACTTCCCCTCACCTGCTCACTTACAGAGTACCCAGCTGGGAGGGCCTGCGCCCAGGTGACTGCGCTGTCCTCTCCCAGCCAGGTCTCTGTAAAGCAAGCCAGGCCGGTGTCCTCATCCAGGAGAAGATCCTGGATGATGTGAGTCTTATTTTTAACCAACCTGGCATTGCAGAGGAGCAGGGTGAGGTTCTGTGGAATGGCTGGTCTGCTCTCCAAGCCATTCTGGGAAGCAGAGGGAACTGAAGGCGGGATAGCTTTCAGACAGCGACCCCGTCTTCTTTTGTAATATATGTTCCCTCTGTTGTGACCATACCTTCCGTTCCCCTGCGCAACTCCGATAGCTGCCCCCACCTCATTCCCGGCCTCAGGGGGGCAATAGAACTCCAGACCACTAGGGGCTAGGATGACTAAGGCATAGGGCTATTCATTAGTCCCCTGGTCAGGAGCGGAGGGCCAGCGCAGGTGTGTCTAGAGCGGGGGGGGGGGTGATGGTAAGGGCGAACTGAGGCAACACCCACCTCCCGGCCTTTGCTCTTGCTGCCGCTGATGCCACGCTCCTGGGTTGGTGTTCTGGCTTATAAGTCCTCTGGTCCAGGAGCGGAAGGCCACCGCAGGTGAGTCAGTATCCGGAGGCGATGGTAAGGGTGCGCTGAGGGAACGCCCACCTCCCGGCCTTGCTCTCGCTGCCGCCGTTGCCGTGCTCCTGGGCTGGTGTTCCAGCTTATAAGTCCTCTGGTCCAGGAGCAGAGGGCCGCCGCAGGTGAGTCAGGAGCTGGGGGCGATGGTAAGGGCGCGCTGAAGCAACGCCCACCTCCCAGCCTTGCTCTTGCTGCCGCCGATGCCACGCTCCTGGGCTCGTGTTCCGGCTTATAAGTCCTCTGGTCCAGGAATGGAGGGCCGCCGCAAGTGAGTCTAGAGGCCGGGCCGATGTCTCGGGAGGAGGAGGGTGAGTCTCCAAGTCTCACCTCGGCTTCTTCCCAGACCTGGTGCACTGGTGTTGCTGCGCTGCTGCCAGGAGAAGGAGGGCGAGTTTTAAAGACTCCCTGAGCTTCTTCCCAGCCCTGGTAAGCTGGTGTTGTTGCGCTGCCTCAGGAGAAGGAGGGTGAGTCTCCAAGTCTCACCTGGGCTTCTTCCCAGCCATGGTGCGCTGGTTTTGCTGCACTGTTGCCGGGAGAAGGAGGGCGAGTTTTAAAGACTCCCTGAGCTTCTTCCCAGCCCCGGTGCACTGGTGTTGCTGAGCTGCCTCGGGAGAAGGAGGGTGAGTCTCCAAGTCTCACCTAGGCTTCATCCCAGCCCCAGTGTGCAGAGCCTTTGGCCCTGCCTCTTCCTCCTGACACTTGTCACTCATCCAGGGTGACTTGACAGTTTTGCAGCCTTTTCTGTGCTTTACAGCACCTGGTGATCATCAGCCAATGTCACTTCCCTTGACCCAGCACCTGGTGAAAAGTGCTTAGTCAATTATGGCTGCCTGTGACCCTTTCATGCCTGGTCACTGCTATAGCAAACCACATTGAACATTTTCCCTGGGACACTATCTCAACAGCAAAGAGGGCCACAAGGGTAAAAAGTTTGAGAACCATTGGCCTAGGCTTTCCAAAGTTGTCCATCAAAGTCCTAGAAAGTCATTTTTATAAATAATAATAATAATAATAATAATAATAATAATCAATGCACATAGCCAATTGTGTGATATACTGATTCAAGCTGGTGTGTGAAAGGGGAAGGGAAATGAGTCTCAAACAAACCCAAATAAAATATGAATTGGGCCTGACTTCTAAAGTAGTATGTCTACAAAATATTATTTTTTTGTCAGTATTCCAAATCTTGTCAGTACAGAACAGTACATAGGACCAATTATCCAGAAATTGTACATTGACACAGATCACCATGAAAGCTAGTGACCTCAATAGCTAAGCTTGATTCATTGCTTGTATGCATTGTGTGTGAGAGAGAGAAAGAATGAGAAGTATGGTGGATATGAAAATCATACTTTTCTTGATCTGGTAGTTAGCTTATCAAATAATTTAGTAATGACTTTTAATTACTTGTATTAGCTAGATTACTCAAGTAATATATCTGAAAGTATTTTTACTTTGAAGGCAATATTGTTTGTTCTAATTCTTTACTCCTACACAAAAATTATGTATCATTAGGTAAAGGTAAAGGTATTCCCCATTGACATGGTTGTCAAATTGTGTTCGACAGTAGGGGGTGGTGATCATCTCCATTACTAAGCCAAAGAGCCAACATTGTCAGAGACTACTCTGTGATCATGTGTCCAGCATGATTGCTGTTTACCTTCCCACCGAAGTCGTACCTATTTATGTACTTGCATTTGCATGCTTTCGAACTGTTAGGTTCGCAGAAGCTGGGACTAGTGATGGGAGCTATTGAACCCACAATAGAAATTAGTACTCAATAATAATGTATCATTATTATGTATTAAAATGTTATCATAGTGGGGAAACCATCTTCATGCTATCTTATTTATATATTTTGCACAAGGAAGTTTTCTATTCATGCTTACACATATGAGGCATGTTTGCCCTTCATGAGCTAGTCTGCAATTCAAAAAAAGAGAGAAAGACAAGCACCCCCTCTATCACATCCTGATCAAGCTGTCCTCAACAGCTTGTCAAAAGATCTAAAGCCATATCTTGTATGGCAGGGGATTGGAATGGATGGGCCTTGTGGTCTCTTCCAACACTGTGATTCTATGAAATGTCTATTCTGCCTGTTTAGGTTTTCTGAGTGATTTAGTAATAGCAATAGCAGCTTCGTTTATATACCACTTCATAGCACACTAAGCAGTCTCTAAGTGGTTTACAACTGTAAGCTAATTGCTCCCATCAAGCTGGGCACTCATTTTAGCAATCTCAAAAGGATGTCAGACTCTGTCAACCCTGAGCCCCTGGCTGGGATTGAATTCACAACCTTGTGGTTTGTGAGTGAGTGGCTGTAGTACAAGCATTTGACCACTGAGCCACCAGGGCTCCTTTAGCAGGGTTCAAAATCATGTGGGGAATTTATCAGGCCAGCTGTTGAAGCCATCCTGTTCTACCACATAAATGATAAGAGAAAGAAAAAGAACAATGGCTACACATTTCAGCTGAAGTAATGTAGTCCTGCCAAAGAAGAATGACTTTTCTAACAGCCAAATCTAACAAACATTTTTGACTATACTTTAATTGATGTATTTGATTTCATTTTGTTGCATGATTTCCTTTTCTTTGTCCATCACCTGCTTGCATTCCATTGTGGATTCAGTAGTGATTGAGGCATCACTTAGTATGTTTACATTTTGTTTTATTAATGCAATTGCAGTGAGAATGAGGCTCATTTGATAATCTTCACAAGGTTGCGAGTTCAATACCAGCCAGGGCTGAGGTTCGACTCAGGCCTGCATCCTTCCGAGGTCGCTAAAATGAGTACCCAGATTGTTGGGGGGCAATCAGCTCACAGTTGTAAACCGCTTAGACATCCCATAGCGTGATATGAAGCGGTATATAAATAAGCTGCTTTGCTTTTTCTTGGGATTACACATGAGAATAAGCCACTGCATTGTTCCCCTACCACCTGGTGAGTGGGAAGGATCATCTGCCCCTGAACTGGACATGACTCTGATAACCCAAAGCTCCAGTGTCCCATTATGAGATCACCAGCTGGGTCTGACAGGCAGTTATGCCTTGTCTATCTGCAAATGGATCGGGAGCTCATGCTGAAAACCATCCTAACTTGTGACAAAATTAAATGTATTATAAAGATTCACATATGCTAAAAAGGCACAAAACAATGAACAGAAAAACAGAGAGAAGGAGGTTGGGGATAAAGCTCAGTGCTGACTGTTGAGGGGAGTGCAGGAGACTGGTCTCAGCCAGGTTGAAGACTGGATTCAAGCCTATACTCCAGCTTCTGCCCAAAAGCCAATAGGAAGAATCAGGTTTTCATGACTTTCCCCAAAGCTCATGAAATTTCTCAAGCTTCTGAGAAAAAAGGGGCTCCATCAGTTGAGAAAAATAGCTCTTCCCTCACTTTGCCTCATTGCAACCTGCAAATGGTGCTCCTTGATAATTCAGGGAGTATATTTCTTAGAATCACAGAATTATCAAATTGTAGTGTTTGAAGGAGTATCAATGAACATCTATTCCAATGCATGATACACAGCTAAAGCATCTCTGACTGATGGCCATCTAATCTCAATTTAATTGCCTCCAATGAAGGTGCCCACCACCTCTCAGAAGAGTCCATTGCTCTCTCAAAGAGCTATTACCATCAGGACAGTCTTCCTAATTTTTAGAGAAAATCTCTCTCTGTGTTGCTGTTATTCTTACACAGTTCCTGGTGGATCTGAGATTTTTATTTTGATTAAAATTGTTGTCAAAATTACCAACCTTTAACATATATATATATATATATATATATATATATACTGATTTGTTATATTTATGATCCATTCAGTATAACACCAGGGTTTCCCTTCATAAGTACCATTTTAGATATTAGATATTGTATTATTGTACTCTATTGTATGTTTGCTGCTGCTACCAGTTTTTTATATAGTGTATTTTATATTTTATCTGTATTTTTGTATTTTTATTGTTGTAATCCTGCCTCGATCCACAGGGAGAGGGGGGAAATATAAATTATTTATTATTATTATTATTATTATTATTATTATTATTATTATTAGGGCCACCCAGCTCACTGGGCCAGCCTTGTCGCCACTGCAGGAGATGAACCGCCAGCTGGAAAAGCAGCTCGGTCCTGGCAAAGCCCCAGCATGCCTTGTGCCTGGCTAGCTGGGCTGTAATTGGCCAGTGGGGCAGTACTTCCTACCCCCGTACCAGGACTACAATTGCCAGAGGATGCCGGAAGTTCCACCCCTCCTGATTGAGTGGCATCACAGGCAGGTGGTGACTGTGATTGATGGGGGTCCAAGAGGGGTGGAACTGCCCCTCCTGGTATCTGATTGGTCTTGGGCCTATTTAAGGCCACATGGCATGTGAGGCTGGTGCCATTCCAGCTCAGCTTTTCCCACCCTCCCTCCCTCTAGTTGGGAAAAAGGGCTATGCTGTCACAACTTTACAGGGGCAGTAGCATAGGTCTTGGATCTGGTGGGTGTAGTTTCCAGAGCTGCATAGCACTGGACTGGGAGTCCAACAGAAACCTGGGAGTGCTGGGAGCATGGCGGTGTTGCCATTGCAAGGGGCAAAGATGCAAATATGCGATCAACTGGTTACCTAAGATGCGGATGGGCTTTTAACTGGTCACCCCCTTTGTCATCCCGAAGCTTGGCCATGACCAAGCACATGGTTTCATTGATCAATCAGGGATTGATTGATGACAGATCCAGACCTCATGATTTGCAGGCCAACCCTACATTACAGTTGTTATAAATAAAGTTGTGGCCTTTTCCTTCCAGTTGAGATGTGTTGTGATCTTTCTTGTGGAGACTCCCCTCCATAGCAATAATGTTTTCAAGGTTTTAAACGAAATGAATGGAAAGACAGATTTATTACCTTACTGGCTGCATGATGAAGGTGTACTTATAAGTATTTTCTGTTTCAAAATAGTTGACTAATCTTTGCACAGTACTAGGGAATGTTAACAAAAATGGGCCAGTGGCAGCCCTGAATCAGTTGTTTGATTATTGGAGTACAATTTGTGGATTAGTTCCATTATTTGATTCAAATTGTATGTAAAGAAGGGATTGGTTTTAGATATTCCTTCAATTGCTGAAGAAACCAGATGGCAGGGGAAAGATGCCAATTAAGGGATTATAATAGGAACATGCAGGATGATATTTTTTCTGTAAGAATGGCATATCTGAAAAAGTATTTTTAACAGCAGAGGAATTAAGTTTTTATATATATTGTAACATTAAATAAACAGTGTTTAGGTCAGCTTAAGAACTGACCATTTTCCACTCTATTTCACAGCAGATTCAGCTAGGCCTGATCATATTGTTAGAATCATTGAAACAATGAGTGTTGCCTACATGTTGACTTGTGTAGCTAACAATTGCTTCAATGGGTCTACTTTAATTGGGACTAACTACTACATTTCAGACACTAAAGATATTTACTTAAAAAGTTGGTCCAAGACATTCTAATGTTGGAAATGAAGAACAAGATGGTGCCCCTCCCATTCCAATGTAAAAAAGTAATTTGAGCAGGTAACTGAATACCTCTTCACCACTGATGATGGAATATCACTCCGTAGCACCCCTGAAGATAGCAGGCTACTTAACACAAAGCTCTTGCATTCAAAATCATATCCCATATCCCAGCATTAGCCACCTAAAGTGACCTCTTCATTCTACCTAACGGCAGACTCCTAAACCTGTTTCCTTAGAAGTAAACCCCGCTATGCTATAATGTCATTTACAAATAGTTATACATAGGATTGCAGCCACAATATTCCAGTGTGCAAAGTGTCTACTGGAGATTAGCCTTGCACATCTTAGCACACTTGTTCCTCAGGAGGTTCTCTTTCATATTATGCTCTATGAAAGCTGTGTCTTTCCTTTCTAACTAACTACCCATTTCAAATTGCAAGAGCAGCCAGTAATAATATGTATTTATGCTGTGTACTGGGGGTGGGAATTGTGCATTCATAAAATAGAATCATAGAGTTGGAAGAGACCACAAGGGTCATCCAGTCCAACCCCCCTGTCATGCAGGAACTCACCATCAAAGCACCCTCAGCAGATGGCCCTCCAGCCTTAGTTTAAAAATCAAAGAAGGAGACTCCACCACTTTCCATTGGAGTGTGTTCCACTGTCAAACAGCTCTTACTGTCAGGAAGTTCCTCCTAATGTTTGGGTGGAATCTCTTTTTCCTGTAGCTTGCATCCATTGTTCCATGTCCTATTCTCTGGAGTAGAAAAAAAAAAGTTTGCTCCATCCTCAATATGACACATTCTTCTAGATGTTGTTGAACTGCAAATCCCAGCATCCATTACTATTAGCTATGCTATAGGTGCTGGAAGTAATAGTTGAAGAATGCCTGGAAGGATGTAAAATTTCCATCCCTGCTCCATATGATTGTGTTATAAATATAAATACATTGTATTTATTACCATGAGTTACTAGCTAAATAATACTCAAATGTAGGAATCCCTCAGATGTCCTTATTCTCTATTTAGCTTTCTCTGCATCCCATTGAGAAAGCTGTCTATGGACTTTATCACACAGGGAAAATCCCGTGCACAAACAGGGTTTGAAATTTTAAAAAACCCTGCAAAAGCAAATTTTTACACGACATCATTGTTAAATTGTTATTAACCTGAATGGAAAATAGGAAAATCCCAAAAGTAAAAAGGAGCGGCTTTTGACTACTTTCTGTTCGGGTTAACAACAGTTTAACAACGACATGTGTGAAAATCAACCCACTTTTGCGGGTTTCCCCCAGCTTTTAAATCCCATTTCTGCACAGAATTTCCCCTCGTGTGATAAAGTCTATGAATGAATAATTGCTTCCAGTTCCATGAATGCAGAACAGGTCAACTGAGATGAATGATATGTGAATTATTACTACTTTGACAGCAGTGTGCCTTTGATATCATGCTCTGTTTTATAAAATATGTTGGTGAGGAGAGGCCAACCAGTGGGTAAGTCATATACCCTCTCTCTATATAAGCAACTGTAGTTCTGTGGCTATGGTGCATAATCTCTGAGGAGTACTTTGCAGCTGGTTACAAAAACAGAAAAGCCCAGTTATCAGGAAGAAACTGTTCCTATGTGATTCTAAGTGAAAAATTATTGATGATAATAAAAATAAATATGTAAATATAATGTTTCTGAAATTTAGTTACATATGAGCAGTGGGTGTCTACCACACATATCCCTAACAACGTGATGCAAGACTCATGAATTATACATTTAAGAGGGAATAACAGAAATTACTAATGCTACAGAGTATCAATTAATTTACCACAGAAAAGGAGGAGGTGGAGAAAAATGCCATGAAAATAAACATCTCTTGGGGGTTTTTTCTTTATCCTCCAAAAATTTTAAACCATCATTATAGTATGTCTAAGTCATGAGTAAGCAGCAAGAATGCTGAATTTTTTTCAGCCTAAGGGATGAATTAAATTTCTTGGAGATCACATTCCATGATGAGTCAAGTCAGAGGCAAATGTATAGGACTAACATTACCAGCATATTTTAGTATAAAGATCCTCCTGCCAGAAGCTAAACTTTAGGAGAGGTATTGTAGCCTTTAGAATTAGAAAAACCTAAACAAAAGCTGGGAAACCACTAGGTGATGGGGGGGGGGGGGTAATTCAACTCCAGGAAGACTAGTTTTGACCCTAAAGTATGTGGTTCCTGACCTCTGACTAGTGTGCTGTTGTTGTTTTTTTTAAAAAAAATGATATATATGGGATGATGGAGCCATGCCATGCCATGCCATACATATTCCACTCAGAAAAAAAATTAATGAACTGTCACAGACTAGTGACAGTTAAGTGGTTTAGAAGTTTTGCATAGGAAATACGTAACATTTTCATTAATGTGAAGAGGTGCTATCAACTCTCAAATCACAGCACACTTCCTAAAGACAAAATATTACAACATGAATCTTTTGTTGATTAGGTAGTGGAGTGCCTTCCCAATATAATCAAGTTTCAATTTAATAGTTGAAATGGTTAATGCTTAACTATGAAGACTATCAGATTAGAGAAAGAGGACAGTTGAGAAATGAGATAACAACTAGCTGCAAAAACTGTGTAGTGGATTGCTTTATTTTAAAGCCCTATATGGCTCAGGTCCAGGCTATTTGGCAGACTGTTTGTATCTCCCTGTATGAACTGGCCCAGGCTCTGAGATCCTCTGGAAAAGCCCTTCTCTCCATCCCATCTCAAGCACAGTTGGTGGGGACATGAGAGAGGGGCTTTTCCATGGCTGCCCCTAGATTCTGGAACTCCCTGCCCAGGGAAACCAGAATGGCCGCTCCTTGTTGGCCTTCCACCAATAGGCTAAGACCTGTTATGCAGGCAAGCTTTTTAAAATAGAATGTTGTTAAGGAACTGGCTTAGGGCATTGTATCATTTTAAGTGTTTTAAAATTTTATCTTTTTAACTTCATTTTATTCTTTTAATAAGTAATCTATTTTAATATTGTAACAATTTAATTCTGTTTTAATGTGTCACTTTTCTATGTTTTTTTAACTGTATTGTTCTTTTAATGTTGTGAGCTGCTCTGGGTCCCAGTTCTGGGAAAAGAGTAGGATATAAATAAATATAACAACAACAACTTTATTGTCTGAGAATAAAATGATTTGCTACTAGACAGGAAAAGATGGTGAGATAAAGAAGAAAGAAATGAGAGTTATACTATTCCGTCCATACATTCTGTTCAAGCACTAGGGGTGGAAATCCATGCTTTTCTTATGTCTTCAGGTTGTTATGTGCCTGGTAAGATTTATTCAGAGAAGGTTTCCTATTATTTTCCTTGAAGGCTGTGAGTCATCCAAAGGGCTTCCATAGCTGAGCAGAGATTTATGCCTTAGTATTCCAGAGTCCTAGTCCAACACTCAACCATTACACTATGCTGACTTCCTGAAAATCATGAACATCAGAAAAACTGAAAAGAAAGAAAAAAGATAATACTTTACTTAGCTAGAAGTCTGGGGTCATTCAGTACAGGGTTTAAATATAATGAATGAATTAATGAATGAATTGAATAATCTAGAATTTGAGAGTCAGTGGTGCAAAAGTAGGCAACCAGCCAGAAGTTATTATAATCCACCTGATTCTACAGTGGTCCCTCCAGATTCATGGAAAATATGTTCTGGGGGCCGACAAGTCTGATATTTCACAAATATTAAAGTCCCATTGTCCCCAGTGGCATCACTGGGGACAATGGGACTTGACTCTTTGTGAAATTCCCTCCCTCCCTCTCTTCCTTCCTTACTTCCTTCCCTCCCCCCTCCCTCCCTTACCAGCATCTCCCCCCTGCCCGGCACTGGGGACAGAACCCAGGCCATCAGGGCTTGTAATCGGCCATCAGGACTTGCTTTCCCAGCAGTGCTTGGGGCCCAGCATGTGCATGTCCCATCCCCTCGACTACAGCCAATTGGCCTGTGGAGAGAGGGGATCTGCACACGCTGGGCCCTGAGCGCTGCTGGGAAAGCGAGTCCTGATGGTTGCCAGGGCCAATTACAAGCCCTGGCAGCCCAGTCTCCGATTAAAGTCCCCAGCACTTGGGGGGGGGGGAATGCCAGTAAGGGGAGGAGGAGGAGAGAGGGAGGGGCCATGGCCTTGGCCTTGTGAATAATCGAAACCATGAGTGCCAAGGCCACAAATCCAGAGGGACCACTGTACCGTGGTCCTCCACATTCAAGGGGTTTAGGGGTAAAGGACCACCATGAATATGGGGAAATCACAAATAAAAAAGCACTATTCTTTTTACCTGAGAGAACATCTCTCCACAAGTCTCCAGCTCCTTCTGTGCAACTCTATGGTAACATCTCCTAGAAGTTGATCATAAAATTATGCTGGATGACCTAAAAATGCCCAGACAAGTGTTTTCTCTAGGAACATCTAGATTCTCCAGCACAGCTCTATGGTCAACCTCTGGCAGAGTTCTGCTGGAGGACCTAGGGCCTTTGCAGACTGTCAGAAATAGTGCAAATTGAGTCCACTTTAACTGCCCCGGTTCAGTGCTAGGGAATCATGGGAACTTTAGTTTATTGTGGCACCAGAGCTCTCTGACAGAGAAGGCTCAATGTCTCAGAAAAAAATACAATTCCCATGATTCCCTAGCACTGAGCCAGGACAGTTAAAGTGGACTCAATTTGCACTATTTCTGGCAGTCTGCAAAGGCCACTAGAGACTCCTAGAGACAATATATTAATCAAAACAGCAAATAATCAAAACTGCAAAAGTTCAAGCTGCAAATTTGGAGTGCCAATTGTATGTACCAGAATGTAGAAGTCACAAGTTAAAAGATTTTGTAATTGCTAAATTACTGGGTTTGGTGGAGGGGTATATGAGGGTTTAAAAAGGTTAAAATGTAAAGGCAATGGAACAAGAAAGAGTAAAGTTACTTTTTGATGTAACAAGTAACAGCTTTAATTTAGCTTGAAGGACATTTGAGAAGCCATTTGATTGTGTTTTTATGTTTTTATGCTAATATCTTTCAGTACCTCTGTTGGGAAACAAGCCTAATTTTGGGGAATTTATAATTAGCTCAAATGTGGGAGTGAAGCGCCCAACTTCGCTTCGGAGATCTTGTCCAAATGTATACCAGAGGTATAAGAATTCTGGCAAGGAATGACACTGAAACAGACCAAACTCCAATTAAAGTCTCAAATATTTATTAACACAATGAGCAAACAACCACATATGGCACACACACACACACACACACACACACACACACACACTAGAAGAATGAGTGGAAAGGAGCAAGAGCGGGGGAGGCAGAGAGGGAAACCAGGCTAGAGGGGGTTATACTCATGCCTGAGAGAATCCTCCGGACTTCTGGCGAATGTGGCTGGGTTCTGTGAAAGGGGCACGACCGGCAAGAGAGGGGGGTCGCGGGAACTATCTCAGAGCGCAAACTGACAGAGATTCAGCACGCACTTCCAAGGTAGCACGAAGTCTGCCAAAATCCAGGGGTTCTTATAGGGAATTTCTGCCTTCTGGCCATGAGTCAAACAATAGGTGGACAGAGGCTTGATGGGTTTACTATTGTTTACCTGAGCATGGGCATAGTCTAAACAATGCATTTGGTTTCAAAACTATCAAGGAAAGGAAGCTAGAGAAAGGGGTGCAATCAAATCTGATCACTGTCCCATTAAGTGTGAGACCAAGACAAACAAACACCATTTCCATTATAATGGGATATTCCCAAGGGCAACTCCCAAACCTGCCTGTCCAGGAAATCTTTAGTGGTCTTGAGCAACTTCAGCTTGCTTACCTGACCTTACATTTAGGGGATTATGGCTGCCATCTTGCAAGGGTCAGGCGGGGGTCATAGGGAACTCCACATGGCTAAAATATATATATATATATAAATGGAGGACGTCCGCTAACACCTTGTAAGAGAATACCATCTTGCAGAAGTATTCCTACAGACCTCTTTTTGTTGTTGCATTACAACATGGCATTGGAAACAATGATTTTTGTTTACCTGTATTTTGTGCCACAATAAAACTATTTTTCCCCTTCACAGTGTTGAGTATTTTGTATACATCTAGAGGTAACAATGCCAGTTAAAGCTTCTTAAATTCCAGATTATAATAAAACAAGTAATAAGCAGCATAGTAGATTATATAAAGAATTAATCTTTTACATTGGCATGATCAGTAATAGGATGGGTTACCTTTTGAACATGGTAATGAGGAAAGGAACAAATTATTTTTGAAAATTAACTTTCCATGATCTGCTGCTTTCCAGTGATCTCCATTTTAATTCCCAATCCAAACCTAGGAAACACACTCATTTTGGGCATCAATGAGAGCTTGCTAGAAGGAGGATTTGTGTCGTGTGTGAGGGAGGGCTGGAATGAGGGAAGGTTAATGTTTCACAATGGCCACCCAGATCTGCTCCTAGGACAGCAACTCCTGGATAGCTGCATTTCCAGTCTACTCTGGCTCACTGAGTGTGACATCAATGTATAAAAATTGTATGCCCTCATTACCCAGATCATTAATTTACCATCACTTATTTTAACATGCATATACAGTGCCAGCTTTTGAGGTCCAAAAATATTCTCCTAAGGCTCATATCTAACTTTTAGACTGATAACTCAGACAGCTTTCTTGGCATATCTAGGGTATTAACTAAATCATCACCATATGACTGGACAGCTTAAAAGCTTCACCCTTCTGGACAGAGTCTTCTTAGAGTCTGACCAATTTTTTTCCCCATATTGACATTCCCCATGTGTTCAAAACATGCTCCATCAGATGTATTTTTAATGAAGGCTCAGCTCTTTATTCTGAGCAGCTGGATAATTTGATGTCTATATGTGGTTGCTGAACAAGTCTCTTTGCGTCCAACTCTTCTTAAGCATGTCCATAAAACTGCTTATGTTCCACAGCACTGCCAGTATCCTTGAGAATGAGCCTGTAAGTAAGTGAAATTAACATTTATGCTGAAACAATGATTTGAAAGAACTTATTCTGTGATTAATAGCAAACATATCTACATAAGATTCGTGTTGCTTGGTGTTAAAGTTAATAAAAATGAAAAAGATCTCCATATTTAAAAGAAATGCCACTAGTGTGTATAATTAAGAAAAAAGATTATATTTTAATTTAGCAGAGCTTTCTTACTATACTCATCCTTCACCTCAACACAGTCCATTTAACACACATTACTTCAAAAAGGCAAGTCATAAACTATATATGGAAAAAGTAAATGAAGGCAATAAAAATGAAACGGGGGAATTTTTTTGGAAAGAAATTTTAGACTTTGGAATAAGTATGAAATGCTGTTTAGGAAGATGGACACTGGATTGAATGTTCTAAACCATCCTTTAGTTGTTTATCAGCTGATAAGCTAATTTTGAGTGTAAAATGAAAGTTAGGAATGTTATGAGCCTACCATAAAGTGTAATCAAGTTTCATTATTTTTCAGTCCCATAACATTTTACTCTGTTCTAATTAGATATAATAGCCATTCTGTCATGCCGCTAGCTACTGCTAGAGTAGTAATACCACCCATTTGGACAACTACAGCAAGAAGAAAACCATTAGTAAGTTCTAACACATTAGATGGTAGCACCAGAGCTTGCATATTAAATGTTTACACTGTAGTACTACCTACTGATACAACAGAACTTTGTTGTTGTTGTGTGCCTTCAAGTCACTTCCGACTTATAGTGACCCTAAGACAAACCTATCCTGGAGATTTCTTGGCAAGATTTGTTGAGAAGAAGTTTGTCATTGCCTTCCCCTGAGACTGAGAGCATGTGACTTGCCCACAGTCACTCAGTAGTTTGTTTCATGGTTCAGTGGGGATCTGAACCCTAGTCTCCAGAGTCATGTGAGCCTTTGCAGACTGCCAGAAATAGTGCACATTAAATCGAGGCACTGCCCTGGCTCAGTGCTAGGGAATCATGGGAACTGTATTTTATTGTGGCACCAGAGCTCTCTGACAGAGAAGGCTCAATGTCCCAGAAAAAAATACAATCCCCATGACTCCCTAGCACTGAGCCAGGGCAGTGCCTCAATTTAATGTGCACTATTTCTGGCAGTCTGCAAAGGCCCACATTACACCACACTGGCTTTCTGAAAGAGCTACTAATAATTAAAGTAATTAATTACAGCTGAAATAATTATTTACCACCAAGGGACTATGTAGAGCTAGTTACTGTTAGTAATTATACATTTTTAATTATTTATTCTTTATTTTGCCATTTCACAAAAGTAAATAAAACAGGTGCTTACAGTTACTTTAAACATTTGTATGCTTTTCAGTCAGTAACACAACACAGAACATGAGCCAAGTATTTGAATCGTGATATGCTATACCATCTCCTCATGCAGTGAGGCCAAACACCCCTGACCTGGAAAAGTAACTAAAATTTACAGTTACACAATGAATAACATCCAAACCATGATACCTTTATTGGGCCAACCAAAATGTACAATTACATGTTGCAAGCTTTTGAAGTCACACTGGCTTCTTCATCAGGCAAACAGGAGGAAAAAAATGAAGATGTTAGTCTTAGGCCTGCATTTTCTGTTTCTAACCTCAGTTCAGATGTTAGGGGAGGACTTTTTCTGCAGGCTGGATAAGAGTTGGTACCTCTGGTTCATTAACCGATCCTATCCCCACAAATAAAGGAGTCAAAAAGGATGCCTTCTGGCACCATCACTTTTTAATTTATACTTGAATGATATCATTCCAGCACTCTCAGGTCCAGAATTTTTTCCACCCGCACTTGGATCAAAAAAGATCTTTATACTGTTATATGCTGATGATATGGTTTTCATTTCACTTACACATATAGGTTTGAGAAGGTTAATTTCCAAACTTGAGGTTTATTGTTCTAAAGAAAAGCTCGCTATCAATTATAATAAAACAAAGGTGATGGTGTTTGGGAAAAGACACTCTGATTTTCACTGCTCAGTTATGGTCACCAGATTGAACAATGCCGAGAATTTAAGTATCTTGGCATTTACTTTACAGAAAACCTCTCCTGGAAACCCCACATAGAAGCTAGTAGATCTATTGGAACAATCCTTAGATTTTACATTCAGGCTGGGGGTCATCTCTAAAACTATTTTAGAGTAAAGTTATAGCCCAGATCCTTTGTGGCGCTGCTGTGTGGGGATGGGATGATTCCCAATTGGTCAAACTGGAGACCCTCCAGAATACATTTCTTAAGAAATGTATACTTCCACCTGGTGCTCCGGCAGCTTTGGTTCGGGCAGAGGTTGGCTTCCCTTCCATCAAAGCTTGTATTCATTTCACTTTATTTAATTACTGGAGATCTGTAAAAGACTCTCTGGTTAAGGTCTTTCCTAAGTTATGTTTCCAACATTTAGCAAGCTGCAAAGTCTGGAGATTAAGATATCATAGGTTACTTGAATCATATCCTGCTCTAATTGAAAATCCTTCTATCTGGAATTCAAGAGAGAAGCTTCATGAACACATTTTTAATCATAGTGTGTATCTGGATAGACAGGCTATTAACAATTCAAAATTTTCTAAATGGTTTAGAATTAGATTATATAAACTGGACCACCAGATGGCCGCTTATCTAGGTAAGCATACATTCCCAAAGCTTAGGCAGGCTTTTACAGCTCTCCATTTTCAAACAATGCCCTCAGCCATGACTGATGGCAGATATTCACACACACCTGAGGACTCCCATTTATGTATTTGTGGAGAGCACCAGAAATCAAAGATCTGCCTCATTATCTGCTTTTCTGCTCACTTTATATGATCCAAGGATTAAATTTTTGGGATCCATTCTGTCCAATTTACAATCTAATACTATCTCTGAAAAGATTTTTTTATCTCTTGTCTGATATTGCTACCAAGGCAACCTGTAAGGTTTCACTGTTTGCCTCATCATCAATCAAAATTCGGGCTAGAGTCATAGCGGACATTGCAGTTGATTGCCATGGAGACGATCTTATCTAATCTATGAAGTTGTTTTTAATGTTGTTTTAGTTAATTGTCTGGAACTTTCTTATGTTTATTGTATAAAATTTGGATGTTAATTATTTAATTATCTGATGGAGCATTTTATAATATTGAAATTTTGTTATCGGCTTTAAATATGAATCATGCAAATGGCCTTTGGCTTAAGCATTAATAAAATTGAATTGAATAATTACTTACTTCCAGCCTCTAGATAACGCTGTTGTTGTCTTTTCTAACAATTGTTGGAAGGCATGCTGAACTCTCATCCATATTCAGGTGTGTGAGATATGTATTGGGTATATTAGTTTTAAAAGCAAGGGGGCAAATTTCTCCCCTTTTCGTACTCCTGAGTGGGCTGTAGCACTGGAGGGAGGCTGGCAGGTGTGATGCAGCTGGGAAGCCTGCCACAAAAAGAGACTGAGGGGGAATACAGACCAGCCAAAAGGGCCAGCCTGGGGGTGGAGTCGGGACATGGTGACTGCACACCAGCTGTCCCAACTCCACCCTGATGCTGCTGTCATGCCGTGCACTCCCTCGCATGGTGGGTGGCATCAGAAAATTCCCTTGGCACAGCTTTCAGAAATGCTGTGCCAAAGGAGTGCAGAAAAGCCGCCGCCATGGTGGCAAGGATGGCTTTTTGCCACTCCAAAAAGGAGTGGCATTTGCCATCTCTTTTTAGAGCAGCAAAGTGCCAGGTCGGCCCCCGATCCAGCACTCCCAGAGGTGGCATGGAACTGCCCCTTAGGGGCCATCTGTACAGCCCCTGAGGCACTTTCTTTGAGGAGCAGAATGTATCTCCACACATTTCCTGGGATCTCCCCACAGAGTCCTTCCACATACCTCCTATCAGGACTCGGCCTACTCCACTCAACAGGGTTGCAACAGGAAGAATTTAGGGGCTGCTTTCCACCCATTTCCTCCTGAGGATATGTGTCTCGATCAAAGCAATGTATTTATTCTACAGCTGTTGACTTGATTGTTCAATTCCCTTTCTCATTTCACATTGTCAATTTTTCTGGCTTTGGTAGATTGATTTCTTCTTTAAATGCCCTTTGCAACTTTCCAGTGAGATCACATTTTCTCTCCTAACATTAAATTTCGGGAATCATGGTGCTTTCACAAAATGGAAGATATAGAGCAGGGGTAGGCAACCTTTCCCCTTTAAGGGCCGAGGGACTTCAGCTCCCAGAATCCCAGGAGCTATTGGCCAACATGGGACTATTGGCCAACATGGCTGAGGCTTCTGAGAGCTGAAGTCTCTCGGCCCTTAAAGGGGAAAGGTTGCCTACCCCTGATATAGAGGGTATGAAATGTCCTGGTACAGTTTTGCAAATTAGAAATTTGGAGAGTAGATACCTATTTTTAGTTGACTGTAAAAATGCAGTGGAATTTTTAGAACTGAGACTGACGTTTATGCAGATCTAAAAGAACTGTATTGTAAAAATGACAGAAGTAAGAATGCTTTCATCTCTGTGAAGAATGACCATTGTCTGTGCAAAGCCTTTGTCTAAGTTGTGGCTGTTTTAATTTGAATAGTCACAGACTGCTACAAGAGCTGCTACCAGGAAATTATGATGGAACAACTAAAAGGACAACACTGAATTTCACTTGAAAAGAGGGGAAATAGCCATTATAACCTGGTGTGAAAAATATCTGGTGGGCAGAGAAATATATCCTCCCTATATTGCAAAGTATTTCTTACAAAATATATATTTTAGATAATTTCTACTTACAAGAGTTAGACAAAGATTGGCCAATTCTCTTTCACATGACTTTTACCATTGTTCTTAGTTCTAGCTGGTAGCAGCTGCAGTCCTTAAAACTTTACTATGATTGCTTTTTGATTATTTCAAATATTTCGTTCAAAATTTTCTGTCCTCATCACTTAAAACAAAAGGTTTGTTTGGGAGGGATAAGAACAATTCCATTATTTCAGTGTCTGGAAAACCATTCCTTTGTTAGTTAGGTGATCTTTCCCCCCCCCCCCCCCACTCTCATCTGTGAAAGGGTCAGTAACTTCTAGAACAAGACAGAAAGCATATTTAAATATCTAGAAAGATCAGATGATTGGTCCCATTTTGAGGGGATGCAATTGGACATATTCCAGCCCAGAAAATCAGTTCATGGAACAGCATTCCATGCATCATGGGGACTCTGGTAGAAAGCAACTGTAATGAAGAACTGCTTCAATTAGCTAAGGGACATGATCTAACTTTGCCTCTGTCTTGTGTTTTATTGCTGCATCCCCTCCAATGTACGACCTTTGTATGACCAATACAACAACAACAAAAATTGTTTCACTGCACCAGTGACTATGGCCTTGACTGCAATGGCAACAATACTCCAAGGGTAGCTTGGACTATCATGGTGGGAGGAGCTATCCCAACCACCTCCCATTACCTGGCCCTCCATGCCCATCCCAAGGCAGCTGTCTGAATGTGGGTCTTGCTGAGTTGCCCAGTGTAGCCATCACCACCATAGATTGCTTGCTTTTGAAGTCAGAATGAGGTGCTCAGGTATGATCACATGGCTTGGCACCTCGTTCTGATGTCCGAGCAACTGATAACAGTAGCAGATGTACTGGGTGGCTTAACAGAATGCCTGTGCAAACACCTTGGCATGGGAACAGAGGGCTCTGGATTTTGTTTTTTATGTGAAGGGTGTTATACTATGGTTCTGGTGCTGAATGTACTGGGTGTTTGGGCCATCCATCGTCCAAACAGGATGCTGCCAGAATTGCAAGAGGAGGACAGGCCTTTTGGTCCTTACAGACACATTTTGACAAACCCTAGATCCTGAGATAGCTTGAGAAATGAGTGGATCAGGGCCCTGAAATCATTGCAGTGGGCTCTTGATATCCTCTGGGGTTTGGTTTCAGGAAGCCCTGTTGATACCAAAATCCATGGGTGCTCATCTCCCATTAAATACAATGGGGTAGTAAGGATGGTTGAATCCATGGATGCAGAATCCATGGATACAGAGGGCTGACTGTATATGCTCCCTGAACATTCAATTTTTATAAAATAATGAAACTATATGAATGAGGGGAACACCTAAAGGGAAGAGAGATTTTGACTTTTAAATTATGCAAGGTGATCATTCTTGTATTTGCCTTAAATACATAGCTCTGACTACATCTTTTTTGTTTATAACACTTTTCTAGAGCCCTTTAAAAATCACTATGTATGTTCTTGGATCAGAAATATGAATTTTGGTAACTTGTAATGTTCACCTCAAATATGATGCAGAGTAATAGCCTCAAAGTTCTTTTCCTGCTATGAATTTAACCTGACCTGAAGAAAAAGGTTCTCCATCACAGCCAGCCATTGACCTTCCTTGTTGCTCCAGTGGGGCCACTGAGGGGGAGAAAAAGAAAAATCTCTGTCCCTTCTGGCATATGGTACTCTATCATATCTTCATATAAGGCACCAGGAATCCTGGGAAATGCAATCAGTAAGGTTAAGAAAGTTATGGCCAGAATCATGTTGAGGCTTTGCATCTTCATAAGTGGATTCACATTTGCAAGAATTAGAACTGTGCAGTTGTGCAATGTCCATATGCAGTAGAGGGGTGCTGTTACATTACTACACAGCAGAGGTGGCAAAATGCCAGATGCACAAAGCACATTACTGTGTGGTGTACATTGAACACTCTTGCCAATGTCCTGTTACACACCTTCATAATTCAGTAAAGTGGTTTGTTACCACATCTGCTATGTAGCTAGTTTCATGTAAAGTAATATAATGTAACAGGTCATATAGGATTCCAGCATATGTTTCCATGTACTTGGGCTAGGGGCAGATTTGTTGGGGGTGTGCTCAAGCAATTTTTCCATGCTTAGCAACATTCAATTAGCAATTTCCATTCACTAATTGCTAATTTGCACATTTGCTGACTTCCTGTTTGCTTGCTTTTCCATGCTCATTCTTTTCCAGCATCACTCTAAGCCAGTGTTGGCAAACCTATGGCACACATTCCAGAGATGGCACACAAAGCCATTCCCCCTGGCACACAGAGCGGGGAAGAGGAGTAAAAGCTGTGCATGTGTTCTTCCTCCCCCCAGCCATCTGGAGAGGCAGTTGAAGGCCAGGGAGGGGGTGGGGGAGGAGGAGGAGGAGGAACAAATGCACAACTTTTCTTCCTCTTCCCCACTCTGTGTAGCAGGGGGAATGGCTTCATGTGCCATCTCTGGGAGAGATGTGCCTGCTCCTCCACCTCCCAGGCCTTCAAATGATTCTGGAGTGGCAACTGAAGGCCCAGGAAGGTGTGGGAGGAGAAGGCCCACCCTATAAGTCTCGTTCTACCCAGAAGTCCCACCTCTGGCACAGGGTAACACCCAGTGCCAGAAGGCTGTTTAGTTTGGGTACTCACTGCCTAAAAGGTTCACCATCACTGCTCTAAGCCATTGTCTTTCTCTTCTCTGTCTCTCCTCCATAAGATCTTTAGCGAAGTGTAAGTAATTTGTAAGTAAAGCTAACTTTACCACAAAGAAAAAAAACTAAGCTAATTTCTTTAGTAAACCCAGTGGGGTGTAGAAAGTGGGACTATTTGATGTTCAAATTCTGCCTTGCAAATTTGATTATTCTGCTAGAAAGAGCCATTACTGTCTTTCACATTTCCCAACACTGAGATCCTAAGCTATGATAGGTTTAAGATCTATTCTAGCATTAACAATGTGTATTATCTTACTAATTTGTTTTTTTAAGTATCTTTAGTATCTTTAAAAAAAAACCTCAAGAGATCTCAATTATCTGAGGCCTTATCATTATAATTTTGCATTAATAGATGGCGCCTGATCAGGTCATAGACGTAATTGTAGCATGATAGGAACAACATATAGGGATCATGCAGCCCCTCAGATGTTGAATTGCAAGTCCTAGCAACTCTAACCATCACTGGCAAAAGTAAGGAATGCTGTCAGATACAGTGCAATAAAATCTGCCCAGGAATGGGAATTGTTTTGCCCTCCAGATTTTATTGAACTGTAACTGATAGCATTCCTCACCTTTGCCAATGCTGGCAAAGATGGCCCTGGATTGGACCATTGAGATACCATTTACAATTGTGTGGAATCTTCTCTTAAATAATTAGCTTTCAGAGTCCTTATGCACCTTCATTCCACCCCAAGCTCTTCAGCATATGACTTAACCATGTTCAATACCGATGGTATCTCTGTTTTACTCAAATCCAGAGACTTCTACATTTGTTGACAGATGTATTACACAAATCAGGTTCTCCATCTAATCTGGCCCCTCAAGCATTAATAATTATGATATATCTTTGGTGCATACTGATATCATACTATAATACTATACTGTTATACAACACAGGATTCAATGTGGGTTCCAAGTGGAATCTTCAATAAACGGTTGAAGAGTCCCCTATTGACAAAATAAAAAATATTTTTTTATTAGTCACTAGAAGGACCTCATATCAAGATAAAATCCTTGCAGCTCCTTAAGCATTTCCTCTCTAGATAGGGCTGTACAAAAGGACATACAACTTGTGAACAGATGTTAAAAGAAATTTTATTCTGACAAGATTTTGCAACTCTTTTTCACCCTGTAACTCATTAGGCTTACAAAAAGTGAAATGTAGACTTCAAAGGGCACTTCAAAACTGAATAAATGCACTCTAGGTATCATGCTTTATTTGGAGGTCCTGGGTAATCAGAAAGTATCTGAAGAATTTTAGACTCTTATCCACATCATTTTTTTCTGTTCTTCACACATGACTGACTCACAAAGCAAAGACTCTCTACGGGGCATCATTTTGGGAGTCCCTGAACAATATATCCTGTCCTGAAATCTGTTGGTATGGAGGCTACCACAACTGAGTCTGTGATTATGATCTCCATCTTACAGAGACAGAAATTACTAACATCTGTTTGACTTGTACATATTGATAGCCTATTTAGAGGCTTATCTTAGCCGGAAACCTTCGGCTGTTTTCTTTTCATATGGCACTCTGGAGAGAATCTAAAATTAAGGTCATCAAATCAGAAAACTCATTCAAACTTTCCCTTTTGTTAAAAATGGAAAACTTTGGAAAATATAAAAACATAACTATTGAGAAAACATTAGACCTTTTTATTTTTATTTTATTAAAGTAAACTTTTGGGGGAGGAGAGTTTCCACTACAGGCTCCTAGTTTTGTTTGTTTTTTAAGATAGATTTTTTTTTTAAATAGAAAGATATCCTGTAGCAACTTTGAGACTAACAAGGAAAAAAATTTAGCATAAACTTTTATGGACTCTAGTCCATTTCATTGGTTGCAGAAGGCCACAAAAGTGTATCCTAAAAAAATTCTTCTCACTTAGCCTCAAAGATGCCACAGGATTCCTTTATATATTTTTATGTGGAAAAAAGACTAACATGGCTCTGTCTTTGAAAGCCTCTTATTTGTTATATCCAAAATGTGTAGCTCATCTATACTACCACCTTTTTGTTTAATATTACAATATAAACCACCATGACAAATCAGATCAATTGTCAAATTACAAGATCCATCACAAAAAAAAATTATAATGATACACCACATGGTTTGCAGGCAAGGAGAAGAATTGCACACATTTCAGGTAAGATGCTGGAGTAGATGCTATTTGCTAGCCATTGTTTACTTGGTTGTTTCCTCTTCCACCATAAATAAATATATTGTTTCTATTATTAAAAAGAAAAAGAAAGAGAACTTTTCATTTGAGGTTGGTACACCAACTGCAGTCCTTTCCTGGACAGAACTAGCTGGACCACTGTTATCCATAGCCTGATGCCAACCACAATATACCAATTATAAACTTCTGATTATCAATTAATTTGGATCATATTTCATATTTCATAAATTTTAAATTAGCTCTCTCTACAAGCACTTCTCTTCCCTCAATATTGCATTTAGATATATATGTTCAACAGGTCAATGACTTAAAAAATTCTGAGAAACCCTTCCTTGTTTTGAATAGGTGTTTCTTCCATTTGTAGGAGGGCTGATAATCTAGTAAAAAAGGATCCCATTCATGAAATAAAAAGTGTAGATGGTTGTTGCTAATTCCTGTAGTCCCTTACATCGTCTTCCATGCTCCAGCATAAATCATTATTTCAGAACAAATGTTCAGTGGAACACAAGACTGCAAGAAAAATCTGTAAAACTTAGTTCTCTTCTCCACTCTAGGTCTCTGAATGGAAGGTTCCATGAGATTAAATTGGGTTGCATCTCTCTAGTTTCAAATCAATGGCTTCTTGTGTCTGCAACTATTTATTTATTGTTTATTTTAGTTATTTCATTCGTATGCTGCTTTTCTCCTAGAAAAGGACCTAAGGCAGCTCACAGATTAAAAAACAACAACTTTACAATAAAAAAATTAAAAATAAAATCATCTAATGAAAAACAGTATTAAATTACATAAAAGATGCAGTTGTTTAAAATCATAACTAAAGCACACACCCCATATAAAAGCCACTCTGACATACTTAAAAGTACCATAAGTATCTGGTACATACAGGGAGTTGTTGTTGCAGAGGTTCCCTTTTACTTTCACTGCTTCAGATTAGTGGCATCTATTGGTTTCAATGTCATTCATTGTCAATGTCAGTTTCAATGTCAGTGGGGAAAGATAGCTAAGGGCCTTTGCAGACTGCTAGAAATAATGCAGCTTGAGTCCACTTTAACTGCCCTGGCTCAGTGCTAGGGAATCATGGGAATGGTAGTTTTTTCTGAGACATTGAGCCTTCTCTGTCAGAGAGCTCTGGTGCCACAATAAACTACAGCTCCCATGATTCCCTAGCACTGAGCCAGGGCAATTAAAGTGGACTCAAGTTGCATTATTTCTGGCAGTCTGCAAAGGCCCTAAGTTCCAAAACACACTGCAGAAATAACCATGGCTTTAGGACAGGATATGGAGTTGAGACTGCCATGGTTGCGCTGGCTGACGACCTCCACTTGGGTGTCGACAGGGGTAGTGTGACCCTGCTGGTGCTCTTGGACCTCTCAGCAGCCTTTGATACAATAGACCACTCCATCCTCTTGGATTGCCTGAGAGAGTTGGGAATTGGAGGCACTGCTTTGCAGTGGTTCCATTCCTTCCTCTCGGGCAGATCCCAGAGGTGAGGCTCGGGGACAGTTGCTCTTCTAGAATAGAGCTTAAGTGTGGCATCCCTCAGGGCGCCATCCTGTCCCCGATGCTATTCAACATCTATATGAAGCCACTGGGAGAGATCATTTGGAGGCATGATTGTCTTAAGACGGTAATGGATTAGATGAGGAAAAACAGATTGAGACTGAATCCAGACAAAATGGAGGTACTAACAGTGACGGGCCCGAAACCAGGTTTGGGAATACAACTCCCAGTCCTGGTTGCAGTCACACTCTCCTCCAAGGACTGTGTTTGCAGTCTGGGGGTACTCCTAGATTCGTCGTTTCACATGACTAATCAGGTGAATGCGGCGGTCAGGAGTGCCTGTTATCAGCTTCGGTTGATACACCAACTGCGCCCTTTCCTGGAGATTAGGGACCTTGAAACTGTGATACATGCTCTGGTAACCTCACATTTAGATTTCTGCAATGTGCTCTACATGGGGCTACCCTTGTGCTTAACCTTGAAACTCCAACTGGTTCAAAACATGGCAGCCAGATTACTTACTGGCACATCTAAGAGAGAGCATATTACACCTGTGCTGAAATCTCTCCACTGGCTGCCAATTAGTTTCCGGGCACAGTACAAGGTGTTGGTTTTGATCTTTAAAGCCCTACATGACTTGGGTCCAACTTATCTCCAGGACCGCCTCTTCCCATATGATTCCCCCCCCCCACGTGCTCCGGTCCTCTGGGATGAATCTGCTGCAGCCTATGAAAACTAGGCTGTCACAGACCTCCCAGAGAGCCTTTTCTGTCACCGCCCCAAAATTATGGAATGGCCTGCTGGATGAGATTCGTCTTATTACCACTCTCTACTGCTTAAAAAAGCACTAAAGATGGATCTCTTCTGGCAGGCCTTCCCGGAATAATCTCCCGGCTCCAAAGATGGTCTGGACTTGCTTACCCATTCCCTAGCCGCCACTGTCTTATGGTTGGTTTGTTTAATTACAGGCTGCCTGATTTTACTCTGCCATTTTAATATTGCTTTAGTTTAATTTATTTTTAAGGGGTGGGTGGGTTAGGGGAATCAATGTTGAGTGATGTGTTTTATCCATGTACTGTTTTAATTTGTTGTACGCCGCCTAGCAGAGGGGCGGGTTAAAAATTTATTATTATTATTATTATTATTATTATTATTATCATTATCATTATTATTATTAAATGTCTCACAAAACTCCAGTTGCCAGAATTCTCTAGGATTGAGCCAGGGCAGTTAAAGCAGTCTCAACTGGATTATTTTTGCAGTGTGCTTTGGACCTAAATTGCTGAATCTATTTTAAGGATAAATTTCAGGACCAAGACAGAGAATTTAAGGTCTAGACTGCAAGATAATTCCACTGGCCTACTGACATGGGTTCTACCTGCAGTGCAGAAATTAGGCAGTTTGATGCTACTTGAGCTGCCATGGCTCCATCCAGGAAATCCTGGGATTTGTAGTTTGTTGTGGCACTACTGACAGAGAAGGCTAAGTATCTCACAAAGCTAACAAATCCCATAATTCCACAGTAGAGAAAAATGCAGTTAAAGCATTATCAAACTGCATTATTTCTGCAGTGCAAATGTATCCATCAAAGCAAAGCAAAGCAGCTTCTTTTATATACCGATTCATACCACGCTATGCAGTGTCTAAGCAGTTTACAACTGTAAGCACATTGCCCCCCCAACAGCTGGATACTCATTTTAGCAACCTCAGAAGGATGCAGGCCTGAGTCAAGCCTGAGCCCTGGCTAGTATTAAACTCACAACCTTGTGGTTTATGAGTGAGTAGCTGCAGTACAGCATTTAACAACTGTGCCACCAGCCGTGGCTGCTGCAGACACCTCTGCACTCATATCACCAATGCACTGTGCACATGTAACCATCTTAACACAAAAATGAAGTGAATGAGTAAGCCTACACCCATAGGCTCTCTGTAATGCTCACACTACGGAACCAGAGATTAACTTCAAATTGTTATAATTACAATGACTATGAAGTACATTATTGTAGAGTTGCTGACCTGGCACTCAATCATATGATTTAATAGGCTGTTTAGTCCTGATAACTGAATCCCAAGTAGTTTCATTCACATACAGTCCTTATAAATAATATTGTGTTTCACTGATAAAAACAATAGTTTGAGAACTTTAGCCTGACAGTAGGCACCACTGACTAACTTCGCAACTTTCAAACAGTTTACAGCCTGAGAGCCACAATGAATCAAACTGAACTATACCAGATGGGACCTGGTACTACAATGTCTCATTCTTTGCCTGTTTCATTTGACAGTGAACAGCCCAAATGGAAAATCTGGAGTATTTGTTTTTAAATGGTCACCCAGCATCTGGGTTGAATTTTTAAAAATATACATATATTAAAAAATCTACTATTAGTCTAGAAAATTTCTTTTCTCCCAAGTATTTAATTTAGTATTTACATGGGAAAAATAAAATAAAACCAGAAACTGTTATGTTTCCAGTGTTTCCAAAAACCTAACCTTCATTCTGGTAATGAAAGAGGTGAAAAATCCAGGCATCCACCACAACTAAACAGACTACATTTCTCAGTAGACTATTTAACATATGCTGGCTATATTTTAATATACAAATGTTTATATACAAACACACAACATTTGCCAACCTTAATCAGTGTCAGCTATTTCGCTTTTTAATTGTTTTTGATAGTCACTATTTCTGTCATTAGTAGGGCAAACTGATAAATTATCAACAACATATTTATGCTACCATTGGCTTCTGCTGGCAGCCAAAATAAGGGATCATCATTCTTATATGTATATAATATCTTGTTGTTTGCCATCTGTTTGTTTACACTGAGAGCTGCATAAATTACAAAGTTTTTAAATGTGGCCACTGTATTAGTTATAAGCAAAACACACCATAGATGCAAGGGACTGGGCTGGTATAGTTTTAAATAGCAGTTCTCATGATAAGAACTTCATTTTGTTCTGCTAATAGTTTTACACTTGATAAAGAGAAATATATACGTGTTTGGATTTCCTAATTTCCAGTTTTCCTGAAAGGTGATCTGTTGTTGTTGTTGTTTTTTAAAAAAAAAAAAAAAGCTGAAAGTTTCAAAAGCTACAATGTCTCCAAAAAGGGAAATTAAGGCTTTGAGAAAAACACCAGTGAAACATAACAAATGAGATAACTGCAACTGCCTCCAATAAATATGACAAAATGAGGTCTTGAAGAATAATTTCAATCACTATGTCTTAATTATGTTCTTGGTATGCTTGTTACTACTACAGGTGCCTGACTCTTGAGAATACAAATCCTTATCTCAATGAGTTACTGGTGGATTAATTAATGCATCTTCAAGCTGTCCTGTTTTGCTTGATAAAGTAATGTGAATGTGATCTGCACATTGAAACTAGCCTAGTGAACAAATGTACACACATATCAGCCAGCTTCTTGTTAATGACAGATGTCGTCATAAGGCCAATGTAAGCCTATGTGTATCTTTTTTCCTTTCCTTTCCTTTCCTTTCCTTTCCTTTCCTTTCCTTTCCTTTCCTTTCCTTTGGTCTTTGCAGAATTTGGTATTCTTTTTCTTTCTCTACAATGAACAAGGCACCTCCCCTTCCAGAATCACCATTTCACTGCAATAGCTTCTATGCCATGGTGTTTCATGGCTAGTGGATTGCTGTGAAAATCAAAGAAGCCACTGCTCAAATTCATAAACTATACCTGTGTATACCTATAACTATACCTATACAGTGTAGCTAGAGGCAACACACAACTGTGTTATTCAAGATTTGTTATCAGCCCTTTAATTACTGCAAGGTTTACCCAAGATTATGCTGTTTAGACAGCCAGGCACCCCTTCTTAGATTTTTAACTTGCAGGCATATAGACTTGGGAGCTAATATTCCTCTTTTCTATCAACACATGAAGTTTTGAAAGCCTGGTGGCAAACAGACTGGATTGCCATATGGTGTGTTTCCAAAACCAAATGACCTTACACTCTTCTCTGCATCATTATTTGCTATAGCCAGCTATATGAGGCTTGCTGGTGTTTTCTGATGCACTCATTTAGGTTTGATTTATACTTCTCATTCCATTAAAAAAAGAAAAGCACCACTCTTGAAATCCATTCATGAAATAGCCATACTTGCAAATAGAATGGGGACAAAAAGACACAGAGGGTTCTGTATGATTTATTGCCACGTAAAGAATGAAGTAATAAATAGCATTTATTTATTTATTTATTTATTTAGATTTGTCATTGCCAGTAACACCATTTAGAGAGTCTGAGTTTGTAATTTATCTTCCACAATGTTAGGAGTTGCTAACCATACCAAATTACTTCCACCCTCTTTTCATATAGTTCTAAATAGGTCATATAGGTCTAAATCCAATATCATGTTAGTAGCCATCTGCTAATGCAATGAGGTTTTTTTTTCTTTTGCCTGCACCTCTCTAAATGAGCTGAACACTTTTTCTAGAGGTTTTCTTGGGAGTGAAAAGGACTGATGTTGAGAGGGTACAAGGGAAGAAATAGCTCTGCTCTTTATTCTACTCACAAAAGTAATTATGTGCTGGAATCCTACTGGATCCTGTCCATACTCTCTCCTGTGATTACTGCATAAATTCCCAAGCCTTATAACATATCCAGTGCCCTCTTGCAGTGGCATCACTGGATCAGTGCAGTGGGAGGTGCACGAGGTGACACCCTAATGAAGGGTGGCACCACTGCTCCTCAAACATCAGTTCTTTGGCAGAAATAGGGCATGGCATTTACCTGCATCCTTTTAAAATGCTGAAGAGATGGGGTGATGGGATGAGGCTCAGTGGGAAGAAAAAGGAGAGGTCCCAGGTTTTTTTTAATTAAAAATTTTAAATGTAAAAATTTTAATTGAAAAAAAAATAACAATTATTCTTTAAAAATATCACATTTTACCAAATTTTCATTTTAACTACATGAAACTATGTATGTATAAATAAATACATTTAGACTGTGGATATCATAGGTATAATTTTAATGTTGCTAGTTGTTTATGTTACAATTATTACTATTACATTCAATGATATATGACAATTATGATTTATGAGTGACATTAGTACAAAAGACATTACTAAGGATTCTGTATGGTGTGGTATGGGAGAAGGTTATGGGAAGTTACACTTGAGTTATTGCACCAGGTGACACCAACCCTACTGATACCACTTGCCTCTTGAACCCAGAATACTCATGTGATGGCAATCCCACTCTTTTCCTAGAACACCAACAGCTATTATTTGTATGCAGATTTTTGCCAGAACCACTTAGTCCTCATTTCCTATTAATGTTACTGTCGTGTGCCTTCATGTCATTAATAATTTATGGTGACCATATCACAATTTGCAGAAGAATTATAAAAATCAGAACTATACAAAAGAGATGACAAAATGAAGGACACAAGGAATGAAGAGAAATATGAACCCCAAATTCTAAAAAATGAGGTGGAAACTGCAATAAGAGAATAGTGAAAAACAAATCACCAGGAACATATGATATTCCAATTCAACTGCTGCAACCCACATTGACAGAGTCAACATTAGTGCTGACCAATATATGCCAACAGATATGGAAAACAAAATGATGGCCAATAGATTGGAAGTGATCAATATACATTCCCATCAACAAAAAGGGAAACATAAGAGACTGTAACAACTATAGGACCAGAGCACTGATCTCTCGTGCTAGCAAAATTATCAAAATTCTGCAACATCAACTTCAGCCATACATGGAGAGAGAAATCTCAGAGGTCCAAGTGGGGTTCAGGAAAGGTAGAGGCACTAGGGACCACATTGCAAACATACGATGGCTAATGGAGTGCACCAGGGAATTCCAAAAGAAAATCAGCATGTGCTTTATAGACTATAGCAAAGCCTTTGACTGCATGGATCATGAAAGGCTATGGAATGCCCTTAAAGACATGGGAGTGCCAACACATCTGATAGGAATCTGTACTCAGGACAAGAGGCTACTGTCAGAAAAGAACACAGAGAAACAGAATGGTTCCCAATTAGCAAAGGAGTCAGACAAGGTTACATCCTTTCACCTTATCTGTTCAACTTGTATGCAGAACATATTATAAGAAAAGCAGGCTTGGGCGCAGAAGAAGGAGGAGTGAAAATAGGAGGAAGGAATATCAAAAATCTAAGATATGGAGATGACACCATAATACTAGTAGAAAACCTCACAGACCTGGAACACCTACTAAGGAAGATCAAAAAAGAAAGTGCAAAGGCAGGCTTAATGTTGAACATAAAGAAAACAAAAATAATGACCACCGAGGACCTTCACAAGTTCAACCTAGACAATGAAGAAACAGAAATAGTAAAAGAATTCTCATACCTGGGATCAAACATTGATAGAAATGGGGACTGCAGTCAGGAAATCAGAAGATTAAGAATGGGGAGGGTGGCTATGAAAGAACTAGAAAAGATTCTAAAATGCAAAGATATACAACTCAGCACAAAAGTTAGAATACAAAAGCCAATGTATTCTCTATTACCATGTATGGATGTGAGAGCTGGACAGTTAAAAAAGATGATAGGAAGAAAATCAACTCCTTTGAGATCTGGTGCTGGAGAAGAATGTTGAGAATCCCATGGACAGCCAAAAGGACAAACAAATGAGTCCTAAAGCAGATCAAGCCGGAAACTTTCCTGGAAGCCAAGATGACCAAACTGAGGCTGTTGTATGTCAGGCACATCATGAGAATGGAAGATTGTCTACTAGGAAAGCCCCTGACCCTGGTTGGTTTCCCATTTGCATTTGCTGAGTGCTGATTTTCTTATTTTGTAGGACTGGTAGCCATATGGCTACCAGTCCTACAAAACTGGTAGCCTTAGTTTGTAGGACTGGTAGAAAATCAGCACTCAACAAATGCAAGTGGGAAACCAACCAGGGTCAGGAGCTTTCCCAGCAGACAATAACAGACAATATCCTTGATTGCATATCCTCTCCTGGAAGCCATGCCATTAACAACAGAACAATACCTATTCAACACAGAACAACACACAGTTCACCTGGGAACCACTCCTCCCTACCCAGGGTCTCACAGTATATATAGACCCATTCTCTTCCATTCCAGTTTTCTCTGAAGATGCCATCCACAGATGCTGGTGAAACGTCAGAAAGAAACTCTTCTAGAACATGGCCACACAGCCCAAAAAACCCACAAAAAACAATACATCCATGTCTTTTCCAGTAGGTAGATGTACTGTACACCTATTTGCAGTATCTGCAGCAAGTATCTGCAACACAGAAATGGCCATGTGGGGTGGGGGGGGGGCAGCATTGGATAAAGAGATGTAGTTCCATCCCCATTACTATGCCTCCCAATGCAGGATCTCTGTCAGTGTCATTGGTTTAGATTTCAACTGGAAGACCGACGATATAAATATTGTTGACTCTAGCAACAGGGACTCTTGTCTACTCTGAGGAAGTCCTGGATTTTTAAGACAGCTAATTGAAGTACAAATTATAACTCTGCCAGTTTCCAATTTTTAACCAGATTATCATATGCTTTCACAGTAATTTGGTTTAAAAAGTAGAAGTGTTGACATCGTGTGGAATAAACCTAATACATTAGGCCCAGAGCAGAACAGACTGGACTGCTTAACCAAAATTTAGTTTTCTATAGCAAACACATGAAAAAAAAAATAGACCTGGAGTCAATATTTTTTTTAAAAAAAATTATTTCCATCGAGGACATGACGTATGCAAGTATATAATTTACATGGTTAAAAGAGAAGCATAATAAGGAGTACTTGCTCCTGGGTTTACAAATCTAATTCTACTTTTTCTTCCTTGAAAGAGAGATACAACATAGAACTCAGTGAGCATAGCTTCTTGCTTGCTGCACCTGCTGATCCAGTTATAAAATATGCTCTACACTTATGCCCTGACTAATATCTGGGATACTAACCTTTCCAGGGCTATACACAGTATCGCTCCCAAGCGTCCTTTCCGGCCTGCTTCCAATAAACAGCCCTGGTATACGGAAGATCTTAAGGAACGGAAGCGGGCTGTGCAACGACTAGAGTGCATCTGGCGGAAACACCAGCGCTTGTCCGACAGAACACTCCTTCGCTCCCTTCTGAGAGCCTATGGAGTGGCAATAGGTGCAGCAAAGAATTCGTTCTTTGCTGCACGTATTGCGTCCGCGAATTCGCATCCAGCGGAGCTGTTCAGGGTTGTAAGGGAGCTAACTCAGCTCTCTCCCTCCCTGAGCCCTATCTTAGAGTCATCTAAGCCCTGCTGTGATGAATTTAATAACTTCTTCGCGGATAAAATCTCTCGGATAAGGGCTGATCTTGACGCCAGTATTTTTGCAGACTCCAGAGAGGAGTCCGAAGCGTCTGTGGCCCCTGTTATACTGGATCACTTTGAGTTTGTCAGTACCGAGGAAGTGGACAAGATCCTTCGAAGTGTTAGGAAGACGACATGCTCTCTTGATCCCTGTCCCTCATGGCTGGTAGCTCAGGGGGGAGATGCGGTGTTAACTTTGTTGCACCACATCGTTAATACATCTCTAAGAGAGGACAAGTTTCCATCTAAATTAAAATTGGCAGTGGTTAAACCCCTGCTCAAAAAGCCCTCCTTAGACCCCCTGATTCACAATAATTATCGGCCTATATCGCTACTACCTTTTCTGGGGAAGGTGATCGAGAAAGCGGTCGCTTTCCAGCTTCAATCGATCTTGGATGATACCGATTTTCTGGACCCATTTCAAACTGGCTTCCGGGCAGGCTATGGAGTTGAGACTGCCATGGTCGCCTTGGTTGATGACCTCCGTCTGGGCATGGACAGGGGAAGCGTGTCCCTGTTAGTGCTCTTGGACATCTCGGCGGCTTTCGATACCATCGACCATGGTATCCTTCTGGACCGCCTGAGGGAGTTGGGTATCGGGGGCACTGCTTTGCAGTGGTTCCGGTCCTACCTCTCGGGCAGGTTCCAGTTGGTGGAGCTGGGGGACTGTCGTTCCGATGAGAGGGCCATTACATCTGGTGTCCCTCAGGGAGCGATTTTGTCCCCTTTGCTTTTCAACATTTACATGAAACCGCTGGGAGAGATCATCTGGAGACACGGGGCACAGTGTTATCAGTATGCTGATGACACCCAAATTATTTTCTCTGTGTCTCCGACTATTGCAGTAACCAAGGATGGCATCTCTCCTCTTGATGCCTGCTTGGAGTCAGTAATGGGCTGGATGAGGGAGAAC
Source organism: Phrynosoma blainvillii (assembly GCA_026167975.1). Classification (NCBI taxonomy): domain Eukaryota; kingdom Metazoa; phylum Chordata; class Lepidosauria; order Squamata; family Phrynosomatidae; genus Phrynosoma; species Phrynosoma blainvillii. Next base: position 83,303,244 of record JANUYF010000002.1, read on the forward strand.
AAACTCAGCGTGAATCCAGAGAAAACGGAAGTACTAGTGATAGGTTCCCCAGATTCGGGTGGTGAGATCTGTCATCCGGTCCTGAATGGGGTCACGCTCCCCTTTAGGGATTCGGTGCGCAGCTTGGGAATACTCCTTGACTCATCGCTCCAGCTGACATCTCAGGTGGATGCGGTGGTCAGGAGTGCTTGCTATCAGCTTCGGCTGATACGCCAGTTGCGACCCTACCTGAGTCGTGGGGACCTTGAAACTGTTGTACATGCTTTGGTAACCTCTCGGTTGGACTTCTGCAATGCGCTCTACATGGTGCAACCCTTGTACCAAACCCAGAAGCTGCAATTAGTGCAGAATATGGCAGCTAGATTGGTCACTGGTAGATCCAGGTCAGACCATATAACACCGGTCTTAAAAGACCTTCACTGGCTGCCTATTCGATTCCGAGCTCAATACAAGGTGTTGGTTTTAACCTATAAAGCCCTAAATGGCTTGGGCCCAGGGTACTTGAAGGACCGCCTCTCCCCACATAATCCGCCCCGCACACTTCGTTCGTCCGGAAATAATTTGTTAGAGGTCCCCAGGTCTCACCTGGTAAGGACCTCCCAGAGGGCTTTTTCCATCGTTGCCCCCTCTTCTTGGAACAAGCTTCCTATAGAGCTCCTCTCCTCTGTTTCTTTAGCCTCTTTTAAGAAAAATCTAAAAACACACCTATTTCAATTGGCTTTTTCATCCCAGTAACGGTATTTTTTTTTCTTCTCCATGTACCACTCTGTTGTTTTTGGATTGTTTTCTGTTTCTCCCTGTTATTCCGTGATTTAGTTGATTCCTGTTTTCTTCCTTGACCAGTTTCATATTATATTGTATTGTATTGTATTATTGTATTATATTGGCCTTTTTAACTTTTGTAAGCCGCTTTGATCCTTTTTGGAAAGGTGGGGTAGAAATAAATTATTATTATTATTATTATTATTATTATTATTATTATTATTATTATTGAAAAACTCGCCTGTCAAGTGACCCCAAAGCTTTCTACTACTTTTCAGGACCATGCATAATCAAAACTTGGAGATGAAACAAGAACAGGTTTCCAATCTCCACCTATTCATCTTAGAGTCAGAGAAAAGTCTACATATGAACAAGTATGCAAAAGGATCTTGTGACACCTTTGAGACTTACCAAAAGAAAGAAGCTGGTAGCATGAGCTTTCAAAGACTTGAGTCTACTTCCTCAGATGCAACAACTAGTGCAAGATGAATGGTGATTAGCAATGAGGACATTACACCATGGTCCCTCTGGTTTTCATGTGTTGACTACTCATTTTTTAAAAAAAAATCTGTAGGGTTCCATTGATGCTGCAAGATAATATAAGAGATCAGAAAAACTGAGGGCTTGTTGGGAAGGAGTCCCAGGTAAAATGTACAATGTGGGGAATAGCAGCAGCCATGATGACACAGCATTTGATCACTGCTGAGTCATGCTGACTCATGGGAAGTGACATCATGGAGATGATCACCTGGTGCTGGAAAGCACAGAGAACTGCTGCAAAAATACAGAGTCACTCATGTGACTGACAGGTGTCCAGCAGGAAGAGGCAGGGCCAGAGGGACATGTGGAGCCCTGGCTATATAAGTCAGAAGCCTCTGGACACACATGTGGGTTGTGGATGTGGTGGTTGTTAGTGGGTTGTCGTAATGGTGTTGATAGCATTGCATTGGATGGTTGTCGTTATTGCTGTAAATAGCCTTGTACATAGAGGAACTAAGATTAAAGCCTCATCTGAGAGACGTCTGCCTGTGGAGTCTCTTTACTCTGTCTGGAAGGGGAGAGGTGCTTTTCCAGCTGACATGCTACTGGCTGCATCTGAGAAGGTCGTGTTCCTGGTGCTGCACACTAACATGGATCTTCACGCACTGTGTAACCACGCTAACAGGGCTATACAACACAGGATTCCAAACACAGCACAGGCTACAGAGCATTTAGCTGTCCAGACACTGTTGGGATGCAGGTTCCATCACCAGAATAGCCATTGGTGAATGCTGATGGAAGATGCAATCTAACAGCATCTGAAGGGCCACCCCTGATGTAACATGAAATACATATCTGGGATTGTTTGTCAGTATTTGAGTAAAAAAAAAAACTATCAAACAATACACATCCTAGTTAATTTGCTAACAGTAACCAGCACACCTTGGCTTAACAGAAGGGAGGCAGTCTAATCCAGAGTATAAGAGAAAACAGTTTTAACTTGAAATCTCAGGACAGGATACAGTAAGGTCTACGTCAAAGGATTTTCTAAATTTCTCTTATCTCCTTTTTGGTGTCAGCTTCACTTTTTAATTAGGAGCAAATTTTAATTTGTGATTAAATAGTTTATTAATAAAATGAATTAGTTGATAATGCTTGGCATAAAGATGCAAGAAATGTAATAGTGCAGGCATCCAGAAATTAATATCAAGTTGCAATGAAAAGGGGAAGGGATAATTTTCTATTTCATCAGTTTGCAGTGATACTAAACAAAATTATTTTGAAGAGCAGGTTTGAGGATGAATTGGAATTTAAGGAGAATAAAGATCAGCTAGGCAAGCAATGCTGTAACTATGGGCCTCGGCAGACGACTAAAAGAGTCGTCTTCCGGGCAGGGAAGAGGAGGGGCAGCCGCACGAGCGGCGCCCCTTCCTCTCCCCGAGGTCGCCCCCAGAAGCACCGGCCGTCCGCACAGCCGGCGCACCGGGGATGACCTCACGGCGCAGCGTCCACATGCGCTGCGCCGTTTGAGCCAGGGAAAGTGCACCCGCCGCTTTTAGGGCGCACTTTCCCTTACATCTAAAAGGAGCGCCAATTTGGTGCTCCTTTTAAGATGCGCCACAGGAGCGCCGCGGTCCGGAGGCTGAACTCCGGCGGCGCTCCGACCCGCGGCGTCTCAGGGGCCTCCGTCTGCTGAGGCCCTATGAAGGTCCTTGTAGGTTAAAAGCAGGTTTGTTTGTTTTTAACCTCATTTCTTAACTTTATAGGAAATCAGTGTAATGACTCACAAGAAACAGATGAGATATAGTAAGATTTTGTGTTTGCCATGGACCTTTACTCATTAGTGTGCCCTACCTATATTTATTTTTTCTAGTATCAGTTCACAACACCATCTGCTTTAAGTGATAATCAGTGAACAAGATGGTAAAAGCATGAAGAAGCAATGTCAGCAGGGGAATGCAAGGATTTCAATCAGAATATATGTTCCAGGTAACAAAACGATTGTTTTATCATCTTGACTCAACAACAGTTGGGAATTCAAGGTGACACTGTATCTTTATGAGAAGGCACTGAAGCTATAACTGGAAATTAGATTAAGAGAATGTCATTGTGAAAGACTATAAGTAGACTTTAGATACCTAGATTTTCAGAATTGGTTTTCAAGGAGAAGTGTGTGTGGTAGTCTGCTTCCATGCCTGGCTGGATTTCCTGTTTAGTTTGGAAATGCGTGCACAGAACATGAGGAAGATGTAGCAGAATGTACTAGGTGGTATTGCACTTCAGCCAGGAAAAGCTAGTTATATATCACTGCCCTGCTGTGATGCCTGTGAGGCAATTTGCTGCAAATGATCATTGTTCATTACTTCTCATCTTGATAGAAGAGAATGCTATAAGCAAATCAGCTGCCTGGATAATGAGACACAATAATAAATTGTGTGTCATTCACTTTTAGCCCCATCTACATGTCACAATGGATGGCAATCACCACTCAGCTCCAATCCGCAGTGTGGGTGGAAATCTGAATCTTCACCTATTGATTCCATCCACTAGTTATATTCCACATCCTCTACTCTATGGGCCTTTACAGACTGCCAGAAATAATGCAACTTGAGTCCACTTTAACTGCCCTGGCTCAGTGCTAGGGAATCATGGGAGCTGTAGTTTATTGTGGCACCAGAGTTCTCTGACAGAGAAGTCTCAATGCCTCAGAAAAAAACTACAATTCCCGTGATTCCCTAGCACTGAGCCAGGGCATTTAAAGTGGACTCAAGCTGCATTATTTCTGGCAGTCTGTAAAGGCCCTATGTCAGGTGCTTAAATCTTTATGGTACTAGAGACATTTCAGAAAAGTATTTGGAGTGTCAGTTCATTGTATTCATTTTCACAAATTTCTCTAGACTGTCTCTATTTGTTGTTGTTAACTGCCTTTGTGTCAATCTCAACCCATGGTGACCCTATGGATGAGACATCTCCTGCCCTCCCATCCTCTACTGATCTGCCTAGCTCCTGCAAACTCAAATTTGTGGTCTCATTAATAAAGTCCCTCCATCTAGCATGTGGCCTTCCTCTCTTTCTATTTCCCTCCACTTTTCCTTACATTATTGTCTTTTCCACCAATTCATGCCTTCTCATGATGTATCCAAAGTATGGCAGTAAGTCTTGTCATCTTGGCTTCTAGGGATATTTTTGACTTGACCTGTGACTTGATCTGTTCTAGGACCCATTTGTTTGTCCTTTTGGCTGTCCATGAAATCCTCAGCACTCTTCTCCATCACCACATCCCAAATGCATTGATTTTCCTCCTATCTTCTTTCTTGACTGTCCAGCTCTCATATATATGGTAAAAGGGAATACAATGGCTTGTATGATTCTGAGTTTTGTGCTGAGTTGTATGTCTTTGCATTTTAGGATCTTTTCAATTTTTTTCATAGCCACCCTCCCCATTCTTAATCGTCTTCTGATTTCCTGGCTACAGCCCCCATTTCTATCAATGTTTGATCCCAGGTATGAGAAATCTTTTACTATTTCCTCATTGTCTAGTTTGAATGTGTGTAAGATCTCTGTGGTCATTATTTTTGTTTTCATTATGTTCAACAGTAAGCCTGCCTTTGCACTTTCATCTTTGATCTTCCTTAGTAGTTGTTCCAGGTCTGTGAGGTTCTTTGCTAGTATTATGGTATCATCAGCATATCTCAGATTGTTGATATTTCTTCCTCCTATTTTCCCTCCTCCCTCTTCCATGTCCAAGCCTGTTTTTCTTATAATATGTTCTGTATACAAATTGAACAGATAGGGTGATAGGATGCAGCCTTATCTGACTTCTTTGGCAATTGGAAACCATTCTGCTTCTCCATGTTCTGTCCTGACAGTAGTCTCTTGTCCTGAGTACAGATTCCTCATCAGGACTATCAGATGTGTTGGCACTCCCATGTCTTTAAGGGTGTTCCATAGCCTTACATGATCTATGCAGTCAAAGATTTTGCTGTAGTCTATAAAGCACATGCTGATTTTCTTTTGGAACTCCCTGCTATGCTCCATTAGCCTTCGTATATTTGCAGTGAGATTCCTGGTGCCTCTTCCTTTCCTGAACCATACTTGGACCTCTGGAATTTCTCTCTCCATGTATGATTGGAGCCTATGTTGCAGAATTTTGAGCATGATTTTCCTTGCATGGGAGATTAGTGCTATGGTTCTATAGTTGCTGCAGTCTCTTGTGTCTCCCTTTTTTGTGAATGAGGATGTATAGTGATTGCTTCCAATCTGTTGACCATCATTTTGTTTTCCATATCTGTTGACATATGTTGGTTAGCACTAGAGTTGACTCTGTCAGTGTGAACTGCAACAGTTCTATTGGAATATCACCTGTTCCTGGAGTCTTGTTTTTTGCCATTTCCTTTATTGCAGCTTCCACCTCAGTTTTTAGAATACAGGGTTCATGTTCATATGGCTCTTCGTTCCATGTGTCCTTCATATTGTCATCTCATTTGTATAGTTCTTATGTGTATTGCATCTTTTTATTCCTTCCTGGTCTTGAATAATTTATTTTTATTGTCGTAGGGCAGGGACAGGCAACCTTTTTGAGACCTGGGCCGGTCTCAAAAAGGTTGCCGCTCGGCTGGGCCAAGGGGGGGGGGGGAATGGCGGAGCGCGCGACCCCCCGCACGCGCACACCCTCCTCCTGAGCGCGCGACCCCCCCGCGCGCGCTGCCGGCGCGGCCACTACCGCAGTCGCCGCCATGGCGCGCGCCGCCGCAGCTGCCATGGCGCATGTGCGGCCACCATTTTGGAAGCCAAAATGGCGGTCGCGGCGCGTTTGCGCATGCGCAAAAGTATCGCGCATGCGCAGACGCGTCGCGACCGCCTTTTTGGCTTCCAAAATGGCAGCCGTGACAAGCGCGCCCGAAAACGCTCCCCGGCAGCGGCGCGCGGCAGTGGGGGTGGCGCGCGGCAGCCTTCGGACGGGGCCGGTAAGTCCGGGGCCCGGGGCCTTAACCGGCCCCCGGGCCGTAGGTTGCCGGTCCCTGTCGTAGGGTGTCCTGGTCCTTGGTTTGAACTTTCCCTTGATTTCTCGAATCTCGTGGAATAGATCTCTCATTTTTCCCTTTTTGTTGTTGTCTGCTATTTTTCTACATTTGTCATTGTAGTAATTTTCCTTATTTTTGCACACTGGCCATTGTACTGTTGCATTCATGGTTCCTATTATTCCCATTATTCCTATCTCCTTTTTGTTTTGTTTCTCTTCTTTCCTTTATTGCTTGTATCATTTTATCTGTCATCCATGGTTTCTTCACTTTCCTTTTTTCTGTTGGAAGTGTCTTAATGCATTCTTTTATTATGTCCCTGGCTTCAGACCAAAGCTCTTCCAGTTCATGATCTGTTATTCTTAGTACTGCAAATCTGTTCCTTATAATGTCAATGAAATCTGTGGAAATGTTGTTTAAATCATATTTTGGTATAATGACTGGTTTTGTTCTCTTCTTGAATTTTAATTTTGTTTTTGAAATGAGTAGTTTGTGATCTGTGCCACAATCAGCAACTGGTCAAGTCTTGGCCACCAGTATGGAGCTTCACCGTCTTTTACTTCCAATTATGTAATCTATTTGGTTTTTGTGTTGGCCATCTGGTGATTTCCTTGTGTATAACCTTTTCTCTGGTTCTTTGAAAAATGTGTTCACAATGAATATGTTGTTGGCTTCACAAAAATCTATCAGACGCTCACCTGCTTCATTCCTTTTGCCTAATCCAAATCTGCCTACTGTTCTTGATTCTTCTTTACTTCCAACCTTTGCATTCAAATCTCCAATGATCAGCCTGACATCCTGTGTTGATGTGTTGTCAATTTCTTTTTGTACTCCTTTGTAAAATCTATTAATTCCTTCTTGTTCTGCCTCAGCGGTTGGTGCATATACTTGAATTATGGTGATATTCATAGGTTTCCCATGGAGCCTTATTGAGATGATTCAGTCTGATTTTGCATTGTATCCTCTGGCTTCTTTTGCAACAGCTTTTCTTAGTGTGCAAGCCACCCCATTTCTTCTTGTCTTTTCATTCCCTGAGTAGAACACTGTGTGGTTGTCTGATTCAAAGTAGGCCATTCCTGTCCATTTTAACTAACTCACCCCCAGTACTGCTATGTTCATGCACTGCATTTCACTATGTCTAGCTTCCTTGGCTCATGCTTCTAACATTCCATGTCCCTATTTTATGTGTGGTGCTGCTTCTGATGAGGTTTGTCTTTCTGAGAGTGTTTATGACTTGCTTCATCATTTTTGACTGCCATTAGCTGTTCTTGCAAGTGTCTTTTCCTTTAGTTGCTATCTATCTCTCTGTTAGTGCTCTTGTCCTGCCTGTGTGACACTTTTGATGTCTCTTCATAAGGTCTTCTAGGTGAGGGGTTACACAAGGAGGACTACCTACACCTCCCTGTGCCCAGTGCTAAGAAGTTTTAGCTATAATGTCACTGCTGTTTTTCATTTTAGTGGCACCCACCACTACTGCTGCTGCCCAGTAGTTGTTTTCCTATGTCATTCTCCCTCCCCCCCATTATTGTTGAATTGATCATTTTCCTACCTTCTCCTTCCTCCCTCCTCTCCCCTTCCCTCCCTCATGTCCTTTATTTTAGTCTCTCACCTGTCTTCTGGAACTTGTTTGATTTTCTTTGTCTGTCCTCTCTGTTTTCTCCTCTTTCTGGAAGGCAGGGGGGCTGAGATGGATTCTCATGGCTGGGAGTTGATTAGATAGAGTCTTTTTCCCACCTCTCCTTGCTGCTTCCTGAGGCTCCTTCAGGGTGCAGGAAGGGATTAGATGGAGTGTTTTTACCATCTCTCCTTGCTGCTTCTGTCTCTATATCTTTGCACAAATATTCTGGAAATAAAAAGTAAAGTAACTATAATTAAAATTAAGTGTCACTGAAGAATCAATTTAAATGTTATGTTTCATGTTACATTTTGATGGAATAGACATTCCCTCTGAGTCTCATAAAAATATAACATAAAGAAATATTACTGGAGACTTGCATACATGAAGAAATGTAGAGGTGCATGGGGAGGCTGACTGTGCAGGTTTATTCAATGTCTTTGTGTGCACATGCAGGGAAGGAGAGAGTGAGATTACACTTTTCATTATTATCCCTTTTCATTTGTTGGTGCTACTGCTCACTCACAAATGGGTACAAAATGCTTAACTTCCAAAACAATTTTGGAATCAAACCAGTAATGAAATGAAGGTAAGTTTTCAAATGATGGCATTTATCAGCATTTTCTTTTCAGTGAAACGAGTGCCAGATGGCCTTACATCTCTGGCTGTTTGGAGGCTACTCAAAAACAACAACAGATCAAACTAATTCTTATCTTTACTTCATTTTCCAGTCTTTTGAGTTTTTGATGAATTGGTGTTTATTCTGCAGTTTCACATTTTACATAAAAGTCTTGATTTCCTGAAACCCAAAATTTGCAAAGCTGGATATTGTTTGTGATCTAGAAATGGAAATTCATAAGGCTGAAATTCAAAGTGTAGTAAATAGACCTAAGCATAATTTGTTTTGCTAGAGATATTACCACATTAAAACAGCAAGTTTGTCATGGCACCTTAAAGATATACAAGGGGGTTTTTTTGACATAGGCTTTCATGGTTTTTAGACCACTTCATCAAATGCAAGTGTATGAAAGCTTAGGCCAAATAAACTTAGCCTATAAGATGCAATCCACTTCCCCAATCCAGGAGGGAGGACTAGGAGTAGGGATGGACTGTTTGCCGCCCTTCCCTGACAAGAGACAGGTTCAATTAAATCATGACATGACAGTTATACTGTGGCATTAGGCCTTGGGAAGTGGAGTGAGAGTCTTTATAACAGGCAGCCACCCCCAGGGTTTCAGAGTTGCCTTAAAATCAAAGTCAAGGCAGGGACAGCAGACAGATGCTAAGGATACATTTGGGGAGGGAAAGATTGCCTTTGCCCACCCCCCATTCACTCTTCATCGATTTTCTCCTTTATCAGGGTCCCTTGACTGGTGCAGCTCATTCCTTGCCCTGTTCTCTTGGGAGTGAGCAGCCCTGACAGGGGTCTTCTTCAAGTTACAAAGCTGAGGATTTCCTGATGAATGAAATGTTTTCAAGGATTAGGGCTCTTGGTGAGGCTCAGGGTGGGCCTTCTCGGCCTCTTCTCATGACGGTTGGCTCCCCAGAGCAGGAAGGGAGATCTGTCAAGCGTTCTACATGAGCTATGCTTTATAAAGAAATGAAAGCTCATATTCTTGCCTTGGAACAGGAGCGGTCTGGTCTAGGAACATCCTCTGCACAAATAATCCACTCCCCTTCAAGTCAGGAATCCATGGCTGTAGTCGATCCTGAAGAGGCGGTCCTAGCGACGTTAACGTCATCCTGTACAGGTGAGTCTCTGCTTCAGTATAGCAACCTGCCTCTGGATTATTCTTGGCCCTGGGGATTTTCAGGCCAGCACCACCAAAATGTGGCTCTAGGGGATTGTGATATGGGTGGCAATAAGGGAGGAGCAGGTGTAGTTGGGCCTACAATACCATTTTGGCCTATGCCCCAAACCACTTGGGGTCAATGCCCAGGATCCCCATTTCAATCGATCCCACCTTCATGGCCAGCTGTTGATCAGTGCTGGGGTGGGCCTCAATGTCATTATGGTTACTCTGGCATGTCCCCTTCTGCCATTCCATTTGGTGAGGTGAAATATCTCTACCACTGATCATCTATTACAACCAACTGTCGATACGATTTTGAGTGAATATATAGATGTCTTCACTTTACTATATCGTGAACTGGAGAAGAAGGAGAAGGAGGAGCTAGATGACAAAGAAAGAAAAATTACATAGGAGGAAGGTTGAGCAGAATTTTTTGAATTGGTTTAATAGTTTCCACATTTATGCAGGGGTTATAGCTAAAGCCCAGCCTACTGTGGCCCTGATCCAGTATACGCATGACAGTGTGCGACCAGAGCACAGCAGCGGCAGCGATACCGGGAGGAGCAGCAGGGATTTAAACCTGCTTGGCACCATCTCTCCCCCGGCTCCACGCAGCAGCGGCAAGGCTCTCGGCCGCTTAAAAAGGACTTGGCCAGCCTGGAGGGGAACAGCTTGGAGAGGACTGACTGACTGTGATTGCCATCATTCGGGGGTCGAGGGGGTGCTCCCTGTTGATTGTGTGTGTTAGTGGTGGGGGTCTGCTGCGGTGACCGTCCAGGACTTGAGGTTCCCCAGTTTTCGGTCACTTTTTTCATCTAGCCTCAGGGCACAAACGATCTCGGGCTGCCAAAAGGACCTTGCAGCCTGATAGCTACCAGCAGGACAGCCTTGAAAGGGGTTAGATTAATCAGCACGACCTTGGAGAACTATCTTCCCGCAGCCTCCCCTCTCTGTGTAATAACTGTTTTAATTTGGGATTGACATCAGCTGGCCACTCATCTCCTTTGTGTTGGTGGAGTGGCTTTAGTTGCTAATGGACATTCAGGTGGTGTGGGGGCAGAGAAGGTATGGTGGCAACAGAGCCAACAAATGTTCCAAAAGAAGAAGGGACAGGTGTTTAATACCTGTCCCCTCTTCAGTTGTCTCTGTTTCCCAGGATAACTTGGAGAGCATACCAACCATTCCACCAACCCTCAACCTGCTCCTTTGCAATGCCAGGTCGGTCAGGAATAAAACTCATATCATCCACGATCTCCTAGTGGATGAGGCGGCCGACCTGGCATGCTTCACTGAGACCTGGCTGGGGGATGCCAGCTCTGCGACATGGGTGCAGGCTCTCCCAGCTCGGTACTCAGTTGTAGAGCAGGTGAGGGAAAGTGGGCGGGGGGGCGGCATAGCCCTTGTCCACAGGAACACCTTAACCTTGATCAGAAAGCCTATCTGGAAAATGATCTACACCGAGTGTATGTACCTTAGCCTGAAGGCCAGGGATACTTTGGGGATTCTGTTGGTATACCGGCCACCCCGTTGCTTAACAGACTCCCTGACCGAGCTGACTGTCTTGGTTTCTGAGTTGCTGCTGGAATCGCCCGGACTTTTGGTTCTGGGCGATTTCAACATCCCACTCGAAACCAGTTTGCAAGATTTAACTGGCACGGCTCGGGAGTTCATGGATACCATGACTAACATGGGCCTATCGCAATTGGTCAATGGGCCCATGCATTGTGCTGGTCATACCCTCGATGCGGTCTTTAGTACGGAGCAGGAATATCCGTGGGCGGAAATTAAGAAAATTTCTGCATTGTCATGGACGGATCATTTTCTGATCAAGGCGGAACTAAGGGCTATTGTCCACCACCCCCCCGGGGGTGGCGGACCCATTAGAATGGTCCACCCTCGAAGGCTAATGGAACCAATTGGTTTCCAGAAGGCCTTAGAGGGTTTAATGGTTGGCAACGCCAGTGATTCTGTCGAAGCCTTGGTGAACACCTGGAACATCAATCTCACCAGGGCTATCGACACAATCGCTCCCAAGCGTCCTTTCCGGCCCGCTTCAAACCGCAGGCCCTGGTATACTGAGGAGCTTAGGGGAATGAAGCGAGCCGGACAACGACTAGAGCGCGAATGGTGAAAAACTCGTCTCTTATCCGACAGAACTCGCCTAAGGAAGCATCTTGACTCCTATAGGGAGGCTTTACGTGCAGCACAGAGATCCTTCTGCTCTGCACGTATTGTGTCTGCAGAGTCCCGCCCGGCAGAGCTGTTCAGGGTGGTGGGGGAGTTGGCAAAGGTTCCTCCTGCGCCAAACCCCCTGCTTAATCCCACAACACCTGCTGTGAGGCATTTAACATCTACTTCGCAGATAAAATCTCTCGGATTAGACCCGACTTGGACGCCATTGTTTTGACAGAATCCGCAGGTGTGGCATCTAGGAGCTCCGTTGATGGTATTTTACTGGATCATTTTCAATCTGTGAGTACCAATGACGTGGACAAGCTACTTGGTAGGATGAGGAAGACGACCTGCCCTCTCGATCCTTGCCCATCTTGGCTGGTTGCCCAGGGGGGTGGCGCGCTGAAGGTGTTCCTTCGGGACACAATCAACGCATCACTCAGGGAGGGTACTGTTCCATCTTGTTTAAAGGAGGCGGCGGTTAGGCCCCTCCTGAAAAAGCCTTCCCTAGACCCCCTGGATAAGAACAGTTATCGACCAGTATCTTTACTTCCTTTTTTGAGCAAGGTGATCAAGAGGGCAGTTGCCTCCCAACTCAAGCAGTCTTGGATGAAACCAATTATCTTGATCCATTTCAAACCGGCTTCAGGACGGGATTTGGAGTGGAGACTGCCATGGTTGCTCTGACCGATGACCTCCGCTTGGGCATTGACAGGGGTAGTGTGACCCTGTTGGTGCTCTTGGACCCCTCAGCGGCCTTTGATACAATAGACCATTCCATCCTCTTAGATCGCCTGAGAGAGTTAGGAATTGGAGGCACTGCTTTGCAGTGGTTCCGTTCCTTCCTCTCAGGCAGATCTCAGAGGGTGAGGCTCGGGGACAGTTGCTCTTCCAAAATAGAGCTGAACTGTGGTGTCCCTCAGGGCACCATCCTGTCCCCGATGCTATTGAATATCTATATGAAGCCACTGGGAGAGATCATTCGGAGGCATGGAGCGCGGTGTCTTCAGTATGCTGATGACACCCAGATATACTTCTCCATGACCAGATCATCGTCTCAGACTTCAGATGGCGTCTCTCCTCTCAATGACTGTCTTAGAGCGGTAATGGATTGGATGAGGAAAAACAGATTGAGGTTGAATCCAGACAAAATGGAGGTACTCACGGTTACAGGCCCGAAACCAGAATACAGTCTCTAGTCCTGGATGGAGTCACACTCTCCTCCAAGGACTGTGTTTGCAGTCTGGGGGTTCTCCTAGATTCGTCGCTTCACATGACTAGTCAGGTAAATGCGGCGGTCAGGAGTGCCTGCTATCAGCTTCGGCTGATACGCCAACTGCACCCTTATCTGGATAGAAGGGACCTGGAAGCAGTGGTACACGCCCTGGCAACCTCACGCTTGGGCTACTGTAACAATCTCTACATGGGGCTACCCTTGTGCCTAACTCGGAAACTACAATTGATACAAAATATGGCAGCCAGGTTAATCACTGGAACATCTAGGAGGGAGCACATAACACTGGTGCTTAAATCCCTCCACTGGCTGCCGATTAGTTTCCAGGTGCAGTACAAGGTGTTGGTTTTAACCTTTAAAGCCCTACATGGCTTAGGTCAATCTTATCTCAAGGACCGCCTCTTCCCATATGATCTCCCCCGCGCCTTGCGGTCCTCTGGGAGGAATCTGTTACAGCCAATAAAGACCAGGCTGTCTCAGACCTCCCAGAGGGCCTTTTCTGCCACTGCCCCAAGACTATAGAATGGCCTGCCAGACGAGATCCGTCTGACTACCACACTTGCTGCTTTTAAGAAAGCGATAAAGGCGGATCTCTTCCGACAGGCCTTCCCAGAATAACATCTGCAACAACGAGATGAGTTAATTCCTTTTCTCCGAGCTGGCACAATTGATCCTTTGATCTTATTATATTATATTATAGTATTTTAATGCATTGCTTTGTTTAAACCTTTTTCGATTTAATTCTGTTTTAAGGGGTGGGAAGGAGATTATGGGTGGTGGGCATTTTTTAACCTGTTATATTTTAAATGCTGTAACCCACCTCGATTGCAATGCAGAGAGGCGGGCTATAAATAAAACTTATTATTATTATTATTATTATTATTATTATTATTATTAATAGGGCTTACATTGATTATGTTAGCCCTGTGTGGCTGCTGTATGATGAGGCCTTTTATATGCGGGCAGCTTTATATGCCACAATGTTTTGGGATATGTTACATTCCCAGTTGTGGATACAACTGATGACGCACGCCTGATCCAAGGGGAACACACCCACAGTGGTCCTCTGGTGCAGACATCAGGTGGCCCTTCTCCTTCTTGGCTGCAGAATTCTTCTGGTCAATCCTAGAAGCTCTTTTGTTGGGAATTCAGTTTCCAAGGTATTTGCAACCTTAAGGCATGCGAATATAGTCATGAGTATTCGGTACGCAAAGGCCCCCATTCCTTTCAAAATTGCACCAAGGGTAGGGCGCAACCAGGCCCCAACAAGGATAACCAAGTCAACAGAAAATCAGGTGGAGCTCCCCCATTTCTAAAAGGGCCTCAGTCCAATCATGCTTGAGGTTCTGAGGAGACTCCTGTTATATTATCCTGATTCTGAGATGGCACGTTATCTGATTGACAGTTTCAGTGAGGGTTTTCAAATTCCTTTTCAGGGTACCCAGCATTCATTTTTAGCTAACAATCTAAGGTCTGTTAGGGGGATGGAACACATCATGAGACAAAAAATTGATAAAGAGGTGACAGAGGGTCATGTGTTACACCCCTTTTCAGAACCCCCATCCCTAACTTGAGGGTTTCCCTGTTGGGCATTGTTCTGAAGAAATCAGTGGGCGATTTTTGTATCATCTACCATTTATCTTATCCTCATGGTTGATCAGTTAATGATGCCGTCCCCCATGGGTTATGTATGGTTTGTTACACTTCTTTTGATACTGCTGTCTGTTGTGTTTGGAGCTTCGATGTCGGGGCCGAGTTAGCCAAATGTGACATTAAGTCTGCATTTCACTTGGTACCAGTTCATCCTTTAGATTTCAAACTGTTAGGTTTCAGGTTTGATGGACAGTTCTACATGGACTGGGTGCTCCCAATGGGTTTCTCTGTTTCTTGTGCGGCCTTTGAGGCTTTCAGCACCTTCCTTGAATGGGCCTTCAGTACAAGGACCGATCTCAAGGGAGGTGTCCACCATTTGGACGATTTTTTGTTAATTGGGTTATCTGGTTCAGGGGTGTGCTCATTTTTGCTCAGAGAATTCCAGGCATTAGCTGAGGAGCTGGGTGTTCCTTTGGTGCCTGAGAAGACAGAAGGACCTGCTACAAGACCGGAATTTTTGGGAATATCTATTGACACTGTCAGTCAGTTATCTCAACTCCCAGACAACAAGGTTACCAGTTTGCATGTCAAGATCCAAGGCTATGTTCCATGAATTTCAAGAGCTCATTGGGCATCTGAATTTTGCCTGTAGGGTGGTGGCTCTGGGGCGAGCATTTTTGAGACATCTTTGTGATGCTATCTGCGGAGTTGTTAAGCCACACCATAGAATCAGTCACTTCAGCGATAAAGGAAGATCTATTAGTCTCAATTTCTGGCAGACTTTAATGGGATTTCATTCTGGCACAATGAACTCAAGCTCCACAATGTGCTGCAGGTGTCATCTGATGCAGCAGGTTCAGTGGGTTTTGGAGTTTGTTTTAATGGTCGGGGGGTTGCCCAATCATGGCCACAGGAATAGATCCAGGCTGGCTTGACTTCTGATTTGACTTTTCTAGAATTTTTTCCCCATTGTGGTAGCCATCACCATTTGGGCTAAAGAGTTGGCTAATTCACTTTTGGTGTGATAACCTGGCTGCCATACAAGTTATCAACTCCTTGACGTCTAAAGCCCCAAGGGTCATGCATCTTGTCAGGGCGTTTACATTGCAGTGCTTACATTTTAATATTTTGTTTATGGCCTTGCAGGAATTGATAATTCCATCTCAGATGCTCTTTCTTATAAACAGATGGATTGCTTCTGGAAATTGGCCCCTGGGGCAGCTCAGCTGGCAGAATCATAGTCCGAATATTTTTGGAACCTTGGAAGCGTGAAGTGACGTGGGCCATGGGTCTCTCGGTCACCACCAGTATGCAGAGGAGTTATCTTAGAGTGGTTCAGGAGTTCATCCAGTTCTGAGTGCAGCACCAATTAGGAGAGGCACTACTGGCTCCAGTTCATCAGCTCTTACAATATTGTGTTTTTTTCCCACGATAAGGGATTGGCCCCTAGTCCATTCATGGTCACCTGTCTGCCATTGCTTTTTGCAGAAGATTCAAGGGGTTCACAATATCACAGTTCATTTCAGATTAAGGATACTAGAACACCCCTGTCTCCTGACATTTTGAAAGGCTTGAGAGCTGTATGGGCTGGTATTTGCGTATCGCCATATGAGGTTTTATTATTCCATGCTGCAGTGCTGACTGCATTTTTTGGTGCGCTGAGAATTAGTGAGCTAGTTTCAGCTGCTAACCATAACAGGTCTGGCAAGGCGGTGAGCTACGGTGATCTTAAGTTTACTCGACAGAGGGTTATACTCATCATCAGGTCTAAAATGACCAGCTTGCGAAAAGTACACAGCTCTCTCTACAGCCTTGCTCAGATACATCTATCTGTCCAGTGCAGGCCTTGAGTGAATATGTTCATGCCAGAGGATCCAGCCCATGGCCTCTGTTCACCAAGATCTTTTTTCTCTGCCCAAGCAACAGTTTTGGGCTATTACTTCTAGAACCTTGTCCACCATGGGGTTCACTAATGTTTGCTTTGCAACCCACTCATTTTGGATTGGAGTTGCTTCAACAGCTGTGTCCATGGTGTTGCAACCCGATGCTATCAAGCAAATTGGTCACTGGAAATCTGCATATCACAGGTATGTTAGGAGATTGCGTTGTTAACTGGTGTCTCTTTGTTTTTCAGATCCCTGTCCTCAGATGTCAAGAGTTCGAATACTACTTTGTGGCCACAGCATGATCTACTGGGCTGCTCAAGCCACTTTGATACTCACTTGGGCCTTGGTGATGTTGCCTGTTTTCATTGGTTGGGCAAGAGGCATCTTCATTGGCACGGCCTGTTGCCATTATTGTTTAAGGAGCGCCAAGGGCCTCCCTCCAAGTTTTGGTGGTTCACCTCAGGGACAATGACCTTGGTTTATTGAAAGGAAAGGCACTTATTTTGCAGGTGCTGCATGATTTTCGTCTTATTAAACAGTCATAGCCGCTTGTTCAAATTGTTTGGTTGGCTATGCTCCCACGTCGGGAGTGGAAATGCATTGGACCCTATTGCCATTGATACGGCCTGAAGGCAGGCTAATAGAGAGATTCATAAGGCCCTTGAGGCTGAGCTAGTCCATTATCTGCCCCACCCCCAGATTATATTTCAGAGGCCGGAGCTTTACAGGATTGATGGTATTCACCTTTCTGAAACTGGTGATGCCATATTCTTAACAGACCTGCAACAAGGTGTTAAGGAAGTGCTCAATGCCAAGGTGGGAGATAAGGGCTATGCAGATGCTTGTCCCATATCTATGGCATAAATAACTGAATTATTTTTCGGCGAGCACCTTGGAGACCATTTGGGTGGAAGGGACATTTCTGGAAATGCCTCTTTAGGCCTTGCAACCTGGGGAGTAGCAGAAGAAATTGCCCTTAGGTCTGGTTTTAAAATAACCCCCCTCTTTAAACTTCACAGATTGGGAGAGAGACTTTCTTGTCAGACTTCCTAATGCAGGCCAGCCAACAAATAATCCAGCGTTTGGGTTATCACTGAGGGCTCAAGTCATCCAAATAAGCTGCAGAGGTGGTCCAGAGAAAGACACCAACTGCAGCTTCTCCCACACTTGGTTCTTTGATTAGTGGCAGTTTCATTAAGAATTTAAAAAATAGGTCAATTAATAAATGGCCCTGTTCTATCCCAATCTTGTTTCCTGTCTCATTATTTCTGGTTGTTGGTTTTGCTGCAACAAAAACTAAGGTCCAAAACACATTGCAGAAATAATACAATTTGAGACTGCTTTAACTGTCCTGGCTCCATGCTAGGGAATTCTTGGAAATGTAGTTTTGTGAAACAGTTAGTCTTCTCTGTCAGAGAGCTCTGGTGCCACAATAAACTACAATTCCCAAGATTCCCTAGCACTGATCCAAACCAGTTAAAGTGGTCTCAAACTGGATTATTTCTGTAGTGTGTTTTGGACCTAAAACAGCTACCTGCCTGGAAATTACTAAGCTCCTAAAACAGGAACAATAAATTAAAGGTTATATAGCTTGGCCAAACCATTATTTATCCTACCATAATCCACTTGGCAAAACTAGACTTTTAGGAAACATTTCTTTGTGTTTTGGAAATAATGGAATAGGCAGCAGAAGTATTAGACACAGGCATCAATATTTTTTCATTCTATATCGCACTTTCTTCTGCATAAAAAAAGCTCAGAACTTATCACTAAGTAAGGTGTCAGCTGAAAACTTCCATTAAAATTTTTTTTAGGGCAGAGAGTGGCTTCTGTCTCTTTGCTCAGTTGTTCTTACTGCTCCCATTTCTGCACCTGAAGCCTCAGATGTAGACAACCACCTGCTGAGTGGGAGGATATATGCCTGAGGAAGAGCTTGACTTTGATTTGGCAGACTTTTCTAGTTCATGACTGACTAGCCCAGACAGCTGATCAAGGGATAAACATTTCTCATATCTAAATTTTCATGTCTGAGCAGATGGCCTATTAAAGGAAGGCCACAGGAGATATAGCTGATTGTAGCAGGGGAAGCGATGCATGTAAAATGTACAAGGTGTGTAACAATTGTGCTATCTCACCATATGCACAAAATCTTCCTAGATTTGTTATATAAACACATGCATTGAACAATATCTAACCCTAGCATATATTCTTGCTCCTAGTGGCTCTGATTCTTTATATGTAAATCCTAACATATTGATTTAATAAAACTGTGCTACTTTAGCCTAAACATTTTATCCAGTGCTTTCTTCTTATAGGGCTGATAATTAGTAGAACTTAAATGTAGCTTTCATTGAGCAAGAGAAAGCATTAAGGTGGACTTGTCTCTTCCCATTGCCCTGTAGAAGTTCCATCTCTCTCCCAGCTTCCCATATTCTCCACTTGCTATCTTTGAAACCCAAAGATAAAATGAAACTATTACTCTTGTCCCTTATTTCTACCAGTACTTAGGGAGAATTTGAAGGAAAATATGCCAGTGCTGATAAAACCTTTCCTGTTCATGTGAAGAGACAAAATGCACTGGTGAATACTTAGTACTGATGTTGGTTGTAAATTTACATAAGCCTTTCTGTTTTATGTGCCAGATGTAGAGACAACAGTTAAAGAGAAATATAAATGACATGACATACATCTGCTTGGAACAGTTAGCAAATTCCTTTGATGACAGTTTTTCTCAACATGATTTTAGGCTAAGGAATTAGAAAGTCCACTCAGATGTTGCATGTATAGGTAATCTGTCTTTTGAAGTGAATCTTACATTACAAATGAACAATATAAACAACCAATCAGAATTGAATTGGCAACTACTGTGTTTTAAAGAATTTGGAATAGAATAATTTGAGTAGGGGAGAAAAGATAACAAATCTGGTCTGTTGTTGCTGTTTATTTTACCCATAATGATTCAGTAACATGAAATTGAATTCTAGTCACATTTGTCTATTTGTGGAAGTCCTATCTCATATCTGGGAAAATATGTTCTGACTAACTTGTTCAGACTGATCTAGTTCAATGGATCTGAGAGGCATCACTGGAATTGTTCATTTTGTTGAGTCATATGCTAGAATCTTGCATACTCCCTCCGCAATAGCAATAGCAAGTACATTTCTATACCACTTATCAGTGCACTTAAGCACTCTCTAACTGGTTTATAGTGTGTAAGCTAATTGCCCCCAACAAGTAGGGTACTCATTTTAGCAATCTTGGAAGGATGCTAGGCTGAGTCAACCCTAGCCCCTGGCTGGCATTGAACTCACAACCTTGTGATTTGTGAGTGAGTGGCTGCAGTACAGGCATTTAACCACTGTGCCACCAGTCCCCCCCCCCCCAGCCCAGATACTTTTTCAATTATTACAAAAGGAGGTATATAATACCTCCTTGCTCTATGACCACTTATGTGTTTGCGTGTACCAGGCAAATAGTGCTGGGATTTACTATCATGGCAAGCCAGGAGTGGGGTGATGGATCCTAATTGTTGGGCATCCAAAAAAGGAGAACAGCCATTGTCATTCTGGAACCCCACTATACTCACAACTGCAGCTAGATGGTGCCCAGAAGCCACCCACTGTCAAGCACCATTGTATAGCCAGTTGTAGCAGACACCGAGTAGAAGTACTGCAAGAGATTTACATTCTGCCACAAGTACTGCTGGATCTTGGCCATTAGCTGTAATCTTGTTGGTGTGCTATGTTAGAAGTAGCACTCTTTCCATGGTTGTATTGATTCCAAATAGACTCTTTCTCCACTCTGTTACTTTTCTTACTTTTGTCATGGCCTCAATACCCAATGCCTTGTTTTCTCTTTCCACCACCACCCAAACTGGCACAGTTAAACTGGCATAGCACACCCAAATTATTCCACCAGATTCACCCATAAGGAGATGCTGACTGGTGAAGGTACTCCATCTTCCTCTTTCTGAGAGTGCTACCACTATCTCCATATGAGCTCCTGCTTCTTAACCGTCCTTTCCTGGAGATATGCTTTTCAAACAATTTCCAACCATGTTTCATGAACTATTCTTAGAATAATCTCCATCAATATACCCTGTTATTCTATTATTCATGTTTGAAGTTTCTCAACTAAATGTCCAGGATCCATGCTGGCTACTGATGAACTATGAGAAGGCAAAGAAAGCAACTGCTTGGCTTCCAAGAAACTGCTTGGTAGGATGAGTGACCAGAGAACTGACTGGAAGAGATCTTTTAATGTTATTTTGGCTTCTTTTTCTTTACTGTCTTTCCATTAACTTGTGCTGAGTGTGATTTGTGTGTGTGTGTGTCTGTAGATCATAGAATCACAGAACTGGAAGTGTCCTCCAGAGTCAATTAATCCAACCCCCTGGCTTGTAGCAATACACAACTAAAACACTCCCAAAAGATGATCATCCAACACTGAATCATAAAGTTGGAAGAGACCACAAGGCCATCCAGTCCAACACCCCTGCCATGCAGGAAATTGCAGTCAAAGTACCCCACACAGATGGCCATCCAGCCTCTATTTAAAGACCTCCAAAATAGAGATTCCACCACACACTGTCTTACTGTCGGGAAGTTCCTCCTAATGTTCAGGTGGAATTTCTTTTCCTGTAGCTTGCATCCATTGTTCCATGTCCTAGTCTCTCGAGCAGCAGAAAACAAGCTTGTTCCATCCTCAATATGGCACCACTTCAAATATTTATAGGGCTATCATATCGCCTCTTAACCATCTCTTTTCCAGACTAAACATAACAAACTCTCTTCTCATAAGGCATGGTTTCCAGAACCTTCACCATTTTGGTCACCCTTCTCTGAATACATCCAGATTATCAACATCCTTTTTGAATTGTGATGCCCAGAACTGGACACAGTATTCCAGGTGATACCTCACCAAAGCAGAATAGAGTGCACTATTGCTTCCCTTGATCTTGACACTATACGTCTATTGATGCAGCCAAGAATCGCATTGGCTTTTTTAGCTACCACATCACACTGTTGACTCATGTTCAACTTGTGGTCTACTAAGACTCCTAGATCCCTTTCACATGCAATCTTGATAAGCCAGGTGGCCTCATCCTATATCTGTGCATTTCTTTTCATCTTCTTTTTCTTCTTTGTTCTTTGCCTATGTTCCTTTGTTAAGGAAAAAGCAACATGGGATATACAGTAATAGAAATAAAAATATGTATGTGAATGTCAAAGTGACTAAGCAGGAGCAATCAGGAAGATACACAGGTGAAAAAGATAATATAATTAAGAAGCCTTGAGAGCCAAGGACAAAGTTATAGAAGGTATATTGAGAACACCTGTGATAGATTGCAAACACCTGAGACTCATTAAGTGGTCAAGGTAAAGTGATGAAACACTTGGGTTGGTCTTAGGTATGGGATGATCTATGTGGACCAATCAAGATGTATGTACACACCCACTGGGTGGAAACTGACTGGTGGGTGGTGTCTAACAATGGCTATAAATTGCAATGTTTGCTAATGTACATTGTGGAGTAGTGTTGGAGATATTGTGAAGTGTAGAGATTGTGATTTGTAGGGCATATAGTATGTATGTATATAGTAGAATAAAGTAGATCTTTTATATAAGACTACTGAGTTGTCTGGTGTCTTGAGGGAAGATACAAGAGCCAGAAGAATCCTGGAGAAGTTTGGAGACATCTCAGGAAGAAGGGTGAGAAGGCTTGGAGAGTTTGTCAGGGTCTTCAGCCTATTCTCTGAAACTCTGCTGCTTGGGAAAGAAGCATCAACCACTGATCAAAGCTGGTCAGCTCTGCTGCATAACAAGGTGGTGAGTTAGAGCCAGAGGTGAAGAGCTACAACTCCCATCATCCCTGACATGTGCAGTACCTTAAATTTCTCCCTGTTGAAATAGATTTTGTTAGTTTGGCCCAGCTTTCTAATCTATTAAGGTCATTTTGAATTTTGATCCTCTCCTCTGAGGTATTAGCCACTCCTCCTAATTTGGTGTCATCTGCAAATTTGGGAAGCATGCCCTCTTTTCTTTCATCCAAGTCATTGATAAAGTTGTTGAATAGCACTGGGCCCAGGACAGAACCCTGTGGCACCCCACTGGTCACTCCTCTCCAAGATGAAGAGGAGCCATTGCTGAGCACCCTTTGAGTTCAGCCAGTCAACCAATTACAAATCAATTTAACAGTTGCATTGTCTAACCCACACTTTACTAGCTTATTTGCAAGAATATCATAAGGGACCCTGTCAAAAATCAAGATATTCTATATCCACAGCATTCCCTTCATTTACCAAGCTGGTAATTTTATCAAAACAAGAGATCAGATTAGTCTGGCATGCCTTGTTTTTGAGAAACCCATGTTGACTTTTTGTGATAAAATGCATTCCCTTTTAGATGTTCACAGACTCTCTGTTTAATGATCTGCTCTAGAATCTTTCCTGGTATTGGTGTCAGACTAACTAGGTGAAAATTGTTGGGTCCCCCTTTTCAACATGAGGACATTTGCCCTCCTCCAGTCTGCTGGGACTTCTCCTGTTCTGCAGGAGTTCTCAAAGATTATTGCCAATGGCTCTGAGATTTTTAAAAAGAAGTTTCAAAGGGTACTAAAAGAAAATGAGAGGGACCAAGATGGAAACTTTTTTAAAACAATCTGTTGTTCCTTTGTCCCTCCAATTTATCTCCAACTAATGTCATCCCTAAGGTGAATCTATCACAGGGTTTTCTTGGCAAGATTTGCTCAGAGTGGGTGGTTGCCTTTTCCTTCTTCTGAGGCTGAGAGAGTGTGACTTTCTCAAGGTCATCCAGTGGGTTTCCATGGCTGAGCAGAAATTCAAATCCTGGTCTTTAAAGTTGTAGTCCAGCGTTCAAATCACTACACCACATTGGCTCTCAGGTTACATCTAGAAAGATAGATATAGATCTGAAGTTGCTTCTGAAATATTTCTTGGATTTGAGTCTCTTCATCCTACCCAGAAAATGAACCCATCCTAATGTAGATTCCACTTTAACAAGTGGTGACTGACCACAAGGCAAGCACAGCACACTATTTAGCATAATGGTTAAAATACTAGGAAAGTCAAATGTCCAGTTTGTCATGAAATCAGGATTGGGAAGACCTGGGTTCAGATCTCTCAGTATCTCTAATCCCAACCAATCTCAGAGTTTTATAAAATTCAAAAGAGGAGTATACATACACTACTTAGCACTCCTTAGAAGTAAGGCAATACATGTATGTAACAAATATTTCAGTAAAGTTCATCTGACTTGCTCTGTTCAGTATTGAATCACTTGTTCCACTCTTTCTTTCACTTCAGACATCATATTTATCTTGGTCCCTCTCATTTTTTGATAAAAAATTTATTTGTAATATTGGAAATTTTTTTTAAGGGAGAGAGAAAGAGAGAGGAAGCATTCTTTGTTGGATGCACTACTGAACATGATATTTAAATCAGGCAGAAATGGAAAATAGGTTTTGTTTTAAATTGCACTTGGTACTTAAAAGCAAACTGCACATTTATTAAACATAACCTGGAGATGTAAAGCTACAGCCTAGCAGTTTTGATAACATTTAATGGGGTGAAAAGGAAAGCCTTGAAGACTTAATGGAATGTGTCTATATTGGGGTCCAATTGGTCTAAAACTTTTTACATTGTGCTTTAAAAACATTGTATTTGAACCACTCAGATATGAATACTATATAAAAATAAACACTGAACCTCAAAATGTTCTTTTCTTGCTCATTAAATAGCAATTGTTTCAAGATGAAAATGCCAGCCTACATGCCAAGCCTGACTAGTTAGGCCTAAATCGCTTAATAAGAAAATGAAAAAGGAATCCTAATTGTGGCTCTTTGAATACTCCATTAGTCATTATAATAAAATAAGCACAGAGAATTCATACTGCAGGACTAGTTTGCATTTGTCACTTGGCCTTTCAAATCTGTTTTTAAGCTGCTACACTTGTCATTCTTGAATAATGTAATTAAATGATATTTATTTGAACTGAAGTCTGTGGCAAAGCTGTTGTGACTTACACCAGTGATATAAGCTGATTCATTCATAAAGTGGGCGGACCAAAAAATCTGATAATTGGATCCACAAGCTGCCAGCAAAAGCAAAGTCACAGCAAATGATGAAGTGCCTTTTTAATCACATCCTTGAAAGTAAACAAGCTCTATTATTTGTTGCCCAGCAGAAATATCTATCTTCAATTCCATCTAGAGTTTGAAAAAGTTACTTTTTCATACAAGAATGAACAGGATGACCATGATGGCTGTGGGATTCTGGAAGTTATAGTTGAAAAAAGTAACTTTTCCAAGTTCTGACTCAACCACAAATCAACTAAAAAATAGTCATGGAATGAATAGTCATGAATCATAGGGGCAAAGCAGAGCAGCCTCTGGCTTCTCCAGCTGTGATCAGCCCCTGGTCAGCCTGGGACCATAGTGATTGGACAGCCCACTTCTGAAGTGGGCAACTGCCACAGTTCCAAACTAGCCACAAGCAACAAGCAGTTTTTTGCTGCTCCTTTTGCTGGTGGCTTCCGACTGCCTTAACCTGTCTCAAAGCAGCTTCCAGCCACATTGGGAACATGTGTCGTCTGAATGCCACACACCCCAAAGCAGCCAGAAGCTGCTCTATTTGGCCCATCTGTTTCAGGCCATAGAGCTGGAAGAGCCCACCAGAGCCATCCAGTCCAATCCAGGAAGACACAATCAAAGCACTCTTGACAGATGATCACCCAACTTCTGTTTAAAAGTTTCCAAAGAAGGAGACTCCATCACATTCCAAGGGAGTGTGTTCCACTGTTGAACAACTCTTACTGTTAAGAAGTTCTTCCTAATGTTGAGGTGGAATCTCTTTTCCTGTAGTTTGAATCCATTGCTTTGGGTCCTATTCTCTGGAGCTGCAGAAAACAAGCTTGCTCCATCCTCAATATGACATCCCTTCAAAATGATTCTCCTATATGTCATTCAAGGTATTTTTTTTCCTCTCTTTCTCTCTCCTAGTGTTTCTCTCAGCTTAAACAGCAGCATCCCTAGTTATTCCCATTTTACAGACTGTGAACTTAAGTTTAAAAAAGTGAGGATCTATTATCTGAATTCAGATCACACCAAGTCATAAGTGTCAATGCAGATCTCACTATTAAGCAGTTAAATACACTTGTGGTCCTAGCTGTCTTTACTTTTTTCTTTAGACTGCAGAACACAAAAACCCCAGTATCATCTGCTAATGGCATTTAGAATTTCTTTATGGTGCATCCAAATGCTTTGGATTACTTTTACTAGTTGAGATTTGCTAGTGTCAACTTATTAAATTGCAATAAATGCCATTTCCTAAGGACTTTACCAAACGAGCCCCATCCTCATAGCAGTCACAGTAGTGAAAAATAGGGAACATACTGCTTGTAGAGAAGCCATTACTGTCCCTTTTTTCAGTCACACAACTTGGGCTTCTGACCCATCATGCTCCCTTCCTGACTGTCCCTTAACCTTGCCTCCCTGCCTTGTGCCCTACCCAGCATGCCTCTAGGTTATTTTTTAATTTATTCTTCCACTTTTTTCATGCAATTCCAGAGCTCTGGTACCTCAATTGAAGGTGTTTTTTTCAAAGAACAAAAATAAATAGAAAAAAACTAATAATAATAATAATAATAATAATAATAATAATAAATACCGGGCCTGGCCATCATTATTCCGATATATAAAAAAGGTAATAGAACTGACCCGTCTAATTTTCGACTAGTCTTTTGAGTTTGGTGAGCAAGCTGTATACAAAACATCTCTTAAATAAGTTCTTAGATTGGCTTGAGTCTGAGGATATTCTCATGGCCGAACAGGCAGGCTTTCGGCCTGGGCGATCCACTATCGATCATGCAATGATACTGCACTATCTTGTTGAAAAATATCTCCATTATGGCCAACCACTATATGCGGCATTCATCAATTTTAAGTCCGCTTTTGATTCAGTTAATAGACCCAGACTCTGGGGGAAATTATTGTGTACCAATATAGACAAACGACTTCTGCTTCTTATCAAGATCCATGAGAATTCTAACATCAAGGTTAGATGTAGTCCATAAGGACATGTCACCAAGACAATTCCCGTTAAGACGGGTGTAAGACAAGGATGTGTTCTGGCTCCTACTTTATTTAATTTTTACATTAATTCCCTTGTCTCTGCTTTGAACAACCTTTCCTTTCATCCTCCAAAGTTGGCAAACAAGCATATTAACTCATTGCTCTATGCGGACGATGTTGTTATTCTTTCGCTATCTCCCATTGGTCTCAAAAGAGCTCTAAATGCTCTTGTTTTGTTCTCCAAAGAGGAGAAATTAATAATTAACTCCTCGAAGACCAAGATTCTCATTTTTGCTCATCGCCCCAAATTGATACAATGGACTCTTGACAGACAACACATAGACCAGATTAAGATTTTCAAATACCTAGGAATTGTGTTCCATAACACCGGCAGGAGAACTGCCCATTCAGAATTTGTTATCAGTAATGCCCAAAGAACCGTAATGGCTATATTAAGATTCTTTTTCAGTAAAGGTGCTCAGTTCATCCCGGCTGCAATCAAATTGTTTAATGCCAAGGTTCGCCCTCAACTTCTATATGGGGCCCAACTGAGACCATACAGTAACATCAATGTAATTGAACGGGTGCAAACAAAGTTTCTCAGGAGAATTTTCCAAGTCGCTCATTGTGTTCCGAATGCTCTCCTCAGAAGGGAGGTGGGGACTATCAAAATAGAATCTAATCTGTGGATCTGTGTATTAACTTATTGGCAAAAACTGCATAAAATTCCTAGAGGCCTGACAAATTTAATCTTCTCGGATCCTTTTAAATTCTCTTGGGTAATTTCTATTCTCAAGAAATTAAATGAATTAGGCCTCAATAATGATGAAATCTTAAAGCTAGATACCAACAGAGCTAAATCTATAATTAAACAAAAATTATAGAAGCAAAAAGACGCATGGATTCCATTTCTCTTTCAAAATATGTCCAGTTCAATTCTCTAGCCTCGGTCCTTTCTCCAGCCCCATATCTATTCCAAGTCACTCTTCCGAAGTTTAGAAGGGCTTTAACGTTGGCTCGATTTAATGTATTGCCCACGGCCATGTTGGAAGGTAGATTTAAAAAAATACCTTTAGATTTTCGTTTTTGCCCATGTGATTCGGGTGATGTTGAAACCAATGAGCACGTTCTCCTTTATTGCCAATTTTATAGGGACATTCGTTATCAACTGATCAGCCCAATATTGGGTAAATTCCCAGGTAAATCCGATTCTTTTTATTTACACCTCCTATTAGACAACCATGACCATACAGTATCTCACATGGTGGCCAAATTTTGTTACATTGTCTCTAAACTGCGACCTCAATTGATGAATGGACATCTTACTATTGTGTAGACAGATTTGGTTAATATTGTACTCATACAGCTCATTTTTAGTTTGTACAATAATCCGTTAGCGTTATATTGATACTTTTTATTTCATATCATATTTTGTATATTCTATATATTTTATATATTTTTATATTCTTATACTGGTCAAAGACCGAATAAATTGAATTGTATTGTATTGTAATAAATACATAATTTTTATACCGCCCCTCTCCATATGCAACCAGGACAGCTTACAACATTAAAAATACAATAAAAAATACAATACAAATCCCGTAAACCCATCCACCCCTTAAAATAGTATTTAACAATGAAGCAATTTAAAACATACTTAAAATAGATTCCAATAACAAACAGCAAAAGATAACAATAACTGTGGCAAAGATTAGGGGAGAAGTAGGGCTGACTCTTGAACGCTGGGATATCTATTCATGAAAGGCCTGCCGGAAGAGATCCATCTTAACAGCCCTTTTAAAGCTGTTTAAAGTAGTGATATGACGGATCTCATCCAGCAGGCCATTCCATAATCTGGGAGCGGTTGCCGAAAAGGCCCTCTGGGCAGTTGCAGACAGCCTAGTTTTTATAGGCTGCAGCAGATTCCTCCTAAAGGACCTGAGTGCGTGGGATGGATTATACAGGAGGAAGTGGTCCCAAAGATAGGTTGGACCCAAGCCATTTAGGGCTTTAAAGGTGATAACCAACACCTTGTACTGTGCCACTACTCTTTTCTTTGCACATTTGCTTGATCAACATTACCATTCAGCATAGCACAACCAATGTGTTACTCCTTATGCAGAAATACCAAATAAAGGTAATAAGGGAGCTTGGAAATAGCAAGGAGGAAGAGGAGACACTGACTACATATGATTAACAATCATGCAGCTACCCTGGGAGTAGTTTCGCACCTGGGCACTTACGCTATTGACATCTCATTGATGGGCTTCCTCCGTCAACGAAAAGGGATGGGTTGGGGGCAGAGCAGCTATGGGTCGGAAGTGTTGCAATAAGTATCACCGAAGCTGCTCTTTTTCTTGGCATAGTCATAGTTTAAAAGCCATGTGTAGTAATGCCCCAAGACAACTTTCAGTGCAGCAGGTAAGCACCATGGCCTAGATCCTATGTTGTGTCACATAAATCTCTGCATAAGGAGTAACACATTGGTTGTGCTATGCTGAATGGTAATGTTGATAAAGCAAATGTGCAACCAAAAGAGTAATGTCACCAATTTCCACAGAGACAGTCAAGTATACACCAGCCAAGATGGCTCTGTGTGTGTAACTCCACTTTGCAACCTTGATTTGAATGCAGATATTTCGCATTGGACAAAAATATCTAACTGCTTCTGTAGGTGAACTTATGAATGCTTAAGCCATCAAAAGGATCTTGTTCCATAACTACCATGATGATGTTCCCTTTGTCATCCTTTGAACTGCCAATGCTCATAGTTCTTTGTTTTTGCATAGGAAATAGAATTATAGTTCATATATAACTATTGATTGTCTCAGGAGCCCTTGTGGGCTGGAAGGCAATATAAAAATATCTTAAATAAATAAAATATCCAGAAACTCATCTCAGCAGCCCTCCATGTGTTGTATAATACACTGTATAATTCAGTTTCTAAATCATTTGGAGATCATACACAATGTGTGAAAAGCCATGGGAATGGATGAGGAGGATGCAGTGGAGAAGGTGGAGGAAACAGACATGCCCTCCCACACACACACAGTTGTAATTATTGGAGAAACTTCTGAAAAACATTTTAGTATGTTTAAAATTAAGCTTGTAAGGGGCTTGAAAGAATCAGACAAAATGTTTACTGGGCATCCGCTTTATTCTATCATGGCAGGATTATTCCCAAGAACCAAAGTATTTATTTCATAGTACAGGTTTTGATCTTTTTATTTGATTTACCTATAAAACATAATTCAATTAAGCACTAAACAGAGCCTCAGGACAGAGAACATGAGAGAGAGACTAAAAGTCTCACCCTAAGGAGTGAAGCAATTGAGCTTTGGGTAATAATGCTAGAATAAAGTTACATTTATATGAGATGCAAATATCCATTAGTTCTTTAGCTGCACCAGTAATTGTGTTACCATTTGCAAAATTGCTCAGTTTGCTTTACTTCAGAAATTACAGCTACAAATGTAATATGCTGTCCTTCATAACACTAGCAGGTGTTTAAGGGAAAAGACATCCCAGTGATTACTGGTAAACAGGAGATCTGGAAAACCTCAGCTGTATGACTTACTCAGTGGAAAGTTGTTCTTGACAACCATGCATGCAGCTGTATTTAAATATTTCCCAGAGTGGTTTCACATTCATTGTGCTACACTGGCCAAATACCTCTACAAAGGAAAAATAGATAGAGGAAAACACATTGCCTCTTCTCAGGGTTTATTCCCTTATGCATTTCATTTAAAATTGAACTTGAAAATAATCCTTTAGCCTAAGAGAACTGGCCTTCCTACGCAGCACACGGTGGTCAAAGAGTTCCCCATTCAAATCACAGAAATATTAAGCTAACTTCAATGTTTTGGCATGAAAAGCTTTTAAGAAGTTTCACAGAAGGAAATGTTACTATGACTTCAGAATGAAAACTTTTCCTTCCACCTCTCCACCCTGCCTCATAGGACAACTCCTCCCACTGTGTTATTCCTTCAAAGAAGCCTCATTTCCCTCCTGGCATATCTTTTACACTGTGTGTGGGTTTTTTGGTTCAAGCTTTAAGCAACCTTAGGCCCAGGTCCTCCAACTGATGCCAATTAGCTCTCAGAAACTAGAGCTCTAGTGACATTGGTTCCCATCAGCAGGGGATGTGGAATGGCTAGCTAGAAGAAACAGAACTGGAGCTAATAAAGACTCTGGGGTCTCTGCTAAATAGCATCTTCTTTATACATCAGGGATATTCACAAAGTTTCTGAAGTACATGAAAAGATATTACTTATGGTATATAAGAGGAGTTCAGGGGTCTTATTGGGCCCTTTGGAAGTACAGTGTGTGGCACTCCACACAAAGTACTGAAAGGTTGCTCCTGAATTCTCACAATCTGGGTGAATCTTCTGTGAAGGACAGTTTGACACCACATAAAATGCCATGACTCTATCCTACAGAATCCTGGGATTTGTAATTTGGTGAAACACCGAGCTCTCTTACAGATCAGGCTGAATACTTTATCAAACAACATATCCCAGGATTCTGTAGGACAGAATAATGGCAGTTAAAGTGGTTTCAAACTGCTTTAATTTTCAGGGTGGATACACCTTAAGTAAGAAATTACGGATGCAGGAATTATGAATACAAATTCATTAGTTGTATGAGAAATATGGTCCTTATGATACTCCTGGTTTAGAGAATACCCAAGTTTAAGACAAAAGACTAGCATTATGAAAAAAGTAAGAAAATTCAAACTCCAAGCATATATTACAAGAATGGTTAAAAATGCCTTAGAACAATGGTGTTTCTGTTGAGAATTGAACTCCTTTTTAAGGTAATCTATCAAGGATAGTTTGTTGGTTGTAAGTAATGGGACAGCCAAAAATGCATGGGACTATGAATTTCTTCCTCTTTTTCTCCCATCCTCTTTACTGTTTGTCTTTCTTCCCACATAGATGATTGCCAGGGAATGCAGTCCTCGGGTCTGCAAATTGTCCACCCCTACTTTAAATCTATGAAGATGTAGCAGCACAAACATCGTCCAAGATAGCATATTATGCTTTAGTATTTTACAGACCACTTGAGAGATTATTATGCTATTTGTTGCAGTGGGTGTATGTGATCCATGACTGAATGCTGAATGATTCGATGCTTAATGGGTATGTGACAAGGACAGGAAAATCAACAGATGGCATATGTCCAAGGAATGAAGATGCAACGATTCCTTCATCCATATCCTCCTTTTTATAGTCAAGGAAGGGATTATAAATTGAGTATTGTGACAAATTACCACTTCCAACAAGGGCTTCTGAGTTATACTTATTCCGCCTTCAAATGAAGATTATTCAATGATTGTTTATAAATATTACCACTGCAGTCCCCCATAACAATAGCTGATGTTCATCATTCCATACAGAAACCCTATGGCCTCTGAGTGACACAAGATTCAGCTGGGGAAAATGCCTGCAAAATCTTGGAATACCATGTTCATTTTTTCTTGAGCTATGAAGTCCAAGATAGTAATACCTGACTGCTGTCTGTATAAACAAGTCCCAAATGACAAACAAGCGAGATGCTAGTTCACGCTATGAGAATTCAGGTAGAGATGACTGATTAAGGCAGATAGCAATTTTATTTCTTCTGCTTTCTATGTCAAATTAAGGGAGGTGAGAACATCCCACTCCTAGTCTCCAAAATTAAATAGCTCCTCCCAAATCCTCCCTGAGAGTGGATTTCAATCAAAAGGAACCCAGTACTGACCCAGCCTGCTCATTTTTTTCTGCTTCCTTTAGCTAGAGCCTAGAGCATGGGTAGGCAACCTTTTTGAGCCGGGGGCCAGGTTGCTGTCCCTCAGACAATTGGGAGGGTGAAGCACCAAAAATAAATAAATAAATAAATAAATATTTTTTAAAAATTAAAAAAATATGCATGCACACTCTCTCAGCTGCAGAAAAGCCATGGCAACCCCCCTGTGGAGATTTTGCCAAGAAAACCCCAAGAACAAGTAAGAACAACAATAATCACTATCATCATGGTGGGCGGCGGCAGCGGCAGGACTGGCCTGTCCAAAAGCCTCGGGGGGGTGCATCCAGCCCCTGGGCCTTAGGTTGCCTACCCCTGGCCTAGAGTGACATTGCTCCTTGTTTTTCACCCCAGAAAACAAAGATGTGTTAGAGAGACTGAAATGTGAGCAGAAGGGCCAATCAAAGTTTGCAATGTTACCTGGCCTTATTTTGCTTGCAAAAATAAAGCAAGGCTATTCACCAAGTCTAGAGTCCTTCTTGATTATTATTTCTCTGAATACCCCCCAGGCAAAACTTTTGTCATTTCTGTGATCTGTAAATACCAAGATACAAGTAATCATTAAATAAAATTACACTTGAAGTGGATTAGTTGCCACTTCATGGGAGACCTTATTGAGGAATACATATCAAAGCAGTCTGCTTTATAGATACAGTCAGGTCCTTCGTGACAGGAGGGCTGTGACCAGTGATGCAGGCAAAACACTGATGTGCATTCTTGTTTGCAAAATGCAAGCTGTGGAAAATGTATATAGTGTATTTATAAGGCCTAAAATATAAAGCAGATAAATGGAATGTGTGTGTCACTGAGAGGGCTTAATTCTCTAACTGATCTCCTCTTACCTGTAAACAAGTTTCAGAAGCCCAGAGTCCATATGCTCTGTCAGTCAGAAGCCAAGAGCCAGTGTCAAACAATCCGGGATCAAGAAAGCTGTAAATCAGAGCCAGGATTCCAGAGAGTATCTGTGACTGAGCCCTTAGACATCCAGGGGATGTAAAACCATCAACAGTAACTTGAATAGCTGTGCACTCAAAGGTGGACAGAAGTTCTCAGTGAGGTAACTGATGTTTGTAACTGTCTTTTATGAGTGGCATTTTCTGCCAATCCCCAGATTCCAGGCAGTCTTTAAGGAGAGTGTTCCATAGCTGTTCTCCCTACTCCTTCATTGCAGCTTCTCATTTTCTCTGTGGGGGCGGTTCTGCCCAAAGAAATTGCAGGCTTGTTGTTCTTTTACTTGCTTGAGCATGATGGATGGTTCCAGTGCAGCTGCAAAGTACTCTGGATGGAAAATGTTTGAGGCTGGTTCCTGGTGCTTCTGTGAAGTCTGTTCTGGTTTTCAGGACAGGGCTTCAGCAAACCAGTTATGGGAACTAGAGATACAGGTGATTTGGAATCTGAATCAAGCAAACAACAGACCACCATATGATGCTGATTAAACTGGTCTTCAGATATTCTAGGGAGATTAACGCACATCTTTAAAAAGGGTCTTACCCCTCCTGAATTGAAGTCTAATTGAAGCTTAATTCGGGCTGCATCCTTGTTTTATCACATGGCTTTTGCCCAAAAAACACCATCTGAGTACATCCCTGCTCCAATGTGGGTCCCTTAACTTGCTTCAGCACCCACCTTTCAAAAGTCAGAACTTTCCAGCATTTGAAAAATGGCCGCCAAAGTGAGCTAAGGGACCCACATTGGAGTGGGGATGTACTCAGATGGCAGTTTTGGGGCCAAAAGTCGTGCGATAAAACAAGAATGCAGCCCAAATTAAGCTTCAATTATACTTCAATTTGGGAGTGGTAAGACCCTTTTTAAAGACGTGTGATAATCTCCTAGGTTTCAGTGATCAGTTCAAATTTCCACTGAGTGAATAGCTCCCTGTCTCCACATTTCAAAAGCTGCCTTAATTGCAAGCAGTTCCTTATCCCAGATAGTGTAAATATATTCTGCTGGGGTCCACTGACCATTTTAAAAATACTGAATAAACAGTTGACCATCTCAGAGCATAGGATGGTAACAGAACTGCACCTATGGCCATATTTGAGGCATTGGTTTCTACAAAGAAGGGAGTGTGTGGGTCAGCCTGAGAAATAGGTACAGATACTTTTGGTCATATCTGCCTTTAAATTGTAATTTTTTAAATAGGAGGGACAATATGACAATAGCAAATTTAACTATTTTCTTAGTAGAATGGAATGAAATTAACAGGGATAGCTGCTTGAAAGTAAGGAATGCTCTGATGGGCTCCCTCTGTGGCCTTTTGTACAATAAAATACCAAAATCTGAGGAGGGCAAATGAAGAGGCTAGGGAGTTTAAGAATTTTTTTAAAATCTTCTAAATTGGCATCATCATCAGAGAAAGTGCCATTGGACAGGTGTGTGTGATGGATGAGGAACAAACAATACCCAAAGACAAACATCCAGCATTTTTCAAGCAAGCATGCAATGCTACATCTCATCACTATCCACAGACTCCACCAAAACTCTTCTAACTTGCCTTCTCCTTGAAGAGTGAACCAGTAAAGAGGACTAACATTAGAACCATCCTACTGTATTTTTCTGCAACATCCCTTCCTGATGCACTGAAATTAGAAGCCACTGATAAAACCATTCACCATGTCTAGAGGCTGAGATTGCATGTCACAGAACAATACTCCCTCTTATCTCCCCACTCTTATTTATTCCCTGCATAGAAAGTTTGGTGGAAAATGTACACATCTTTGAACACCTTGTCTGTGTCTCATTGTGTCCTTAAATGTTCAGATCTAGATTCAGACTGCTTTGGAGGAAGAGTTCAGTTTGAACATCTCCTGAATCTGACTGTCCCAGCCCTATTTGGCTTGAAATATAAGACTGAGCCAAATTCAGAGTGCACGGTAGATGAAAACAGAGTTGGAAATAAAGACACAAAAATATCTAGTTATTTCCATCTCATAGTTATTATAGAACAAATTTTAATATCTTGGAAGTACACATATGTACCAGGAAGCAAGCAATTAATGTTTGCTTGGCCAGAAATTGTTTTAAAAGTTTGTACAAAGTATTTCTGTAAAAGTTTTTTTTTTCTGCAGCTGGCAACTAAACATGCACAACAATCTTCAGTCCATTTTGATTAGCATTCTGAGATGCTTTTTATGTTCACTGTGTGTATATGTAGCAACACGCAGCACATCTGCTGGATGTTACTGTGTGTTTGGAGGAACTGAGCACTTCCAAATATTATTTCAATACATACTGTGCTCTACTA
Organism: Phrynosoma blainvillii; assembly: GCA_026167975.1. Classification (NCBI taxonomy): domain Eukaryota; kingdom Metazoa; phylum Chordata; class Lepidosauria; order Squamata; family Phrynosomatidae; genus Phrynosoma; species Phrynosoma blainvillii. The sequence continues at coordinate 83,338,920 of JANUYF010000002.1, forward strand.
AACAGCTTAATTCATATTTTAAAAGCTCTGGAATTCATATTTGGTTTCTCAGACTTGGCCTCTGCAACTCTTGATGCTAGAGCTGGTGGGTAATGTCTACAACACTTTGGCATACAGAATGTCAGAGTTTGACACAGGAAGCTTTAGTATGTGCTGCATCTCTTCCTCCACTCTAGAAATAAAAACCAATCAATCAGAAAATGTCCTTTGGTTATTATTCATAATTGCTCATTGTGAACTTAAATGGGAAGAGGTTTAACTGGCCCATCCATCCATATATTAATATATTTGAAGCAAAAAGATCATCTTTAAGTCTTGCGTATTTAGAAAGCTTTACTTGTATAGTGAGTAACCTTTGATTAGAACCACAGGATCCAGCGTACGTGTGTGTGAGAGAGAGAGAGAGAGATTCAACCTCCCTTTTTATACATGCAAACACAAAACTGGATCCATATTTAAGTATGTGCATATCTGAATGACAAAAAAGGTCTTGCACAACTCCTCCTTCCAATAGTAACACACTCAACCTCCAGAAAATACTACACCGACTGTTGGGAGATCCTGATGCAGAGGAAATATCCCAAAATCAGCTTACCTCTAGGTTTACATACCACTTCTGTGTCCATTAATGACTAAGATATGTCCAAATGAAAACATAAACTGTCCTTCAAATTAGGGGAGGAGAGAAATAAAGTCAAGCAAGAGTGCAATCCTATACATGACTATACAGAAATAAGTCCCTAAAAGTTCAAAGGACCATTTAAAGGAGAGAAAAAATCCATATTAAGTAGCCCATAATCTCATCTGGAACCATTTACAATGAACTGTTCATGGCCAGTCAAGATGAAACTAAATTTTCAGCCATGATACTTACGTAGGTGAAATGGAAGGTTTCAAGGACCAAACCCATCAACAAGTCTCTCATGATTACATATTTTTTGCATATTATTAACTCCAGTTTCTTTTATAAAGATGCACCTTTGGCACCCATTTTAAAACCAGCCAACCAGAGCTTACTTTTTCTGAGGTCATCCCAGCCAGTCAGGGGCCCTTTCACACTACAACTTATAGCACTCTGTTACACTTTAACTGTATGGCACTATCCTATGGAATTCTGTGATTTGCATTATAAAAATATTTAGGTATTTAATTCTCATCCAGAGAATGCAAGTTTCTCACCAAATTACAAACCCCAGGATTCCATAGCATGCAACCAGGGTAGTTAAAGTGAATCCATAGTGGTCTAATTCTGTAGTATGAAAGGGCCCCAGGCATAGGCATTGTGAAGATGTCTCAGAGCACTGTCCTTTTTCCAAATAGGTTTTCTGCTACATAGCCATTCAGATTTAGTTATGCAACATATCACATATACTAACTTTTCTATAGTCTTTAAAGAATGTGAAGTAATCATTCACAGGGTTCCCATAAAATCTGTTTGGATTGTTCTGACATATATACTTGAGTACAAAAAAAGGAATGGAAAAACATTTTCCAGGAAGGGAAAAAATGAATACAAAACCACATGTAAATTTCAGAAAGGCACATGGAAAATGAAAATTTTGATAATTTTACATATACATGCATTAATTGCAGAAGTATACAGAGTTTTGAGCTTTGCAGAACTCTTCATCAGTATAGGTGATTTAAAAAAAACCTATGGCCAACACCTGAAGTTTAAAAAACAAATGCTTGTTGTGTCTTCAATAATGGAGACCAGACATTGTTCTTTGCCCCAATACATTCTGCTAGATCTAACATGATACTTTCATACCAATCAGTGATTCATTTCCATCTTAGGAATGTTTTTACATACCCTAAAACATTTCACAGATGAAAACTAGGAGATTATTATGCCTTTTTTCGCCCGATCTGGGCATGAGCTGGGCACAGGCTTAAATGGGTGAAAATAGATCTTTTCTCACACCTCTGTGCCCAACTCAGGTGCATCATGAATCCAATCCAGACTCCTGGCATACTTTTCAAAGAATGATACTTTCCTGTTCACCAGGTGATGTAATCCTGGCTTGATGCTATTTTATGTTGCTGTTCTGCTTTTAGTTTCGGCCAGGACAGGGGAAGGAGGAGGCTCTCCAGGCCAGTTTCTAACAGAGAGAAGAAAGAGAAAGAGGCTTTCTAGGCAGTTTCGGCCAGGAAAGGAAACAGAGAAGGAGGCTTTCCAGGCCAGTTCCTGCTAGGAAAGAGGAGAAAGCAGTTTCCAGGCAGCCATCTTGAGTGGGTAAGTTTTTAAATTCTTTTTAAAAACACTTGGCGGGAGTGTGACTGTGACTCAGCGGGTGGGGCTTTGTTGAGTGGCATTTGCAAATCAATAGGGGGTGGGCTAGGCAGTTAGCTCTATACAACTGCTGCCAGAGGCCAGTTTCGGCCAGGACAGGGGAAGGAGGAGGAGGAGGCTCTCCAGGCCAGTTTCTAACAGAGAGAAGAAAGAGAAAGAGGCTTTCTAGGCAGTTTCTGCCAGGAAAGGAAACAGAGAAGGAGGCTTTCCAGGCCAGTTCCTGCTAGGAAAGAGGAGAAAGCAGTTTCCAGGCAGCCATCTTGACTGGGTAAGTTTTTAAATTCTTTTTAAAAACACTTGGGGGGAGTGTGACTGTGACTCAGCGGGTGGGGCTTTGCCGAGTGGCATTTGCAAATCAATAGGGGGTGGGCTAGGCAGTTAGCTCTATACGAATTGTAAAATTTTATAACCAGTACTAATTGTAGAAAAGTTCCGTTCATCAGCAGACTTAAACACTGGTGTTAGCAAGGGATTTTCTTTGAGGAGGAAAGCCGTAGTCCTCTTTCAGGTACTAATTAAGACTTAGTATGGATACTGAAGGAACTGTTGCCATCACCTGCAATACCTGTGGGATGTTTGTATTCTTACCTACAGATGTGGGGAACTACACATGCTCAAAGTGCAAGTTGGTAGCCCTCTTGGAGGACAAAGTACAGCAGCTTGAGGCGTGAGTAGCTACACTTCGACACATTAGGGAGCAAGAGGCTTTCCTTGACAGAACAGAACAAATGGTCTTGGACGGGGAACACACAGAGGAAGTCGCTGGAGAAGAGAAGGTCACATCACACACACAGGAGGTAGAAAGCTGGAGGAAGGTCACACACAGAAGTAAGGAGACCAAGGATCATTCTGGGAGCTTGCGGCTACAGAATCGATTTCAAGCTCTTACTCTTAGCAAGGAGGACGAGGAAGAGCAGCATGGACAGATTTCACAGACACAGCAGGGGACCCTGGGAGTTCCACCACAGGGAACAGTCGCTGCTAAGACTCGGAGGAGGCGTGTGGTCGTGGTGGGGGACTCCTTGCTGAGGGGGACAGAAGCAGTGATTTGTGGGCCTGACAAGATGTCTCGGGAGGTGTGTTGTCTCCCTGGGGCAAAGATCTGAGATGTGACCGAGAGGCTGACAAGACTGGTCAAGCCTACCGACCAATACCCCTTCCTTTTGGTCCACGTGGGGACGAACGACACAGCAGGACACAGCCTTCAGAACATCAAAAGGGATTACGATGCTCTAGGAAAGAAGCTGAAAGAAATGGAGCCACAGATTGTCATCTCATCTCTTCTGCCAGTTCAAGGACATGGTCCAGGAAGAGAAAGGAAGATAGCAGATGTCAACAATTGGCTCCACAGATGGTGTCGTCGGGAACGATTTGGATTCTTGGATCATGGGCTGTGGTTCCATGAGGACGAACTCCTGGCAAGGGATGGGCTGCATCTCATACCAGTTGGAAGAAATGTTTTTGCCAACAGTCTCAAGAATTTGATCAGGAGGGCTTTAAACTGAACTGTGTGGGGAAGGGAGACAACGTCCTGGAAGACAAAAGGACTGGAGAAAATAGTCAAAGTGTCATAGAGGAAACAAGGCAAACAGTACAGGGACCCAACAGTGGGAGGCAAAAAAACGGGCACAGGCAGCAAGTAAAGGGGACACGTGGTCTTAGATGTCTCTACACTAATGCACAGAGCATGGGAAATAAGCAAGATGAACTTGAACTCCTAGCACAACAAAGCAAATATGATATAATAGGCATCACTGAAACCTGGTGGGATGAGTCTCATGACTGGAATGTAGAAATAAAGGGGTATAAGCTTTTCAAGAGAAACAGGACAAACAGGAAAGGAGGAGGAATAGCATTATATGTCAGGGATATTTACACCAGTGAAGAAATCCAGGACATCAATCCTGGAAGCCAAGTGGAGAGCATCTGGATAAAAATTAAAGGGGAAGGAAACAACAGGGATGTTAGTGTGGGAGTCTACTACAGACCCCCAACTCAAGCAGAAGAATTGGATGAAGCCTTTCTAGAACAGATGACTACACACTCAGAAAGGAGAAATATAGTAGTGATGGGTGACTTCAACTATCCTGATATTTGCTGGAAGTCAAACTTGGCAAAATCCTCAAGGTCTAGCAAATTCTTCACTTGCCTCGAAGACAATTTCATTGTTCAAAAGGTGGAAAAGGCAACAAGGGAGTCAGCTATTTTGGATCTGATACTAACTAACAGGGAAGACCTAGTTAATGGGGTGCAAGTGGTTGGATTCTTAGGCGGGACTGATCATGTCCTCCTGGAGTTTATTATACAGTGGAAAGGAGAAGCCAGGCATAGTCAGACACGCATTCTAGACTTTAGGAAAGCTGATTTTACTAAACTTAGAGAAATATTGGGGGTGATCCCATGGACAGGAATACTAAAAGAGAAGGGAGTTCAAGATGGATGGGAGTTTCTCAAAAGGGAGATACTGGAGGCACAATTTCAAACCGTGCCAACGAGGAGGAAGAATGGGAGGTGTCTCAAGAAACCAGGATGGATAACTAAGGAACTTGCAACTGAACTATGTTTTAAACGGAACATGTATAAGAAATGGGAAAATGGGGAAATCACCAAAGAGGAATTCAAACAAATAGCTAGCACGTCTAGGGGTAAAGTCAGAAAAGCTAAAGCGCAGAATGAAATCAGGCTTGCTAGAGAGGTTAAAAACAATAAAAAGGGCTTTTGGGGGTATGTCAGCAGCAAAAGGAAGAAGAAGGAAATGGTAGGGCCACTGTGTGGAGGAGATGGAAAAAATTAACAGGGGACAGAGAAAAGGCAGAATTACTCAACACCTTCTTTGCTTCAGTCTTCTCAGAAAAGGCAAAGGGTACTCAACCAGAGTATAATGGAGCAGAGGACAGAATAGGAGAATTTCAGCACAGAATAAGTAAAGAGATAGTACAGAAACATCTGGTTAATCTAAATGAATATAAGTCTCCAGGACCAGATGAATTACATCCAAGGGTATTAAAAGAACTGGCAAATGTAATATCAGAACCATTGGCAATAATCTTTGAGAACTCCTGGAAAACAGGAGAGGTCCCAGCGGACTGGAGGAGGGCAAATGTCCCATCTTCAAAAAGGGGAAAAAAGAGGATCCCAACAATTATCATCCAGTTAGTCTGACATCAATACTCGGAAAGATTCTGGAGCAGATCATTAAACAGAGAGTCTGTAAACATCTGGAAGGTAATTCCAGAATCACAAAAAGTCAACATGGGTTTCAGAGAAACAGGTCATGCCAGACAAATCTGATCTCTTTTTTTGATAAAATTACCAGCTTGGTAGATGAAGGGAATGCTGTGGATATAGTATATCTTGATTTCAGTAAGGCCTTTGACAAGGTTCCCCATGACATTCTTGCAAACAAGTTGGTAAAATGTGGGCTAGACAAAGTAACTGTTACATGGATTTGTAATTGGTTGACTGGTCGAATGCAAAGGGTGCTTAACAATGGCTCCTTTTCAACTTGGAAAGAAGTGACCAGTGGGGTGCCACAGGGCTCTGTCCTGGGCCCAGTGCTATTCAATATCTTTATTAATGACTTGGATGACGGTATTGGGGACATAGTTATCAAATTTGCAGATCACACCAAATTAGGAGGAGTAGCTAATACCCCAGAGGACAGGATCAAAATTCAAAATGACTTGAACAGACTAGAAAGTTGGGCCAAAGCTAACAAAATGAAATTCAACACGGAGAAATGTAAGGTACTGCACTTAGGACAGAAAAACGAAAAGTACAGATATACGATGGGGGACACCTAGCTGAATGAGACTACGTGTGAAAGGGATCTAGGAATCCAGATGGACCACAAGTTGAACATGAGCCAACAGTGTGATGCAGCAGCTAAAAAGGCCAATGCAATTTTAGGCTGCATCAGTAGAAGTATAGTGTCTAGATCAAGAGAAGTAATAGTGCCACTCTATTCTGCTTTGGTCAGGCCTCACCTGGAATACTGTGTCCAGTTCTGGGCACCACAATTCAAAAAGGATGTGGAGAAACTGGAGTGTGTCCAAAGGAGGGCAACTAAAATGGTGAAGGGTCTGGAAACCAAGCCCTATGAGGAACGACTTAGGGAGCTGGGGATGTTTAGCCTGGAGAAGAGAAGGCTGAGAGGTGATATGATAGCCGTGTTTAAATATTTGAAGGGATGTCATATCGAGGAGGGAACAAGCTTGTTTTCTGCTGCTCCAGAGACTAGGTCCCAAAACAATGGATGCAAGCTGCAAGAAAAGAGATTCCACCTCAACATTAGGAGGAACTTCCTGACAGTGAGAGCAGTTCGACAGTGGAACACACTCCCTCGGAGAGTGGTGGAGTCTCCTTCCTTGGAGGTCTTTAAGCAGAGGCTGGATGGCCATCTGTCGGGGATGCTTTGATTGGGAGTTCCTGCATGGCAGGGGGTTGGACTGGATGGCCCTTGTGGTCTCTTCCAACTCTATGATTCTATGATTCTATGATTCTAGTTTTTACCATGTTAGTTCAATGTTTTTGCTGTCTGTATTATATTAGCCACTCAAACAGACTCAGACATAGATCACTCTAAAACTAGTTACTAGGTCTGAAATGGTTGAAGATAGATATAAGCAGTTGAATAAAATTCTTCTGGCTATTATTGTGCTTTGAGAAAACTCCACAATCACTACCAAGCAGTAAAGTATACAAAAGATGGTAACTTTAAGTTGTTAGCAGTATATTTGTTACCATGAAATCACACCTTGCTTCCAGGAGAGCGATGTCAATGTACAATACTTGTGCTGAGTTCAACAGTGACTGAATACCTTGTTTACTTAAACTATGTGGCTTAGGGATAGATTCATATTACAAGTGTTTCCTACAAAAAGACTAGATGAAGTCTGCAGGCATGCTATTTGATGAGATCTGTAAGCTACTATCAGTTGTGCACATAATTAAAGGAATGATTAATATAACCTTTCAAGAGAGTTTAGGTCAAAGATCATTTCTTTTGTTTGCTGTAGCAAACAAAATGCAAAGAGGTGTGCCATCTGATTCAAGTCTTTTCTTTCCAGTACCTGTGGTTTGAGCATTGGACTATGACTCTGGAGACTAGGGTTAACCATGGAAAAACACTGGTGACCTTGGAAAAAGTTGCATTCTCTCAGCCTCAGAGGTTGGCAATAGCAAACCATCTCTGATGAAACCTGCCAAGAAAACCCTGTGAAAGGTTTGGAAAGTCTGAAATGACTTGAAGGCACACAACACAGACACACACATACACACACCTGTTCACCATTACTACCTCTCCACTTTCCTCCATACAAATCTAGGTAAGTTTTTCATTGATGATTATCCATTTGAGACTATAGTGTAGGATTTTGCAAGTAGGAAATTGGATGAATAAGTATCCAGGATCATCTTTGTGACCAACTGCAGCTTCTAAAAACATGTTTAGAATGCAAAGGGACTCAGGCAAATAAGCCTTTTGGGTTATCAGTGCATATCCAACCCATTTACACAACTCTTTTACACTTCCAACTGTAGAAATGACATCAGAACACCGTGACAAGCCATTGAAACCTGTTCATGTGTGATGATTTGATGTGAGCAGGCTTAATCAGTTTAAGCAGCATTTACTTTCACCTGGTGAAATTAATTTTTCTTAATGAAGCAGCATTTATATTGTTATCAAGCAACAGAGTGGAGCAAATTTAATGTGTGCATTACCATCCAAGTGAATAAGGCCACTTCTTTACCCTTCAATAAGTCAGAACCAGATTAAACATTACACTGATCATAAACCTGGTGATGATTGTCATTTTTGTTTCTGGAAGATCTGGTTTATGGACCTAGCTTGGCATGAGTGGGATATGTGGGAGGGGGAGTTGTTTTAAAAAAATCCCAGCTGTGCAATAATGTGTTCCTCTAAATTTAACGTTTGGATACGAATAATAATGCTTCATGTGGTTGGAATGTGACAGACTTTGCTTTTCTTAGGTATTGTGTTCACTTACATCTCTCCATATGTTACACATGCTCCAGATTCATGTGGTCCATAATCAAAGGCCTATAAATCGTAAAATACAAATGATGAACCTAACCCATAATCTGATTTCCAGCCAGCAGTGTGTGTGTGTGTGTGTGTGTGTGTGAACAAAGATGCTAAGCACTCTGAAGAATGTCTGGACTATGTCACAAAATTTGCATTAAAAAAAAAGACTGACAACACAGTATAACACATCAAACTCTTGGAAACCCACAGGAACCAGATTTTTATCTGTCTGGGGAGTGAAATCATAATTTAAGCAGCCAATTCTCTGCGTGTATTTTTACTGAGTGAGAGTCAGATTGAGAGATTTATTTGGTTTTAGCCATGTAATGAAGGTTTTACAGATAAGGCGACAAAAGCTTCTCGGCCTAAGGAATTGCACCTGGATACATGCACACATACACAGAGAGAGAAAGGGAGAGAGAGAACATGAGTATATAATGGAATTTGCTGGATAGCTCCACTGTGTGGGTCCAGATTCTTGTGTGGACTCATCTGATTACCTTTTAGATAAAGGTGCAGATTGGCTTACAGGTCTCCCTACAAATCACCACCATAATAAATTTATGGGTGGGCTGCTGCCATCTCCTCCTCCTTCTTTTAACCCATCAACAGGAAAGAGTTAGACCATGTAGCTACTGCCGTGCCCTTTGAATATATGTCCAAACCTGCCTCTGGGAGTGACAGCATATTGTGACATAGTATTCCCTTTCAGAGATATTGTAAGATATTTGTCTGCCCCCATGGACTATGATAGGCAGGGATATAAATTTTCAACTATTTCATTCTTGCAGGTGAGGATAAATAATGTCCATAGTTTTCTCCCCACTGTGAGAGAAAACAAATACTTTCACACAGCTTTTCTCAGTATTTGCACATCCAGAAATGTTTTGGGAAATTATTTTGTGCAGAAATAGATGGAGATTACAAAAAATGTGTATTTTTATACAAAAGACACATTTTTCTCACAAAAAAAATGTTTCAGTTAACACTTACGGATTATTTTTGGTGCAAAATGGTGAGTTTTGTACAAAGCTTCACAATTTCCCCCCTTGATTCCTCACGGACTAAAGTTATCCCATATTTTACAAAGATACACATATTTGGCTGTGTACATTTACTTGTGTGTAATTCCTAAAGAGAAAAGAATGCAATGAATCTGTCGGGGGGGGGGGCTGTTCCCCTATTGATGATGCTTGAAGAAATAGGCATTCTGTTAATATTTTTAGACCACGAATTAAAATCATTTTAAACATCAGTAAATATCCATTTCTTTTCTATCCATAATCTCTAAGGCTTTCTTCAAGACAGGGTATTGTGCATTATCCTTCTTGTATGAACAGTCTTCTAATGAATCGGGGTTTACACTTTAGCCAGGCATCATTAAGACTTATTAGATTTATTGTCTGAATCAACCCTTTCAGAGCAGCTACTAGAATATTCCTAAAACTTTTGCCAAACAAGGACACAGCCCAACTAATATAGACAGCATGAAATGTGGGGCAAATGTGGTCTGTCCAATTTACTTGATGCAAATGAACAGATCAGGCTAGGTTGCTGATGCTACATCATGCTAATGGTATTTATTAATTAGCTTCACACAAATCTCATTTTAAAAATAGAAGATTTCATTTCCATTCTCATCACTTGCTTCCTTAGTAGAAGGGAAAAAAGAATTAATAATGCAGAATGACATTTAACAATAAGGATGAAAAAACTGCATATATAATAAGGAAAATATTAATGAGAATTTACCATCAGCTGAAAATTTAGATGTACTGAATTATTGACCATGACAGAAATATTACAATTGCCTTTCCTGTAATTTAAAAAAGTTTTCTTCACAATACTCTAGATGTCTACAGGAGTTTTATTTTACTGAGACTATTCACTGCTATATTAGACAATTTATTCACTATGTATTTTGTTTGAATATGGGGCTTTTACTGGCATGAAATGAACCCCTTGCAAACCAATTCTATACATAATTCTATACATATACTTAAAAGTAAATGATTTTGTTTTGTAGGGCTTACTTCACATTAAGTAAACGCTACATTATTTGTTTTACAGTTTTGTTTTAATTTACTTTATAAATTAATGGTCTTATTTTAATAAAAGAAGACAATGTGTTATTTATTTTATCTGGTTCTTTATTTGGTTGTCTTAGAAATCCATTTTGGATACTCACTCACAGTGACATTCTTATGCAGGAACATGAATAAAATTTTGTATAGACATTTTCCACCAGCTATTAATATCATTTTTCACTTTTACCCATTGAAAAAAGAAGAAGCTTCCATTTAGTTAATTGTAGAGTATTTTCCACAGGAAATCTTGTGACTTGATCCTAGTTCATAACATTGGGTGAAAGGGTTCTTTCTAGCCTTGTTCATTGCTATTATGTCTGTTTGTGACCTCTCTGGTTCTTTTACTTATTTACTATCATAAGTGTCCAATTTTTTTTTAAAAAAATGGAGCATCATCAAGCCAATGTTACACATGGTTAAGTCCAACAGAATATAATGGGAGATATTTGAGTACATTTTAACTATTCCCCTTAAATCAGCTGATTGTAAATGTGCTTAATTTTTGCTATATCATGCCCTTTGTACAGCAACTTTCATCTAGCTAAACTAACAAATTAGCTATCACACTGGAATACAATCAAAAATGTTTCTGAAGTGCCAGAAACCCTTTGAAATTCTTCAAAGACATACAGAGCATTAATACACAAGAAAGAAAACATTGTTTTGCTCCAAAGAATCAAAAGAAATTAATTTATTGCTAGTTGCTAACCTGTTCAGGACCTGTAGAGAAAGAAAAACTAGTTTTAAAGTATCCAAAATGCAAACAATAGAAATAAAATATTTGCATTTAATACTGAAATTAATATGGACAATTTTTTCACAAAATACTGTGTTTGTACCTGACAGTGAAAGATGTGTGTTCTGTATACTCTATGGAAGTGCTCAAAGAAGACATTAGCTAATTCTGGAAAGCTTCACTACATCTTATAGATGTTTTTGTTATAATTTACTTGGAAGCCTTAATTTCCCTGGGAACCTTTACTTTGTGGCCACTGACTCTATTCTAATGGTTGCTGTTACCTACTGGGACTGGTGGGAGAGACAGTGAGGTCACCAGAGAAACAGTCAAGAGGTCATCAGACATAGAGTCACTCTAGTTCACTACTCAAATTCCTCCCTGGGGCCTAAGTATAAATTACTCATAAACATTGATTGAATAAACTGAAAAGTAATGTCTTGAGTGGTAGCTGTCACTCTTGGACAGGAGATAAAGTGTGGGTCTCCCCAACCCCTTGTAACCCCTCCTAGTCTTCCAGTTATGCATCTTTGCCCTTGAACAAGGAGTCTATTTCCTGTGAAGGTGCTTTAAGAAGGAAGACCAACAGCCACAAAAACAATGAACAAAAGGTGTATGGTGCAATACATTTGATTCTGTACTGAGAAGGATGACATATGGACTCAAGCACTTAGAACCATCCTTGTCCTCCAATAAGGCACACTACTCCTTGAACAGGAAGGTGGCTCCTGAGTTTTCAGCCCTGAAAAAGAGAAAAGGAAAAGGATCAAAGGCACACACAATGAAATCCACTCTGTTGCCACACTGTAACCCTATCTGTATAAACACACATAAAAGTAAACCACATTGAACAAAGTTGGAATTGTTCTACATGAAATGTTGCATGAAGCATTACCAACTGCTTGCACTAACACCCCCATGACAATCTGATAAGGTCAGAAAATACTGGTGGACATGATTTTGTGTGGTGACTGATTGTTGGAGTTGTGGACAGGGGATAGAAAACCAGGACAGGAGTGGGGTGCACTGAATAATGGGTTATCCTTCCTACTAATGCTTAGTGAATCATGGGTTCAGCACATCATTATATTCCAAACTCGGCTAGGTGTAAACCCCCATTAAACCAGTGGGACTTATTTTTTTCAGTCAGCATTTATAACATTGTACTGTAATATGATAATCCCATGTCTACTTATAGGGAAGTAAGCCCCACATAACTAAGAGAATTACTTCTGGCTAGACATGTATAGGATTGTACTGTTCATCTATTGTAACTCTGACGGAGTCTTTTTAAAAAGCCATTAAATGACCCAATGTTGAAAGAGAAATTTCCCAAATAGAGTAATTTATTTCTAGCTAGAAAAACCATTGCCATGGCATCCTCCTTCACTCAGGGCTTTTCCTAGAATATACTCTTTAGAATTTAATTTAGAAAATCAATTAGATCCTGTTGTGTTGCTAAATCAATCAACAAATCAATCATTGTATTAGAAAGGTTCTTATAGAAATTTGATACAAATATAAGCAAAGACTTTTTTCCAAGACATTAGCCACTTCACTTCAGAAAACATTTTTAAAGGAAAGAATGGGTTAAACATAGATGTTTTCTTATGAACTTTTGTATTTTGAACATGGCACCTGGGAGCTCAAATCAAGAGAGATGCTTCTTAAGGAAGGCAAAGATCTTAATTGGTTATCTTACCTGCAGATTAAGAAAAGATCTGGACAATAAAAGTGACATTTAGCCATAGAGACTAGAGAAAATGATTTTTACTTAGAATTGTGTAAGGATGACCAGGTAATTATAACAAATGTATAAATTTTGTTTGAAACTAGAGACAGAAGATGAATCTGTAAAAGAGCATATCATAAGGTGGGCACCAAATTTTGGACATAATGTGCAAATGGATGTATGGAGAAAATGTGGACCAAAAACATAAAATTTACTTTCCATATCAATTTTGTAAAAAAAATATGTTTAAAATTGTGTACAGGTGATATCTAACCCTAAATAAGTTGTTGATAAAATATTTCAAATCAATGTTAGGGTTATCAAGATAAGGAGGACTCTTTTTTCATATATGCAGTGGACTTGTAAAAAAGTGAAAAGTTATTGGTCTAAGATTTACATGTTAATACACAAAACTTTAAAGGTAAATTTTCTAATCTCACCAGAAATGTTTTTAGTGGGCATTACAGATAGAGAACAGGACAGTAAACATGGACAGCATCACCAATACATGATAATAGCAGCAAGACACTGTTTGTTCAAACTTGGAAATGAACTGAAGCACTGATAATGGAAGACAGGATTGTTAAGGTTTCTGAGTGGGTTTTAAATAACAGACCAACTGAATATCTTTTTTTAAAAAAAAATGGAAACCTTTTATGGACTTTTTGTGCAACAAGAAATCAAACGATGCAATAATTTGTGGATAATAATTTTATTAGTAGGCCTATCTAGTTGGAATTGTGATGGTAGAATAATATATTTCATTTTTCTTTTTTTCCTCCATTATTCTCTGAATTGGGGAGGCAGAGACCTTTGTATCTTAGTTAATGTTTAAAAGGTAAAGGTATTCCCCATTGACATGGTTGTCAAGTCATGTCCAACTGTAGGAGGTGGTGCTCATCTCTGTTACTAAGCTGAAGAGCCAGTGCTGTCAGAGATAACTCTGTGATCATGTGGCCAGAATGATTGCACAGAACACTGTTTGCCTTCCCACCAAAGTGGTACCTATTTATTACTTGCATTTGCTTGCTTTCAAACTGCTAAGTTGGCAGAAGCTGAGACTAGTGACAAGAGCTCACCCCATCATGCAGCACCGAGGCCTCAAAATGTTAATCTGCCAATCTTGCAATCAACAGAGTCAGCATCTTAACCACTTGAGCCACTTGTTTTAATATTATGCACTAGTTTTAGATATATAGGTACATGTATTTTTCTTCATTTGTATCACTTTTTTGCCCTCTCTTTCTCTTCATATTTTTCTTTCTGAATGTTTATAGCTTTTGGTTGTGATAAGATTACTTGTGTTAAAATTTAAAAAAAATATATAAATACATTTAAAAACTGCCAACTCAAGCAATGAGCAACATGGTGATGAAGGAAAAACAGAGGAACTAAAAACCCTTTCCAACTTTTAACAAGTTTTAAAACAAACAGAAATTCCTTCATTGGCAAACTGAATTGTCTCCACCTCTTTCTAATTCTTCTGTATGGCAATGAGCTTTTTTTGGTTGAGCTGTCATAGCATTAGCATCTGTATTCATTTATGGAGACAAGTATGGGTAAAGAAAGCATATGCAATAATTTCACACAAGAAGCACTTCATAAACTACAAAAATGCCTTCTTTGTTTCCCAGGCATTCTACAAATGTGACTCATAAAGGAGGATCAAGTGGACAAAGTTGTGAAGTTATTAAACAAGGTGATTATGTAGTGAACCAACCTTTAAGAGGCTCCTTCATGCTTCCGAAGTTCTATTTAAATAAACACTGAAGCAATTCTTCTGAAAATGTTTCTTAGGAAAGGTTAGTTTTCCCAAATGTATCATAACTCTTTCAGAAAAGTTTCAACTAACAGTTATCCTTTCACGTCTCCAAAAATAGCAGGCTTTAGGATTTCTCTATACAGGGACATTCAAATTCAAGTCTTAAAAAACAATATGTCATTGGGAGGTTGAAGGAGAAATAACTCTACATCTTATGGTTATTACAAATGAGTGTAAAAACTCAGCATCAAATATTTCCCCCTTTTACCAACCAGTAGCTATAGGTGGAATAACTATCCTGAGAAAGGGGACACTAGGGAATAGAAGACTTGACTAGAAGAGTTACCAGGACAACAACAACAAAAAAAGAAATAATCAATAGAAAAAGGAGATACACAGGGTAAAAGGAAAAACTGATTACAGGATGCCTACACACACACACACACACACACACACACAATCTTTAAGAGCCATATACAACCAGAGATAGACAGACCTGAATAGATTAGTAATTCTGAAAAAAAATATAAATGTCTGGTAGTAAATCAAACCTGGATCCTTAACTGTTACAGAAGATCTTTTAATGAGGGTGTGCTGTATTTTCCAGTCACTGTTACATGTTTACTGCTTTTTATGTTGCTGTATATTAATAATAATAATAATAATAATAATAATAATAATAATAATAAATTTTTATTTGTAGCCTGCCCCTCTGCGGAGCAATCGGGGTGGGGAACAACAGTATTTAAAACAAAACAGCGTTAAAACATCCTCTCTCCCCGTAATCCCTCCCTCCCTCCACCCATCCCCTTAAAATAAAATTAAACCAAGGAAAATTAAAATACAGTATAATAAATTAAAAACGGAATATCACAGAGGAGTCAGACAATGGGGGGCCCTTTTTGGGCCGACAGCTATTCCGGGAAGGCCTGCCGGAAGAGATCCGTCTTTACTGCTTTCGTGAAAGCAGCAAGAGTGGTAATAAGACGAATCTCATCCGGCAGGCCATTCCAAAGTCTGGGAGCGGTTGCGGAGAAGGCCCTCTGGGAGGTCTGAGACAGCCTAGTTTTTATTGGCTGCAACAGATTCCTCCCAGAGGACCGCAGGGCGCGGGGGGGATTGTATGGGGAGAGGCAGTCCCTAAGATAAGATGGACCCAAGCCATGTAGGGCTTTAAAGGTTAAAACCAACACCTTGTACTGCGCCCGGAAATTAATTGGCAGCCAGTGGAGGGATTTCAGCACTGGTGTAATGTGCTCCCTCCTAGATGTTCCGGTAATTAACCTGGCTGCCATATTCTGTACCAATTCAAGTTTCCGGGTTAGGCACAAGGGTAGCCCCATGTAGAGTGCATTGCAGAAATCCAGACGTGAGGTTACCAGGGCGTGTACCGCAGCTTCCAGATCCCTTCTTTCCAGATAAGGGCGCAGCTGGCGTATCAGCTGAAGCTGATAACAGGCACTCCTGACCACCGCATTCACCTAACTAGTCATGTGAAGCAATGAATCTAGAAGCACCCCCAGACTGCGAACACAGTCCTTAGAGGAGAGTGTGACTCCATCCAGGACTGGAGATTGTATTCCCAAATCTGGTTTCGGGCCTGTAACTGCAAGTACCTCCATTTTGTCTGGATTCAACTTCAATCTGTTTTTCCTCATCCAACCCATTACCGCTCTAAGACAGTCATCAAGAGGAGAGGCGCCATCTGAAGTCTGAGTCGATGATCTAGTCATGGAGAGATATATCTGGGTGTCATCAGCGTACTGAAGACACCGAGCTCCATGCCTCCGAATGATCACACCAAGCGGCTTCATGTAAATGTTAAATAGCATCGGGGACAGGATGGCGCCCTGAGGGACGCCACAATTAAGCTCAGTTTTGGATGAGCAACTGTCCCCGAGCCTCACCCTCTGGGATCTGCCGGAGAGGAAGGAACGGAACCACTGCAAAGCAGTGCCTCCAATTCCTAACTCCCTCAGGCGATCTAAGAGGATGGCATGATCTGGTGTCAAAGGCCGCTGAGAGATCCAAGAGCACCAACAAGGTCACACTACTCCCGTCGATGCTCAAGCGGAGGTCATCGGTCAGAGCAACCATGGCAGTCTCCACTCCATATCCTGTCCTGAAGCCGGTTTGAAATGGGTCGAGATAATCGGTTTCATCCAAGACTGCCTGGAGTTGGGAAGCAACTGCCCTCTCGATCACCTTGCTCAAAAAAGGGAGCAAGGAGACTGGTCTATAGTTATTTCTATCCAGGGGATCCAGGGAAGGCTTTTTCAGGAGTGGCTTTACTGCCGCCTCCTTTAGACAAGATGGTACCTTGCCTTCCCTGAATGACGCGTTGATTGTGTCCCGAAGGAACACCCTCAACGTGTCCCCCCCCCCCCCCGGACAACCAGCCATGATGGACAAGGATCGAGGGGGCAGGTTGTCTTTCTCACACTTCCAAGCAGCTTGTCCACGTCATCGGTACTCACAGATTGTAGCTGATCCAGTAAAGTGCCATCAACGGAGTTCCTGGATACCTCGTCTACGGATTCTGCCAAAACAATGGCGTCTAGGTCGGCTCTTATCCGAGAGATTTTATCTGCAAAGTGAATATTAAAGGCCTCACAGCAGGCTGTTGTTGGGTTAAGTAGGGGGTTCGGCGCAGGAGGAACCCTTGTCAACTCCCCCACCACCCTAAACAGCTGTGCCAGGCGAGACTCTGCAGACGCAATGCGTGCAGAACAGAAAGATTTCCGCGCTGCATGCAAAGCCTCCCTGTAGGAATCAAGATGTTTCCTAAGGCGAGTTCTATCCTGAGAAAGGGGACACTAGGGAATAGAAGACTTGACTAGAAGAGTTACCAGGACAACAACAACAAAAAAAGAAATAATCAATAGAAAAAGGAGATACACAGGGTAAACACATATTAATGTTTTAATACAACTGATTTCATTTTTTTTTTACTTTGCATTATGCAAACACTGTATTCTGTTTTACTTTATATTGCAAGCTGCTTTATGTACCATATTGGGAGAAAAGTCAGAAATGCGTATGTTTATACCATGGAGTAAGTGGATGAATGAATGAATGAATGAATGAATATCTCCTGTTAGCAATAAGGCTAACACCTGGTTTTCCAAGGGGTTATCTGAAGCGTACTTGTTTAAACAATGCATTAGCCAACACAGGAGGAACCCAAGATGAAGCAGCACTCAGTGGAGCAAAGAAATCCCCGGGTTGCTCCAGTTCAAGCTGGATAGTGTGAACAATTGCATTGGTGTGTGGATTGTGTGCCAGTGCAGAGATGAGAAAAGGGCTAGCACCATGGCTGCCCATAATTTTATTTTGTCACTGGCCTACAAATCAATTGCACATGTACACGAATGATGAGCTGCATCATCAACCTGTTGCACTATTGACCCATTGCACAGCCCATGAAGTGAAATGACAGCCAATATGGAGTCGTGCCAATAATACAATTAATTTAATCATAACATTAACCAGTCCAATAGGGTCCATGAGGGAAGGGGTGAAAAGGGATATATACGGGGAGCCTCCATGATCATGATGTGGAAATATTACACTAGGTACACCAACGTGCTGTATGTGCTGTATGGGCAGTTGATCGCTTGTGCAATCAAGTGGGTGGCCACATTGCTGGTTGCACAGGGCACTGAATGGGCTGGCAGGTAGGTGGGATGAAGTAAACAATTGGTGCATATGTGCATGTTTTGGGAGCAGAAGAGAAAAAATAATGGTGTGGCACAGCTTGTACCCATGAATGCCCTGTTTTGGTCAGTCCATCTTGGCAGAAGAAGGGTAGTGTTGTAGACTGCCCATGGGTGTTTGGCCCATTGCGGGAGCCAGTGGTATGGGCAGCAGGTTTTCCCCTTGAACTGGAAACCCTGAAGGTAAGCTGGCTTTTCCCCTCCATCTCCTCAGGCCCCAAGACTCAATATATAAGTATTAATCATTTACTTAATTTGAAATAGATTTAGAAAATCCCAATGAACTTGGGGGGGGGGGGGAGAGAATAAAAAGAGAATACAAAGAGAAAGCGACAGATCTGTCAAGCCCTAATCATATGACTTTGATCACTGTTTCTAGAGATGCTGCTAAGAGGATTTTCAAACATGATTGGATTATATGGTTACTCTGGCTGAGCTCCAGATTTCCAAAATGTGTCATTAACATGTGAGTGTTATCAGTACAAAGGGTCTTCATTTCTTAACTTTGATTACGTTTTTGCAAGGTTACATTCTATTTTCATATTTTTGTGTTTATAAGTGTAATGACTTTAGTTCATCATATAATTTTATGTCATCTCATAAAAATATAATTTTACTTTTCTCTTGCCCTTTGAGAACCAGTTTCCAGTATTTGATCTAGTTAATACAGCTGAGATTAATAAAGCTTAAACGTAGCAAATATAATGCAACCAATAATTATAAAAATATTTTACAAAAACCATGAATATATTAAGGAAAACAAAAGCAAAGAGCAAAATTCAGGCATCAGATTGCATCTAACAATGCATAGTAGGACATATAGAAACAACAGAATAAGCAAAAGTCTATTCCAGCGTGGAGCCAGTGCACGAGTTAGGGAGATCCATGTTCCAGTCCACTCAGAGTCATTTGACTCACTGTGTAAACTCATGCTAGAAATTCTCACTCAGTCTGATCTACCTGAGGAGACTGTTGTGAAGATTGTATGATGAGGAGGATGACAGGTATGTATACTCCCTTGAACTCATAGAAAGAAAGGCAGGAAATAAATCTAACAAATTATGTGTAATTAAAGTTATATTTAATTACAAATTAAACCAATAAATAAAATATCTTGCAAGGCAATTAAGTTGAAAACACTAACTTTACAGTATGAAGCATCAACTAAAATGTTCAGAAAAGCGTCCTTACTACAAACATCGGCATAGAAAATTCTTCAGAATATTGATTACACAGTACTTTGGGATTTAGATTTAACTGATAAAATAATGGACTACAATAGATGGGATATTACTCTGGTGAATACCCCATTCCCAAAATCAGCTACTATCTATACCAGTGATGGCAAACCTATGGCACACATGCCAGAGGGCATACACAGAGCCCATTCTGTGGGCACCTGCCATTATCCTGACACAGAATTTGCCAGGGTTCATTACTAGAAAGCCAGAGGGACATGGCACTTTGCGAAAAATAAGTCAGTTTTGGGATGCACTTTGGGCACTCGGTGTCTAAAAGGTTTGCCATCACTGATCTATACTAAATGCTACAATATTTGACTTAGCATTGTATAATCTGTGAATGAGAAAACAGAAAATTATCTAGCCTTGGAAATAAAGCAAGTCTGGAAACTCCAAACACTTCATATAATACTCCTCTTAAAGACAGTTATGGGTCTTGTTCCAATTACCCCAAAGCAAAACAGAATACATATGTCATTGTTGCTATTAAATATAATACAAAAAGCTGGCTTTCCTCAGACTTGCTACAGGACCAGGATGTTTGACAACAGATGACTTTTTGTTTTTTGCAAGATGAAGTTTGAATATTGGATCCTTGCCTGAATAAGCATTGGGCTTAACAAAGGGGGAGAGCGGAATATCAAGTACAATAAGATATACTATACTCCAGGTAATAGTTTCCCAGAATTATTAGAACTATTTCATACATTTTTCCCCAACACAGATGATGAGAAAAACAATCCTAGACTGAAAGGGAAATCAGCCACAAAACACACATTTTACTGTATCTTGGAATCACACAATCTCTAAACCAACAAATAATTAATGCAGGTAGTAGTCTCAATGACAGTGCTTAATGATATGTCAGATTCACTTTCAAAGAGCCCAGCATCAGCACTACCATGTAAATAAAATATATATTTCTATAACTCTGAATTCTGTGCCAAGGAGTTCTTCTACTTGGTTTATGGACTGAATGCCCAGGATACCTGCATCTGGACAAATTTGCATAAGTTGAATGTGAGCTCTCTAACTCTGACAAAGAAGGCTAAATATCTGACAAAACTACATATCTCAGGATTCCTTAGTATTAAGCCAAGACAATTAAAATGATGTCAAACTGCATTATTTCTTCAGTGCAGATTAAACCTTAATAATTCCTTCTCTAGTCCTATTCTTTGTTTCCTAAGAAGGAGATGTGCTGTTGCAATTAGGCATTTATCCATTTTGTGCTGAAATCAGTGTGTACATTAACCAAATTCCTCTGTTTTTACCTTTCATCTGTGCCTTTCTTTCCAGTGAAGGGAATGGACAGAAGGGAGTACGTTCCATTGAAGTCAATGCAGGTCTCTTCTGGGTAGACACATATATGCACATTTACCTGAGAGTAAGGAGATTTTCAGACCTGGAAAAAATGCCAGGAGTAAAAAGCATACTCCTGGCAAAGTCATGCGACTGCACTGAAAATTTTCAGACACATCATGCATATCCAGGACTTCTCCCATGAACATCCAGGAATGTTCCAGCAACAAAACATTCATGGGAGATTCCCAAAAATGTTTTGTTGCTGGAGCATTCCTGGTTTTACCCAGGATAAGTCCTGGATAAGTGTGACATTGTCTGAAAATATTCAGTTCGATTGCGCAATTATCCCGAGAGTATGCCTTTTTCTTCCCCGATTTTCCCCCGACTGATAATCCCCTAAATTCCACTGAGACAGTATAGCTTCTGAGGAGATCATATATACACATTTATTTGGGAGGAAGTTCCACTAAAATCAACAAACTAACATATGAGTAGACTTGCACTGGACTGGAGTATATAAAGATTCAAGGTGTTAAGAGTTATTGAAAACTAAGCAATGAAAAATGAAATGGAGGAAAGAAAGCTAATTAAGCTTTGTAAAAGGTTACATCAGACTATTAAACCATGACACAGGTGGGATATCATCTTGATATGAGGAGAAGGGGCAAGCAAGCAAGCACCCACAGGATCGTCACTCAGGATTGTTCATGCACTCCCATTTTGAGACAACTGAAAGTGCATTTAGTTTGACAGGTAGTGCACTGCAGGAACAAAAACAGTATTTCCTATAACTAATGTGAATTGTTTGAACAGTTTAAAATGAAATTGTGATACAATTTTTTAAAAGGTGCATTTGCTAACAAAAGAAGAATATATCTACATGTGGACTCACTATCTAAATACACCTGCAGACTAGTTCATAAAGGCACACCAGGGCAAAAACTTTCCATTTTTCTTCCTCTGTTGTTTAGAAGGGCAAACTGTCTCTCTAGTACAACTGGCCTTGAAACTAGCACTATGGTCCAAAACACACTGAATAAATAATCCAGTTTGAGACTGCTTAAACTGACTTGGCTCATTGTTAAGGAATTCTAGGAATTATAGTTTTGTGAGTTTAGCCTTCTCCATCAGAGAGCTTGGATGCCACAATAAACTACAATTCCCAAGATTCCCTAGCACTGCACCACAACAGTTAAAGCAGTCTCAAACTGGATTATTTCTGCAGTGTGTTTAGGACCTATGGACAAATTACAAGGAAGCAAAGAATGCAGATTTTTAGTTGTTTAGCCAAGATCTTGGAGTGATCAAGGGAACAAAAGATATTAGAGCTTCACAGAAATGTTTTATTGTACAATCAATTGATCAACCATTCAATCAATAGCTATTGTAGACTTCCCTGAAAGAGAAAGATAAAAAGAAGGAAAGGTTAAGGGCACATGTGTGACATGGGTATACACTATGTTTTCTGCTTCAGAGAAAGAAGGAAGAAGGGGCAAACTAGAGCCTGTAAATTGGTTAAAGCAAAGAAAAATTAAAATGCAAGAGAACCTTAAACTATTCTTTTGTAGTTTCTGTAGAAAAGAGGTTATCATCGGAGAATGTAAGAATTGACACTCAACTCAGAACCCCAAAGATTTAGGAGTGTCTGCCAACAAACCTATACAGGACACAGTGTTTTCTCAAATTAGTGGGAAAGACTTGAGGCACTTCTGGTGCCCCTCAAAAACACTTGTATATTTGAGTGATAAAGGATGGTGTGATTCTGGCAGAGTGCTTTTTCAGGAAGAAGAAGAACAAAGGGAAATGATTGCTCTGCATGGGGTATTTCTTATATACCACCAGAGGAGCAGAATTTCTCCCACATTTGACCACCCCAATCAATGCTGTAGCCGCCATCATCACTTCCATCTCTGGCACAGGGAATACATTAAAAAATATCTCTCATAGTGCCTGACTCTGAAGAAAGACTCCTTGGAACACTTTTGATCTCTTCATCACTCTGGACATCCATGACTATTTAAAGTGAGGCAGATGATGGGTCACTATTGCAGATACTTGCCTACACACCAAGGATGCTTTGATTGTGTGTTCCTGTGTGGCAGGGTGTTGGACTTGAAGTCTCTTCCAACTCTATGATTTTCTATGATTCTACACCCTCACACTCTGCACATGTTTGGTACAGGAAGGTCAGCTGGTTGCTCCCTTCTTTTGTATTTTCTGTTATGGGAGAAGGGGACTGGGAGGACTCTATGGAGCACTTATAGTAGTGCTGCCTCATTTTAATAAGGTGGCAGTGTTAGAAGACCAGTCCAACATTGGGTGAAGATACAGTCCACTGTCCCTTTTGCTCAGCTACATGAGGTAGGGGAATGAACTCCTTCTCATAGGCCAGTGGCCCTGTGTATATCACAGGATAATAACATTGATTTTTAAGTAATGGAAAAAACTTAGTGCTTTTTTTCTTTGCCAGAATGCTCTTTAACATTCAGATTTGAAAACAAATGGTTTTATACCAAATCCTCAAACAATAACAGACTAATCTTTTGTAGTTTCAATTTCCTGCATGTCTACATATGATAAATCATAATCCTGATATAGGTGCAGTTCCAACACTACTAATAATAGTCATTTCTTCAATGCATTAAAAGCATGCCATAAAATAACATTTGGCATCATCCCATAAATTCCATTGGGGGTTGGAGATCCAGAGATTGAGAGAGAGAGAGAGAGAGCAATTATAATTAATCTCCCTCATTTTAATATTGGAGCAAAAACAATAATCAAAAACAACACTACCAGATCTATTACGAACATTAGTATGTAATATTTTAGAACCAATGAGAATTGCTTGCACAATAACATGACATTTTCTCTGGTGTTGGCATCATATGATCACTTGCTTTTTACAGAAAACACACACACAAAAGTATGTGTTAAACTGCATCAGTGGGTGGAGAGAGCTGAACATGCATATTGGTTTTACAATGAATAGATTGCTTTGTTGCAAAAAAAAAAAAAATCTCCCAAATGGCATGCAATCACAGTTTGATGATACAATAACAACAATAGGCAAATGATAAAAGAGCAGCTCAATAGCATTATAAAGGCATATGCAAATACAAAATGCTTCATTCAGAGCTTTAAAAATGAAATGAAAGGGCAGTCTAAAAATGTCGTCTTTACCACCCTTTGAAAGGCCAGAACAGAAAAGACTGAGCATCCTCCTGAGAAACGCTCATCTCCTATGCTATATTTTCTCCCCACAGGGATTTGTGACTCTATGCTTGCAATCAAAGAGAAATTGCAGTCCCAATGTAGTATGGTCAAAAAAAAAAAAGAATACAACAGTTTTTGCAAGACTCCTGTGCCTTTAATTCAAAATTCCAATATGTAGGTCAAATCTGTTTCACTGTTTCCTGTTGATCAAATTCTGGAATTAGTGGTAAATGTCCTCTTAATTGCTTTCTGAATCACTTTTCTCACATCCCTTTGCACCAGGTGAGAATGGGAGCCATTTTATGGCATATGACATTGAAAGACTACTCATTTTCTCTTGAAATAGGGGTGGGGGAGGGATAAAAAAACAGCACTAGTTGTCCACCTTGCGGGGGGGGGGGGAATCTGACAGCACGACTTTAATGAAAGGTGTTCAATAAGCTATTAATAGGCTATTCATCAATAATCAGTTCATTTGTTGTAGAAATATAGCATAAACAAAAAGATTAAAAACAATGATAAAAAAGAAAACAAGATATATAATATTGAAATGCTACAAAAATAATTATTTAATCGAGTATTTGTTAATTCAAAACATGAAAAACTATAGACCACTCTTAAATAAATTAGTGTGCCACAATATCTGATTGCCCTGATGTGTAACTTTTATTCAGGACAATGCTACTGCTAGGACAAAATACGAAGAAACTGAATGATTTCCAGTTGTGTGATAACCTCAGCACCACCCAGTGACTATTTCTTAGTATTAGGTCTACTATTCTACTGCAAATGCAAAACAACCAATCTTATTATATTTCCAATCTTTCTTTTGGTTATAGATTCTCTTAATTTTCTGATGATTTGCTCACACTTTAATAAAATAAGTAGAAAAACGGGGTAGCAATCTATATTGATAATAGAATCCAAGCAACATAAAGAGCTAATCAACAATTTAGGAGAAAAAACCATTTTAGAGGAATTGAAAATATTAAGAAAACAAGAAATGAGGAAAGAGACATTTGAAGCAGGGAATAAATTAAAAATAGCAAAGGGGGAAAATTGAATTTGCTAACAAAACAGGGAAATGGTTGGCTGAAAGTCTATAAGGAAAAAAAAGAAACGCAGTCTCAGAAATAAAAGAAGGGTTGAAAACATTAATGTAGCAACAAGAAATAAAAGTTGCTTTCCATAGATTCTTTTCTAAATTATACCAATCCCAACCAATAGAAATAGATCAAATTAGAGAATATTTGGGGAAACAAGAATTTCAGAAACCAACCCAAAAACAATTGGTGGATTTAAACAGTCCCATTTCTATTATTGAAGTCAGAGATGCTATAAAAAGATGTAAAGGAGGGAAAGCACCAGGACCAAATGGGTTTACCATAATGTTTTATAAAACCTTTGCTGAGGAGTTATGTCTACCTTTACAAAACATCATGAACTCCATTATGGAAGAGGGTATACCAACTTGGAAAGAAGCTGAAATAGTAGTAATTCCAAAAGAAGGAAAATAAAGCCCAGAAGTAGCGAATTACAGACCGATTTCCCGCTTAAATGCTGACTATAAAATATTCGCTAACATTTTGGCAAATAGACTTAAAAACTACTTGAAAAATTGGATAGATGAAATCTAATGAGGATTTCTACTGCTAAGGGAAATGAAAGAAAATCTTAGAGTAGTTCTAGATGTATTAGAATACTATGAGAGCCACAACAACAAAAAAGCTTAGGGATGGTTTTCATTGATTTAGAAAAAGCTTTTGATACAGTTAATTGGCAAATACTATTCGAAATTATAGACAAAATGGAATTAGGCCCTAAATTCTCAAAATGGTTAAAAGTAATTTATAAAGAACAAAAAGCTAGAATAATCATTAATGGAGAGAGATCTGAATACATACAAATCCTCAGAGGAATGAGACAAGGGTGCCCCCTTTCCCCACTACTGTTCTTGATGGTTATTGAAAGATTAATAAAAGACATTAAAAAAGAAAAATTAATCCAAATCAAAGAATACACTTTTAAGATTAGTGCTTTTGTGGATGATTTAGTCATATTTTTAGAAAACCCCAACAATAGTATAGACCATCTAATCAAAATTATAGAAGAATTTGGTGAATTAACAGGATGTAAATTAAACAAAGATAACTCTTCAATCTTAACATAAAACATGACAAAAAAGGATGAAACAGATTTGGAGGGAAAAGCAGGTATGAAAATACAGCAAACAATAAAATATCTAGGTATTACAATTTCTAAGAAAACAATAGATTTATTTGATGATAATTATTAAAAAAAAAACTGGAAAGAGATCAAAAGGGACTTGTATTGATGGAACAAAAACAACTATCATTCATAGGAAGGATTTCAACTCTTAAAATGGTAGTCCTACCAAAAATGCTTTTCTTATTCCAAATGATACCGATACTAGTTAAAGACAGCTTTTTTAAAATACGGCATCGAGACATAAATAGTTTTATATGGCAGAACAAGAGACCTAGAATTAGACTAAAAGTATTACAAGACACAACAGAGAGAGGAGGATTGGGTGTACCCAATTTAAAAATATATTTTGAAGCATGTTGTTTTACTTGAATTAGAGAATGGGTAATATTGTAAAATGAAGAAATATTAGACTTGGAAGGGGATGCTCTCTGTTATGGATGGCATTCTTATCTAGGATATGGGAAAATAAGCCAAACAAAGATTTTAATAATAATTGTATAAGGAGAGCACTAATTCAGGTCTGGAATAAGCATAAAGATAGAGCAATGCCAAAATTTCCCTTTTGGTTTTCGCTGCAGGAAGCAATCCAAAGAAAAGAAATGAGGCATAGAACGAATTGGCTAACTTATGCAAAATTATTAGAGAAAGAGGATTCGGGTGAATACAAATGGAAAACATAAGAGGAGCTAAAAAAAGAGGGATTTTTATTGGATTGGTTTAAATTTAGACAAATCAAGGAATGTTATAAGAAAGACTCATCAAGTCAGGGAATCGAATTGAAAATGAACAAGTTTGACAAAATTTGGCTAGGAGAAAACAGAAAATGGATCAGAAACTTTTACAAACTATTACTGAGATGGGAATCGGAAGACAAGGTAGTAAATCATTGTATGATTCAATGGGCAAAAAACTTTGGAGACCCAATAGAACAGGAAAAATGGGAATATGTTTGGAAAAGGGGAATAAAACATACGGTATCCCAGAACTTAAAAGAAAATTATTATAAAACCTATTTTTGCTGGTATTTATCTCCAGAGAAGGTCTAAAAAGTATATAAAACTAGTAGTTTTATATACTTTTATAAAAAGTATATAAAACTAGTAGTAATCTTTGTTGAAAGTGCAACAAAGAAGTAGGCACATTATAACACTGTTTGGGTCATGTGAGGTAATTAAAAAGTATTGGAAGAAAGTGAGTGAAATTATAAACCATATAGTACAGAGGACAATATGTGGGACAAGTACAACCTGAAATATTTCTGCTAAATATGTGGGTTAAAGACTTGAATAAAGATATTGGGAAAATCCTCTTTTACTTAATAACTATGGCTAGAATAACTTTAGCACAAAAATGGAAATCAAAAACTATCCCGAGTATTAAAGAGTGGATACTTAAACTATATGATTTAATAGAAATGGACTTACACAGTATTTAAGGGATAAAATCGTAGATGAAGAAGGTAATGATTGGTTACCAATACTAAAGTATCTTAGGGAACAATGGGGAAATATTGCCACTATTAATTATTCAAATTATAGGGAATTTTTTTTAAAAAAAGAGGAGATAGATAGATAGATAGATAGATAGATAGATAGATAGATAGATGAGCACCAATAAGCTGTAGTTTAAATTTTAGGAAATAA
Source organism: Phrynosoma blainvillii (assembly GCA_026167975.1). Lineage (NCBI taxonomy): Eukaryota > Metazoa > Chordata > Lepidosauria > Squamata > Phrynosomatidae > Phrynosoma > Phrynosoma blainvillii. Next base: position 83,366,929 of record JANUYF010000002.1, read on the forward strand.
AAATTACCAAACAAAATGAGAGATCACTCAGCCTCCCCTTTAATGTTAAATTATTACAAGCAGCAGAGTAATACAACTATGAGACAATTAAGAAAGGAATGAGATTGTTTTTTAAAAAAGAATATAAGGAGTATAAAGGAGTTTTTTAAAAAAGAATATAAGGAGTATAAAGAATCTACATAGGGGTTTATTTAAAACAAGTTAGATATAGTTAATTACTTTAAAATAAATAATGTAAGGATCAAAGTAATTAAATATTAGATATACATGTAAAACACATTTGGATGAATAAAATAGTCAAGCAACAATATATCAAATAGCTACCAAAATACAGTACACAAGACAACACAAGGCTATTACACAACTTTAGATAAAAGGGGTCAAGAAGGACAATTATGATGATATTGAAATCAGTTAAGTCAAGGATGGAAGTTAGTATGTATGTAAGAATGTAAGAAGGCAAAGGAGTGTGTTGGTAAATGAAGATGTTTAGGGATAGTTTGAAAGAAGGTACCAGGAAGTTGAAGAGGGTGAGAGGATGTGACAAGAAATAAAAAGTAGGGGAGAGAGGAGTGGAAGGGAGGAGAGCAGAAGCGTTAGGAGAAGAGCTGGAATGGAAAGGATTGGAATGGAATGGAGGTGAATGAGGGATTGGAAAGAGAGAAGAAGAGATAGGAAGGAATGTTGTGAGAAGACTGTAAAGGAAGAAGATGACATAGAATAGAAGATTTACTAAGCTTTATAAAGGAAAGGAAAGAATGAAGTTGCTATGGATGAGTATACATAGCATAGACAGAAGGGTATATTTGATTTTGACATATTAGAATTTTTATTTGGTATTTGTGTAACTGATATAACAAAATGCTTAAATATGGATTGATTGTGTATTTTAAAATGGAAAAAAATAAAAAAAAATAAAAACAACCAATCTTAGTAGGTGCTCCTTTGTACCTGGTCACCTTGAGAGCAACAACTGAGCAGCTGGCTGAGTAGCAACCAAGAAGCCTCTCACCCATGCCAGCCTTGAAGCAAGTCTTGCAAAAGTTTTCAAACTGCCACCACCACTTCTAGCAAAAGATGTAACTAAGGGAATGAGCTCACACAGGCAGGTGAAGAGAGGGAGACACCACCACACAAAGTGATCAGTGAGGCTGCGTGGTAGTTTTAAAGGACCCTAAAAAGAAATTTCATGCAGCCCTCATCTCCACCATGATCCTAAAGGCTGCTGATTTCTCTTGTCCTTCTTGTGCACCAATACTTTGATAGGAGGCACCCCTCCTCACTGCCTCCCTGGATGTTTGCACTACCTACAGAGTGGCAGTACCACCCACTTTGGATATGAACGATTTAACTTGTACACTAAATATATGAATCATACATAAAGCTTGATTAGACTCTTAGGGAGGAGACATGAAAATTAGAGGAAAGAACACTAACAATTTAAGATAAGCAGGTGACACCATACTACCAGCAGAAAATAGCAAAGACTTGGAATGATTACTGAAGAAAGTCCAGGAAGAAAGTGCAAAGACAGGTTTAAAACTAAATATTAAGAAAATAAAAATAATAAATGCACAGAAATGACCACCAATGATATACATAATTTTAGTGCAGAGGACAAAGACATTGAAACAGTTCAAGATTTTCCATACCTTGGCTCTGACATTAATCAGAATGGAAACTTCAGTCAAAAAATCAGAAGAAGTCTTGCAAGAGTGGCTAAGAAGTAATATTACACAAGATCCTGAAGTGTAAAGATATACCGTTGAATAGTAAAGTGAGGATTATCCATGCCATATCATTTCCACTTTCTATGAGCCTTTTTGCCTGAAGTGTGTGGTATAAATATTCTAAAATAAATAAATAAATAAATAAAGTTGTGAAAGCTGGACAGTGAAGAATGGTGATAGGAAGAAAATCAATTCATTTGAAATGTGGCACTGGAAAAAAGTTTTACAGATACTGTAGATTGCTAAGACAAATAAATAGATCCTAGAACAAATCAAGTGTGAACTCCCCATAGAAGCCAAGATGATTAGCAAGGGATTTTCTTTGAGGAGGGAAGCCGTAGTCCTCTTTCAGCTGCTAATTAAGACTTAGTATGGACACTGAAGGAACTGTTGCCATCACCTGCAATACCTGTGGGATGTTTGTATTCTTACCTTCAGATGTGGGGAACTACACATGCTCCAAGTGCAAGTTGGTAGCCCTCTTGGAGGACAAAGTACAGCAGCTGGAGGCGCGGGTAGCTACACTTCAACATATTAGGGAGCAAGAGGCTTTCCTTGACAGAACAGAACAAACGGTCTTGGATGGGGAACACACAGAGGAAGTCGCTGGAGAAGAGAAGGTCACATCACACACACAGGAGGTAGAAAGCTGGAGGAAGGTCACACACAGAAGTAAGGAGACCAAGGATCATTCTGGGAGCTTGCGGCTACAGAATCGATTTCAAGCTCTTACTCTTAGCAAGGAGGACGAGGAAGAGCAGCATGGACAGATTTCACAGACACAGCAGGGGACCCTGGGAGTTCCACCACAGGGAACAGTCGCTGCTAAGACTCGGAGGAGGCGTGTGGTCGTGGTGGGGGACTCCTTGCTGAGGGGGACAGAAGCAGTGATTTGTGGGCCTGACAAGATGTCTCGGGAGGTGTGTTGTCTCCCTGGGGCAAAGATCTGAGATGTGACCGAGAGGCTGACAAGACTGGTCAAGCCTACCGACCAATACCCCTTCCTTTTGGTCCACGTGGGAACGAACGACACAGCAGGACACAGCCTTCAGAACATCAAAAGGGATTACGATGCTCTAGGAAAGAAGCTGAAAGAAATGGAGCCACAGATTGTCATCTCATCTCTTCTGCCAGTTCAAGGACATGGTCCAGGAAGAGAAAGGAAGATAGCAGATGTCAACAATTGGCTCCACAGATGGTGTCGTCGGGAACGATTTGGATTCTTGGATCATGGGCTGCGGTTCCATGAGGACGAACTCCTGGCAAGGGATGGGCTGCATCTCATACCAGTTGGAAGAAATGTTTTTGCCAACAGTCTCAAGAATTTGATCAGGAGGGCTTTAAACTGAACTGTGTGGGGAAGGGAGACAACGTCCTGGAAGACAAAAGGACTGGAGAAAATAGTCAAAGTGTCATAGAGGAAACAAGGCAAACAGTACAGGGACCCAACAGTGGGAGGCAAAAAAACGGGCACAGGCAGCAAGTAAAGGGGACACGTGGTCTTAGATGTCTCTACACTAATGCACAGAGCATGGGAAATAAGCAAGATGAACTTGAACTCCTAGCACAACAAAGCAAATATGATATAATAGGCATCACTGAAACCTGGTGGGATGAGTCTCATGACTGGAATGTAGAAATAAAGGGGTATAAGCTTTTCAAGAGAAACAGGACAAACAGGAAAGGAGGAGGAATAGCATTATATGTCAGGGATATTTACACCAGTGAAGAAATCCAGGACATCAATCCTGGAAGCCAAGTGGAGAGCATCTGGATAAAAATTAAAGGGGAAGGAAACAACAGGGATGTTAGTGTGGGAGTCTACTACAGACCCCCAACTCAAGCAGAAGAATTGGATGAAGCCTTTCTAGAACAGATGACTACACACTCAGAAAGGAGAAATATAGTAGTGATGGGTGACTTCAACTATCCTGATATTTGCTGGAAGTCAAACTTGGCAAAATCCTCAAGGTCTAGCAAATTCTTCACTTGCCTCGAAGACAATTTCATTGTTCAAAAGGTGGAAAAGGCAACAAGGGAGTCAGCTATTTTGGATCTGATACTAACTAACAGGGAAGACCTAGTTAATGGGGTGCAAGTGGTTGGATTCTTAGGCGGGACTGATCATGTCCTCCTGGAGTTTATTATACAGTGGAAAGGAGAAGCCAGGCATAGTCAGACACGCATTCTAGACTTTAGGAAAGCTGATTTTACTAAACTTAGAGAAATATTGGGGGTGATCCCATGGACAGGAATACTAAAAGAGAAGGGAGTTCAAGATGGATGGGAGTTTCTCAAAAGGGAGATACTGGAGGCACAATTTCAAACCGTGCCAACGAGGAGGAAGAATGGGAGGTGTCTCAAGAAACCAGGATGGATAACTAAGGAACTTGCAACTGAACTATGTTTTAAACGGAACATGTATAAGAAATGGGAAAATGGGGAAATCACCAAAGAGGAATTCAAACAAATAGCTAGCACGTCTAGGGGTAAAGTCAGAAAAGCTAAAGCGCAGAATGAAATCAGGCTTGCTAGAGAGGTTAAAAACAATAAAAAGGGCTTTTGGGGGTATATCAGCAGCAAAAGGAAAAAGAAAGAAATGGTAGGGCCACTGTGTGGAGAAGATGGCAAAAAGTTAACAGGGGACAGAGAAAAGGCAGAATTACTGAACACCTTCTTTGCTTCAGTCTTCTCAGAAATGGCAAAGGGTGCTCAACCTGAGGATAATGGAGCAGAGGACAGAATGGGAGAATTTCAGCACATAATAAGTAAAGAGATAGTACGGGAATACCTGCTTAATCTAAATGAATATAAGTCTCCAGGACCAGATGAATTACATCCAAGGGTATTAAAAGAACTGGCAAACGTAATATCAGAACCATTGGCAATAATCTTTGAGAACTCCTGGAGAACAGGAGAAGTCCCAGCAGAGTGGAGGAGGGCAAATGTTGTCCCCATCTTCAAAAAGGGGGGAAAAGAGGATCCCAACAATTATCGTCCAGTTAGTCTGACATCAATACCAGGAAAGATTCTGGAGCAGATCATTAAACAGAGAGTCTGTGAATATCTGGAAGGTAATTTCATAATCACAAAAAGTCAACATGGGTTTCAGAGAAACAGGTCATGCCAGACAAATCTGATCTCTTTTTTTGATAAAATTACCAGCTTGGTAGATGAAGGGAATGCTGTGGATATAGTATATCTTGATTTCAGTAAGGCCTTTGACAAGGTTCCCCATGACATTCTTGCAAACAAGCTGGTAAAATGTGGGCTAGACGAAGTAACTGTTACATGAATTTGTAATTGGTTGACTGGCCGAACCCAAAGGGTGCTCAACAATGGCTCCTTTTCAACCTGGAAAGAAGTGACCAGTGGGGTGCCACAGGGCTCTGTCCTGGGCCCAGTGCTATTCAATATCTTTATTAATGACTTGGATGACGGTATTGGGGGCATAGTTATCAAATTTGCAGACGACACCAAATTAGGAGGAGTAGCTAATACCCCAGAGGAAAAGATCAAAATTCAAAATGACTTGAACAGAGTAGAAAGCTGGGCCAAAGCTAACAAAATGAAATTCAACACAGAGAAATGTAAGGTACTGTACTTAGGGCGGAAAAACGAAAAGCACAGATATACAATGGGGGACACCTGGTTGAATGAGACTACATGTGAAAGGGATCTAGGAATCCAGGTGGACCACAAGTTGAACATGAGTCAACAGTGTGATGCTGCAGCTAAAAAGGCCAATGCAATTTTAGGCTGCATCAGTAGAAGTATAGTGTCTAGATCAAGAGAAGTAATAGTGCCACTCTATTCTGCTTTGGTCAGGCCTCACCTGGAATACTGTGTCCAATTCTGGGCACCACAATTCAAAAAGGATGTGGAGAAACTGGAGCGTGTCCAAAGGAGGGCAACTAAAATGGTGAAGGGTCTGGAAATCAAGCCCTATGAGGAATGACTTAGGGAGCTGGGGATGTTTAGCCTGGAGAAGAGAAGGCTGAGAGGTGATATGATAGCCGTGTTTAAATATTTGAAGGGATGTCATATTGAGGAGGAAACAAGCTTGTTTTCTGCTGCTCCAGAGACTAGGACCCAAAACAATGGATGTAAGCTCCAGGAAAAGAGAGTCCACCTCAACATTAGGGGGAACTTCCTGACAATAATAATAATAATAATAATAATAATAATAATAATAAATTTTTATTTATAACCCGCCCCTCTGCGCGGCAATCGGGGCGGGGTACAACAATATTAAAATAGAACAAAGTTAAAAACATTCCATCATCCCATAGTCCCACCCTCCCATCCCCTTAAAACAGAATTAAACAAATGACCAATTAAAATACAATATTAAAAACATAATGACAATAATATAAGGAGTCAGATTTACAAGTCAGGGACCCATCCCTAGGCTGAGAGTTATTCTGGGAAGGCCTGCCGGAAGAGATCCGTCTTTACTGCTTTCTTAAGAGCAGCAAGAGTGGTAATTAGACGGATCTCATCCGGCAGGCCATTCCATAATCTGGAAGCGGTCGCAGAAAAGGTCCTCTGGGAGGTCTGAGACAGCCTAGTGGCTGTAGCAGATTCCTCCCAGAGGACCGAAGGGCGCGGGGGGGTTCATATGAGGAAAGGCGGTCCCTAAGATAGGATGGACCCAAGCCATGTAGGGCTTTAAAGGTTAAAACCAACACCTTGTACTGTGCCCGGAAACTAATCGGCAGCCAGCGGAGGGATTTCAGCACAGGTGTTATGTGCTCCCTCCTTGATGTTCCTGTAATTAACCTGGCTGCCATATTCTGTACCAGTTGAAGTTTCCGGGTTAGGCACAAGGGTAGCCCCATGTAGAGTGCATTGCAGTAATCTAGTCGCGAGGTTACCAGGGCATGTACCACAGTTTCCAGATCCCTCATGTCCAGATAAGGGCGCAGTTGGCGTATTAGCCGAAGCTGATAACAGGCACTCCTGACCACCGCATTCACCTGACTGGTCATGTGAAGCAATGAGTCAAGGAGCACCCCCAAGCTGCGAACACAGTCCTTAGAGGAGAGTGTGACTCCATCCAGGACTGGAGACTGTATTCCCAGATCTGGTTTCGGGCCTGTGACTGCAAGTACCTCCGTTTTGTCTGGATTCAACTTCAATCTGTTTTTCCTCATCCAACCCATTACCGCTCTGAGACAGTCATTAAGAGGAGAGGCGCCATCTGAAGTCTGAGACAATGATCTGGTCATGGAGAGATATATCTGGGTGTCATCAGCATACTGAAGACACCGAGCTCCATGCCTCCGAATAATCTCCCCCAGCGGTTTCATATAAATATTAAACAACATCGGGGACAGGATGGCACCCTGAGGGATGCCACAATTAAGCTCGATTTTGGATGAGCAACTATCCCCGAGCCTCACCCTCTGGGATCTGCCCGAGAAGAAGGAACGGAACCACTGCAGAGCAGTGCCTCCGATTCCCAACTCTCTCAGGCGATCTAAGAGGATGGCATGATCTATAGTATCAAAGGCTGCATAAAGGCGGTTTGACAGTGGAACACACTCCCTCGGAGAGTAGTGGAGTGTCCTTCCTTGGAGGTCTTTAAGCAGAGGCTGGATGGCCATCTGTTGGGGATGCTTTGATTGGGAGTTCCTGCATGGCAGGGGGTTGGACTAGATGGCCCTTGTGGTCTCTTCCAACTCTATGATTCTATGATTCTAAGATACTGAATTAAGTTTTCCTATTATCTGCATTCTAGAAGTAAGTGAACTAAGCTTTAGCAGTAGGACAATATATGCTCATCTTATATAGGCTATGATATCAACCTTAACTTCTATCAGCTGTAGAGCATTTAGTCTGTGCTTGTATCTATCATCCCACAGCCAGAGTCACAGAAAGAAATAAAGGAGGTTGGAGTTACAAAGAGGAAACTTTTGATTAATGTTGATTAATTAATGGCTTAATTAATGGAAAATTAAGCCAAATGGAACTTATTGCAAAAAAATATTATAGGATTTTGACCATAGGGAAAGACATTGCTGGATCATAAATGTGTCATGAAATGATTGATGTGTGGACTTTTAAGTCCACCTCCAAATGACTATAGAAAAACAATGCTGCAGCACAATGACAGGTGGTGGTTCCTATGTCAGTCACATAAGGAATCCATTCTGATGGCCTCTTTGCCCATTTATGTGGGAATAGGCCCTTGCTAGTACTCCCTTGAGACTCACCACTGAAAAAAATGAAAATTTTAAAAAAATTGCCATGCCTGCAAGGTTCTAGGGACAATACTCCTTTCAGGACCCAAGGGCAAGATCTGGTTCATCTTTGGAGTTCACTTGACTCATTGGTTCTGGGACTCTGGAAATGGAGAATGTGGGAAGATATCCTCCCAGCCCACCTGGAAAGGTGTAATTCTGGATATAAGGGGCCTATTGCTCTTAGAACAAAGCTCAAAGCCTGGGGTTGGGAGGCGACTCATCCAAATAGACGACATGCTAGTAGCCTGTGGCATGTAGATCTTTGCTTCCTACACATACAGTATTCTTGCAAACACTTTTATTTTAGCAAACCCTTGTATTTATTTATTTATAGTAAATATAGTTCTAGTTCATTCCTCTTACCAGTGCCTTGCTTGTTTATTGCTGTTTCCATGGACAGAATCAGAAAGTAGGGATAAATCAATAGGTTTGAATATTTAGCATGACACACATCTTGTGGCATGTGTACACTTCATCTTGTGATTGCTTTTAAAAGTAATAAACAGAATTCAGCTGAAACTTTCTTTTTCAATGCTTCATTGGTCATCTTAATTCAGACAAATGATTACAGAATGCTTAAAAATCAAGATCAATGATATGCACTAAACTGCTAAATGTAGTAGGCAGGGGAAAGCCTGCCTTGTTACCATCTCTTTGCTTGTAATTAAAGCTGTCATGGTCTGAATGAGCATATCTTGATCAAAGCTGAAGAAAACAACATTAGATTTTTAAACTGTGAAAAAATAGACATGTTATGAAGTGCAGAAAGACATGCAGAAAACGATGCTCAGTAAGATGAATACAGATTATTTTGAAAGAGGCTAATTTCAGTGTATTTCTGCAGTAGATTAGGCTACTAGAGAGGCATAGAGGAGGAAATGTTTTTATAAGAGGCATGCAAAAATAGTTTATTAAAGAAGGAAGAGAGGGGATATCCCAATTTCAAAAATGCAATATACAAGCCAAATCAAAATTCTACTAAGCAGGAGAGGGATAAGAAAATGTGTTACTATGTATGCACTACCACTGTTGGTTTAGGTTTCTCTCTAAAAGTCACTCTCCCAATTGACCTCATTTAAATTTTCCACAAATTAATGGGAGCCATTCTATACTACACAACACTATTTTGATAAATATTATGTTGTTACACACTATGTATTGTACAATCTATTTCACATTCAGGCATAGACATGTACAGAAGAGGCACACATGCAAAAAAAGCAATTCAAGCATTTAAAAATAATTCTCTCTTTTCTAAATGAACTTCAGAAATTGATGATTCTGTTTTTATTGTTGAATACCTTCAATTCATTTCTGACTTACCCTAACCCTAAAGCAAATACATCATGGAGTTTTCTTGGCAGGATTTATTCAGAGGAAGTTTGCTTTTGCCTAAGCTCAGGCTATGGCTGAGTGGGGATTCAAAGTCTGGCCTCCTGGAGCCCTAGTCCAACACTACACCAAGCTGGCTCTTTTCAGTGATATCCACTTGATAAAATGAACTGCCCCATTAGGAACCTTCCTGTTGGAAAAGGATATGCACAAGTAAGTGTTGGGTGGCTTTGTGAATAGAGCATTAGCCTGGAATTAAGATGCTTGAGGAATTCAATCTTTGTGGGTTTAGATGCAAATAGATATGACCCAGACATCCATGACTAATTTCTGTATTGAAATTTAGGAGCTTATCACTCCACTAAATAAGATGGCTTACCTTTCCTGGCTTTAGTCTTCTTCCAGGATATCCCCAGATGTTTTCAGAAGTATGTCACTGCTGATTTAGCCACGATGCCACTGGCCGGGTGAGACTTGGGCCAAAGCCACACTCAGCTGGCACTTTTTTGAAGTTGGGGCACTTCCAACTTAAAAGATTTGGTGGGTGGATGCAGCTTCGGCCCACGTCCGACCCAGGCTGAATTTGGCCGGCAGCATTGTGGCTAAATCTGTGGTGACTTACATCTGATAACATCCAGAGGTATCCCAGAAGAAGATTGAAGCCGGCAAAGGTAAGCTGGCTTATTTAGTGGAGTGATAAGCTCCTTAGATATCTACTAGCGTTCATAATTACTGGCCCTCAATTGCAGTGTTTGGCTCAGAATTTAGAAGTATAAAACTACATTTTTAAATGAGTATTTTGACAACATGCATTTAAAAATATAAATTTGGTTTATTATTATTATTATTATTATTAATGATGCAACGGGACAGAATGAATTCATGGGTGAATACATGGGAAAGTGTCATGGACCAGAAATAGACTGATCCATCATCCCTAATTAGAATGGGAAATACCTGGATTCAGTTTCCCACATAGTCAACATGTTTCCAAGGAATCTTCCATTTAATGTTCCCACAAAGAATACAAAGAAGCAAATAAAGAATGAGAAGGTGCGAGTGGGGCAAGGCTCAGTAGGAGGAAAAAGGAGATTTTTTAAAAAAAAAATTTAAAAAGTTTTATTCTTTTAAAATTTTCTTTAAAAACATCACACTTTAACCAGATGAAATGATATATATGAATATACATTTAGGCTGTGCATATGATATTGTAATTTAAAGGTACAATTTTAATTTTGCTAGTTGTTTATGTCACAAATATTACAATTACATTCAGTAACACATGGGAATTATGATTTATGAGTAACATTAGAACAAAAAAATTACTAAGGATTTTGCATGGTGTGGTAAGGGAGGAGGGCCATGCAGGAGTGACACCATGAGTTACCGCACCAAGGAGTCTTGGAGATGTCTCATCTACAGGGTCACCATGGGTCGAGAGTAGGAGGGAGAATGAAGACCCCCTTTCTCATGGAAGAACAGAGATAGCTGCTCGGGGGGGGGAGGTTTGCAGCAGCTGATACTTTCTTATATTTCAAGCTAGGCATTTCTGTCTCTAGCTATGCTGCATACAGGAATATAATACTTTCATGACTGCAGCAATAGCCTGCAATACAACTCCATGAAAAAAATCATGCTATATCTCCAATACAAAGTCTTTCTGTACTGATCCCAATAATATGCTATCTCTCTGTTTAATGTCCCAAGCAGTTTTACAACAGAGCAGTCACTTGGAAGGTAAATTTGGGAATTGGATTTATAATGGTAATAAACCATCTTCAGAACTGGGTTTGGTCACCAAAAATACATTTATAAGGATAGTGAAGTTATTCATTTCCATTACCTCTCCCACACAAACAAATCCAAACAAATTTGTGAAAGTATGTTTTGCTTTGAATTTAATTGATGCTTCATTAGACACTTAAAAAAAAACCTCTCTGTCCTCTACATTGTGGCACAAAGGTCACATAAAGCTATTTGAATGCTTTAATAACAAATAATTATTCCACTGCATCCTCAATACGTTTCAAAACAAATGGTTGTTTCTTAAGCCATTTGTGATGACAGCCAGTGCTTTCTCTAATGACTTATGAACTTTCATAATGCTACATGGCGACCAAATATTACTTTAAAAAAATAAAGTTATGAGGAATAATTTATGCTCAAGACTGAATGCCTATTCCCTGCCTATGCTGGTAGCTTGGGCACCAGACCTACCTCTTCCCTTCCAGTGCTAGTAGCTTGGGCACTAGACCTAACTCTTATTTATTTAAACTTGAAAATAATGCTGTTAGCACTGACTATGCCATTCATTATTTTCAAATGGAAGTATATTGTGACCAGCAATGCAGGTTCAGCATATAGCTTTGCTCATGGCTGAGCTTGTGGGACTTACCGCTGATTTAAAAATCAAGAGAAATGCATTGTTAATGTCTGATTCATCCTCTCCTCTCAAAAAACAAACAAGCCTTTGCAGACTGCCAGAAATAGTGCACATTAAATTGAGGCACTGCCCTGGCTCAGTGCTAGGGAGTCATGGGAATTGTATTTTTTTTTCTGAGACATTGAGCCTTCTCTGTCAGAGAGCTCTGGTGCCACAATAAATTACAGTTCCCATGATTCCCTAGCACTGAGCCAGGGCAGTGCCTCAATTTAATGTGCACTATTTCTGGCAGTCTGCAAAGGCTGAAACACAGGACATATTTTCACCTTTGTGATCTGTTTCTGAATAAAATATCTTCATACTTCTGCAAGCCATTATTATTTCTTTTGCCATTTTGTCAAAATAACTCATTGCAGTTTGAACAAAACAGACTCAAAATGCTCAATATCATCTCAACCCTATTACAAATATTTTTGGATTAGAGCTAGCGATAGCAATTTTAATATAATATTTTTTAAAAAAACAAGATTAGATTCTTGTTAAAAGGTAACATAAGTACAGCATCTCACTAACACTGATAGTATCTTTGTCCCAAATAGTGTAGCTCAGGATCAGTCTACAAGATATTACATTTTTTTTCCAACATAGAAGCATATGACTCTCTAAAACTAAGACTAATTTCAACTGAGATTAACAAAATCATGCAACAATATGTCACATTGACTATTTACATTCTAAAGTCCCTTCACAGATCTCAATAAGCATCCACTTCATAGGTATTTCATAGACATTTCCTTTTTTTTTCCTTATTTGTTATCTGAAGTTGTAAATCTTTCAGGAAAACAAAAACTTGGAAGTATGTAAAACCATACAGATAGGGAAATTCTTTATTTTTACCGAAATTGACAATGATCAAGAAATTTCTCTCTTTCTTTAAAACAGAAAAAATATTTGAAAATTCCACCACTTTTTGTAACAGAACTTTTCATATCATAATGGAATATGACATCCATCCCAATTTTTTGCAGTACCACAGTCTGGATATTGGTAAGACAAATTCAAAAGCCAAGTGCCTTCAAGATCCTATGTGGTTTTCAGAAGGATGAATAATATAAGATTCCATTATTTGATCTTAGCAATTTTGTGGTGGACAGATTTGGGGTTTCAAGGGATGGGACATTTGTTGCTGATAGTCTATTTAATGTTGTTACTTTGATAGCTAACATGAAGATTTCATATCCTCTAACTGTCATCATTTGGCAGGGATAGTCCTGATTATTTCTATGCCATTCCACCTCTTCAGCTGCGTTTACGATGTCCCAGTTTCTCTCTCCATTTTCCTTCTTTGTCCTCAGCTTACTTCAGTTTCTACAAATTGAGTTCAAAGTGCAAAAGCATTTTGCACTCAAGTGCTCACTTGTATCTGCCTGGTAACAGACAAATCAGAAGGGAACTGATGCTTTTCAAATAATCTCTCTCCCTCCCTCCCCCTCTGGTGTTGTGTATCTTTATACAAACTAAGCCCTGGAAGTAGAGAAGGGAAAAACAGGAATGTAGGAATATCTCACTATTAATAGATACTGTATCAGTCTATACAGAGACAGCTGTGAAGTCTCAATACTGTCCTGTTGGGATAGATGGCAAAAGGAAGCCATGTGGGAAGGAATTCATCATGTTTAATCTTATATTAGCATTATATGCAATATCACAGGAGACATTCAAAGTAAACAAAACAATCACTATTTTGTCCCACTAGTCCACCTACTATGTTCTAATCTTAATGAAGTAGCCCAAAACATCTCTCACTTTGTCTTTTGTAGACAGCCAGATGGCTTGTCTAGTTCTCAAAGGATAGCTGACTGGATTACTCCCCCAGGTCTGTATTTTAAAATGTCAGCTAGTAGGCCTCATCCATTTTTTTATAAAAAGTTCCAGTATGGGTTTCATTTCTGCAGCAATGCCCCCTGCAGCATACCAAACCATAAGTAGTTTAGATTCTTGAAAGGGTGGAAGCAGCTGTCAATGCAATGGAATGATGGAGAGGGGAGAAAGCTACTAAGCATCTCCTTAAAAAGCCCCCTCCCAACTGTTTTTAAAATTATACAAGTATAGAAAATGGGAGGAAATAGCAGAGTCCACCTAAGAATCCAAAGGACATATTCCATCGGGTTCAGACTTGAATGGTTGTCTGGAGGCACATTACGGGAGAGAAATTCTATTTTTATCCTAAACACATTCATCTGTCTGCCCCTCTGAGGTCTGCTTGCTGGAAATTTGAGAACAATTTCTCTACAGAAATAGATTACTGTGTTAGTAGCAATGCATATCAACAAAAATGGCAATTGCCTCAAACCACAGTATAGCCTTCTGGATGCAATTGAGTAAACCAGGAATAGATTGTAGCAGAAAAGATGATATTCCTCCATTTGAAGGAGCAAAAGGCTTTGTCTGCCTCCCACTATTCCACTCCCACCTTGATATATGCTCCCAATTATTCCCAAATGTTAAATGAACTTGAGGTCAAAGTCTGGATATGCTGATTTATAATCATATAAATGTGCAATAGTCAATGGCTCACTGGAAAGTGCTAAAAATACTTTAAATGATTTCTAATATCCATAGACTACAAAACAAGACTGACATATTACCTAGAACAAATAAGGCCAATGTTATTAGGATTTCTTTTATTATTATATACTTATCAGGCTTGTATGCCATCTCCCTTGGGATTTGTGGTGACTAACAGTAAGGTCAAATGAAATATATACAGTTCAAAACAGTAAATGTGAATCCCTAGCAGTTATGGCATCATGTCTAGCTGAATATGATGGCAGTCACCATATTTTCTGTCACAAATATAAGAAATTCAGTTGTGTAGTTTGTAGACAGCTGAGCCAACATGATGTAGTGGTTTGAGCATCAGAATAAGCCTCCAAAGACCAGAGTTCAAATCCCTGTTCAGCCATGGGAACCCACTGGGTGACCTAGGGCAAGACAAAGGGCCTGAACAGACTGCCAGAAATAATCCAGCTTGAGACCACTTTCACTGTCCTGAGTCAATGCTAAGGAACTATGGGAATTGTAGTTTTTTCTGAGACATTGAGTCTTCTCTGTAAAAGAGTTCTGGTGCCACAATAAACTACAGTTCCCATGATTACCTAGCACTGATCCAAAAAAGTTAAAGTGGTCTCAAGCTGGATTATTTCTGGCAGTCTGTTCAGGCCCATACTCTCTCAGCCTCAGAGGAAGGTAAGAGCAAACAGACAAATTTGATCAAATCTTGCCAAAAAAAGGTTCACCTAGGGTCACCATAACAAAAATGACTTAAAGGCACATAACAACAAATGCACGTATGCACAGGGAGCCCTGGGATGCAGTGGTTAAATGCTGGTACTGCAGCCACAAGGTTGTGAGCTCGATCTCAGGGCTCCAAGGTTGACTCAGCCTTCCATCTTTTCATAGGTCAGTAAAATGAGTACCCAGCTTGTTGGGGGCAATTGGCTTACAGATTGTAAACTGCTTAGAGATTACTGAGCTTACTATTAAGTGGAACAAAAATGCTATTGCTATTGTTATGTTTGCAGCTTAAAACTCTTCAAAACTCATATATATATTTAAGTAAACCTTATTCATAAACAACTTGTGGTTAAGAATAGAAGATAAATTTATTCTGTTCACATTTTTATGCAAATGTATCCATCCAAAGAAACATACAAATTAAAATGCAGTTGTGCACATTCACTCTTCTCTAAAATTTCACACAACACTTGTCCAGTCAAAGAATTAGTACAAAAAATGTACTTGCATTGGGAAAATATTTGTAGGAAAATGTGTATATTCATGAAAAACTAATAAATACTAGGAAAAATTACAGCTATGTATTTTAGGAAATGGTCCTTCTAAAAATGTGTACATTAAGAAAAATGTGCACTAAAACATGTATGATGTTTTAAAATTGGAAACAGATATAGAAACTGATCAGAGTGAACATTTCCAAATGAGAAATTGGGCAGAAGTCAAATTGAAAGATTCATTTATCCCTAGTCAAAGGTGTCATAGATATTAGAAAAAAATGATTAATTGTGATCCCAGGTGTCTTTGAAGTTCTGGTTTAATGTATCACTCACATAGCTGAAATGAACTTTGTAAAAAAATGTGCTGCTTAAGCAGCCTGCCTTTGTTAGCATTTGTTAGCCTTGAGTCCCTGTGTTGGGAAGAAGGCGGGATATAAATAAACATAATAATAATAATAATAATAATAATAATAATAATAATAATAATAATAATAATTGTTCTGTCCCACAATTAAATTGCTATCTATATTCTAATAATAATAATAATAATAATAATAATAATAATAAAATTTATTTATATACCGCCCGGTGGCGGACCAATCTAGGTGGTTTACAAGTAAAAATTTGCATACAGCTTAAAATAACACAACTCCCTCCCCCCCTTAAAAATCAATTAAACTACATATCAGTTAAAACAAAGATTGTTAATACAACAACAAACAATAAAAACAATTAAATATAAAGGAGCAAACCCCGTACGACTTCAGTTCTAACAGGGGCTGAAAAAACAGTTGTAAGGGAGAGATCCAAAGTCCCAAGGTTCCAATGTCCCAGGCCGGGTATTTCAGTCTGGAAAGGCCTGCCAAAAGAGATCCGTCTTGACAGCTGTCTTGAAACTGTCTAAAGATGTCAATTGATGGATCTCATTTGGCAGGCCGTTCCAGAGCCTGGGGGTGACAACTGAGAAGGCCCTCTGGGAGGTCATCGCAAGCTTAGATTTTGGAAGCTGCAGGAGATTCCTCCCAGAGAAGCGGAGAGCGCGGGGAGGATTACAGGGGAGGAGGCGATCTCTAAGATAGCTTGGACCCAAGCCATTTAGGGCTTTAAAGGTGATAACCAACACCTTGTACTGGGCCCAGAAACCAATAGGCAGCCAGTGGAGGGACCGCAAGACCGGAATGATGTGGTCCCTCCTGGATGTTCCCGACAAAATTCTGGCCGCCATGTTTTGAACTAACTGAAGTTTCTGAACCAGGCACAAGGGTACCCCCATGTAGAGTGCATTGCAGAAATCTAAACGTGAGGTTACCAGTGCATGCACAACAGTCTCGAGATCCCGTACTTCCAGAAAAGGGCGCAGCTGGCATATCAGCCGAAGCTGATAACAGGCGCTCCTGACCGTCGCATTAACCTGATTCGTCATCAGGAGTGACGAGTCAAGGAGCACCCCCAGACTGCGAACACAGTCACTGGAGGAGAGTGTGACCTCATCCAGGACTGGAGGTTGCAACCCCATTCTTGGTTTCGGGGCCGCTACCGTGAGCACCTCCGTCTTGTCTGGATTCAGCTTCAATCTGTTTTTCCTCATCCAGCCCATTACCGCCCGAAGACATTCATTGAGAGAAGAGATGCCGTTGGAATTCGAGGCCGACGAACGAGACACGGAGAAATAGATTTGGGTGTCATCAGCATACTGATAACACCCAGCACCATAACTCCGTATAATCTCACCCAGCGGCTTCATATAGATGTTAAATAACATCGGGGACAGAATAGCTCCTTGAGGGACCCCACAAGTGAGTACCCTCTTACTGGAGCTACAGTCCCCGAGCAGCACCCTCTGGCACCTACCCGAGAGGAAGGACCGGAACCACTGCAGAGCAGTGCCCCCGATACCCAACTCCCCCAGGCGGTCCAAGAGGATGCCGTGATCTATCGTGTCAAAAGCCGATGAGAGGTCTAAGAGCACCAACAGGGTCACACTACCCCTGTCGATGCTCAGACGCAGATCGTCGGTCAAGGCAACCATGGCAGTCTCAACCCCAAAGCCTGTCCTGAAGCCGGTTTGAAATGGGTCTAGATAATCGGTTTCATCCAAGACAGCTTGGAGCTGAAGAGCAACCGCCCTCTCGATCACCTTGCTCAAAAATGGCAGCAATGACACAGGCCTGTAGTTGCTCATCTCCAGGGGGTCAAGGGAAGGTTTTTTCAGAAGCGGCCTAACAGCCGCTTCCTTTAGGCAAGCTGGAATATATCCTTCCCTGAAGGACGCATTGATGATCTCCATAAGGAATCTCAACAATGCATCCCCTCCCTGGACGGCCAGCTATGATGGGCAAGGGTCGAGAGGGCAAGTCGTCTTCTCATAGAGTTTAAGAGTAACATATGGAATAAAAGTTATATTCTCTCTCTTTTTAAAGCTTGTTTTTAATTTATCTTGTCCAATCTTGTTTTGGTCTGGCTGTCGTAGCTCATTGCATATTAATCAGTGTTTACAAACAAAGATGAGCTCTTATTCACCTGCCCTTCATCTGATATGTTCCTATCTTTTTGATAGCAGGTTGGTGAAAGGAACTTGATTCAGCCAGTCTTGCTCATGTTTCCCCAAACCTACCTTTGCAGACTGGCACAGCCTCCACTAAAGTACTTCCAAAGGGCTGGAGATCAGGATACTGCGAAATGATGTCTGCAGCACATTTCTAGTCATGGGGTGACTTGAGAACAGGCAGCTTAGGGACCTACCACAATTGGTTGTCCCAAGGCACCCCACAACTGGGAACACATTGTAGACATCATTTCCCATCAGCTTCAGCTCCAGCATCTTAAATTTTTTTCATTAGGACACTGCCAGGTTGCTGGGTAGGTCTGGAGGATAACATTTGGTTGTTCACAACTAGAAATGTGAATCCCCACTAGTTATCATAAGTCTAGATGAACATGATTGCAGTCATCATATTACTTACAACATCTTATCACAAATGTAAGAAATTAGGTCATGTGGCTTGGATCCAAAGCGTAAGAAGAACCCTGCTTGCATAACATGCTTTTACTAGCTATCATCCTTATTCCCAATGCATATGGAGAACATCTCAAACACTGTTCCAGAGTTGCAGGAAATGTATTTTCTAAAGAGATATGGTTGCAGAACAACAACAACAACAACAACAACAACAACAACAACAACAAAAGGAATCAGATATATCTAGGGGCTACTGTGTACACCAGCTATATGTGAACCACATTTAAGGATGAGAATGGTACAAGCTAAACTGACGAAAAGAGAAAAGATGATATTGGAAAGGGAATCATTTGATCTCTGGTAGAAAATTCCTTTAATCTTTGCTCACAGCTGTTCCTTTGTCTAGTATGCTTACTGTTCTCCAAGAGATAATCTGACAAAACATTGGCTTAGTCCTCTCCTTTTAGATTAAAACTGTGAAAGTACTACAATAAACAGCTAAATAAACAAACCTACTAAGTGTTAAGACCTTGATTTATCAGCTGCAATGTGGTAACAAGAAGTTTAGAAATCCATCTAGCAGTTCCATTATGAAACAGTAATTGTGCTGGGGAAGAAAGAAATGAAAACATCCCATTTGCTCTTACCCTGGAAAAGGGAAAGGTAGATTGCAATATTTTCCAAATAAATGCGGCCTTAAAGCTATACAGGATACATATTTTATCATAATGTAAATATTCAGGATAATCATTTACCACTTGGACAATGACTTCTGAATTTGGGGGGGGAACTATTCCTGTAAGGATGTATATCTTTTGATAATAAAGTTGTATCTTTTGATAATAAAGTTAAGGCCTCTACAGATGGGCCCTTTGGGCTGTCCTGGAGGCAGGGATGGAGAGGTGCAGCCATACGCCGTGCATTACAGTAATCCAAACGGGATGTAACCAAGGCATGTACCATCATGGCCAGATCTGACTTCTCCAGGAACAGGCACAGTTGGCATACTAGCTTTAACTGTGCAAACACACTCCTGGTCACCACCAAAACCTGGACTTCTAGGCTCAGTGCTGAATCCAGAAACACCCCCCAAATTGTCACTAAAAGAATAACTGTTCTTTCACTGGAATAATAATTATTCTGCCCTTTCTTCATGACATTAGCATGCTTGACAACAATCTATATGTCATCATAACTTTATTGTTGTGTTTCGGACTTATAGAAACTCTAAGAAAGTGAACCTATCATTTCTTGGCAAGTTTCTTCAGTGGAGGTTTGCTCAAGGTCACCCATTGAGTTTCCATGTCATTTTAAAAGGAATTAAGCCTAATTTCAGAAATCAAATGCACAGTTTCAGCATTAGAACACCACCATCCAAACCCTTTGACAAACATTGTGCAGGTGGTGGTGGGGAGAAGACTGTGCCATCCATACTTGCTTCCTGACCTCTCAAACTGTTTTAATTGTCAATGAAAAAAGTAAGGAAATTTGCCAGTTGGGTGCCACCTGGATTATTAGACTTCCACATATCAATTCCTTCAACTTCTGATCATGTGATTGGCTTTCTTTCTTTTATATATCAGTAGCTTTCCTGTTAATTATATCAAATGTGTTCTTAAAGTATGATCCCCAGAATCAAATAAACCATCAGGCCTGGAATGTAATGTTTTTGACAATTCAAAATTACTTGGGGCCTCTGAAGATGGGCCCTTTGCGGCATGTTGGAGGCAGGGAAGGGGAGGGGCAGCTGCACGCCGGCCATCCCAACCCCAACCCCTCCCCAAAGATGTCCTGATTCTTCCCAGGGTGGCCCATTATGCATGGCACATGGCATCAGGACGTCCTACTGGTGCAGCGTCTTCACATGCTGCGCTGGAAGAGGCAGAGAAGAGCCACACACCAGCTCTTGGGGCGGTCTTTTGCCACCTCTAATAGGAGTGGCATTTTGCCACTCTTTTAGAGGTGGCAAATGGGAGAATTGGGGCCGCTGCATGTGGTAGCAGCGGCCCCGGTCCTCTGCTTCCCAGGGTGGCCCAGGGCCACCCGCCTGCATTTCCCCTTGCCTACCTTTATTGGCTACAGCTGTTTTGAACTTCCACTTTTTTTTACACCATTGCTGAAACCTGGTTTCTGCTTACCTTTGCTATTCTTATGTCTTTTCTTCTGTCCCTCTCTAAGGAATACTACTTGATTTTTAGGATTTGTGTTTTATACTTGCACTTTATAAAGCACATTCAATCTTCTACTTCATTTCTGCTTTGTAATCTTGCATTTTATACAAACAGTAGATGCTAATAGCTCCAAGCTCAGAGGGACAGCAAATCCACTTCAGATTTTAATCTGAAGTATACTGGGACTATTCAAAGTGCTGAACTCTACCCTCAAAATAGGTTAAGCATCTTGCATAGCTTCTTTAAAGTTTGGACCATCATCTCACATTGGGTTCATCTGCACTGCAGAAATAATCCAGTTTGACACTACTTTAATTGCCATGGCTCAGTGATATGGAATTCTGGTATTTGAAGTTTGTTATGGCAATGGAGCTCTCTGCCAGAGAAGGCTAAATGTCTCACAAAACTACAGTTCCCAGAATTCCATAACATTGAGCCATAGCAGTTAAAGTGGTGTCAAACTTTATTATTTCTGCAGTATGGATGCAGCCAGAGTCATATTTATTTATTTATTTATAACATACAACCCACAATGCACCTGGGAAACCCATCACAATGGCTTACATATCAGTTAAAACAAAATGGCTAGATGCCAGTTGCAGGGAAACAGAACCTAAAATTAAACCTGGTTTCACAGGCAGGCTAATGGTAGCCCTCCTTTCCTTCTCTCCCTCTCTTTCCCTGACCAGTTTAATTTTATTTACAGTTACTGTATTTCCTTTGTTCATTTAATTAAGGTTTAAAATTCATGCATTGCCTGGTGGTGCCTTTTCTCATTTGTGCTTTGCAGAGTATCTTTTTGTGATTTATCACTCATGAGTTAAAAAAAACAAAAGACAACAGGCTGGTAAAACAGATTGGATTTTCCTATTATTATTTGTGCTAAGTGCTGTCATTCCTACTTCAAACAAATAAAATCTAGTTACTTTTCTCCTCTTTTATATTGTCTCACCACAAACCCTGGTCAAGGGATTGTTCCTAGTCAAGATCAAGTGTTTGTAAGTCATGTAAATGCTTTCAAACAAAACCAACAATGCCAAAACACTGAAATATTAAGATTGCCTCAAAATATTGTCAAAAGACCAGATAATGCTATTTCTAAAGAGCAGTTAGAAAGCAAAGCCAGATCCCTGGTCCCCCATACTTTGGAATGGAAAAAATCAGTTTGGTCCTCAACCACATCTTCACCTTCAAAATTATGGCTCTTACTAGTCTGCTGACAGAAAATAGCCTTAACAGTTTCTCTGCATATGTTCCTCATATAGGAAAGCTTTAGTGAACAGATGTGAAAATTTTTATGATATCATGCAGAGATATTCTGCATATTTACTGCAGATAGCTACAATACCAATATAGGTTATTATATTGGAAGTTGAGCTGTATTTATCCATACAGCAGAGATATAGAACAACTGAAAAGTCTGCAGTCATGAAACAGAAATAGCAAACCTAAGTCAGAAACCAAGTAATCCTGCTTCTTTCAAAATGAAAGAGTGGCACAAGTGTCAATTCCACTATACCTTGCAATTTAAGTCATCTGAAATTTACTATAGCTGCAGTAAAGAATATAGTGCTTTGATGTTAATCAGGCAAAGGGTTATATTTTTAAACAGTTATATTTCCATGGATGTATCTACTGTTAATTTATAGCAACACATTTCTTCTGCAACCACAGATGCCCATAATAAATGGGCAAAAGAAGAACAAGCTACTCTGTACAATTAAATTAGAGGGGAACATGGATTAATACAAGACCAGCACTGTTGATATACATACATGAGAATGCTTCTCTCAAAAACATCGATCCCGGCACAAGCCCATTGAAAGACTGAGGCCGGGGGGGAGAAGGAGCCCTCCTTCCACCCCGGCCTCAGTCTTGGAATGGGCTTGTGCCGGGATCGTTTCGATCCCGGCACAAGCCCATTGAAAGACTGAGGCCGTGGGGAGAAGGAGCCCTCCTTCTCCCCCCGGCCTCAGTCTTGGAATGGGCTTGTGCCGGGATCGTTTCGATCCCGGCACAAGCCCATTGAAAGACTGAGGCCGGGGGGGAGAAGGAGCCCTCCTTCCACCCCGGCCTCAGTCTTGGAATGGGCTTGTGCCGGGATCGTTTCGATCCCGGCACAAGCCCATTGAAAGACTGAGGCCATGGGGAGAAGGAGCCCTCCTTCTCCCCCCGGCCTCAGTCTTGGAATGGGCTTGTGCCGGGATCGTTTCGATCCCGGCACAAGCCCATTGAAAGACTGAGGCCGGGGGGGAGAAGGAGCCCTCCTTCCACCCCGGCCTCAGTCTTGGAATGGGCTTGTGCCGGGATCATTTCGATCCCGGCACAAGCCCATTGAAAGACTGAGGCCGTGGGGAGAAGGAGCCCTCCTTCTCCCCCCGGCCTCAGTCTTGGAATGGGCTTGTGCCGGGATCGAAACGATCCCGGCACCAGCCCATTCCAAGACCGAGGCCGGGGGGGGGGGGGGAAGGAAGGCTCCTTCCCCCGCCGGCCTCGGTCTTCAATCGGCTGGGGCCGGGATCGCTTCGATCCCGGCACCAGCCGATTCCAAGACCGAGGCCGCGGGGAGAAGAAGCCCTCCTTCTCCCCGTGGCCTCAGTCTTTCAATGGGCTGGTGCCGGGATCGCTTCGATCCCAGCACCAGTCCATTCAAAGACTGAGGTCGCGGGGGGAAGGAGGGCTCCTTCTCCCCACGGCCTCGGCCCCTTCGCCCTATAGGGCGCACTCACTTCCCCACGCATATTTAGGGGAAGAAAAAGTGCGCCCTATAGGGCGAAAAATACGGTAACTGTAAACCCCACCATCACAACCACTTGAGCTCTAATAGTCTGGCTCTCCCCACTCACCCCTTTTTTCCCATTTGCAAATGGCAGCTGGATGATGCTCTAGATCCCTAACCCACTCCTCACTAGCTGCTGATTTGCCATGGGAGTGCACCCTGGTGGCATCAGCAGATGGGGGTAATTACATGAGAGTCATTGCACAAGGAGTATACCTCCCTCCACATTGACCACAAAAAGACATACACTGGCATAATAGGAGATAATAGGGGCCAGCACAGTATAGGGTTTGATTGTTGGACTATGACTCTGGAGGCAACAGTTCAAATCTGCACTCAGCCATGGAAAGTCACTAAGGGCCTTTGCAGACTGCCAGAAATAGTGCACATTAAATTGAGGGACTGCCCTGGGTCAGTGCTAGGGAATCATGGGAACTGTAATTTATTGTGGCACCAGAGCTCTCTGACAGAGAAGGCTCAGTGTCCCAGAAAAAAATACAATTCCCATGACTCCCTAGCACTGAGCCAGGGCAGTACCTCAATTTAATGTGCACTATTTCTGGCAGTCTGCAAAGGCCCTAAGTGATAGTAGGAAAGTCACAATCTCTCAGCCTCAGAGGAAGGCAAAGGCAAACCTGCTCTGAATGTTCTTGCCAAGAAAACCCTGTGATAGGTTTGCCTCAGGGTCGCCATGAGTCAGAAACAACTTGAAGGAACACGACAACTTCATGCCAGTGACAAGATTCCAGCCTTCATGTATACCAAGCATCAATCTCAGCAACAGTCCATTTCAAATAAATGTAGATTAAATTGTTTTTGTTTTCTTATCGTCCACTCTGTGCTCTTTCTGCCATAATGACATACCAGTGAAACTGCACTGTGTGAGTAGAATTCAATTTATTTATGTTTCATTCTTGATTTACTGTTCTAATATAAGTAGACATAAAGCCAATTATGCCTCTGAGTCATTCTCTTACATAGTATTGAGAGATATTCAATATGTTTGGTGAAAAATGGAGAAGATATAGTACTTCCTTTAAATGAGATAGTAGTTGCATGAGGATTGATTTACAACTAACATCCAGAATCCCTAGAAACTAATTAGATTAATTTCCCTCTCCTCTAATGGCAAACAAACAAACATTAAATTGAGTTCTCTGGAAATAAGGGCCAAATTAGACAAAAGGCCATTCATGTAATTAACAATTACATTTATGATATTTTTGAAGGTTAATACCAGGTGTGGTGCACCCAATCCAAACTGAAAGTAGAACAGGGGTCTAACATTTTACTTCTCCACCTTCTATTACAGTCTTGAATGCACTGGAAGAAAGGCTCTTCTTTCCAGAAATGTCAGTTGCATGGATAGCTCATTCTCTGATTTGCCCTATAATAGGAAAAAGGTTAGAATGCATAAAAGCACAGAATCAAGTCTCCAGTTCTAAACCAACTTTGCATTTTGTAGATCAGCAACATTAATAAGGAATGCTGATTATTGTGTAGGAAGATTTTGTACTTCAGTTGCTTCAGAACTGTATAGATATATTTTTCTTCTGTGGTTTTAATTATTATGAACATGAAAATTATTAAGAATTCTTTTAAAATCAGCTGGAAATCATGGTCTAAGTCATAAAAGTGTAAACTAGTGTTACATATTCATTACTGGTTCTTATTCATAATTCTTACATATTGAATATGACGGGTATTGTAAAGTTTTAATTATCACCTTTGCAAAAATTGACAGAAAGTTTGTTTTGATTTGTATTTGTTAATTTTTCTCTATGTAGTCACTATCCAGATTTACACATTTTCCCAATGTTTCTTGACCCTCTGAATACTATTATTGTAGAAGTGTGCAGATTGTGCCTTAAACACTCTTCCACTTCATGAATGATGTCATCTGTGTTGTCAAATTGGCAACCCCACAATGAATTTTTCATTTTTGAGAAAAGAAAAAGTCACTTAGGGCCTTTGCAGACTGCTAGAAATAGTGCAAATTGAGTCCACTTTAAATTGAGACACTGCCCTGGCTCAGTGCTAGGGAATCATGGGAATTGTATTTTTTTCTAAGACATTGAGCCTTCTCTGTCAGAGAGCTCTGGTGCCACAATAAATTACAGTTCCCATAATTCCCTAGCACTGAGCTAGGATAGTGCCTCAATTTAAAGTGGACTTTTGCACTATTTCTGGCAGTCTGCAAAGGCCCTTAGTGATGATGACACTGACAAAATTTCATCAATATGCCATAACTTCCGGGTGATAATTATTATTTTACGATACCCCCTTGTACTTTTTTATCTTACACTTTAGTCACTTCTGGCACAACCTGTAACAAAAATAAAGGACACAGTGAGCTAATTTTCTCAACATCATGCAATTAGGGATCCATGGTGACACTAACAAAATTTCATCAATATGACATAATAACTTCCCAGTGATAATTATTACTTTATGATACCCCCTTGTAGTGTAGGGAATACACATTGATCATAAAAGTTGAGCTTTTCCAGACAGCACCTGCTGCAACTGACAATAGTCATTTTTGTGCTGTAGATTGGGACACAAAAGGCTGAAGTTCCATCACCCTCCCATGAGCAAGATCTGGTGCATGGAGAAATTTTGAAAGGTATCCTACTTCTGACCATCATGCTGAAGATTGCTCATGAGAGGGAGGTGGAAATCTCAGTCAGCTGCTTCCCAATCAACAAGGGAACAGAATTCTGTTACTTGCAGCAGCTCCAGCCTAGCAAGTCAAAATTAGGAGGGATGGGCCAGGAGACAGTATGTTAGCTAAGTAATGGCCAATAAAGACCACCACTTAAAGCTGGCTTTGGGGTGGCTTGGGGGCATGGAGTGCACACGCTATATGCCCCCATGATGCCCTGAAGGCACCCAGAGCAGCTGCATGTTGGCTGGCTTCCAGACGTCTTGGGAGCATGGCAGTTACACAGTGCAAGCCCCCAACACACTGCAAAGCAGCTACAGGGCCATGAATGAACCGCTAAAGGCAGCTTTTCAGCTGGTGCCATGTCATATTGGGGCTGCGGCATGCAGCTGCCATGGCCCAAATCTGTCTTCTGGTGGAGCAGCTTCATCCCACCTCCTCTGGGCCATCTATTTCGGCCCTATGTAGCTGAAATAAAATCGTGGCCATCATCTGCACAATGCAAGTAAGGATGTATTCTTTCTGAGGAAGCCTGTTAGTTCACAATATATAAAAACAGTGGGAAATTATAATCACCTAATGTGTTTTGGAGTCCCACAATCCATCAAGATGAGCTCAATCCTGTGAACTCTATGTTGGCTGGAGCTCAAGGGAGTTACCACTGGAGTGATATGTGGTTATGGCCACTAACTAATTCTTTATCATTAGATTGAGAACTCTGTCCATAGCTATTAAGTATGTTGGCTCAATGGAACCTCACCTTAAAGACTAAAAAGTTTTATTTGGCTTAAGGTTTTGTAGATTGCAGGCTCCATATTCAGGGACATCTCATGGAGTGGGTTGCATTCCATGAAAGTTTGTGCCAAATAAAACTTGTTAGTCTTAGTAAGATTCTTCCTTATTTTTACTCTTTTTTTGCTGCAGGAGACAAACATGGCTACTATTGTGATAATATCATCTTTAAAGCTGGTATTCTATTGACTATCAGTTGCTGGAACCCAGAGTATAAAAACAGTTGAATGTTTCTGTTTTCCTTGTAGTCTTTGTAAATCCATCTGGTTTCCCACTATAGGAAACAGGATGTTTGATTAAATAGCTTTTGGCTTATTTTCTAACTTTATATTGTTGCTGACTTCTCCTCCCTGAGACAGCAGAGAGGCTCATCAGCTACTATCCAGTCAGGAGGAAATGTAATTAGTTGTCTGTAACATTTTAATAAATAAGACCTTGCATTACATTAAATGTGGAAAGACAACAAACAGATGCAGGCAAGAAAGCAGTTCTGCAATAAATATGTCTGAAAAGTGAAAGGTAAAGTAAAGATTTCAGAACAAAGTCTCATATTATGCTCTTGTTAAAATAAATATAGCATGGTCCACATTATAAAATACTAGACCCTGAAGAATCATAGCCCTCGAGTTCAGTATTAACAGATTGTCAAGATTTCTTTGACAGATAACATATGAATCCATTCAGGAAATATCCTCCATTCTTGCAACCTCTTAAGCTGACTTTAGACTACAGAATCATGGGAACCAAATTTTCATCCAAGTCTGGGAGTAAAATAATGGTGACTGATGGCAACATCTCTGCCTCCATTGGCTCACAATCAAATGAGGCCTCTATAGAAAACGGACACCTTTAATTAATAATCATGGATCTGTAACAAAAAGATGCATTCACAGGAAGGCATCAATCTGCACTTTATGCCAAGGCATCACAATGTCCTTCTTGAGAACTTCTTTAGCAGGATGGGAGAAAGCTTTGCGGCACAGAAATACATTTTATATTGCCCCCTCCTATTCCCTCAACCCAAGTTCACCAAAGAGGCTTAGGAACTTACACAAAGAATTAAGATAAAGCAAATGCCTAGCTAAACATGAAAAGCTGTCTGCCAAGATGCAGAAAGCATACAGAGGATGCAACAAAAAATAGAAACAGTTTGAAAAAGCCATTGCAGAAGTTTAAACAAACTGGTGCAGAAAGAATGAAACAATTCCTTACAGATAACAGTTAGTAGCCTTGTAAAGGACTTTGCAAGCTGAAAAAAATGCTCTCAGGAATATATGTTCTGCTTCTTTTAACACCTAGATTTTTCTTACATTTTACAGCCTTTCCACTCACTTACTTAGGGGTACATTTAAGAAAACATAATCAGTACAGTACATACTTGTGCAGGAGGAGTACATAATCAGAACAAGTATTCAGAAATTACTCCTACCCCTGTAAATTACTACTGCTGTGCTTTGTATTTGCAAAGATAATCCAGCACTAGGGAAGTTTTGAAAAGAGAATCCAAAGGGTTGGGTTGTTGTTGTTGTTTTATTCATTTTAAATAAGTAAAGAAATTCTGAATTTATCTAAATTTTTTAAATAAAAATCAATATCCTGTTTCACTGCTGTGATTTTCTATCATGAGCAGCACTCTTGGCAGCTATCCTAAATAATATATATATATATATATATATATATATATATATATGCTTATCAAATTTGCAGATGAAACCAAATTAGGGGGAATAACTAATACCTCAGAGTAGAGGTTCAAAAGTAAGAATCTTCTTAGGGAGAAATGTAAGTACTACACATAGGGAGATAAAATGAAATGTACAGATATAGGATGGGGAAAACTGCTAACATGATTGTGCAAACAGTGTTTCACCACGTTGAAGCTGTGCATCTGGATGGCCACCAAAGAAGTGACACGGAGCTCTGTGCAGGCTGGAGAACTCTCCCCCCCCCCCCCAGAAGCTGGCAAATATGACAACAGGCAGATATCTCTCAAGGAGGCTCTTTAATCTTCGTTCCTCTGTGTACAAGCTTGTCCTGACTGACAAAGCTACTGGCATTACACCATACACCAACGATCCCACACTATACAATAATGCTCCTCCCTTATATACATTATCTCCTCCAGGGATATTTAGTCCAGCCCACTCATCTGGCTGATGCAACACAGCAGGATTGCATGTGTCTGACTCAATCCTCTTCTTAGTGTTGCATCAGCCCCCAGTGACTCAGTACATCATGCTGGCACTTCATGACTGCTCCATTGCTCAAAGTAACCCACATCTGGACATTTTCCCCAGGATCCATTCCTTGAGGATCCCCTCCAAAATGTCCTGATGTGTGTACCTATGCTTGGTATGTTGTCATGAAATGTATTCTACCTGGACCTCCCGTATTATAGGCTCATTCCCAACTGGACTGACATCCCCTCATGTCTTTCCACTGGTAGTGCCTTTGTGAGAATGTCTGCAACATTGTCTTCCAATGCAATGTAACGCAGACTCAGAACCCCGCTCTGTATCATCTCCTGCACATTCTGGTACCTGACACCTATATACTTAGTCCAACACTTCAGGCTCTCTGCTTCCAACATTGCAATACACGATTGCAAGTTCTCATGTACCACCATTGGACTTGTACACTTTTCACCTAAGTCCTCCAACAGCTTACGTACCCACTGGACCTCTCCTGTCATCTCCGACATAGCTGCAAACTCTGCCTCGCTGGTACTCAGTGCCATACAGTTCTGCTTCCTGCTCCTCCAAACAATTGGACTATCTGTTTGCCTGATCATCAGGCCTGACACAGATTTCCTGTCTGCTACCTTTGAAGCAAAAGAACTGTCCACAAAACAGTCTAGCTGTGCCATGCTCTGATGCAACACCAGCTTCCTGTCCCTGCTGCCCTTCAAGTCCCTGAGCACATGTTTCACAACTGCCTAGTCCTCCACCTTTGGCTTGTTGGCTCTCCTGCTCAGCACTCCAACAGCATACGAGATGTCAGGTCTCGTGTTATTCACAATGAATAACAGGCTCCCTATCACAGACCTATACAACTCAATGTTGTCAAAATCCTTTGATGGTTCACTACTAATGTGCCCTGGAGTCATGGGACTTTTCACTGCCTTCGTGCTGCCTAGACCACATTTCTCCACCAGTTTCTCAATTTTCTTCTTCTGCCTCAGCAGAAATCTGCCATCTTGAGTCCTCTCTACCTCGATCCCTAGGAAGGCCTTGAGATTTCCTAAATCTTTCATAATGAATTTCTGGGACTACTCCTCCTGCATAATTCTTACTGCCTGCTCTGACCTAGCAGCCACACACAGGTCAGCCACATATTTCATCAAAGTGATATCCTGCTTGGTATACATGCACGCATCAGTGATGCTGTGTTTGTAACCAAGCCTCACAAGCTCTTCATGGATGCACTGATTCCAACACCATGCACCCTGTTTCAATCCATACAATGCTTTCCTGAGCCTATACACTTTCCTACCCTTGGTGTCATCATAGCCTGGTGTCTGCTCCATGAACACCATCTCATCAAGCTGGGCTTTTGGGTAGGCAGTTTCAAAATTGAAGTGCCTTACCTTCCTGGTTGCCAATGTCAACACCAACCTAAGGCTTTCTGGCTTTGCTGTTGGGGAAAAGATCTTGTCATAGCTTTTGAACCTCTGTTGAGAAACCCCTTGGCAACCAGCCTAGCCTTATATTTGTGGGTGCCATCAGGCATTTCCTTCCTTTTGAACATCCACTTGTAGCCAACAACTTTATGGTCTCCAGGTCTGTCCACAACATCAAACACCTCCCTGTTGACCAAAGACAGGAACTTCTTATCCATGGCTTTAAACCATTTGTCCTGTTCCTCCTTAGGGTAGGTCAACAATTCCTGATAGCTTTCAGGTTCATCAGCCACCACAGTGCACACTCTGACTTCCAGCACTACAAACCTGTCTAGTGGTCTTCTCACTCTATGTGTTCTCTTGGGGATGATGACCTTTGTTCACCCACTTTCATCCTCAGTATCACTATTTGTCTGCACTTCTGCATCTACAGCAGGCACTTGCTCAAACTTCCTAGTAGTGATGGGTGAGGTGTGCATGTCAGTGGGACCCTGTGAGGTGCTTGGCTTGGTCTCTGGCACAGCCACTGGTGTTTCTACCCCTCCATTCCTGGTACTTGTGCCCTGTTGTCCCAGCCTCAGAAACACCTCCTGGTTTGTGTGGAGCCTCTCCCACCCAGAGTGTTTTTCAAAGTTGGCACTCCAGGACAACAGAATCTTGCCATGCTCCAGGCAGAACTGGTAGCTATTGCCCTCATACCCTACAAACCTCAGTCTCACCCACTTCAGATCACCTTTCTTTCTGAAGTTTGCAGGTATCAAGACATTAGCATACTGGCCAAAGACCCTTAAGTAGCCCAGGTTAGGTGCCCTCCCAATACAACATGAAATATGAGGTTTGCTGTATTGCAGAATTCCACAGGCAGTTCACAATGTGGCAAGCAGTCAATATTGCTTCACCCCAAAGATTCTCAGGAGCCTCCGCATTCAGCAACATACAGTTCTTCATTTGTTTGAGCACTCTAATCCTCCTCTCTGCCAAACCATCCTCTCGTGGAGTGGCAGGATTGGTGGTTTTGTGGCGTATCCCTTTTTATTTCAACCAATCTCTGAGGTCCCAGGATAAAAATTCACCACCCCTTTCTGTTACCAGGGCACCTACCTTGTGCTCAAATTCCCTCTCCACCATGTGAACCCACTGCTTGAACCTGTTAGCAGCTTAATTTGTCTCCCTCATGAGCATGGCATAGCTGTAATAGGTGTGGTGGTCTACAATAACCATTAAGTACTTACTTCTGCTGATGCTTTGAGAAAAAGGCCCCATCAGGGCCGCATGCACCACCTGCAATGACCTGATTTGCTCTTTTTTGCCACCAGATAAGCTTTCAGCTTAATCCTGCTACAAACAGAGTAATCCAAATGGTGGCCACAGGCATTCATTTTCAGCTTGGGACAGACTTCACCCAATTCCCCCAAAATAGTTAAACTGGCATGTGCCAGCACCCTGTGGAAATAGTGTGTACAGTTTGAGTGCAGAGGCTCCTTACTCACAGTAGCACACTTTGCCCTATCCACTAAATAATACAGCCTGTGCCTCTTTTGTGCTTTTAAACAAACCTGCCCTCCCAAAGAGCTCATGCAGTCATCCCCCTTGAAATGCAGTTCATAACCATCAGAAGTCAGGGCCAGGACAGGGGAAGGAGGAGGAGGAGGCTCTCCAGGCCAGTTTCTAACAGAAAGGAGAAAGAGGCTTTCTAGGCAGTTTCTGCCAGGAAAGGAGACAGAGAAGGAGGCTTTCCAGGCGAGTTCCTGCTAGGAAAGAGGAAGAAAGCAGTTTCCAGGCAGCCATCTTGAGAAGGTAAGTTTTTAAATTCTTTTAAAAAACTCTTGGGGAGAGTGTGACTGTTACTCAGTGGGTGGGGCTTTGTTGAGTCACATTTGCAAGTCAATAGGGGGTGGGCTAGGCAGTTAGCTCTATACAACTGCTGCCAGAGCCGCGCGCCTAACGGCACGCGAATTTTATAACCAGTACTAATTGTAGAAAAGTTCTGTTCATCAGCAGACTTAAACCCTGGTGTTAGCAAGGGATTTTCTTTGAGGAGGAAAGCCATAGTCCTCTTTCAGGTACTAATTAAGACTTAGTATGGACACTGAAGGAACTGCTGCCGTCACCTGCAATACCTGTGGGATGTTTGTATTCTTACCTACAGATGTGGGGAACTACATATGCTCCAAGTGCAAGTTGGTAGCCCTCTTGGAGGACAAAGTACAGCAGCTGGAGGCACGGGTAGCTACACTTCAACATATTAGGGAGCAAGAGGCTTTCCTTGACAGAACAGAACAAACGGTCTTGGATGGGGAACACACAGAGGAAGTCGCTGGGGAAGAGAAGGTCACATCACACACACAGGAGGTAGAAAGCTGGAGGAAGGTCACACGCAGAAGTAAGGAGACCAGGGATCGTTCTGGGAGCTTGCGGCTACAGAATCGATTTCAAGCTCTTACTCTTAGCAAGGAGGACGAGGAAGAGCAGCATGGACAGATTTCAGAGACAGAGCAGGGGACCCTGGGAGTTCCACCACAGGGAACAGTTGCTGCTAAGCCTTGGAGGAGGTGTGTGGTCATGGTGGGGGGCCTCCTTGCTGAGGGGGACAGAAGCAGTGATTTGTGGGCCTGACAAGATGTCTCGGGAGGTGTGTTGTCTCCCTGGGGCAAAGATCCGAGATGTGACAGAGAGGCTGACAAGACTGGTCAGGCCTACTGACCATTACCCCTTTCTTTTGGTCCATGTGGGAACGAATGACACAGCAAGACACAGCCTTCAGAATATCAAAAGGGATTACGAGGCTCTAGGTAAGAAGCTGAAAGAAATGGAGGCACAGATTGTCATCTCGTCTCTTCTGCCAGTTCAAGGGCATGGTCCAGGAAGAGAGAGGAAGATAGCAGATGTCAACAATTGGCTCCGCAGATGGTGTCGTCGAGAACGATTTGGATTCTTGGATCATGGGCTGCGGTTCCATGAGGGCGGACTCCTGGCAAGGGATGGATTGCATCTCACATCAGTTGGAAGAAATGTTTTTGCCAACGGTCTCAAGAATTTGATCAGGAGGGCTTTAAACTGAACTGTGTGGGGAAGGGAGACAATGTCCTGGAAGACAAAAGGACTGGAGAAAATAGTCAAACTGTCATAGAGGAAACAAGGCAAACAGTACAGGGACCCAACAGTGGGAGGCAAAAAAACGTGCACAGGGAGCAAGTAAAGGGGACACATGGTCTTAGATGTCTCTACACTAATGCACAGAGCATGGGAAATAAGCAACAACAAAGCAAATATGATATAATAGGCATCACTGAAACCTGGTGGGATGAGTCTCATGACTGGAATGTAGAAATACAGGGGTATAAGCTTTTCAAGAGAAATGGGACAAACAGGAAAGGAGGAGGAATAGCATTATATGTCAGGGATATTTACACCAGTGAAGAAATCTAGGACATCAATCCTGGAAGCCAAGTGGAGAGCATCTGGATAAAAATTAAAGGGCAGGGAAACAACAGGGATGTTATTGTGGGAGTCTACTACAGGCCCCCGACTCAGGCAGAGGAATTGGATGATGCTTTTCTAGAACAGATGACCACACACTCAGAAAGGGGAAATATAGTAGTGATGGGTGACTTCAACTATCCGAATATTTGCTGGAAGTCAAACTTGGCAAAATCCTCAAGGTCTAGCAAATTCCTCACTTGCCTCGAAGACAATTTCATTGTTCAAAAGGTGGAAGAGGCAATGAGGCAGCTATTTTGGATCTGATCCAAACCAACAGGGAATACCTAGTTAATGGGGTGCAAGTGGTTGGATCCTTAGGCGGGAGTGATCATGTCCTCCTGGAGTTTATTATACAGTGGAAAGGAGAAGCCAGGCATAGTCAGACACGCATTCTAGACTTTAGGAAAGCTGATTTTCCTAAACTTAGAGAAATATTGGGGGTGATCCCATGGACAGGAATACTAAAAGAGAAGGGAGTTCAAGATGGATGGGAGTTTCTCAAAAGGGAGATACTGAAGGCACAATTTCAAACCGTTCCAACGAGGAGGAAAAATGGGAGGTGTCTCAAGAAACCAGGATGGATGACTAAGGAACTTGCAACTGAACTAAGTTTTAAACGGAACATGTATAAGAAATGGAAAAATGGGGAAATCAACAAAGAGGAATTCAAACAAATAGCTAGCACGTGTAGGGGTAAAGTCAGAAAAGCTAAAGCGCAGAATGAACTAAGGCTTGCTAGAGAGGTTAAGAACAATAAAAAGGGCTTTTGGGGGTATGTCAGCAGCAAAAGGAAAAAGAAGGAAATGGTAGGGCCACTGTGTGGAGAAGATGGCAAAAAGTTAACAGGGGACAGAGAAAAAGCAGAATTACTCAACACCTTCTTTGCTTCAGTCTTCTCAGAAAAGGCAAAGGGTGCTCAACCTAAGTATAATGGAGCAGAGGACAGAATAGGAGAATTTCAGCACAGAATAAGTAAAGAGATAGTACAGAAACATCTGGTTAATCTAAATAAATATAAGTC
This sequence comes from Phrynosoma blainvillii, assembly GCA_026167975.1. Taxonomy (NCBI): domain Eukaryota; kingdom Metazoa; phylum Chordata; class Lepidosauria; order Squamata; family Phrynosomatidae; genus Phrynosoma; species Phrynosoma blainvillii. The sequence goes on from JANUYF010000002.1 coordinate 83,401,905, forward strand.
TCCAGGACCAGATGAATTACATCCAAGGGTATTAAAAGAACTGGCAAATATCGGAACCATTGGCAATAATCTTTGAGAATTCCTGGAAAACAGGAGAGGTCCCAGCGGACTGGAGGAGGGCAAATGTTGTCCCCATCTTCAAAAAGGGGAAAAAGGAGGATCCCAACAATTATCGTCCAGTTAGTCTGACATCAATACCAGGAAAGATTCTGGAGCAGATCATTAAACAGAGAGTCTGTGAACATCTGGAAGGTAATTCCAGAATCACAAAAAGTCAACATGGGTTTCAGAGAAACAGGTCATGCCAGACAAATCTGATCTCTTTTTTTGATAAAATTACCAGCTTGGTAGATGAAGGGAATGCTGTGGATATAGTATATCTTGATTTCAGTAAGGCCTTTGACAAGGTTCCCCATGACATTCTTGCAAGCAAGTTGGTAAAATGTGGGCTAGACAAAGTAACTGTTACATGGATTTGTAATTGGTTGACTGGTCGAACCCAAAGGGTGCTCAACAATGGCTCCTTTTCAACCTGGAAAGAAGTGACCAGTGGGGTGCCACAGGGCTCTGTCCTGGGCCCAGTGCTATTCAATATCTTTATTAATGACTTGGATGATGATATTGGGGGCATAGTTATCAAATTTGCAGACGACACCAAATTAGGAGGAGTAGCTAATACCCCAGAGGAAAAGATCAAAATTCAAAATGACTTGAACAGACTAGAAAGTTGGGCCAAAGCTAACAAAATGAAATTCAACACGGAGAAATGTAAGGTACTGCACTTAGGGCGAAAAAACGAAAAGTACAGATATATGATGGGGGACACCTGGCTGAATGAGACTACGCGTGAAAGGGAACTAGGAATCCAGGTGGACCACAAGTTGAACATGAGTCAACAGTGCAATGCAGCAGCTAAAAAGGCCAATGCAATTTTAGGCTGCATCAGTAGAAGTATAGTGTCTAGATCAAGAGAAGTAATAGTGCCACTCTATTCTGCTTTGGTCAGGCCTCACCTGGAATACTGTGTCCAGTTCTGGGCACCACAATTCAAAAAGGATGTGGAGAAACTGGAGTGTGTCCAAAGGAGGGCAACTAAAATGGTGAAGGGTCTGGAAACCAAGCCCTATGAGGAACGACTTAGGGAGCTGGGGATGTTTAGCCTGGAGAAGAAAAGGCTGAGAGGTGATATGATAGCCGTGTTTAAATATTTGAAAGGATGTCATATCGAGGAGGGAATAAGCTTGTTTTCTGCTTCTCCAGAGACTAGGACCCGAAACAATGGATGCAAGCTGCAAGAAAAGAGATTCCACCTCAACATTAGGAGGAACTTCCTGACAGTAAGGGCGGTTCGACAATGGAATACACTCCCTCAGAGAATAGTGGAGTCTCCTTCCTTGGAGGTCTTTAAGCAGAGGCTGGATGGCCATCTGTCAGGGATGCTTTGATTGGGAGTTCCTGCATGGCAGGAGGTTGGACTGGATGGCCCTTGTGGTCTCTTCCAACTCTATGATTCTATGTTTCTATGATTCTATGATTCTATGACACACTGACTAGGCAGTTTTGCAGCTGGGGAGCACACAACACATTGTCAAAGTCTTTTGCGAAACCTGGAAAAAAGACAGTCACCATTTCCTGTATCTAGCTTGAACCCACATCAGCCAAGCCTACAGAGTCTTTACATGAGGGTTTCTTTCTCTTCAGGAGTGAGTTGAAGTTCACAAAATGATGGGTAGCACCCGAATCAAGGACCCAACCCCCTTCCTGGGTGGTTGTCTGGTGGGCATGACAACAACTGTCCTCTGCCACAGAAGCAACATCCCTGCTGTCCCCAGGCTTCCTGTGTTGCTTGTCTTCCCTTGCAGCTGTTCCTTCTGAAATGGCCAGCCTCTCCACAGTTGAAGCATTACTTTACTCTGCAGACTGCAGCTTGCTTGACATACAGAGCCAGGGGAAGTTCCTTGGTAGTGTGCGCTGGCCCTCAGCTTTCTGCCATCTCTGAAGACCTGCCTCATACTACCATCTCTAGTCTTCTTCCAAGATGCGTGCTGACATCAAGTCCACCAAGAGCTGTCCCTCTGGCACCCCCTGCAGGCTGTATATGACATGGTCATAGTCATTGGTCAGACTTCCCAAAAGGATGTACGCCTTTTGTTCTCTGGGAATTTCCACCCCCCTGCACTGGACTTGAGCAAACAAATCCCTCATCACCTCCAAGTGCTGGGATGGAGACTGTCCTTCATATTTCTTCCCCATGCCACTAAAGAACAGCCCTGCACCCAACCTATCTTGTTTGTGAGGCAACCACATTTCCAGGTGTGGCCATTTGGGAGCAAGTGCATAGCACCAGACAATCCTTCCCACATGCTTACTGGGGGTTAATATTAGTGACTTCAAAATATATTCTTTCTACTTGGTCACTTCCTCTCTCACTTTTTTTCAGCAATGATTATATCTGTCTTCTTAAGGCTTCTTCACTAGCCTGAAAGGGCTGAGCTGCACATACTATACTGGAAAAATCAGGAATTAAGAAAGTCTGAGTAGCCAGCAGGGTAGCTAACTGTAATGTGTACAGCAGTGTTTCTGTTCATCTAGGGATGTGATCATCCTTCATCATAAGCTGGGCAAATCACTCTCTCTCAGCCTCAGAGGAAGGCAAAGGCAGAGCCGCTCTGAGGAAACCTTGCCAAGAAAATCTCATGGTAGGTTCATCTTAGGGTCACCATAAGTCGGGAATGACTTGAAGACGCAAAATGACAAGAGAGATAGGACAAAGGTAGCGGGATATGAGAAAGCATGTTCTTCACTCCCAAAGTCCTCTTGTTTGTTGGTAATTCATCCTAATTTAAACAAGTTTTCCCTCATTGATTAAAGCATGCTTCTCATATATATTGTTTTTCAAATATGCACATTGTAGCCATTCACATTTTAGAATATGAACATTATTTTATGCTTCCTTTATTTCACAGGAACACTTTGCAAACTCAAGGCAAGTCTCAAGAGGTTAAAAAGAATACTTTCATTGAGAGTGTCACATCTAATGAAATTTCTATCTCCTTACTAAACATGTTAATTCTCATCAAGAAATCCACAACCAATACTATACTACTCAATTAATTTAAATCAGTGTAAATCTAAAGTTTATCACATTTATTACTACATCCAGAAGTATTAGAAAATAAACTCTTGTTTCAAGCATATTTAAAGTTCTTTAGTCTTATAAGTTGCATTTTTATACTTCATGTGAAAGACTAAAGTATATGTGCAAGTGCTAACCTCAATTAATAAAGCATATAATTTATGGAAATGGGGGAAATTAAAAGCATTTGTCATCTGTGTTTTGGTACATCTATTAGTATGTCTTCATCAAGGAAAAAGAAACATAACACATATTCTTTTAGCTCACTCTTTATTGTATGTAAAGCTTACATACAGCAGTGTAAATTTGTAAATTTGTCTTGTAAACAGCATCTGAGAGAGCAGTCATTTGGGGTAGGTCAACACTGGCCACAGTACTCCAGACTGCCCCCAGTATTCTGGCTCCATAGCTGCTCCCAATTCCCCCCATTACTTCCATATTCTGGAATGATGTCAGGTGACTATCTAAACATGCATCTCGCTGTGTCATTCAGCACTGTTGCCACTGGTGCTAGCCACTCCCTCTGAGGTTAAAATCATCATTGTGACTTCAGAGAGAATTATTTGTGCCAGGGGTGGCAGTGTGGCAGTGCTGAATGGTGCAGCAGGACATTATGTAAATGCTGCATTATTCTGGAGTGCTCCAGATGTTCCTGGAATCCAAGAGCAAAAGATAAGTCTTTTTAATGTGGTTTAAGGCAGGGGTGCCCCAAATTTTGATGCAGAACTAGCCTCACATCATGAAGACAGTCCATAGCCAAATCAGGGCTTTGGTCCTGTGACATGAAGACAGGTTGTGGCAAGAGTGAGGAGCAACTGCTTAATTTGGCCCATGTAAACATGACCTTAGTCTCTGTTTTGACTTCTACATACTATTTACTTTTTTTTTTTTCAGATCAGGAGCATTGAACTGACTGTGATCTCATTTCAGTGATCATAAATATATGGACAGCATGTGTTTCTTTGTTTTTAAGGGGACAAACTTTGAAAAATAATATGAAAAGCATGTTTCCAATGAAAACTCTTAAACTCAAGGATTTTTTTAAAAAACCTAATATATTTTATTATTGTGGCTACAGAAATAATATACCAAGGATCTTCAATCTATTCTCCAAAGAAATGGATGGGGTTATGCATTTTTGAAACCTTTCAACAATGCCACATTGATGCCACTTCAGGAAAGGCTGGTTACATTAATATGCCATTAAATAAACCAGCTTTATTTTATTAGTTGGGTACTGCATAGAATCATAGAATCATAGAGTTGGAAGAGACCACAAGGGCCATCCAGTCCAACCCCCTGCCATGCAGGAACTCCCAATCAAAGCATCCCTGACAGATGGCCATCCAGCCTCTGCTTAAAGACCTCCAAGGAAGGAGACTCCAAGGAAGGAGACTCCACTACTCTCCAAGGGAGTGTGTTCCACTCTCGAACCGCCCTTACTGTCAGGAAGTTCCTCCTAATGTTGAGGTGGAATCTCTTTTCTTGCAGCTTGCATCCATTGTTTCGGGTCCTAGTCTCTGGAGCAGCAGAAAACAAGCTTGTTCCCTCCTCAATATGACATCTCTTCAAATATTTAAACACGGCTATTATATCACCTCTTAACCTTCTCCAGGCTAAACATCCCCAGCTCCCTAAGTCGTTCCTCATAGGGCTTGGTTTCCAGACCCTTCACCATTTTAGTTGCCCTCCTTTGGACACGCTCCAGTTTCTCCACATCCTTTTTGAATTGTGGTGCCCAGAACTGGACACAGTATTCCAGGTGAGGCCGGATAATAATGCTGAGTTGCAGATAATAATGCTGAGTTGCAGATAATAATGCAGATAATAATGCTGAGTTCTAACAAAGGGGTGTTAAAGCTGTTGCCTTGAACTCAGTTGAAAATAGAGTTCCTTGTCAAAGAAAATAAATACAATCAGCTGAAAAGAAATAATTTGAACTGTAAAATGTTTTTCATTCCCTTCTCTTTGTATGACAGTGTGGCATGACAGAAGATGCTGGGATGACATTTTTAGTGAAATGGAGAAACTTTTGGTGTGTCTGTCAAACAGCTAAGCATGCCTCTGGAGGCAAAAGCAGCAGGTTTTCTTATAAAATTCTTTGATAGTCAAGCCCAAGAGACTGCATTACTATTATTAAAAGCCTCCTAATTCATGTTATTTCTGTCAAATGAAGGGGTGAACCCAGTAGTTAATCCCAGATATAGCAGAGCTGTTGAATTAGTTGGAACTTTATCCTTTTAAACATTTAATTGAGTCAGTGGGTATTTGTTGTTGTTGTGTGCCTTCTAGTTGTTTCTGACTTATGGTGACCCTAAGGCCCTCTTGGTAAGTTTCTTCAGAGGGGATGCATGGTGACTCTAAGGTGAACCTATCTTGACAGGTTTCTTCATAGGGAGTTTTCCATTGCCATCCTTTGAGACTGAGAGAATGTGATTTCATCAAGGTCACCCAGTGGGTGTCCATGGCCAAGCCAGGATTCAAACTTTCTTCTCCAGAGTCATAGGGCCTCTACAGACAGGTGGCCATGGGCCGCCCCGAGAAGCCGCAGATTGGGACCGAGGCTGCCCCACACTTCAGCTCCGATCCACTCTTATGGTGCCTCTGAAAAGGAGTGCTAAAATAGCGCTCCTTTCAGAGGAGCCAAAAGGGGTGTCAGAAGAGGCACCGGGCACCTCTTCTGCGCTCCTTCTGGCTCAGCGTGTCCAGACGCTGAGCCGGAAGGACGTCATCAGAGTGCTCGCCATGTGCAATGGCGAGCGCTCTAATGATGTCCTTCAGAAGGGGTTGGGGTGTCCAGCGTTCAGCTGCCCCTCCCCTTCTCTAGCGTCAAGATGGCAATTTTCAACATCTGCATCCCCCCCATAGTCCAATGCTTAAACTACTACACCACACTGGCTCTAGTACGTCTACTCCAGTTGAAAGAAACAGCTGGTATGTTTTGTGTGTGTATGTATTTTTTTAATGGATGCAGTGGCTCAAGTGGTTAAGATGCTGATTCTGTTGATTGCAAGATCAGCAGGTTGGCAGTTCTGGGCCCAGGTGCTGCATGATGGAGTGAGCTCCTGTCACTAGTCCCAGCTTCTGCCAACGTAGCAGTTCGAAAGCATGCAAATGCAAGTAGGTAAATAGGTACCACTTTGGTGGGAAGGTAAACAGCATTCTGTGCAATCATGCTGGCCACATGATCACAGAATAGTCTCTGACAACTCTAGGCCTAAGCAGACTGCCAGAAATAGTGCACATTAAATTGAGTCACTGTCCTGGCTCAGTGCTAGGGAATCACATTATTGTATTTTTTTTGTGAGACATTGAGCCTTCTCTGTCAGAGAGCTCTGGTGCCACAATAACTTACAGTTCCCATGATTCCCTAGCACTGAGCCAGGGCAGTGCCTCAATTTAATGTGCACTATTTCTGGCAGTCTGCTTAGGCCCTCTGGCTCTTTGGTTTAGTAACGGAGATTAGCACTGCCCCCTAATGTTGGACATGACTTGGCAACTGGGGAATACCTTTACCTTTACCTTTCTATAAATGTAAATCTTTGACTGTTTCATCAGTGCATGCCTCCCTGAGAGCCTGTGATATAGGACAGAATATAAATATTTTAATAAAATAAAATAAAAATAAATAACTATTCCAATTAACAAGAGTCATGTTTCAATTTCAACGTTGCTCATTTTATTTATATATTATTAGTTGCCTTGAGCACTAATTTTATTTGAATGTTACATATAAATGTAGACCAGAATTCATCAAGGCAGTTATGAATGCATAACCACCTTAGTTACTAGTGTCTCCTAGCCTGATCCTCCCCTCCATCCTAACCTAACCATGCAGCAGCCACTGCGAGCAACAAGGGTCTATTGCCTTGTTGATCAGAAAGTAGTTGACTGACATTTCCACCCCCTCTCATGAGCGATCTCTGGTGCAGAAGCCAAAAGTAGGTCATTGTCACAATTATTCCTCTCACCAGAGATCACTGGAGAACAAGGGAGTGGAAAGGTCAGAGGAACAGAAAGAAAAACAGCTGTTGTCACTTGCAGCTAGTGCTGCTCATAAATGAGGACTGGGATACTTCCACAGTCCCTACATATTCCCTAAACTAGCTAATGCATAGAGATTGCGAATACAAACCAGTCACAAGTATGTAACTCCTTTTTAAACATATATCTTTATTCAGTAATTAATCACACACATTAAAACATCCATACAAATACTAATACAATACAAACATCCACATAACTTAAACACCCTTGTTCTAAACACCATCGCATAACCTTCGTATAGCTTATCTTATCTTATCCCATTTATCACACCTCATACTCTTCCCCTGCCAATTCTTATCCCTCCTTTCCCAATTTGCTCCTTCTTTAACCCTCTTTGCTCATCCTTACTTCTCTTTCCATTCCTTCATACTTCCACATCCTTCCTCTCTTCTCTTCTACTTCTTTTTCATCATCACTCCCTATCACTTTCTTACTTACTACATAACAAGTATGGAACTTTCAGTAGCTCTTGCATATAAACTTGAGATAACTTTTTAAAAATTGCCTTCCAGAATGATGCTGTTTGGCAATGAAACTGCAAAATTTTACCTTAGGACAACTATGAAAAGATCTTAGACTGTCTAATTGTGTTAAAGTTCCTTTTATCATCTTAAAGACTAACAAGTTCTAATTGACATAACTTTCATGGACTGCACTTCACAGATGCATGTGTATTTAAGATGCCACAGGACTCTGTAGTTTTTGTTGTAACAGACTAGGCAAAATAAGCAGCTTTCAGGCCGGCTTCAAGGCGCCCTCTAGCTGTCTTATGGGGAGAAAAGCCACTTCAAAAAGAAGTCGTTTTTTTCCGCTTCTTCCCAGAAAATGTGCCAGTGCAGCTCTAAAGGGGTACTCTTTCCAAACCCTAATCCTAATTATGCATGTAAACACCCCATCACATTTAAAAGGAACAGAGCTGCCATACATGAGTGGTGGGGGTGACAATGCCCAAAAGAAAAACCATGGAACCTTTCATGGAAATGACTACAACATACACAAAACAGAGAATCGAAGAGGGGGCATAGGGTAAAGGGGGGGTGAAAGGAGCCATGATTGTACCTTGCTGGCATCTTCATGGGCACACCTCTCCTCTGATGCCCTGTTCCAGTAAACTGCTGCACATGCAAATGTGTGAAGGTTCACAGGGATGGTCATGCAATGGGATGGCAGTCACCAGCAGTTCATGCCTGTGAAGGTGTGCAAGGATGATGGTGGGGACAGTAAAAAAAAAGTACCCAGCAGTACGGCTTGAAGCCATGCCATGTGGTCATGACATGCACACTCCAGCTGCCTTGGGAGCTGGTGGTGCAGTTGGTGGGGTTTCAATGTGGCTTTGGAAAAGGCAGCTTCAAGCCAGTTTTCCCTGCCTGTCTGTTTTGCTCCTAACACAGCTACCCTCTGAAAAGGCTAGTGTTGTACATTATTAGCTTTTTCACATTCACTTGTATTCACGTGCCAGGAGCCCTCATGAAGGAAACCTTTGTGTGAAAAAGGGAAAAAAAGGAAAGAAAATATAACTATCAAACAATGCTTACATGTACTGAACAGTGTTAGATCTCAAAAAGACTAATGGCTAAAAATGGGAAGTATGCCAACAAGAAAAAATAAATGGTATATCTTGAGGTAAAAAGAGATAAATGGAAATGAAGGAAACTCAGAGACAGATTAAGAGAGAAATTAATCTTTATATAAATTTAATGGAAGAAACAAATGTAGACATGTGAGATCTGTGTGGAATAACTATTGCAAGGGGAAGAAAAGGAAAAACTGAGCAAACCATATACACACTCTTTGCATAAAATGGACATTTAAACAATATTTAGGGATTTAAAATATTATATCTGGCATGCCGCCGTAGCTATTCACTTGGTTATATACAGGGACTAAGGGGCTACGCAGATGGGAGGCTCCAGGCTGGCCCTGCTAGCGGCGAATCAGGGCCGCAGCAACCCCATGCATTGGCCCCGATCCTTCTGCTGCTCTTTTAGGGGCAGCAAAAGGCCAGCTTAAGAGCCAGCAGCACGGCTCTTCCATGTCCTTTTGGTGCAGCGTGTCTGCACACTGCACCAGGAGGGCGTCCTGATGCCATGCACCATGCAAGCCGGCATGTGGCATCGGGATGGCATCAGAGTGGGATTGGGCAGCTGGCTTGTGGCTGGCCCGCCCAACTCCACTCCCAGGGTGGCCCTTTAGGCCGGTCTGCAATGCCCCTAAGAAGCATATCCATATGAACAAAGAGTGTAGATTCTGCAAAGCAGACTGGAGTTTTTATTAGCATTTCAGGCTTTCACATATTCCACAATTAATTAACCTAAGTCCACATGAGCAAATTTTCATAGACCAATCCCTTTTGTGGATTTGATCCACAAAAGGCTGCATTATTTCAAAGGAAAGGAAAGAACATAGGGTCATTAGAAAAACAATACTGAATCCAGGGAAAAATTTTGTCTACTCTACCATTGGCCAACATGATGACTATGACTGTAATCATACCCTGCCATTTATGTTCTCCGATAATGGAAGCCATATGTATTAGCAGTGAGTATACTGCTTCTTTTTTGATGTAATTTTTAACTGTGGTAAGCCACCCTGATTGTTTTTAACAGAGGGGCGGGGTATAAATTATTATTATTATTATTATTATTATTATTATTATTATTATTCTGCTACTGGTCACATCATGTAGTTCTAGTTATCAGGCAGAATCAAGCAGGAGATATATAACAAAAACCAAATAACTTTATTTAAACAAGTCTGCAGTCAACTCTTAACAGTCTCTGGGCCTCTGCAGACTGGCCCAAAGGGCCAGCCTGAAGGCAGAGATGGGGTGGGGCAGCAGCACGCCAGCCTCCCCAACCCCACGCCAATGTCTTCCTGACACCACGCCACCCTCCTGATGCAGCATTCTGATGCGCTGTACCAGAAAGGGTGGATTAGAGCTGCACGCCAGCTCTTAGGGTGGCCTTTTGCCACCCCTAAAAGGAGTGGCATTTTGCTGCTCTTTGGGGGGCAGCAAAAGGGAGGATCAGGGCTGCGGTGTGGGGTAGCCATGGCCCCGATCCGCCACTTCCCAGGACGACCCAGAACTGCCCATCTGCACCCCACCTCTGTCTCTCCAGCTCATTCTCTCTTTTGGTGTGTGCTCAATCACTTCTACATAGCTGTTCCCTCCTATAAAATCCTGGGATTTGTAGTTTTACAAGGTCTTTAGCCTTCTTTGCCAAAGAGCACTGGTGCCTCCCAAAACTACAAATTCCAGGATTTTGTAGGTTCTGTAGGATGGAGCCATGACTGTTAAAGTGGTGTCGAACTGCCTTATTTTAACAGTGTAGATAAGCCTGTAACTTTCCTACCTAGTTCCACCTATACAGTCGGCTCTCCTCTTCCACATGCTTGCCATCCGAAAATTGGCACATCTGCAGATGACCCCATCCTATTCTTCCCAATGGCAGTGTGTGCACAAAGCTGTACCAATGTGGTCATGTCCACGTCACACTACCATTGGGAACAATGGGACTTGAGGTCCCATGGATTTTGCTATCCATGGGGGAGGGGGTCCAGAACAGAACCCCAAAGATACAAAGAGAAGGCTGTATTTATACACTGGAGGTGATAAATAGGGTAGGTGATTTATAGGACAAGATCTGTGAAAACATAGCTATGCAAATATAGCTACAGCTCCTGAAACCTATATTCTCCCCCAAAACCTACCTTCTGAGTAGCACAACCTCTCCTATCACCAATACAAACATCCCCTATCAATGGAGATACATCCAGCTCTCTTACTGTAGCTGAACACACTTCCCTTTAGCTGAATTTTAAAAAGCTGAGTTGTGAAACCTATGTAAACCATGCCACTTAAGCAAATTTGCTCTTCAGAATTTCTCTGTTAGCATGATATGTCTGGGCTTATGGAGGTAACAAGAAGCCGTTACTAATCTTCAAGTCTCCCCTGGGACATCTCACAAGGTTTTGTAAGTATTTCTGCAATAATAAAAGCAGAACATTTTCTCGGAGTGGGTTTGATATGGAATCTAAGAATCTCAAGATGCTAAATTTTGTAGTTTTGCTGTCCTTGCATGGAATCAGAGTGCACACACTGTCCTATAGTTTTCCTATCCATTAATAAATAAAAGTAGCTTTCAAAACTTTAAAAATATCCAGTACAAAAATAGCCCAACATAACAAGCAAATTTTAAAAAAACTATCATAAAAATTGCAAAAGTATGATGGTTACAAAACCAGTATGGAGATGTTAATAAGCTATAATTGTAGAAATCATAACAGCTAACCCAAACCCATCCTAATTAGTGAGTTATAGTGCTGCTTAAAAGATAATAGATTAGTGGAACAATATGCTGCATAATGTATTATTTAATAGAGTAGCAGACTGAACTCCTAACACAGTTCGGGGGGGGGGGGGGAATCCAACTTCCCTTAGACTTACTTCTGAGTAGGCATTCCTAGAGTTGAATGGCACACTGTGTCCTTCACATTAGAATATGTAATAGAAACAGAAAAAGTAATTTCTATATATATCAGGCTAAATATTTTGAAATTGGAATGTCATTTGTCCTCTCATGGTTTCATCCAACAGATAGAGAATTTGAATAAAATCTGTGGAATTGCATCTTACTTCTAAGTGTGTATATTCTTTTCACTGGCTTCTCTAGTCATCTCAGTTAGAAATATGAAAATCTTCCCCTTTTAAAAATTATTTTCTGAGAATTTTACCAGTATACTCAAATCACATTTCTAGTTCATACTGGACTGCAAATGTTATCCCATTTCTGAAGAGAAATATGTATATATTTTGGTATGACCATTTCCTAATATACCACCTTTTTTATTTTAATGTACACATTGTTCCCATTCACTAGCACATGTTTGTGTGAATTTTTTTCCATATGCACACATTTTGAGTCATATTCATTTACTATAATCCAAAAAGAAGTGGGGGTGGGGCAGCACTAATTTGATAAGAGTGGTTGGAACCTGAATAAGCTCCAAGTTTTATAATGAACATCAGTTATCTAGGGTACTAAGCCTTATCCTTAAAATAGATTCAGAAATATGAATAGTTCCTTTAAAAAGCAGACCCAATGTGGATTCACTGCCTTGCTGATAGCAGAGCCACCAGCCTTAGTGGAACTGGATAAATTTGCAATCAATCTGTTAGGGCCTTTGCAGACTGCCAGAAATAGTGCACATTAAATTGAGGCACTGCCCTGGTTCAGTGCTAGGGAGTCATGGAAATTGTATTTTTTTCTGGGACATTGAACCTTCGCTGTCAGAGAGCTCTGGTGCCACAATAAATTACAATTCCCATGATTCCCTAGCACTGAGCCAGGGCAGTGCCTCAATTTAATGTGCACTATTTCTGGCAGTCTGCAAAGGCCCTCAGTGTTGCTTTCTTTTCCATCTCTCTTTCCATATCACTGATTCAGATATATAACAACATTTGAAAGAGGAACTACACACAGGCAATGCTCACTCAGCTATGGCTGCATCTGCACTGCAGAATTAATGCAATTTGACACCATTTTAACTGCCAAGGCTAGACACTATGGAATCCTGGGATTTGTAGTTTGTTGTGGCACCAGAGCATGCTGACAGAGAAGGCTAAATGCCTCACAAAACTACAAATCCCATAACCCCATAGTATCAAGCTTTGGCAGTTAAAACAACATCAAACCACATTATTTCTACAGTGTAAATTGAGACTATGACCAAAGACAAACAATAACAAAGTAATTCTACATGCAGGAAGGTAGCTCTTCTAAGCCATAGAATTTTGCCAAGGTGCATACATTCTAAACAGCAAATAAATGTTTTGTGCATACTTTTGAAAAGACAAAGTATGGTTGTAGAGTTGTTCCTTGCACTGTCTCTCCCCGCACACCTTTTGAAATTTTCTCATTAGAAAAAATATTTATTGTCTGTCATTCTTCCATGCACAGCCACCTGATACTTTTTCATGCTTGATCATGTATGAGATACATTTTTAGTTATTTATTACAAAACTGACAACCCATCATTCAGATTAACAAGGTTCTCAAAAACAGATTACTATAGAAAACAAAAGCATGTACACTATCCATTAAGTATATACAGTAACAGCACATCTAAAGATATGTGCAGTTGAAGGCTACGAGTAATAATATTAATAATAATAATAATAAATTTTATTTATATCCCGCCGCTCTGTCAAGCAATCAGGGCAACTCACAACAGTTTAAAACTTCATACAATTTTAAAATACAATCCAAAACCCACAACCCTCCCACCCCTTAAAAAGGAATTAAACAATTTTAACATTAAAACAAGATAGTTAAAACACTCAGTTAAAAAACAATCCAAAACCAAACAAACAAATAGTAGGCAGGGCAGTAATTGTAGCCGAAGAAAAAGGAGGGATAAGGAAACTCCTGAGGCCGGGGAATCTAATCAGGGAAGGCCTGCCGGAAGAGATCCATCTTAACAGCCTTTTTAAAGCTGCTTAGAGTTGTCAACAGGTGGATCTCATCTGGCAGACCATTCCATAATTTGGGAGCGGTGGCTGAAAAGGCCCTCTGGGAGGTTGTCGACAGCCTCATTTTCATTGGCTGTAAAAGATTCCTCCCAGAGGATCAGAGTGTGCGGGGGGGGGGGATTATATGGGAGGAGGCGGTCCCAAAGATAAGTTGGACCCAAGCCATTTAGGGCTTTAAAGGTCATAACCAACACCTTATACTGGGCCTGGAAACTGATAGGCAGCCAGTGAAGAGATTTTAGCACAGGAGTTATGTGGTCCCTCCGCGATGTACCTGAGACCACTCTAGCTGCCATATTTTGTACCAACTGAAGTTTCTGGATCAACATGAAGGTAGTCCCATGTAGAGCGCATTACAGAAATCCAGATGAGAGGTTACCAGCACGTGCACCACGGTCTCAACATCCCTTGCTTCCAGGAAAGGGTGCAGCTGGAGTATCAGCCGAAGCTGATAACAGGCACTCCTGACCATCACATTCACCTGACTAGTCATCTGAAGCAACAAATCAAGGAGCACCCCCAGACTGTGAACACAATCCTTCGTGGAGAGTGTGACCCCATCCAGGACTGGAGGTTGCAACCCAATCCTTGGTTTCGGGGCCGCTACCGTGAGCACTTCCATTTTGTCTGGATTCAATCTCAATCCATTTTTCCTCATACAACCCATTACTGCCTTAAGACAGTCATTGAGAGGAGAGATGCCATCAGAATTCGAGGCCGACAATCGAGATAGGGAGAAATAGATCTGGGTGTCATCAGCGTACTGATAACACCCAGCCCCATAACTCTGAATAATCTCACCCAGCAGCTTCATATAGATGTTGAACAACATCGGGGACAGAATGGCGCCTTGCGGGACGCCACAAGTGAGCTCCTTCTTACTGGAGCAACTGTCCCCGAGCAGCACCCTCTGGGATCTGCCCAAGAGGAAAAAATGGAACCACTGCAAAGCAGTGCCTTCAATTCCCAACCCCCTCAGGCGATCCAAGAGGATACCATGATCTATCGTATCAAAAGCCGCTGAGAGGTCTAAGAGCACCAACATGGTCACACTACCCCTGTCGATGCTCAGACGCAGGTCGTCGGTCAAGGCAACCATGGCAGTATCAACTCCAAATCCCATCCTAAAGCCAGTTTGAAATGGGTCTAGATAATCGGTTTCATCCAAGACCACTTGGAGTTGAAGAGCAACCGCCCTCTTGTTCACTTTGCTTAAGAATGGTAATGTAGAGACTGGCCTATAGTTGTTCATGTCCAGGGGGTCCAGGGAAGGTTTTTTTCAGAAGCGGCCTAACCTCCGCCTCCTTTAAGCAAGATGGGATGCATTGATGATGTCCTTAAGAAACACCATCAAGGCATCCCCCCCCCCCCCGGACAGCCAGCCATGAAGGGCAAGGATCAAGAGGGCAGGTTGTCTTCCTCACTCTACCAAGTAGCATGTCCACGTCCTCGGTACTCACAGATTGAAACTGAGCCAGTAAATTTACATCAACGAAATTGCTGGACACCTCATCAGTTGTTTCTGTCAAAATGCTGGCATCTAAGTTGGCTCTTATCTGAGAGATTTTATCTGCAAAGAAGTTGCTAAATGAGTCACAGCAGGCTGTTGTTGGGTTAAGCAACGGGTTCTGTGCAGGTATAACCTGCATCATCTCCCTCACCACCCTAAACAGCTCTTCAGGACGAGACTCTGAAGACGCAATATGTGCAGAAGAGAAGGCCCTCTGCACTGCACGTATTGCCTCTCGATAGGCCCAAAGAAAGTTCCTATGATGAGTCTTGTTGGATATGAGTCGAGTTTTCTGCCAGATGCGCTCTAGTCGTTGTTCAACCCACTTCATTTTTCTAAGCTCTGATGTATACCATGGCCTATGATTTGAGGTGGGTTGGAAAGGACGCTTGGGAGCCATTGTGTCGATAGCCTTGGTGAGATCGGTGTTCCAGGTATTAACCAAAGCTTCAACAGAATCACCAGTGTTACCAACCATTAAACCCTCCAAGGCTTTCTGGAATCCTATTGGTTCCATTACCATTCGAGGGCAGACCATTCTAATGGGTCCACCACCCCCGGTGGGGCAGACCGTGGTCCTTAGTTCAGTCTTGACCAGGAAATGATCTGTCCATGACAATGTGGAGGTCTTGATAACCTCCGCCCACAAATATTCCTGTTCTGTACTAAAGACCGCATCGAGGGTATGACCCACACAATGTGTGGGCCCGAAGACCAATTGGGATAGGCCCATGTTTGTCATGGATTCCAGAACTAGAAGTCTGGGTGACTCCAACAGCAACTTTGAGACCAGTTGTGTCAGCTCGGTCAGGGAGTCTGTTAAGCAATGGGGTGGTCAGTATACTAGCAGAATCCCCAAACTATCCTTGGTCATCAGGCTCAGGTACATACACTCGAAGTGGACCGTGTTCCGGACAGGTATCCTGGTCAAGACTAGATTGTTCTTATGAACCAGGACCACTCCACCCCACCCACTCCCTGCCCATTTCCCCTTACCTGCTCACTAACAGAATACCCAGCTGGGAGGGCCTGTGTCCAAGTTATGGCGCTATCCTCTCCCAGCCAGTTTTCTGTAAAGCAAGCCAGGTCAGCATCCTCATCTTGGAGGAGATCATGAGTCTTATTTTTAACTGACCTGGCATTGCAAAGGAGCAAGGTAAGGTTCTGCGGAATGATTGGTACGCTCTCCAACCCATTCCAGGAAACAGAATGAACTGAAAATGGGATAGCTTTCGAACAGCGATCCCGCTTTCTTTTGTAACATCTGCTCACTCTGTAGCCACCATACCTCCTCTTCCCCTGCACAACCCCAATTTCTGCTCCCAAATCATTCCCAGCCTCAGATGGTAAAGGAGTCAAGGAAAACAAATAACCCTCTCTGCCATGTTGTTGCTGCAGGTGCTTCAGGTGACAGGAAGATAGGGCGGGTTTAGACAAAGGAAAAGGAAACCCTGGCCCAAGTCCTACTCATAGTGTTAATGCCTCTGCAATGTTCCAAAGAATAATACAGGGGACTTTTTGCCACAGGCATGGGATCCCAGATGACAATGGAGAGGGCTGAGTGGAAACTGAAAATCTCCTGCCCAAACTCTGCTAGATTCTACTACTCCCACCCCACTGTTGTCAACACACCACCGGAAATAGTAGGATTTGGGCGGGCTCTTGGGCCTCCACCTGACCTTCCTGTGGCCCAGACGCTGCTGCTGCCACCATGCTGCTGCAGGGGATGGAGCTGGGCGGGCTAAATACTCCCACCCAGGGCCTCTCAGCTGCTCTGCCACTGTGCCGCCACGCCACCGGGAAAGATGAAGTGTTGGGTGGGCTCCTGGGCCTCCACCCGACCTTCATGCAGCCCCAAGAACTATTTGTATTTCACTTTGTTGTTGTTGTTGTTGTTGTTGTGTGTCTCCAAGTCATTTTTTTTATTTATGATGACCCTAAAGTGAACTTATCATAGGGTTTGCTTGGCAAGTTTCTTCAAAGGAGGTTTACCAATGCCATCCTTTGCGGCTCAGAGAATGTGACTTGCTCAAGGTCTCCCAGTGGGTTTTTATGGTAAAGGAGTCCTGTGTGGAACTCTGATCTCCAGTCACACTCCAATGCTCAAACCACTTCCTTCCTTGATGATTTTTAAATTGAAAGCATAACAAATAAAGTGGGCCCTTGGTATCCCCTGGTGTCCACCAGAGATCTAGTGCCACAACAAACTACAATTTTCAGAATTCCATAGCATTGAGCTATGGGAGTTAAACTGGTGTCAAACCAAATTATATCTGCAGTGCGGATGCAGTCCAAGAAGTGGATGGTTGAATCCATGGATAAAAAAATCTGTAGATACAGTAGGCTGACAGTATGCAGATTTGGCTTGGCGATACAGGTTGTATGCTAATTTGGGTTCTAGTTTACAAAATTTAACAGTAGATTCATAAAGCATATAATACAAAGCAGAAATATCTATATATTGTAGAATGTGTGTATGTTAATAAGGCACTGTTTAATTCCAGGCATGAAGCCAACTCAACTATAAACAATAATAAGAAACCACAATAGTGATTTGATTAATGGACCCAAGACAGTTGCTGTGTTAAAGAGTACCAGCTGATGCAATCAGATGGATGATGTAATCTGATAAAAGGCAACCAAGAGCCAAGTGTACATATTGCTATGTCACTTCTAGGGTGGAGACTAATTGTTCATATAACTGGAATATAGTAAGCATCTTTTATTTTTATTGGACAAGATATCAGCTGATTAGGAGATGAAAGATTTAAAACAGGCGGAGAAGAGAAAGACAGGTGGTGACCTGAGCACCTCCCTCTATTTATTATTATTATTATTATTATTATTATTATTATATTTATTTATTTATTTATATCCCACCCTTTTCCCAAAACTGGGGATCAGAGCGGCTTACAAGACTAAGAACAGTACTATTTTAAAAAGTGTTACATTAAACAGAATTAAATTATTACAATATCAAAACAGATTGCATAAAAGGATAAAATATAGTTTAAAAGATAAAAGTGATTAAAATACTTTAAAAGAATACAACTCTATGTTGTTTTAATTGCCCTCAAGTTGATTCATGATGACCCTGCAGATGAGACATGTATTAATGTAAAGTATAGAGAAGCTAATGAAATGTAGATGATATAAAGGTTCATTCTTTATGAAAGTGTAACATCTTACATGTAATGTAATATAATGAAAGTAATGAACTAGACACTGAAATGTGTATGTTTCTTCCTAAGGGATGGGTGTATAATTGTATATCTATGAATATATCTATTAAATGGTTAAAAGGCTAACAGCCTGCTTTTTCTTTCACATACCTTAAATACCACATAAATATCTTGAAATTCCAATACATAAAAGTGCTCAAGTGGAGTACTGATGTTAACTCTGTCTGTCTGGATGTTACTGTTGGTAACAAGTTTGAAATCCAGGTGACCAGAAGATAACAAATGGACCACCAGACAAATACAGATTAGCTGGCAAATGGCATTCCTCCATTCCTCAGTATAAAGAGATAGAGATTCATTGGGTCAAGGCTATCTAAAGGAACATATCCTCAGGCTTGAGTCCCTTTTTTATTTTATTTTTAAATGTCCAGATATAAAGTGACTGATTGATTGACTGATTCTCTTACGAGCCATCCTGAGCTCTGAAAATTTTGGTGAAGACACTTCTCTTCATCTCACGGGCAAGTAGAAATGCATTGGTCAAAATTCAGGAGGGGGCCTTCTCCCTAGCTGCTCCCAGACTCTGGAACTCCTTTCCTCGTTTAGATCCCTTTTTGCTCTTTTTTAATTCCAGTAAGTTTCAGAGACTGATTGTTTTGCAAGAAGTGGTTTTACTATAATGTATTGCTTTTAGTCTAGTTTAATTTTTTTTATTATTTTGTTGTTAACTGCCCTCGGGTTGATCTTGACTAATGGCAACCCTATAGATGAGACATTTCCAAGACCCTCTGTCCTCCACTGCTCTGTTTAATTCCTGCAACCCCATACCTGTGACCTCCTTAATAGAGTCCATCCATCTGGCATGTAGCCTTCCTCTTTTTCTACTTCCCTCCACCTTTCCCAGCATTATTGTCTTTTCCAGGGAGTCCTCCCTTCTCATGATGTCTCCGAAGTACAAAAGACTCAGGGCCAATGCAGACAGCCCCTAAGGGGTGGCTCTGTGCCACCCCTGGGAGTGCCAGATCAGGGCTGTGGCAACAACACGCTGTGGCCCCAATCTGGCTTTTTACTCCTCCAAAAAGAGCTGGCAAATTCTGCTCCTTTTGGGGGCAGCAAAAAGCTGCCCTTAACACCACCACGGTGGCTCTCTTGCACCCCTTTGGCGCACTATGTCTACACGCTGGGCCAATGGGCACCCTGACGCTATGCGCCATGCAGTCAGGCATGTGGCATGATGGCGGTGTCAGGGCAGAGGCCAGCAGCCAGTCGCCACACCCCAACTCCACCATGAGGCCAGCCCTTTTGGCTAGTCTGCATCGGCCCTCAGTTTGGTCATCTTGGCATTTAGGGAGGTGTCCTGCTTATTCTGCTCTAGGACCCATTTGTTTGTCCTTTTGGCTATCCGTGAGATCCTCAGCACTCTTCTTCTGCCCCACATCTTAAATGATTTGATTTTCTTCCTATCATTCTTCTTAACTGTCCAGCACTCACATCCATACAAGGTAATAGGGAATACAATATCTTGCATGATTCTAACTTTTGTGCTGAGTTGTATATCTTTGCATTTTAGAATCTTTTCTAGTTCTTTCATAGCCACCCTCCCCATTCTTAATCTTCTGATTTCCTGACTGCAGTCCCCATTTCTATCAATATTTGATCCCAGGTATGAGAATTCTTTTACTAATTTCTGTTTCTTCATTGTCTAGGTTGAACTTGTGAAGGTCCTCAGTGGTCTCTATTTTTGTTTTCTTTATATTCAACATTAAGCCTGCCTTTGCACTTTCTTTTTTGATCTTCCTTAGTAGGTGTTCCAGGTCTGTGAGGTTTTCTACTAGTATTATGGTGTCATCTGTATATCTTAGATTGTTGATATTCCTTACTCCTATTTTCACTCCTCCTTCTTCTGTGTCCAAGCCTGCTTTTCTTATAATATTTTTGCATACAAGTTGAACAGATAGGGTGAAAGGATGCAACCTTGTCTGACTCCGTGTTCTGTTCTGACAGTAGCCTCTTGTCCTGAATACAGATTCCTCATCAGAACTATCAGATGTGTTGGCACTCCCATGTCTTTAAGGGCATTCCATAGCCTTTCATGATCCATGCAGTCAAAGGGTTTGCTATAGTCATTTTTTTACATGTGTCTCTGAGGGGATAATTTGCCCCAGATATAAAATGGGGGTGCTTCAGTGCTTTTGTCCAATTTGGAGCATGAGCTATTGATTATTGTTTAAAATATTAGATTTTAAATTGCTAGATTTAATTGTAATTTTAAGGGGGGTTATATGATTGTTATATATTGTGGGTGTGTATTTTTAATGTAAGCCACCTGGATAGCTTTGGCTAAAGGTGGGGCATAAATAAATTATTATTATTATTATTATTATTATTATTATTATTGTCTATAAAGCACATGCTGATTTTCTTTTGGAATTCCCTGGTGTGCTCCATTGGCCATCATATGTTTGCAATGTGGTCTCTGGTGCCTCTTCCTTTCCTGAACCCTGCTTGGACCTCTGAGATTTCTCTCTCCATGTATGGTTGGAGTCTATGTTGTAGAATTGTGAGCATGATTTTGCTTGTGTGGGAGATCAGTGCTTTGGTCCTATAGTTGCTGCAGTTTCTTGTGTCTCCCTTATTGTGGATGGGGATGTATATTGATTGCTTCCAATCTGTTGGCCATCGTTTTGTTTTCCATATCTGTTGGCATATGTTGATTAGCTCTAGAGGTGGATTGCAGCAGTTCAATTGGAATATCATCTGTTCCTGGATTCTTGTTTTTTGCCATTTCTTTTATTGCAGTTTCCACCTCAGTTTTTAGAATTTGGGGTTCATCTTCATTTGGCTCATCACTCCATGCGTCCTTCATTTTGTCATCTCTTTTGTATAGTTCTGTGTATTGCATCCAACATCTTTTTATTCCTTCCTGGTCTTGAATTATGTTATATGTACTATTTTAATCACAACTTTTGTATGTCTTCAACCATATGAGTTTTTGATATGTAATTTTCTCTGTTTTGAAAGATATCTTGTGTCCTAATTTATTTGTGGGTGGGGGACAGAAGAGATAAAAATAAGATGATAAATGGATATACAGGTGAGTCTCACTATCCTAGATTGGAACTAGCTCAGATGCACAGCAGGGTAAAGATAGCTGCTTCAAGTGGCACAGAAATTAGCATCTGAATTATATAAGATATTTTAAAATGTTGGCCCTAGCAGAGGACTGTGCATCAAACAGTGAAAATTTTCTTGTTGACACTGACCTAGACATGAACAGAACTGTGTCCTGCTGACAATGCACCCCAGTGTGTCCAATTTGCAGCTTTTGTGACAGAGAGAGCTGCCAAAGTTATTACCACCAACATATCACTAATGTCAACTTTACCTCTTTGTTTATGATACATATGGAAGTAACTGTGTATTTACAGCTCTGAAGTATTACCAGCATGAAAACAAATTGCCAATAGTTTGCCCTTACCACCATCATGAAGATTATTGTAATGCACCTTACACAGGGCTGACCTTGAAAAATGTTCCTGAAGTACTGCAAAATGTATTAGCTTGATTCTTGAATTATTGTTATTATTATTATTATTATTATTATTATTATTATTATTATTATTTTAAAAAAGAACTTAGTAGATCAATTAATAAGCAATTGTTTTGGCTTCCATCCTCTTAAGATGTTTAAAACAAAAGTGAGCTTGTAGCCAAGGGGCGATATAAAACACTCCCTTGTTAACATTCTTAAAATAATGGTATATTATCCTCTGGGTAGAAACCGTGGGCCTTTTCACATTGCACAATTATACCACTATGCTTTATTAAGTGCCCTGGAGGCAGCCTGTGGAATCATAGAACTGCAGTTTCAGGTGGGATATTTGAATTCTCAGACAGTGTGTGTGTGTGTGTATGTAAAAATAGAATTCACCTCCACTCATATGTATTTAACCAAAATTAGACATCTACATCAGAGGCCCTGTTCTATGTCCACCACAAGAGAGGTCAGTTGGTGATGCAGGAATGCCAAAATGTCAGGTTTATCCTGGAGTCTTCAGGAGCCACCCTCAGTCTCCTGGAATCTTATGAAGTCTATCCCAAGGATTTGAAAAGCCACGCATTGTCAGGTTTTGATGGGATATATAGTCAATGTTAAAATGTTGAAATGTAAAGATGTGTGTCTGTAGTTTTTTTATGATTAAAATTCATTCATCATTAAAATTCAACACGCTTTCTCACATCTACAGGTCAAAACAAGGTTCTAAACTCTAAAGGAATGGATGGAAATGTTTATCTTTTGTTGTTGTGTACCTTCAAATCATTTATGACTTATTACAACCCCAAGGTGAATCTATCATGGGTTTTCCAAGATTTGTCCAGGGATGGTTTGCCATTGCCTTCCCCTGAGGCTTAGAGCATGTGACTTGCCCAAGGACACCCAGTTGGCTTCATGGCAGAGTGAAGAATCAAATCCTGGTCTCTAGAGCCATAGTTTGACTGAAAACAATATGCCACACTGGCTGTCATGCCATCTCATGCAAGATGCTCTTGTGTTATTTTGTCAAATTTCCTGAGTCTTCAAAAAAGAAAAAAAATGCCAAAGCTACACAGGTTTATTAATTGATTTCCCAAGCTGTAGGCCAGAGCAGTGGAAAAGCAAGCCAAAGTAAAGTGGTTACATAGGAGTCAAGAAATCTGAACAGGAATGTGCAAGATATGCCATGACACCTGCATTAATAAACAGGAGGGGAACCATAGAAATCAGTCTTGGGTAAATGCAGCAAAATGGGGTTAAATTTCTAGAAAGTACAAAGAAAATGAGTTGGCCATTCATTCAGACTTGCTCAAATATGGAAAGAAGATTTGACATTTGACTATAGAAACACTTGTCTTCCAGTGAGTTTTCTTCCTTGGCATGAAAGTAGAATATATAATGGTTTTTATTGCTGTTGTTTAGTTTCTAGAAACAGAATACAAAGATAGGCTTTGGCATATAGGAAGCTAGCTGTCACTGCACATTACAGTTTTGACCAACATTTTGAGGGCATACTCCTTGTGTGGGGAGGATGTGTGAAGATAGTGTAGACAGCTTTCAGGGATAAAAATCATGAATCTCTTCTTAGCTATATTAAATTTCTGTAGAATATGATGATAATCTCTTAAAACACTATGAAGAAACTGAATCTAGAAGAATAAAACTCCTCCATTCAAAACTAAACAGAAGAGAGGGTAAAAAATATGGAAGAAAAGCTAGTTCATTTTTGGGCCCTCTCTCTCCAGACATTCAGGTGTCAAAATTTCCAGAAATTTCGTCAGCCAGATGTAGCAGCCTTCATGGACACACAGGGTAAAGACTTTTCTGTGACAACACAGAAAGTTCACAGTTTGTGGAACTCCATCCCAGGGGTGATGAAGGCCCATCCCTACTAAGTTTTAGACATGCAGCAAAAACTGTCATGGGCCCTTTGACACTCCCCAGTTCTAGCACTATGTTTCCACTTTAACTACCATGGTTGTATCCTGGGGAATCCAATGATCTGTGATTTCATGAGAGATCCAAGCTCTTTGGCAGAGAATTCTAACTACTTCTCCCTAAACTTCAATAAAAACATAGTGCTACAACAGTGTTTGTGGGAAAGTCTCAGGGCTGTTTTAAAATAATACTTTATTTGGGGTTTTATGTCTCCATTAACCCATGGTTTTTCTTAAGACTTCATGTAATTCTATATTGCTTTGTCCCTGGTACAGAAATATGACTGAGGGGTTAT
Organism: Phrynosoma blainvillii; assembly: GCA_026167975.1. Classification (NCBI taxonomy): domain Eukaryota; kingdom Metazoa; phylum Chordata; class Lepidosauria; order Squamata; family Phrynosomatidae; genus Phrynosoma; species Phrynosoma blainvillii. Next base: position 83,426,080 of record JANUYF010000002.1, read on the forward strand.
ATACATTACCTATATACCCTGAATTCCCCCAGGCTAGCTGTGTGCTGTTTATACTACATGGATCCCAACCCCGAATCAGATCCAAACTGTTTACACAACACCTGGAACCAATTCTGAGTGTCCATCCCTTGTCCTGCATTGAAAAGACTTACCTTTTGCAAAATGAGGCAGCAACCCATGTATTCCCTGAATGGCCACACATTGCTCTGAGGTCAGAAAGAGGCTGGGCATCTCATTCTGACCACAAAAGTGACTGAAAACTGTAGTTGTAGGAACCATGTGGAATATATCTGCCATTGTCTCAACATTTTGCTGCAACAGGTAAGAGGGGGATTCAGATGGAATTCAGGCCAGAATATTCTGGGGGAAGCCCAGAGAATTCTGGAAAATCTAAATGAGCTCTCAATTGTTTTATTAAATAAAACAGTTGCAGTAAGAAAGGAGAGCAACAAGGCAGCAAAGAGGGGGAGAGGCATCATGATTGAAAGCCCATGTATTTGGTTTAAACATACATAAAAACTATATGTGTATATATGTGGAAATTTGATTTCTGCAATTTTTTGCATATTTCCTAATCATGAGTTTAAAAACTATGGTCATAGAGTTTGTACACTCTTAGTGTAGAGGGCAGTATATGTCCAGGGGTTGAAAGATTACAATGATCATGGTGGTAATATTTATATCATGCCTTTTCCCCAGTTTGGGACTCAAGGCAGCTTACAAAAGTTAAGACAAAGACAGATAAAAATTCACAACATACAAAAGTTAAAAATGCACAAGTCAGAAATGAAGACACACAACAATAATAGAAATTTGGGAAATGACTGGTTTGTTTTATGATCAGTTTTCTGCTCATTGGCCTTTCGGCTCATTGGCTTTTAAAGAGTGTATATGAAATACATTATACCAAGGATAATGAAAAACAAGAAGTAGGGGGGAAACCATCTGCAATAGTTTCATCTGCCATATAGTTTGCTGTTTATTACCAAATGTGAATTGAGTCAATTAGCTAGGGCCTGATCAGTTTTTGCTTCATAATATTAGCTGTGTGGGTTATGGAGCCTCTAAGGAACAGCATCTAGTTTTCTTTACCTGTGTAATTCATTTATTAGTTTCAATTTACAGCTGTCAGCATAGATTTATAGCAAAGTAGCTAAGTAGGAAGACATTCTGTTAGTTTCAAGGGCCTGTAGTTAAAAACCTAAGAGAGTGAACTTTCCTCATTTGTTCCTAATTTCTGTCAGATCATAAGACAAATATAGAAGCCATCATAACTAACAGCAGCAAAATTGTGGGATTGTTGTTTTGGTTTGGCTGTGTACCTGGGGCCTAAATTCTGGCAACATGGGGAGCGTGACTTTGTGCCATATAAACAGGGGTCCTTTGGCAAAATTTATTCATAAAGGTGCTTGTCAACATGCTTCACCTGTATGTACCAATGTTTTGACCTTTCAGTTTGCTGAAACAAATTCTTAAAACAAATTCTTCCACAAATTCAAAACAGCAGGAATGTTCTGGATAACTAAATGTAAATATATCATCAGGATCAGCAAAGAAATAGAGTATAAACTCAGCATTAACCCTTATAGGGAAGAGCACTCCCTAACTTACCAGGGACCACCATTTGCAGGTTGCATTGCAGCAGAGCCAGGTAAGGGCTATTTTTCTCCCTATCCTTTGCAGAAATCTGTGCCCTGGGGAAAAGTGGAAAACCTGCCAATTGGGTTCTTCCTATTGGTTTGTGGGTGTGACTTGAGGCTTGGCTTGAATCCGGTCTTCTGGCCAGTCTCAACAGTCAGCACAGAGCTTCCCATATGGGGAAAAGGCTGTACCAAAAAAATTCTTACATATGGTAAGAATACAGTTAATTCTTCTCATCCATAATATGTTTGTTGAAAGGAAGAGTATAAATAATTTAATATATAGTACATGTATATATCTCATCTAATGAAGTATGCAAAATGACAAAAACACTGAGGGTTCCAAAGGACCCAAGTGAATTTTAGCACTGATGTAATCATTTTGTGTCTGGATATAAGGAGACAGCCAGATACTTCTGTGATTCACCCCATTGGGCATTGAAATGGTCATGCATTGGCAGAGCAATACACACTATAATCTGCCATCTGGGTTCTTAGCCTGCATCTTCTCCATACTGTGCACAACTGAAGCTCATGAGTGAGAGGAAACACAGTGAAGAAGCACCTTTTCCAAATCATTCTACATAGCTTCAAGGTTCCCACTCTGCTTTTTCACACACAAAGCCTCTTTACAGTAGCTGAACATGCAAATTGTGGAGGCGTGCTATTGGAGTGTGAGACAGTTTAGCCTTCCTGGATGCCATTTTTCATTGGGGAGGAGATATATCATATGCTTGGGATTAGTTGCTTTTCTGGGATAGACCCATTGTGATATACTTGGAATTCATTACTATTTGGGACAGTCCCATAGTTACTATTATTCAATGGCATCAAGATCACTGACTTATGGTGACTCAACTGACCTCCAAGTCACTCTATCATCAACAGTTCTTGTCAGGTCTTGTAGACTCAGGGCCCTGGCTTCCTTGGTTGAGTCTGTCTATCTGGAATGCAGTCAGTTTCTTTCTTTTCTTTTTTTTCTTTTTAGGTGTGCACAGTATCCATAGAACTCTTCTCCAGCACTACATTTCAAATGAGTTGATTTTCTCCTTATCAGCATTCTTCACTGTCCAGCTTTCACAACAATAGTTACTACAGAGTCCAGAAAAGCTCAAGCCAGTCCTTGAGAGCTATCTCTGGTCTGAGATTACAGTTTTCAGACATATGTCATTTAATAATAAAGATTTTGTGGCAGTTTGCAGATAAAATGCATGTATTTTTTTAATGTGATATGATCTCCTGCATTCTACTCAGTACCAAGGATTCAGGTTTGGGTTTGTTTTGTGTTGTGTTGTGTTTTGTATTGTATACAACTACAGAGCAAGCTTGTCTCTAGAAAGTTAGAAGCACAATAGAGAAAATTGTATTTTTGTACAATAAAGCATTGATTGAATTTTATAACAGCAATAATTTTCCTAAATAATTACCTCAGTTATTGTCCAGTTTGTTAATGGGTTGACTAAGCTGCAGGTATAAATCGATTTACTGCAAATTGTTAATAGTGGGCTATTTTTTAAATATATAACTGTTTCTTCTTCTCTAACACCCTCCTCTTACTTGTAAACTTTCATTCCTTTTACAAATTGGCCACTTAATTAGAGATGAGTCAGGCTTTTGTTTTATTACTCAAAGGTTACTTCATAACCACTGTGCAAAGAATTACAGAGGGTGTTTTGTGGATAGATAAATGGATTTCTAGCTGTTTTAAACTGTAATTTGTATTCATAGAAAATCTGGACAACTTGTCTAGTGCATGTATGCTGGAAGGAATTTGCAATGAGTTACCAAACCTTGATAATCTAATTCTATTTATACATAGTTGCCCTTAGACAAAAGGAGTCCAGGGTTCCCAGCTTGGAAACCACAGGTTTCCATGAAGAGGACAACACAATTTTGCTGAATTCTTTTAGGCGGGGCTGGTCCAGGAAAGTCATTTCCTTTGTTTGTCCTGTTCAGGGAGAGCTCAGGGGATACAGCATGCAAGAATACACAAGGTGTTCATATAACTTCAGTTGTTTGTATGAATTTGAACCATATTAAACTACCTGAGAGATGTTTCTGGAAAGACATCCAGGTGATGTGGGATATGTGGAAAGACAAAGCCTGAGCAAATGTTGAGACAATTTAAACATTCAAGAAGATACATTGGAAAAGCTTTCTTGTGGGATTCTGTGGCCCTAGCATATACACAAGTGACTTTATTTGAAAGTTGGCTTCAGAAGTCTATTACTGTGGGACAAGAAGGCTGAGGAAGGGAGGGTTGAGATAAGCATCATATCATCTTCCCAGATAATTAAAATGTTTTGGCATTAATTAAGACTTTGCGAAGTTATAACTGGTCAAATAGCAGCAAGAGAACATAAATAATTGGTAGTCATCACTCTACTTCTATACATTTCCTTATGAGACAAAAGTTATATGTGCTCTTTTTGACCATTAAATGGGCCTCAAATTAGCAGCTTCCAAGTGCAATATCTGTTACAGCTCTGGAAGCTCTGCTGGGCACTTTGTAATCCCCCATACAACCCACAACACTCCTACAAAACTACTCAATGAACTCACTTCAGGGCTAGGGCAGGTAGGCATAACAAAGATTATAACACAAGGCTAAGGAACCAGATGCCCTCTAAGTATTTTGGCTAGCAAACAAGCTTGTATATGTACAGATTGGTGATCACCTGTTCTGTTTGGGCTTTCAATTCATTCTGTGCAGAGAAAGCTAGATAAACTCTGGTCACACCCAATCCGAAACCAATCCTTCCCCCACCCCATTTTGGATGTAATGATATTTGATAGGCAAGATATGGAGGGATACCTACATTGACAATGGATAATGGAGGGGATTTTCTAGAAATTAACCTATTCCTGCTCCCGTCAAAAATTGTTGTGTGAGGTTTTTTTCTGTGAAAATGTTCAGATGTGCATAAGAAATTTGGCACTCTAAGATACATAAGGGCGATACTCCTAACAAACAGCATCAGTCTAAGCCTTATTTTATATTCTTCATATTTCTTTTTTTAATGAAACTGCTTGTTTCTTTATGTCAGAAAGTATATAATCACCAGCAAAGTATTGCTCTTTAAAAAAAAATCAAAAGGAGATGCTTGTGGCAATGATAATGCTAGGGCCTTAATTAAATTAAGGTCATGGAACAGCTACAGAAATGCTTAAGTTTTACTCACCTCAAAGCAGAAGGCTGCAGTGCATCATTAACAGACACAATGAACTTTAAGTCTGTCTAGCTTGGTACAGTTCTCAAAGCTACAGAATATAACAGTGCTGCCTATGCTTTCTCCCATTAATTATTTTTGTGCTACAAGAGCCTTTAATCCTACCTTAGCAATAATCAAATCAACTTTTATCTACAGGTAACAGCTGGTTTGGCTGGAATTAACTCTACACAGAATAAAATTACTAAAATCATAAACTTACTTGCTACAAAATGCAAACACATTAACCATATTAATATAGGTTAATAAACAGGTTCTTCCTTGGGCAACTATGATATGCTGCCATTTAATATTAATAACAAAGGATTTAGGGATAATGCATATTAAAAAAACTGCAATATGTATAGTAAAACTATCTCATAATAAAAAAAATGAACTCATAGAAATGTGGTGCTGGAGGAAACTTTTACAGATACCATAAATCATCAAAAAGACAAATAAATATGTCTTATAGTTAGTGAAACATGAACTCTTACTAAAATCTGATATGACTAAGCTGAGTCTATCATACTTTGGACATGTTTGACATGACTCATTTGGATAAAAGGATAATGCTCAGTAAAACTGAAAATAGAAGGAAAAGAAATAGACTGCACTGTAGATGAATAGACTCAATCATGGAAGCCATGACCCTGGAATATATGGGAAGGGCTCTTAATAACTGGGTCTCTTAGAATTATTCATAGGCTTGCCATAAATAAAAGCCAATTTGCCTGCACATAACAACAAGAACAATTGCTCTCCCTGCACACCCAAGGCTGTGTCTGCACTGTCCAGGATACTGGGGGGCAGAGTATCCTGGGCCCAGAGTTGCCCCAAACTCACCTCATTACCTCGGGCCCTCCATTCTGACACAAGCTGTTCCCATGTGTGCCCTCTGTGCCACATGGCATGGTGGTGGTGGTTTCTCATCTTGAGATCAGAATGAGGCAGCCAGCATCGGTCAAATGGCTGGGGGCCTTCGTGACCTCAGAGTCAGTAACATGCCACCATGACAGCTGCACCTCATTCCCAACAGCAGGATTTGTTTCCAACAGCTGCACAGCATTGGAATAGAGAATGTATGGTAGAGCAAACATCGCAAACAGGTAACTTTTAAAATTTGTTTTAAAAAGGTGGACCCAGGCTTGCTGCTGAATGGGCTTAACATCATGATCCAGACTGTTCACACCAGACTGAGGGTTTGGGCCCTATGTCATCCAGACTCCCTGTGAGGAGGATGAGGGAATACTATTTTATTTGGCCCAGGTTCTGATACTGTTCTGACAACATATTTTCAAGGTTTGGAATTCACAGTGCAAAACTGTGAATTCACATAAAAGAAACATGCATTCTTCAATACAACCCTTGAAGGCAGAACTACAATTTATGTATGACTTAAGGCTGCTACTAAATGCAACCAGTGTGCTGTAGTGGTTTAGAATTTCAGAATAGGTCTAAGGAGTTCCTGGTTCTTATCCCTACTCACCCATGAAATTTCTTGGATGATCTCTTGCCAATCATTATCTCTTGCTATATATAACTGAACTCATAGGTTAAGTAGCACCATAGGTTAAGTACATTGCCCTGGCCTTCTTGGAGGCAAGATGGGCTACTTGCATTAAATGTATCTAGGGTACCTTTTCGTTGAAGTTACACTCCTCAGGAACAGAAAGTAGCATTTGTTTGGATGTTCTGCAAGTGTTGATTGAAAAGGTAGAACATATCTTATACTGTTTCTAGGCTTTAAACTCTCCTTCTTGACTCTTGGAATATGGAGAATATTGCCCTCTGATGAGGTCTCAATGTGAGTGAAGGATAGAACCAGTGCATTGGTCATAAAGAGGTCTGGTGACAGATCTGACATATGCGGAGTTCAATTGCTTATCAACAAGGATCCAAATAACACCAGGGATGAGAAACATGACATCTTACAAATATTTTAAACTGTCATCAGCTCAGCTAGCATGTCCAATGATCAGAGATGAGGAGAGTTGCATTCTAACAGAGTCCAGAGGTGATAGTTTCCCCATTCCTGCACTATCATGAGACTTAGATCTCATTCATCTGAGGAATGCTGGGGAAAGGCAGCAACAGGGGCGGAGAGGAGGAGGCTGGGCATTTGGCCATTGGCACACCCTCATAGCACCTGCGGCGGCAGCGCAGCTTCCTTGGAGCTACAGGGACTATATAAGCCCCACTCACCACCATTGCCCCAAGGAATACAGCGGCAGGAGTAGTAGGGGTGGAGCCTGAGGAGGGGGGATGTTGTTTTAGGTCACAACGCATGTTATATATATTGTTTATATCGAGAGGATTAGATTATTGTGGACATTGGGTTGGAAGGCTGGGGTTAATTCTAATTCCATCTACCCCACCCTTTCATGGCCCTATTTTCCCCTTTTCTACCTGAGGTTGGGAATGAGGTGGGGACGACTATTGGAGTTGTGTTGGGAAATGGGAGATATGGACGGAACAGAGCAAACATATGTTACAAAAGAAGGCGGGATCTCTGTCTGAGAGCTATCCCACCTTCAGTTCTCTCTGTTTCCCAGAATGGTTTGGAGAGCAGACCAACCATTCCACAGAACCTCTCCCTGCTCCTTTGCAATGCCAGGTCGGTCAGAAACAAGACGCATATCATCCACAATCTCCTTCTGGATGATAATGCCGACCTGGCTTGCTTTACAGAGACCTGGCTGGAAGAAGACAGTGCTGTCACGTAGGCGCAGTCCTCCCAGCCAGGTACTCTGTTAGTCAGCAGGTGAGGGAAAGTGGGTGGTGGGGTGGAGTGGCTCTGTTTATAAGAACAACCTGACTCTGACCAAGATACCTGTCCGGAACACAGTCCACTTCGAGTGTATGTACATGAACCTGAGGACCAGGGATAGTTTAGGGATTCTGCTAGTCTACCAACCACCCCGTTGTGTAGCAGACTCCCTAACCAAGCTGGCACAGCTGGTCTCGGAGCTACTGTTGGAGTCCCCTAGACTTTTAGTCCTGGGGGACTTCAACATCCCACTCGAGACCAGTTTAACAGACACGGCTCGGGAGTTCATGGATACCATGACTAACATGAGCCTATCCCAATTGGTCGTCTGGTCTCTGGGCCTACACACTGTGCAGGTCATAAATTCAATGCCGTCTTCAGTATGGAACAGGAACTTCCATAGGCAGAGGTTAAACAAACCACTGTCTTGTCATGAACGGACCATTTCCTGGTCAGGGTGGAACTAAGAGCCTCTATCCACCCCTCCGGATATTAGAATGGTCCGCCCTCGGAGGCTAATGGAGCCAACTGGATTCCAGAAAGCCTTGGAGGGTTTAATGGTTGGAAATGCCAGTGACCCTGTTGAAGCCTTGGTGAATACTTGGAACACCGATCTCACCATGGCCATCGACACGATCGCTCCCAAGCGTCCTTGCCTTCCTGCTTCAAACCGTAAGCCATGGTATACACCTGAGCTTAGGAAAATGAAGCGGTTTGGACAACGACTAGAGCACAAATGGCAGAAGACTTGAATCTTATCTGACAGAACTTGCCATAGGAACTTTCTGTGGTCCTATCGGGAGGCAATACGTGCAGCACAGAGATCTCTCTCCTCTGCACATATTGTGTCTGCAGAGTCCCATCCAGCAGTGCTGTTTAGGGTGGTAAGGGAGCTGACGCAGGTGCCCCCTGCACTAAATCTCTTGCTTAACCTGAAGACGGCCTGCTGTGACACGTTTAACAACTTCTTTGCAGATAAAATCTCTCAGATAAGAGCTGATTTAGATGCCAGTCTTATAATGGAAATTGTAGATGAGGTGTCCAGCGACTCCGTCAATAAAGTTATTCTGGATCAGTTGCAATCTGTGAGTACTGATGACATGGACAAGCTCCTTGGTAGTGTGAGGAAAACAATTTGCCCTCTCGACCCTTGCCCATCATGGCTGGCCGTCCGGGGGGGATGCATTGAGGAAGTTCTTCGTGGACATCATCAGTGCATCCTTCAGGGAAGAATATATTCATGTTGGGTGTTCCAAAATGGCGCCCGCCGCTGTGCGCATGCGTGCGCAAACATGGGAGCCATTTGGGATGCAAAAATGGCACCCACGCTCTCATGCGCATGCACCCGCAAGCATGGGCACCATTTTGGAAGGCACCACGGTGGCTATGCCATGCGAATTCGCATGGCACAGCCGCCCTGGGCCTTGGGAATGCCCCCCGTGCATGTGCAGTGCGAATTCACCTGGTGCACACGCGAGGGACCATTCCCAAGGCCCAGGGAAGGCCCCTCGCCCGTGCGCTAGGCGAATTCGCACTGCACATGTGCGGAGGGCATTCCCAAGGCCCAGGGAAGGCCTCCCATCCGTACGCCAGGCGAATTCGCATGGTGCACATGCAGGGGGGCATTCCAAAATGGTGCTCCCCATGAGCACACACACCTACCCTGCCCCCACACCATTCCCTCCCCTCCCGGCCCCCCGGCCACAAAGGTTGCTGACCCCTGATCTAGACCCATTTCAAACTGACTTCAGTACAGGCTTTGGGGTTGAGACTGCCATGGTTGCCTTGACCGATAGTCTGCATCTGAGCATCAACAGGGATAGTGTGACCCTTTTGGTGCTCCTAGACCTCTCAGCGGCTTTTGACATGATAGATCATGGCATCCTCTTGGACTGCCTGAGGGGGTTAGGTATCGGAGGCACTGCATTGCAGTGGTTCCAGTCCTTCCTCTCGGGTAGGTCTCAGAGGGTGCTGCTCGGAGACAGTTGCTCCAGCAAAAAGGAGCTTACCTGTGGGGTTCTACAGGGTGCTATACTGTCCCTGATGTTATTTAACATCTATATGAAGCCGCTGGGTGAGATCATATGGAGTTATGGAGCTGGGTGTTATCAGTATGCTGATGACACCCAGATCTATTTCTCCGTGTCTCATTCGTTGGCCTTGAATTCTGATGGCATCTCTTCTCTCAATGAATGTCTTTGGGCAGTAACGGGCTGGATGAGGAAAAACAGATTGAAGCTGAATCCGGACAAGATGGAGGTGATTACGGTTGTGGTCCCGAAACCAAGAATTGGGCTGCAACCTCCAGTCCTGGATGGGGTCACACTCTCCTCTAGTGACTGTGTTCACAGCTTGGGGGTGCTCCTTGACTTATTGCTCCTGATGGTGAATCAGGTAAATGCAACAGTCAGGAGTGCCTGTTACCAGCTTCAGCTGATGTGCCAGCTGTGCTCTTTTCTGGAAGTAAGGGATCTCGAGACTTTTGTACATGCGCTGGTAACCTCATCTCTGGATTTCTGTAATGCGCTCTACATGGGGCTACCCTTGTGCTTGACCCAGAAACTACAATTAGTACAGAATATGGCAACCAGGGTAGTGTCAGGAACATCTAGGAGGGACCACATTACTCCGGTATTAAGGTTCCTCCACTGGCTGCCTATTGGTTTCCGGGCCCAGTACAAGGTGTTGGTTATCATCCTTAAAGCCCTAAATGGCTTGGGTCCAAGCTATCTCAGGGACCGTCTTCTCCTGTACAATCCTCCCCATGCACTCCGGTCCTCTGGGAGGAATTTCCTGCAGCCTCAAAGAACTAGGCTTTCAGCTACCTCCCAGAGGGCTTTTTCTGTTGTCGCCCCCAGACTGTAGAACGACCTGCTGGACGAGATCCATCAATTGACATCTTTAGACAGCTTTAAAAAGGCTGTCAAGCGGATCTCTTCCAGCAGGCCTTTCCAGAATAAATAATCTCAGCCTCAGGAACCCCCCCTCAGAGAAATTCCCAAGCCCCCCCCCCCCGAAGATCTAATAAGAACTACCGCTGCTAGTGTGTGTTGTTGTATATTTATTGAGGTGTTTTAATTGCTGATTTTTAACTTGTAATTGGTTTAATAATTTTAAGGGGGGGAGGGAATTAGATCTTGCTGTAGTTTATATTGTATTTTTATTGTTGTTAGCCGCCCCGATTGATCTCAAAGGCTCAGGATATAAATAAATTTTATTTATTATTATTATTATTATTATTATTATTATTATTATTAAGTGTAACTTTTTCCAGTTCATCATATCCCACAGAATTTATTTTCTTTAAATATTACTGCCTGCCCTTGCCTTTCTTGTTCTTCAAACTGTCAGTGGCCAGTTTACAAACATCACCTACAGGGGGGAAAACTTATAGTTAAAGTTCCATAAAAATCTCAAAGTACCAGTGGAGGGAAATATTCTACATAAGCAATGTATTTCTTAAAATGAAGTTATTTTGACTTTGATAACTATATTGCTCACAAGGCAATAATTAATGTGTGGTGTGAATTACAGCCTATTTTGTCGTTCATTTCTGAAAAGGAGTCTGGATCATCCCAACTATAAATTTGCTTACACTTGGCAGCCTTGGTGATGTATAATAAGACCAATAATACATCATATCATGTCACCTACCCTGGAGTTTCTAAGACAAGAGTGAATTACACGTGTGAAGTAACAGCAACAAAAAAGACACTGTTGTTAACAAAGCCAAACTTAAATGTATGTCCCTTCCTTAGTTTCTACATGTAATTTTGCAACAAAAACATTTTACAATAATAGAAATGTCTTTGCCACACTGTTTCATATTACTCACAGAATAATAAGGAACTCAGATTTTCTTTTTCAAAAAATGGAAACAATGTGCTGGTGAAAAACAAGGACTGACAAAAGTCAAATGAATGTTCTCTTTTAACTCTTTTGGGGGTGTAGGAAAGATTCTTCCTAATTAACCAAAGGCATTCTTGCGCCCCCATGCAAACATGTTGGAGCCGTTTGCCTAACAGATTAAGTGGAGGAATCCCCTACCTGCCAGACAGACATAATCTGTCCCTTCTCTGGTTAATTACTAAAGTTAACTATTACTTGCACCCAGATCCAAAGGTCAGGCACAAGTGATTAACCAGCCATGCAATAATTAACTATTCTGTATCCCCCCACCTCCTTTTCTGTCTTTAAAAGTAAGAGACCTGTATGATTCAACCTGTCGATTAAATTGGCCATGTGTCAGTGCAGTTGATTAGGATCAATTAAACTGTTCATACCAGATTGCAGCAGTCTCTGTCTGATTTCACTATATAGGGGGGATCACTGACATTGTCAAAGGAGTGGGTCATAGGTGGAAAAAGAATTAAACAGAATATTATTGTCCTATGCTCCAGTTGGCAAGTCACCCAGGAATCAAGTGGCTGGAGCACAAGAGCTATCAGGTAGTTAATCCAGTCTAAGTCAGTCACAGGTTATTCAGCAAGATGAAAGGGAAAACAAGACAGTGGTCATCAGCTGGTCCAGAAGTAGTCCAGATAAAGGAAACCAGCAAGGAGTAAAACAGTCATCAATCATAGCTGGTCCAAGACGAAGAAAATGATAACTCCAAAGAGTACTGCTATTCATCAAGACAGAAGGATTGCATGCAACAAAGACACTAGGGAGCTACTGGGAGACTTATAGACTACTGTTTCAAGATACCAGGTGTTTCAAGATACCAGTGTCTCCTATTTTAAAGCTTCTGGGAAAGCCTAGTCTCTCTTTATCTGCAAAGGATGTTAGCATTACTCAGCATCTGCCACCTCCTGCTGGGGAGTAACCCCCACCCCCATTCTCTCAGCCCTTGGTTCCTTAGACTTAGAGAGGCCGCTTAGAAATCTGACTCCTCAGTATGTAAATCTTCTAGCTCCAGTGAGTAAGTTATGACAACTATGAAACACAAACAATTTCAAGGGCATTACCCCTCCAATGAGTTATTTATATTAGAATTAGAATTTTTGGAACAACTCCTTGTTTTGTGTTTCTCACAAAAGATGAAATACTTATTTTTAACTTACTTTAAAACCATCTGAATGCTACAGGTTGCTGGTCTGTAGTACAAAATACACTCTTCTCTTGTTCACCTCATTGTCACTTCAAGACCCACAACAGAGCACAAGGTAGGAACATCAGGCACAGCAGCAGCCAGTACCTGAACCATACAATGTTCTTCTGTTTGAGGCCCAAGTGCTGCATGATAGGGTAAACTCCCATCACTAGTCCTAGCTTCTGCCAATCTAGCAGTTTGAAAGCATACAAATGCAAGTAGATAAATAGGTACCACTTCAATGGGAAGGTAAACAGCATTCTGTGCAATCATGCTGGCCACATGATCACAGAGTAGTCTCTGACAACACTGGCTCTTCAGCTTAGTAATAGAGATGAGCACCACCTGCAGCAACTTTGGCAGCGGGGAATACCTTTACCTTTACCATTATTATTATTATTATTATTATTATTATTATTATTTCTATCCCGCCCTTTGGGAGACCCAATCAGGACGGGTCACAACAATAAAATCATACATAATAAATCACAACATTCCCACCCACCCCTTAAAACAGTATTAAATCAATAACAAATTAAAACACATTCAAACAATTTAAAAACACATTACCTTCTATTAGATATGTATTCTAATTAGGGATGAAAATCTTTGACTATTTCATCAGTGCATGCCTCCCTGAGAGCCTGTGATATAGGACAGAATATAAATATTTTGATAAAATAAAATAAAAATAAAAAAGTATTTCAATTAACAAGATTCATGTTTTAATTTCAACTTTGCTCATTTTATTTATATATTATTAGTTGCCTTGAGCACTAATTTTATTTGAATGGTACATATAAATGTGGGCCAGAATTCATCAAGGCAGTTATGAATGCATAACCATCTTAGTTACATAGCTACATAGTGTCTCCTAGCCTGATCCTCCCCTCCATCCTCACCTAACCAAGCAGCAGCCACTGCAAACAACAAGGAACTGTTCCCTTGTTGATCAGGAAGTAGTTTACTGACATTTCCACCCCCTCTCATGAACGATCATGAGAAATACCTTTACCTTATCTTATAACATTACACTTTGTTAAGTGAAAAATGTAACATTAAATGTTTATACTTCAGCAACAGAGCAAAAAAATGAATTAATTATAAGTAATTAGTTATTTGTAACAAGTTACACCTGACCTCTGGAATAAACAAACTATTGTAATTGAGAAGTTTTCAGCTATTCTGCTTCATTTCTACCTTTTGTAAAAATCCCACTATAGACATTGTTCACGCTTAAAGGGATGGATTATATTTTTGCAGTCAAAAAAATTCTCTGTGTAGAAAAGAAGAGAAATTTTGTTTGTTCCATATTTAAAAGAGCCAGTGTGATGTAGTGGTCAGAGTGTGTTGGACTAGGACTCAGGGAGATCAGTGTTCGAATTCCCACTCAGCCATAGAAACCCACTGGGTGACCCTGGGCAGGTCACTCTCTCTAAGCATCTGAGGAAGGCAAGGGCAAACCCTCTCCTAACAAATTCTGCTAAGAAAACCCCATGATAGTTTTGCCTTAGGGTCACCATAAGTCAGAAATTACTTGAAGGGACACAACAATCAATATTTTAAAACTAATTTAATTTCCTTATGTTGGACTAATATGTAGATTAGGACACAGTTATCCTTCGTACATGTCTCCAAATGTTGTATTGCAGCTCTTAGCTCAAGAACCGCATGTAAGAATGCATATAGCAAGGGAAATCTGCACATGCCAAAATTTGTGTAAACAGGAAACATACATTTTTGCATACAAAAATGTGTGGATTTAGGGGTGCTAGTATAAAAATGTATGTAGTATAGGAACATGAGTACAAAATTCCTATGTTGGATGAAATCTCATATAATGGTGGCACCCAGACTACATTTTTTTTTCAGTTAAATGGTTGTCTCTTCTCACCCACTCAAAAGAATACTTCCTCATATTTAACAGAGATCAGGATTTGAATTCCCACTTGGCCATGGAAACCCACTAGGTGACCTTGGGCAGGTCACAGTCTCTCAGCCTCAGAGTAAAAGCACTGGCAAACACCCCTCTGGAGAAATTTGCTAAGAAAATCCTATGATTGCCTTAGGCTTCCATAAGTTGGAAACAACTTGAAGACACCACCAACAACAAAATAATAATAATAATAATAATAATAATAATAATGTCCTTAGGACAAAAAAAATTAGTAATCCAGGAACCTGATAGGCCTGTGAGCCTTATACCTGCAGCATAACAGGGGACAGTAATAAGGAATTATTTTATTCTGTATGTGCTCTAGAAGCCAAGAGACAAGGATTAAATACATTAAAGCAGCTTTAAGGACAGTGGCATATATGTGTGATAAGGCACGTTTATGTAATATTATTCCTTTGATATTCATAGTATTAGTCAGTGGTATTCAGAAGAAAAGTCTTGAATTTTACACTTGTTAAGAAGGCAAATCAACAATGACAGCTGATAACAAGATATGCTGGTGCTGCCTCTCCACTACACTCAGACTGAAAATGCTGATAAGCACTCTGCATATTTCTCTGCTTATAGCAAAGGAAAGATTAATATTTGAACATCAGAGTCACAGCAAATGCTAAATTGTCAATAGGAGTCAGAGCTTCTATTACTAACTTTAAATGAACCTGAAATAAGGCAGCTACTAAGAAAGTACCTCAGTCCCATAACCCATTTAAATTCATTAGAACTAGAAAGAGCCCCTGAGACAACAAGAGATGGAAATCATTATTTGCAAATGATCAAAGACAAGGGATTGCATTCTTAGCCATGACGAGAGCAAATGACTACATGTCAAGTGGGGGAAAGTCAGATCGTTGAATCTCTATAACTGCCACTGGGAAGCCCAGCTGTGCACAAACAATGGGAAATTATTTATGAGTATACCAAAAGTTCAACAAGTTTGAGCAAGTCACGAGACAGAGATGGGCTAACAGTTAGTTGGTGTGACTCCTTGAATGTGCACAAATGTTGGACAAAAAGCACAGGTGAAATGTCCTGAGGGAAAACCAAATCCCTAGAATTGCATCATAGTCAACTCCCTGTGGAGAATTATGTTTGTAGAGCAGATACAGGGAAGTGTTCCATATTTCTTATTTATTTTAATTTAATTTATGTGTTTTGGATTTTGGAATACCTGGAATATCTCTCCAGCCTCTCACCTCTTATACAACACAAGTAGCAAATGAATGAGATGGAACTGGTAGTGATAAGGAGGAGGTGGGAGAAGAACAAAAAGCCAGAGGACAAGAAGAAAGAAGAGCCCCTCACATACAAAGTCTGCAGACCAAGTAGAGAAGAGGAGCAACTTCAGTAGCAGTGCCCCATCCCAAGCAGGAGCAGCAGCATACAAAGCACACCTAACTCCCTCCTCCTTGTGAGAAAACTGGCCCACACCACTGACGTCAAGTTTTTTCTGCTGCTAACTCTGGGAAGCAAGAGAGGGAAAGGAAAGAGAAACTGACCACCATACACCAAATAAATCATTTCAGAAGGGAAGCCTTGAGTCTCAGGGACCTGGATAAAATATATTGAGAACTTTTCTGTAGAAATGGGGACAGAGGGCTTGGGGAACCATGAATGGCACATATTCCTGAGCCTCTTTTGCACAATTACCATCCCACCCACCACCACTCTCACCCAGAATCATTATGCTTCAAGAAAAGTGCCTCAGCTTGGAGTAACACAGCTGCCAAGCAAGGCACCTGGATGAGTCCCTGTTTTCTAAGGAAGAACCCAGCCAAGCAACCTTACTCAGGAGTGGCAGCACTCTCTCGTTCTTGCTCTCTCATGCACACATGTTTGAAAGGTTTGTTGTAGAGTTTCTTCTTTGGCTTGTGGTGATCACTATACACATACAAGCACACAGAGAGAGCAATTTTCAAAACATTTCAGAAATTCTATGTGGTTGGCCACAACAACACAAATCTTAAAAGACAAACTTACCTCCTTTGCAGATGGCACTTTGCGCTGTCTTGGAGGCAAGGAAGGGGAGGGGCAGGCGGATGCTGGGCACCCCATCCCCTTCCTGAGGATGTCATCAGAGCGCCAGCCCTTCCCTTCCACACGACTTCCTTCCGGCTCAGCGTCCGGACACGCTGAGCTGGAAGAGACACTGAAGAGCCGCATGGTGGCTCTTGCGGTGCCCCTTTCGCAGCTTGCAGAAGGAGCGCTATTTTAGCACTCCTTTCCCAGGCGGCGAAAGAGAGGATCAGGGCCGAGGCATGGGGCAGCTAAATTTCTATTTTAAAAAACAAAACAAGTTGAAAACAGCATTAAAGACAAGTTTAAAACAACATTAGAAAACACTTAAATTATAACATAAAAACACTACCTTCCCCCACTAAAAGCTTTACACACCCAAAACCAAGTGCTTCCTTAAATAAAAAAGTCTTCATCTCCCAACAGAAAGACAGCAAGAAGGAGTCCAACTAAACTTCTTGGGGCAGGAAGTTCTATAACTTGGGAACAGTCACGAAGAAGATCTTCTGTCTCTGTCTCTCTTCTCAGCAAACATGGCTGGGATGGTGGTGGGACTGAGAGAAAGCCTTCCCCTGCAGATCTTAGATAACAGTTTTCATTTTAGAAAATACTGGGTTAATTTAAACTGTTCCAGGAAGTAGGAATGAAACCTTTGGCCAGGGGATCCCAGGAAATACTTCATGATAATACAGTATGTGATGATACAGTATCTCCAGCCATAGAGGGGAAGACCTCAAAAATACAATCATTTTCTACAAGAATAAACACATGGGACTTTCAGAAGATCTCATCTAGAGGGGCTCTCTGTTTACACTACTTCTTACTAGATTATCCAATCTACAACTCTCCAACTGGTGTGCCCAATTATTGTATAGGATATACACACATATGCACACCACTGGAAACCTTCATAGTACCTTTCAAAACAACTTTTCAGAACAATGCTGCATGTACAAGATAACAAATACAAAGAGTGGTACAGTAAGACTGGACGAGGTTTTGACAGATAAAATAAGCTCATGACTCTAATATGTTGGGTAATCAGACTGGCACAGAAGGGAGAGCAAATTGTGCAAAACTGGCCAACTGTGAGCTTGTTCACTGTTCATTGAGCAATATATAATTTGGAACCACTGACTAGCTGGAAGAAATAGTTCAGCTAGTTTGTAACTTGTTCTCCTTGCAGGAGAAGAAAGGCATGGGTGTTTCAGAGGAATTGGTATACTGTAGTTCTTGCTTATTTATACTGGAGAGTCATTATGCAAAGCATCACAGTGCATCTATTTCTCTTTTTTATTTTGTCCAACTTTGTCCTCTTTGTTTCCCCAGCATTTTTAAAAGATACCTTTCTCACCTATATTCAACGTTATTTCACATACTGATTAGGTTTACTAAAGGCATTCCTGTTTTACCAAGGACAGCATTCCCAGGGCCAGAGGAAGAGAAAGATCCTCCTCTCAGGTTTTAGACAAAGCTCCAGCTGAAGAGGGGAAGATCAAGCCATCACAGAGATTACTAAGACTAACCTCCCTATGAACATGTAAAAGTTCAGTTTTGTGGGGGAAGGTAATCTCAGGAGTATGGGGAAGGAGATGATGGTTGTCTACTGAGATGTAATATAATCAGTGGAGGCCCTTTTATGTATACCACCAATGTGTGATATACATAAGTGGATACACATGACCTGTAGCAGCACCCTGACTGTGGAATTCCCTTCCAAATGTTGGCCATTTAGCAAATTCAAACAAAAGTCCATCAGTGATACTTTTGTTGGACAACCAAAATGCACATTATACTTTTTGCAAGCTTTCAAAGCTCCATGGGCTTCTTCATCAGGCAAGATGTTACAAACCAAACAGGAGAAAAACAATTGGAGATGTTAGTCAGATACCTATATGTTGTTTCAGTCTTTAATTAAGATGGTATATGGTGGGGAGGATATCTTTTGTAGGCAGGATCCTCCTCCTTCTGGTCCTGTATCTATAGGGAGATTTGCAAAGTCCAGGAAATTTAAAATCCTTTTGCATATCAATAGGGACTCCTCTTTTGCAATCCAATATGTCTCCATTCCAGTGATTCCTCAAGAAGTCCCCATCTGTTTGCATCAGGAAAATTTTGGTAGATGTAGAGGTAAAACATGTGTATTCAATCCAAATTAATTCTGAATTCAGTCTGCCACTGATACAGTCCTTGTATCTCGTATCTCTTTGTATCTCGGAGTTACAAGGAACAGAATAAGAGGAGGAGGAGGATTATGAAAAAGAAGCAGAAAGAACTGAAGAGGAAGAAGAAGATCAAGACATATAGCTGAAATAGATAGAAGATAATATAGGGTAAGTGGAAAAGATAAACTATTGGTAGTTGCAGACTGCCAGAAATAGTGCAAATTGTGTCCACTTTTAGGGTTAGGGTTAGGGAATCATGGGAACTATATTTTATTGTGGCACCAGAGCTCTCTGACAGAGAAGGCTCAATGTCTCAGAAAAAAAACAATTTCCATGATTCCCTAGCACTAACTCTAACCCTAAAAGTGGACTCAATTTGCACTATTTCTGGCAGTCTGCAACCCCCCTATGTAACTTAATTCCAAATTAAACATTCTATCCTAGAATTTTAAAGACATGAATGGACCAATTAAAAAGAAAAAAAATCATTATTTAAATAAATTGAAATTGGACTTAACTTGTCTGCAGGAAATAGATATAAAACAAAAAGATATTAAACTTCTCAAAAATAAGAAACTGGGAGTAGAATATGTTTTGGCAGCTGAAAAGGGGGAAAAAGAGAGGTATAGTTATGTATATCAATAATAAATTAAAAAGTAAAGAGATTTTTAATGATAAAAATGGACAATACATTGGGGTGGAAATAGAACGACAGAACAAAAAAATTAGTGGTGGGAGTTTATGCACCTCAAACTAACAAAGGGAGTTATTATCAAAATTTGTTTAAAGAACTGCAAGATCAAGCTTACAAAGATATTATAATAATTGGGAACTTCAATGGTGTAATCAACCCCAAATTGACCCCAAAGCGTCAACAAGACATATTAAAGACTCCCAAGGGAAACTCCCAAAACCTTTCTTTTCAATATTGGAAAATATCATCTTAATAGATGTATGGAGATTTAAATATGGAGATGCGAAGGATTATACTTTTGTTTCGAACCGTCACCAATCTTATTCCAGAATAGACATGTGTTTTACAATTAAAATTTGTGTAAAGGTATAATAAGAATGGAAATTCTAGCAAAATCAATGTCAGATCATAATCCAATTATCTTGACTTTAAAAAATTCACCTGGAAATTACAAAACTATCTCCTCCAAAAAAAAAAAATCACAGAAGAGACAAAAAAACACCTCAATTTATACTTTAATGAAAACTCTGCACAAAACAATAATTTGGGCAGCCTCAAAAGCCACAATGAGAGGCTTCTTTATTCAAATGAATAGTAGATTAAAAAAAGAAAAAAGGGGGAAAAAACAAGAAATAATTCAAGAATTTAGAAAAAATAAATAGAATTATAAAACTTTCATGCAAAAAACTACAAATAGAGGTAAAAATTTTAAAACAACAGATACAACAAAAATGGAATTAAGAAATGGAACAAAAAATAAAATCCTTAAAACAGAAAGATTTTCAATTTGCTAATAAATCAGGGAGATGGCTAGCCCACAGATTAAGAAAAAAGAATGAGAAAAAATAACACAAATAAAACAGGGAAAGAATATCTTAATAATCATATAAAAAAGATTTTTGAAAACTATTATAGAAATCTCTTTCAAAAAAATAAAATAGAAAAAAAGTGGAGTCATATTCCATGGCTCCCACTACCCCTCCATGGTTGCCACTTGAGGACAATGGCCAAGTGATTGGAGAAGTACCAGCCCTGCTTGGGATACACCATCTGAATCACTCCCATGAAAACCAAATACCCAGCCAGTCAGTTGGAGAAGGAACGATTCTCAGGATCAGCCTTCACCTCCTGTTTCCCCTTTCTTCCAGACTTGTGGGACTGACCCCTTCAGGTTTAATAAGGAAAAAAACATCTACATAGTACCCTGGAGGATCTTGTCCATAGTCTATTTGGGAAGATAGATTAAAACAATTGTTGAATGGTAAATCAACTTTTTTATATCCATGTATTCATCAGGTCTATCTCTATGAACTAGATTTAGTCCTCTTTCTTCTGTCTTTTCCTCTTAGAATAAGATGTTCTGCAGTAGTTGAAAGTTCAAGGAAAGAATATATAGATATTATAATATTATAATATAATACAATGATAATATAATATTATTTCTTACCCACCTTTCTCCATGTATCAAGACAAGGACAACAACAATTAAGAAGGCAATAGAATCACAGCTAGATGCCTCCCTATTGAATCAGCATACAAAAGGTTGTTCTTTATTACCTTATTGTACACAGGACAGTGTGCATGCAGAATTAAGGCCTTTGGTCAGGAAGTTATGTTGTGGCATAGAAAGATGTGCTGTGTCCACCATGACCACCTGCAGAGTTGTTCCACGTTGACAGGACGCCAAGGAGAAGGTTTCTGGAGAGACTTCTGCAAAAGACTTCAGGCTGAGAGGGAAAAATTCCTTCACCCCAGCCCATTGCCTTGAGCTCTGACTTGCCAAATAAAGACAGCAACAAGGCCAGCCTTCACTCAACTTGAGGGCTTTAATCTTTGTTTACAGTATATTTACAATATATATACAGAGTATCGGACAGCCGTCTCTAATACTCATAAATCTCTCTCAAACCAACAAACTGCTCCGCCAACCACCATCCACAACAAACCCACACTGGAGATAATTCCCATCTCCTTTTTATAGGAAGTTAACTATGCCTGTTGCATCAGGCATCTCAGGTGTGTCTATTTCCAATTACTAACACACACACACCTGCCCATGGAGCTGAGCTGCTTGCATTTCTTATCCTACAGCTCCGCCTTGGGGTCACATCCATGTCATTTCCTGACATTCCCCTCCAAATGACATGTTGTGTGTACCATGTGTCATTTACACTTGTTTTTATATACTGTGACCTTAACCTTTGATACCTCTAGAGTCTGAGACTCCGTTCCCATTATTTACAATGCCACAGTGTTTCCTTAGACTTTGATAGCCCATGCTACTGACCCATCCGGCTCTGGCTTCCCTGATGCTATCATTCTTCAATTTCCTTTTACTTACAGGCCTGACCAACCCACCAAACATATCCTGGCTACACTCTGCCACACACACCAGAGCTTTGGTTTTCTTCCACCCCTCCTTCTTAGTACATGTTCTCCTGGCTCTTTCTGGAGTGTTTTCAGTTCTTTTTACTGCTGCCACAGAAGAGGCTTGTCCCTGCTTTACTATAAAGAATTTTCCCTTCTGAGCCCTCATGGGAATTAGGAATGTGCCTTGGCCGCCCTCAGTGTCACTGCCACTAACACTGGCCTGACACAAGGAATGTGTCTTGCCCATGAGTCTCAACTGGTTCTTGTTTAACAGTCACTAACTCTGGTTTTGGTTTTGGTTGTAAGTCTAAAGAAGTACTAGGTTCTTCTGGAGTACAAGGCACCTTCAAAGGGCCCTGTTGACTTGAAATTGCAGGCTGTTGTGACACACCTGGTTTCTCATCTAAGACATCCCTGGATGCATGTACCCCTCCATTTCCATTGTTCTTATCTACCACACTGGCTTTCTGTTTTACATCAACATTTTGGTCAGGGTACACTTTTTTCCACCCAGGATGAGTCTCAAAATAAGCACTCCTGGAATACAAGCTCCTATTTCCATCCATTAGGAACCTGTCATAGCCCTTTCACTTTTGGGCTGATTCTTTTTCCTGAACTGAGGAGGAATGTATACTGAGGCAAATTGTCCAAACACTCTTAAATAGTTTAGGTTTGGTGCTCTCCCATACAGCAAATAATATGGCATTTGATTTATCACACTGCACCATGACCTATTTACAATATGACAAGCGGTTCTTGTTGCTTCACCCCACAAATTAGCTGGTGCTCTGGAATCCTCCAACATACAATCTCTTATCTGATTTATCATCCCAATCCTATGTTCAGCCAAACCATCCTCAGCTGGACATCTGGGATTTGTAGTTTTATGTTGGATTCCTTTCTGCCCAAACCACTGCTGCAGATTATTACATAGCAATTCCCCACCTCTGTCAGTCACAACAGTGCCAACCTTGTAGGGAAACTCCCTTTCAACAGAATTGACCCATTTTTTGATCATGTCAGCAGCCTCACTTTTGGTTTTCAGCATTGCCACATATGTAAATCGGGCATGCCTGTCTACTATAAGTAGGGTAAACCTGCTTCCCCCTATACTTTTTACTTGATGTGGCCCTGGTAAATTCACATGTACAACCTGAAAAGGCCTCTGGGTTATGCATTTGCTCACCTTCACTACGGGGTAAGCCTTAACCTTTACCTTTTTTCAAATAGCACAATCAAGGTAGCTTTTACAATTCTCTACCTTGAACTCTGGGCAAGCCTTCTCTAGGTTTCTCAAACCTTTGAAGCTTATATGGCCCATAACTCTATGAAGGTAATGAGTACACCCATCATGCAGTGGCTTATTTGTTACATTCCCACACTGCACCTGTGCCACCATGTGGTAAATGTGGTTTTTCTTTATGGCTTTACCACATACTACTCCCTCCTTGGACACAATCCCTTCATCTCCTTTGAAAAGGATTTCATATCCATCACTTGTTAGGGATGCCACACGTACAAGGCTATTTTGCAGTTTTGGTGCACACAGTACATTATGAAAAACTTTTTTCAAACCTCGGATAAACACAGATAAACATGTACATCTACATTGCCAGATTCACCATCTGCAAATACTACAGTGTCCACTGGTGCTGGCTTTGGGTTCTGTAGTTCTTCCCTATTAGGGTTCATGTGATGAGACCACCCACTGTTCTAAATCCAGACAGACTGGTCCCTTTTCTCATTTACAACTCCCTCTACAGCAGTAGCAAACCCCCTCCCATCTTGGGGCTTGTCTTTCCTTTTCTTCTGTGAGTTTTGTCCTTTCTTTGCTGCAGAGACCTTAGGACAGTTCTTTATCAAATGTCTGGTCTCCCCACAGGAAAAGCATCTCCGTGTTCTGCAGACAGCAGCATTCCCTTTCTTGGACAAGGACATAGGTTGGTTGGTTGTCGCCTCCAGCTGGTCGCACCCTTGAAGCTCTCCTCTGAGTCTCTCCTCTGTACCTCTTCCAGTATTCTGGATGCCACAAGGTCCACTTTTAAATCAGCTTTGCATACTCCCTAGAGATTGTACATTAGAAATTCCCATTCACTGTTTAGACTACTCAGGAGTATAAAAGCTTTTTGGGTTTCTTCTATTTGGAGGCCACGTTCGCTGCACTCTGCGAAATTATCCTGCATCCTTTTTACATGCACAAGCAGAGATTCACCTTCCTGCTGTTTACAACAATACAGCTTTCTGCTTCACAGCATTTTTGACAAGGCTCCAGCTGGTTGGTTTACAGTCTCAAGAGCTTTCCAGACTTCAAACGTTGACCTCTTATCTCTGATATTATTTAGCTGATTTGGTTCTACAGCTAGAATAATGGAAGCTCTAGCTTTTCATCACCTACTAATTCATCATCATTAGCAGGGTCAGGTTGTTTCTTTACATAGTCCCATAAGTCCTGCTTTATTAGCAAAGCCTGCATATATAACTTCCAGGAAGCATAGTTCTTCTCAGACAGCTTTTCAAACCTGACTGCTGTTTCCACATTTGCACTGAGTCTGCGACTTAAACAGATGCAAACAAACACACTGATAACAGTCCAGGCAGGCTGCCAAAAACAATTAGCTTCCAAAGCAAACAGACAAGAGCAGAGTCCATGAGTAGACACACTTAACTCACTCCTCTCCAGGACTTTTCTCTTCAGCCCTCCAAGAACACAAAGCAGCTCACCAAATGCAACACTATATCTCCCACAGCTTCTCAAGTGTTGCCCATACAGACACTGGGCCCATAACCCTTGTTGGGGCATAGAAAGACACGCTGTGTCCACCACGACCACCTGCAGAGTTGTTCCATGTTGACAGGATGCCAAGGAGAAGGTTTCTGGAGAGACTTCTGCAAAAGACTTCAGGCTGAGAAGAAAAAATTATTTCACCCCAGCACACTGCCTTGAGCTCTGGCTTGCCAAATAAAGACAGCAACAAGGCCAGCCTTCACTCAACTTGAGGGCTTTAATCTTTATTTGCAGTATATTTACAATATATACACAGAGTATCAGACAACCATCTCTAATACTCATAAATCTCTCTCAAACCAACAAACTACTCAACCAACCACAATCCACACCAAACCCACACTGGAGATAATTCCCATCTCCTTTTCATAGGCAGTTAACTATGCCTGTTGCATCAGGCATCTCAGGTGTGTCTATTTCCAATTACTAACACACACAGCTGCCCATGGAGCTGAGCTGCTTGCATTTCTTATCCTACAGCTCCACCTTGTGGTCACATCCATGTAATTTCCTGACAAGTTACTTGCTATCATTAAGGGAAATTTCTATTTTCTGTTTTGTGCATATTTGTCCACCAAAAAATGTGGGCCAATTGTGAATTAAACATGTGCAATTAAATGCCTTTCCTAGAAATACACACACAAAGTAATACAGCAATATCCAAAATCCAATACAAGAATCTCATGACTAAATCCCTCCCCATGATAAAAGGAAATGAGTATAAGTACAAAATGAATGAATGAATAATGAGTTACCAAATCACTAATAGATCTATTCTTATAGTAACAAAGAGTACAATGGAACTATAAAGATTAACATATTTTATGTAGCATATGCTTTCATGAACTATAGCCACTTCATCAGACGAAACTTGTTAGATTGTAATGTGCCTGTAGATTCTGTTGTTGTTTTTGTTGTAACTGACATGGCTGCCCACCATTACATTTTTTTATTATTATTACACATTTTCTCAACCAAGATTACAAGCTTTTGCTGTTTTCTCAATTGCTGAAGCTAAGATATTCCACAATGTACCTTCAGTACTACATAAGTTTCAAATATTCATTTAAGATGGAGCATGCATTTTAACAGTTACCCATTGGGAGAATGCATCTATTCAGAGATTCAAGGCTGTGTGCATCTGGAGTACTTGTCTATCGCTAGCTGAAATCTAAGAGAGTAGAGACATCTGGCAAGAGATGCCTCTTTTTCTTAAAGAAATAACAGAATTTCTAGGAAGAACCAAGATCACACCTGTTAATGATTATTATAGAGAGATATTAGGCCAACCGATCTCGAGACCGGAAATTCAAGAAGCAATCAAAAAACTAAAAAAAGGCAAAACACCAGGCCCAGAAGGATTTACCTCATCATATTATAAGGAATTTGAAGAAATATTAATAGAGCCGTTACAACAAACAATGAATAGTATTCAGGAAGTAAATTTGTCACACACTTGGGAAGAGGCTAATATAGTCTTGATTCCAAAAGAGGATCGAGACCCTCTATAAACAGAAAATTATAGGCTCATATCCCTCTTAAATGTGGATTATAAATTGTTCACCATGATATTAGCAAGTCGATTAAAGCAAATTTCATTTTTGACCCCCAGGATGTGGAAGGCTGTGAACAGGATGTTATGCATCAAACACTTAAGGAGAAATACCCTAACCAAATTCATGACCCGAGGAAACCTGGATGATAAATGATTAATTACCTGCACTGTTTTCTCATGTCGCACCAATAATGGACAGACAAATTGGCAAACTCATCTGCCCGAATGTGTACTGCTACTACTATTGGGAAGAATTCCAAAAAGGTTAGGTCTGTGGATAGGCCTACAAGCATCCAATCATGTATCCATAACTGTACACACCAATGGTTATTAAAATATACTCCAAAACCAGTGGAACCTACTGCATCTGAGGCAACTTGTAAAGCCCCATGAAGCCTCAAAATATCCCTCCAAAAGGACGCACCATTGAAGGATTCCAAGAACAAAAGCCACATATGTAAATCTTGTTTAATTTCATCAGTAACCCTTATGCTATGATGTGATTGAGAAACACCAATAGTAGCAGAACACAAGCACCTAAGAAAATCACAGCCCGGGGCAACTACCCAGCAGGAAAAATTTAGGTGGCCAATCAATTTCTGGAACTCTTGATGGGTAGCTTTGCATGACTGCAAGAACTTATAATGCCTTTCTTAATGTTCATTAATTTATCATAGGGTAGTCTGGAACACTGATTTATGGTCTCAGTTTCGATGCCTAAAAACATTAGACAGGTGATGGGATCCTCCATCTTCTCATGTGCTAAAGGCTCTCCTAAGTTGTCAGCGAGCAAAGCAAATTGCTGTATCAAAAGATGACATTGGCCAGACCCTGCACTGCCCACAAACAAAATCATCTAAATAATGTACCACTCCTTGAAACCCAGGTAGTGTATGCACCACCCTTTCCAGAAAGGTACTAAAGGCCTCAAATGCTGAGTAGGATATAGAACAGTCCCTGGGAAGGCCTTGTCCATATAGAATTTGTGTTTGAATGAAAAACCCAATAACTTGAAATCTTGTGGGTGAGTTGGCAACAGTCTAAAGGCAGATTTAATATTGCACTTTCCAAGCTCAGCAGTCAGGCTTTTACTATGCACAGTAGCCAGGGCCAAATCAAAAGAAGTTTATTGCACTGAGCAGAGCTCCAGAGGAATGTTGTCATTAACTGAATCATCCTGTGGAAATGACAAATGATAGATTAGTCTATATTCCCCTGGGGCCTTTTGGGGAACAATGCCTAATGGGGAAGCTCTGAAGTTGGGAACTGGGGCTGATGAGAAAGGACATATGACTCTCCCTTCACTAACTTCTTTCTGTATCTTAGCCCAACTATATGTTCTAAGCCTACTATGAAATGTAAATTCTTTGAACGATAAGGTCTACACTAACAAAATATGAAAAAACATCATGGAAGTGTTTCATCAAACAGTCTGCTGCTGTCTGGTTGGGATAAATGAAAAGCAGCTTGAACAAATAGTCCAGCTAAATTGGGCTGGGACCCTTTAGCAGGGGGAGTGGGAACCCCAGGTCCCTTTTTGTTTGAGGCATCTTTGAAACCTGATGAATACTTGGCCTTGGAACACTGTAGAAAGGAGTGAGACCTTTTGCAAATGGAACATTCATGATGATACTTGCAAGGACATCTATTACAGGAACCTTGTACTCCAAAGTACCAACATATCTTAGAAGAGTCCATAGGGGTCGATGGACTCTTAGGGCCTTTGCAGACTGCTAGAAATAGTGCAAATTGAGTCCATTTTAACTGCCCTGGCTCAGTGCTAGGGAATCATGGGAATTGTATTTTTTTTCTGAGACATTGAGCCTTCTCTGTCAGAGAGCTCTGGTGCCACAATAAACTACAGTTCCCATAATTCCCTAGCACTGAATCAGGGCAGTTAAAGTGGATTCAATTTGCAATATTTCTGGCAGTCTGCAAAGGCCCTTAGCTAGAACTAGTCTGGAATTTTTGGACCATATGATCACTATGAGTGCATTCACCTTGCATGGGTCATGCTGGAGTCATTCACTGCATCCACAGTTGAGAGTGGACTTGATCCCACCTAAGTGTTGGGGTCCTAGCCACTTTCATTTTGAAGGCCTCATGAATGAAACCAAGAATTTTCCCATTTTTTAGCTTAATTTTCCATTGAGGAAGACGTTCAGTTGAAATGCATTTGGTTTAATTGTTATTTTTTATCTCTTATTTTACACGTCCTCTGGAAGTGCACATACTTCTGCTCCTTCATGCACTTTAAATGTTGGATATTTTTATATTGTATATGTCAGTTGAGATTTACATATTTCTAATCTTCTATGTATATTGGCAGTGTATTTATTTTATATTTGCATATATATAGGAAGCATATACATTACTTGTTGTTTTTACTTTCTGACACAGTGTATTGCTTTGACCACACACTGGATGCCAGAAAGCTACTGTTTTTACATTTACTGTATATTTTAGACAATAGAACTTTCTTATGTATTACTTTTTCATTCCTTTTCCCTAGATCTTTTTGTTTGCCATTCTGAGATTACATCTGCCAGTTCTTTTAATTTCCTTGGATGTAGTTCATCTGGTCCTGGAGACTTAAATTCATTTAGGTTAACCAGGTATTCCTATACTACCACTTCACTTATTCTGTGCTGCATTTCCCCTATTGTGTCCTCTGCTCCGTTTTCTTCAGGTTGAGCACCCTTTTCCTTTTCTGAGAAGACTGAGGCAAAGAAGGTGTTGAGTAGCTCTGCCTTTTTTCTGTCCCCTGTTAGAATTTCTCCATCTTCTCTGCGTACCGCCCTACCATTTCCTTCTTCTTTCCTTTGCTATGGACATACCCAAAAAGGCCCTTTTTATTGTTCTTAACCCCCTAACAAGACTGAGCTCATACTGTGCTTTGGCTTTCCTGATTTTTCCCCTGCTGTTTTTAGCTTGAATTTTCCCGGTTTTTTAGCTTAATTTTCCACTGAGAAAGACGTTCAGTTGCTTTAATGATTTTGCCCCTTTTCTATTTCTTATACATCTCCCATTTAAAAATTAGTTCAGTTGAAAGTTCTTTTGTCATCCAATCCAGTTTCTTGAGACATCTCCCATTTTTTCTTCTCATTGGAACAGTTTGAGATTGTGCCTTCAGTATCTCCCTTTTGAGAAACTCCCATCCACCCTGAACTCCCTTATCCTTTAGTATTCCTGACCACGGGATCACTCCCAGTGTTTCCCTAAGTTTATTGAAATCAGCTCTCCTAAAGTCTAGAATGAGTGTCTGACTATGCCTAGCTTCTCCTTTCCACTATAGAAGAAACTCCAGGAGATGATCACTCTCTCCTAAGGATCCCACCACTTGCACGCCATTTACCAGGTTATCCCTGTTGGTTAGGATCAGATCTAAATTAGGTGATCTCCTTGTTGCCTCTTCCACCTTTTGGACAATGAAATTGTCTTTGAGGCAAGTGAGGAATTTGCTAGATCTTGAAGTATTGGCTGAGTTTGACTTCCAGCAAATAGATAGTTGAAGTCACCCATCACTAGTACATCTCTCCTTTCTGAGTGTGTGATCATCTGTTCTAGAAAGGCATCATCTAATTCCACAGTCTGACTTGGGGGTCTGTAGTAGACTCCCACAATAATATCCCTGTTGTTTCCTTCCTCTTTAATTTTTATCCAGATGCAATCCACCTGATTTCCAGGATTTAAGTCCTGGATCTCTTCACAGATGTAAACATTCCTGACATATAATGCTATTCCTCTTCCTTTCCTGTGTGGCCTATATCTCTTTAAAAGGTTATACCCCTCTGTTCCTACATTCCAATCATGAGACTCATCCCACCAGGTTTCAGTGATGCCTATTATATCGTATTTGCTTTGTTGTGCTAGGAGTTCAAGTTCATCTTGTTTATTTCCCATGCTCTGTGCATTAGTGTAGAGACATCTAAGACCATGGGTCCTCCCCACTTGCTGCCTGTCTGAGGTTTTTTGCCTCCCACTGTTGGACCCTTGCATCATTTGCCTTGTTCCCTATATATATATATATATATATATATATATATATATATACTCATGCCTTCCAAGATACCGTCTCCCTCCCCCACATGATTCAGTTTAAAGCCCTCCTGATCAAATGTTTGAGACTATTGGCAAAAATGTTTCTGCCAACTGGTGTGAGATGCAGCCCATCTCTTGCCAGAAGTCCACCCTCATGGAACCGCAGCCCATGATCCAAAAATCCAAATCGTACTTGGCAGCACCATCTACAGAGCCAGTTATTCACATCTACTATCTTCCTCTCCCTTCCTAATGGCCTGGAGTCTTACAGCAACATTCATCTGAAGAAACAGGAGCAGGAAGCAGTGAAGAAGTTTCTGAGGACTTGTGATCAGTAACTGAGGACATGAATAACAAATCATTTTTGAGACCAGGGGTGTGAGAAATGAAATCACTTGTTTTTTCCTTCATTTAGGGTGTTCTCTACAACAGGAGTTGCAGAGCACCTTTAGCACTTTCCATCTCTTCATCCTCAAGACCTTGACATCCCAAGAGTCCGATTCCAGATCTCAATCTTGTGCCAAAGCAAGTTACATAAGACTTTAAAACAATGCCACAATACTCAAACCTTACAAATGACATGTAAGAACGTTATTTCACACTGGCCATAACCCTGTTCTACTCCACAATTCCTTAAAACCCTAGTCACACAACTTGTAATGAATTGGAGGCTGGACAAAGAAAAAGAAAGCCACAAAGGCAATTCAGCACAATTAACATTAGTGCATGTGAAATCCTGCACATAACTTCCACTTGTGGGAAATAAATGGAGCAGAAACATTGACATTTACATTGGTTTAAGTAATGGAGCATCCACTCGAGTGTGCAGCATAAATAACAGTAGATAAAAGCTTTGCAGTCACCCTAAACAAAATACATGCTGAAGAGTCCAGAACCCAATTTCAGTTTCTCCTCTGAAATGTTTTCTACTCACCGTGCAATCAACACTTTGCTTTGAAGGAGACATAACCATGATACGTAGTTGGGCTGGACTGCCCACTTTTTATCCATTCCTTGGTTTATTTAAGCATCCAAAATGCTTAGGCTCATTTACCAGAACTAGTGCCATGACTGAACAATGGATCATACAGTCAGAGCTCAGAAACAATTAGCAGATATAATGGTGTTGTATCCTACCAGCTCAGGAATCCCTGGTCTGGCTGAGCTTAGGTTCAATATAAAGATTGTGGGGTAGGATGGATTTCCCCAGCAGCAATATATCACTGTGAAATATGTTTGCTGTAAAGTATGTTGCAATGGCTTGCCCTTGATTAAGATTCCTTCACTTTACAAAAGACCAGCTTCTGGTTGAGAGAAAAGCTGCTAGAACCAGTTTGGTTCAACATAGTTACTTGCATTTTTAGCCTCTGTTTGGAGTCCATGGCTACAGGAACTGATGTCATGAACAGCTGTACTTCAGGCCTTTTACATTATACTACTGATCATCTGGGATGGCCTATGCCATACATACACACATACAATGTTAGGAGACAGCCATATCTACACAATACCCATGCCAAGATGTACATATGCACGTTCCAGATGAGAACAGCAAAGGTTAGCTGGAACCCTTCTCCAGTCCAAGCCTATAGCTAGCACCTATATGAACTGCATATCTACCATGACCTGGTGTGGTGAGAAAACTGACTGAACTATTGAAATACTGAGTACCCACCAGACAAGGTTCTATCTCAGAGTGTGACTGCACTGTTAGTAAACTATGCGTTATAGTCAGGAAATACTGTTGCCAGGAAATGTCATCTTTGGGGCAATGGTGATCTGATTAACTTCTGTAATGTTTTTCTTAAGTGTGTGTTTGAGACATTATAATATTTTACCAGGAATACATCTCAGGAAGTACAGATGCACATATTTTGGTTTCAGCTGGGTTTGTCAGAGTGGTCTGGTGCCTCACTGAACCACAAGTCCCATGACTCTGTAAAAAAGAGTCATCACTGCTAAAATGGTATCTATGTCTAATTAACCATTTGTAAGCCGCTCCGATAGCCTTTTGGCTGAAGAGCGGGGTATAGATACATCATCATAATCATCATCATAGTATCAAACAGTGTGAATAGACCCCCTTTCAGATCATGGGCCCCCATTCAGATCATTCAAGCTCCAGTAACAGGTACTGGCTTCCCTCTTACTCTCATTGGCTTTGGATCTACCTGTGTCAGGGCTACTCCTTTCATCCACATCTGATTCCTCCAACAGAGAGATATCAATAACAATTGCATGTACATTTCTATACCACTTATCAGTGCACTTAAGCACTCCCTTAGCAGTTTACAATTTGTAAGCTAATTGCCCCCATCAAGCTGGGCAAGCCTGAGTTGAACTTGAGCCCTTGGCTGGTATTGAACTCACAACCTTGCAGTGAGAGAGTGGCTGCAGTACAGGCATTTAACCACTGTGCCACCAGGGCTCCTCTTGGAGGCTTTTCCAAGAGATTGGGGAGGCTTCTCACTGTGGTCTCAAATTACTAGAAATTTTCTGTTTCAATAAATTGTAATTTCTTCCTCCTGTAATTCCAGAAGTGAGTATCCTTTTATCCTTTTTTCCTTTCCTTTTCTTTTCTGCCACTGCAGGTACATTATTACATCTAAAATTACAGTTCATGGAGTGGTCGGCAGGGCCATCTTTAAGGTACATTTCTGGTTAGCCACTAGTGCAAACCACAAATTATCTTTTTTTAAAACTAGGCCAGCAGTTCAGTGGCCAAGTTAATTGGCTCATTGCCAATGTCTTATTCATGAATGAAATAATAGTTGCTGCATGGGTTTCTTTTTTTAAAAAAAAATCATAAAACATTCTTCAGATGGAATTTTTCCAGCAGGCTGCTTGTTCTTTTCCCTTCCTTTTCTCATGCAGTTATTTAAAGCATGTGTGTGCGTGCACACATGTAATACTGTCATTTCTCATCTAGCACTGATATACTCGTAAGGATGCAAACCTATGAAGGAACAAGGAAAAGAAAACAGCCCACCACCAACCAGCAGTTTTGTATGTTATATATCTGAACTGACACCACCAAATTACAAAACATTTTGAGCAAACAAAAAGGGATTTAAATAATCCATGTCCCACAATAGCAATCCCAAGGCAAATTGTTAATTTGTGGAGCAATTTAGAAGCAATAGGTGTTTTATTTAAGGAGAGTGCCAAAGACCTGGAAAGGCCTGAGAGTCTCCCAGATTCATTATTCCCTGTGGGAAAACAGGCTCCTAGAGCATAAGGCAATAAAAAGAACATTCTCAGCAATAACACAGCAATGTTCATTCTTGCACTCTTACTCTGATGTTCAAGAAGCAACAGGGTTGATAATTAGAGATTAAGATGGTGAAGAAAAATGTGAAAAACTTTGTTCATGCCATTATGAAGCACAATTCACTAAGCAGTGTTATTATCTATTTACTATAAAGGCATGTGAATGGTTTATTAATTATGCATTTTTTGCAACAGCTGGCTTTTTCAAACAAGAGAAATAAAAGATCTACGTATTTTTCAATGGGTTATTTGTATATGATATACAATGGGATGACTCCAATGTCTATGATTGGACAGTCTTCAGATGCACTAGTACTGACCAGTGGCTTCCAGATGGCTCTTGCTAGATGGTCCTTGTGGTTCCTTCAAACTCTAAGGTTTTGTGATTCTAAACAGGGTAAATTTTCAAAGCTCTACTTCTACTACTGAAAAACCACCTTACAGAAATCAAGAGTATTGGTATAGACTCCATTAAAGCCAAACTTTATTTCACTTATGATTGGCCAATCATAGCTTTACATAACAGCCAGCACTAGCATATTAATCTTTTATTGTGTCAAAGTACAACTGAGCCTCCAAAACGAAGTATAGTATTTAGGAGGTTATAGTATTATATTCTGCCAGACAGAGATGCTGAATGTAGGAGTTATACTGTTATATTCTGTCAAAAAATAGATGTAACAGCTATGCAGTCACTCTCTGGGGATTATGTAGGCTATAAAATGTATGTGTAAGATCTCAGCCAGCTCAGCTAGCTACACAATACCTACAAACCTTTTAATATAAGTACATGCTATAATAATCAGATAGATAGCCTCTGAGAAGGGGCACTCACATCAATGGTGTAAATCTGTCCCTGCAGGGATTTACTGTCATTCCAATGAATATTATCTTCTTATGAGAAAATATATATATAAGTAAATGAAAGGATAACATAATAACAGAAATGGATTACATCCCTCTGCAGGGAATTACCTGGCAATATTAAGTGCCCTTTCCAATCCTATACTGTTTTATTTTGTTTTTAATATTTATTTAAAGGAAGAGAAAGGATTTTGCATATCCCTTTGAACAAAATTTTCTCATCTGAAACACAAAATAAAGCTCAGAAAAGCGGACAGCAGCTCTTGAAACTGTGGCTATGTTGTGTTCATCATGATTCCCATCAAATGCCTCAATGTATTCAAGATTATTCTCTCTCCCTTATATATTTCTTTTGTCCTTCCTCTGCAAAAGTCTGAGCAATATTTTATACTTCAGGCTGTATGAAGTGGAAAGCTTTGTGATTGCATTTGCACAAACAACTATGTGCCTACATCTAGCGCAGAAATAGTTGAGTAGTTAGGATTCTAATGTGATCCCACTTCTTTTGTATGTTTTTCTATTGTTTCTTTGCCTATAGACCAAGAGTGAAAATCATGTGACCTGTATGCTGCATGTAGTCCAGGGGGTCTCATTGAAACAGGAGTGGTTGCCCACCCTTGTTGAGTGTTCTTTCTGACTTAATCAGCTAATCTTTATCTCTCTGGAGGTGCCTTTTATCCATTTCTGGCTGGCTGCACTTCCATGGTGAAATCCAAGCAAGCAGAGATATTCTCAATACTCCACTTACTGTAAGCATTCTTAAGTACTGGAATCTCAGAATATTATATGGGAGAATGAGTGGACCCCTGCTAATCTTTTAGGCTATTCATAATGGACATGCATCTATTCAGATAGGAAACATACTAGCCTATTTGACAGCACAGATTCTCTCTCACAATCATGGTCTGGGCAGTTACCTGTTAAGAACACTGTAGAACACTATCAAACAGCCATCCTAGTGGTGGGAGGTTGATTCTCTGTCAGCCTGACTTCTGGGTTAGTTTTATGTCTTTCCCAGCCTCCACTTAGTCAATCAGGTTACAGGTGTCTACTAGCCTCTGCTTATAATATACTCCTTCAATTAGGAAAAAAAAGATCTTAGTGATGATGTAACATTCTTGGTGGCCACTTTGTTTTGACTGATCAAACTGTCATCATACTCCATCAGCTGGTAACCCTTTAAAGCTTTCTATTTTTATTTTATGCTTTACAACTGCACTATTTAAATTTCCAGATCTTAATTTTTGCAACCTGTATCTCAGTTCAGCCCTCAGCCTATATTATCAATGTGGTCCTTGGAACTCCCCACATATCCCCAATATTTGATCCTCCCATCTGTCAAAAAATAGTTTTGGCTAAAAAAAATGCCCTGTGTATAATTTTGCTGTTTCAGAGGGACTCACTGTTGAACAGGTGAAAACTGCTACTCAATATGGCTGGCAGGGACTTCCAGTTCCCCCCAGTGCAGGTTGTGTGGTTTGTATGAGGTTGAAAGGAACAGAAAATAGCCTTCTAATCCTCTGCTCATGCCTGTCAATCTGATATTCTCATTTATGAGTCAATTTCACTTGCCACTTTCTCTAATCATTCTTTGACTTAGGGCCTCTGCAGACGGGCCCAAAGGGGTGGCAGAGAGCTGCCCTGGGAAGCGGTGGATTGGGACCGAGGCTGACGCACCACATGGCCTCTATCCTTCCTTTTGCTGCCTGGAAAAGAGTGGCAAAATGCCACTCCTTTTACAGGCGGCAAAAGGCCTCTCTAAGAGCCAGTGCACAGTTCTTTAGCACCCCTTCTGGTGCAGCGTGTCAAAACCCTGAGCCGGAAGAACGTCCTGACGCTGCACGTCATGTGTAACAGCACACAGTGTCAGGACGTCCTCAGTGTGGGGTTAGGGTGGCCAGCGTGTGGCTGCCCCTCCCCATCTCTGCCTCCAGGCTGGCACTTTGGGCTGGTCTGTAGAGGCCCTTAGTCAACATAGCTGTAGCCAACTTCAGACCCTATCTTGCTCAGTTTGTCAGACATGTAATTTCCTCAATACATCTCTTCACTAAAGAAATCCTTTGACATT
The DNA here is from genome assembly GCA_026167975.1 of Phrynosoma blainvillii. Taxonomy (NCBI): domain Eukaryota; kingdom Metazoa; phylum Chordata; class Lepidosauria; order Squamata; family Phrynosomatidae; genus Phrynosoma; species Phrynosoma blainvillii. The sequence goes on from JANUYF010000002.1 coordinate 83,462,573, forward strand.
AATTCCATGCAACCAGCTTCTGTATAAAGCCAATAAAATCAGCCCTGTGAGACAGGTTAATTTGAGAGATGGCGATATCCCCACTGTTACACAGTAATCATCACTGTGAACATAATGCAAACCTGTGTTTTCCACATGCAAACCAGACACTGTAAGAATTACATCATAACAACACATGCACATCAAGCTGGTTCAGACACTGCTAGCCCATCCCACTGTTCCGTTCAGTGAGTCATGTAGCACAGGATCATGACCATGCCAGGATCACCATTCATAATCCCAATAGGTAAACTTTAGACTTGCAATGGTACGGAAGACAATACATTTATGTTTAATGAATAAGCCAACACATATAATACCACACACCCCAATATTTCACAGATAGAAACTGGAACACATATGGCTGAGCAGTATCAGAGAATAACCAAAAGCCTTCAGTTGGGCAAAATTTGAGAGAAAAAAGATTGAGAGAGTACATGGTGCAGAGTTCTGGGCATGCTATGATTCAAAGTGAATTCCTTCAAGGAAAGCCCCTCTTTATCAGAAAATGATTGCAGTCAGAAAGCTTTTTAAATTAAGGTGACCAGATGACCTAACCGCAAAGGAGACAAGGCACTATAAAATGTAGGGCATTCAAGAAAAATGTAGGACATTACAAAATAAAAGCTAGAACCACTAATATAAATGAAAATTCATGCTTCTTAGTCATGCTCAAAATGGAGGACATTTTGAAAATCCTCCTGGACAGAAGGTTGAAATGTAGGACATGTCCTGGAAAAAGAGAACTTCTGGTCACCTTGATTTTTTTTTAAAAAAAAAACTTGATAGGTAGCAAGAACACTTTCTTTTGCTGGAAAGGGCAAAACTGCATTTTCCTCTTCTGCTAGAGCAGGAAGGTGGGCTAATGGAGTGGAAAAAAATAACCAGCTTTGGCTGCAGAAATAATCCAGGCTGACACCACTTTAACTGCCATGGCTCAAGCCCATGGAATTCTGGGATTTGTAGGTTGTTGTGGCACCAGAGCTGTCTAATAGTCAGGGCTAAATGCCTCACGAAACTACAATTCCAAGAATTCCATAATATTGAGTCATGGCAGTTAAAGTGGTGTGAAACTGGATTATTTCTGCAGTGCAGATGCAGCCCTTGAAGTCTGCAACAACTGCACCCAGTTCAGAAAGCATTAAAAACACATGCCTATCAAAGGAAATCCAGGACATTTTAAAACAAACAGAGAAACCAGGAATGCAAAGGAATAGTGATCATCCCAATTGACTCACTGCTTTTTCAGGAAAAGTAGCAGAGGATCTAGTTTTTATTTATCATCACACCAGTGTATTGGCCCTAAATCAAATTCCTAGCTCTAACTAGAGGAGATCCATTGAATCAATGGGATTTACATAAGTATTGATTTAACATAACATCCAGCAATTTATTCAATAGATATACTCTAGTTAGGATTAATCATTAAATCCAGGTCTAAATATGCAAATCCAATCATGGAATGTATTGTACATTTTCATGCTTGCTAATTGCTGGTTCCATGGAAAAAAAATGAAATTTTTAAAAAAGATTTTTTTTTTTTTGAAAATAATAAATTTTTTGAGTCATCTGTAAAATTATTAGACTGAATTAAATAATCTAAGTTAAATTTTGATGAAAACTTTATAATTGAATACGGCGGAATTAAGAGAAGGATTATCTATTTTCTGTTTATTATAGAATTATTTTAAAAAAGAGGACTGATCTAAGCTAGTTATTGATAAAGAGGAACTTAATTGCCTCTCCCTGTAATAAGTTAGGCTCCTTTAAGTCAAAAAAGTTAAATTATTCTTTTTTGTAAAGATCAGACTCTAAAGTCAGAGGGGATGATAATTTGATTGTTGTAGAATACCTTATTTGAAGCTCAGGAAGTCATATCTTTTTTTAAAAGGTATTTGTATTGGGTTTTTTTTCCTTTTCTCTTTTTTCTTCTTTGTTTCTATCTTGTATATGTTTTAGCTTCTATCTTTTTATTTGTTATATGTTCTATGTTATGTATATTACTGTAATGTCTTTGACAACACTGGCTCTTTGGCAACAGGAAATACCTTTACCTTTACTTTTAGCTCTTATTCTATTTAGCTATGTTGTGAAGCTTTTGTTTAATTGCTTCATCTTTTGCTCAGCTGTTCAGCTTGACAAACTTCAAATGGCAGGGTGAGGTGTGAGTAAATGGGCCATCGTTGCACTACCTCACTGAATTGCTGCACTCAATAAACTCACACCTTAGACATGTGAAATGAGCTGTATGACTTGGTCTTAAGAATATCAAAGGCAACTTTTTTTTATGACTGGAACAGGGCAATGGGGGGTTGCAGACTGCCAGAAATAGTGCAAATTGAGTCCACTTTTAGGGTTAGGGTTAGGGTTATGGAATCATGGGAACTGTAGTTTATTGTGGCACCAGAGCTCTCTCACAGAGAAGGCTCAATGTCTCAGGGGGGGAAAAACAATTCCCATGATTCCCTAGCACTAACCCTAACTCTAAAAATGGACTCAATCTGCACTATTTCTGGCAGTCTGCAACCCCCCAATGATAGCCTCTCAACATGTTTGGCATTGAAAGCAACACCAAATGTTATTCCCACCACAGTCACAGTTCCCTATACTGCATCCACATTGAAGAATAATCCAGGTTGACACCACTTTAACTGCCATGGCTCAATGCAATGAAATTCTAGGAATTGTACTTTGTGGTGTACTTTGTGGTACCATTCACAGAATTCCATAGCATTGAGCCATGGCAGCTAAAGCAGAGTCAAGCTGGATTATTTCTGCAGTGTGGATGCAGCCTAAGTGTAGGGTCCTTTCACAATACAAAAATATAGCACTGTGATTCCACTTTAACTGGCTGATTCCTAAGGAATCCTAGAATTTGTAATCTGGTGATCCCAGGGCACTAGAGGTTTCTGGGTGAGAATTCTAAACTGCAAACCCCAGGATTCCATAGGATAGAAGCACATGGCAATTAAGGCAGAAGCACAACGCTTATATTTCTGCAGTGTGAAAAGGCCTGTAACAGCAAATATTTCTCTGTGTGTGGATCCTTATGTAGCCAAAATGTCATCTTCCACTCAAAAGAATGAAGGACTTTCATCAGAATATGGTAACCTCAGGGTTTGCAGGTATGTGTAACATCCCCCAAAGATGGTGGTATACTTCTGGATATAGCTGAATGTCCATGTTTCAGTGCTAGCTGTGAGAACATTTCCAAAGTTAAAACTAGTGCACCAGCCACATCCACTACTTGGGACCAGGATGAAACATGTGTCAGTTGCATTCTGTTTAGATTACTGTAACACACTCAACATCTGACTGCCTATGAAGAATGTTTAAAAACATCTGCTGGTCCAAAGAATTCATAATCATCAACATTTCACTGATGAAAAGTGGGGGGGGAGCAATATCAAAGTGTAATCAAGATGCAAAAATTATAAATAAGGAAGAACACACAAACTAGGAGAGGCTGCAGCAGTTTGCTTTTGGCTGAGTCTACCAGGAAAGGAAGCAAAGTTTTTGTCCCCTTCTGTCTTCTCCCCAAACTGAGTTGAGAGCAAATCAGTTACCACCTACTGAACTAAGTTGAAGGAGAGGATGGGAGTGTCACAAAAGTGAGATTTGTTGCCCAGCAAAGGGTCCAAATTAGCAGAAGCAAGTGAGGAAGGTGTAGGAAAAAGGCAACATTTATTTCTGCAGAAGAAATAAGATGAAGTCCAGGGTGACATGACCAAATGACTTTCAGAGCCCAGTTTATATACCCTTTACAACTGGTAAACATTCAGAAGCACATTAACATCTTACATCAAAGTACATCCTTTCCTTAGTCTAATCTGTTCAAGCAGATAGTATGTGAGATTCACTTAATAGGAACTTTGTGTATTTACAAGTCTGTCACTTAAGAAAGAGAATTTCTTGATTAACACTTGTAAATCAAGAAGGGAATTACCAATTTTATCTATATACTAAACAAGGGACAAGGACAGGGGTGTGAGGAGCAAAGAGTCACCAATTCTCTATGAGTCTCTCCTGCTTCCAAATAATAAAGACTTCTGGGCTCATGAGTCCAGCTTAGGAATAGGGAATTTATAAACTAACTGAGGGTTTCCAGATATATTATTTCAGCACAGGAGTAGAAAGAAACTAGAAATTTTTGGAAGCAGTTGAAAAAGTAGGATGAAAGAGGATTAATCAGGACTGCCCCTGTCAAATTGGGAAAGTTAGAAGGTATGAGAACTGCAGCCTGGCTGTCAACTACGGCTGATTACACATGATATCCTTGCTGCACAACTCCATTCCTATAACAGCTAAACTGGCTACTGGTCTGCTTGAAGGATGGGGAGGGGGCACTGCACCAAAGAAACACACAGAAACTTCATATGGTAGAAAACAGGACACAACTTTATTAACTACAGGTGACAGGTGGGGTTGGGCCAAGGCATAGGTCCAGTTCTGACATCGACCAACCTGACTGTTAATTGATGATTCCATATTGCCTGGTTATGGCCAGGCCCAAGGATGACAAGGGGTGGCTCTGGGCCACCGTAAACCCCATTCCTTATCACCGGGGAGTGCTGATAAGGGGTACACCCACATTGGTGCCTCCTTCTCCATCTCAGCACCCCCTTGTCCCATAGGGACTCCTACTAACCAGTGCTCTGCAGTACTGATAGCCACATCCACCAGATCCAGGACCCATGCTGCTGCCACACTCAAGAGGTGCCTGTGTCCAGCTTCCTTAGTTCTGAACCACAAGGGTTCCAACCAAAAATCCAGCTTTCAGCCATCATCCTTGGGCCAGAGGACAGAGCTGCCAAGGCAGAAGTAAATAAGTTCCACAATCCAAGACTTGAGTGCCTCCACCACCCTTGCCTTTCAGATTTTCACTCAGAGCTGGAGTGATCAAAAGCCTGTCTTTCGAGAAGGGGCCTGCAAAGAGATCTTTAGCCAGTGTTTGGAAGAGAAAGTGATAAAACCCTTCCTCAGTGAGGGGTCATACAAAAGTCACTTGGGGTGGTGGGAGGGAACTTTGAGGTTTTTGCTACCAGCCCAGAACTGAAAGAGACTTTTGCCATAAAGAATGAACTGCCAATTCCAAAACCTGAAAACAGAAGACCAGCCAGAAAAACTGTTACAGTTGTAAAAAATAAACAAGCTATGTGCCTTTATCCTTTGAAAAGCAAAGACAACTAGGTCTAGGATCCTAACTGATTAAAGACATTGTTTGTTTGAAAGATTCACAAGTGTTATGGTTATATGAAAACACCATGTGTTGGACTAGCACCTGAAAACACAGACTTTGATGTAAACAATAATTTACTGCTAATAATTGACTATTGCTGACTTCTTGATGTGACAGAAATGGTTATTGTTGTTATGGTGTGTGGGCTTTTAATTAAATATATAGATATATGATTAATAGAACAAATAAGATTGCTGTGTTATAAGTTTTAACTGTTTGCTTTAATATTACCTGTCTCATTTGGTGTGTTCAGTTAGGATCTTTTAGGCTTGGTTTAAAAAGGAAAAAAAAATAAGAGTTATATACATTTTTTTATTGGTCATACAGTTTGTTTTAAGGATTAAATATCTGGATTAAAATTTCAGTTATTGATATGATACTTGTTGATGTGTTAGATAAATAAACAGACTTTAGGTTTTATATTAGAGATTGGTTTATATGGATATGAATATTTGATATATATATAATATGCTTGCTTTAACTAATATGATATCATTTTGTTGTCTTGAGATATTGCCATTTTTTGCCTAATAGATATTTAATAATTGTTAATGTTTGGTTTATATTTGATTTCCAAAAAAGGGGGAGAAGATAGGCTTTGGGGGATAGCCCTGGTGGTGCAGTGGTTAAATGCCTGTACTGCAGCCACTCACTCATAAACCACAAGGTTGCGAGTTAAATACTAGCCAGGGCTCAGGCTTGACTCAGGCCTGCATCCTTCTGAAGTTGCTAAAATGAGTACCCAGCTGTTGGGGGGCAATGAACTTACAGTTGTAAACCACTTAGACTCTCCATAGCATGGTATGAAGCGGTATATAAATGAAGCTGCTTTGCCACAAAAGGCTGGCCTCTGCAAGGGGGCACCTGCCAGCAACACCCAGTTGAAAGCTGCACCAACCATACGGGAGGAACACAAAAGACAAACTCCATCCCAATGTCCTGAAACATGTTGTCTCGAAGGGGTCCCAATGCTGGGAACCAGTCTGGACCAAACGTAGCCAATATAGGCCCCGGATCTCCACCTGCCCAACCATTTGATGTCATCAACCACCAGGCCCGATACTGCAGTGGTAGCTGCCCCATGCAGAAGGAATGTTCTCCAAACTCTGCAGCTGACAAACCAATGTGTCGCAGGGCCAATCTGAGAATGGCCATGAACTGAAACACGGTGGGGGGACTCCATCCATGTGGAGAAACAGTGGGCCATCTATTGGTGGGTGGGATGCCAGGTACTTGTGTAAAGTCCAAACAGGGCAAGGCCTGCAACCTTGGAATCTATGCAGATGAATGGTGGAGCCCTTTCCCAGCTGGTCATCCTTGGATATGCAGAGAACTAAAACAACAGCATCCCAAATGAAAGAAACATCCTCCCACCTCAAAGCCCTCCCATCCTGATCTATTCTAGAAGAAGAAACCACCTTCCCCACATGAAATGCCCCAAAGAAAGCAGTAATGAAGCAGCGTGGAAAAGGCAGGCTTCAGTTCTGGATGAGCACACCTGAGGTAAGTGGCAGGATAATCTAGCCAGGATATTGAAAGTTATGGGCCTTCTCCAATTGGCCCACCTAGGAGACACCCTCCTCCATCGCTGGCTCGCCTTCCTGGTGAGGAAAGAAACACATGGGTCCCGGGAGCCCGCAACCTTAGAGAAGAAGGAAATCCCAGCCAAATCCACAGAAATGGTGCATAGCATGAGACCTCCCTCCTCAACCAGCCCAGGAGGTGCAAAACAGTGTGGGTATGCACTGGCCAATTGTCCCAGAGGCCCATAGTCCTGCAGAATGAAGAAAACCTAACAAAGCTTGGTGGTAGGTTCTCAGGATGGAGGGAGCCAGGGGCACCAAAATGCCTTGTGTCACAGCTCATTTCCAAGCTCCCACAGCTCCGTTGGGAAAGGTTCAGGAGAGGGGTCTGTTCTGGGTGCTAAATACTGGAACCTGGCCTCCTGGAAATGGGAAAGAGCATCTGTGATGTTGTTTTTCACATCAGGCACAAAACAGGCCCTAAATTAAATGTTGTTGTGAAGGCACAACAAAACAAAATGGTGGGCCAGCTGCATAACCCACTCAGATTTGGAGAACTGGCAGTTGAGGATCCAGACTACAGCCTGGTTGTCACACCAAAAACAAACTGCCTTGTTCTTAAAGGAATTGGTCCAGATGTGAGCAGCCACCAAAATAGGAAAGGACATGTAGCACCTGGCCCAGGTTCCAAGGGTGCTGCTACAAAGAAATGCCATTGAAATCCTTAAGGAATTCCAACCAAACAAAGGAATTCCAGGGAGGTCCTCCCTGATGCCCTTGGTGATGCAGATATGATGGTGGGCCACCCTGCAGGCAAAGTTTAAATGGCCCAGCAGGGACTGGAAGTTATTTAAGAAAATGATCTGGGCCAAGATGGTGTTTAGTAGAATGGCTTGTAGGTTGTGAAGCTTGTCGTCTGACAGGAGCGATACACCTGACACAGAGTTAAGCTGGATGCCCAGGTAAGTGAGCATCATGGAGAGCCCTTCAGTCTTGTCTGCAGCCAAGGGGACTCCCAGCTCAGCAGCCAAGGATTGGAAAGTGGTCAGGAGCTTGGAGCAACCCTCCTCCCCTGCCCTCCCAATGAACAGAAAGTCATCTTGGTAATGGGTGACCAGAGGGGACCCAGCACAGCCTTTTACCTCCCATTAAAGGAAGGTGCTGAAGTTCTTGAAGTCCATGCAGCTGACGGAGCACCCCATGAGCATTGCCTTGTCAAAGTACCACTGCCCTTCAAATTTGAATCCCAGGAGGCAGAAGTCATCAGAGTGGACAGGCATCAGTTGGAATATGGACTGGATGTCACATATGGCCATGATGGCTACCAGGCCACATGCCTAGACAAGCCTGACAGCATGGTTGAAGGAAGAGTACCGCACTGAGCATAACTCATGGGGATGGCATCATTGACAGACACACCAGGAGGGTGGGACAGATGGTGAATGAGGCAGTACCCACCCAGTGCCTTCTTGGGGACTATACCCAGGGGAGAAACATGGAGGTTGTACAGAGGAGGAGCAGGAAAAGGCCCTTTCACCTGGCCAGCCTTGCATTCCTTGAGGATCTTGTCCCTGAGGACAAGGGGCAAGTCCCTGGTGGATTTCAGATTGCAGGCATCAGAGGCAACACAATGCCCTGAGGCTGAGATATGAAACCCATGTGTGAACCCGTGTTCCAGGAAGAGGGCCGCCTGTTTGTTAGGGTACCTTTGGAGAAGGGGGCATAGCACCAATGGACACATGAGAGTGAAGGCAAGGCTGAAACAGGGAAGGATAGCCTCTGGCAACTCATTTGGGATCCCAAAACTCTCCAGTAGTGTAGTCAGAGGCTCCTTCTTTTTTACTGGAGGCTGCCGGGCTGGGGTGTCCCACTTAAAAGGGCTGTTGGGCACTAGCAGGGTGGAAGCAAGCCAGCTTGGCATGCGATCTGAAGCAAACCTCACAGCAATGTTCAAACTTACACTGGGATCTGACACATTTCCTCAAGTTGAATTCCCAGCAGACCAGTCTATGGGAGTCTCGCTTCCCTGCCCACTGGTGTAGCCTGGAGGAATCTCCTTTACCCGTGATGTGGGGACCTATGAGGACCAGCCAAAGTTTGTCATTAATGAGATCCCACCTGGTCCTGCTACTTTGGAAAGCCCTATTTTGGAAAGCAGAGTCATATTCCATGGCTGCCACTACCCCCTCCATGGTTGCCACTTGAGGACAATGGCCAAGTGATTGGAGAAGTGCCAGCCCCACTCGGGACACACCATCTGAATCACTGCCATGAAAACCAAATACCCAGCCAGCCAGTTGGAGAAGGAACGATTCTCAGGATCAACATTCACCTCCTGTTTCCCCTTTCTCCCAGACTTGTGGGACCGACCCTCCTCCCCTTCAGGTTTTAGTAAAGAAAAAACATCTACATAGTAAACCTGGAGGATCTTGTCCATAGTCTATTTGGGAAGGTGGGTACCTGGGGGGGTCCATGCCATCGGAGAAGGTGGAGAAGGCCAAACCCCTCTGCTCCTCCTTAGACCCGGATGTCATGTCCTGCACCTGATGGGCACCATCCAACCAGTATTCCTCACTCCCAGAGTCATCATTGGAGGACTCACCATCCCTGCCAGGTCTTCCAGAACCAGCTCTCTTTCCTGACCTGGTCTTCTTGGTATTGCTTCTTTTCTTCCTCTTATGCTTTCTCCACCATGAGGTGGAGGAAGGGTCATTGGAAGTGGAGGTGCTCATGGAGCTGTGGCTGGAGGTGCTGCTACTGCTGGAGGTGGGGGTAGATACAGAGCCATATGTCAGGTTTGCACAGAGACTTACTCTTGGTTTGCAACTTGAATGGAATCCTTTGTTGTCACTCCTGAGCTCACTGCTGAAAGGGTGTGAGGCCTCAGGCAGCCCACTTGATCCATCAGAACAGAGAGGTTACCACTAGCACATCATTTTCCTGGAGCGTTGTGACGACCAGGGCCTTGGCAGTGGCTGTATTGGCTGAGGGATATTTGCTCTCGCTACTGGATGCCAGGTCAGCCCAGGATTTTGTGGATTGCCCAGTTTGGCCCCTGGTTGGGGCCTGGATGGCACTGCCTGCTTCTGGGCCCATTTAGGAGGCATGGTGAAGGCAGGGTAGGACGGACGAGCCAGGAGAGCAGAGCAAGCCTGATTCCCTCACCCCTCCTGGGATTAATGAAGAAGCTGTGCCTGGGAGGGTGCACAGAAGCCGAAGTGCTGCCCCTCCCATGTGGTGCAGGGCCAGCTCACTCCTACCATCCTAATGGTGCCCCCCACTGGCCACAGCCACATGACGTCCCGTGCGCTCCCAAGTCCTGTAGGGGTCAGGCCTGGAGGTTGAAGGCCACGGGCCTGCAGACCAGTTCAGCCATTGCCAGTGTAGCCTGACTTGGCTCGGCTCCCGGAAATGCTTCAGTAGGGGAGTAGAGGCAGGAAGGCCCAAACTTCAGCATCCCAGACTCGCACTTGCTGCTGCTTCTGCTGCATTTAAGGAGCTCAGTCTCCGGCCTGTGCTCCCGCCAGAGATCTGAGCCAAAATGGTGACTTCGGCTGGCTACGTCGCCATATATAGGACCATCCCAGCATCCTTTGCAGCTGGAAGTCCTGCCTCTTCCAGCGCCAATGGGCCAATCCTGGGCCACTTGCAGTTCGTGAGGCATGACAGGAGTTTGCCTCCCCGGGGCTGGAAGTCCTGCCTCCCAGCAGCCCAAACAGCCAGTCACGGCTGTTCCAGCAGCCCCAGTGCCTCCTGGGAAAGTGAGGCACCAGGCAAAATTGGGGCCAAACTACAGCAGCCCATGAAACTCCCCAGTGCCCTGCAAAACCAGCTGGTCCAGGGAATTGGGCAGCCAGGCTTCTTGGCAAAATTCAAAGTGCCAGTTATAATTCATAAAATCCTATACATCCTGAGTCCAGGCTATCTAAAGGACTGTCTTCATGCAAACCCTCCTGGGCCCTGTGAGGTCTCAGCTCCTACATTCACAGAAACATCAAGTAGGAGCTCCTTTCTTGCGGGCTAGAATGGCCCACTATTTTTTGTTACTCTGCTGAAAAGAACTTTTTTAAAAATTCTATCGGGCTTTCAGGAACTGGCTGATTGTATACAAAGGCTTTTAAAAGGGTACTACGCTCTTTTTTCAACTTTTTAAATGTTTTAATATAGATTTTGAGTTGGTTTTAATAGACCAAAAGGGTAACTTCCAAGTTCTGGTTGTTTCACTCAAGGAAGAGCTGATGATTTAAAACATACACACAGATGACACCAGTATTTACTGGTTATAGTAAGATATTTAGGAGTGTGCCCAAGTCTACTAATCAGTATCATTTATTTATTTATTTATTTTTAAATGATTTCTTTTTTTAAAAAATGAATGCATTCTAAAAGTCATTAACAGTTTTGAAAATCAATTGTTAATACTTGTTTTAATCTGATGACCAACTACTGTAAAAATAACAATTTCTGCTCTTTCCTCTGTATGCATATCTATGAATGCATCACTCCACACAGCCATCTGCTGCAAAGCAGTTGCTAAACTCACTACAATCAGGCAGGACAGATACAGCTTAATTATAAGTTCCCCCTCAGGAGATGGGGGTAGCAATGGTGTTATATAAACCACAGAACAGCTTGGAGGAAGAGAGACCATTCCAGCATGCTTGCAGTTGCTTTGGCCACAGAAAGTACACAGGTTTAGAAAGATGGCAAGACAAATAATTTGAAAGTGCATTAACAGATGAAGAGCAAGATAAATACTGTAATAAACATGCACCTGGATGTATGTTCCACTGAAATTAGTGAGAAATTACTGCCATTCTGACATATGTAGGATTAAAGTGAGAGAGATAATTCACTGCTTATACAGTACTTTTTTTTTCCTTTGAACAGCAATTCCCCATCACCTGGGGTGTCTGTGTTACACCTTCAAATGCACATTCTCTGTCTTTGTACTTAGCAAGCTTCAGCTTCTGCATTAAAGTGATGTCATTTATAAACTACAGTCCACTAACATTCTAGCTGCTTAGAAGCTTTAGACAATACTAGCAGATCTTTTCAGCTGACAATCTTGAACATGTTACCTTTATTGCAATTACAATGCCACTGTGTTTATACACACACAACAATGGTGCTTCCAGAAAAACATCTCCTAATGCTTTCATTCCAAAGATACTGTGCCCCCTTCCATCCTTTTCCTCTTAACAGATCTTCTGCAGTAAGAATAAGGGGGAAGAAGCAATGGGAAGGTTAGAAATGGAAGATGAAGCCCAGCGGATATTACAGGATAAAATCTTCATTTGCAATTAGGGTTGCCAGCCTGAAAATTGAAGAGGGCTCCAGTACTTTTAATGGTTGTATGTTTTTGTTGTCGTTGTGTTCCTTCAAGTCAGTTCCAGCTTACAACAGCCCTAAGGCAAGACTATCACAGGGTTTTCTTCACAATATTTGTTCAGAAGGGGTTTTGCAGGTGCCTCCCTCTGAGGCTGAGAAAATATGATTTGCCTGAGGTCACCCAGTGGGGTTCCATAGCCAAGCAGGGATTCGAACCCTGGTCTCCAGGGTCTTATTCCAATGCTGAAATCACTACACCACACTGGCTCCTAATGGTTGTATACAAGAGGAAATTTCAGGAGGTTTTGATTGTCAGGCAACTATGTAACAAGTAACACCTGCTGAAATTCCCTTTTCAGCACAACCATGAAAGATACAGAAGCCTCTCCAGTTTTCAGTTTGGCAATCTGCAATGCATGCAAAATACACACAAACACATGCATATATACATGTCATGAACTATGACATGACATGCATCAAAACAAGACAGATATCTTAAAAGTACCTTGAATAGTAAGACGTGTTTCTATTCAACTGTCCCATTGTATGACAGTGTACTGAAAATGTAAACAGCTTAGGTACACATATTCAAGTGAATTTGTATACATACCCAAAGAAGTAGAATCTTGGTGGGGGGGGGGGAATATAGAGCAGGGTGCTTTTGTTCAGGGATCCACTCAACCACCTATGCCTATTTCCAGGATACTCAATTCCCATCCCTCCCACAAAAGAGACTTGGGATTCCATGACCATGGATAATGTTAAGTCCCGATTATCCATGGAGAGTGGAGGTTGAGATGCCACATCACTTTTAGTCTGAACTTTAAGTTTTAGTCTGAACTTTAAAGGAGCTGTCAAAGGTGTTAAATCAGGGGTAGGCAACCTTTCCCCTTTAAAGGCCGAGGGACTTCAGCTCCCAGAAGCCTCAGCCATGTTGGCCAATAGTCCCATGTTGGCCAATACCTCCTGGGATTCTGGGAACTGAAGTCCCTCGGTCCTTAAAAGGGAAAGGTTGCCTACCCCTGCGCTAAATCATATCCTTAAAATAGCATCTTAGATAGCTCCTTCAAAGTTCAGACTAAAACCCAGAATGGATTCACTGTCCCACTGACATGGGAGCCACCAGTTGCCACTGTGCCTCATTAATATTTTTTCTCCTAATTATATTTTGTAGTTCTGCAAACATTGGGTTTCCACAGGCAGGCTGATATGTCCCTCTTGTATCTCAGTGACCCCTGTTAGCACTCATCAGTCAGGTTCAATATTAAGGTGATGTGGTATACATTGTTATATAGTATGACCCCCATATCCACAGATTCAGTATCCATGATTTCACTTATCCACATCTGAAAAATTATGTTCTTTCTAGGTCCACTAGTGCAATTCTATGACCAACCTCTAGCCCAAGGATACCATAGAATCATGCTGGAAGAACTGGAAATGCCTAGAGAAGTGTTTTCTCTGGGCATTTTTATGTCCTCCAGTGTGATTCTATTGTGTACTTGAGCAAGAAGTTATTCATCTAATTGAAAATAATAGGGTTCCATATCATCCACTGTTTCAGGTATTCACTGAAGGTGTTAAAATTTAGCCCCCTGTGGATATGGGAATCATATTGCATTATCAAGGCATCTTCTGACTCTTTCCTACATTCAGAATGTTGGAAGTGATACAGTACCAACACTTTGATAGGTAAAGAAAACCTTACCCAGATGTTTTCCCCTCCAGATGTACAAGCCTTCCCTGTGCAAAATTATTTATTCCACTGCATCACATAAGATTCATTCTCTGGTGAATTAATCTGTAGAACCATCTGAGAAGTGCTTTTCTAGGGGAATCATTCTTTTTTGGCCTTGTGTCTCAGTGCATATCAGAACCATGCAATAATCCTTTAGCACTGTGTCATTGGCTCTGCCTTTCTGGATTTAAAAAGAAAGCTCTATTTTCACATTTAGGCTCTCTCAAGTTAATTTCTCAAATGCCTAAAATCTACATGTTCCCTGCTACCATCCTTTCTTTACAAGCCATAGGTACAATGTGCATCCCACTATACACATGAATGATTTGTTACACCACCACCATCTTTTTGCTAATAAAGCTATTACCATTCAGTTGTAAAACTAAATTTGTTAAAAGGCACAATTGAATGTATTGGACCCATATGTACAGTGGGCCCTTGGTATCCAATGGGGTTTTATTGCAGGACTCCCCATGGATAGCAAAATCCATGGTCAAAAAGTGCCTGCTATCATTTTAATAATATTTGTCATCTGTCTGATATCCATATCATTCATGATTTAGCAATGAACTGAAGAAAAGTGAATATTGCATAATAACATTATGTTGTTATGTCAGTGTATTAGTGAGTACACCCACCACTTTTAAAAGATTTGAAAACCTATCCTTGGAAAAGTGCCAAAGCAACCTTCCTGACAAAGATGCCAATTGAATAGTCTAACAAAAAACCTCCATGTCTGCTGTTTACCTTATATTCTGGCTAGATGAAATCACCAGAACAGATATTCTAGGCCAAGCCAACCAGTTCTTATTAGAGACAATTAGGCTGACTTGGGTGCACACATGGGATGAAAGAGTCACGCACCAAAAGTAAGGAAACAAAGCTAAGTCACCCAGAAGTCAGTCAAAATTACAATATAAAGATATTTGCAAACATGATCTAAGAAACTTTGATGCTGACTTCCACAAGTGGGAAGTTTGCAAACTACAGAAAAACCTGGAGCCCTAGAGCTGGGATGACTCATATCACAACCATTAGATTAGCCTTACACTACACAAGTGCAACAAGTAAAACAGTAGTTGTAATACACCTCTGAAGATTACAGCTCTGGCATCTACCTACAAATCTAGGGTTGACCTCTGCAGCTATCAGAGGAAATATAATCTGGATTGATCCAAAGCAGCCCATCACTGTACATTGCTGAACAAAGATGAATAGTTGCCATGCATCTTCTAACACTCAATTTATGTCCACATGGAGCTTTCCGCAGTTTTAAGACAGGAACTTTTAAGCCAAGCCAAAACTAGAGGGAGAGCTAATATTCATACTGTGCCTCCAAATGTATGGAAGTAGGCAGGAGAGTATTTCAAAAAGGGCATCACTTCAACTGTGCTGTGTTGTAATACTTGGTTATGATGTTGGTACACATTCAGACATTTAAAGCTTTCATGTTGATATACACTAAGTTGTATGGGTTATTGCTATAAATGGGTTGTGAGTGCAATCATTAAGTTAATGGTATTTTAATAATCATTTAATGAAGTCCAAATAAGCTAGCAAATCGACTAGAAACTGACTGAAAGATTATCAGAACACCTTTTTTATATAAAACTTGGAAAGGCAGTAATCTACATTCATTAATTCATCATAATCTCTGGGACTGACTCAACAGGATAGAAATTGGGGATAGTGTACTTCTTTGGTTCTGCTCTTATACAGTACTTACAGTCAGATTTCAGAGACTTGTACTGGAAGATTGTTTCTTAGGCCCTGGGCAATTGTTCTGTGGGTTGCTCCATGCTTGTCCCCAGGGCTGTTTAATATCTACATGAAGCCACTAGGAATGGTCATCAGAGGATTTGGAGCAAGTTGTCATCAGTATACTAACACCAAATTCTTTGTTACTTTCTGAACCAGAGCCTGAATGCAATGCTGGAGTAGATGAGGATTAGTACAATAATAACTGCTGGAGAGAAGATTGCAAGTTGTTTTTATCTTTCCTAATTTTTTCTTTTATTTCTATTTGCTTTTTCTTTTTCTTTGTAGTTATTTTATTTTATTTTCACTTTTTAGATTAGACACTTATTCTGTTTTATGTATCTGGAAAACTTTAAATAAAAAAGAATAGAAAAAAAAGTACAGTGCTTCCAAAAGTGAATTTTCAGATTTTATTGCTATGAACAAACAGAAATGACTTGATGCTATACAACAACAACAACAACAACAACAACAACAACAACAACAACAACAACAAATTTAGGTCTAACATGTTCCAAATCTATAACCTTTTTAAGTACAAGAGAACAAGGAGTGAACAGTTCTTGCTATGCTGACTTGTGTTTTTATAACTCACAGGGTTAAACTTTTCAGTGTGCTTTATTTGGGTCTGTCCCTGGTGATAACTTGGATCTTGCTTAGAAAGCATAAGTGTAATATTTCAACTACAGTGATTGCCAGTGTGGTTAGCTAGGCTCAGTTAAATGTAAATTTGTTAACCTTTTGTTAATGTGTTTATTCTGCTATGGCCTTGGCCCCACATATCTCAGATACTGTTTCTCCTTGTATTAATTATATGACAATGAATTCTAGATAACTACATCCTATTTCACCTACTGCAGAGCTTGGAATGGTGTGTATGTGTGTGTTTTAAGGAGTCTGATTGCTACAACCCCACTATTTAATTTGCCATTGTTATCAATGAAAGGTTTTTTAGTTGATAGTTTAAAAAATTAAAGATTTATAAAAAATACAGTATAAAACTTGAAAAATTCAGATCAAATGTCCTTAAAAGTGCACCATCAAATAACTTGAAGATTATCTAGAAAACATTGCGCATTATACCAAAAGATACAAAAAGTAATGCCATTCCCACTTCTTGTGTTACTTTTGAAATATAACTTCATTATGCCCTTGTTACAGTAACAAGGTACAAATGGCTATGTTACCTGAAATTCATTACGTCTCAGTTCTGATATATTTTTTCCACATAAATTAAGGCTTACCACAGATAGAAGCATTGCCCTTAGTACTGGCTGCCTCAGTGTTGTAATTTCACAAGGTATTTAGAATTGTTAATCAATAAGCAACAGCAATGAAGCACTGGAAAGCCGTAAATACCTTCCCTAACTACAAATCCCAGGATTCCATGGCACTTGTAGTGGGACAGAACTCCTATATTTGTGCAGTGTGGATATACCCTAGCTCAACCTTCAATTTCCTTGAGTGGTTTTATGTGTCATTCAAACATAGTCTATTTTATCAGTTATTATAAGTTGCCTTGAACTGTGGAATAGCAGCTAAGAAATGAATGAATGAATGAATGTTGTCCATGGAGTTTACTGCTACATGTAAATGTTTCTGTATCCTCCTTGTTAAAAAAGCACTATATTGCATGAAGAATTCACTTGAGAAAGTGGTTAAAAATATCCCTGCATAACACAGAATAAGAAGACACAAATAGCATTATGACCCAGATATCAGACATCAAAAGTCTGATGCATATTAAGGTGGCTGCTAATTGGACCTACAGAGAAAACATCTCCCACTGAGCTGCCAGGTGGAATTGCTTAAAGAAAGATCAGGGGACAGCTCCCATGCTGGCCTTATAAAACAAAGAGGCATCTATATGGTGAAGGCCAAGAAGTATTGCTTTTATGGAAACCCTTATTTATTCCAACATGAGTTGAGCATGAGAAGCAACATCTAATCAATTCCATGAACCATTGCATCCAAACTGTTAGAAGGGTCCCATAAAAAGGTGTTTTTGTTGCCCGTTTCAGAATTGAGAGTCAGACATCATCTGAGTCCATTAACTGCAGTTATGATCTGCAAGGATTTGTAGTAAACTCACTTCATATGTTGATTTGCAGACATCATTACAACATGAAACTTTTCTCTCTGGATTGTAGTTGAAGCCACTTAATAGCTTGTTATGTATGCCTGCGAGGACTGTGAGAAGGATTTACAAAGGCAAAGAACAAATAATGCCTCCAACTTTTAATAAATAATTGAGCAGTACTGCTTGAGGTAGCCAGAGTTCATTTTTTAATAATAAAGCACTGTTCTCTTTATTTGTTCACAGTTTCTACCTATAATTGCACCCACTGGGCCAAAGTTCATGAAGATTGGGGTCTGGAAGGGTTTTTTTTTAAGGGTGCTTGCAAGAGAGAGAAACAGCTCAGAAAGAAATAAAAAAAAACATTCTGAGCTATCTTTAAAATTATTAAGACTAGGATGCAATTTAAACATGTATTCAAGATCCTGCATACTATGGGTATAACAGGGTCCTCATGTAGCTCTTGTATTTAGTGTGATTAATGTCAAAATTAGAAAACCATAATAGCAAGCACAAAGTAACTACAGCAATTCACTAGCAATTATTTTGACTGTCTCGTGGTAAGTATGATATAGTGTACTTCGAGAGCTTCTTAATTCCTTGCCTTCTGAAGCTAGCCTTTAAGGAAGCAGGGGTACTATGTATCTAATAAGCAAAACCAATATGAATAATAGGCTTCTAGTTTTAAATGTACTGTACTTTTTATGCACTGAATCAGCACCACCTTGTGGCTGCTTGGAAAAAATACAAATTGCACCCCTCAGAAGTTAGAAAGATGGGCACACTCAGCAGGTAATGTTCAATTAACAGCTATTTCCAAAAACACTGTGGAGTTCTATCATCATGGGATTCATCACTGCTCAGTTTACTGAGGTGTTCTATCAGTACAAATATCCTAAACAGGGAAAACCTTGTTAGGACAATATGGCTTCTACTTAAGATGCAACTGGCATGGACATATGCAAGGGCCCTATAGAGATATTTTTGGATGCATTTATGATCTGCAAAAGTTTCTAGTAAACTCATCTTTATAGTGATTTGCAGAATCATGGCTGCAATAGGTATGGATATTTCCAAGAGCTCTATAGAGTTCCATCACTGTGAGTTGCCTCACAGTTTTCTGAGATTGCAGGTGGTCTGTCAGTACAAATAGCCTAACATTACAGACAGGGGTAACACTCATGTCTCTCTCCACTGTCTCAATTACAGTACTGTATTCCACTGATTATATGAATGGGGGTATGACAGTCACCATGGTTCTCAAGCGGGGAGGAAACACCACACTTTGAGCAGAGGAGGAGGGGGAAGAAGAGGAGAACAACAGGAGGAGAAGGAGGAAGAAGAAGTGAAAGACAACAACCACCACCACTCTGTGAATGAATGAGCCTTGACTGAATGCAGGTGTGATAACAAGGAGAAACAAAATACAGGCTGAGTCTCCCTTATCTGAAATGATCGGGACCAGATGTATTTGATTTTTTATTTATTTATTTATTTATTTATTTATTTATTTATTTTGAAATAACTGTATTTCCATATACATACACAAGATATTTTGGAGATGGGACCCAAGTCCAAGCACAAAATCACTTAGGTATTAAATACACCTTATACACATAGCCTGAAGGTAATTTTATACAATATTTTAAATAATTTTGTGCATGAAGCAAAGTCTGTGCACAATGAACCATCAGAAAGCAATGAAAAAAGTCTTGAATTTTGGAATATTTCAGATTTCAGAATTCCAAATAAAAGAAACTCAACCTGTAGTCCAACAATTACCAGGAATATTGACTGTCTGGAAGAGCCCTGCATTTAGCCACACAAAAATTTGGACAGGGAAAAAATTAGATGGCACATAGTTGACATGATGGTTCCTTACCTACAATAAATAACAGGAATATGGAAAACAGATGCATTCTAAAGATGATTAGAGACAAAAAAAAATACTTCAAGTTAAGTAGGCATTAAAACATTTGACTTTTTGTCCTCATGTCTCTGCAGTTGTTGTTTTTTGCTTGGTATTCCAGGAAGTTATTCTGTGCAAAAATATGTGATGGGATTTGGGGGGGTTGCACAAAAAAATGTGCAGTTTTGTGGAAATAGACGTTCCCCCCCCCCTTTCCAGAAACACATGTTTTTTTGTTTTGTGTTTTTTTGGTGAAAACCTAATGAGCTTTGCACAAAAAGACACAGGGTTTTTTCCACATAAAGAACTTGTGTTTCTGAAAGCACCGTTGAGTGAAAATTGTATTTTTGTGTGCCAAAAATTAAAAATCCAATTTCTAGTAACAAATGTAGGGTTGTGGGGGTTTTGTTTTTGTTTTTACAAAACTGTGGGCTATGGGGCAAAAAGATAATTTTGGATTTTAAAAAACCCAAAAACATGACAATACTGAAAGTGACAAAGTACTGAAAGCAATTCAGATGAATACGACAATAAAGATGAAGACGTATGTGCTAAACAAGATATGTGCTGAACAAGACACCTATGAAGATGACAAAAAGCAACAATAAAGAGGAGCAGAAAACAGCAGCAGCCAAGGCAAAGGTGAGACAGCAGTCCCAAGGCAGTATAGGAAGTTCCAAATGGCAATTTGCTATCTGTCCTTGCAAAGTGAAAGCAGCTCTGGCTTTCCAAATTTTCACTAAAAAAGAAATATCTATGACTATTTGTATGGGAGTTCCTGCATGGCAGGGAGTTGGATTGGATGGCTCTTGTGGTCTCTTCCAACTCTATGATTCTATGCAGGAAATAAATTAAATAAATTTTAATAAATCAAATAAATCTGAGTTCAAATTCAGATTCTTTCTTTGCTTAACCTGCCTCGTTTTATATGAGAATTGGAAGGAGTAATTTGATATTCCCTACATTCCCAACACTCATATAAAGGTTGGGGTATGTGTGTAATAAATACCTGAGTTTATTTTGGAAAAAAAACTTCAATGATGTGATCATTAAAGAAATGTATGGTGATTATTATTGTTAACTGCCTTTGAGTTGACCTCAACTCATGGCAATCCTGTAAATGAGACATCTCCAAGAACCTCTATTCCAGGGGTAGGCAACCTTTTTGAGCCAGGGACCGGGTTGCTGTCGCTCAAACAATTGGGGGGCCGAAGCACTGAAAATAAATAAATAAATAAATAAATAAAAATATTTTTTTAAAAAAAATTAAAAATATATGCATGCACACTCTCTCAGCCCCAGGAAAGCCATGGCAAAACCCCTGTGGAGATTTAGCCAAGAAAACCCCAAGAAAAAGTAATAACAACAATAATCAATATCATCATGGTTGGCGGCAGTGGCGGCGGCGGCAGGACCAGCCTGGGGCCGGTCCAAAGGCCTTGGGGGGCCGCATCCAGCCCCTGGGCCTTAGGTTGCCTACCCCTGCTCTATTCCCTTTCATTTTCTCAGGTCCTGCAGGTTAAGGCCTGTGATCTTGATTGAGCCTATCTATCTGTGGTCCTCCTCTCTTTCTACTGCCTTCTACCTTTCCTAGTATCATTGTCTTTTCTAATGAATCATGCCTTCTCATGATGTGGCCAAAGTATGACAGTCTCATTTTTGTCATCCTGGCTTCCAGGGGGAGTTCAGGTTTGATCTGTTTTAGAACCCATTTATTTGTGCTTTGGTTGTCCACATTATCCTCAGTACTCCTCTTCAGAACCATGTCTCAAGTTTGTCTTCTTTCTGTCCACTTTCATCACTGTCCAGCTCTCACATTCATACATGGTGATGGGGAATACCATGGATTGGACAATTCTGACTTTATTGCACAATTGTCTATCTTTGCACTTTAGAATCTTGTCCAGTACTTTCATCACTGCCCTTCCCATTCCTAGTCTTATGATACTTGACTGCAGTCTCCATTCTGATCAATGCTTGATCTAAGGTATGGAAAAATTTTAACTATTTTGATTTCCTCCTTATCTAGGTTGAATTCATGTAAATCCTCTGTGGTCATTTTTTATGTTTTCTTTATGTTCTTTGCATTTTCTTCTTTAACTTTCCTTAATAACTATTCTAAGTCTATGATGTTTTCTGCTAGTAGTATGGTGCATAGCTTAGATTGTTGATGCTCCTTCCTTCTATCTTTACTTCTCTTTTCTCTGAGTCTAAACTTGCTCTTTGTATGATATTTTCTGCATACAAGTTGAACAAGTAGTGTGATAGAATGCCGCCTTGCCTGACATCTTTGCTGGTTAGAAACTATTCTGTTTCTCTGTATTATGTTCTAACAGTAGCCTCTTGTCCTAAGTACAGATTTCTCATCACAACATGGCACTCCTATGTCTTTAAGAGATTCCATAGCATCTATAAAGCACATGCTAATTTTCTTCTGGAATTCCTTGATGCACTCCATTAGCCATGCAGTCCCTAGTGCCTCTTTCTTTCCTGAACCTTGTTTACACCTCTGGGATTTTTCTCTCCATATATGAGTGGCATCTATGCTGCAGAATTTTGACCATAATTTTGCTTACATGGGAAATGCATGCTATGGTCCTATAGTAGTTACAGTCAAAGAGTTTAGCAAACTCTTGGAGACCAAAACAAAACAAAACAGAGGACAGAAGCAAGAATCAAAGGTGAATATAAGGAAAGATCAAGCTATAGTTGAAGCTAGAAGGTGGTGTCAGAAGGTCTCTGTATTGTGAAATCTCTGGTTCCTCAGCTGTTTGGAAATTCATTTTTGAAGAGAGAAATCAAGAATTATTCAATAATGTTTGAAGTCAGAGTGCCTTTCTTTTGCTTGTTATGAAGTTTGACAGATCATCTTTGATCTCATGGCACAATCCACAGTCTTGTTGAGCTTTGATCACAAACACAATGGATCTGTTTGTTGTTCTGTACAGGGCAAAAGTAAATCTTAAAACAATCTAGTTAGTGTTGCTGTTAATTAGCAACTGCAGAAACCTTGCTTCATACATAGGCAAGGCTACAAAAAAAAAAAAAAACACAGGCAAAATGTAAATTGTCCATTATCACAGCAAATCTAAAGAACAGGAAAGTTCATAGCATGTGGCAAGTCCACAGACATACAACATGCTTTTATATCATGAGAAAAAAGTGCCACCTCTTGGATTTGTCTCTATGTACAATCAAAGTTAGAAATTAACCACACAGACCATCTAGTCAAACCCCCTGCCATGCAAAGCCTGCTGAGATAGTCTAATCCACTGTCAAATAACTCTTAACATCAGGAAGGTCTTCCTAATGTTTATGTTTAATGTTTAAGTAGAATCTCTTTTCTTATAATTTGAATCCATTAATGTGTGTTCTAATCTAGCAGAAAACAAGTTCACTCCATCTTATACATAACATCAGGTATTTAAAGAGGGGTATCATATCACCTCTCGGTCTTCTCTCCTTCAAGCTAAGCATACCCAGCTCCATATACCACTCCTTATAGAGCTTAGTTTCCAAGCCATCTACCATTTTGTTCACTTACATATTTGTATACATCATCTTGTATCTCTGGAAAGCTGAATGGAGTTTGCTAGAAAGCATTTCATTAGCATAAGGGCAGATTAGAGCTTGGAAACATTATTTTTGGGACTCCAACTCTCACAATCCCCAACTATCATGTTCATTACACTCTTTGTCCAAATGGACCTTTCTCAAGGGGATCCCTTCCAGCCTCCAGAAAATTCTTTTGTATTCTCATATGGGGAACCAAATTTTATTGTTCAGTTTTTATTGCCTTTCTTGTTCTTGGCAGAGGAGTGTAGCCCACTGAGCCTAGTTTAATAGATGACAGACACTCTTCTTGTATCATTCGAGATCATGCAATGACAGACACTTCATCTGATATCATCCAAGAATATCACACAAAATACCTGAATCTAACACCTGTACTTTCTCCCTCTCTTTCCCAAGCATATTTTAAAAAAATGGCTGATAAAGTAATATTTGGGTTCAAAGGCTTGCTCTTAGATTTTTGTGCCTTTTTGAATAGCATAATAAAGGTGATCTTTGGACAATGTAATAAACAATGTAGGTTTCTGAATTTTCCTTAAGCCATTTTTCAGGTGAGAGGTGGGTGTTGCTCCATTATTGCTCATGCTTCTTCTATGTAAAGAGCAGCTGACATTTCATACTCATTTTTAATGTGAACAGAGAAGATGCATGGATAATATATAAACCATATCTAGTCAGCGTAGTGTAGTAGCTTGAGTGTTGGACTCTGGAGGATAGTTCAAATCCTCACTTATCCATGGAAACCTACTGGTTGACCATGGGCAAATCACACTCTCTCAGCCTTAGGACTTATCACATGGGGCCCATAGTAGTCAATATCCCATAATTAAAGCATTAGTGATTAAAGTGTTATTGCCAGTTATTGCACAACAGCATTTCACAAACACTGCACAATAACAATAATTTTTTTTTTTTTTTGCTTTTCATATACATGGTGTTTGCATCCCATCATTGTTTTGGAAATGTGGTTTTTTGCACATGCGCAAAAGGATAGTTGTTGAGTCCCAGGAAGTTACTCGTATTTATATGTATATGTATACAGTCAGTGACACACACACACACATGCGCATATTATATATATATATATATATATATATATATATATATATACACACACACACACACACACACACACACACATATATTTACATATATTTTGAAAAATGTGTATATACATATATAGACATATTTGTATATGCACACAAACAGAGAGAGAGAATGGATGTGTGTGTGTGTGTGTGTGTGTGTGTGTACAATAATGTATATATGTGTGTATACATCAATACATATGTACGTGTGTGTGTGTGTGTGTGTGTATACGGTACATACATACGTACATGTGTATATTGTGTGTGTGTGTATTCCTGTTGTTTCTTTTAATTAGTCAGGATCCATTTTGTCTTCTGTCTATTCAACACCTTATGTTTGAACTGCATTGCACATTGTGTAGGGCTCTGAAGCCCTAGTAAAGGCTGAACCAACAGTTAATGCTCCCATTGCTTCCTTTATCTAACTACATTTGGACAGATTAGCCTTTTTGCCATTATCCTCCATTGAAAGACTGGCTGCATATTGTGCTCTTCAGCCCCAAACAGATTAAAGTCAGCCCTCTTGGTGTCTTTGAAGCAAGATATAGGCTGCCAGAAGAAGGTTCTTGGATTTCTCGAGAGATGCAAGTCACTTTTTGAATGGTTTTGTGTC
Organism: Phrynosoma blainvillii; assembly: GCA_026167975.1. Lineage (NCBI taxonomy): Eukaryota > Metazoa > Chordata > Lepidosauria > Squamata > Phrynosomatidae > Phrynosoma > Phrynosoma blainvillii. The sequence continues at coordinate 83,487,461 of JANUYF010000002.1, forward strand.
ACTCTCTTCAGCTGGTACAAAGAGGTACCTTCTTGAATTGTGTTGAATATTTTCCTATACAAAACATATCCCTCAAGTGATTCAAGACTGAGAAAAAGAACTAGGCAGACTGAAGCCAGCCAGCATGCACAGAAAACCACCAGAGTAAAAGAGTATATTGCAACCAATGTAGATTGCTGGACTGGAGTCTAGAAGAGTTCCATGGGAGCAACAGTTCATTGAATAACCTGAGAGCAATTAAGCATGAGTTTGAAATGCTAGCTTCCATGAAATGTAAAGTCTGCCCCACATATAACATTCTTTCAAAGGCACTGTGTATATTCAGTTCAAAATGCACAGCAATGTCACAGGCAGCATTACTGATAATGACTCAAATTCTAGGAAAGCCTTTCTAGTTTTCAAGACCAAAGAATTAGGTATGTATGGTGAGCATGTCAGTGATAATAATAATGATGTGGGTGGAAAGCCTATCTCTGAGACCCTAGGAAAAATGTTGTAAGGAAAAAGAAAGGGCAGCAGATATTGCCACCACACCAGTGGTTTGTTGTTGTTGTGAGCAATAACTTATCATAGGATCCTAAGGTGCACCTATCATAGGATCTTCTTGACAAGTTTCTTCAGAGAGGGTTTGCCATTGCCATCCTCTGAGGCTGAGAGAGTGTGATTTGCCCAAGGATATCCAATGGGTTTTTATACTCAAGCAGGGATTCTGACATCAAGATTGTCCTCCAGTGCTCAAACCACTACATGACACTTACTCTCTACACCAGAGCTATACTAAACTTATGGCAACACATTCTAGCTTTTTTCAGAAAATAGTTCTATTCCTTCATGAGAAAATACAGTGAAATATAGTTCAAACAGAACCAATCAGTACATATGGCAGGTTATATTCATAGCCAATATGGCGGGTTAATTCGAATGAAAACCTGATCTTTTCATTTTCGGGATTTTTGAGGATTTGAAAAGATCAGGGGTTTTTTTCGAATTAAACCCCTTTTAAATTCGAATTTAGTTATCAGACGAGTCGGAACGAGACAAATCCCGCAAATTAAAGTCTTCCGCTCGTCCCATTTATTTCCACTTTCTCCCCGCAACTCCCCATGTGATAACATCCATATGAAAAACACTGAAGGTTAAAACTAGTACTTTGAATTGGACTCAGAAGCAAAGTGACAACAAGTACAACTAACACAAAACCACATGAATAGGCAACCATCATCCAGGACTTATTAGAAGGCATGCAGTAACAGCATTTGGTAACATTTGAAACTCCAAAAACATCTTCAGAAATAGCCCCACATTGAATATATTGCTGTAATGATGTCTGGAAGTTACAGAAGCATAAATCAATATGGCAAGGTCAGACCTATCTAGAAGTAGAAAACAGTAATTAACCAAAGATAGAAGAAGACAGTTTTAGCAACAATTCCAGTCTACTTTTCAAAGACACCAGGGGTTTGAGGTAGACACCTACTCCTTTATTTGACCAGATAGGTCACTGAGACCCCATCAGTCACTGTCCTCAGTTATACAGACATCTATGATACCAAAAGGAAAGTTATGCACCAGCCTATAAAGAGATTCTTCTGATTGCAATGGCTGGGAAGAATGTCCTGCCTTGAACATGACAATTATTCCACCTTTATCCACTAACGCCAGCACCATTCCATAAAAGCACAATGCTATGGCTGCCTAGTTGGAAATGAAAGAACTTGTGTGAACCTGACAGCATTCAATTATTCATTAGTAGTTTCACTTTGGTTAATTCAGACTTACCTGTGACTAAAGGTGTAAAGAATTGCAGTGTGAACCCACCTAGTCATCCTTTTCCAACTAGAACAATTTACATATCACTTATGTAAGCCACTTCAGAAAGGAATATCTTCCTTAGCTTCCATTTCAAATCTACCACATGCTCTAATACAGAGTACCGTGAGCATATCAAGTTCTAAACTATTTATTTGTGAGGAAGTTAAAAGCACACTTCATCTCAAGCTTCATTAACAGGGCCAGCTGTTTGATTGTTTCCTCTGTATATCCTTGCAAATGTAGAAAAGTGGATTAGTAGTCAGTTAACTGGCACTTACTAGTAAAGCAAATCACCAACAAATGTGCAGAGTAGATAAGCAGATTAGGGGAAGATTCAGCCATTCTCCTCCTGGCTGCTCCTGTCTTGTTGCTTCCCCTCAGGTCTCCTTTGCACTCAGTACTTAAAAGAGATGCCCACAAAAAGGAATAAAATTCAAACACCCTACTTAACAAAAATATTTAGTTGCTGACTACTTCTTCCCCTGCAGGTTTCAACTGGGTTCATAGATTGTGGTTTTATCCTTTATTATTTCTAAATAATTCCGCCCGCCCCGCCCCCCGCCCCCCATCGGCCATTTAGGCACTGCCTGAAATTTGACAGCAAAGCCAATAATAAGGAAGCAAAAAGTGAATCAAAAGAAAATAAGCCATGTTTACAGGCACTAGCTGCTTTACCTGTTTTGTGTTCCCTTAGGTCCCTCCCATCTCAAGTGTTTTAAACAGATTTATAATAATGCTCCCTAAGGCTTTTGGGGAGAGAGTTAAAGGCTTTTAAAAAAAAAAAAAAAGCAGTGGCTAAAGCTAAACACCCTCTTCTTTGACATGAGTATTAAATTCTCTCCTAATCCCACTAAAGCTATATTTATTGAAATGCTAGTAGTTAGCATTCACTTTTACAAGGTAATTTTGGACAAGTCAAAAGTAGGATAGAACGGCTATATCTGAGCTTCGTTGCCTGTAAGAAGAAATGTGGTGACTTCATCCAAGCTTCTAGGGCATTTTTAGAGAGGGATGGTCATTAGGTAACATAAACAAAGGAAAAATTCAAAGCAAGACTGGGTGAAACAGTCCAAATAGACAAGTATCCCCCATCCAGTGAGGTTTACCCTTGGAAAGGTGTGAATAGGAACACATTTGCTGCTCTCCAGTGTCTTTGGCAGCCTTTGAGCTTTAGGTACTATGCACTTTTGGGTATTTGGGGAGGGTGAAAGGGGTCATTTGCCTCAGACAACAAAATATCTTGTGTCAGCCTTGAAGAAATTACTTTATAAAAGTATTATGAGGTTGAGTTTAAGTTATAAGGCAACACATGAAAATTGTCAAGAGTATAGGATGTAAGAGAAGCTTCAGGTTGAAGTGTTATCCATTATCTTTTAAGTCCAGCTGGCCTAGCTGCATGTGTGGACGTTATCACACGTGGGAAATCTGTTCGTTAATCCACACAAATCCCAAACAAAAACTGAATTTGTGCCTCACGATTTCACACAACGTCACACAGAAACTGGTCAGAAACTGGACAGAAACTGGTATTATCTGAGATCTTTTTTAATTTCGGGAGTTTAGAGGAAATGCATTTGCGAAATTACAGTAATTTCACATTTACTGTAATGTGAAAAGCAAATACGCACGGACAATTCTCTTTTAAAACCTGGAGGAGGGCCAAGAGGAGGAGGAGGAGGGGCCTCCAGGGAGGGAGAGTCCGGGGCCCCTGCCATGCAGGGAAGGGAAGGGAAGGCAAGGCAAGGCAAGGAGAGGGAAGTTTGGGACGGAGGAGAAGTTTGGCATTTGGGATGGAGGGAAAAGGAGGGGAAAGAAGGCTTCCCTCGCAGCAGCTGTGGGTGGATGTGGGTGCAAGTGTGGGGTGTGCTTGTGGAGCAACTTGGAGATCCAGCTCACCATGAAGTTCTGCCCTGCAGGTCCTACAAAGGGGAAAGGCTTATGGGGGGGGGCATGGGAGCTACCTCCAGTTTCCCCCTCTCCCGGGAATCATCCAAGGCTCTGGCTCTCCCCAGGGAACACCCAGCCCTTCCTTCCTTCCTTCCTTCCTTCCTTCCTTCCTTCCTTCCTTCCTTCCTTCCCTTTCCTCCTCCTCCTCCTTCCCTGCCAGCTCTGCCTGTGATCCTACCCTCCTTGCTCATCTCCCCAGCAGCTGACAGCCTCTAATGCCAGGAAAGGAGAGAGAGAAAAGGGAGGCTGAGCCATCTCAATCCCTCCCTTGCCTCGGCTTGCCTTGCCTTGCCTTTCCAGCTGCCTCCTCCTCCTCCTCCTCCTATGCTCTCTTGAGAGGTCCCAACCCTAACGGAAGGGGGTTAAGACCTGTGCAGGAGGACATGACCCCTAATGTAGGACAGTCTGACATTTCCTCCTGGGAAATGCAGGACCCGCCCTGGAAAAAGGAGGAGTTTGGTCATGAAACGCACCCATTTCCAGTACATGTACAGGTTCTTTTCACTTGTCTATGAAAGTTAAAAATGTCTTTTTTTCGCTTTTAACTTAATTCTGTTATTACTGTAATTACGTGTGAAAAGCTTTTGCGCAATTAAGCTCTTTTTTCGCTTTCTTTTCAGGATGCTTCATTTCCACTTTATTATCTCTTTAACAATGAAACTGGCCCACATGTGATAAAGTCCTAAGACAACATAACTTTTCTAATGCATGCATTTATGTGTGATGGCTGCATGATACCTACTATTGTTGTTGCTGTGTGCCTTTATGTCATTTCCAACTTACAGTGGCCCTAAGGTGAGCCTATCCCAGGGTTTTCTTGGCAGAATTTGCTGGGTGAGTGCCCTTGCCTTCCTCTGAGGCTGAAAGTTTGACTTGCCAAGGTCATCCAGTAGGTTTTCATGTAGATTCAAATTCTGGTCTCCCAAGTAGTGGTCCATCATTAGAACCACTACACCATACTGTACTTACAGTGCCAAATAAAAAGGACTGGGCTACAGAGTAAGGGTCTTAGGCTAACCATGGAGCATGGACCTTTGAGATGTCCCATGCCTATGGCTCTTCTTTGTTTAGAACATGGAAGTTTACCAACCACAATGCCAGTCAATGTTACCTTCACCAGGAAGCTATAACATCACGTCTTGAAAATGGCATCACCAGGCTTGGTGAAACCTGGTGTGGCCTGCCCTCTCCCCTTCCACTGCCTGGCTCACCTGCCACCCTCACCAACCATCTCCCCAGGGAGAGAACTAGGTTACCAATGAAGCCATGAGGGGTGTGCTTTCCCCTCTGCTGCCCACACTGCCACCTCAGCTCCCTCCCCAGAGATGGAGCCATACCAGCAAAGAAGCCACGAGGGATATTCTTACCCTTTCACCACAGTGAGTGGAGGGCCCTACCAGATGTCATCCCTTCTCTGGGGAGTCACCTGGTGTGGTCCGTACATGCCCAGTGATGCCACTGCTTGCACATTTTCCTTTCTATCATGCTAGTTTCAAAGGGGATGCTTGCCTGGGGTGTTAATGTCTCAAGCACCCAAGGCTTGTTTTTCCTAAACTTCTGTCAACTTTAGATCTCAAAGCACAAGGGTCAGAGGTTGTATTGATTTGGACCTTACCTGCAACATTTCCCATTGAGTTCCAATAAACCTTTAAAAACTTTTTTAAAAAATGGAAAGCAGGGAGGGAATCATATTTAGAATGGGTGCCTTGTGCTCTAATTCTGCATATAGCATTGCTATGTGGACCTTAACATCACTGATCTTCTAAAAAGATTCATTCTTGACATAAATCCTGCTTAGTGCAAGCCACCAAAAAAAGCTATGGGGACCATTAAATAGTCATGCATCATAATTATACATAGGTCATTAAGCTGTCAGAAGAAACATTTTTGGTCTTTAATTTGCTGTCATTTGTTTCTTTGCTTCCCTCCCCCCCTTTTAAAATAATATGAAGGCAATAGGAAGGGACCTTTTCATTCTGTTAACCTTATGTTTAATGAATAGAGCCACTATTTGGAAGTGGCAGTGGAAAACAGTTCAGATCTCAGCTCATCATCACTATTCCCATTTTTCTGCTGAAAACCTGAGTCTGAGTGCTACATCAGCTGTAATTGAACCCTTTCCTGTGAATAAGTACTACAAACTCCATGGAATTTACATTTGAGTATACATGCATAGGATTTCACAACTCATGAGTTCTTAGAAAAAGTGAACACAGGGAGCAAAAATATTTTAGAATTTATTTCACAGGAAGCATTTGAGACATTTCTGATAGATCATCAACTCTTAGTGGGGCTAACAATGACTTAGGAACTCATCACTTTGCTAAATAAAGTGTCTTGGGGTCTTTGCAGACTGCCAGAAATAGTGCAAATTGAGTCCACTTTAAGGGTTAGGGTTAGGGAATCATGGGAACCGTATTTTATTGTGGCACCAGAGCTCTCTGACAGAGAAGGCTCAATGTCTCAGAAATAATAATAATAAAAAATTCCCATGACCCCCTAGCACTAACCCTAACCCTTAAAGTGGACTCAATTTGCACTATTTCTGGCAGTCTGCAAAGGCCCTTACCTCTCCTGAATTGAATTTTAATTCAGGCTGCATCCAGATACTATTGCAGGGATTTTGTCACCAAAACTGCTGGCAGAATACAGCCCAGGTCCAGCTCCAGTCCCAGGAACACTCCTGCAGCCATTTTCTTAAGTCGGAAAACTCCCGATTTCAAAAAGAGGCTTGCTGAGCACTCCTGGGGCCTGGGCTGGACCTGGTCTGTATTCTGCCAGCAGTTTTGGTGGCAAAATCCCTGCAATAGTATCTGGATGCAGCCCAAATTAAAATTCAATTTGGGAGAAGTAAGATATTTTTATTTAGTGGAGTGATAAGCTCCTCAGTTGCTGGTAGTGGATCATGAAAAGCTATGGAATGCTCTCAAAGAAATGGGAATACCACTACATTTGATCTTCCTGTGTAACCTATACTCAGGTCAAGAGCCTGCCATTAGAACGGAGTATGGAGAAATAGAATGATTCCCAGTTGGCAAGGGGATCAGGCAAGGCTGCATACTATGAACTTATTTAATCTGTATGCAGAAAACATTGTATGCAGAGCAGGCTTAGACGCAGAGGAAGGAGGAATGAAGATAGGAAGAAAAAACATTAACAACCTAAGATACACAGATGACACAATACTACTAGTAGTAACAAACAAAGACAAGAGCAAATACTGAGAAAAGTCAAAGAGGAAAGTGCCAAGGTTGGATTAATGCTGAACATTAAAAAAATGACCATGGAAGATCTACAAGAATTCATCCTAGACAACGAGAAAATTGAAATAGTCAAAGAGTTACCATACCTTGGATCAAGCATTGATCAGAATGGAGACTGGAGTCAAAAAATCAGAAGAAGACTAGGAATGGGAAGGGCAGCTGTGAAAGAATTAGACACGATCCTAAAGTGTAAAGATATACAATTGAGCACTAAAGTCAGAGTTGTCCAAGCCATGGTATTCTCCATCACCACGTATGGATATGAGAGCTGGACAGTGAAGAAAGCAGACAGAAAGAAAATCATTTGAGATGTCATCCTGAGAATAACATGAAATACAAAGAAGACAAACAAATTGATTCTAGAACCCTCTCCCTCCCCCCCCCCCCCCCGGAAGCCAAAATGACTAAACTGAGGCTGTTGTACTTTGGCCACATCATGAGAAGGCACGAATCATTGGAAAAGAGAATAATGCTAGGAAAGACATTGGGCAGGAGAAAGAGAGCATGATCACATGCCAAATGGTTAGATTCAATCAGGGAGGCCACAGGCCTGAGCCTGCAAAACCTGAGCAGAAAGGTAAAGGATAGGGGGTCTTAGAGATGTCCAATCCACAATCTGACTCAAGTGCAGTTAACAACAATAACAATGCCAATAACAATTTTCTACCTCCTGGTGGCCCCACTGGAAAACAAACTCATTCGCTGATTGTACAAGAACCACCCCATTCCTGGACATAACTTATGACAATTTGATAGATTTTGAAAACATTTGATTGCCTCAGGCACCATTAAACAGTCATGCCAAACTTGGGCTTTAAAGAGGACTCATCCTTCTGAGACAATTAAATCTGTCTTTAACTTACTATTGCTGTCTAATAAGTTTTTAGCTTATTTATTTTCTTGTTTGTTTTAATGCATTGTGTAAGTCATTCTGAGATCTTTGATATAGGGTGAAGTGTAAATATGATTTCAGCATTGGATAAGATTACAACACTACACTCTTACAGTGCTGCTATTCCACTTTTACTACTTTGACTGCCTCTTGTTGCATTCTGGGGTTTGTAGTTCAGTGAGGCCTAAGAGCTCTCTGATTGAGAATTCTAAATGCCTTTCACTAAACTGCAAATCCCAGAATCCCACAGAAGGCAGCCATAGCAGTAAAAGTGGAATAGCAGCTCTATAAGGGATTGAATCCCCGCTTAGCAATGGAAGCCCACTATGTAACCTTGGGCAAGTCATACTCTGTCAGGCTCAGCAGGCAGCAAAGGCAAAACCCTTCTGGACAAATCTTGCCAAGCAGACCCCATGATAGGGTTTGCCTTAGAGTCATCTTAAGTCAAAATGACTTTAAGGCATACAACAACAAAAAAACATTTGATAATAACAATAGAGTCACCATAAATTGAAAACAATCTGAAGGTACACAACAATCTGAAGGTACACAACAGCAACAAAACAGTCAAGGGGCTAATCCTCCCTAGCCACCTAAGCACTACCAATGGTAGGGTCATTATCAAGATAGAGAGACCCACACTTTACCTTTTTACAAGAAAATTCCAACACACTATTGCTAATTTTGAGATTGGGATCTACTATACTTCAGTCTACAGACTGAAAAACAGTAACTTGTTTATGATTTTTTAAGCAAAGGTAAGCTTGGAACTAGGGACTTCTTGACTCATTTTCTTAATCACTTAAGGGACAGAAATGGGAGCTGGAATATGGAGAAATACTAACTAGTTTACAAGCGATGGTTTGAGCTATCCTCCTTTCCACCCACAATGCTAGAACTTAATCCTAGGTCTTCATGGATTAAGTTCTGGATAAGTGCAACATCATTAAAATCTTCAGCGCAATCGAGTGACTTTGCCAAAAGCATACCTTTTTCTTTCCTGGTTGTCCCCTGTCTGATAATCTCCAGAAACTAAACTGCCACCTGTGGTCCAGGAAATATATTGCTAATCATGATAGGAACATTCACCTTGTAGGACAGGAGACTTCAGCAGCACCATAGCTCTGGGACAAATGTATCCGACACAACTGGGTCTCTTACACAAGCACACAACTATTTCCTGGAAGTTGTTTCAGCAAGACTTGATGATCACATTTCCCCAGACTGTTGTTCAAACAAATCAGTGCAGATCATATATCCCAAACACAGAATATGGTCTCTTGCTGCATGTTCCCATGAAAATATGCAGAAAACTCTTCTTCATGGTAATCTATCCATCCATGATACTGGCATCACCTTCATTCCTGTTTGCATATCTTACCTCCTGCTCAGATGAGAAGAATGTGTGCTGATATTTCATTGTTCTAGATTTGTATAAGTGTTCCTAATGCAATATTGGTAAGCTGTGACAACATTCAAGAAAAAATGTCAGCTATTTACATTTATCAACACTAAGGAGAGCAAACCCCTAGCCTAATGACCATGACACTCTGACACAAACTAAATGAATGAAAACACACTCAAGGGAGAATGTTCTTGTATTATACAGCAGGGTAGTTAATGTAAACATGGGTTTGATTAATAAAACACATGTTGAGGCCACACTAGGGATTTCTGTAAACACCTGGACCTGTAAAATGGCTTCCAACAAGAAACTGTCATTGCTGTTTTTCCTGTACATGAAGATTTGCTTTGACAGATAGTGTAAATGCAGTCAACAGCAATGCTGAGCCTGCCTTTCTGCTGGATCTCAACTACCGGAACAAAAACTATTGGACCTTTTGTAGGCCAAAACAACACATGTTGTAACTTCAAGCTCTACATTTAAAAGAACAAATGCTGTTTTATCTTCTCATGCAATTGCCCAGCATGGGTCTTCCCAGGAGAAAACTAACACCTCTCACACTTTTGACTCCTGGGCATATGAAAAAAAAAGAGAGAGAGCAATGTGCCTCCAGAAATATCTTGAAAACACCAGATGTTTGAAGAAGAGATTTCACAAACAAGGAACTCTGTCTATTTTGAGAGACAATCCAAAGGCAGCAACTCACAGATGTATTCTGTATAGCAAGCAAATAAATAACAGCATTTTGCTGAATGTCTTTGGAGGGGGGGAATGCTTCCTAATGAATCTCTAAATAGAATTTATAATCAGCTATGGTGTTTAAAGTTAACATAGTTCTGTAATGTCTAAAAAAAATTATATTAGTTGCCTTCAAGTCAACCTTGACCCATGGCAACCACATAAATGAGACATTTCCAAGATACCCAATCCTCAGCAGCTCTGATCTTGCCTGCAGACTTAGGGCCATGACCTAGAATCACAGAATCATAGAGTTCTATGATTCTATGATTCCATGCTTCTATGATTCAGTAAGAAGTGGTGCAATAACAATACCATACCAGTTAGGTCATAGAATCATAGAATGATAGTTGTAAGAGACCACAAGGGCCATCCAGTCCAACCCCCTGCCATGCAGGAACTCCCAATCAAAGCATCCCCGACAGATGGCCACCCAGCCTCTTCTTAAAGACCTCCAAGGAAGGAGACTCCACTACTCTCAGAGGGAGTGTGTTCCACTGTCGAACAGCCCTTACTGTCAGGAAGTTTCCCCTAATGTTGAGGTGGAATCTCTTTTCCTGGAGCTTACATCCATTGTTTCAGGTCCTAGTCTCTGGAGTAGCAGAAAATAAGCTTGTTCCCTCCTCAATATGACATCCCTTCAAATACTTAAACACGGCTATCATATCACCTCTCAACCTTCTCTTCTCCAGGGTAAACATCCCCAGCTCCCTAAGTCATTCCTCATAGGGCTTGGTTTCCAGACCCTTCACCATTTTAGTTGTCCTCCTTTGGACACGCTCCAGTTTCTCCACATCCTTTTTGAATTGTGGTGTCCAGAACTGGACACAGTATTCCAGGTGAGGCCTGACCAAAGCAGAATAGAGTGGCACTATTACTTACTTGACCTCCTTGATTGAATCTACCCATCTGTAATGTGATCTTCCTTTTTTCCTACTGTCTTCTGCCTTACCAAGTATTGTCTTTTCTGGTGACTCATGCCTTCCTATGATGTAGCCAAAATATGATAGCCTCAACTTAGACATTTTGGTTTCTATGGAGAGTTTAGGCCTATTTGTTCTAGGACCCATTTATTTGTCTTTGTAGCAGTCTGTAGCATCCACAGAACCCTTCTCCAACACCACATCTAAAATTAATCAATTTTCTTTCTATCTGATTTCTTCACTGTCCAACTTTCACGGGCATACATAGAAACTGGAAATATTATGGCATGGACAATCCTAACTTTAATACTCAGTAATATATCTTTTCTCTTCAGGATCTTGTCCAGTTCCTTCATAGCTGTTCTTTTGAGTCTTTGAGCCAGAACAAACCGGCTCTAAACAGTCAATGATGTAATGCCTCAAGGCTGGAAAAAATGTCTCAGCTACATGCAATTGTACAAAAATGAGAGAACGACTCATAGGAAGCTGATGAAACTTCCGTAAGAAGTGGTGCAATAACAATTCCATACCGGTTAGGTCATAGAATCATAGAATGATAGAGTTGAAAGAGACCACAAGAGCCATCCAGTCCAACACCCCTGCCATGCAAGAACTCAAAATCAAAGCATCCCCAACAGATGACCATCCAGCCTCTGTTTAAAGACCTCCAAAGAAGGAGACTCTACCACACTCCGAGGGAGTGTGTTCAACTGTCGAACAGCTCTCACTGTCAGGAAGTTCCTCCTAATGTTCAGGTGGAATCTCTTTTCTTGTAGCTCGCATCCGTTCTTCTGGGTCCTATTCTCTGGAGCAGCAGAAAACAAGCTAGCTCCCTCCTCAATATGACATCCCTTCAAATATTTAAACACCTCTTAACCGTCTCTTCTCCAGGCTAAACATACCCAGTTCCCTAAGCCGTTCCTCATAGGGCATGGTTTCCAGACCCTTCACCATTTTAGTCACCCTCCTCTGGACACGCTCCAGTTTTTCAACATCCTTTTTGAATTGTGGTGCATAGAACTGGACACAGTATTCCAGGTGGGGCCTGACCAAAGCAGAATACAGTGGCACTATTCCTTCCCTTGAGCTATATACTATACTTCTATTGATGCAGCCTAAAATTGCATTGGCCTTTTTAGCTGCCACATCACACTGTTGACTCATGTTCAACTTGTGGTCTACTAGGACTCCTAGATCCCCTTCACACATAGTCTGGTTAAGCCAGGTGTCCCCCATCTTATATCTATGCATTTCATTTTTTGCCCTAAGTGCAGTACCTTACATTTCTCTGTGTTGAAGTTCATTTTATTTATTTATTTATTTATTTGGAGTATTTATACCCTGCTCTTCAGGCAAAAGGCTATCAGAGTGGCTCACAAATGGTTAATTAGACATTTCCCTGACCTCAGGCTTACAATCTAAAAAGACAAGACACAAAAGGAGAAGGGAATAGTGGTGAGGAAGGGGAATAAGTCCAGCAGATCTTCTCTCCCTCTGAAGAATTGATCAAGGCAGATGGACTTGAGGGAGGACCTTCTTCTTAGTGTGGCTAGGCTTGATGGAACTGGCCTGCCCTTCTCTCCCTCTGGATGATGGTGTAGGGAGGGAGAGCCTTCTTTTTCATGCTAGGCCTGATGGAGTTGGCCTGCCCTTCTCTCCATCTGGATGATAGTGGATGGAAGGAGGGTCTTCTTCTTTCTTTTTGTTAGCTTTGGCCCAGCTTTCTAATCTATTAAGGTCATTTTGAATTTTCATCCTGTCTTCTGGCATATTAGCTATTCCTCCTAATTTGGTGTCATCTGCGAATTTGAGAAGCATGCCTTCTATTCCTTCATCCAAATCATTGATAAAAATGTTGAAAAGCACTTGGCCCAGGACAGAACACTGTGGCACCCCACTGGTTATTTCTCTCTAGGATGAAGAGGAGCCATTGCTAAGCACCCTTTGGGTTTGGTCAGTCAACCAATTACTAATCCACTTAACAGTTGTACTGTCTAGCCCACATTTTATTATCTTGTTTGCAAGAATGTAATGGGGGACCTTGTAAAATGCCTTACTGAAATCAAGATATGCTATGTCTACCACATTCCCTTCATCTACCAAGCTGGTAATTTTATCAAAGAGAGAGGGAGAGAGATCAGATTAGTCTGGCATGACTTGTTTTTGAGAAACCCATGTTGACTTTTAGTGATTATGGCGTTCCTTTCTAAATGTTCACTGACTCTCTGCTTAATGAACTGTTCTGGAATCTTTCCTGGTATTGATGTCAGACTAACTGGGCAATAGTTGTTGGGATCCTCTTTTTTCCCCATTTTTGAAGATGGGGACAATGTTTGCCCTCCTCCAGTCTACTGGGACTTCTCCTGTTCTCCAGGAGTTCTCAAAAATTGTTGCCAGTGGCTCTGAGATTACTTTTGCCAGTTCTTTTAATATCCTTGGATGTAGTTTACCTGGTCCTGGAGACTTAAATTCATTTAGGTTAACCAGGTATTCCTGTACTACCTCTTTACTTATTCTGTGCTGCATTTCCCCTATTGTGTCCTCTGCTTCATTTTCTTCAGGTTGAACACCCTTTTCCTTTGTGAGAAGACTGAGGCAAAGAAGGTACTGAGTAGTTCTGCCTTTTCTCTGCCCCTGTTAGAATTTCTCCATTTTCTCTGCACAGTGGCCCTACCATTTCCTTCTTTCTTTTGCTATGGACATACCCAGAAAAGCCCTTTTTGTTGTTCTTAACTTCTCTAGCAAGCTTGAGCTCATTCTGCACTTTGGCTTTCCTGACTTTACCCCTATATGTGCTAGCTATTTGTTTGAATTCCTTTTTAGTGATTTTGCCCCTTTTCCATTTCTTATACATCTCCTGTTTAAAACTTAGTTCAGTTGAAAGTTCATTTGTCATCCAACCTGGTTTCTTGAGACACCTCCCATTTTTCCTTCTCATTGGAACAGTTTGAGATTGTGCCTTCAGTATCTCCCTTTTGAGAAACTCCCATCCACCCTGAACTCCCTTATCCTTTAGTATTCCTGACCACAGGATCACTCCCAGTGTTTCCATAAGTTTATTGAAATCAGCTCTCCTAAAGTCTAGAATGAGTGTCTGACTATGCCTAGCTTCTCCTTTCCACTGTAGAAGAAGCTCCAGGAGAACATGATCACTCCCACCTAAGGATCCCACCACTTGCACCCCATTGACCAGGTCATCCCTGTTGGTTAGGATCAGATCTAAAATAGCTGATCTCCTTGTTGCCTCTTCCACCTTTTGGACAATGAAATTGTCTCTGAGGCAAGTGAGGAATTTGCAAGACCTTGAAGTATTAGGTGAGTCTGACTTTCAGCAAATACGAGGATATTTGAAGTCACCCATCACTACTATATCTCTTCTTTCTGAGTGTGTGGTCATCTGTTCTAGAAAGGCATCATCCAATTCCTCAGTCTGACTTGGGGGATCTGTAGTAGACTCCCACAATAAATGTTGGGATATAGCAACTTTGCATGCTGAGTCTTTCTAGGAATATAGGTATGCATGTCTATGGTAGTTTTATTACCCACTAATAGCCCCTCCTCATTTCCTGTTTTTTAACTAAGCACATCTCACCTTTTGGCCCATGCTTGAGAATCTTTATTACCCTTTGTCTTTTTGTCCGGAGAAGCTTGACCAGCAAGCATGCTAAAGCAAAACTTTCTTAGAAGCATGTAGAACTACTTTTCTTACTTTTTTTTCTTTGCAACATGAAGCTAGACCTATATATCTTCATATACATGATTTTGTAAGTAAAGATCATTTTATTTTACTCTAATTGAAGTGTCTGTGTTGTTTTGTAGACATATGGGTGTGGGAGATCTAGTCTGTTCCTGCTCATCTTTTATTCTGCTATGCTTTATTTTGCTGGTGAGATTAAGCTATCTCTCCTGTTTCTTGGGCATCCTAGCAGATATCAAGAAAAATATTTCCAATAATAACATCCCTGTTGTTTCCTTCCCCTTTAATTTTTATGCAGATGCCCTCCACCTGATTTCCAGGATTTAAGTCCTGGATCTCTTCACAGGTGTAAATATTCCTGACATATAATGCTCTTCCTCCTCCTTTCCTGCTTGGCCTATTTCTCTTAAAAAGGTTATACCCCTCTATTCCTACATTCCAATCATGAGACTCATTCCACCAGGTTTCAGTGATGTCTGTTATATCGTATTTGCTTTGTTGTACTAGGAGTTCAAGTTCATCTTGTTTATTTCCCATGCTTAGTGTAGAGACATCTAAGACAATGGGTCCTCCCCACTTGCTGCCTGTGTGAGGGCTTTTTGCCTCCCATTGTTAGGCCCTTGCATTGCTCTATAACATTTTGACTATTATCTCCAGCCCATGATGTACTCCTGCCTTCCAAGATACCTTCCAAGACACTGTCTCTCTCCTTCCCCCACATGATTCAGTTTAAAGCCCTCCTGATCAAATGTTTGAGACTACTGGCAAAAATGTTTCTACCAACTGGTGTGAGATGTAGCCCATCTCTTGCCAGAAGTCCACCCTCATGGAACCACAGCCCATGATCCAAGAATCCAAATTGTTCTTGGCAGCACCATCTACAGAGCCAGTTATTCACGTCTTCTATTTTCCTCTCCCTTCCTAGACCATGCCGTTCAACTGAGAGAAGAGATGAGATAACAACCTGTGCATCCAGCTCTTTCAGCTTCCTACCCAAAGCCTCATAATCCCTTCTGATATTCAGAAGGCTATGCCTTGCAATATCATTGGTTCCCACATGGGCCAAAAGGAAGGGGTAATGGTCAGTAGGCTTGACAAGTCTTGTCAGCCTCTCTGTCACATCATGGATTTTTGCCCCAGGGAGACAACAAACCTCCCGGGACATTATGTCAGGCCCACAAACCACTGTTTCTGTATCTCTCAACAAGATACAGCTACACTACCACCACTCGCCTCCTCTGAGGCTTAGCAGTGGCTGTTCCCTGAAGTAGTACTCTCAGGCCCCCCTGCACTGTCCCTGCTTCTCTTCCTCTTCATCCTTGATAAAGGAGAGAACTTCAAATCGATTCTGTAGCTGCAAGCTCCCAGAACGATCCCTGGTTTCCCTACTTCTATGTGTAACATTTCTCCAGCTGTCTATCTCCTGTGTGTATGAAGTGACCTCCTCCCCAGCAACTTCCTTTGTGTAGTCCCTGTCCAAGACTGTTCATTTTGTTCTGTCCAGGAATACCTCTTGTTCCCTAATATGCTGAAGTGTACTACCTGGGCCTCCAGCTGCTGGACTTTCTCTTCCAGGAGGCCTACAAACTTGCACTTGGTGCAGATAAAGTTCCCCACATCTCTAGACAAGACGACGAACATCCCACAAGTGTTGTAGGTGGCTGCAGTAGCTCCCTCAGTGTCCATATTGAGAAATCTTAAGTTAGCACTGACACAGGACTCTGGGCTTCTCCTTCAAAAAGTCCCCTGGTAAAGACTCACGTAAACAGCCCCTGTTGGCTTGGCCTTTTCACCAGGCTCTGTCAGCGAGCTCAATCAACTGGGTTTATAACTCTACAGAGAGCTCCTGGATGCTACCTTATTCTGGAAGCAAGTCTCTGACTCTCTTCCTTCACTCAAAATGGCTGCTCAGAAACTGCTTTCCTTCTTCTCCCTCACAGGGATTGCATCAAGGTCACTGCAATTGTTACAGGAAGATGATGTAACATTGGCAGGAAATTGGTCCAGACACCTGGACAATGGACGTGTATATAAGGGGGAATCCACCATGCCATTATATTGGGTAGCTGGAGTTTACAGTGGATGTCAGATGCTGGTGGAGCACTGTATCAGAGACTGTAAATATTCCTGTTTCATATTTTGTAAATATCTTAATGCAACTAAGAGTAAAACCTCTATGGAAGAAACCTCAGCAAGTGTGTGAGTAAAGCTCTGTTCTACAAGAAGGAATTTTTGAATTTTCAACCACTTCCATATCAGCCTGTGGCTTTTGTTTCCCAAATGGCACCTTGCTGTGTATGGACTGAGTATTTTTCCTTTCTACTCTGCAATGACAAACACCACCTTCAGGGTGGCTGCAGGCAGCTTGGGGGCATGGTGTGCATATGCCACACACACGCATGATGTCCTGAAGATGCCCAATGTCACCTTAGGTAAAACAATCTGAGTGTCAAAAGTACACTTCATAGAACTATTGCTAGTCAGAGTCAACAATCCTGGCCTACTACACAAATGGACACCTTTCTTCTGAGAAGGACTGCATTTTCCTACCTCACGGGATTATTGTGAAAAAGAATAGTGGAGGAGAGTCAAGCATGCCACTTCAAGCTCTTTGGTTGAAAGGAAGGCTATAAAAGTAACAAATAAACAAATAAAATATAAAGGGCTATCCTCTCTGCCTTACAGTAACCTTCATTTTATAAGGAGAAAGAGAATCATTTTATAAGGATACATGATGAAAATCTGCTTTAAAGGATTACAGAAAATGTCAGAAGGGCTAGAAGAAATGCCTAATGCTCAACCCATATTTTATTCCAGAGGAGTACCTGAGAAAGCAACCTCCATTTCTGAAAGCTGCTGCTGTAAAGGTGCTCTGCTTACAGCCACAGCATTTTTAACAACACCTGCCCACCAACCCTGGAAAGCTTTATTACAATGGGTGAAATGGCCACAAATGCACTGGAAGCTGTTTCACAGAGCTCTTCCATCCCAAGCAGAAGCTGCACAACAGTATTCCCAACCAGCTATCCTGCCACTAAGTGGACATAGAAAAACCAAACCTGTCTCATTGACCATGAAAAGAAATATATGGGATCACTTCTCCCCCTATTTATTTTGGGTGATTGAAAGCAACTGAGAGACCAAAACAATTATAGGACACCTCTGACCCAAAACCTGGGATCAATAAATATTTCACCTGAATGATCAATGTAATGGTGATTTCTTTCCTGGTCACACTGAGTTTATTTACAGCCTAAACGATTAAATCTGAGAATGCCCCCACGCACCAAAGCTGACATTAGCTTCCTAATTGCTCTCATAAAGGGAGGAAAAGGAGCCTTTGTGTTTGAACTATACAGCACTGCATCACTGGTAGGGTAGAAACATGAGGGTGACCTTGAGAATCTGCCTTCCAGAAGGTTCCGCAGAAGGATATGGCTGCCAAGCCCCTTGCCATTTGGCAGCACAGGTGCTGTTTATAGCACCAGGTCCCATGCAGCATGCTGGTGTGCTCTTCTTCACACTGCAAGCCTGTGCCTGTGCTCCCTAGGCTACATTTACAATCAGCACAAGATGGGCTAAATCTGTCAGTGTCTGTCTCTGACTCGACTACAACTGCTGTCTACTAGCAAATGCAGATACCCAATGCCTCAATGGAGGCTTCTGTAAAGCAGGCACTTGTCTGCTCCACCCAGCTCCGATTTCATGCATTGATAAGATATATCAGGCTCTCTCACAGGAACTGCAAGAATTATTATATTACTAGAGACAGCAGTCTCTGTTAAGTGCAGGCTCCAGAGGATGGATCTATAAAAGAATCAATCAGCAAACTGTCCTGTTTCTCCGCATAAACGATGTCCCTCAGCCATTTGCAGCAAATATTCAGCAAACACCAGACAGACTCTTATACACTTAATTCCATACTTTTCTAGCAAATGAGGAGGGAAAGCAAAACACCTCTTCTTGAAACGTTCCTGATATTCTCCTTAAAAGAAGCAGATTGAAACTGCATGGAAATACTACAATCTGATGTTTGTTGCTGGATGGCTCTATCATTCCACAGCTTCCAAGCACAGTTTTTATCTATTTTTAAAATCATTTTCTCTGCCAAGTGGCAAAAGTAATACAGTTCCTTTGAGGTTACCAAGGCTTATAAAAAGGCACTTTGTTTTTCTTAGATTCTGTGCTCAATCAGTAAAATGGAACCGAAATAAAAATTAGAAAGGGAAAGTGTAAACTGAACAGATTAACTTTTGTTTTTAGAGTCTTCCCCATATATAATTTTTCCATTTCAGATCTGAATGGTGCAGTAGCAATCAAGAGTAGTGATTATCTGTGTGAGATGTATACATTAATTAAGGTGTACTGTATATTCGCCATATGAAGAAAGCTCTTAGTTGCTTGTATCTTCCAAAAATAAAAGCCATTATTGTAGAAGTGAGGCTCTTTTTTAAAGCAAATGAGAAGAGCTGACCAGAGCAGCTGGGTACTCCTGATTTTATACATCAAAGGCTTTCAGACAAGAGTCCTGATCTATGTATTTGTTCTTGTTCCAGAACAGGAAATTATAGTGTCAGATATTAAAATTGTTTCTTGCACAACTCAACCGGTCAAGAGAGCCATTAGCAAAAAGATATAAAAATGGAACACAAACACTTTATGAAATCCATAAAATATATTCTTGAATGTAGCTCTGGAGCAGTCTAAAAACATTAATGTTGGGCTATGTGACTCATCATCCTCTTCAGGGAAGGGGGTTGGAGCAGGACTCAGTGGAACTGCTCATAATGAACCATGTTAATGCAAACAGATTTTATCATCATGCTTATATTTAGACTAATAAGAGCATAGCAATAACACCATCTTGAAACATCATAAAATCGGGGGGGGGGAGTGATTAGAGCAATTATTAATCATCCTATGGTTATTCACTATCCACTAGATTTTCTCCTCTATTTCACCCTGTTCAGATATTCAACCAGCTCTTTGTTTTACTAAAATTCACATTCAACGAACCTCTGTACTGTTCCCTCACCTTTGATTTTACATTTGCTCCATGATGAAAGAAGCCAAGAAGGCTCAGGTCCACTTCCTCTCCCTAATTGCTTCCTGATGCCAGCCTATTTATTCCTAAAATGGATCCAGGTGGTTATTCTGAAAACACAGACTCCCATAACCTGTTACCTAAATGTTATTCCAATAGTACTTGGGAAATGCTGCAGCTGCTCAGATCATATTAACACTGGCTACAGCCCAGTTCGATGACCACTGGAGAATCTGCTTATTCAATGCATTGCTTCACTGCAGTCTGTGACTCCTATTGAACTGCGTTACTGCCAGGTTGGTTATAAGGAGGAATATGAGGGAAACAGTTGCTAAACATAACAGGAATTGATTATTTCTGCCAATTCACTTTTAAGTCTGAAAATTAATTACAGTTTTCTAAGGTATGCAGAAGTCCACTACAGACAGCCCACCATTTCTACTGCATATGTCACATAGAGAAGACAACATTCTTGGATGGTTTTACTGGGATTGGTAAGAGAAGATATTTCAGTGATAAGTTTTTATACCTAGATATGACTATCAGTGTGGAAACCAGGGTTCAAATCTCTGCTGGGCCATAAAAAATGCTGCTTGATCTCAAGTAACTCACACACTCTCAATCTCAAAGGAAAACAAATGCAAATCCCTTCTGAACAAATCTTTTCAAGAAAGATAGTTCACTTTGGGGTTGCCATAAGCTGGAAACAACTAGAAGGTATACAACAACAAAAACACATGTATTTTTTCACTTTTGAGAGTGTAATTCAGAGACTCAGGGATACAGAGACAGTTGTATGTAGTTCTCAATTCTAGATAGACAAATGTTAACAACAGATGCAGAATTACAAATTGTGTTCCCAGATCTCAGGACCTGAACTTCTTTGATCCTTAGAGGAGGAGGAATGTCATTTTAAGAGTGTTACCTTTAAAAGGGTGTATAATTATATTTTCTTCCTTACTTAGACTTGGCTTTTTAAAATTTGCATGGCATACGCATGCATAATAAGATCCCTAGGGGCTGCCCCTTGTAACATGACCCTTGTAACATGACACCATGGTCTACCTCCTGTGACATCAGAAAGAATTATCCCTATATCTCAGGTTTGGTCCTGAAATTCCAGGGGCTGTTAGATGGATTTCTAATTGGTTGACCAACCAAAACCAATGAATGTTCACCAATGACTCCTCTTCATCCTGGAGAGAAGTGACTAGTGGGGTGCCACAGGGTTGTGTCCTGGATCCAGTGCCATTCAACATACTTAAAAATTACTTGGATGCAGGAATAGAGGGCATGTTTATCAAATATGCAGATGACACCAAATTAGGAGAGGTAACTAATACTCCAAAGGACAGAATCAGAATTCAAAATGACCTTAAAAGATTGGAGAGCTGGCCCAAAATCAACAAAATGAACTTCAACAGGGAGAAATGCAGGGTGCTACATTTAGGAATAAAAATGAAATGAACAGATATAGGAAGATGACACCTGGCATGCCAGCAGTACATGTGAAAGGGATCTAGGAGTCCTAGTAGACCACAAGTTGAACATGATTCAGCAGTGTGATGTGGCAGCTAAAAATGCCAATGTGATTGCAGGCTGCATCAGTAGAGGTATAGTGTCTAGATCAAAGAAAGTAATAGTACCACTCTATTCTGCTTTGGCCAGGCCTCACCTGGAATACTGCACCCAATTCTGGGCACCACAATTTAAAAAGGATGTTGACCAGCTGGAGCGTCCCCAGAGGAGGGCAACCAAAATGGTGAAAGGTCTGGAAACCATGCCTCATGAGGGGGGACTTAGGTAGCTGGATATGTTTAGCCTAGTAAAGAGAAGGTTAAGAGATGATATGATAGCCCTGTTTAAATATTTGAAGGGGTGTCATATTGAGGATGGAGCAAGTTTGTTTTCTTCTGCTCCAGAGAAAAGGGCCTGAAGCATTAGATTCAAACTCCAGGAAAAGAGACTCAACCTCAACATTAGGAGGAACATCCTGACAGTAACTTCCTGACAGCTGTTCAACAGTAGAACACACTTTCCTGGAAATTTTTAAACAGAACTTTTGTATGCTTTTAAACAGAGGCTGGATGGCCATCTGCTGTGGGTGCTTTGGTTGTGAGTTTCTGCATGGCAGGGGGTTGGACTGGATGTCCCTTAATCTGCGATATCGATTATAGCATCCAAGTCATATAATGTTACACTGTATTTTGCTTTTTTAAAGGAAGGAGCGAGAAACCAGAGACACTTGTGTCTTCCTGTGAATTTTTCAGTAAGAAATAACACAAATTTGAGTCCCCTGGTATTTCACCCCAAGTAATTTTTCATCAAGTGTATTTGTCTGTGGCACAATATCCATTACAAAATGTTACAAAAGCACTTCATGAAAATTGTCAAAATACAACATGCTACCAGCATGCTTACAGGAAAAGTGAGCCCAAGTAATGGATATCAGGTACTGTAGGCTATATTTCAGAAGAAGAAACTGGCAAAACCACCTGAGTATTCCTTGCTAAGAAAACCCTATAAATTCGTGGGCTTACCATAAGTGACATATGCACATGCACACACCAAAGAATCAACAAAACTATTCAGAAAAACAAAAACTGGGAAGGAGTAATTTCTACAAGCTGTTTTTCCCCTTGAATTATTGTGTCAATTTTTTAAAGTCACAATTTCTCATGAGCCCTAGCAAGCATGGACTCTTAGTTTTAAAAGAAATTATGAAGGTAACAAGACTAAGCTTGCATTGGTGCAGAATTTGACATTGTTTGGCTTTTTCCCCATGTACAATGATTACACTGTCCAAGATTTACAATTTGCTTTGAGCCTTTTCCGCATGAGTAGAAAAATCAATAACTAAAAACCAAACTTCAGCTCAGGCTTTAGAGAAGGACCATTTTCGTTCCACAATTCAATTCTAGTGTTGTGGCCAAGACTGAAATTTGTTCACTATAAATCATAGTAATAAAACATTGAGAAAGATATGCTCACACACATTTTTCCACATATTTAAGATGGTAGGTAAGCACAATGGAAATATCTGACTTCTCCTGACCTACATCTATTTAGTCCAAGCTAATATCATATAGACAGTATCTTTACATAGAAAGCGTTTTTTCCTGGTTGTATCATTTCCAGCACTGATAAACTACCAAATAAGGACACAACGCTGATATCCCTTGCAGATCCATTCCTTTAAAAGACCTAGAAGATAGGTGAGAAGAATTGCTGGTTTCATTAGTCCTGTGTTCCTAAACCTTATAGAAGTTGAGCATTTTAACTGTAAACTGCCTTGACAGCCTTGGCTAAAGGCAGGGTATAAATAAAGTATTATTATTATTATTATTATTATTATTATTATTATTATTAGCATCCCTATTCTGAAAATCCAAACACTGACATGCTCCAAAATCTGAAACATTTTGAGTGCCAAAACAAGTTCAATATTTCAGTGCACACAAACTTTGTTTCATGAACAAAAATATTAAAAATACTGTATAAAATTAGCTTCAGGCTATGTGTATACAGTATATAGGAAACATAAATGAATTTTATGTTTAGACTTGGGTCCCATCCCCAAAGTATTTCATTATGTACATGCAAATATTCCAAAATAAAAAAAATCAGAAATCTAAAACACTTCTGGTCTCAAGCATTTTGGATAAATAATACTCAACCTGTACATAAAATCTGGGCATGTTGACTTCTTCATCTGTTCCTTACAGTGTCAGCAAATTCTGCTGGAATATTGTTCAAATCTATCACCCTACTTCAACTTGTATGCAGAAAACAACTTTTGGACAGCAAGCCAAGTCTCAGAAGGAGTAGGAGTGAAGATAGGAGAAAGGAACATCAACTATCTTAGATGTGCAGACAACATCATGCTACTAGCAGAAAACATCACAGACTTGGAAGAATTACTAAAGGAGGTCAAAGAGGAAAGTGTGAAGGCAGGCTTAGTACTGATCATAAAGAAAACAAAATTAATTTCACAGAAAAAATACATAAATTCAACCTAGACAATGAAGAAATTGAAATAGTTAAAGAGTTCATAGCTAGAATCTAACATCAGTCAGAATGGTGACTGCAGCCAAGAAATAAGAAGACTAGGAATGGGAAGGGCAATTATGAAAGAACTAGACAAGATCCTAAAGAGTAAAGACATACAACTGAGCACTAAAGTCAGAATCATCCAAGTCATAGTATTCTCCATAACCGTGTATAGATATGAGATCTGGACAGTGAAGAAAATGGAGAGGAAAAGAATAACTCTTTCAAGATGTGGTGCTGGAGAAGAGTGCTGAAGATACCATAGACAGTGAAAAAGACAAGCAAATGTGTCCTTGAACAGATCAAACCAGAAATCCCCCTAGGAAGCCAAGATGATGAAACTGAGGCTGTCGTGCTTTGGCCACATCATCAAAAGGCATGACTCACTCAAAAAAAATTAACACTTGGAAAGGTGGAGGGTATCAGAAAGAAAGACCACATGTCAGATGGATAGACTCAGTCTGAAAGGTAACAGGCATGACTCTACAGAGTCGAGCAGAGCAGATAAGGCTATGAGGGCTTGAAGATGTCTCATCTAAGGGGTCTCCATGAGTCAGGGCTGACTCAAAGGCAGTTAACAACAAACTTCTTAATCATGAAAATAGTAAAAAAAAAAAAAATGAATTTGATGAAACTCCAAAAAGATGATATTGTATTAAGGTTGTACTAAACAAAATATATGATGCATTTGCTATATTTGAAATTTGCTACCTCTGCTGCTGATGCTGCTAAGAGACATACGATACCTGAAAAGATTACTGGATTTACTGTAACCTAAGATTTCTGGACCTTTGTCACTTTGACAAATGAATGAAGTGTTAACCTCACTGGCTTATATACATTGACACTTTTGTTTGAGTAATCAATTGAGCCCAATGGTCATCAATGGAAGGGACTTTATGCAATACATCTACATAAAGTGCAAATTACATAGAATAAGAACAGAGTGATCTTTTTTGTACCATCAGTTATTGGTAGTAATATTAGCTTTCTAATTATTAGTAGAGGGCCTAAATACCCTAAAGGCACCATATCCTGACTTATCTTGGAAGCTAAGCAGGATCAGCCCTGGTTATACTTAAATGGGAGACCACCAATCAATATCAGATGCTGTAAGCTATATTTCAGAGGAAGGAATTTGAAAAACCACCTCTGAATATTCCATTTTTGGTGTCAGATGTGCCATTATCATCTCTTGGATACTGACCAACTAGTTTGCCTATTTAGAGAGCAGGTATATGGGAACACAATGGGAACACAAGCAGCTTTCTTACATTGAGTCAGACATTGGTCAATCTAACCCAATATTTTCTACTTTGACTGGCAGAAGCTCTTATTATTATCCCCAGCAGCAGCATCTATTTATATAGCATCATCACTGTAATGGAGCTTTACAAGTAAAAGACCAACCAAAAATCCTTTTGAGGGAATTGGATAGAACATTTTTGGGGGATTACCTGGAGATCCCATGGATTGATGGTGTCACCATCTATGTGCAAAGCATATATTCTATTGTTGGAGGGTGAGTCCAGTGAGCTCTTCCTAATATGACAGATATCTTAACGTACTGCAATAGCACTGCCCAAGTACACATGGAGTAAAGTTGGCATTAGAATTTGTTGTACTGCTTAGACCAGGGGTAGGCAACCTTTCCCCTTTATGGGCCGAGGGACTTCAGCTCCCAGAAGCCTCAGCCATGTTGACCAATAGTCCCATGTTGGCCAATGGCTCCTGGGATTCTGGGAGCTGAAGTCCCTCCGTCCTTAAAGGGGAAAGGCTGCCTACCCCTGGCTTAGACCATGGGCTTGTGCTCTATTAGGTTATTATATGCAAAGGGCAGCCATTGTAGTTGAAGGATACCTGGAAACAATAAAGGTCTATAACCCAAGTTTGACATGAGAGAAAAATTTGCTTAGGATGAGCTGTAGGTAATTTGTGATGTGTTAGAATGGTTTTAGCTGGTTTTAGCTAGTGACAAGGGGTATTCTGTTCATGCTTCTATTATGTTATAATTTTGAAGACAGATGCATAGAACTGTTATAGCCCTGTTGCTTTCCCATGTATTTCATGATCTGCCAATTCCATTTATATTTTCTCCTTCCATGTACCATTACACACACACATCTATTACCAAGACTGAAGACAACTATCCTTATAACTTCATTAAACCTTTAGCCAAAATGCTTCTGTCAACCAAAGATACCATAAAATTGGGTGCAGGGAGGTGGGTGGGGAGAGGGTGGTATTTTTGCTCCAGCAGTTTAACTTGGGTATATTCCTCCTCCACCACCACCACCACCACCATTAACAGAAACTAACCATGCTGGTCAGTCACCACCATAGCATATTATTTCTTGCAGAAAGTAGAAAGGCTTTTGTGGTGTAATACATCTAGCAATGTAGTTTTATGGTCTGTCAGAGTTCTGAAGGGACTTCAGCAGATATCAAGGCAAGTGTTAAATGTTAAAATCGTTTCAGCTTTACTTTTATTTCTGTAATCTCTTTCTTGTTCAGGCTTAATATAAAGTGAAATGTTAGTGTGTCTGAAAAGCAAATTGCTAGTGTTTAACAGCATTTCAAAAGCAAATAAGAAGATTCCTTTGTATTACAGAGAGGAAGTTTAATTTAGAGTTCCTGAAGGGCCTCTGTTGAATCAGATTCCTTGGAGCTATGTGTTTCATTTTTCATGCCCCCTAAAGCTGTCCCTGCTATTGGGATATATGCTGCCACTTCAAGCTCTCCTAATACTTGAAATTAAACACTGATCATATCACACAATTGGCATCAGATAGAACAAGGCAACTGTGTAAAAATAAATGACTTATTTTCTTGATATTGCACACAAAATTTGCCATGTTTTGTTACCTTAACACCAAGGAGAGAGAATTCAGACTTTCAAGGACAGAGGGAGGTTCATAGATGGACATGAATGAACACAGCAGTATACTTCTGAAATCATTTTTCCAAAAAAAAAAACTAACAAGAAAGCAATCCCATCTCATCATCTAGCAGGTGTGTAGAAAATAGGCCGCAGACTAGGCAAAACACTGGCATTCTGGCTTGATTTCCAAAGCAATAAATTAGTGGGTTCTGGAAGTGATCAAGACTTTCTCCACTGCTTTTTAAAATGGCCCAGACTGTCTCTTTGCCTCCCATTTTCCCCCTTTGTCCTCAGCTTACCTCAAATACTGTACAATGATTTCAAAGCACAAAAGTAGTTCTCACTCTGTTAACTTTGCAAGAGGAAGAGGAGAGGTGTGGTGGTGTTTTGCTCTTCCTAAACTCAGAACAAAAATTCCAGGATTTATCTGCTTAAAAGAGTAGCTTTGAATGTTCATTAATATCTTTTATCACTTGTTGCCTGACCACACCCATTTGATTACATTTTAATGTTGCTTAGACAGTTTTCATCTGTGAAATGTTAAATTCCTTAAGACAAAAACAAGGACTATGGTCAGCCAATATGATGTAGTGGTTTGGGCATTAGACTATGACTCAGGAGACCAGAGTTCAAATTCTGGCTGAGTCATGAGGACCCACTGGGTGACCTTGGGCAAGTCACACACACTCAGCCTCAGAGGATGGCAGAGAGATTCTCTGAAGAATTTCCAAGAAAACTCTGTGTGGTTCACCTTAGGATCACCATAAGTTGGAAATGACTTGAAGGCACACAACAACAACAAAAACAACAAAGCATGTATTATTGCATTAAGTACCTTCCACCAAGTCAAGAGTGACACATTCTAGAAGACCTTGGGCCAACTAAGCTTGCAAACAACTTGGTTATTGTCCAAGGATGCACCTACATTCTAAAACAACGGCACACACAACCAGAGAAATAGTATGTTACTGAGCTGAAAGTAAGCAGCTGAGCTAAAGGTGAAGATGAGAAATCAAATCCAATGCAAAGGTGGTGGAAATAGTGGGGAGGAGAAGCAGGGGCTATGGAACAAAAATCTGGGACAAAGGAATCTAGGAAGGGGAATTAGAGCTGGTATTCACATGCCAACTGGCCTCTAGCTCATGATATTAACCACACTTTGTGTGTGTATGTACCTTCAGGTCACCTGTCAACATATGACAACCCCATGAATTTCATAAGGTTTTCTTAGGATGCATTTACACTATAGAAATAATGTAATTTTATGCCACTTTAAGTGCTGTAGCTCCAGCCTATTGAATCCTAGGACTTGTAATTACCAGGGTCTTTAGACTTCCCTGCCAAATGGTGCTGGTGCCTCCCAAAATTAGAAATCCCAAGATTCTGTAGAATGGCACCCTGGCAATTAAAGCGGTGTCAAAATGCATTTTTTGTACAACATAGATACACCCTTAGCCAAGAAATACTCAGACATGTTTTTGCCAGTTCCTTCCATTGAAATATAGCCTTCAGCACCTGGAATTAATTGGCAGTCTCATCCAAGTACTAACCATGGCTAGCCCTGCTTAACTTCCAAGATCAGACAGGATCTGGTGCTAGGGACCAGATTGCAAACATACGATGGCTAATCGAGTGCACCAAAGAATTCCAAAAAAGAATCAGATGTGTTTCATAAACTACAGCAAAGCATTTGATTGTGGAGATCACAAAAAGCAATGGAATGCACTCAAAGACATGGGGGTGCCGCTACATCTGATAGTCTTGAGGAGGAATCTGTATGAAAGACAAAAGGCCACCGTCAGAACAGAATTTGGGGAAACAGAGTGGTTCCCAATAGGCAAAGGGGTCAGACAAGGATGCATCCTATCACCCTACTTGTTTAACTTATATGCTGAAAACATCATAAGAAAAGCAGAATTAGAATCAGATAAAGGAGGTGTTAAGAAAAGAGGAAGCAACATTAACAACCTAAGATATGCAGATGACACCATAATATTAGCCGAAGACATTCATGAACTGAAACAGTCAATAAGGAAGTTCAAAGATGAAAGTGCAAAGGCAGGTCTGATGCTGAACATAAAGAAAACAAAGATAATGACCACGGAGGAAATACACAAGTTGAAATCTAGACAATGAGGAAATTGAAATAGTTAAAAGAATCCTCATATTTAGGATCAAACTTTGAGCAAAATGGAGACTGCAGTATGGAAATAAGAAGAAGACAAGGAATGGGAAGGGCAGCTATGAAAGAACTGAAAAAGACACTGAAGAGCAAAGACATACAACTGAGCACTAAAGTCAGAATCGTTCAGGCCATTGTATTCCAAATTACCATGTAGGGATGTGAGAGCTGGACAGTGAAGGAACCAGACAGAAAGAAAATCAACTCATTTGAAATGTGGTGGTGGAGAAGAGTATTTAGGATACCATGGTCAGCCAAGAAGACAAACAAATGGGTTCTTGAACAGATCAGACCAAACCTCTCCTTGGAAGCTATAAGATGATCAAATTGAGACTATTATACTTTGGCCACATCACAAGAAGGCATGAATCACTAGAAAAAACACTAATGCTTTGAAATCTAGAGGGTAGAAGAAAGAGAGGAAGAGCACAAACCAGATGGATAGATTCAATCAGGGGGGGTTATGGGCAAGGGTTTGCAGGATCTGGGCAAGGAAGTGGAGGATAGGGATTCTTGGAGATGTCTCATCCACAGTGTCACCATGAGTCAGAACCAACTCAAGGGCAGTTAACAACTGTTAGGATTGAGTCCCAAGGGAAAATGTACATTGTGGGAAAGTGCAGCAGCCATGATGACACAGCATTTGGCCACAGCTGAGTCATGCAGCCTCATGCTGATGTAACAGGACATAACATAATGGGGGTAGTCACCTGGTGCTGGAAAGCACAGAAACTGCTGCAAAAGTGCTGAAAAACTGCAGTGTCACTCAGGTGAGTGACAGGTGTCCAGCAGGAAGAGGCAGGGCCAGAAAGCCATGTGGAGTACAGGGTATATAAGGCACAAGCCTCTGGACACACATGTGAGTTGTTGGATGGTGGATTGCTGTTGGAGTTGCATTGGTGTATGCTGTACATATCTGTATATAGAGCAACAAAGATTAAAGCCTCATTTGTGAGACATCTGTGGAGTCGCTGTGCTCTATCTGGAAGGAGAGAGGAGTTTCTCCAGCTGACAAGCAGCCTGCTTCATCGGAGAAGTCTGGATCCTGGTGCTTCACGTTACGTGGTCTCCACGCGCTGCGTTACCATGCCTAACAACAACAACAACAGACCCCTCTGTTTTACAGGAATTTTTTTTAGGTAAATATGGTTAATTAACAAAATAAGAAAATAAGACAATACTGAATCATCAAACAACCATAGAATCATAGAATGATAGAGTTGGAAGAGACCACAAGGGCCATCCAGTCCAACCCCCTGCCATGCAGGAACTCCCAATCAAAGCATTCCCGACAGATGACCATCCAGCCTTTGCTTAAAGACCTCCAAGGAAGGAGACTCCACTACTCTCTGAGGGAGTGTGTTCCACTGTCGAACTGCCCTTACTGTCAGGAAGTTTCCCCTAATGTTGAGATAGAATCTCTTTTCCTGGAACTTACATCCATTGTTTCGGGTCCTAGTCTCTGGAGCAATGTATACAAAGCCTGTGTTAATCCATTTCCATCAACATTTAAGTCACATGTTCTCAGGGGAAGGCAATGGCAAACCTCCTCTGAACAAATCGTGTCAAGCAGACCCCATGATAGGTTCTCCTCAGGGCTACCGTAAGTCAGAAATGACTTGAAGGCACACAACCAACAATTTAAGAGAATAAATTATTTGGTATATGACACTAATGAATAGTAATTGGTGGTATCAAAAGAGAGAGGAGGTATAATTGGCAGGTGTTCAGCTGTATTGATGAGTATGGGAGGTGGTAGCAAGTCTGATTTTGAAACTTTGGTGCAGTGTGGGGTTTTTTAGTGCTCATAAGGTTAATTGTCTTCTGTTGTTCTTAAAAGATTAATGCATTTATTATGACATAAGTTTTTGTAGATGCACACAGATTCTAGAATATCTTAAAGCTTATATCATAATAAAGTTGTTCATCTTTAAGGTGAACAAGACTTATCCATCTAGAATCTAGATGCTACTTCCATCTGTGGGAGACTTGTAATCTAAGGGCCTTTTCAGACTGCCAGAAATAGTGCAAATTGAGTCCACTTTAATTGCCCTTGCTCAGTGCTAGGGAATCATGGGAACTGTATTTTTTTCTGAGACACTGAGCCTTCTCTGTCAGAGAGCTCTGGTGCCACAATAAACTACAGTTCCCATGATTCCCTAGCACTGAGCCAGGTCAGCTAAAGTGGACTCAATTTGCACTATTTCTGGCAGTCTGCAAAGGCCCTAAGAAAAACATTCCATTGATGGAGGAAGGGGCTATGATCTTTGTTGAATCTTCTTTCCATCTCAACACCACCCCAAATTCTTCTCCAGAGAAGCCTTCAGGACAATGTGGCAGATAGTGGCACTGCAATCTCTGGAGAGAGCTGTAAACACTAAAGATGGAAGTAGAATTCCTTTTGTCAACCAGAATGTTTTGACAGTGTGAGTGTATCAATATTATTAAGGGTGCTAGTCATTACCCATTATAAAATAATCAGGATTAGCAACAATCCTACAAGGTAGAACAGCAGTCATTTCTTGTATCCAATTAATCCTGATCCACGGAAACCCAGACCTTAACAGAGCATTCTCAGTCTCAACTCAAAACAAGATTCAGAATTCACTAGTAGTATCCAAGCAGTCTGGATTTAGACCAGGCCTTTTTCTAATAATACATGCATAGAGAGAAAGATCAAATTACCTGGAGGTTAGAAGATTGTTGAAGAGGACTATACAGATAGAGCAATAAGAAATAGAGAACTGTTCAAATATACTTTTTAAAAAACCAAGCTAGAAATATGAAAAATAAACAGCTTGGCTCTCACACATGTCAGATGTGCACATTAGACCTCCCAGCATAGATAAATCCAGAAAGACAACAAAAGAAGTTTCAAGGACATGCTGGACATAGCTCAGGTAAGCTCAAGTAAGCAATCAGGACCCACACAGGAACAAACAGTCCAAATTCTTTGCATCAAAATATGTTCTTTCCAAACACAAATGGAATAATTTTTCTTGCTAATGAAAAAGGCCTTGGAACATCCTTGAACAAAATACAAATAAGAGATATCATAGGTGTTTGGGACATTGTGAAGTCCTGAAGACCTTCTCAGAGCATCTGTGCAAACTAGTTGGTACAAAATGGAAACTTACAGTAGTCAAATTTCTTTTCACACATTACATAGCTATAGCTGTCTGCTATCACTTTAACTAGGATGGAGTTGTGGCAACTGAAGTGGCATCAAAGTACTTTAACACTGTACTTATAGTACAGACACATTTTGTATCTCAACCAAAATTGGAAGACGCCAGGGGTAGGCAACCTGTCCCCTTTAAGGGCCGAGGGACTTCAGCTCCCAGAAGCCTCAGCCATGTTGGCCAATAGTCCCATGTTGGCCAATAGCTCCTGGGATTCTGGGAGCTGAAGTCCCTCGGCCCTTAAAGGGGACAGGTTGCCTACCTCTGCTCCAGAGGATACAATGAAAAACTTCTGCTAGGCCATACTACCTAAATCAATGATGTTCAGGTAAAAATGAAATTGGGTGTGACTTATTGTTTGTGTCTGTTTTTCACAGTTTGGGAAGGGCTTGAGGATTTCCTTTTTCAGGAGGCAAAAGGAATGACTCTTTGCCACCTGGGGGACACTTGGGGGACAATTTCCCCCATATTTGGTGTTGCAGGTTCAAGGGCCCTTTGGAGAGCCAGCATGAGTCTAGAGGCCAGCCATGAGAAGACATTTCTCCACTCTAAACTCTACAGTCTCAGCAACTTGATACCAGCATTATGATTCCATCTTATAGAATGCTGAGATATCTATTCCTGTCAAAGCCCTACTTCTTCCTCTGAACTACAGCATTAGAGCTCTCTATCAAACAATTGCCAGATTGACAACTAGAGAGGACTCTTAATATCCCCCTGCACCTGTGTAAAAGAAGGAATTTTAGCTTGAAAAGCAACACCTACTGAAATTCCCTCTTCCACACAACCATTAATCATACAGAAGTCTTCTCCAGTTTTCCTTCTGACAACCTTGCAGAGGACTCTTAAGTACCTCACTAGACTAAAGAATCCCAACATTCTATAGCATGAAGCTACGGTGAGTAAATTATTATAATAATGTTGGATAGATGCACAATGGGATGCAGTGGCTCAAGTGGTTAAGACACTGACTCTGTTGATTCAAGGCCCAGGTGCTGCATCATGGGGTGAGTTCCTGTTACTAGTCCCAGCTTCTGCCACCCTAGCAGTTTGAAAGCATGCAAATGCAAGTAGATAAATAGGTACCACTTCTCAGTGGGAAGGTAAACAGCATTCTGTGCAATCATGCTGGCCATATGGTCACAGAGTAGTCTCTGACAGCGCTGGCTCTTTGGCTTAGTAACTGAGATGAGCACCACCCCCTATGGTCAGACACGACTTGACAACCTTGTCAACAGGAAATACCTTTACCTTTATAGATGCACAGTGTCTGGATTCCCAGTCACATGAAATTCCATAAATGTGTTCATTTAAACATAGTTACAGCTCATTTGCAGACTTTCGTTATCAACATGCTTTTTCTTTGTGGTTATAAAAAGTAGCCCCTGAGTAGTTCTCTTGATTTATCCACATGTGTATGATTTATGTGGGGAAAAGACCAGCCATCACTTTAACAACTTTAAAGGGCTGAATATTTATTTCAGTTGCTACAATTCCTTCCTCTGGAGCAAAATCCTATAATCCTTTCATTATTTGTGCCAGCAGGAGTTTGTCTATATTCGTGTCTGTAATTAAAATATATTTGTATTCCCTTTGCTGACAAAGTACTTGAAACTTATACCTTGAAATATTTTGTTCCAGTTGCTGTCTTACACTGATAGCAGTATGCATGCTGGGAATGGAATAAGAGAATCTAGAGATACTGCCACTCATAAAGTTGCCTTCTGCTTCTCCTCCCAATACTAAATATAAAAAGCATCACACTATTCTTTTTTCAAAAAATAGTCAGAAATGGTGAAAGATTTTTTTCCTCTCTAAGTGTTGGAATGAAATAATTCCTGGAAAGCCCAGGTGCCTAAGACACCTAGCATTGCTCAGAGTTTGGAAATGTCAAGTTTTGAACTACAGCACCCAACATTCCCCAGGAAGCACTACCAGTGGCCAGTCTGGCTGGAGAATTCTCAGACTCATCATTGATTGCTTCCATTGGTTTTATGCAGCCCAACAAAGTTTGGGGACCATTTTTTTCAATACAGACTTTATTTGTTTGTTTGTGTGTTTGTTTGTTTTTATAATTTATCTCCAACCTTTTTTCCTGCCAGGGGATCCAAAGTGGCTTACAAAATTTAAAATCAAAATTTAACTAAAATGTATTATACAATTTTTTTAAAGAACAATTAAACATCAGTTCAGTTTTACAAATATATTTAAAACATTGTTTAATGCATACAAAATAAAACACAGCACACAATTTTAAACAATAGTCTGCCATATGATTAAAATCAGTCAAATGCCTGCCTAAATAGGAAGGTTTTTTTTATTTTAAAAAATAAACCCCACAAAATCTTACAATTATAAAATAAACCTTCAAATACATCATATATATATAGTCTTATACAATTTAAGTTGTTTGAAAAAGATCGGACCATAGTGACCACTAGCAAGTTGGAGGGTGGACAACTATAAAATTTATATTAATATAATCAATAAAAGTAAGCCATTTTTCATAGAATGATTCTATTTTTGTTGTATTAAATTACATTTCATTTTATCTAATAACTTCTCCATTAGCCATTGGTCCCAGAATCTTTTCCACCAATTATCTAGGGACATAAGTCCTGTCTTCCATGATTTGGCCACTTCAAGTTGAGCTGCTGTCAAAAGAAAAGTAATCAGCATTCTTTACCTTAAAAATTTATTGCTCTTAGTGTAAACTGAAAGTAACAAAAGAGCTGGGCAGAAATTGATTTTTTGTTTAATAATTAAAGTAATCTGATCAAGCATGCCAAAAGAGATTAATTTGGGGGCAGTTGATCCACATGTGGATATATGTCCCTGGAACTAGACATCCTTGCCAGCAAAAGGGTGACATGGACTTTATCATCCATGATAATCTAACAGGGGACATGTACAATTTGTGGACCAGCTTTAAAAAAAATTTCTCTGGTCAGGCTGATCTTGATTTCATCTGTGGGTAAACAAAATATGTTCATATTCATATTCAGATATTAATATATTCAATTCACTTTCCCAGCTTATTTTGGTACTACCAGTGCCTTGATAAGTATCATTCAAAATATATTGGTATATATGAGAAACTGAACCCTTAGCATTTCCAGAAGGATCACTGTATAGCATTTCAAAGGGGGTCATAGATCTTAACATTTCCCCCTTCTGAAGTAGACTAGAGGAGAATGTTTTAATTTGATTGATTTGGTACCATGAAATTAACAGTGGGTCTAGAGTTGATATCAAATTCTCAGTTGTCCTGGGTTTACCATTTGTGAAAAGATTTAAATAAAAAGTTCTTAACCTGCCTGTGAAAAGAGAGCAGGGAGGGAGTTAACCAGACTTTGGGCCTTTACAGACTGCCAGAAATATTGCAGCTTGAGGCCACCTTAACTGTCCTGGCTCAGTGCTAGAGAATCATAGGAACTGTAGTTTTTTCTGGGACATTGAGCCTTCTCTGTCAGAGAGCTCTGGTGCCACAATAAACTGCAGTTCCCATGATTCAATAGCACTGAGCCAGGACACTTAAAGTGGTCTCAAGCTGCATTATTTCTGGCAGTCTGTACAGACCCTAAGAGAAAGCCCTCTCCCAAAGATCTTAGTATTCTGGTTGGCTCATATAACGAGATATGGTCTTTTAGAGAGCCTGGATGCAAGCCGTATAGGGCTTCAAAGGTCATAACCATAACAAATGGAATGGGGGATAATGATGACCCTACATCATGAATAAGGAATGGCAGAAAGTTCTAGTGCCACCACCATCTCCATATTCTACCTGCATTGATCACGCCTCCCCCTTATGACAAAACTGGAAGTGACCAGCCTAAATAAAATGCAAAGTACTTAAATAGCCTTTAACTGGAGAATCATATGTCCCTGGAAGCCTTTGGAGGTATGATTCTCTATTGTCCATTCCCCAAAAAATGTTTCTAACAATGGCCCAAAAGGCCTCAATGAACATGCAGCACATGTGCATATAGTTCCCAACAAGGCTTCTGATACTATAATCCCAACTATAGCAGACCCATTCAATCAGTTGTTGAATGGTCAGTCAACACAGAGATGAATCTAATGGATTCTATGGGTCTAATCTAGTCAGGCCTATATTTTATCCGTCTGGACTGCCTGGCTTGGTTAGGAGGGTAGTTGGGTCAAGTTTTAAGGCAGAGACTGGCAGAGTCCTTTCCTGATAGCATTCAAAGATATAGCCATGTTAGGACCTTATCACTCTATAAGCCAGCTTACCTTTGCCAGCTTCATTCTTCTTCTGGGATACCCCCAGATGTTAACAGATGTAAGTCACCACCAATTTAGCCGTGATGCCACTGGCTGGGTGAGACTCAGGCTGAAGCCGTGCTCAGCCAGCACATTTTAAAGTCAGGGAGCTTCTAACTTCAAAAATTTGGTGGCTGGACATGACTTCAGCCCATGTCCGACCCGAGCTGAATTTGGCTGGTGGCATTGTGGCTAAATCAGTGGTAACTTATGTCTGATAACATCCGGGGGTATCCCGGAAGAAGATTGAAGCCGGCAAAGGTAACCAGCTTGTTTAGTGGAGCGATAAGCTCTTTTGTTTGTAGAATCAGTATGTAGAGAGATTTTTGTAGCACATTTGAGACTAACTGAAAGAAAGAAGTCAGCAGCATGAGCTTTCCTAGACTTCAGTCTACTTCCTCAGATGCATTTAGAGTTCTTTCCTGTGAGAGCCTTCTCATGTGTCTTCTGATAGAATTGCTTGCTCACATTAACAAGTATTACCATTTAGGTGAATGTGAGCCACCTGCCATTTTAACTACCTACAATACAACAAAGCAAGCAGTTTTCCATTGGAGACTCTGGGCTGGAGCAGACAGGCAGGAAAAGTAGCCCAACCCTGGGTTTTCTGAAAGCAGGTTGAAACCCTGCTGTCCACACGGCCCACTCCCAAGGCAGGCTGAATACCCACAGGGTCTCCACACCATGTGACATAAAACCATGCTATATAGTTGTTCTTTTTTTTGTCACCTCCCCACCATGCATGTGCACCATTGCACAAACACACTGCCTGTGACCTCCAATTATCTCCCTCTTCCCTCCCAGTTGCCATGCCATTCGACACCCACCCATATGACTGGCCACACAGTCACATATGCAATGCACTGCCTGTGCCCAGTGATACATTGGTAAAGCACAATCATGGAGGCCCCCCCATACATGCCCCCTTCATCCTTCTTTACCCCATGCCCCTCTGTTGGACTGTATGGTTTCTGTATGTTGCAATTGTATCCATTGCATTATTGGCAACCAAGTTATATACTAGCACCATTATGAGGAACTACAGTGGGGTCCATCATGCTGTTTATTATCTAAATGCTAAGGGAGGTTATTTGGACATATTGAATTCAAGGTCACCTATACACAGATTACATATAGCTTTATTTCTTCTTTCTGTCTCAAATTAGGGAAGCCACTGAGATTGTGAATTCCTGAGATAAGTAACAAAATTTCAAAGGGCTAATACTTTGAAATTTAATCTAGACAAGACAAAAGTGTTCCTTCGCAGTTTGAGTGAAGATTCTGCAATAAGGATGGACATAATATTTGAATATATATATATATATATATATATATATATATTTGAAAGGTGGTCAAAAATGAGCTTCTTGAATGTTGGGAAACTCTAAGGAAGAGAATCTAAAGGGGTGAGACTATTCAATTTGGGGTTTATTCTACTGGAAAGCAATTATTTTGCACACAAAGTAACATTTTCTGTGCAGAAAATAGTTTGGGACCTATTTCTGCGTGGAAAATATCTATGGACATTTTGCATACAAAACAGCACTTACTGAGTAGAAAACAATTTTACATAGAAAGCACCATTTTCTGTGCAGAAAATAATATGACAGGAAATTCTGTTGTCTGTGCAAGAAACTTGTCTTCTACACTGATATTGCAGTTTTCTGTACAAAAAAACAACATGCCCATTCTTTTACATAGAATAAGTCCTGAATTGTAAATAGGCTTTGAAAACTGCAGAGTTTTTGACAACCATCTTTTAATGAGGAGAAAAATGGTTTTAAAAATTATTCTTCTAGGCAAATATGAAATTTATGAAGATTTGCATTTCTGTTGCATTAAAGGCTTGAGTTTGTTTTGAATAAGGTAATACTTCCCTTGAAAAATCCGTTTTATAGCTTGGATGTGCCCCTGGGTTTGATTTTGCTCCTAGATTTCCAGGTGGATGCTATGGCAGGAGTGTTTTGGGACAGCTTCAGACACCCACAACATTCATTTCAGTGGAAGGGCAGTCTTGCTGTAGCTACATATGCAATACAAAATGTTCCACACAGCACTGCCCTTGAAATTTCACAGAGTGCAGCTGCTAATGCTCGGACCAGGGCCAGCATTTTAGAACTTGCAATTCCTCTTTGATATTAGCTTTCCTGGCTTCCAATCCATTACCAGGCTCAATTCAAAGAGCCAGATATTATTTTTAAAGCTCCAAATCCCATGGGATGAAACAGCCACTTCCTTCCCCATGATCAGAACTTACAAAAGAGATTCAGCCTGTTTTGCATAGAGGTCAACTGAAGAGGCCCTTTTTGTAGATCCCCCAACATCTGTGGTGCAGTTGACAGGGATGAGTGAGAAAACATTCTCTACTGCAGAATCCAAGCACTCCTCCTGTGGGAGGTCTATCTGGTGCCTCCTTTGATGGCTTTTCAACACCAGCTAAATACATATTTGTTCTGGCAGGCATTTGCCCTGAGTGGCATGTGAAGTCTTTTGTTTGTCTGCTTCCCTTGCTTTCTGAAAATTACCTGCTGTTCTTACTTGCATGTTATTGTTTTAAGATTGATTGTTTGATTTAAAGCAAACTTTGTTAACTGTCATTGGTGTTCCTGGTGATATCGGAAGGCAGAATGTTCATTGTTCATTTTAACAATGAACAAATGCATTTACTGAGATCTTGAGGAAGTGGAGTGGAACATGGTGTATATGCCCCCAGTTCTATATACATGTACTGGAGAATACAGGATAGGATTTTGCCCTGATTCAACCTATAAGCTTCATTGCACTACCTGTAACAGAAGTGGGAATTGTATGATCCTCTAGATGACACTGAAGTACAATTCCCAGCAGCCCTTGCTAGCTTAGTCAAAGATGAGGAATGCTGGGACTTGCAGGTCAACAACATCTGGAGAACCTTACAATTCCCTCTTCTGATATAGGCAGTGCAATTTCCAACCTTGGCCTATAAAACAGGAATAATAATGGTCTAATTATTGACCTACTGTCTTGAGGAAGAAATGGCTAAAGATCCTTTAAATACTGACAAATTATTAATGAAATACTGATATTTGCCCACATCTGTTCCTTTGGTAGTCCCTTGCTGATTGTGCCTAGAACAAAAGACATTTGCGTCTTTAAAGTTTTTCTGTTTCAGATGAAAGGCAGACTTTGTGTTGCAGGGAAATTCCAAAGTAACAATACTGCTAATCCAAATTGACAAAAGGGTGAAAAAGCAGTCTTCGATTATTTGAAGAAATAGATGGTCTACCAAGCAGTCAGTACCCTAGCAGATACATGCCACATCATTTATATTTCATGTGTATGACCTGAAACATTTTAATTTTGTACCCCTAATCTACTTCAAACATATGTGTTTTTCCACTGCATATATATTAGA
The DNA here is from genome assembly GCA_026167975.1 of Phrynosoma blainvillii. NCBI lineage: Eukaryota > Metazoa > Chordata > Lepidosauria > Squamata > Phrynosomatidae > Phrynosoma > Phrynosoma blainvillii. The sequence goes on from JANUYF010000002.1 coordinate 83,527,155, forward strand.
CAATGAATTCTTCCCGTTGCAAAATAACTTCTAGAGTCTGAAAAGTAGTTTCATTTCAATTTGTGTCAACTGAAAGACTAGATAAATTGCTCTTCTTGAAATCATGTATACCTTTGTATTTCAAGACTAAGCATTGTTACCACTCTGACAAAGATGAATCAGCTGGATGGTTGTTCTACATCTTCATGTCATGGCTGCAATTACTGACATGAGTCAGGAACATGCTGGGCATATCATTCAAGTTGTTTTGCTCCTGTTTGTTTATTTTGAGGACAAAATAATATACACATCTGTCATGCACACTTTTTATTTTCTTTCATTTGTGGCCACACCATGGACCCTTTTTGTCCCACAGCAGCTACCTATGCAAAGAGCCACTCCTTCACCAACATTCTCTTCTAAAACTCTTTGATATAACCTATCTTGTATAAGGTTTCGTAGTGCGGATATTCATTCACACTGTAGACAAGTGTTTCATAAAGTAACAACAAAACTTTATTTACAATACAAGTAACAATGTTTCACTTAGTCTTGCTGCACTTGTTACAATTGGTTACAGTTACAAATAATAATACTCTAAAAAAATCCTTTCCTTGGAACACTTTCAATTATCCTCACAGGACACTTTTAGCCCTTCTTTGGGTACCTTTACCACTATTTCTTAACCAGCCTCTAAGGCTATCAATACCCCTCAGGATATTATCTTTATTAACTTCCTCACATGGAGTTTCTATGGGTACTAGACCCCTCTCTTCCGGACCTTAACCCTGTTCCACTCTAGAGCCTTCTCCACCAGACCCTCACTGTCTGGAATTCAAACCCTATCTGACTTCCAACTGTTCCTAACAGACTTTTCTCCTTAAAGCTCAACATTCTATTGGCTGTCACCAGCTCAGTCCTGATTGGTTGTCACCAGGGCTGGCTCTAACCTGCCTTCTCTCACAAAATCTTGCAATATCTAGATTTTGTAAAGAATTATAACAGGGGAAGGCCTATATGAGCCTTCTAGAGTTTTAAGATTTCACAGATGCAAAAGAGCCTTCTCAGTGGCTGCTCCCAGGCTATGGAACTATCTGTCATGGAAGACAACGCTGACATCTTTCCATGCTTTTGTTCTACATACAGATACATACCTTTTTATTTGAACAGGCATTTAGTGGTTATTCAGAAAGTTCTATTAATGAGTCTCTGTACAGCACTTTTATTGTTATTTTCATGATTTTTATGTTGTTTTAAAATTGTAGTTTATTTAATTGTAGGCCTTTTTATTTACTTAATATTATTTATTTAATTATAGTAGGAGCTCTTGTGGCACAGTGGGTAAATGCCTGTACTGCAGCCACTCACTCACAAACCACAAGGTTGTGAGTTCAGTACCAGTCAGGGGCTCCAGGTCAACTCATTCTAGCATTCTTCCAAGGTCACTAAAATGAGTACCCAGCCTGATGAAGGCAATTAGCTTACAGTTGTAAACCACTTAGTGAGTGCTTAAGTGCACTGATAATCAGTATAGAAATGTACTTGCTAATGTACTTGCTATTTATTTATTTATTTATTTATTGAATTTGTATCCCACCTTTCTCCCAAAAGGAATTAATGATAGCTAAGAATAAATTTTAAAAGTTCCAGCTAAAAGATTAATTTACGAAAGTTAAAAGGAAATTACATACCAATATTATTTTAAAAACACAATTAAAAACAGCAAAAACATTTTCCAATATTTAAAATATAGTTTCCATAAAAGAGAGAAAGAGAGTTGTTAACTACCTTCAAGTTGACTTTGAGTTATGGTGAACCTATGAATGAGAGACTTTTAGATAGTCTGGACTCAAACCATGTAGTCCTTTAAAGGTCAAAACCCAGCTCTTTGAATTATGCCTGGAAATGGACAAGTAGTCATTGCAGCAGTTTCAACAGGAGAGTCCCATGTGATATACATGATCCCTGTACCCAGCTGTGATCAACAATCTAGCCCCAGTATTATGGACCCACTGAAGATTCTGAATAGTTTCCAAAGGCAGCCCCATAATGAGTGTGATGCTGCTGTTGTGTGCCGTCAAATCATTTCTGATTTATACCAACCCTAATGCAAACCTACAGTATTGTAAACTGCATGTAATCAAGTCATGTGTCACCATAACCAGAGTTGGTGTGTCAAGGAACAGGCACAGCTTTAATTGTGCTTTAACTGTGTAAAGGCACTCCAAGCCACTGCTGAAACCTGGGTTTCCAAGCATACTCAAGCTGTGAGCCTGCATCTTCAGGGGGAATGTAACCCCATCCCAAAGAGGTGCCTCAGAAAGATACCATGTTGATGGTAGAGAAACCCACTGAAAAGTCCAGCAGAACCAATAGGGACATCCATTCTCCCTTAGTTTCCCTGCATAGTTCATCTCAAGGTGCCCAAAGCTATCTCTGACCCATAGTGAGGCCTGAAACCAGAATGAAATGGATCTAGATACTCATTTTAATCCAGGAATGCCTGGAGCTGGGAGGCCACCATACCCTCCAATGCCTTGTCCCCAGAAGGGATATTGGAGACTGGCCAATAGTTCTCTAGTATGGTCAGATCTAGGAATATTTTTTTTTTCAATAGTGGCTTCACCACAATGTCTCTTTGGCAAGATGGAAACCTGCCTTGTTGAAGTAAGGCATTCACTACTCCAGTTACCCAATCTGTCAGTCCCCCTTGGACGTCCTTCAACAGCCACAAAGGGCATGGGTCTAGTATGAATCTGATTGCTCTCACCTCTCCAAGGATCCTGTCTATATCGGGTTGCACAAATTGAAATGTGTTAAGATTGGATTTATCTGACAGACCTCCACTCTGCTATGAAGTCAAAGAGCTTAATTTGGGGCAGTCATTAGTTTTGCACCCGGCCTACTTCACAGTGATGTTGGATCAGTAGAAATAAGGAAAACTCATCATTGGCTCATTGGAGAAGATGTTATTTATAATAATAATAATAATAAAACCTCTGCATGTATCTATTTATCTGTCTGTGTTAATTTAGTAGGACATTGTGAAGGTAAAGGTTTTTCTAATGACAAGGTTGTCAAGTCGTGTCCGACCATAGGGGGTGGTGCTTATCTCCATTACTAAACCAAAAAGCCAGCGTTGTCAGAGACTACTCTGTGACCATGTGTCCAGCATGATTGCACAGAACACTGTTACCTTCCCACTGAGAAGTGGTACATATTTATCTACTTGCATTAGCATGCTTTCAAACTGCTAAGTTGGCAGAAGCTGGGACTAGTGATGGAAGCTCACCCCATCATGCAGCATCTGTGCCTCCAACTACCAACCTGCTGATATTACAATCAACAGAGTCAGTGTGTTAACCATTTGAGCCACTGCATCCCCAGACACAGTGAAAGAAATCTCAAAAATCAAGAGAGTGTTTTTTGTTATCATTCAATTTGCAGTGCTGAGTTTCAGTTTAAAAATTTTAATGGAAGGGATGTTGCTAGAAGCAAAAAATTAGAGTATCCACAAATCCTCAGAAAATGATGGAGAGTATCCCAAATTCTGACAATGTTTTTTGCTGTTGCTGAGGTTTCAAAGTCCAGTTTTAAGCGGGAACGCTGAAATTCAAAACTGGGAATCACTAGAAGCAAAAAAAGAGGGACTATCATAACTAATTTGGATAGCATGGTTTGTTGTTGTTAACTGCCATCACATCGATCTCGACCCATGGTGACCCTATGGATGAGACATCTCCAGCCGCCCCCCCCCCATCCTCTACTGCTCTGCCCAACTCCTGCAAACTCTTATTCGTGGTCTCTTTAATAAAATCTATCCATCTAGCATGTGGCCTTCCTTTCTTTCTACTTTCCTACACCTTTCCTAACATTATTGTCTTTTCCATTGATTCATGCCTTCTCATGATGTGTCCAAAGTATGACAGTCTAAATCTTGTCATCTTGGCTTCTTGGGATATTTCTGGCTTGATCTGTTCTAGGATCATTTGTTTGAACTTTTGGCTGTCCATGGAATCCTCAGCACTCTTCTCCAGCACCACATCTCAAATGAGTTGATTTTCCTCCTATCTTCTTTTTTGACTGCCTGACTCTCACATCCATACATGGTAATAGGGAATATGATGGCTTGTGTGATTCTGACTTTTGTGCTGAGTTGTATGTCTTCACATTTTAGGATCTTTTCCAATTCTTTCATAGCTGCCGTCCCCATTCTTACTCTTCTTATTATTCCCTCACTGCAGTCCCTGTTCTGATCAATGTTTGATCCCAGATATGAGAACTCCTTTACTATTTCTATTTCCTCATTGTCTAGTTTGAATGTGTATAAGTTCTCTGTGGTCATTATTTTTGTTTTCTTTATGTTCAACAGTAAGCCTGACTTTGCACTTTCTTCTTTGATCTTCCTTAATAGTTATTCCAGGTCTGTGAAGTTCTCTGCTAGTATTATGGTGTCATCAGCATATCTCAGATTGTTGATGTTTCTTCCTCCTATTTTCACTCCTCCCTCTTCCATGTCCAAGCCTGCTTTCCTTACAATATGTTCTGCATATAAGTTGAATAGGTAGGGTGATAGGATGCAGCCTTGTCTGACTCCTTACCAATTGGTAACCATTCTGTCTCTCCCTATTCTGTTCTGACAGTAGCTTCTGTCAGGTTTTGATGGGATATATAGTCAATGTTAAAATGTTGAAATGTAAAGATGTGTGTCTGTATTTTTCCTTGATGAGAAAAACTGCTTCTTGAGCCTAATTTCACAATAACCAGCCCAGGTGTTACAGTGACAAAACAAATTTGGACGTTATCACACGGGGTCTAAAGCAGCCCCATGCCTGCACCATCACTGCATCATTCTGGATCCTTTGCCCCTGTGATCAGACGACGTCGCAGCAAACCCCGCCCATCCCTGCATCATCCCTGCGTCATCGCTGCATCATTCTGGATCCTTTGCCTCTGTGATCAGATGACGTTGCAGCAAACCCCGCCCATCCCTGCATGATCCCTGCGCCATCGCTGCATCATTCCAGCTCTTTGTAATTCCTCTTTCAAAGAGGAATTATGGCTGCACGACCAGAATCATTCTGGTATGGTTCTGGATTGATTCCATGCTGCTTTTCTTGCTGCTTTGAGACCCCTGGTGTGATAACGTCCAATGGCTAGTTAACAAGCTAAAATACTGTGAGAAAGAGTTTTGTTTACAGAAGGGTTTTGAATAACAAGATTGTTTTGAGAATATCAGTCACATGATGGGATATGAACAACAAGGGGTTTGGCTAACACACGTCATGGAAAAATCATCCAATTAGCCTAAAAGGCTACACCCAAAGAAGGTGGAGATATGTGGGCTGGGATTGTGTCTTTGGGGAAAGGAGTCAGTTCTTTTCCAACTTTCAAACTGAATGGAATAGCTAGAAAACTATTTTGCAGATGCTGTAGCTTGACTAATCTTTCACAATGTAGCAGTTATAATTTTGTTCCTGTTAGCCATTCTGGCTAAAGTGAAATACTATTGGACTTTGTAGTTTTATTTTTGCTAATGCTATTTTTGCAATAAACTAGTAGCTTGCTGAAGCTGGCTGCGTGTTGGTGATTACAGGGCAAACTGCCTTGTCTTATGGACTATTTCTTGTACATTCATCATCATTAAAATTCAACAGCTTCTTGTCCTGAGTACAGATTCCTCATTAGGACTGTCAGATGTGCTGGCACTCCCATGTCTTTAAGGCCATTCCATAGCTTTTCATGATCTATGCAGTCAAAGGTTTTGCTATAGTCTATAAAGCACATGCTGATTTTCTTTTGGAACTCCCTGCTATGCTCCATTAGCCATCGTATATTTGCAATGTAATCCCTGGTGCCTCTTCCTTTCCTGAACCCTGCTTGGACCTCTGGGATTTCTCTCTCCATGTGTGGTTGGAGTCTATGTTGCAGAATTTTGAGCATGATTTTGCTTGCCTGGGAGATTAGTGCTATGATTCTATAAATGCTGCAGTCTCGTGTCTCCTTTTTTGTGGATGAGGATGTATATTGATCGCTTCCAATCTGTTGGCCATCATTTTGTTATCTATATCTGTTGACATATGTTGGTTAGCACTAGAGTTGACTCTGTCAATGTGGATTGCAACAGTTCTATTGGTATGTCATTTGTTCCTGGAATCTTGTTTTTTGCCATTTCTTTTATTGCAGCTTCCACCTCAATTTTTAGAATTTGGGTTTCATTTTCATGTGGCTCTTCAGTCGATGTGTCCTTCATTTTATCATCTCTTTTGTATAGTTCTTCTGTGTATTGCATCCAACATCTTTTTATTCCTTCCTGGTCTTGAATTGTGTCATTTTTATTGTCGTAGAGTGTCCTGGTCCTTGGTTTGAACTTTCCCTTGATTTCTCGAATCTTGTGGAATAGGTCTCGCATTCTTCCCTTTTTGTTGTCGTCTTCTGTTTCTCTACATTTGTTGTTGTAATTTTCCTCATTTTTGCACACCAGCCGTTGTACTGTTGCATTCATGTTTCTTAGTTTATTCCTATCTCCTTTTTGTTTTGTTTCTCTTCTTTCTTTTATTGCTTGTAGATACCTCAAAATCTGATAGAATATTTTTGGTTGTTATCAAAGTTGCAGTACCTAGTTTGTATCTGAAAAGTCAACATTCCAAATGGGGAAGCAAAAAGTGGGACCTACTATAACTCACAGATATGCCTCAAAGTTTAACAGACTGTTTTGGGGTGTCATACAAGTTCCCAGAAGTCAATTTTCAAATTTGAGGGAGAGAGCTTTCTGAAAACAGCAAAGAAGATAACAATAGGAAATAATGGCTTGCAGAATCTTTAGAAAATGAGAGAGAGCATTCTAAGGCATGTTGCAGAAAGAAAAGGTAGAAATACAGGCTATTACTAAGTAACTTCTGTTAAGATTTTTGAGGTTAAAAGGGGGCAGGTAAATGGGAGAATCCTAACTGAGGTACCACTGATAAGAATCCTGAGGGGGAAAGTGGAGAATGGAAAAACAGGAGGCCCCTTGGGTCCCTCTTAGTGTATTACTGTGAACCTGGGGGAAATAATGTGCCCTAGCATGGTGCAGTAGTTTCAGTGTTGGGGTAGGACTCTGGAGATCAGGATTTGATTCCCAGTGGGTGACCTTGGGCAAGTTGCATGATCTCAGCCTCAGAGGAAGGCAATGGCAAACCCTCTCTGAAAAAAACTGCCAAGGAAACCCCATAATAAGTTCTTCTTAAGGCCACCATAATTCAGAAATGACTTGGAGGCACACAACAACAACAACAACAACAACAACAACAACGTTTTATTTATAATATGAAATAAACATTAGAGAACAGTGTGACACTCATTTTTAAAACCATGAAAAGGCATTATATTCAAAAGAATCTGATAGCTGTCTAATAAATTCTGCTCTTAGTTTATGAAACTGTTCTACTGGAGGAAAGTTGTTCCTCTGGTAACTTCCTAGGGATCTTCCAGTGGAGTTGCAGGTTTGTTTTTTTTAATTAACCAAATTAAATATGGGCCTTGTTGATTTGAAAGCAAAGCAATTGTCAAAGAGGCCAAGACACAAATTTGTTGGCACAGTCAATTTTTCTGAAGGTGGAGAAGATATAGAATCATAGAATCATAGAGTTGGAAGAGACCACAAGGTCCATCCAGTCCAACCCACCTGCCATGCAGGAACTCCCAATCAAAGCATCCCTGACAGATGGCCATCCAGCCTCTGCTTAAAGACCTCCAAGAAAGGAGACTCCACTACTCTCATACATTCCTTTTCTTCTTGAACCTAAGGTTATTTAAACTTCACCTGTCCCTGTCTTAAAACCTCATGAAATTGCTCTTTGTTTCCAATCCAGAGTAATGCCCCTCTGGCAGCAAATATTCCAAATGGCAACTAGGGACCTGAACAGACTGCCAGAAATAAACCAGCTTGAGATCACTTTAACTGCCCTGGCTCAGTGCTAGGGAATCATGAGAATTGTAGTTTATTGTGGCACCAGAACTCTTTTATAGAGAAGGCTCAATGCCTCAGAAAAAACTACAATTCCCATAGTTCCTTAGCATTGACCCAGGACAGTTAAAGTGGTCTCAAGCTGGATTATTTCTGGCAGTCTGTTCATGCCCTAGATCTCTTGAACATCATCAGTGCACCATTCATTGTCAAACAAACACCCTGTTGCTGGTGGTCAAACAAGCTTGTCCTTGTAAGTATTAAGAAGAATTATTTCTTGTTCTTGTTCTGCTAATTAATTGGTTCTTTTAGGGGAGCCCTTACATTTAAGTAGCTGACATGGCTTCCTTTACAAAAAAAAATACAATCAAAGGGAAACTCTTATATAACTCACAAACTACATAACCCTCCCTTTATTGTGAACATTCATCAAATTCAATAAAGGCATTATTTTATTTGGGGTGGGAAATGAGATGGTTAAAATTGAAGAATGTCTCTTCCTGCTGCCACCATGTTGGGTTATATGTTATTTGACAGCTAATCAATTATTAATTCCATTGGGAGCTTTATAGCTCTGACATTCTTTTTTTTTTTTGATAATTTCCCAGAAGGAACTGAAGTGTCAAAGGCTGAGACATATTCTGAATTTTTATGGAAAGGTGGATACATTTCCTTCCAGAGAACCATGAAAAGAGACCTCCAAGAGCTATAGTCTAGAGAGACATGTTTACAGTGTACATTTTTGAGAGTTGCCGTTTAGGGCTAAAATTCTATAGGTGCCCTACATTAGGTACTGGAGAAATATGCAGCTCAGAGCTGGCAGATTTTGTCCAACTGCCTTCAACATTGCTTTGCAATCTTGTCAAAAGTACAGTCACTAACATAGCACACCCACAAGATTCTTCATGGACATTCTATATCAGCTGTTTAATTACATATGTGTTACCTGTAGTGTGTGCTCAAATGCTGACAGAGGCACAATAAGGATGACATTTCCATCCCATTTCCACCAGTATGTGAGACTGTAACAAAGAATTGCAATAGGGATCTGATTGTCACAGCCTCACTTGCTGGTGGAGGGGTCTGGAAAGATCATTAAATAATAATAATAATAATAATAATAATAATAATAATAATAATACATTTATTTATATCCCGCCCCTCAGTGTGGCTTACAACAATAAAACATAAATATACAATCCCAGAACCTACCCACCCCTTAAGGTGGTATTAAACAGCAGAGAATTAAAACAGCATCAAAACAATAACAGTTAAACAGCTAAAATAAGTCACAATGGCAGAGCAGACAACCAACAACAATGTGGCAAAGAATAGGAGAAGGGATGGATTAGCTCTTAAGGCCGGGAAGTCTAATCAGGAAAGGCCTGCCTGAAGAGATCCGTCTTCACAGCTTTTTTTTTTTTTTTTTTTTTTTTTTTTTTTTTTGAAGCTATTTAAACAGGTAATATGACAGATCTCATCCGGCAGGCCATTCCAGGTTGCTGAAAAGGCCCTCTGGGAAGTTACAGACAGCCTAGTTTTAATAGGCTGAAGCAAATTCCTCCCAGAGGATCGGAGTACGCAGGGTGGATTGTATGGGAGGAGTCGGTCCCAAAGATAGATTGGACCCAAGCCATTTAGGGCTTTAAAGGTAATAACCAACACCTTGTACTATTAGAAACTAATAGGCAGCCAGTGAATTGACTTTAGAACAGGTGTTATGTGGTCTCTCCTAGTTGTTCCCGAAACCAGCCTGGCTGCCATATTCTGTACTAATTGGAGTTTCCAGACCAAGCACGAGGGTAGCCCCATGTAGAGCACATTGCAGAAATCAAGGCAGGAGGTTACCAGTGTGTGCACCACAGTTTTGAGGTCCCCTACTTCCAGGAAAGGGCGCAACTGGTGTATCAGCCAGAGCTGATAACAGGCACTCCTGACTGTCACATTCACCTGATTTGTCATCTGAAGCGATGGATCTAGGAGCACCCCCAGACTGTGAACACTGTCCTTGGAGGAGAGTGTGACCCCATCCAGGACTGGAAGTTGCATCCTGATACCTGATTTCGGGGCCGCTACTGTGAGTACCTCCGTTTTGTCTGGATTCAGTCTCAATCTGTTTTTCCTCATCCAGTCCATTACTGCCTTGAGACAATCATTGAGAGGAAAGACACCATCTGAAGTCAAAGCTGAAGACCAAGACATGGAGAACTATCTCTGTATGTCATCAGCATACTGATAACACCCCGCCTCATGTCTCTGAATGATCTGTCCCAGCGGCTTCATATATACCTTAGGTATGTTGAATAGCATTGGAGACAGAATGGTGCCTTGAGGGATGCCACAATTAAGCTCTTTCCTAGCAGAGCAACTGTCCCCAAGCAACACCCTTTGGAATATGCCCGAGAGGAAGGAGTGGAACCACTGCAATGCAGTGCCTCCAATTCCTAACCTACTCAGGCAATCCAAAAGGATGCTATGATATAGTATCAAAAGCCGCTGAGCATCAGCAGGGTCGCACTACCCCTGTCGATGCCCAGACGAAGGTCATCAGCTAAGGTGACCATGGCAGTCTCAACTCCAAATCTTGTCCTAAAGCCAGTTTGAAATAGATCTAGATAATCATCCTCTTTGCACCCTGATCAGCAGCTGAACAGACCTCCTTTGCTCAATGTAGCTGCTGCTGATAAGCTGATTGGGGGGGGGTGGGTTGAATTTACATAATCTTACAGTAATGCTACATCATTTTACTGAATATGGAGTCATTGTAAATCTGAAATGTTAGGTTACAAATATATAACTGCAATACAGAATGCCAACAATAGTTTATAAATAGCCTTAAATTAACCTCAAAGGCTTTGTGTCAGAAGATTCCATAAAGATTGTAACTGTGATAGAATGCCATCAAAAGATGCACATTTTTACCTTTCTTGTTAACTAATATATTGTGTACAAACACTTCTGCTCATTACCATGTCCCCACTGGAGGGATGCTTCTCCAAAGATGAAACATATCTTCTTGGGCCAGCTGGCAAAAGAGAAGAAACCATTCTAGTGAACACTGGGTTTTCAAGGGAAAGGGTTGAAGAAGTCTTAAGTTAGGAGTTTTACTCCAGAAGCAAAGGATGTGACAGCCCCAGAAGAGCAGAGGCAGTTGAGAACATGGGCACAGTTGGTGGTCTCTCAAAGGAATGCTTGCCTATGAGAAAAGACTCCACATGAAGCTTCCTTGTGAACAAGGGTCTCCTCACACACAAAAAATGCCTGTCTAAATGAGCTGATATGTTCTGAGCAAAAAAGACTGCTAGAAGCAATATCCTATACTTTTATTGGTCCCTTCCTTGACTCTTGACTCCAGCTTCTTCAGATTCTTAGCATGCTTGACCATGGACTTCATTGTGATTCTGTTTTTAGATTGTCTTGCTCTGTAGTAACTTCCTGCTGGTCCATATCTTGGACTGTCTTATTATTCCCCACCCCTCAGATTTCCCTCATCTGGAAGCCTTGCTTTGTGACTAGGGCCAGAAAAAGATGGGCAGATTGCAGTGGCTTCCAGCTGCTCTGAGAGCATGGGGTTTAGATGATGCATGCCCCCAGAATGCCCAGAAGCTACACCTGGGCCATGCTGGGGCTGTGCCAGTGCCGCCTAAGGTGGCCCAAAACCAGCCCCAAGAGGGGCAGATATTTTCCACTCCTTGCTGCAGTCCATTTGGGACTGTGACATGAGGTGCCCTCGGGACTGTGGTGTGTTCATGGCCCCAGGGTGATTTGGCTGGGAGAGGATCCTGGCTGCTCTTGGATGCCCGTTTGTTTCTCTCCTTAGTCCTTGGACCATACTCAGCCTGGGCCCTTGATGGAAAAGGACACACATTGCTTTTTGAATTTAAGGGATTATACAGTGCTGGTGGGTAATTGTGAGTGTAGCCCATGAAGGAACAATTGAAGATTACATGACCCATAAACAGTGTTGTTACACCCTTTGGTGTCACCTGGTGTAGTAACACCACCATCCACAGCCTCTCCAGACTACTGCTGAGGCAGGTGATGCTGCAGCCTTCAAGGGCCCTTCAGACCCTGGCATGGTTGTTGCACTGGACTCTGCAGGGAAAGAACTGCCTGCCTCCCAGCACCCGCTGCTGAGAGAAGTAATGCTGCAGCTTCCCAACAGCCATTTGGGATCCAGTGCAGCTGCTCAGGGGAACAGCCATTTGGATCCCAAATGAAAGGCAGTGCCTGCCCCAGCAGTGCCCACTGATGTAAGAGGCAGTGCTATGACTCTAGACAATTGTTTTGGGTCTTGCCCAGCAGCCATGCCAGTCCCTCTCAGTATACCACCCTAGTGGGTATACACTCTCTCTGGGGTGTCACCAAGTGTAGTATGCACCCACCACAACCCCCTAGTGATGCCACTGCCCATGAATACAAACATAAAACCTATGAACACATTTGTCCCTACATGAATACCCCTCCATATCATTGAACTGAGGACAACAACCATGCCATCTTGACAAAATGCATGCCTATGACTAACATTGTCATTTATTTTCACCTGTATGAACTTTAACACCTTTGCAGGTGACAAAGCCATCAACATGTTTATGGTGCATTTTGGCTGGTTGAATAAAGATAGTGTTTTGCAGATTTTGAATATTATTGTACTTTGCTAAATGGCCAACTTGGATACCTCTGAATGTGTATAAACACATGTGATTCAGTTTAATGCAATGCATACAATACTAGGGCTGCCAGGCTGAATATGGGATGGAGCTCCTAGTGGAATATTATGATACCTCTTCTTGTTCCAGGATCTGTTAATGATTAAAGTTATAGGTGATCCATCTATATACAACCTTACAACCTGACAGAATACTGAAATCTGACTGGAGATCTGGTTTCAGTTTAAAGTGTGGAAACAACTTTCGATTGCAACACCTAGAATCCCTTAATTAGCTGTTTTCCTTGCAAAATCCGACAGCTGACCTTAGACCAATTCCTGTATCTCAGCCTTACTACCATTCAAGGATTTTGTAAGGACAGAATTGTATAACCCTGAGTATGATGCTCTGGGGTCCTTGGCAGGGCTATGCACATGTGTGTGTACAGTGTGTTAATAAAAATATAGACCAGGTAACCGTTGAAGTTGTTTAGATAGAGAAATAAGTGGTCCAATGTGCCTCAATGTTGTGGATTCTGTTGACGTCATTGCTAACCTGTGACCTCTGTTTTATTTATTTATTTTGTAGATCACATTAAGCTTGAAAATTACATTAAATTAATAATATTAAAATAAAATTGAGCAAATGGCCAGATGTTGTTGGCAAGACCACTAATCAAACACAGCCTGGGTAATGTGTTCCATGCCTAGCTTGCTGGGAAGTAATTACTATAACATTAGCTTTATGCTGTTTAAACAACCATTTCATTATACTTTTTTAACACTGATTACATTTTCCTAGAGTTTATAATGCATCATTACATCTCCTTTATGAACAGATACTGCACAACATAGCTACTTATTAAAAATTCCTTGTTCTCTTTCATCATTTTAATAAATCTAATTTGACTACATTTGCATAAAGTTTTATAACGAGTGATTAGTCCTTTTATTAACACAATACTTTGAGTGTGAAGTGACTAAGCCTCTCCCTGCAAAAAGCCATTGTTTACATTGTGCTTCTTCATGAGTCCTGTGTGTGCTGCAGGTAATTAAGGGCAAATATTTGCCGTAAGCCGTTGTAAGCTAAATCAACTATTCCTCACATTCCACTGATGTTCCACAATAAGAAGTATTGACACAAGAGATTAAAAAACTACCTTGCTTCCCATTGCTAAATTAACCAGCCCAGTTCAAGGGACTGGAAAATTATATATTAGGGATAGTCAGCAGCATAAATACAACCCAGTGCACAATGGAGACCTGTCAAGGCTGTTCTAAATGGTGCCAATGTATTAATCCTTCTTTATGGATTGTTTTTAGTACATTGGAGCAGGTGCTACTTAAATCTAACCATTTTGGGCCCAATTATGCTAGGGACCAGAGACCCAAATTAGTGGCTGTCCCTTGACATGGATACCTTGCCTAATTATGATGAGATGTACCCTCTTGGTTAGGTAATTAGTGGGCATTATGCACCTGCATTTTGAGTTGGGCTTTTTTCTGGCACTTCCAACCTGCTCAACCAATTAAAGTTCAGCCTTGAGTTAGCCAGGTTCATAGACACAATGATATCCTGTAGTAGTGATTAATTCCATAAGCATTCTGAGAAGAACATACATTAGAGTATCTTTAAAACCTAATTTTGTTCTCCACAAACTGGATTTGCTTTATCTTTGTTCCTGGACATCATGGGGCTCAAATTCTTCACTTCCGATAGGAAGAAAATCAGGGAATCTAGCATATCAGAACAATACTAACTAGATAATCATTGGGTGGTCTTTTCTACTACCAGATGCTGTTCTGTCTCTCTTATCCCCAGTGGTACATTGCCAATAATGATTTCATACCCCTCTTTCCCTGAGGAAAAATCTGTCCTTCCTCTTCACCCATCCCCGTATGCAGAGACCTTCAGCCATTTCAATATATTTATACAACAGAAATGGTTGACCTTGGATCAAAGGAAAGGAAAGAAGAAAAATCACCCTCCCATGGTCCACAAAGCCTTTAGAAAGAAGCTAGGATTACTCATAAAAAAAACTCTCTTTTCAACAGCTGGATGCTGTGTACACGTCAGAAAATCAAAACATGAACTTTTTCAGGAAAGCTGTCAATAAGTGCTTTCAAGCAGTGGGAAGGCTATTGTGGCCTCCAAATGAATGTTTTAGAACAATACTGTGGGTTCTTGACTGGCCCTATGATTGACCTGATGACCCACTCTTGCCCTTCATTCCAACTTTTCTCTCAGCTGCATTTTTAAAGCTCCCTGTCGAGTGACCTAGATCCTGGTTAGGGTATCAGTGAGCAATGATACATCCAGATTTATTGGGCCTCAAGGGCAAGAGCCTTTCTTTCAATAGGATTATTAGAAGCCATCGGGATTCTGACCATACACTTTCTCCAAGAAACCACTTGGTTAACCTTGAAATTTTCATCCCCCTGGTGAAACAAAGTTGAAGTACCTGTATCTATATTTGCTCATGACTATCCTTTGTTAGCCTTTGGCTCTCCATTTTCTTCCTTCTCAGTGTTGTTTCCCTAGTACAGAAATGTAGATGGTTAAATTTCCTTTTCAGCTTGGCTTAGCTGCTGTGCTTTTAAGCAAGATTAGAAAGCTGCTTTCTCAGTCTCTTGCTTTTAAATATAAAAGATATAAAATTACAGAAAACCAAAATCTAGGGCAGATCGAGTCACACTCACTGGCAATAAGGATACTCATTTCTTTCTGAAGGATAACTGTAATCTTTCAAGATATCCTCAGAAGGGCATAGTGTGTTGTCTCTGTGCTTCCTCATATTTAAGTGGAAAGGATCAGAGGGAGATTTGTAGGGGACTAAGAGCCAGAAACAGCTTTTCTATCCTGGTTTTTGTGGGAACAAAAAAAGGGGGGAGAGGTAGAAAGCTTAAGTTGCAAAGGAGGAGAATATCTACAGATCAAACAGAGCCATGAACTGGGATTAAACATTTGTGAGAGAAAGGCTTTGTGACACTCATTCACAAAGCAAATGAAGAAGGCAGAGTTATATAATGAAGTGTATTCACAATAACTCCCTTATGTGTGTATTAGGAAGAGCAACAAAATGAAGAGCAGCAGGTCCCAACTGTTATAACACTATTTTAAGTTATTGCCAGTTTAAAAGTAGTCTGCTGTTAAAAATTCTGGAGTAAACTTAGAACTGCTAGTAAATTGTAAAGCTATCCACAGGGAGTGCTATTATCAACATCAGTGTATCACCCTGTCAATTAGTGCTTTTATTCTGTTTCTCTAGGCTCTAGTCAGGATGCTGGCTGGTTGTGCTTCATCTTCTAGCTTAGCACCAGTAGCTGCTCATATCTGTTCACAAAAGCATAGACAGTCTTTAAAGAGTACTTCCCTGAAGGCTGAAACTGGAGGAAACTAGAAACAAAGGATGCAAAACAGGGAAACAGGTGAAACAGTGGGTGTGATTGAGCTGCTTTTTCACTGTGTTTTCCTTTATCTGAAAAGTTTTTTGTAATGCTGCATTTTAGTGCTACTTAATGCTTTTTATTTTTTATACAAACTGTCACATTCTTCTTTTAATTCTATTTAAGTTCTGTAAGTTTCCCAGAAAATATCTGTGGATGGGTGCTCATATAAATTCAGCAACAACCTCCACAACACATTGCTACTTCCATTCTGCTCACACTTCAAGGAGAGATCATTGTTTAATGGAACAGTACTTGCTTTGCACATAAAGCTTCTGAGCATCAGTCCCTGGAAATGGAGCAGGCTGCAGATAATGAAAAAAACCTCCTCCTGAAACCATGCAGAGCCATTACCAGCCAGAAAAGAAAATCCTGAGCCCCATGGACAAGCAGTCTGACCTGGTACAATGCAATTTCTCTTCCTCCTTTGTTGGAAGAACTCCTGGCACCCTCAAGAACAACATACGCATTAGATAATGCCTATTCAAATATTACTTTTTCATCTGAGACTCCAGTTCCCAAAATTCCCAGACTCCTCCTTCTCAAGTGTTTATAGGTACCAACAGAGAAGGCTGGGCCCAGATCTGTCCTTCAAATTTTTGGGAGGCAGGGCCAAAGGACTCAGTAGCAGCACATCCCTGTACCTACTGTAGAATACTGACAGTAAATGGCTGATATCAGGTGTACTGTTCCTTCTGTTAATTTCCCCCCTAAAAATGGTCCAAAGAACACTTTTGTGGTCCTAATCTTCACTCCCACATAATAGCATTCCAGAATTGTCCCCAAATGCAAATATGTATCCAGACGATTTTTAAATTGTGAGTTTAGATGATGAATTTTAAATATAAATTGTTTTAAAATGTGTATGTCTTATTTCCCTGTCTCGATTCATGGAGAAAAGTGGGTAAGAAATTATTATTATTATTATTATTATTATTATTATTATTATTATTAACAGAGGAAAACCAGTGTGAAAGAGTCACTAAGCCAGAGTATAGAAGTAACTAGTTATAAAAAGCTACTTGGAATTATTTTTCCAGTAACAAAATTGTAAAGTCACTTTGCAATTGAAATGTGGGAAGGAATCTCCTAACTCCTTTTTGTGGCACTGTACAACTTTTTAGTTTCTTTTTAGCTACAACCATGCAATTTCATTAAATGATGGAAGAAAAACCTCACATGGTCACACTGCTGCTTCATGTTCCATCATGAGTGTTGAGGTAAAAATAAGGTAGACATAGGGAGAGTGTGTTTTATATAAGAGGCCAGTGGCTTGCAGAGTTGAATTTGTTTTTAAGTACAAATAACTTTTGTGAAGCAGGGAAGTAACGAGTTACTTTTAGAATCATAGCTATGATAGTTCCTAATACTTTGGCTTGAAATAATAATTATTGTTTAAAAGTAAATTGTCATGGTGGTCTCCATAATCACTGGGATTACAAAAGTGTTTATGGAACCAGTATTGAATTGTATTCACATACAGATCACGCCACTGCTGTCCCATGTAATGATGGCTCTTTGTGATCAAGGAGGATACCTCTTAACTGCCTCCCTGCAGGGGAAAGTACCCTGTTAACTGGTCATAAAATTAGAAAAAGCTTTTCCAGTTCAATATTATGTATCCATTTATTTATGCACCATTTCTCTAAAGCATTGCTCTGCGAGGACATGAATATCCAAGTGCCAAGCATCTGTGCATGGAAGCCCCCAGAGATTTATCAAGGTTCTGTAACATTTAGTTGCTCATACTGATTAAGTGCTAAGTTAAATCAGCCCAATTAATTGGCCACCAAAACTTTAATTAGTTGGCAGCTCTAATTATAAGATAAGGGGGGAGAAATATCAGGAGTGAAGCAGAATTAGGAGCATTAAGTTAAAACAACTTCATGTTTTGAGGTCTTCATATGAAGGCATCAACTTACTTCATTATTAAAAAACCAAACTGTTTACTACTACAATGTCATAAGATTCTAGGGAGGGGTGAAAAGAAACCCTGCAAATCCCCAAATAGCCATGAATTATTCATAGAGTGCTTTCAGGGGAAGAGATCACAGGCTTGTAAATATCCCCGCCTTGCCACAGAGCTGCCACAAGCAATACAGCAAGACCCTGCATTTCCTCTTTGCTTCTCGTTCCAGCAGCTTTGTTTATGAGCTGCAAAATGTTTCAGATCTCATCTGGCTGCTTCTCAAATTTGTTACTTTTGGCAAGGCATTCCTTGTGATCCCTAAGAGAGTCATTTTGGACAAGTAGATGCGTTGTCTATAAAGTTTACAAGAGGTCATTCTTCAGACAAAGCCTATGCTCTAGCACTGCATAAGATTTAGGGGGGTTGCAGACTGCCAGAAATAGTGCAAATTCAGTCCACTTTTAGGGTTAGGGTTAGTGCTAGGGAATCATGGGAATTGTTGTTTTTTTTCCTGAGACATTGAGCCTTCTCTGTCAGAGAGCTCTGGTGCCACAAAAAAATACAGTTCCCATGATTACCTAACCCTAACCCTAACCCTAACCCTAAAAGTGGACTCAATTTGCACTATTTCTGGCAGTCTGCAACCCCCCTTAGTCTCACAGCACACTTTCTTGGGGACTAACACACACACACACACACAGAGTCCTTGGCAAACACAAGGACTGACAAATTGATTAACAAGTATTAGCATTTATTCATCTGGTTCTTGGTTATCAAATGTCTGGTGAAGTAGCAGACAACAGCCTTTTCATAAAAAAGGAATTAGCAAATTACTTTTTATTAAAAAGCTAAAGATAGCCTGTTCTGAAGCAGTTAAATGGGTAAAAAATTTGTTCTGGTTTGCTTTAAACAAGAATTTGCCCAAACTCACAAGCTTCTTCTTATTCAGGTGGGAAAGAACTTGGACTTTTAAACATCTGAATATGGAAGAAACTGAAACTGACAGATTAATTCATCTAGACTCAGAGCTTTGAGTGCTAAATTCTTGAAATTCTGAGCTTGAATTCCTGAGTCAATCATTTTTTTTTGGGGGGGGGGTTGCTGTTTTTTCTCAGAGGTTCTTCATCTATAACATCTACAGTTCATTACAAAAGGAAATTGTATTCCTAATAAATACAAATATGTATATTTCCTCTACACATTTACTTAGTAATGTAAATTTACATGTGTAAATACGTATATGTATAACATATGCATGAGCTAGCACTTCAAAGGTCCAGAACATACTTCCAAGAGAAATGAATGTGGAATTATGCCTTCTAAAAGGACTTTATCATTATTTGAATCCATTATTTGAATCCATTTCCCCCCAAAATCTAAAAATCACATCAAGTGAATTCTATTGTAATTTCTTAGTTTCTCTCTTTCGCAGTGGAGCACTATGAAGTGGCCACCTCAAGTAGCAGTTTCAGAAATAATGAACTGGAAATCTCTTTGGGTACCACTGCCTAGACCTTGCCTTGCTGTACTGCTACCTCATCCCATCCCCTTTCCTCCTCCTCCATCCCCTCATTTCATGATCCCTTCCTCTCTTGCTCTTTGTATTCTGCTGCTGCACCCCCACCTTCCCTTTCCTCTTTATGCTGTTACTTCTCCCTTCCTTGTACATTTCTTACTCTTTGTACCTTCCCACTACATCTCTTCCCTCCCTTCCCTTTTCTTCTGTCCCTTTTCTCAATTTGTGACTTCAAAATGACTCCTTCCCTTAATTTTTGCACTCTGCCACTGCACTTCTCATCCTCCCTTTCATTCAAAGATGAATGAAAGTCATTTCTAGTTTTCATGTTAATTATTAAACTTTGGGAGGGGGGAATGACACAACATGCAAGAGTAGGTAAGTGTCTGTGTGTGTCTTCAATAAATGGACAAAGAGCAGAGGAAGGGGGGAAATCAAGCAAACAATTTAGATACAGAAAGTCTTTGCATAGCATAAAGCATCACTAGAAAATGAAATTTATGAACTTTCAGCTTGCCTCAAGAGATAAAGTGAGGGAAATATTTGCTTTGGCAGAGCATATAGGAAAATTGTTACAGTTGGGTGGGATATTTAGACACAGATAGACCCTAGAAATTGGCTCACAAAGAAAAAGAAGGCTAACTTTAAACTCCAAGCAACTCCGGAAGCTGGGCTTCCTTTATTAGCTCCTTTTTTGTTGTTGCTTTCCACTCAATTGCACAGATCATTAACTGATAAGCAGAAATAGGAAGCACAGAAAAGTCTTGATAAACTGCTTCAGCAGTATGGGGGCAGCCACCAAATTCAGCAGAAATTGGCTTTGGTGTTATAAATCACCCAAAACAAACGGAATTAATCCTGTGTAAATGGCTACAATACAGCATCAAATGATCGAAGAGCACTTTGGAGTCGCATCATTCATGGAGAGGGTACAGTCTACTCTATCTCAGATGCCTAACATCTTGTGAGGAGTCTGGAGCTCATCATGGCCAGCATCCAACTAGCCAAGCTGGAGGAGAGTATCCAGGATATGATCTGCATTATGGTATGTTGCTTCCTTATTATTATTATTATTATTATTATTATTATCCCGCCTCTCTGTAAAATACAACCAGGGCAGCTTACATGGTAAAACAAACAATCCTGTCCCCCAATAGCCCATCCTCCCCCAAAATACAATTAAACAATCAAAATTTAAAACATACTTAAAAATAACAAGCTCAGGTACATACACTCAAAATGGACTGTGTTCCAGACAGGTATCCTGGTCAAGAGCAGGTTATTCTTATGAACCAGAGCCACACACACCCCCACCCACTTCCCCTTACCTGCTCACTGACAAAGTACATGGCTGGGAGGGCCTGCACCCAAGTTATAGTGCTGCCTTCTCCCAGCCAGGTCTCTGTAAGGCAAGCCAGGTCGGCATCTTCATCTAAGACAGGAGTAGGCAACCTTTCCCCTTTAAGGGCCGAGGGACGTCAGCTCCCAGAAGCCTCAGCCATGTTGGCCAATAGTCCCATGTTGGCCAATAGCTCCTGGGATTCTGAGAGTTGAAGTCCCTTGGCCCTTAAAGGGGAAGGGTTGCCTACCCCTGATCTAAGAGAAGATCATAAATGATCTAAGTCTTGTTTTTGACCGACCTGGCATTGCAAAGGAGCAAGGTAAAGTTCTGTGGTATGGTTGATGTGCTCTCCAATCCATTCCGGGAAACAAAGTGAATTGAAGGTGGGATAGCTTTCAAACATTGATCCTGCCTTCCTTTATAACAAACTTTCACCCTGTTCCCGTCATACCTTCCTTTCCCCTGCACAGTCTAGATTTTCGCTGTCAGATTTCAACCAGCCACATATGCCTGTCCCTTATTCACAGAGCCCTCCAAGTCCCTCCAAGTCCAAATCTGCTGCCTGCCTCAGCTGCTTCAACTGCCTTTAGCCCCGGTGGAGTGGGGGAAGAAGAAGTGCTGCTCCAGCATCCTCAGGTTGGCTGGCTGGTGTTCCTGGGGGGGGTAGGGGGTACTTTTAAAGCCAGCCATTCCTGGCCATGCCTCCTTTCACTGCTACTGCCTGCCTCCACTGTCTCAGCTGCCTTGGCCCCAATGGAGTGGGGGAAGAGGAAGAGCTGCTCCAGCGTCCTCAGGCTGGCTAGCTGACTGAAACTGAAAAGCAGCACTGATTAATTTTATGTCCATTTTTTAATCCACTGTGGATCGTGTTGTCTAAAAATAATCAGGGTTATCACCTGAGAAAACACACTATTTATCTGTACAGTAAAATACCCATATCTGCAGGACTGGTACACATGGTTTCACTTACCCATCTGAAAAAATTATGTCTTCTCTGTATGGAAGCACCCTATGTTAGACGGGTCTCTTATGTCTGTAAGGCACTGTTAACTCCTGTGGCTGGCAGTTCTAGGAAACCCCTATTTTAATTTTCCAGAATGCTCCTGATACAGCATCTCTCCAGGACAGTGTGGAATTCTTTAGAGCACTGTAAAAATGTTTCTAAAGGGGTTCATAACAGGAAACACACAACACAAAAAAACAGGCAAATTATTTTGGCACCTTCAAGTAAACAGCATAACAATTTTCTGGTTCTTCGTGTCATTTGAAATCGGCTGCCTGAGGCAGCTACCTGGGATGTTGTGTGCTGATGCCAGGCCAAAAAACAAGGCTTGTTCATATTGCCAGCTTTTCAGCCATTGAACATAAACTAAAATGTCTTCATATATAAATTCATGCATTCTGTTTCAACAGCTGCATGAATTATAGAAGTAGAAACCTACAGTCCAAGATTTTCATTACTGGCTTCACAGTTCTCTCCTGCTCCTTTGCAGTCTTGTTTTTTGGTTCTGTTCATTTCTAGGACTGTGCATAAGAAGCAATAATTCTCATTTAAGCATTTGGTTAGAAACAATGAATTCCCAATGTCTTCATCAACTACTAAGCTGAAGCTCCTGTGTAGAGAGAAAACATTCTTACCTGTTAAAACAAAAGGGGCAGAGGAAATGAGGAAGAGAATGCATTATAGAATGGTTGTATCTTGTTTTTTTGGTTGGGGCACATAGAGTACAATGGTAATATCTGAACTTACACACACACACACACACACATACACACACACGGATTGGCCAAATGATGTGTACTGAGAAAAAGAAACTATTTTTAAGCAGTCTTAAATTGATTATACTCCTATTGGTATATGTATCAAAATGAATGGGAGTATAATCAATAATCAATGCTTAGTTTATCCAAAAATATAACTGATATTGGGAAACATATTTCCAGAGTAGTATGTGCCTTCAAGTAGCTTGTCAACTATGGCGATCCCATGAATTTCATAGGGGTTTCTAAGGCAAGAAATACTCAGAGGTAATTTTGCAGTTTCTTCCTCTGAAATATATCCCACAGCACCTACAAAACTATATTTCATGAAACAGATACAAGAGGCTGGAGAATTTAATATTAGAAGTTGGTTCTCTCTGGCATGTGTTCTCTTCCAGGGGAATTTGTGACCTCATGCAAAATGGGGAAAAAACTGCAAGTTTCAGATAGCATGTAGAACAGGGGTGGGAAATATGTGCTGTCCCCCAAATGTCATATTGCAATTCCTGTCCTGAAGAATCATACTGCAACATCACACTCCAAAAATCAGACCTCTTGAATTAGACTATAATAACAGTTATTATTATCATCATCATCATCATCATCATCATCAAAATATTTTCATGGCAGAATTCAACAACATCCTAAACTTAGTTTCAGCCTTTTTCTATCCTTCTAATGTGACTCTATATTATGAGTATTCATAAGCCCTATTTGGGTGTTCACATGAACACAGGTAGGGCTACATGATTAGCATGACATGGACATGAATGTAACCTCTCCCCCTCATGTCTTCACACATCTAGCAGTGTTAGAGACCTTTGTAGGTTGAGTATGAAGGAACTACAGAGCTTAAATGCCTGGGAATCCTATAAGAACTGGGAATCCTGCTAAAGTGGAGTTTCTGATCACAGGAGTTCTGGAACTGTGTTTGGCCAATACTGGAACTTCATATTCAGTAGGTAAAAGCCTACTTCCAGGTACATGGGAATATTCCCCCCCCTCCCCTGATCATCACCATCCATTTTAGACCTATACATATTTAGGAAAACTGCTGACTAGGGCTTAGTACTGTGCGCTGCCTCTGGAAAAGGCATATTCAGAAGCTCTCAGCATTAGCAGACTTTGTGGGAGCAATAAAAGGGAATGTTATCAATTTGGGGCAGAAATGAGAAGGGTCAGGGGTTCTTCAGAGGCCTATTTACTTAGGGTCTTCTTGTTGCTGTTGTTGTTGATGATGGTGATGATGTTTCTATCCTATCTTTTTCCCAGGAGGAGGTGAGAAGTAGGATCTGTCCTACTGTGCATGTTTACGACACCATTGGAGACTGTAGCAATAATTATTACAGTGAAAGTAGTTTCCCTCTGCTCAAACATATCCATATAATTAGAACAGAGTGGTGCAGTGATTTGAGTGCTGGACTACAACCTTGGAGATCAGGGGTTGATTCCCTGCTCGATCAGAGAAACCCACTGGGTGACCTTGGGTGAGTCAAACACTGCCAATCCCAGAAAACCCTGTCATATGTTTGCCTTAGGGCTGTCATAAGTCAAAAATGACTTGAAAAACAACCTAAGCAGACTATTTTAGAGAGATATTGTGATCAACATTGAATTAAAACTCTAGTTCAATATGAAGTATTATCATTATCTCAGAGCTTATATAAATGATGTTTTCGATTATAACTCCCAGAATCCTCCAGACAGCAGAACCACTGGGAGTTCTACAGTATATACAGCGTTTGTGGAGACAGTGTCTCAAGGAAAATGTCCAATGTGGGTTTATACACAAGTGACCAGGAATGAAAGAGTCACTGGCAGCCATAATGACACAGCACGTTCCACCAGGTGCTGTGTCATAGGAAGTGACATCGGCTGATGGTCACAAGGTGTTGGAAAGCACAGAAAAGAGTGAAAAACTGCCAAGTCAGGTTGAGTGACAGGTGTCCAGAAGGAAGAGGCAGGGCCAGAAGGCCACATGGAGCCCTGGGTATATAAGGGAGTTGCCTCTGGACACACGTGTTGGTTGTTGGTAGTGTGGGGTGTTGGTGTCATTGGGAGTTGTTGCTGTGGATTGTGTATATAGCCTTGTACATAGAGGAACTAAGATTAAAGCCTCATCTGAGAAACATCTATCTGTAGAGTCTCTTTACTCTTTCTGGAAGGAGAAAGGTGCTCCTTCAGCTCACAAGCTACTGCCTGCATCTCAGAAGGTGGTGACACTGGTGCTGCACATTGACGTGGATCATCACGTGCTGTGTAACTACGCTAACAGCGTTGTGCTAAGGTAAATTAGGGACAGTCTTGCCTAGACAGAATATTTCAATGCCACAATTAGGCCTCAACTGGAAGTGCAAAAACAATGCAAAATAAATAGACTGTTGTAGATAGCTTTGTACATTTCTGTACTGTAGACATTGTTTTTCATTCTGGTTTCAAGGGTCATGGATTTTCTTTCAGATTGTTGAGGAATAAAGCAAAGAGTGATATAAATATCTGTGTCTCATAGGGTCAAGATGGGTTGAATTAATGTAACTGATCCCACTCCTCTACTGCCCAGAGATAAAAACCCATGAACATGGCCTCACAGTCATCTTTCTCACAGATATTCAACATGTCCTTGAGGTGAAGTATTAACTAAATGCTAAAATTCTTTGAAAGGCTCTTTCTGAATGGCTTTTGAATGCCTTTCAATGCTATGAATTTTCATTTTAGATATGACATTGCTTTTAATATCTGTTACTCAATGGAATTGCACTGAATGGTACAGCTCTGGAAGTGGAAAGTGTCATCTTGTCAAGTTTTGGAGAAATGAAAACCTGATGCTTTTTCAAGCTCTTCCAGCTGCTTCAGCAAGTAACACAGCTGCTAAAAAGCAGTGCAGCAATGTGTTATAGGAAGGTGATAGATTGTATTCCTATACCATGGAGCAGGGGTAGGCAACCTTTCCCCTTTAAGGGCCGAGGGACTTCAACTCCCAGAATCCCAGGAGCTATTGGCCAACATGGGACTATTGGCCAACATGGCTGAGGCTTCTGGGGGCTGAAGTCCCTCGGCCCTTAAAGGGGAAAGGTTGCCTACCCCTGCCATGGAGTCTTTGTGAAATACTCTGCATTTCCATTCTGCTCTGTAGTGTGAGAAGATGTGTCATCTTCCTTCACCATAAAGTATCTTCAGTTACCACTGAATTTCAGTGGCAATTGCAGTGGCAATGTGGATGGTAGTGAGAGAAGAATGAGCCCACTCTGGGTGCTGATGTGACCCCTCTAACTCCTCAAAGTTGTCCATTCCTGATTTTTCATTATATGAAAAATGATGAGTTGTCTATACTGGCCAAAAAAAATAGCCTCATCCTGCATTTTCCTGGCCCACAACAACCCCTCAGCAGCTCATTGAAGCTACAAAGGAAATATATTACAAGATGAAACAAGCGATGAAAATAATGAGAAATGATATGATAAAATAAGAATTGAATGTATGTATATTCATGAAGATGTCGTGAATATGTAATTGATTGTTAGAGTTGTCTGATTTACCTATGTAATTAAAAAAATTAATAAAGAAGCTACACACAAACACACACACAGTGAAGTGACATCAGGGCCCACCAGCCACACATTTTCACTTTGCTCTGCTGTTTATTTGTTGTTGTTGTTGTTTTACTTCCCATATGTATCAACCTATCAACCAATAGCTGTTATTTGCCTGTCAATCTAGACTATCTTGCATTCTGATTGGATACATCTCCATCAAATCCCTTTCCCCCTTTTCCACTCCAGTGAATGAATGATGGAATTTTAAATGTACACACACATTCATACATGGGGAGAGAGAGAGAGGGAGAGTGGAGAGAGAAAGAAAGAAAGAAAGAAAGATATTTTATTGACCTGTTATTTATGCTCATGGTTGTCCAGCCATGAGATCAACAGTGAGAAGTTAATGATGTCCCATTCCTCTTCCCCCCCACCAGGTGTCACATTTGTTTTTACTCTTTTTACTCTTCCCCCACTCCGATCCACTACCACCCACTCCTATGAATCCCCACCTGATCAGTGTTGTGTTATATTTGCTTTTACTTCAGTAAATGGGGCATGCACATTCTGTCTTCCCTCTCTATCATTTGTTTGATCATTCATGTGGGGATCTCATGCACTCCCTCCCCCCATTCCCCCTTCTTTTATTGCAGAGCGAGTGGATGATGGGAGGGTCATGAGAGGGAGTGCTTGAGAACTCTCCATGAGCATGTGAGCTAATGATCAGAAAGGAAGAGGGAATGTGTGTGCTTCATTCACTGAAATAAAAACAAGAATGCTGATCAGATGGGAAGGGGATCAGAGTTGGGGGAAGAGTAAAGAGAAATTTAAAAATGTGACTTCCAGGAGGGGGGAGGACAAGCAAAGCAAAGCAAAGCAAGGCAAAGCAGCTTCATTTATATACCACTTCATACCGCGCTATGCAGTGTCTAAGCAGTTTACAATTGTAAGCTCATTGCCCTCCAGAAGCTGGGTACTCATTTTAGCGACCTCGGAAAAATGCAGGCCTGAGTCAAGCCTGAGCCCTGACTAGTATTGAATTTGCAGCCTTGTGGTTTTATGAGTGAGTGGCTGCAGTACAGGCATTTAACCACTGTGCCACCAGGGGGTACAAAGAAGGGGGTAGCCCAGTTTTGCCCCTCACCAATGATGTCATGGCTGAACATAGACTGAGGTAGAAAAACATGACAGCATACACCAGACTTGCCTGACCTAACCAGTCCTGCTCACCAAAAACTCCTGCTGCCCTTGGCTCCACAGTGGAGCTGCCTCAGAATGCTGGCCACACATAGAAGAATCTGGATTTTTAGAAGAAGTTTGGAGTAAAAGGTGACTTTTTAAAAATCAGATTGAAGCCCCATAAACTGCATTCCCTGTGAATTCGCAGCAACCTCCCTGCAAATCATCAAGGATGTCATATGCCCAGCCAATGGTCATTGAGAGGTCAGTACTTTTTCCCATCAATTTAGACAAGCCTTCATAGTTCCCACATCCTTATTTACTACTAGGTATAGAAAGGAAAGAAGAAACAACATCTTGTAGTACTGAACTCACATTGTCTTCTCAACCTGCTGAGGGCAATAGAATACTGTGTTTCTTTTAATCTTATAATGTGGAAATTGGACATGAGAGTTCAGCATTTTAGAACAGATTTTCACTTCCAGTTGGTTATGCCGCCCCTTTGAGAAGTCCTTTAGACTGTCTCTGAAGGACAACTTTGACAACACAGTTTTAGGGCCACTTAAAAATACCATCTGAGTGGTCTGGAAGTGCCTCCTTGGTATTGGGGGCTCAGATGAGCCTATCATGGATCCAGTTTCCTGCTCTTGGGCTTTAAAAACCCTGATAAATGTGGATTGCATGGGGAAATAAGAAAGAAAAGAGACAGAAGGGATCGGAAGGCAAATCATAGCCGCATTGTTTTAGAATTCAGTAGGATGACCAGGACGCCACCAATTTTTAACCTTAAGAGTAAGTGACTTCTGAAGTTTGGTAAAACATCTTGGAAGTCATGCCATGGTCTTGGACAAATAATTTCAAGGAATATCATCTTACCTAAGATATGTTTATGAATAAAGCAAGGATTGACGATAGAAAAGAAAGAGCAGAGCTCTCTAATTGATAAATAGATTTGGAGATAATAACGGTAAACAAGGAACAATTTTTCTTTTTCTTGACCCTAAGAACTATATGGAGGAAGTTGAAACAGAGAGTTTAAATATTTAAATACTTATAAACATCTCAAGAATACTTTAAAGGACTTTTTTTTTCTTTGTATAGCTGCATATGAAGTAAAGATGATAATAATAATAATAATAATAATAATAATAATAATAATAATAATAATAATAATATAATTTATTTATATACCGCCCCTGTGGCGAACCAATCTAGGTGGTGAACAACAATAATAAAATACAACAAATTAAACAGTATCGTTCCCTCCTCCCGACCCCTTAAAAAGTTATTAAATCAAATACAATTTAAAACAACTGCAGTTAAACAGTGATAATACAATAAAAATTTAAAATTTCAAATACAAAACAACAAACCAGCAATCCCCTGCTGGTCAACTTTAGAGGGAATTATAGTAACCCCCTAAGATGGGATACTTAGCCCTCCCTCTGCTGCCTCTATAGTGGTGGAGAGAGGGTGAATAAAGAGTTAACCCACCTGTGAGGAACAAACAAGATGGCAAGTGTGGGAGGCGGCGTGTCCTTGGACGATTTGGTGAGGTGAGGAGGAGATTGAGCTTGGAAGAGGAGAGAGGACGAGCCCCTCCTGGGATAGCGGAGCAGAGGTGTGGTTTGCCCTGACTGACAGAAGAACAGCATAGTGGAGAAGGGGGGGTGAAGAAGAACCTGGAAGACAAAGGCATACCAGAAGAATATAACAGGGAGATGCAATAGAGATCAGAGGTTGGAAGATAGAAGATAGAAGGATCCTCTTTAGGAGAAGAACTAAAATCAATGGCTTAAAGGGGTAAGAGAAGGAGATTTAAAGCAGCAAAGGAAATAGATATAAGAACTGAGGACTGGAGATAGAAAGAAGCCTTTGAAATTAAAAAAAAAAAAAAGGGAGACATTATTGAGTGAGTAAACAGAAGAACCATTGACACTTAAAGTGAACTTTGCCAGGGAGGAAAAGAGAAGAAATAAAATAAATTACAGGAGGTCTAATTAATGGGACATTGAGTCCAATGTGGACTGATAATACTGCCTGAAGAGAAAACAAAGGAAGACTTCACTGATTGAAACACTGGTTATACTACTGGGTAAATTTCAGCATATTTAGAGGGCTGTAACATTAACTGTTTCTGAATATTTTATTGAAAAACTGCTTAGGAGAAGGCATTTTCATTGTTTGTTTGTTTTTAGATGAAGAAGTTAATTGAGAGACAAGGGACTAATTAAGATTCCTGTATTGCATTACTTAATACAGCCAACTGTCAAAACTGTTGTGTTTGGGATTGATACAGACTAAAGTGCTGTAATAGATTTGTGTATTGTTAGAATTGTCATAGTTAAATGTTTCTCTCATAAATATAAAGATATAGAGTAAAAAGTAGAGAAAGTAAATCCTGATGCCAAGAAATCAAGCAGCTAAATCCAAAGTCAGACACAACTTCCAAGAAGACCCTCCATAGAACAATCAAAGTTGGTAGATCCAAATCTAGTTATATTGGATGGGATAAAGAGATTAAGATTAGAGATAAAACAGGAAATGAAGGATTTTAAAACTGAGATACAAGAAATAAGTACTGAACTACAAGGGATAAATCAAACAATAGAGAAGATAACAGGTGAACTGATGGTAGCAAATCATAGGATTGATAATTTGGAACATAGGAGTGATAGATTAGGAAAAGAATTAGAAGATTAGAAAAAGAAGAGAACAAGATTTGGATGAGAAAGCAATGTGCAAACAGAAATGAAGAGAAAAATGCATTAAGATAAGAGGGGTGCCAGAAAGTAAGAATGAAAACTTGCTGGAGATATTAGTACCAAAATTAGCACAATTTTTGGATAAAGATTGTGAACAGTTTCAATTTGAAATTGATAAGGCATTTCATCTTAATTTTGTAGTGGCAAAACAAAAAAAACTTGCCTAGAGATATTGTTATTTATTTTGTTCGAAAACAGACAAGAGATTTACTTTTGAGATGCCACAATGAGATGCCCTTTGAAATTGAAGGTGGACAAGTGCAAATTCTTAAAAATGTTCCAGCAAGGTTTCTGAAAAAAAGGAAAGACTATACATTTCTGACCGCATTCCTTAGGCAGGAAAACATACCATACAGATGGAGAAAGCCAGAGGGGCTGACTTGTTGGTGTAGAAAGGAATTTGTTGGTGGACAAAAGGAATCTAGATGGAGACTGAATAATAACCTCCTAAAAAATGACAATATTGTCAAGGAGGCTCAAGATCAACTTAATTATTTTTTCAAGAAAATTTAGGGAATGAAGTCCCAATAAATTCGGTCTGGAATGCCTCAAAGGCCTTTATGAGAGGATATTTCATAAAGAAGGGAACAGAAATAAAAAGGAAGAGGGAGGCCCATATTAAAAAGTTCGAACAGGAAATCAAGTTAAGAGAAGACCAATTGAAAATAAAACCTGAGGAAAAAAGATTAAAGAAAGAATTGTATTATTTATGAAAACAAATATCAATAATAACAATGGAGGAGGTAGAAAATAAAATAAGATATTTGAAACAAAAATATTTTGAATTTTCAAACAAACCTGGAAAAATGCTAACATCTAAATTAAGAAAGGAGCAAGAGAACAGAACTATAACAAGTATATGAGAAGGAAGCAAACTCTATTCAAGACAGGAGGAAATTAAAAGGATTTTTCTAAATTACTACTCTAATCTATACAAGGAAGAAAAGGATAAAACAGGAAAAATTACTACATATTTAGAGCAAGAGAAAATGATTAGACTAACAGAAGATCAGAAAACTGAATTAAATAAAAAGATTGAATTACAAAAGACAGTGGAGGTAATAAAAAATATGAAGGTAGCTAAAGCTCCAGGCCCTGATGGTTTTATCCCAGAGTATTATAAAACCTTTGTTCAGCAATTAGCATGTCCCCTAGTTAAGAACATAAATGAAGTTTTGGATGGTAAAATACCTAAGACATGGTTACAGGCAAATATAACCTTGATCCCCAAAGAAAATAGAGATAAATAAGACCTCAAAAATTATAGACCAATATCATTGTTGAATTGCAATTATAAAATATTTGTGAATATAATAGCTAATAGATTGAAAAATGGTTGATTACCTGGATACACAAAGACCAGATGGGATTCCTCCCAAATAGAATGATTAAACACAATACTAGAAATTTAATAAATTTGATAGAATATCATAGGAAAATATTGATAAGAAATTAGCATTATTATTCTTTGATATTGAAAAAGCATTTGACAACTTAAATTGGAAATTCATGCTGAAAGTTATAGAGAAAATGGACATGGGCCAAAATTATATGAAATGGATCAAGTCTATCAAAATCAAGAAGCTACCTTATTGATAAATGGGGAAAGTACTAAAAAAAAAAAGTGTAAGGCAGGGATGTCCACTATTGCCATTGCTATTTATAATGAATTTAGAAATATTAACTAGAAAAATCCGAGAAGATAAATCGATACAAGGAATTAAAATAAAAGGAGGAGAATTCAAATTACGTGCCTTTGCAGATGATTTTATGTTATCAATATCGAATCCATTGGAAAGTATAGATAGCCTCTTAACAATATTTAGACATTTTGGTGAGGTGACAGGACTCAAAATAAATAGAGAAAAAACAGCTATGCTCTTAATGAATTTAACAAGTGAAGAAAAAAGGAAGTTGAAAGAGATGTCTAAATTTCAGGAGAATAAAACAGTTAAATATTTGGGGATAAATTTTACAACAACAAATTCAGATCTGTTCAAAAATAATTATGAAAAATTTGGAATGAAATTTAAAAAGATTTGGATATATGGAATAAATTGAATTTATCTTGGATGGGGAAAACTATGATGATAAAAATGCATGTCCTGCCAAAGATTTTTTTGTTTTGTTTTGTTTCAAAATATTTCCATTATTATAAGCGATCCACCATTTGAAAGGTGACATAAGGATTTATCTAAATTTATATGGGGAAGTAAAAAACCTAGAGTAAAATGAAGTCAATGTAAAATGAGGTGTCTAGAGGAGGAATGGGTCTACCAGAATTGAAAGTCTACTATTATGCATGTGGTTTAAATTGGCTATTAGATTGGATTAACCTGGAGAGAGAAAGAAATTTAAAATTGGAAGGATACAACAATGATTACGGATGGCATGGCTATTTGATTTATGATAAAATTAAAGTACATAAGGGTTTTAATAATCATTATCTGATGGGCCCTTTTAAGAATTTGGCAGCAAATTAAAGGTAAATGGGAAGATAATATACCAAAATGATCATCAACAAATGAAGCCTTCTTCAGAAATGATAAGACAGGTAAAAATAAGTGGTTGACATATAAAGATATAATACAGGGGGATGGGCTTAATATGGCTATGAACACTTGTGAACAATTAACACAGGAAGGATATACATGTAATTGGTTTACTTATCATCAATTAAGGGAACTATTCTTAGTTGATAAGAAAACAAAAAGTATTGGAATAATGAATAAGAAATTCAAAGAAATATTGGTGTCAAAGGATAATCATAAAATATCTAAATTTTACAAAATGCTATTGAAAGTAGAAATGGAAAAAGAAGTAGTCAAAACACATATGATTAAATGGGCTGAACACATTGGATAAAATATAGAATTTGAACAATGGGGAAAATGTTGGATAAAGAGGTTAAAATTTACTTTGAATTACGACATTAAAGAAAATTATTATAAAATGCAATTTTGATGGTACCTTACGCCTTATAAACTAGCTAAAATGAAGAAGAATCAGGAAAAAATTGTGTTGGAAATGTGAAAAGGAAGTCGGTACCTTCTATCATTTATGGTGGAGATGTAAAGAAGCAAAGAATTATTGGGAAAATATCCATAAAGAAGTAACAAAAATACTGCATATAGAAGTACAGGCAAGCCCAAAGGTGTATTTATTGGGGATAATAACAGAAGAAAAGTTGGAAAGAGAACACAGGATGGTGATTTTCTATCTAATAATGGTGGCTAGAATAAATTACGCATCAAAATGGAAATCTAAGGAAACTCCTACAATTAAAGATTGGTATATAAAAATATATGATTTCATGGAAACCGATAGATTAACATGTTTGATAAAGAAAAAAGGAATAGATTTCTTTAAAAAGGATTGGAAATTAATGATAGACTACTGGCGACATAGTGGGTCCAAATTTTGTTTTAAGATTGGATTAATTTAGAGAACTCCTAAATAAATCAATAGGATGTAGATTAAATAATAAAGAGAAATATATTACAGATTTATTTGTTAAGAAGATATAAGTTGGATGACATGGTTAATCAATATATATATATGAAGCGAAATCAAGATGGGTGGATTAACAGGACATGGATGATGAAGAAGTCTGTTTTGTTTAGACTTTTGTAGTTTTGTTGTTTGGTGTGTTGTATTATGTTTTTTTAATCAATAATTTTAAAAAAACAGATTTTCAAATGGACATATCATATTCTAAGCTCAGCTGGAATTGAAAATTGTCCAACCTGCCAATCTAAGCCTTCCTCTTTTTTTCGGTTACCTGATTGTGTTGGTACAGTGGGGGACCAGGGGCAACAAGTCGTGTGAGTTAGAGGGAGCAAGGTACAACAACATAGTTTCCGGTTTTAATGTATTCACTGGATATTTTACTGACTTCTCAGCCCCATCATTACGTTACATCTGCTGAGAATTTATGTCCCTCACCTGGAAGAATTCACAGTGTTACAATATCAGTCAAAGCAAAATCAAAGTTCTGGAGTGGGAGACAATGACTTTCTTGTCTCAGCTTGATTGCATTCACAAATGCAGTCACTTCAGAAAAAGCCAGACACTTTAACCTGAAAATTTATCAAGCTCTTTCAATTAATTAGTCATTAGGATGTACAAGAGAGATTGCAAAAGTTTTCTAGACTTCAGAGTGGGTTTTTAGGGTATTGTCATCCTAATACTGTACTGGTTTTGCATAGTGTGCTCTGGAAAGAGGATCTTATGAGTTAAGTTGTTCATAGCATGATCCTATACATGTATAAGCAGACTTAAGTCCTAATGAAGGGGGGATGCAGACGGGCAGCCATGGGCCGCCCTGAGAAGCTGAGGATTGGGACCGAGGCTGCCCCATGCCTCGGTCCCAATCCACCCTTTCAGCAACTGGGAAAGGAGCGCAAAAATAGTGCTCCTTTCCCAAGCTGTGGAAAGGGCACCGCAAGAGCTGCCACACAGCTCTTTTGTGCCTCTTCCAGCGCAGCGTGTAAAAATGCTGCACCAGGAGGATGTCATCAGAGTGCTCGCCATGTGCAACAGCACGCGCTCTGATGACGTCCTCAGGAAAGGGTTGGGGCATCCAGTGTCTGGCTGCTCCTCCCCTTCCCTGGCTCCAGAGCCCCAAAGTCAGGGAATTTATTCTCAGATAAATGAATTCAGGATTTCAGGCTATAGAGAGTTAATTGGCTTTTAACTGTCAAAGAGATACTTACTCCCTCAGTTTCTTACTAGGGCAAATAGGGGGGAAAGCACTAAAGCAAATTTCCCCCATTTGCATGTTTTAAACATAATACCACAGGGGTTTTTTTACTCCTTTTACCTAATTAGAGACAGCAAATCATTGCATTATTTCTCAATCTCCATAATGAGCTGGAAGAAGAACTAAATGGAGTGTTAATTAAATATGCTGATGATATGGCATTGCATGTATAGCAAAATTATAGAGAAACAATAGCAAAAGAAAATTCAATGGACTTCAAGAAGTCAGAAAGACTATAACAAGAAAAGTTAATATATATTCAACAAAAGAAGCTAAGTATCCCTCAGGAATTATAAGAGAGTGCAGAGTTAAATTTTAAAGTAATATTTGAGTATAGAAAAAACTTCATATAGAAGAATCATATTATGGGTTTGAAAGGGTCATTTATTAAAATACAGTCAATGTTTACATCTGATAAATCAGTGAGAGGAAAGTCCAAGGATCACATAAGGTGAAGCCAAAGGACACACAGCAACTTTGTACAGTGAAATGTTTCCCAAATGTGTTGGATTCTTAATCCTACCATTCTCAGCTACCATTGCTAACTGTGTCAATCATGAGTTATGAAACTTTTAACCTCTCATCTCATATCAGTAGGTTGGGGAGCACTAAGTTGAAAGATAAAGATAAAAGAAAAGTGTGGCTGAGTCTTCTTTCAAGGCACAGCAAAGAGCAATCTCAGCTCTAGAAGATTTTTCCGTGATAAAATTTACCATGTGACATCCTCTCGACTATCAGTATTTTAAACATGTTCTTGTAGGTTAAGTTAATCATTCCTTTAATATGAGCTTGACCTTGGGGAATTTTTAATATTAGATCAAATAGTTAGTAATTTGTGCTCATACACAATCCAAGATGCATGAGCAATGTCCATGAGACTGTTATGAAGCATTATTGTATCTGGAGCTGTGGAGGAGCAGTGGTTAGCACAACTGTGCAGTATGGGATGTGCAATGAAAAGCTCTCCAGGGCATCTGTGAAGGTGAATCCCTATGCAGGCGCAGCAGGAATGAAAATGTTTGAGATTGCAGGGAAACTGGAAGATTTTGGAAGACCTCTCCGGGAAACTGAGAGGACATCTCAAGGTATCAAAATGTAGGACATCAGGAGGACAGCTGCAACAGTTTGACCTAGTGTGAAGAACATCTGTGGTATGGAGGACATCTGTGGGGCACCTGACTCACCCAACCCCCCTGCATCAGAAGACACCTCAGTTGATTCACAGTTAATTAAGGACATACACACATATAAATGTGAAGAAATAAAGGATAGAACTTATATTCTATATTTACATGCACTGGGGAGTCATTTAGAAAAGAAAAGAAAAGTATAAAACTCACCCCTGGTTCCCCATGGAACCAGGTTGATGTTGGAAAAGATATGGCAAACACCAGACAACAATTCAGTAGCAGAGCAAGAAATGGGGCTACAAATTATCATGCTCACCCTGCGATAACTTTATGATAGTAAAAGACACTGAGAGGCACATTAGGATAGGTGGTGAAGCATGCATAGAGATGCATTGGGACCTGTAGATCTTGAAAACAAAATTGGAGTTAATAGAGAATAAAATATAGGTGTCATGCCTTTAAGAAACTCTGCAGTGTCCATTGCCCCCAAGTGCAGAAGATAAATGGCCAGTAAAAGCAGGAGAATCTCTCCAGGAAGCTTTTTTGCAAGAATTTGTATGTTAGTTTTGTGATGAGTCATCATATTGTCAGGAATGAACCCACTTAACGGGATCTGGTGCAGTCTGTGTGCAGGAACAGTTCAAGGAACAGTTCACCCTCACTCTAGCCAAGCTGCCAAGATAGAAGCGTTCCACACGGTGCTGGAATTTGAGAGTCCCGCTGTTTCCTTGACCATCTACACAGATTCCCAATGGACTGTAAATGCAGCCACAGATTGGCTTCCCTTCTGGATAGCACAGAGATGGAAAATTATTGATGACAAATTAGTAGCCCACCCAGAAAAGTGGCAATGGACACTCATGAACTGATCCTGTGATTATTAAACTGTATGGAGCAGATGGTTCACTTAGGGGGATTGCAGACTGCCAGAAATAGTGCAAATTGAGTCCACTTTTAGGGTTAGGGTTAGTGCTAGGGAATCATGGGAATTGTTTTTTGGTTTTTTTCTGAGACATTGAGCCTTCTCTGTCAGAGAGCTCTGGTGCCACAATAAAATACAGTTCCCATGATTCCCTCACCCTAACCCTAACCCTAAAAGTGGACTCAATTTTCACTATTTCTGGTAGTCTGCAACCCCCCCTTACTTGCCTGTGATAGCCTACAACATTTTTGAGCAGTTGCAGGGACCATTTAGCTATCCTGAAATTGTGGACTGTTCTATCTTTGATTTTCCCGGACAATATGAATTTTAGGGGAGTGTAACGAGTCAATGAACAATGACTTTTGTACCGCCTATGATAAATTCCCATTGGGTGAGAGCCTACACTAGAGCAAGGCAGTTTTTCTCACATGGACTGAATTTGATTTCAGTGGGGAGAGGTTATGGGATGCATAAGCTACAGCAATTTGGACTCCATTCTGGAGCTGAAAGAGGATTGCTCCCATGTGGCTAACTGAGATGGCTAGTTTGGCTTTATTGCCTTGCTTGTCCGGAACTATGCGTATCACTCTACTCCTAAATACAGTCTGATTTTGGGGGTTGTGTGAGAAGGGAATCTGTCACTGCTGCCCAACCCACGATAGTGAAAATAAAAATAGGGTGTTAGGAATTTGCTCTGACATCAGACCCAAGGGTGATTGGATACTCGCCATTGGGTTACTTGCACCTTGCCAGCTGACAAAACATCCAACCAAAGAATGAAACAGGTCTAGCCAGCCCACGATAGCCCAAAAGCCCTTATGACCACACACACAGAACTAACACGTGCAAAGAATTACTCTTGTGTCTATGTAATCTATATCCCTCTTTAACTTCTACATCTGGGATCAGAACTGTTAGAATATGGATGGGTTATACAGTCAAAGGTGAAATGTAGAGATGTGTGTAGAATTTTCCTCATGAGAACAACATCTAGAAAAACAAAGTGAATCTAACACCAGATGGCTACACAGACATAAACATATATTTTTCCCAAAGGTACAACTCATGGACACAGACTTTGTTATGAGAAAAGCCTAGATATAAAAAAAAGGTAAACATCGTTAGGCTTGGGAAAATAGTCACATGGTGGATGATGAACAAGAGGCTGGCTTAATATACATCATACAGGCATTATCCAATCAACATAAGGTTAACACCCAGAAGGTGGAGTATGGGAGGGGCCTAGAGAATCCTCTGTCTAGAATGTTTATTTGTTCAAGATGTGAGTGTGTGGCTGGCTGGCAGTGGTTTCAGCTGCAACACGTTGAGATCCTAAACTTTTGGGATTGGTAAAGATGTAATCTTTCATGGCTGAACTGGATTAGTTCATCACAATGGATTTTACTTAGTTATCTTATTTTTCTTTATATGCATTAATAAACTATGCTTTTGGACTTTACAATGTGTTTTCTTGACTGAGGAAGACAGGATCCTGAAGAAGGAAAGCTGAACCAGTTGATGGTAAGAGATACAAAGTGGCTGTGGATCCCAGCAGCCAGCTTGTCCTGCAGATTCTGCTGGGTGCCAAAGAGCATCACTGCAACACCCATCATCCACACACTGACAAGAACATCCAATTGAACAATTTGGAATATTCAGACCTCGAGGTAATATTAGCTCAAATATAGTTTTTTGTGGGTTTTTCGGGCTATGTAGCCATGTTCTAGAAGAGTTTCTTTTTTTAAAAAAAATTAAAATTTTATTATTTTATATATTAAAACATTCTATACATTCCAACGTATCAGATAATACAAACACATAGTACCTTACAATTAAAAAACAAACACACATTCTACACAAACTAAACATATCTTCGTAAGTTAGCAAAACTACCTATTGTAGAAATAGACATATATATCTATATTGTACTTCATTACCCCTAACAACTTTCATTTTTCCTTTCTTTCTTCCTTCTACCTTCTCTATCTAGCTTCTTCTAGTCAGTTCTTTATTCATTTTACTCACTGTACTAGATTGCAAAATCCTCTTCACATTCATCTCTCTTCCTATCTTACCTTTCCAATTCCTTCCTCTCTTCCTCATTCCTTCCAACCTCTCTCTCAAACCCATCTTCCTTCTTCGCTTCTCTCCATCTCTCCATCTTTCCATCTCTCCCTCTTCTTCTCTCCACATTTTCCTACCTTTACCCACTTACTCTTACCTTCAGCTGCATCCTATCACCTTCTTCTTTCTATTCATTCATACCACTTTCATTTTTTCTTTCTTCCTCTTTGCACAACTTCCTTTCCAAAGCATTCATACAAACTAGACTTCCTTCTTACTAGTGCTGGTCGATTATAACCTGTTTCTTTGACCTTCTTATCTACTGCTAGCTATAGAGAAGCATCCTTGCTTCGTCTTGTCTGAAATCTTAAGTCTCAAATCTTATGTTTCCATGTTCCATTTGTGTTGATATTTCCATTACACCTATATTTCATCTTTTTCTAAAGTTGTATCCTTTGGATGTCCTCATCTTTCTCCATCATATTAATTATCTATTACAGGTTTGATTCTATTTCCTTTTTAGTTTCCATCAAATATTCTTAAAATCCAATTACAGCCACTTTTCCCCATACATGTTCTAAATAATCTAATACTGGCTTCCATTCTTCAGTCATTTTCTTTCTAGGTTCCTGTCTCATAATTTGGGTCAATTCATCCAATGTGATCGCATTGTATTTTTTTTTAACCACTCATTTATACTGGGTGTATTTTTTGATTTCCATTTTTGTGCCAATACCATTCTTGCTGTGGTTACTAAATAAAAAGGAATTTTACCAAATTTTTTCTCCAATTTTTCTTCCCACATGTTTAGCAGGTAGAATTCTGGGCTTATTTGGAT
Source organism: Phrynosoma blainvillii (assembly GCA_026167975.1). Classification (NCBI taxonomy): domain Eukaryota; kingdom Metazoa; phylum Chordata; class Lepidosauria; order Squamata; family Phrynosomatidae; genus Phrynosoma; species Phrynosoma blainvillii. The sequence goes on from JANUYF010000002.1 coordinate 83,566,901, forward strand.
CTCTGTTTGTAGGATAGTGCTTATAATTTCATTTATTTTCAACCAATACTTCTTTATAAATTTACAGGTCCACCAACAATGATAAAGGGTATCAGGTTGCTCCCCACATTTCCAGTATAAATTATTTTTTGTTTTATAAATTTTTGATATTTTCTCTGGTGTGAGATACCATCTGAAATATAATTTATAGTAGTTCTTTTTGAGATTCTGAGACACACTATACCTCATTCCTTTTACCCATGTATATTCCCATCTGGATAAATCTATTGAGTGTCCAATATTTTTGGCCCATTGTATCATATTTTCTTTAATGACCTCCTCCTCTAATTCCCATTTTAAAAGTACTGTGTAATAATTTCTAATCCATTTTTCCTTGTCGGTTAGTTACTTTATCAAATTCTTCATTATTTTTCCTAAATTCATATAATTTGCTATCTGATCTGTGATGCTCTAATATTTGTCTGTACGGAAACCAATCTAATTTAAGTCCTTCTGTATCTAATTCTTCTTGTGATTTCAAAACAAATTTTCCATTACAGTCCTTTTTTAGTAATTGCTCATAAGTTAGCCAATTTACTCTGTGTGCTGTCTCCCTATGTTGAATTGCCTCCTGTGGTGAGAACCATAGTGGAAGTTTTGACATCAGTCTACCATTATACCTTTCCCAAACTTGAAGTAATGCTTTCGTATACAGTGAGAGTTAAAGTCTTTGTTAGCTTTCAATTTGCCATAACCTAGATATGCATGCCATCCAAAATGTAAACTTTCCCCTACTAGTTCTAATAATTTGACATTCTCCAGTAAGATCCATTCCTTTATCCACATAAAACAGCATAATTCGAAATATAATTTCAGATTAGGCACTCCCATTCCCTCTCTTTCCTTTGCATCTTGTAAAATGTTTAATCTGACTCTAGGTCTATTCTTTTGCCAAATAAAAGAATTTAGGTCTTTGTGCTGAATTTTAAAAGGTTTATCTGCAGTTATTATAGGGATCATTTGAAACAAGAAAAGCATTTTTGGCAATACAAGCAACTTGATGGCCGATATTCTTCCCATTAGTGACAATTGTTTCTTGTTCCATTTTTGCATATCTTTTTTGATTTCATTCCATGTCTTTTTGTAATTTTCCTCAAATAGGCATATAGATTTTTTGGGAATTAACATATCTAAATATTTGACTTTTGTTTGCATCGCCATACCCGTATTATTACTTAATTCTTTTTCTTTTGCTTTATTCAAGTTTTTTGTAAGAATTGCAGATTTCTCTACAGCCTGATATATCAACCGAATTCTTGAAGAGTCTCCATCAATTTTCCTATGCATTCACATGGGTTGTCTAAAGAGATAACCAAATTGTCAGCGTAAGTTCTCAGCTTATAACAGCTCTTCTTGATTTTAGTTCCACATATCTGATCTTGGATTTTAATTTCTTTAATCAGGCTTTCTATTACCACCAAAAATAAAAGAGGAGAGAGTGGGCAGCCTTGTCTAGTGCCTCTACTAATTGAGATGGTTTCGGTACATTCCCATTTATGATAATCCTTGCTTTTTGCTCTTTATATATTTCTTTTATCTACTTAATGAATTTGTAGCCTAATTCCATTTTTTTCTAAAATTTCAAATAATGTCTTCCAATTAACTGTGTCAAAGGCTTTTTCTAAATCTACAAATATTAATCCTATTTTTTTATTATTATTATGCTTTTCATAGTATTCCAGAATATACAGTACTATCCTTAAATTTTCTCTCATTTGATGTTGGGACAAAAATCCTCTTTGGTCTTCATCTATCCATTTTTTTAGATAATTTTTAAATCTATTAGCTAATATAATTGTGAATATTTTGTAATCAATATTTAGCAGCGAAATTGGTCTATAATTTTTTGGTTCTGTTACATCTTTCCCTTCTTTTGGAATAAGCACTATATCAGCTTCTGTCCAGGATGGAGGCAAACCTTCTTGTAAAATACAGTTCATAGTCTTTTGTAGTGGAATACACAGTTCCTCCATAAAAGTTTCGTAATACAAAGGGATAAATCCATCGGGTCCTGGAGCCTTACCTTCTTTACATATTTCAATTGCCTCCATCACCTCAGAAACTGATATATCTCTATTTAGCATATTAAATTGATCTTCATTTGGTATATCAAAATTTTGTTTATTCAAGAATTGTCTGATTTTCCTTATTTCTATAAGTTGATTATGATATAAAGTTGAATAAAATTTGTGAAATACTCTCATTATCTCTTTTTGCTGTGTTACTATTTTATCTTCTTCCTTAATTTTTGTTGTTGTTTTTTTCTCCTTTTCTTTCCTCATTCTGTCAGATAACCGTCTGCCCACTTTATTTGCTTGTTTAATTTTTTATTTTATTTTATTTTATTTATTTTGCTTAAGAGCCTTTAATTTTTTTCCTATTTCAATTGTATCCTTCCTAGCTAATTGTTTTTGGAGTGGTTCTATTTCTTCTACAATATTCTTGTCTCCAGGTGCACCTCTTAAGTTTCCTCTCTCTTTGGGTTATCAATTGTAACAGCTTTTAACTTTTTTCTTTTTTTATTTTCTTTTGATAAGCTTCCTGATTGATAAAAAACCTCTTAAAATTGCTTTCCTAGCATCCCAAATAGAAGACATCTTAACATCCTTTGTCATATTTTCTTTTAAAAATAACCTAATAGCCTCTTTTGTTTTAGAAACCAAATCTTGATCTTGTAGTAGTTCATCTTTTAGTCTCCATATACTATATTTTCTCTTTTCATGCAAGATAAGAATGACAGGATTATGGTCAGATATTTTACAGGGTAATATATCTATTGTTTTAATAAATTTGTTCATGATCGTGGGAAGCCAAATCATATCTAGTCTTGAAAATGAACTATGCCTGTTTGAATAGAATGCATATTCCTTAGCATCGTTATGCAAGTATCTCCATACATCATTTAATGCATAGTTTTCCATTAGTTCAAAAAAGGTTTTTGGTAATTTACCCTAATTTATTTTTATTTATTTTTTATCTGATTTTCTATCTAAATTTGGGTTTACTACTCCATTAATGTCCTCCATGATTATTACACTTTCATAGTTTAGCTGTGAAATCTCTAATTGTAATTTCTGGAAGAAGATACTTTTATTTTCTTGCGGGCCATAAATTCCTATAACAAGCATAATTTCCCTATTCCAAGTAACTTCCACTCCTATATAATGTCCTGCAGGGTCATTTATTATCTCTTTAGCACCAAATTGTTTGTTAGTATATATTACTACTCCTTTTTTTCTATTTTTGGGGGCCAAAATAAAATCATTTCCTAATTTCTTATTTCTAATTAGCATTTTTTCAGAATACTTAATATGTGTTTCCTGGAGACATATTATGTCATATCTTTCCCTCTCGAGCATATGAAAAACTCTTTTTCTCTTGGTAGGTAAATTCAAACCTTTTACATTCAACATTATCAGTTTCAATTTAATTTCAGTTCAATTTAATCAAGATTGAGGAAGATGAAGACACCCAAATTAAATGGTTTCCAATCAGTGTTTAATCAATATTTTCTTCTTCTTCTATACTTTCTTCTCCCTCTTCTTCAACTATCTCTTCTTTGCTTCTCTCTTCTTTTCATATTATTTCTTCTTCCTCATCTGTCACTTGTTCTCTCTGTTCGCTCTTTCCTCCTTCTCTTTCTTTTGATTCGTTTAGGTGGGTATCTATCTTTTTCTCTCTTTCTATTTCTTCCTTCCCTACTATGGTTGTGTGTAAATTCTTCCTCTTCTCTGTCATCTTTGCTCATTTGTCCTTTCCCTTTCTTCCTGTAAAAGGTCCTTGGTTTGTCTCTTATATCTTCTCTTTCTGATTTGAATCTTTCGAATGTTTGTTTTTCTATATCTTTTTTATGCTCCCTCCAAAACTCACATGCTTTTTCTATTGTATTCAATTTGTACCTTTTTTTATTCCAGGATAAAGACAATCCTTCAGTATCTCCCCATCTGAATGGAATTCTGTATAATTTCAACTGTTCTGTTAGGAACTGATAATCTTTCCTCTTTTTCAAGATCTTAACTGGGATGTCTTTAAACACCTGGATCTCATTTCCATGTATTACAAGCCTAGTTTTGTAGGGTTGTTTTGTAAAAAGAGATCTCTTGCATGTTTCCTCACCCAATAGATCACAATGTCATGTGGAAGTTTCCTCATTTTTGCTACTCTTGAATTCAATCTGTAGATTCTGTCAACTTCCCCTTCCATTTGTAAGGGTGATTTATCTAAATATTTCACAAGATCCAGTAACAGATCTTCAAATAGGTTTTCGTTTACTTCTTCCAGAAGTCCTCTCAGTTTAGTGCAACATTCTCTTTGCTTCATTTCGAGTCTCAATAATGTGCCCTGGTCTTCCCATTGGGCATTAATTACTTCTTCCATTTTATCTTCCATTTTCCTCATTTTGTGTTCTAATTTCTCCACTTTACTTGTCATTTTCTCTATATCTTTGTTGATTTTGTCCAGATCTTATCTTATTAGGTTTGACTCATGCTTCAATTCTCTTTTTGTTTCCTCTCTTGAATCTCTGATTTCTCATCTCATTTCATCTTTTGAATCTCTTATTTCCTTCCTCAGTTCCAAGTGAAGCCTTCTTATTTCTTCCAAAATTGATATATTCTGTTCCACTCCTTTTCCAACCATCTCAAGTGAGGGTCTTCTCTGATTTAATTGTGAAGCAGCTTGCAATTGCGCTTTTTCACTCCTTGACATCATGCTTTGTTTTCTTCTTTTCTTTTTTCTTCTGTAAAATTGTGATATTTTGGCCTACTGATTGAATTCTCTTTCCCCAATTGTGTGTGTGTGTGTGTGTGTGTGTGTGTATTGTTTGATTTATCAATTAGATTATTGGGGTTTTTTTTTATTCCTGTTTCTTTTAGTTCCCCCTTTTTAAACTTTTTGATTTCTATAATGCTTTTGTTATTCTCCTTATTTCTCTATCACACAGGTGTTGTCTGGGGATTTCACTCAGGCTCTCAAAGAGAACTATCAACCAGTTATTTTAAGACTTTAAATTATCACAATCCAGATTAATAAGTAATCAATTGTTAGTCAAGCTTTCTTACCTAGGACCCCTCAATAGATATAATTGCTTCTTACTTTGATTCCCTCGATTCATTAACATGAGTAAATCAATTCAATCTTTCAAGAAATCATTTAGTTATAAGCTACTATAACAAAATATTAGTGTGAATATAAGTGTATCTCAGTAGTACAATTAATCCAGTTGGTCAAGTTGCCCTTGTCCCTCTAATCAATCAATTTATAAATAATCCTATTTTATACAACATCTCTAAGTGATCAGGTTCTTATTCTTACTTATTCTTTCAATTCATTGACAAAAATAGTTCCAGTTATTCAAATAATCCTCCTACAATTCAATCCACTGTCTAATAAATCAATTTATTCAACAATCAACTAAACATTTAATTAAATTAATATTTAAATATATTCTTATTATCCCACCATTACTATAACACAATTAATAAATACCGATACAGATAAAGTTCACATCAGATCAGATCAGATAATCAAATCAAATCAAATCAAATATATATCAAATTTTACTTATCCCTTTTTTAATGCAATTACTTGATAGTCTGGTCTATCACTTTTATATTTTGCTATATTGTTCTTCTTCTGGTTTCCTCTTTCCCTCTTTCACTTCCCTTATATTTCTTATTTACCTCCTCCATTATGTAGGTCTGATTTAACTTGTTTCTTCAATGTAGATATATTATAGTATAAATTCTCCTTTTCCTATTTTTACAGTTTATTCAGGTCAAATTTCAGATTCAGTTCTGGTTCAGTCTTGTCTCAATCTTAGTCCCTCTATAAATCTTTCTGTTTCTTCTTCTCTTGGCTTAGATTTTATATATCAAAAATCCAAGTCTAAATCTAAGTTTGCTGTTCTGATCCTAGACCTGTACGTCTCTGCAGAGACCACACTTTTTTGAACTGTAATAGAAGCTCCACGTTTCTTTCTTTTCACTTTCCTTGCACAGTCCACAAAGATCTGCTGGTGAAAGGACAAACTCTCCCACTGGGAGCGATGATATCCTTTAATCTTTACCTTACAGTCTTTTTAAGTGCGGTTTTATTATTGTTCAGACCCTTTTTAAGCTATAAAAGAGGTTTGTTACTTATTGTTTATTGTTTGTACTCCACCATTCTGCCATTGATGTCCTCTCTGCAGTCACAATCACAGTCCCAGTTCAAATCTGAGTCACCAAAAAGAAGAAAGGAAGCAAAAAATACAAGAAAAAGAAGAGAAAAGTAAGAAGAAAAAAGGAAAAAAAATCCCAGGATTAAACACCACAGGGAATACTGCTCTTTCTCACTTATTCAGTCCTTTTGTTACAAATGTATCAAAGCGCTTTGCAAATAATTAACTCTGATTTCACTTTCACTGCTTACCACTTCCTTCTTTCTACGGCTTTTCTCCATGTCCCGAAGTCTTTTTTAACATATAGATTTTGAGAGTTGACACAGATGGATTTAGTGAAGGCGGCACTTCACCAGAGCATAGTAAGCAGATAAGTGTTATTTAAGTGTGTAAAATAAAATCAAGTGGTGGCGGCGCTTGTGCCGCAAAAAGATGGGTACTTAGCACGGACGTGGATTGCCCAGACCATCTGCCCCCATCTACGTCCCTTTTCCTGGCAATTGATCTTTCTCTGCCTTTCTCTGCCTTTTCCTTTAAAATAGGACACCCAGGGACAATCCACAGTCAGTGATGGGCCCCTTTAAACTGGGGGGATACCTTCTATCGGTCTGTAAATCGCACAGATCAATCTCATCCCCACGGTAAGCAATCACCCCTCGGAGCTATCCCTTTAGGGGTGATTCTCATGCCGCCATGCCACCGGAAGTCCTAGAAGAGTTTCTTTCTCATGTTTCACCAGCATCTGTGGCTGGCATCTTCAGAGAAAATAGTTAGCAGGAAGCAAACCCAATTTACACGAAAGGAGCTGAGGTTATAGATGCATAGAACAAAGCTTCTCCAAATGAATTATAAATTTATTAGGGAATCAGGCATACAAAGACATACACTCACTCACACATTCTCACAAGAGCTCAAGAATAAAGTAAATTAGCATGGGATAGACATGAGGCTTTCTAACAGTGATATTACCTGTCTGTGGTACTCCAGATGGGATTGATGTAAAGTTGGACTTGACCAGAGGTAGGGACAGGAGCACGGAATAAGTTGGAGCTGAATCAGAATTCAGAGTGACGCAGTCTCACCAGGAATTCTAAGCAGATATGCCTAACCAGAATTTTGGTAATCTATTTATAGACTGAAAATAGCCTAGGGTGAAGCTTGATTGCTTTATATCAAAGGGCCCAATTAACATTGTAGAGGTTTCCTTGAAGCAGATGGCTTTCGGGGGAGGGGGGGGTAATGGGTCTTATCTATCTTGTATCCGAGCTGTAAATCTCCTGGCTTCCCTGTCTCCTGAGGTGTGAATCTCTTTGTTTGCAGCTCCTGAAACTAAATGTTTGATCTGCAAATTGAAAGATGGAGTCTATGTGACCAACTATCTCTGATGGTCTACATCAGGGGTAGGCAACCTTTCCCCTTTAAGGGCCGAGGGACTTCAGCTCCCAGAATCCCAGGAGCTATTGGCCAACATGGCTGAGGCTTCTGGGAGCTGAAGTCCTTCGGCCCTTAAAGGGGAAAGGTTGCCTACCCCTGGTCTACATGACCAACGTGCCCATGGCGGCAACGACATTTCCATTTTAGGATCATGTCAGAACTATTTGCACTCTCAGATCATGAAAACCACTTGATTCAACATAACATTCTGTTCTCTTCATTGACCAGTGGCCAGTAATACCACAGAAATAAATTATGTTCCTGACATACTCAGGAGTATGTCAGAGATGATTGGAAAATGGAATCCAACAACATTTGGAGGGACACTAGTACCCCAACTTTGACCTAGAGTAAGAGCAATGCTCCAACATGTCAGACCCTGTCAAATCATTGGTTGTTCTGAGCTCTAGATTGAGGTGTGAATCATGTACCTTCCAGATTTTGTTGGACAGTTATTCCCAGATTCCTTACCAGTAGCTATGCTATCTGGAGCTCTGGGAGTTACAGTCCAGCAATATCTGGAGGACTTTATGATTACTGTCTCTACTCTAGATCTTCTAGCATATACTACATAAAATATTTTCATATAAGAGTATATTCAATGATGTCAGGGTGGTACTTTTCTGCAGTCCATTGCACATTTCTAACAGTTATATAGTCTCTTTGGTGCTCTTTTAAAATGTTATTGGTATGCAGGTTTAAGAGATCTGCAGGGGATTGCAAGGCAACGCTGTCAGAAACTTCCTCATTTGAGCTACACATTTATGAAGGACCTAAAAACAAAAAACTTATTAGTGTATTATGAGAAGCAATCTTCTGGAACAAGGAAGTCAATAAATCAATTGCAACTAATTTGCTCTATAGAGTGTTCCCACAGCTCAGCACATTTTATCCAAGTTTGAACATCCCATACATTTTCTAAATGAATGATGTCCCCAGACTAGAAATGGTGGGTTATGCAAGCTTCCAAAAAAGCAGGATGAGTAACTTTCTTTAGCAGTTGTAAACTGAATGTGCTGTTACTACTCAATAAAAAGGCCAACAGAACCTGCTTCTGCATAGACAACACTGCAATTCCTCTGCTATCTTTATGCCAAATATCTGGAAATTTCATGCAGTAAATTTGCAGTCTCTTTATGCCAGATTGGTGTGTGTCTTCCTGCTTTTTCTTCCTTTCTGTTTGTATTAGCTTTCCAAAAAAAAACCCTTTCAATGTATGGTGATTCCATAATTTTCCCAGGGTTTTCTGAGGCCCAAAACACATGGGCAAAAAAAGAGTGGCTCCTGGGCACTTCAGGGGCATGGTATGCAGATGATGCATGCCCCAGATCTGCTGGAAGCATTTCCATGACCACCTAAGTTGGCTCAAAGCCAGTCAGAAAAGGAGCAGCAAAAAGCCGCTCCTTGCTGGCAGCCCGCTCAGGGCTGAGGCAGCAGCCAGCTTTGGGACTGCGGCATCTAGTTGCCGTGGTCCATGGCCAGTTGGGGGCTGACCAGGGTTGAAGTGGCCAGCGGCCATTCCAAGCCGTCTGTTTCAGGAATACTCGGAGGGAGACTTGCCAGATCCTTCCTCTATTCCCAGCTTCATCCATGCAGCAAAATACAACAAAATACAAAATATACAAAAGAGTGATACATTTAAGGTATGACTCTTTTGTGAATTTTAGATGTTGTTGTACTTCAAATAGTAACTGTGAACACTGATGTCAACAAAACCCCCTGAGTAGGTATGCAATTAAAATTAACAATCTACAGACGCAGCTAAAGTTCCCCTCTGACCATAGTAATGTGATGTTTACCTTAAAAAGCTCTCTACATAGGCCAAGATAAGAAATGACAGGCAATACAACAAATTAGTGAAGGTCAATAGACCCGGTGGTAGCAGTTAATCAATTACAAGAGCAAACCCTCTGTTAAAATAACTAGTCCTGTTTTTTCTCAGTGTAATCAACTGACTGAGTCTTGGAGTCAAATAAAATTGACTTGTTCTCCCCCTTCTTTTGTCTAATTGATTGATGGCTGGATTTGTACAAACTTTAGGTGCCCTAGAATTTAAAACTTAATATCTTACCACCAAAAGACAGACATCTAATTAGCTTGTCTCCAAAACCTAATGGATACCTCAGTAAAGTGGAATTCCATCCAGCCATGACAAACTTCCTTGCTTTAAAGAAGGCATTTACAAGTTTTGCATTAGCTCTGTTGGGTGCTAGAAAGTCATGGGGAAGAAGTAGATTTCCATCTGCAAGCAGCAGGAACTGAATTACAGTACAATCACAGACGTCTTCATTAGGATGACATATTTGTGACTTGCTTTCACCCCACCCCCCACAATAAAGAGAAAAGGCATGACAAATTTACTTTTAGATTATGTGCAGGAAGGTTTTTCTTACTAAAGGATCCTTTAGATGTTATTCTCTTAAAAGGAGGGAACATTAAAGTCCTCAGCAGACTTTGTCAAAAGTTAAGCTATTAGAGGCCAGGAACATTATTTTTATTAGTGCACTGACTCTTAAGGCCATTTTACTGTGCCAGAAGACTGCAGAATGGAGCTACATGTGCTCTTTAAAGGCATCACAGAGTGATAAAAGGGGATAATATTAAATGGGAAGGAGTCATATGATATCCTGTCTCTCTTGCTGATTGCATATTAAGCCCTTGAGAAAATGCTAAACATGATGTCAGTTAAAGACTATCTGATATGTGGAGCTTAAAGGCCGAAACCTAAACTTGATGCACATACTCAGTCATCATGGGCTCAGTTTCTGATTATTTTTAAGGCAGTGTACTTTAATATGGATATAAAGATCAAAACTGTAATGAAGTGCCATGTTAGATGCATGGCATTAAAAAAGATTCATTTTTGGATGTAAAACCACCACCACCACCACCACCACCACCAACACAAAATTGCTAGGTACTCTTGGCTATGTCAACTTGCTCAAGTGTCAGGCTACAATCCTAAGCCTGCTTACTTTGGAGAAGGTCTACCAAATCCATGAGGCATACTGCTGAGTAGGAATGTTTGGGACAGTTCTATACATGGGAGTAAGAATGATCTGTCTATTACACGTGTTGTGATTCCAACATAAGTTATCATAAACTTATTTAGATCCGCTCCCATCCACATTAACCATATTCTTGAAATATAGAGAATTTGGTTTTTGCCAGCCAGGTCCTTTCCTCCATCAAAAGTATTTAGTCATCCAAAATACTGATGAACAAAACAGTTATTGTTCTGCATTTCACCCAGCTAATGATGTCCATTTCACCCTCAATAACTGAGTTCTTACCAGGAGACATTTGTGACATGGCAAAGAAAGCTATGTACAAATAACACAATACAAACTAAAAACATAAAGCTTGTAGGTTTCCCAGAGACATTTGCTTGGCAAATGTGGAAAAAAGGATGCTGGCTTCTTAACTGGCATAAGGTCCCTTTGCCCCCATGCAAGCATTTTAAGTCAAATGAGGTGCTCAATGTACTGATCACATTATCCTGTATCTGGGAAAGCCTTAAATAACTGTGCAAGAAGAACAAACACCAGAGATATAAATGCATAGGAAATATGTAATATAGTATATATGGATGGATGGATGGATTTATATTCTCCCTTTTTCCCAGTTTTGGATACCAGCATCTTTTAATAAATTAAAAACTGCATACTTAAAAATGCACAAAATACAAATGTTAAAAAGGGACTAAATTATTTTTAAAAAATGGATTAAAACACACACCATTAAATACACGCACACACACACACACACACACTAGAACCAAAATCTAGCACATTGTTTAAGTGGGATGGGCCTTATATAATCAATTTTAAGTTTTCTGGGAAGAGAGTTCCAGAACTTGTAGGCAGCCACTGAGAAGGCCCACTCCCATTTTCCCATTACAAGTACCTGTGAGAGTGGTGGGGCAGAAAGAAGTGCCTCCCCAGCAGATTTCAAAGCCTGGGCAGGTTTGTAAGGAAAAATATGTCAAATCACCTGGACCTGAGCCATATAGATTTTATAGGTCAAAACTAGCCCATTGAATTATGCCTGGACACTGACCAGTAGCCAGTGGAGCTGATGCAACAAGGCAATTATTTTCTCCTGCCATGCCCAGTTAGCAATCTATAATATATTGTCAAGTCAAGGAACCACATATGCAGGGGAGGCCCATGAAAAGAACAATCAATGGACAGAGAATGCATTGCAGAAAGAAAGTTGGGGGGTGGGGAGAGCTGATTGACTATTTAAAACATCAGGAAGCATTTGAGAATATCTGTATTCTCCCTGCCCCCCAACACTGTTATGCAGAAAATTGGATCTGAGCCAAGATTGAAAGATAGGCTGAGAAACTACACTCATCCCTCCACATTCACTGGGGTTAGGGGCACAGGACCCCCATGAATATGCAAAAATTGCAAACAACAAAAACACTATGTTTTTACCTGAGAGAACCCCTCTCTAGGAATCTCTAGGTCCTCCAGTGCAACTCTGTGGTCAAAATCTGCCAGATATTGACCATAGAATTGTGATGGAGAAGCTACAGATACCTAGTGGAGTGTTCTCTCTAGGAATCTCTGGTGCTTCAGTGCTTTTGGTTAAAGTTGACCATAAAGTTGTGCTGGAGAACCTAGACATTCCTAGAGAGAACATATTAATAAAATCCATGAATAATCAAATTCACAAAAGTCAAAGTTGCAAATATGGAGAGACAAGTGTACTTGCATATGTGGATAAGACTAGTGACTGAACCCAAAATAAAACTACAGTGAGATTCACTCTGTATATAAATATCCTCAGTATTATGGATGCTACCTTATCATGCTACCTTATCGTGTTTTTAAGATTTGTGTGCCTATTGTGAATTACGGTCTGCTTGCTACTTATGAGATTTCTTGTTATCTACAGAATGTGCCAGTGTGGTGTGGTGGTTTGAGCATTGGACTATGACTCTGGAGACCAGGGTTCAAATCCTGGCTCAGCCATGTAAACCCACTGGGTGACCTTGGAAAAGTCACACAGTCTCAGCCTCAGAGGATGACAATGGCAAACCCCCTCTGAAGAAACAAGTGAACAAAGAAACATCTACATATGATTCATTTTAGTCTTTAGTATGATGATCTTGGACAGATATGATACAAAATGAGCAAAGTATCCATTTGTCATTGACTTTCATAATACATTTGCTCCTTCATTCTTTTACTCATCTGTACTCCTGGTAATGCTACATTCATTCATCTTAATTACATAATGTAACTTTTCTTCTGGACAAGGTAATTGTAGCTAATTACTAATTAGATCTTCAAGTGGAAAGGGATTAACAACCTGCTCTCAGGCATATACTAGGAGCTGTTAATATTACTAGATGAGGCCGAGTGTCATCAGGAACTTTCAGAAACAGCTTTTCTATTTCTGTCACTAGACACCTAGATATAATTATAGTTCTAATTTATAGTCCTGTTGGAAGTATGCTGGGTAGTGCATAATAATATAAGCAATGAAATGGATAAATAGCCTGTCTCCAATTACATCACAAGTCATAGACTGGTTTCTATCCAGAAACTGACTACAATAGGAAGAATTACACATTTACGATTCTCTGGCACAGGTGATCTTAAAAAGGAAGCAGAGACCCAGGCAGGATAGAAGACCATAAGAACATAAGATGAATCCTGTTGGATCAGATCAAAAGCTTACCTCTTCCAGCATGCTGTCAACCAGGTGGTTCTAGGAAGTTCACAAGCTCAGATCTCACAGAATTGGGTATTCAGGCATACTGCCCTTAATGTCATATGACTAGTGAGCCATCACATGGTATCAAATTCCATAGGCTGACTATATACAGTGTGAAGTAGTTCACTTTATCTGTTTGATATTGTTCACCATAAAACCACTGGTGGTCACAAAACAAAATGTGAAGAGAAACCCAGAATAGTAAGACAGCAACCAAGAAATTGGAACTTTGGGTTGACAAAGTCAATATGGGCCAAATATTCTCAAGATATCCCTTTCTAGTCTACTGAATGGGTTATTGGCAAGCTTGAGAAATATCCTTACACTGTTGACAATGCTTAGTTTCCTGGTCCTTGCTCCCTTTGCTTTGCTTTGGTCTGATCAGAATTGTGTCAGGCCTAATAGAGCAGCCAATGTGTAATGTCCCTGCAACTTTCTCTCCCACTCCCAGTCAGGTGTAAGTAACCAGTCACGCTAGTCTGGGGTGAACAAAGTGCAGCTTTGGGACCACATGCACACCCAGGGCTGTTTTTCCACCCCACAAATCCTACACAATCCCAGCACTATGCTTTTTCAGCCTAACTCCCAGGATGGACCGTTTTCCTTAAAGCCTTCAAGAGAGGCAGATTACTTTTTTTTAATAGGTTGCAATAACCCTCTGCTCTATTTTTTAAACTGTGGAAATGAACTTCTGCCTCCTCTGGTTCTGGTATGGCATTTTTGGTAATTCATGCAGAAAACTGGCTCCTGGATCTTCCACATGTAACCATCCATGGTCTAATCAGAAACTCAAGAGGTGTTTTTAGGGTTTAAGTGTGTACAGGAAAGCGTCAAAGTGGTTTGATAATTCAATTAAAACTTAAATTCAAAAGTCACTCCATCTGTATCTAATTAAGTGAATTTAATAGGGATTCCACTTCATGAATGTTTAGTTATCAGTTCAATTCAGTTAGTTTTGTTTGTGGCACATTGGTGACTGCAAAATTATTTATCAAATCAATAAAGAAATGTTATTATGTAATCATAAGAAGCCAACCCAACATGTCCTGAGGCATTTAGTGTGTCTTGGGCATGCATGCTAAAGAGTCTAGTAATAAAAGGAGGAATAAATGAGGACACTGCCCTCCCTCAACTAAGAATTTTGTCCCCTCATGAAATTTACCTGCTGTCCCCAAATTTCTAGCAGTGCAGTTGAAATGCTAGAAATAGAGTTTAAAAATACAGCTTAGGCATCCAAAGAAAAGGATATGGTGGAATCCTACAAAATCTCAAACTAACACTTCACAAACATTATAAATTATGGTACATGCACACATAAACTTTATATGCTGACAGATTCAGTTTGGGGGCCTCTGCAGCTGTGTATGAAAATGCAGTCTACTTTGACACACATGCTGACATCATACAAGGGTTCAATGTTTCATCAGAGAAAGAAAATTTAGTAATTTTGGTTAATATATTTGAAAGTATTTCAGTTGGACACATTCTCTACAAGTCTGCAGAGAAATTACAGCTCATTAAAGATTTTAAATAGTTCTTTTAAAATAGTTTTAAACCATTACAGTTTAAACCATTACAGTAAGATGATTTGCACAAGCACATTTAGTTCCTAGTCACTGTTCACACAACTCTTACAAGTGGAAAATATATTTTGAAGTGATTTCAAAATCTCTTTATAGTGATATCTATCCAGACCCTTCTGCCTGCTTTCCCAATTTTTGTCTCAATTCTGTCTCCCTGACCAGTGAAAATTGTGTCACTACCCACCTGATTTTCTCCAGATTGCAACCCATGTGTCAACTACCGATACAATTCTTCTTTTTCCCACTGGTCAAAATTATTTACCATTTGAAATTTAGTCGGTAGTGTTTAAATGTGGTACATTGGAGCCATTTGATACCATAATGTAAAACATTACAGCTGAATCTGTGGTCTTCTATATGTTGCTGAATTTCATTTTCCATCAGTCCTGGCCAGCTTGGCCAGTGATGAGGTGTGATGGGAATAATCATTTATCAACATCTGGATGAATGAAGGTTCCCTTCCCCTGGTATAAAACTATCTGGAACTGTGATTTTAAAATTTCAGGACAGATTTAAGCCCTTTAATTTTAAATTCTGGAATGAAGCATTGTTTCCTTGATAAAGTGGCAGTTATAAATATTTTATAGCCAGGTAAGGAACAATGGCAGATGGGCAGCCTCTAAATCTTGTGTGGAGCTTTGTATGGTCCCATTATACTGGTTGCTTTCTGATGATGGTTCATAGGAAACTTCAATAAACAAAGAGAGAGGTTTCTCCAGCCAGATTCCCATACATTTCTTTAATGCCAGTGTGAAGGAGGCACTAGACAGACTTGGTTCAAAGGCAGACAATCACAGCTCATGGAGGTTGTGAAGGGGGGCTGCAGGTGAACAGAATGTAACAAAAGCAGAAGCATGTCTCTGAAAGAAGCTACAGGGTTTGGATTTGAGACAGGGTTTGAGATTTTGATAGAGAAGGAGACAGTTGAGAGAGAGAAGATTTAGATTTCATGCAGACAGGACAATAATCAAAATGGAGAACTGACTGTTCTAGGGAGCCATGGCAGAATAGATTGTTCAAGAGTAAATTGTTATTTTACTGAGTTTTAATAAACCTATTTTCGTTATCGCTACCAAGCCTAAGGAATCAGGCTATGCATAATACAAACCCACTAAAGCAACAGGTCCACATATAAAGGATCGCCTTGAGACCCAGGAAAAGATTAAGGGAGTGAGGGTTGAGGATTAACTGGCTAGGGTAAGGAGTAGGATCCCAAGAGTTGGAACTAAAGAACCAACAGACATTTGCTATTTTAGCACTTTACTGTCCATGCTACTTGGACAACGTTCTTGCTTAAATACCCCCAAGCCAAATCTAGAGCTGTAAATGGTAGCTAAAATAATTAATGGAGAAAAAAAAGAGCCACCTAATATCCTGACCCTGAAATCCCAGAGTAACGGAGCTGCTAAGCATCAGAAATTTCGCACATACACTTTCAGCAGGATATAGTGATTAGAAAGAACTGCTTGGTTTGGGAATCTTGTACAACACTTCAGTTCTACAAAGTACATTAAAGATTGCTCTTTCTTGAATCAGCACCTAGCAAGGTTGTTTATAGTAATTAGGTGAAAGAGAATTTTGGCACACTTCCAATACTGCCTTAACATTAAAGTAAGTCTGCTGCTTTCTTGTAATGTTTAAAATGACAACAGAGCCTAATTTGCTCACTCTCCTTCATTCTGGTTTTTGTTCAGAGACAGCAGTAAATTAGGACTCCAAAAGCCATCTTGAAGGACTCTAGCCAAAAAGTAACTAGTTGTGAAATTAATTCCATTATCTATTAATAAAGTTATAAATATGTTATATTACAATGACAAGCTAATAAAGATCCCTAACACCCCTCCTTTTAAAAAATGAACAGTGGGAGGGGAGAAGGAATTTAACAGCACCTTTAATATGGATTTATTTTAGCACGATCTTTCATGGATTTCAATCTCTAACATTCTGTTTTTAGGCAAGGTTCTGGAGTGTGGGGTAGCCTCTCAGCTCCATGGGTTTCTGAATGAAACAGATAGTTTCAGGCCTGGTATGGGACAGACAGCTTTAGTCACCTTAGTGGATGACCTATGTCGGGACCTAGACGGGGGATGTGTCCCTTGGTTCTGCTGGACTTCTCAGTGGCTTTCAGTATCATCAACCATGTAATTTTTCAGGGTTGCCTTGCTGGGATGTGGCTTAAAGGCACTGTTTTACAATGGCTTTGTTCCTTCCTGGAGGGGCAAACTAAGAAGGTGCTGCTGGGGGACTCCTGTTTGACCCCCTGGCCATTGGCTTGGGGGTTCTATCCCCTGTTCTATTTGAGATATACATGAAACTACTGGGAAGGTTGTCCAGAGCTTTGGGGTTTAGTGCCATCAGTATGTGGATGACACCCAATTTTATTTATTTATTTATTTATTTATTTAACTTCTATGCTGCCTTTCTCCCAACAAGGGTCTCAAGATGGCTCACAAAACAAAACATTAATAAAACATCACAACATCACCCATCTTTATCACTCCTTTCCCCCACAAGCCAAGGAAGCTGCTTTGGGCCTAAACCAGTGTCTGTCATCAGTAATGGCATGGATGAGAGCAAACAAATTGAAACTTAATCCAGACGAGACGGAGTGCTCCCGGTCAGTCAAAGGGAACAGGGATTCAGCCCTGTGCTTGATGTGGTTACATTCCCCTTGACAAAATGCGTTTGCAGCTTGGATGTGTGCCTGGCTTAACTATGAGCCTGGAAGCCCTGGTTTCAGTGGCAGCTAGGAGTGCATTTGCAAAGTTAAAGCTTGTGCTACAGCTCCACGCATTCCTTGTGATGTCAAATCTGGCTACAGTGACACATGCCTTAGTCCAGGGGTAGACAACCTTTTCCCTTTAAGGGCCAAGGGACTTCAGCTCCCAGAATCCCAGGAGCTATTGGCCACCATGGGACTATTGGCCAACGTGGCTGAGGCTTCTGGGAGCTGAAGTCCCTCGGCCCTTAAAGGGGAAAGGTTACTGTAATGTGCTCTGCATGGGTCTGCCTTTGAAGAGTGTTCAGGAACATAACTGGTCCAAAGAGCTGCTGCTAGATTACTAGTAGGTGCTGATTACAGGGAGCACACAACTCCCTTGTTGCAACAAATGCCAGTCCATTTCTGGGCAAAATTCAAAGTGCTGTCTATTACCTTTAGAGAGCTACATGGCCCAGGTTATTTGACTGGCCACATTCTCCCTTACAAATCACCTGTGCTTTGAGATCTACTGGGAAGGCTCTTCTCTTTGTCTCACCAGCCTCACAAGTGCATCTGGCAGGGACACAGAAGAGGGCCTTCCCAGTGGCTGCCCCAGAAAATTAGACTGGGACCCTCCCTACTTTCTTTTAGCAAATAAGCTAAGACTTTTCTATTTTGACTGGCATTTGATGATTTGTTATCTAAGGCTCAT
Source organism: Phrynosoma blainvillii (assembly GCA_026167975.1). NCBI lineage: Eukaryota > Metazoa > Chordata > Lepidosauria > Squamata > Phrynosomatidae > Phrynosoma > Phrynosoma blainvillii. The sequence goes on from JANUYF010000002.1 coordinate 83,585,260, forward strand.
CTTACACAATTTGCTGGATATTGCTAACTGTTGTGCTAGTGTATGATTGTGAATGTGAATGTGTGTGCTTTAATAATATATGTTTTAACCTGGTTTTAATCCTTTCTGATTGCTTAATTGTTCTTTAACTTTTGTATTTTATGGATTTTTAACAATGTTTTTAATCATTGTAAACCACTTTGAGTACAAATCGGGGGGGGGGGGGCAGGAGAGAAATAAATTAATAACAAAAAAACAACAACAAAAACAATCCGCTTTCTCAGATGCATTTATGGATTACAACATTGGACTATCTGATACATTTATTTGCTCATCCTCCAATGTGATATATCCCATCCGATTGTTATTGTGTGCCTTCAAGTAGTTTCTGACTTATAGCAAGCCTAAGGTGAACCTATCACAGTGTTTTCTTGGCAAGATTTATTCAGAAGGGGATTTGGCTTTGCCCTCCTCTGAGGCTGAGAGAATGTGACTTGTCCAAGGTCATCCAGTGGGTTTTCATGGCCAAGCGGGGATTTGAACCCTGGTCTCCAATGTTCAAACCATTACGCCCTGCTGGCTCATCTCATTGTACATCAAATTATTTGCTAGGAAGCTGTATTGCTGTAGTGCATGGAGTGGATTGGAGCTACCTAGCAAAGGACCACAAGTACTCCATTAAACTACAAACACCAAGCCTCCATAGAATGGAGTTGTGGCTGTTAAAGAGAAATAGAACTGCTATAATTTTGCAGTGTGGCTACATCCTGGGATTAAAATAAATATGTAGGGCATTGAAATCTTCAACACTTTTACTTGAAAACAAGAACATCTGTTTATTTCAATGCTTTCAAATATGTGTATCAGTGCCTTAGCATTGCAAATGAAAATTTTCTTCCTGTGTTCCCTCATGTCAAACTACCAATTGGTACTGCTTCAGGTTAACTAATGGATTCCCTTTTTTACAACTAACTACTTCCAACAGCTCTAATAGCTGGCATGCCAAACAGCTATTTGGGAATATGTACTAACTGTACCTCTGCTTCTCTTAGGAGACCAAGCCAATTAAAATTTAAAATTGAGCATTAAGTCTTATCATGCATTTTACATAGGATGTTTTGGTTCCAACATGATTTTCTCATTGGAATCATTGGCCACCCAGGAACTTGCTCCTGTCTTCTCTGAATTATGCATTAGATCTTTTCATGTAAGAATCATCAACGTAACAGAAATAGGAAAATTCTATCAACATATTTTATTTCCTCTCTTGATTGATATTAATCAAGCACACTAATTCAAGAAAAGAAAATTAATTTTCCTTCATTTAAAAAACATACAAACATGCACCATGGATGAGGAATTTATTCATGTCTGATGTTTATCTACTCTTGAGCAGAAGCAGCAGTCTAAAAGTGAAAAGCTACATTTCCTGATTCCCCAATTGCTTTGGTAGAATAAGACCAATTTATTTCACTGAGGTTCCTACCAGAATGGAGCCTTGAAGCCAGTAAGGAGTGGACTGCATAAATGGCAAGATGCTTTATAAAGAGTATATACAGGTATATACAGCAAGATTACAGAATTCAACATGACCAGATTGGTATCAGGGGTACAGATGAACACTTTTGTATAGCTAAACTTCTCTAATGGATTGCTATTGATATGCTGTCTTTCAAATAATTTTATTATACTTGATCACATAAAACTCTTGGGAACAGGATATCTCAAAGGCTGGCTTAAAATTCTAAGGGACTAGAGATTAGTGGTACACTTCCCCCCCCCCCCCCCCGAAGCACCATGTTTTCTAGGAGCTTCTCTAGGCGCATCATATTTTTCCCTCCCAAGGCCAGCTCCATCTTTCTTGAGTTTCTGCAGGGCAACACACAATTATTTTATCTAACCTTTTGTTTTAAAAATATTTTTCAATTGTTTTAGATCTGTTTTTAAATAATATTTTATTTACACTACTTTGGTGACCTTAGTAGACAGGGAAAGCAATCAATAAATACAATTAATGAGTAAGGCCCAAAACACACGGGCCAAATAAAGTGCCTTCTGGGCACTTTGGGGGCATGGTATTCAAATAACGCATGCCCCCAAACTGCCTGGAATTCACTCTGAGGCTGCCTAAAGTGGCCCGAAGATGGCCTGAAAAAGAGTGACAAAAAGCTGCTCCTTCTGGCAGCCCATTCAGGACTGTGGCATCCAGTTGCTGTGGTCTGGGAGCAATTGGGGCTTGAGCAGCCTCTGGCCACTCCTTTTGCCCTGTCTGCTTCACCCCTAAGCAACCTTTCTCCAGGAATGACCATCACAATTTAATCTTTTTACCTCAAAACAAACCTGAGAAATAAATTAGTGTAGGCCAAAGTCATTTAGCATACTTCAGGGTTGCACAGATATTTGAATCCAGGGTACCCTGGTCCATTCCTATATATTGATAAGAAAATTATTTTATGAACCAGGAACAAAAATGTCAATGGAATCTACTTCAGTGTTCTTTAATCTGTGGGCAGCAGTTCAAAATATGAAAGCTATCATAAAGCCATCAAACATTGAGTGATACAGAAATATTTTAAATATTTTAAAACTATGCTAAAAGGTACGAGGGAAGTTGCCAAGCCACACTTCTGGTCAAGGGAGGAAGATCTGAAAAGCCTCTCTTCCTGGCAGCTGGCAATCTGAGGTTACTTGATAGCAGACTAGAGAGCAGGGTCTCTGAGTCCTACCTCTGGGCCTACATAGGCACACTTGGGTGCAGGTACTCCCCAAACTAAACTGTTAGGGTTTTAAACATCAAAAACAGACCATAAATGAATATGCCAACACTGTAACCAATACACACTTCACACACACTGAAGGTCTTGGTGCCACAAGCATCCTGACATTTGTGTTCTGCACCAATTGAAATCTTTGCACTGCTTTGAAAGTAGAGTCTGGAAAAGGTAATTTGGGGACTAGACCACCAAAAATCTGGCCATGCTGGCTGGGAGTCCAAGTAGCTCTGCTTTCAAGGCAGCTCTATAGACAGAGAATTAATAATAATCTAGTCTGACTTCAATGTTTGTGTTCCCTGTATTAAGCTAACAATAGACTATAATTGCTTTCTATTAAAATCACGTTAATAATCCTTTCCAATTAAATTTTTGACAAAATGATGCTCTACTATTCTTGAGAAAGAAAAAGTTGGCATAGACCTTTTTTCCTGCTTTACATTCTGCAAATCAAAACTAGGAAAAGATGTGCTATTAATGAATCTTTATACTTTATTTTTGTTATTGTTCTGTTCATCAGATAAGCAGTGATTCTACTATCAAATATCATGGACAATCATTGTACACTTCCTGCTTCCTTTGAATGTATAGCAAGTATTAATATGCCATGATATTTTATGGGCTAGTTACTTAGCAAGCTTGAACTTTTATTGGCTTATCACAAATATAATTAGAAAACTCAAATGGTTACCAAATATAATTTAAATCCTTTGCAGCCTGATCCTACAAAGATGAACAGATGTGGCAGCTGCCTGTTGGTGGTTTGTGCCTAAGGAGCTACTGAATATGTTTAATGTAAATTCATACACTATGTGTTGTAATAATGATAAATACTTAATACATCGATGCAGTTGCATAGTTGATGTGTGCTACTTCAAGAGCCCTGTGAGTGAGAAATGGAAACCCGATCTTGGAAAAGAAAATATATGTGCAGATATAATTAATTCAATTAGCTAAAATGTCTATTAAGTGTTGCCTGCTTCTTTCCAAGTTATGAGCAATCTCTGCCACATCTGTCATTCCTCAAACATGCATGAACCAATATTTAACTTAATAATTTCATATTTAACCTTTCTTCTAATGGCAGTTTATAACATGAAGTAAATCAGAACAGAGCAAAAAACCTAATTAGTTACAAAAGTGAAGAACAATTTTTAAAACATAAAATAGCATACTGAAACAAAGCAGTGAATTAAGAGTTTAAAATATAACAAAAAAAGGAACTTCCTGACAGTAAGAGCTGTTCAACAATGGAACACACTGCCTTGGAGAATGGTGGAGTCTCTTTCTTTGGAGGTCTTTAAACAGAGGCTGGATGGCCATCTGTTGGGCATGCTTTGATTGTGAGTTCCTGCATGGCAGAGGGGTTGGACTGGATGGCGCTTGTGGTCTCTTCCAACTCTATGATTCTATGAAAAAAAGGGGAGACCCACAGTTAATATAGTATGCAGTATTCTGATTCCATATCTGGTAGTATGCAGTGTTCTGATACCATATCTGCAGAGTTTTTCTAGAGTAATACTGGAATGATTCTGTATATTAACTTTATATACATAATGGTATGAATCCACTCCTTGGTTCATCTTGTCCCCTGAATTCTAAGAAAACGTCTTGGAATCTGAGAGCAGATCATGTTAGGAAAGGCCTAAAGAATGTCCACGGAAGGGATTCATGAAATTCAGACCTTACTAACTCTGGTCCTCTAGTTATTATTCAGTTGCAAAGTTCAGCTTCCCTTATAATGGCCAACTAAATCTGACAGAAACTGTAGTTTAGAATACAGTATTTGGAATCCTGCTGTAGTCTAAAAGGAGGCAAAGGCTGAACAAAACTTTAACTGCCCAGAGGCAGCACTCAGAGGGTGGGGTTTAGGTTATAACTCTTTAGCCTGCACTATAAAGTTCTGGCATTCAAGGGAACACAATGGCAAACCTTTTCTGAACAAATCTTTCCAAGAAAACCCTATAATAGGTTTACCTTAGGGTCACCATTATTCAGAAATGACCTGAAGGCACACAACAACAACAACTAGGGGTATAGCAATGGGTGGTGGTGGTTATGATGAGTATGAGAGCATTGTCTATCCAAATAACAATTCTGCTTCTCCATGAAATTTTTCTTCAGTCCTGAAATTTTTAGCATTGCACAGAGTGAGACATTAAAAATAATTCACATCTAAAACTTGTATTTTCTGTGATCACATTCCCTTCATAACTTTGCCTGCACTTTTCCTATGGATGCCTAGACTGTATTTACAAATGCTGAAGCTTTTAGCTATTGCAATACTAGAAATTTGGGGACTGAATGAAAATTTAATAGGGGCAAGAATATTTGCTGGGGAGGCAATGCCCTCACTGCCCCCCGAGTTACAGCTCTGCTTTTATCTTACAGAATTTTAACTGTGGTCCTGAATTCTAACTGAATCAGTGCCTCTGACCCTTTCCAAGACCTTTGCCTCATCTCAGATCCATGTCACTTGTTCCAGGTCAACTGAACTCCATTTCACCTGGGCTGTTTCCTCTTCTTGGTATCTGAAATCATGATAAATCAAGATTAAAATCAGATTAAGGCCTTAAAATTTCACTCAACACTCAGACAAGCCACAAACACTAAACGTATTTCCATCAATAAAAAGTCCAGACTTCTTAAAAGGAACATTTTACTTTAATAAAAATTTGAACAAAAATACTGCAAAATTCCTGCTTGAACTCTGTGTATAATAAAATGATACAGGAACATTCAGCATCAGAATAAGTACCAAACAAAACAAAACCACCAGAAATTATTAGAAAACAATGTATTTCAAATTTGAACCTCAGTTAGTAAGATAAATAAATGTAGGATAACACAGTTACATACACCATATGCATGATTTGTGCCATATGTGGATTAAGACTATGGTTCTGATTCCAATTACATGACAGAGCCATGAAAGGCACACGCAAGGGCAATATCCAATATGTCTCTTATTGCACAAACAGTTGGCTAAATTATTATACAACTGTGCATACAGATGCATAATCAGTTGCAACTGCCTATGTAACCCAAATAGGTAATCCACCACAATTGTGCCAGTGAGGATTTTCACTCCACTAGTATTAAATTCGCTTTAGGTTATGGTTCCCCTCCCACTGTATATATGTCCTATGAGTGCAGAGGCACTGGTCACACTGGGATGTTAACAGGAAACTGAAAGCATCTGCAAGTCTTCTGCATGTTCATCTAGCTTGACCTCAGTAAAGAAATCTAATCTTTTTGGTAAATGTCAACAGACGAACTATCTAGAACTCAAATAACAAGCATACTGCCAAGTGATTAAGCTAACCAAATGCTCTTAAGAACATGATCCTATACATGTTTAATCATAAGTATGTCCCAAACTGAATTCAATGGTGCAATATGACTAAATTAGTGCAAATAGGCCTTCAGACTAGATTCTAATGTTATTTTCACTACAGAGGCTATGATCAAGTATGGTAAATTACCTCTGCTTTTATGAAGTCATGAGACTCTTGGAAAACACAATAGAAGCATCTGCTTTTTCTTAAAAGAATTTTCCAACAGTATGTAACACAGATCTGAAGCAGAATGCATAAGCAGACTGCAACACCCTCTCTCCCATTATTTGAAAAGAACATCCTGTTCTATTATTTGGGGGGAAATAATTAGTTTAATTCCTTGCTAATAGTTCTAGAAATAATTAGTTTAATTCCTTGCTAATAGTTCTAGTAAAAGAGAACTAAATTTAACTACCTGTAAAAATGTGGAATTTTTTAGTAGATTTTCTTTACAAAAATTGTACAATAAAGATAACAATAAACAATTGCTTTTATAACATCTATTCTGAAAAACAGTTCTCATAATTTTTTGTAAAAAATAAGGGCAACCAGTGTACAATATTTCTAATACACATTAAGATAAAACAGAATTAAGCATTACAATCCTATGTAAAATGATTCAGGCATACAATATATGGCAAACAGAAGATCAGCATCACCTCTAAATTTTCAACTGAATTAAAATATTGAGCTGCCAAACATTATTCTGAGTAATAATAAAGAAACACACTTTTGTATTAAGATGACTGTACAATGGCTTACAGGAAATGAAAGACCTCTTTCATAAATATGCAACTTTAATCTATTTTGAATTAAAAATACATGTTATAGGATTATAACTGAAAGGTTTCTTTGATTACTAATTCCAACTCATTCTCTTTCAATTGTTTGTGAATTAAGAGTATTAGATTTCCCTCTTCTCCTCAGAACTTAAAAGAATATTTTTATTAAAGAAAAAAGATTAGCCTTCATGGTATTGAAGATAGCCTTCATAACAAAATAATAGTGTTAAACAGTAATATTGCTAATAAGTAAGAAAAAAAATCCTCAGTGGAACCAAAAAGTTTCTCCATTAATACGTACAAAGCTTATTTGCTATTGGTTTCACAGAACAAGTGCCTGAGTACATCTGCAGTAGGAACGTTTCAGGTCAGCATTAGCAGCTTTTACTTGAACTGATATTCTCTTGGTATTGGTACTGGTATTGTCTAGATACCCATTCCCTATATTCTGGATATATGGAACATATGCTTATGTATGTAGACAAATATTCAGCCATGTATTATTGACATTACATTTTTTTCTACAAAATGTTCAATACTCAGAATACAGGGTGTATTCTATTACACAAGATTTTGCTATTTAATTTTCTGATATGTAAGTACTATTACTAAGAACAATCTAAAACAGAAACAAAATTAGTGTTCATGATTCAGAAGGATATGAGTACACAAAATTTGCAACATTAGCTATAGAACTGCCAAAGTTTGTTCCATTCCCACAAGAAAAGCTGAAAATCCCATCCACTTGTGGTTTGTTATTCAAAAGCCAGACTTTCCATCACTATTGGTATTACTTTAAAATAAGCTTGCAACTCATTGTATAAACCCTACCCTCCAATATACCATTGTTTAAAAGGTTAACACTTTATTGAGCAATCAAATCATCCTAATTCTTGTTTACCAGGACTTTGCATGACCCACAATGTCAACATATTTCCACCAATTATATTGAAAACTGAAAACAAATCTGAAGTCTAGTACTCAATATACCCACAACTGAATCCCTTTGAGCCTGATGTTAACTTTGGATCATTTTGAATAATACAGATGCACTGCTTTTGGACTGAAAAATGATATGGTTCACACCTACAGAAGGGGTGGGGATATAAATGCTTTAGGGGCCAAATTCCCACACCTGGGGCCCTCTGTGGACAGAGTGGTTTCAGGGACAACTATCTACAGAAGACTGATGAGTGGAGGTAGTTGGGTTTCTACATCTTTTTAGTTCCCTCCCCTGCTGCAGGTCTTCACCACAGCAAGTTCCAGTCAAACAATAGTGCTATTATTTGCAAGCCAACTGGCCCTAGGTCACTGGCTCACATCCACTGTACATTTTGGAGACATGTACCTCTACTGTTTACTATACCTAATACTAATAAAATTCTAATATATTTCTGTGGTGTATAACTACTTTCATTTATACAAAGCTATTTTCAGTACAAAAGCATTGATCACATTTATTGGTAAGCTCTCTTTTACAACCTAATTCTTCCCTTAGTTTGAAGACTATTCTTATGTCTCTTTAACTGTTTGATTAAAATAAGAAGTTGTATTCTTATAAGAAAAAATATTCAAATTATAGTTTAAGTCCCACTTTCATTATAAATCAAAGCAAGATCCCTGAATGAGAGTATTCTGTTCTCAATTACTGAATCCTTCTCATTGGGCTAATGTTCCTAAACTGTATGCTCCTTCTGCCTCCCCATAATTAAAACTAAAGATGCTGTAACACAGATCACAGATTGATAAACATGGGGTAGAGGGAAATGACACCTCTTGTCTATCCCTTTCTCTAAGGCAAAGATCCAGTCTGTCTAGTGTTAGATTATGCTTCAACTCCTGAGCAAGCCGCCATCAGAACATGCATCATTATAAAAGATGGTTGGTTGGATTACATCTACACAGAACTCCATTTCATTAGCTAAAAGGCATTTTTAAAAAATCTTTTAATACAAAATCTACATGACACTGCTAAATTTTAACATTATTCACTAGAAGTTCCATTTTCCTGAGCTTGCGTTTATTTTTTGGCATTGGCTTGTTGTATAAACCATTTTTAAGAAGATGTTCCTTGCTGTGATGGACTTGAGCACCATGCTGAAGCTGAAAAGCACACAAGGCTTGAAGAGGATGGAGTATAGTCTGTGAAGAAGAAGAAGAAAATGCCTTTATATATAAGCTTCAGATGATTTTATATATAGTCCTCAGATATTATTTCATCTAGCATTCAGTCTTACTGTTACATAAAAGAAAATGATCTAAACGTATTACTTGGAAGTAGGACTACTTTCTGAGGCACTCATATTCAAGTAAGCATGCTTTAGCTATGTATCAATTATGTATTCCATGATCTTTTGATATATATTGTATCTATCATATTTTATATAAAAAGATCCCAAGCATACCATTTAATATAACTACAGATCTCATTCCCATGTTCTTCTCTATTGTTATATTATTAAGATTCATGAATGAGTGAGAGGGAATATACCATTTTGCTTTCTGTCATTTCTAGGAGCTCACCTTGGCCTGTAATGCTGCTAGGTAAAAGTGGCTTGTACAAAAAGAATGGGGTGAAGTACACAAAACTACCAATTCAAATTGCAAAGACTAAAGGACAAGAAGAGCAAAGTATTGAATGGATTTTCAGGAAGGATCTAAATTTTACATTAATGCAACATAATTTTCAATCCAGAAGCTGTTAAGAATCACTAAACATTGTTGGTCAACCATTCAGTTACTCAATAAAGGTAACATCTTGCTAGTCTAACATCAGTTGGCTAAAATTTGGTTTGCCTGAGCATGCAAAGAGATAAGACTAGAAACAACAATATGAATGTGCATATAGATCCAACCAACCAATTCCCTGAGTATCTGGAAGTTATACTGTTGCACGTTGAGTATCAACATCTGAAATGGATTATGTTGGTTACAAAGCTCCTGTGAGTGGGAATCCTGATAGGCTTGGGTTCTTGCTTATAGGAGCTTTGTAACTGCTTTCAGCCGAACGTGGTTACAGAACTTTCTTCGTACTCAACACGCAAAGGTCTAACTAGTATACTATCTAGTGTTATGATGTCCCCACCACGTTTAGCGTTTAGGACCGGAACAGAGTTCAAATCACTAATTACTTTGTTTCCATTATAAAGTATTTCATGCTGTGGAAAGGATATAGTTTTGAAGGCTACATGCTATTTCATAATGTCTTCACTGTTACCCCAAGGTCAGGCTCCCAATCATCCCTCTCAATTGTGATATCAATTTAATACTAAATGAGACATGGAGGTGGGTAGCCTGAAAGCCAACCCTGTTGTGGAGACCTGGCCATACCATATTTGGAAATCCAGTTGGTTGCAACATGGGAGGAACACCCACCACAATGAGATCAGTTCAAATCTCAACTCTTGTCATGAACTATCCGTAAAAAAAGACAGGCAATTACATGCAAAAGGGATCCAGGAGTCTTAGAAGACCATAGGCTGAAGATGAGTCAGCAATATGCTGTGGCAGTTAAAAAAGCCAAGGCAATTCTAGGCTGAATTGTGTATAGTGTATAGATTGAGGGAAGTACTACTACCACTCTATTCTCCTTTGGTCAGACCTCACTTGGATTATTCTGTCCAGTTCTGGGCACCACAATTCAAGAAGGATCTCTATAAGCTAGAGTGTGTCCAGAAGAGGGTGACCAAAGTGGTGAAAGGTCTGGAAACCATGCCTTATGAGGAGCAGCTTAGGAAGCTGTGTAAGTTTAGCCTGGAGAAGAGAAGGTTAAGGAGTGACATGATAGCCATATTTAAATATTTGAAGGGATGTCATATTGAGAATGGAGTAACCTTGTTTCCATATTGAGAATGGAGCAACCATGCTCCAGAGACTAGGACATGAAGCAATGGATTCAAACTACAGGAAAAGAGATTCCACCTAACCGTTAGGAAGAACTTCCTGATGGTAAGAGTTGTTCAACAGTAGAACATACTGCCTTGAATGATGGTGAAATCTCCTTAGGAGTTGTTGTTGTTTTTTAAAGAGGTTGGATGGCCATCTGTCAGAAATGATTTCATTCCTTCATGGCAAGAGGTTAGATTGGATGGCCCTGGTGGTATCTTCCAGCTCTATGATTCTATTATTCTTCCAGCCTCATTCCCTATCTGCATAGCTGCAATATGGAAAATAATACAGACTTAATCAATCAACACCACAGTTTTCTCATGAATTTTGGCAAGAATTTTCAAACAATCCTTTTTAGAAGTATGACTTTCTTCTTTAAAAAACAATTGCCCTGTAAAATGCTGCAGGAAAATGTACTGCATTAAAGCCAATCCAGTTTGGAAAATTTCTTTTAATAAGTATTAAATATCTTCTAAAGCATCATCCTGCAAATTCTGAGTTATGCAGTGACAGTAAGTTATTATATACATTCTTCTTAAAATAACTTTCCAAGATCTATGAAGTACTTATATTATTTTTTCAGCTATGTCTAGGATTGGTAGATATATAATGTAACATGAATATTTAATTTTGGATAAGTTTTTTTTTTAAAGAACCAGGATAGAATATCACTAAAACTGTAAGTTGCTTCTCATTATCTTTCCAAGCTGCAAAAGGAAATCCTTAAAAGAGTGGCTACTAGACATTGCTATCTGTTGGTTTTACATGCTACATTCTGAATACATACACAATTAAAAATGTAAAGTAATATGTCATATGCAAGTGTTCCATGTTGATTTCATGATACTGCAAGCCGCATTGAGCCCCATTTGGAAGAAGGGTGGGATATATATCAAATCAATTAAGAAATAAGGTAACAGTAAAGGAATTGTTTCCAAAAAGCTAGGTTGGCAAGCCAATATTTGTTACAATGTTACATGACCATCAACCCACCAAAAAATGCAAGACATTTTCAGACATCCTCTATTTCTTTTTAAAAACCACCACGAGAAATGAGTTTTATATTATATTGTAATCTGCTAGGATTCCCTCACAAAGTGCTAATGACTATGTAACATTTCCAGTGTTATGGACAAGAGGCAAAGTGCACGGAAGCTAGTTTAGAATCTTGACAGAGTCTTCCATCATAGGCTAGTGGGATCACTTGGAAAGCAAAGGCTAATGCCTTCGTGTTATTTTTTGACCTAATAGAATAAACTTAGACTTCCAGGCTGTCATGTTCCAAGTTCTTGTAATGACACTTGGCAGTTTTAAGCTGATTAGTAGATCTAAGTAACAGTGGGTTACACTTTTGAGATGAGAGAAAGGCTTCAAGTTATTGGGATGGGTTTACAAGTACATTTTAATCTTCAAACTCACTTCAAGGGTTGTGCGGGTCATCTTTGTGGATTAGCAAACCAGAACTGATTTCTAGACAGGATTGTTAATTGTTTTGTTTATACTGGATAGGCAACACTTCATAATATTTCAGTGTTGATCATGCCTTTGAATAAGTTTTTGATATTTGGAAAAGTATTTAACCATTTATAGATATTTCTGCTATTTCAGTACAGAGAATTTCTAGTTACATATGAAATGTTATTACATAAAAGAAAAAAAATTAATGTAATCTATGTAACCTTGTGGGTAGACAGAAAAAGTGACCCATACTTTCCAAAATCCAGCAACACTCCACTGTTGCCAACAGTCCCTAGAAGAGAAGGATCAAACACCTAATTTGATGCAATACATATGCCCCTGATTCACTTTACATAGCACTGGGGGTGGGGACTGGTTGCACTGATATCCCCCATGGAGACCTGGATGGTCACACCCTGAGCTACCAGGACTGTGGAGAACTTTTGGGGGGGGGGGAAATGAGCAAAAACACTGCCCACATCCTTAGGTTTAACTTCTGATTAATTTCGTGTTTGAAAAAGGTTCTCTTCTGGGTCTAAAACAGCCTCCTTGTATAAGGAGTGCCCCCCAATCTCTAAGGCAGGGGTCGGCAATCTTTGTTGCAGGGGGGCCGGGGGAGGGGTGGAAATGGTGCGGGGGTTGGTCGTGCGGGAGCTGGGGGTGCATGCACGAACACACCCCTGGCAGCCGCCATTGGGCCTTTCCAAGTCCCCCCTGCCCCGATCCTTGGGCGAATTCGTCCCAGGATCGAGCAGGGAGGCCTTGGAAATGGTCCTCCAAGGCCCCCCCCCCCTCGTTTGATTCTGGTGCGGATTCACCTTAGAATCAAGCGGAGGCACCTTGGAGGACCATTTCCAAGGTGCCTCTGCTTGATCCTGGGGTGAATTTGCAGCCATGGGTGTTCCAAAATGGCACCTCCCAGGAGCGGGAGTGTGCCCAGCAGCGGCAGCGGGCAGCGGCGGCAGCGGCAGGGGTCCCTGGGCACCGGTCCAAAGGCCCCTGGGGGCTGGACCCAGCCCACGGGCTGTAGGTTGCCGACCCCTGCTCTAAGGGGTTTGAGGGTGTTCTTTGTGAAAAATAGGGGCGCCGGGGGAGAGGGGCCTTCAGGGCATCAAAATAGCATTGTGGACCACATGCAGCCATAAACTCCCCATCTGTTTAATTTAACCAAAACCAACTAAAATTAGGCACACATTTTTTAAACTGAGAGATCTACTATCAGCATTATACCTAGCATGACTGATATGATTTAAGCCAAGCGAACCCTGCTTAAGGAAAATTCTTAGTTCATCACAAAGAGGACTGTGGAAAGCATAACATACACACAGAGAAGAAAATTAATTTCAATGGAATCAGAATTAAAATTTTAACTTAAGACCTGAGCAGACAGGCCAGGAAAGCACAGGTTCAGTCCTTGCTAACCAAGGTCAGTTCTCGGGTTGACATGGGGATGGGCAGGTGTTCAATTCTGCAATCGAGGAGAACAGGCAGCAGTTATTAGGCTGGGCTAAGTGTTCTATCTTTCATCTTTCCCAACTTTGGGGGGGGGGAGAAATTGGGTTTTGGCTTACTTACCCATCTATTTAACCGTCTCTAATATTTTCCTGGTTTATCAGTGAGGAAGGAGGGTTTTTTCCACCATTGTTTGGGGCCAGGGCTTCATTTATAGCTCGTTGGCCTTTCCTTTACTCTGTTTTTTCGCCTCGTTTAGCATCTTCTGGTTGGGAGATTTTTGTCCCACCCCTTTTTTTCCTTGTTTTCCTCCACTTGTTATCAGCCTCTCTCTTCCTTCTTTTAGGCCCCTTTTGATTATAGGCCCGGCAGCCATTTTAGGCCCAGTGGCCATTTTACATTACTGCACCTGCAGCCATTTTGCTCATAAATCCTGTGACTATTTTATATTCCCACACTTGCAGGCTTGTTTAGAATAGGCCTGTGGCCTTGTGCGGGGGGGCGGTTCTTATACAACATAAGAGGGCCCGAGCTCTGCAACATCAAGCTGACACCACCGATTTTGGAGCTAATTGCCATGCTAAGCTGGGTCAGACCAGACAGTTTTTGGATGGGAGTCCAATAAATACAAGTGCTTTTGACTATTTATTTGCCTGCCTGGGGCCAGCTGTCACAGTATCTGTGACAATCTGTGCTAGTCTGTTCATTTTAAAATCAATTTGTTACTTTTGCTGGGTGTTGCCACTACAGAATGCTTTCTGGGTTATTCCCAGTATCTCATAGTCATTTGAAGATAATTCATTGGCTTAACTGTGATTTTACTCTTAGCACTGTCATCCTTCAAGTAGTTAAGATGCTGTATTCTGTTGATTTCAAGATTGGCAGGTTGGCAGTTCAAGGCCCGGGTCCTGCTTGATGGGATGAGCTCCTGTCACTAGTCCCAGGTTCTGGCAACCTAGCAGTTCAAAAGCATGCAAATGCAAGTGGATAAATAAGTACCACTTTGGTGGGAAGGTAAACAACATTCTGTACCATCATGCTGGCCACATGATCACAGAGTAGTCTGACAATGCTGGCTCTTTGGCTTAGTAACGGACTTGAGCACCGCCCCCTATGGTTGGACACAACTTGACAACCTTGACAATGGGGAATACCTTTACCTTTACCTTTTTATTGTCATCCTTACTGTTTCATTGTGGTTATTAATTACCGTATTTTCCGGCGCATAAGATGACTTTTTAATCCTGGGAAAAGGTCTCAAAAGTCGGGGTTGCTCCCTCCTCCCCCCTCTTCTCCTCTCTCTGGTTAAAACTCCAAATTAGTAGGTTGTATTACCATATATACATATATTGCTAAATATATTATATATACACTAATAATTTAGAAACACTATTAAAGGTACATTAGCCTTTTCTTTTTTTTTGTATAAATTGGAAGGTTGCATTACTGTATAATTGTTGAATAAGCTAGTGATATATTTAAAATTTCTATATATTTAAAACTGATGCGATATACAAATTTAAGAAGAATATAGAAGATAGTTTCGCTTTATAAAAGGTATATGTTTGTTGAAGATTGATAGGGAAATCTTAGAAGAAAGGTTTTGGTTGGAAATTTTCATTTATTTAAGTAAGAGATTATAATATTGTTGTAACATTTTCATTTATATTTAAAGAATTATAGTGTATTACTTATAGTTGGACTATACAGCAATAGAATTTGTGTTCTAACTTTTGATGGGGATTTGGTGACAGATTGAAGTGATCACAAACAATTGTGGTATTATATTGGTTCTCCCTATCTATAATTCTGAATCAGTGATTACTATTGTTTGGAACTTTGTTTTTCAAAAGGGAAAAAGTTATTGATAGCCGTGTTGTAGTTAATATATAACCTGTGGCTTTGTAGGTACGGAAGGTTATTATTATATAACTTGTGGTTCTGTAGGTATGGAAGAATAGTTTGGTTAGATTTATAAACTACATATAGTCTTGCCTTAGAGTAAGTTAAATAGTGTGACTCTTCTACAGGGATAATAAAAGGTTTTCCCCTTATGTAAGAGGAATATAGTGGGAGTTAAGTAGGAGTTAAGTGATTTAGTTACTTTGAGATAGGAAGGAAAAAAAATTGTTAAATAAAGGTTATCATTAACAGTAAATCTTGTTAAAGCTTAACACCTACTATCATAAAACAACAAAATAATTATATAAAAAGAAAAGGAAAGACGAGGAGAAAAAGAGGAAAAGAAATTAAAACTCAAATTAAAGTAAAATTCAAGTTTAATACTACAAATATAATATTTAGTCAATTTAGAAGGTGAAAGATACTGGAAGATTATTTATTTTGCAAAAATAGAGGAGACAGACCCCTAAAATCCATACTAAAAAGGAAATAGAAAATAGTAAGGGAGCAGGGGGAAGGAGGAGAGTGAAGTTTCATTTTTATTCTCCATCAAACTATGATGTCCAGAAGGGAAAAGGAAAAGCAGTCACAGACGACCTTACGTAGACCCTCCCTGGAGATGGCAGCTAAAGGCGGGGAGATAAATATAAACCCAAACTTCCTTCTGGATGAAACTAAGAGGCTTCATTTGGAATTAAGAACTGAAATAAGAGAATCGAAGGAAGAAATGAGGAGAGAGATAAGGGAGTCGAGAGAAGAGACTAAGAAAGAGGTGAAGCATAAGGCAAAATTAATAAGACAGGATTTGGACAGAATAAATAAAGATTTAGAAAGGATTACATTGAAAACTGAAGAACTGGAACTTAAAACAAAAGGAATGGAATCCAAAATGGATGACGTATTTAAACAACAACAAGAAGACCACGACGCGATTTTACGCCTTGAATTAAAACAGAGAGAGAAATGCATCAAACTGAGAGGTTTGCCGGAACAGCCAAATGAAGACCTGTATCAATTCCTGTCGCCCTACCTAGTTAAGAATTTAAACAAAACAACACAGGAAATACTAAACGAAATAGACAGGATGTACAGAATAAATTCAAAATTGGCAAAAAATAAGAAACTACCGAGGGATATAGTTATATATTGGACCAAGAAGCAAACAAAAGAGGACTTTTTGCAAAAGAACTACAAAACAAGAATTGCAATTAAAGGAGTGGAGATCAAGATTTTTAAAGATATTCCGGCTCAAATCTTGAAACGAAGAAAGGAGTATCAATTTTTATTGGAACAATTGAAGATTTACAAAATTCCATATAGGTGGGAGGAAACCGAAGGCCTTTCTGTATTTTGGAAGCAACAAAGATATAGACTGAACTCCATTGATAAGGCATGTGTTTTTTGGAAAGAAAATAGAAAGGAAATTGAGAAGTATGCAAAAGGTGGTTATAGAAACTTGAATGATGAAGTAGAAAAGAAATATAAGAAGAAAACGATGGAAAGTACAGAAAATTTAGATGATGCAAAAGAAGACAATGGAAAGGGAAAAGAACCGGAGGAAAGGGTGACCGAAGATGATGACGGAGAAACCCTTGATAGAGATGAAGAAAGCAAAGACGAGTTGGCAAGGGGTGGAGGAACAGATAGTTTAGAGAAAGAAGAGGTTGGCATAGAATAGGGAGGAGAAAAAGGGGAAAAAAAGAAAAAAGAAGAAAAGCTAAACCTCATATTAAAAAAAAAGAAAGTTTGAAGGTTTTCAGGAAAGGAACAAATGAAAATTCTTACTTTGAATGTAAAAGGGGTAAATGCAAAAGATAAAAGGAAAAGAATTTTCCACTATCTAGAAAAACAAAAATGTCAGGTATTGTGTCTTCAAGAAACACACATAAAAAAACAACAACACAGAAGTGACACTACTGAAAAATAAAAAACTAGGAGAATGTTATATTTCAGCTAGCAAAAATAAAAAGAATGGGGTAGCGTTATATATTACTAATAAACTACAAGCAAAAGAAGTATTAAAAGACCCTAAAGGTCATTACATAGGGGTATCAGTTACATGGAATGGAGAACAACTATTAGTATTGGGTATCTATGGTACACAATCGAATAAAGGAATCTTTTTTCAAAAAATATACAATGAGCTGAAAGATAAAGATTATAACAAAATAATAGTATTGGGGGATTTTAATGGAGTAACAGATCCTGACACAGATAGAAGATCTAAAGATGGCAAAAAGGCATCCCAGGGAAAATTGCCTAAAACATTTTTTGACCTTTCAGAGGATTTTGGACTTTTGGATGCATGGAGATACTTATATAGGAATAAAGATGGCTTCACGTTTTATTCTAATAGGCACAACTCGCTGTCAAGAATAGATATGTTTTGGATATCTAAAACATTAGCAAATCAAGTTACGAATATTCAAATATTACCAAGAGATATTTCTGACCATAATGGATTAATAATGACACTTCGTGAGCAAATGAGTCAATTCAATTGGAGACTTAACGATAGCGTAATTGGTGATAAAATCCTAGTAGACAAAGCAAAGGAGCTTATTATAAATTATTTTAAAGAAAATAAAATTGGAGAAACGAAAACTACGTCAATCTGGGAGGCAGGCAAGGCAGTGTTTAGAGGTTTCTTTATAAGTCAAGAAGCCTTCCTAAAAAAGAAAAGAAAAGAAAAAGAAAGCCTAATTAGTAAGCAGATTAGCCAAAAAGAAAAAGAATTCAATTAGATTTAGGAAATAAAACGATTTTGCAAGAATTGACGATCTTAAAGAGGCAAGAATTAAGGAAAAATACATTAGAAATTGGGGAAAAAATCAAAGCAACTAGACAAAGATAATTCGAATCTGCAGATAAGGTAGGAAAATATTTAGCCGCAAAATTAAGAAAAGATAGAGAAAATAGAGCAATTGTTGAAATAGAACACGAAGGTCAGATTATTACTCAGCAGGATAAGATTAAGGATGCTTTTTATGCTTTCTTTTCTAAACTCTATAAAAGCGAAAAAATAGACCAACAGAAGCTTAACGATTATCTGTGTAATAAAGATTTCTGTATCCCAACTCTGGAACAACAGGAAGAACTTAATAAACCTATTTCACTAGTGGAAGTGGAAGAGGCGATCTGAAAATCGAACGAATCCAAAGCTCCGGGACCAGATGGTTTCTCAAACAAATTTTATAAAGTTTTCAAAGACGAACTATGTAGACCTTTACAAAACGTAATGAATGCTATACTAGTGGAAGGAGTGCCTGAAACATGGAAAGAAGCAGACATAGTTTTAATCCCCAAAGAAGGTAAATCGAAACTAGATATAAAAAATTATAGGCCTATTTCCCTTCTAAATTCGGACTACAAATTGTTTGCAAAAGTTATTGCGGAAAGACTTAAAAAATACCTATCTAATTGGATTGAAAAAAATCAGTGGGGTTTTTTACTTGGAAGGCAGATTAGAGATAATACAAGAATAGTCTTAAATATATTGGAATACTACGAAAAACACAATGATAAAACACTGGGTATGCTGTTTATTGATCTAGAGAAAGTTTTTGATTCGGTTAATTGGTATACACTTCAGACTTTAATTAGCAAAATGGAATTAGGACCCCACATTACTAATTGGATTAACCAGATTTACAAAGAACAAAATGCAAGAATCATTATTAATGGAATAAAAACAGACAAAATAAGGATAACAAAAGGAACAAGACAGGGATGTCCCTTATCACCTCTTCTTTTTTTAATTGTGATTGAAGGATTACTTAAAGAAATTCAAAGGCAAGATTTAATTCTAGGAACTAAAGTTAAAAATAATATGTTTAAAATACGAGCCTTTGCCGATGACTTGGTTTTGTTTTTGGAAAATCCATTAGAATCAATTGGAGAAGTGATTAAAATTTTAGAAAAATTTGGGGAAGTTACGGGGTGCAAACTGAATAAAGATAAATCACAGATACTTACTAAAAATATGTCCAAAGCAGAAGACTTAGAATTAGAAAGTAAATCGGGAATGAAAATTCAGGAAAAAATAAAATATTTGGGTATAACAATCACAAAGAAACCAGTCGATTTATTTGAAGATAATGATAATAAAACATGGAAGGCAATTAAGAGAGATTTGAAATACTGGAACAACAAACGACTGTCCTTTTCAGGAAGGACAGCTGTTGTTAAAATGGTAGTTCTTCCCAAAATGCTCTTTCTATTCCAAACATTACCCATTTTGTTAAACAAAAAAAACTATACAGATTTGGCATAAAGATATTAGCTACTTTATATGGCAAAACAAAAGACCAAGAATCCGACTTAAAATCCTTCAAGATGCAAAAGAAAGAGGTGGAATGGGACTCCCAAACTTACAAATTTATTTTGAGGCATGCTGCCTCACATGGATCCGAGATTGGATATTACTTGAATCGGAGGAATTGTTAGAATTGGAAGGGGAAGGCCTATGTTATGGTTGACATGCTTATCTAGGCTATGACAAAGTTAGAATTAACAAAGATTTTAATAACCATTGTATAAGAAAACCTCTTTTAAGGATATGGCAAAAATACAAAGATAGAATTATGCCTAAATTTTCGAAATGGTTTTCCCCACATGAGGCGATACAAAGAAGAGAAATGAGGTATAATAATAAATGGATCACTTATAATAACTTATTGAAGAAAGATGAAGACTATAGAATAAAAACACAAAAAAAATTATTGGAGAAAGGCTACAAATTAGATTGGTTTAAATACTTACAACTAAAGGAACGTTATAAATTGGATAAAAAGGAAAAGGGTCTGAATTTAAATTATAATGAATTAGAAAAAATTTGGTTTGAAGGGAAAAAATGGATAGGGAAATTTTATAATCTTTTGCTAAAATAGGACTTAGAAGAGGAAACCGTTAAAGAGACTATGATCCAATGGGCCAAAAATTTTGGTCATCCAATTCATTTTGAGCAATGGGAGTTTGCATTGAAAAATGCACTAAAACACACCGCTTCACAAAGACTTAGGGAAAACTTTTACAAGATCTACTACAGATGGTATATGTCCCCAGAAAAAATTTACAAACATTTACAAAATTTACAAAATTTACAAAACCAGCAGGAACTTATGTTGGAAATGTGGAAAAGAACCGGGAACAATTTACCACTGTTTGTGGACATGTAAAAAGGTAGAGGGCTACTGGATCAAAGTAAGTAGAACAATTAAAATAATCTTAAAAAAGGAAATAGCTTTCAAACCTGAATTGTACTTGTTAAACATGTGGGACAAAGAATTGGAAAAGGAAGTAGGAAAAGTGTTATTTTATTTAGTAGCTACCGCAAGGATAACGCTGTGCCAATTTTGGAAAAAGAAACACGTGCCTAAGATGAATGATTGGATAATTAAATTCTACGATGCAATTGAAATGGACATAATGACCGAACATTTAAGAGGGAAAAGCATTGAAAACAATCCTGACGAATGGGGACCTGTAATAAAGTATTTAGAAAAGTATTGGGGTAAGTTAGCAACAATTGCTTTTTGAGTTTTTTCTGTAGGGAGAAAGGGGAATAAAAGAAGTAGTAAAAAAACTCCCAATATAATAGTGTAGTTGGTACAAAGCTTTTTGAAATAGAAATGCAACAAATACAGTTAAATTTTTGCTAAAAAGATAGGGAGGTACTCACACAAGGTACAACAACAAAAGAGCTGCTATATACAAGAGGGAAAATATACACTGCACATGACTATGTGAGAATTAATATGGAATTAAGAACATAAAAAATTAGGGATAAGGAGATCAATATTAACATTTTTCAACCAGTGAAATTAGATACACAGGAAGTTTTATATTGGGGTGAATGTTAGAAGAAAGGAAGAGAGAAGGAAGAGAAGAAGAGGGAAATAGAAAGTAGGAAGTTAATGAGAGGGATTGGCAGGAGATAAATATAGGGTGGAAAGAAAAGGTATGTAGTGGAAGGTAAGAGGATGTTGAATGAAAGGAGAGGGAAGGAAGGGGAAGAGAAATTGAGTAGAGAGATGGATGAAGAGGAAGGGTTGAAGGGTAGGAGACTAGAAAGTAAAAGAAAGTAAGGGGAAGTTGAGGAAAGGTAGAGGTGAAGGAATGTATGTTGAATGTATGTTGGATGTAGGTGAATTAAATGAAGTACTAGAATATACCTCAATTTGAAAATGTATAAAATATGTAAAGTGTATAAGGTTGTTTTTTCTTTGCAAATTTCTCAATGTGTATGTGTACAAATATGTGTGTAAGCTGCAGTTTTTAATTAATAATTTGAATAAAATTTATAATAAAAAAAAAGTCGGGGTCATCTAATACGCCGGATAGAGGAGGAGGAGGAGAACGGAGGAGGGAGAAGAAGGGACTCAAGGCAGAGAAGAAGGCAAACGGAGGGGAGAGAAAAAAAAAGAGCAGAAGGCAAATGGAGGGAGAGAGAAAAAGGACCCAGGAAGAGCAGAAGGCAAAGGAGGGGAGAGAAGAAAGGATTCAGGCAGAGAAGAAGACAGAGGGAGGAGAAAAAAAGACCCAGGAAGTGCAGAAAGCAAACGGAGGGAGAGAAAAAAGGACTCAAGGTAGATAAGGAGGAGGGTGAAAAGGGGAGGGAGAAGAAGAAGGAAGCCACTTCTAAGCTTGTTGTTGTTGTATGCCTTTGAGTCGTTTCCGACTTACAGCATCCTAAGGCAGCCCTATCATGGCAAGGTTTCTTCAGAGGGAGTTTGCCATTGCCTTCTCCTGAGGCTGAGAGAGTGTGACTTGCCCAAGGTCACTCAGTGGGTTTCATGGCTAAGCAGGGACTCGAACCTTCACCTCCAGAGTCATACTCTGATACTCAGATAGGGTGACCAAATGTGTTCAATGCAGAGGAGGAGAAGTCACTACAAAAAATGCAGGACATAAATGAAAAAAATGTAGAGAAAGCTAAAAACACTAATATAAATGTAAATCCATGCTTATTAGCCATGCTTAGAGAGAGGGTTGACATGGAGGGCATGTCCTGGAAAAGAGAAGGCTAAGTAGCCCATTGAACTACAAATCCAAGAGCTCTCATAATATGGAGCCATGGCAGTTGAAGTGGTGTCAGACTGCATCAGTTCTACAATATGGATGCAGCCTGAATCTGCACTGCAGAAATAATGCAGTTTGACACTGCTTTAACTGCCATGGCTCCATCTTATGGACTCCTAGGATCTGCAGTTTGCTTTGTGGTACTAGAGCTCTCTGACAGAAAAGGCTACATATCTCACAAAACTGCAAATCCCAGAATTCCATAGCCTTGAGCCAGGGCAGTTAAAGCAGTGTCAAATTGCTTTAATAAATTTCTGCAATGCAGACACAGGCAAATTTGATGTGTTGCTTGGGCATGGCTTCTTTAACAAATAAGTCTGCACAATGAGAGAGAAAGAGAGTGTACCCTTGAAGATTTATCTAAAGAATAACCAAGTTCCTTAACTTGGAGGTTATATGTGTATGTTGTGTGCCTTCAAATTGTTCCTGACTTATGGTGATCATGGGGTTTTCTTGGCAAGATTCTCTCAGAGGAGGTTTGCCATTGCCTTCCCCTGAGGCTGAGAGTGTGTGATTTGTCCAGGTTCACGCAGTGGGTTTCATGGCAGAGTGGGGAATCAAACCCAGATCTCCAGAGTAGTAGTCCAACACTCAAACCACTACAGTACCATGCTGGCTCCTATTCCCATGTACTACCTATGAAATAATGGTAGACTTTTTTGTTGTTCTTGTGTGTCTTCAAGTCCTTTCCGACTTATGGCAACCCTAAGGCAACCTTATCATGGGATTTTCTTGGCATGTTTCTTCAAATGGGGGTTCCCATTACCATCCTCTGAGGCTGAGAGTGTGTGACATGCCCAGGGTCACTTACTTGGCTGCAAATTGTACATACCCCAGAATGCATTACCTTGTATATTGGCAGTCCTTCCCCCCCAACAACACTTTCTCATTTCCCCCCAACCATCTGATAGCTGGGAGATGGAAATATTTTTTAAAGCAGCATTTAAATCTGGACTATTTTTTTCAAAGTAAGGTCCAAAACACACTGCAGAAATAAATGCTAGGGAACATGGGAGATGTAGTTTGTTGTGTTTATAAGTGACAGTTTTCCTATTAAGTACCTGCATGTCATAAGCATTTGAATTAAAATTACCATATTGAAATCAAATCTGATTTTTTAAATTTTTTATTTGGTGTGTGTTGGAAGACGGGTCGTCTTATATGGTGAGTATATCCCAAACTCTATATTTTTACTGGAAAAGTTGGGAAGTCATCTTATACGCCCAGTCGTCTTATACACCGGAAAATACGGCATCTGGTTTACTTACATTTTGCATACTCTGTCAATTTGCTTGGCTATGCCACATAGCAAAGGAAAAGGGGGTAATAAGGGCAAAGGTCCAGCCCCAAAGTTCCTAAACGTCCCTTAATTGAGCCTTTAGCAATAATTCAGATGATTTGGTGGTGGAAGAGATGTTCTCCAGGATTCAAGCACTGGAGAAAGCACGTGAGGTGTCCGCTAGGGCTATTCCTCAATATTCTCAACCCACTCGGGCTGCTTCTAAGCGTGCTAGATACAAACAGTTGTTTAATGAGATGAAATCTCGTATCACTGTTTTGGAACAGGAACATGCTCAACTTGCTGCATGGGTGTCCACATCATTAGGTGCCGAGGCCATACCACAACCGAACACATATTCCACATTTCTATCTCCATTAGGTGAGTCGAGCACCTTATACAGCACTCAGTTGCAGGATACTTGTGGCCATGGGGGTGACTGGTTAATCACAGCAACAAAGTCATTCATTGTTGAAGGAAGGGACAGTTGTACCACCAGCGATGCAAGCCTCACAGTGGCCACTAACACCAGCCGCTTGAGGAATATTCACCCCTTACCTACCTCTGCCAGCCTGTGACTTAACCCAACAAGGGTCCCAAGCCAAGCATGGCTACAACACAGTAACACATTCTGCCATCCCCTACAGTGAGCTGTCCCTTCCTCTAGTGGATAATCTTCTCCATTCTTCCATAGATAAGATACTCAGGGGTGAATATGTGGATGTCTTTTCTCTACTCTACTGAGGGATGGAAAAGAAAGATAAGGAGTAGCTTGATGATAAAGATAAGGAGGCTTTAAAATGGCTAAAGGCTGAACGCAATTTTGCTAACTGGTTGAATGAGTTCTTTATCTATGTAGGTGTAATTCCTAAGGCACAGCTCATGCACACAGCGGCCTTGATTCAATACATATTATACACCAGACTTCTGTTGACTACTCTGGGCCTGCTTGGCTATTATATGATGAGGCTTTCCATATGCATGCAACTATTTACCCTACTTTACATTCCCAACTCTGGATGCAAGGCGATCGTACACAGTGGACATTTGGTCCACAAATCTAGTAGCACTTCATCTGCCAAGACAGAGGATAATTCTGCTAAATCCCCAAAGCTTCTGTGTTGGGAATTTAGCTTTCAGGGATTATGCAACCATAAGGTCTTCAAGTATAAACCATGAGTATTCGGTCTGTAAAGGACCACACTCCTTTTGGAATTGTACAAGAGGGAGGGGCCAATCAAGTTCTAATAAAGAAGGTTGTTGCTGTTGTTAACTGCCTCAAGTCGACCCTATGGATAAGACATCTCCAAGACCCACTGTCCTCCACTGCTCTGCTTAATTCCTGCAAACCCATACCTGTGACCTCCTTAATAGAGTCCATCCATCTAGCATGTGGCTTTCCTTTCTTCCTATTTCCCTCCAACTTTCCAAGCATTATTGTTTTCTCCAATGAGTCCTCCCTTCACATGATATGTCCAAAGTACAACAGCCTCAGTTTGGTCATTTTGGCTTCCAGGGAAGCTTCCAGCTTGATCTGCTCTAGAATCCATTTGTTTGTCCTTTTGGCTGTCCTCAGCCCTCTTCTCCAGCACCACATCTCAAATGAATTGATTTTCTTCCTATCATCTTTCTTAACTGTCCAGCTCTCGCATCCATACATGGTAATAGGGAATACAATGGTTTGTATGATTCTAACTATTGTGCTGAGTTGTGTATCTTTGCATTTTAGAATCTTTTCTATTCTTTCATAGCCACCCTCCCCATTCTCAGTCTTCTTCTGATTTCCTAACTGCAGTCCCCATTTCTATCAATGTTTGATCCCAGGTATTTCTATTTCTTCATTGTCTAGGTTTAACCTGTGAAGGTCCTCAATGGACATTATTTTTATTAATACATTTATTATTATTATTATTATTATTATTATTATTAAATAAATAGCCAATACAATAAAAAGTGGGAGATGCCCCTGCACTTTCAAAAGGATCCCAGCCCCATTAAGATATAGGTACTGAGGCATCTTTTGTCCTCATACCCTAAACTTGAAGCAGCCCAATATTTGTTACAAGTTTTTTGTAATGGTTTTCACATCCCATTTGAGGAAGTGAGTTGCCCATTCTTATCTAATAATCTTAAGCCTATTATAGGTATGGAGCACGTTATTAGGGCAAAGATCTCAAAAGAGGTTTCCGAGGGTCATGTCACTGGTCCATTTCTAGTTCCCCCACATAGCAATTTGAGGGTTTCCCCTTTAGGCATAGTACCCAAGAAAGCCCAGGAGAATGCCACATCATCCATCACTTGTCTTATCCCCACGGGTTGTTGGTCAATGATGCCATCCCTCATGAGTTATGTTCTGTTAGGTACATGTCGTTCAATGAGGTGGTTAGATTAGTTCGCAGCTATGGTTTGGGGGCTGAACTTGCCAAGTGCGACATCAACTCTGCATTCTTTCTCTTACCAGTCCACCCATCAGATTTTGAGTTGTTCGGTGCTCGGTTTGATGGCCAGTTTTTTTATGGACTGAGCCCCCTCTATGGGTTGCTCAGTTTCATGTGCAGCTTTCAAAACATTTAGCACTTTTTTAGAGTGGGTCCTAAGGGAAAGAACTGATTTTCGTGGTGTGGTGCACTATCTGGATGATTTCTTATTCATTAGTCAGTCAGGTTCCAGTCACTGTTCTTTTTTACTCTTGAACTGGGCATGCCACTAGCCCCTGAGAAGACTGCAGGACCCTCCACTTGATTGGAATTTTTGGGCATTACTATTGACACGATTAATCAACTTTCTATGCTTCCAGGGGATAGTTTCTAGCTTATTGCAGCGCTTTCAGCACTTCTAAAAGCTACGCTACATGATTTTCAGGAGATCACTGGTCACTTGAATTTTGTGTGCAAGGTAGTTGCCCTGGGCAGAGCATTTTTGTGGCATCTGACACAATTAGTGGGGTTCATAGGCCGCACCACAGAATATGGCTTACATCCAGCATCAAGGCTGATCTGGAGGTTTGGATACAATTTTCCTTTTGGTGAGAAGAACTTAAGCTTAAGGACACTTTGCAAATAGCGTCTGACGCTGTAGGGTCAGTGGGATTTGGCGTGTTCCTTAATGGGAAATTGTGTGCACAGGCGTGGCCTGAGGCTTGGGCTTGTTCAGGATGGACCACTGATTTCAGCTTTCTTGAATTGTTTCCAATATGGGCTGAGGAGTTGTCAAACTCTTCAGTCCATTCTTGGTATGACAACCTTGCCACTGTGCACGTTATTAACTCATTAACCTCCAAATCTCAAAAGGTTATGCACCTTGTCTGGGCTTTTACTCTTCAGTGTCTATGCTTTAACATTTTGTTTATGGCACAACACGTGCCAGGGATGCTATTCCAGATGCTCTTTCCCATAAACAGAATATTTCAGGACACTGGCGCCAGAAGCAGCACTGATGCCAAAACTGATGCTGGAGCCTTGGCAATCTGAGATAGCAAGAGCATTGAGTTTGTCCATTACACCATCCACCAGGCAGAGCTACCTTAGAGTTTTAAAATAATTTTATCCAGTTTAGAGCTAGACACACTTGTCAGTGTGTGGATGATGGGTGTTGCAGTGATGCTCTTTGACACCCAGCAGAATCTCCAGGACAAGCTGGCTGCTGGGATCCACAGCCACTTTGTATCTCTTACCATCAACTGGCTTAGCTTCTCTTCTTCAGGATTCTGTCTTCCTCAGTCAAGAAGACACATTGTAAAGTCCAAAAGCATAGTTTATTAATGCATATAAAAGAAAAATAAGATAACTAAGTAAAATCCATTGTGATGAACTTATCCAGTTCAGCCATGAAAGATTACATCTTTAACAATCCCAAAAGCATAGGATCCCTACTTGTTGCAGTTAAAAAGAAGTTACAGATCCATGTTTCCAGATCTAGGAGTTACAATGTAAAAACAGTATAAACATACTCAAAAAACTACGAGCTAACATCTAGCTCCATGGTTAACAAACCACTGATGCCAGGACACACACACACACGCTCAAATCTTGAATTATAAACATTCTTAAACAAAGGATTTTCTAGGCCCTTCCCATACTCCACCTTCTGCGTGTTAATCATATGCTAATTGGATAATGCTTGTATGATGTATATTAACCCAGCCACTTGCTGTCCATCATCCACCACTTGACTATTTTCTCAAGACCTAACAATGTTTATGTATTGTTAACAAGGCTTTTCTCATAACAAAATCTGTGTCCATGAGTTGTACCTTTGGGAAAGTCCATGTTTATGTTATTTGTCAAAGGTGAAATGTAGAGATGTGTGTGTGGAATTTTCCTCATGAGAACAACATCTAAAAAAACTAAAGTGAATCTAACACCAGATGGCCATCAAATCTGAGATAGCAAGAGTATTGAGTTTGTCCATTACACCAGGCAGAGCTACCTTAGAGTTTTAAAAGAATTTTATTCAGTTTAGAGCTAGACGCACTAACCTCTTAACTCCACCTGTGCCACATTTACTACACTATTGTGCATGCCTACATGGTAGAGGACTGGATCCTTCTATTCGGTTGCGCCTTTCAGCGACTGCATTTTGGCTGAAATTACAAGGGTTTTGTGACACAACTGTTGACTTCCGCATCAGAAAACTGCTTGAGGGCTGGACTAGGGAGAGGGGTAGAGTAGTGGATGCTAGGATTCAACTTTCTCCAGATATATTGAAAGTTTACACCAAGTGTGGTCTGATATTTGCATATCGCCATTAGACATTTGTAATCCAGGTATTTTACAATAAACGGAACATTTATTCATTACAGAAATGAAGCTAAACAACGTGGTGATTTTCCACCGTCAGTTCATTGCTATTATATCAACATCCACTAGGTTTTTAGGAACAATTTAAAGAGTAATTAAAAACAATCCTTTATAACCTTCATATTCATTCAGAAGATCAGTGATGTTTCATCATATATATTCCATATTTTTGCAGCTTGCCTTCAGTACCTCAACATTTTTTTGGATTAGGTCACATCACTGATGCTTTCTTTGAAATATTCGCATCTCCCCTTCACTGCTATTTGAAATAATTGCCTAGCTTTTTATCACTTAGCTAGTTATGTTGCAAGAGCTACAGTGCTATTAAAAGCTAGGGAAATTAATTTCACAACAGCTCAAGCTCTAGGTCATACTGGAAGATCCACATTACAGTACAAAAAGAGGAGCTTTCTGAGGCTCTATCAAAGGTACTGGATGAAGCATATCATGACAAAGGAGGAGTTGCAGAAATTGTTATATGGCTACTTTAAGGAGATGTAAAAGTAGACTAGGGCCTTTGCAGACTGCCAGAAATAGTGCACATTAAATTGAGGCACTGCCCTGGCTCAATGCTAGGGAGTCATGGGAATTGTATTTTTTTCTGGGACATTGAGCCTTCTCTGTCAGAGAGCTCTGGTGCCACAATAAATTACAGTTCCCATGATTCCCTAGCACTGAGCCAGGGCAGTGCCTCAATTTAATGTGCACTATTTCTGGCAGTCTGCAAAGGCCCTATGCAAGGAAGTATAAGAAATAAGATTTTGCTTCCTTCAGCTAGATCAGGAGTAGGCAACCTAAGGCCTGGGGGGCCAGATGCGGCCCCCCGAAGCCTTTGGACCCGCCCCAGGCAGGTCCTGCCGCCGCTGCCGCCCCCCCCCCCATCATGATGATATTGAGTATTGTTGTTATTACTTGTTCTTGGGGTTTTCTTGGCAAAATATCCACAGGGGTTTTGTCATGGCTTTTCTGGGGCTGAGAGAGTATGCATGCATATTTTTTTATATATTTTTAATTTTAATTTTAATTAATTAATTAATTAATTAATTTTTGATGCTTCCCCCCCCCCCCCAATTGTCTGAGGGACAGCAACCCGGCCCCCGGCTCAAAAAGGTTGCCTACCTCTGAGGTAGATTCTGTGTAGTTAACAAACTGATTTCTTACATCAGCATTTCTAAAGTGTTTGGGGTTCTTGGTTCAGTAAATACAGTCCTGTTCATTAAACTGCATTGTACCATCCCTATTATTCTATTAGCAAAATAAATTACTTTAAAGTTACCTACCTCTTTAATACTCTCATTTTTTTCCATGATGGCAAGGGCAACAGCTGCACATTCAAGTGTGGATAGGCAGGTATTTGTGGGCTGTGTGCGAATTACATACTGACTTGAAAGACTAGTTCTGAGCTCCACCTGAAAACAAAAATTATTTCAGGTTACAAAAACAGATTACCATTACTCTTTGCTTCTACTCTTCCCTCTTTACATGTATAGCGTTTTCCTTAGTAGTAAATGGGAGGGGTGGGCTATCCTGTATTAGGAATCCTTTAAATGTATTAGTAAGCCTTTATTCTTTCTTTATTAAAGCAAGTAGACCTTATAACAAATGTGGGCTTTATTTTTATTTATGTTTTTCAAAAATCAATGTCATTAATCCCCTTTGTCATTAGTTCTTTGTATGCCACCAGAATCAAACATCTCATTTAAGAATATATTGTAACCTAGAATAAAAAAGATTTTAAAAATCTAAATGATCCCTAATTGGTAGCATAGAGTTACAAATGGTAGAATTATATTTAAGCATTTCAAAATATTGTTTCATATTACTTTTTATTATTTAATTTGAATTGTTCTATAAATTAACAATAATATAAAGAATACAAAAATACAAAAATTAAAGTGGTTTCATTGGAGTGCAGGAGTATCTAATTACATGGTGTAAATGTTTGAAAGTGATTAATTCATTCTACCTAAAATGATAAGCACTTAGCACTATCACATATGTTAAATGTGTTTCAAAAAAAGACACACACCGTGCAGCCATTAGGCTATGTGTTTTATCAGTTGGAAATGTTTTGATTGCATTTATAAACAGTTGCTGAAAAATGACAAGAGTATGCTTTGTGATGCTTTTCAGACATTATTCATTAGGTTTCTTCAGCTTCGCACAGAATCTGAGTGTTGAATGGCTATGGATCCAAAGCCAAAACATGGTATTCTCCTAAGATTTATAGCAGTGAATATAACAGATATGAAACTTAGACACTCTGAAGTGTCAGAGAATTATTTCCTTTGAAGATTATTGTTGGGTTAGCTCATAATTCAGGATTCTATGAATATTTCCTTAATATTGTAGGCCAACAAGAAAGTTGTATACATCGGCAGCAATTCCCAATGAACAGGAAAGAGCCTGATGAACACATGGGTCTATGGATTATTGTCTTAGAGTCAATTTGCTTACATCATAATGACTTCCTGTTCAATTTCATATCAGTGTTATGGAGGCAGGGAGATCTCTTGAGTGTTTCAACAAAAAGCATTTGGTTCCGAAAGAGTAGATTTCCTATACCTGCTGATTTTATTTACTATGCAAAAGCAATAAGTAATAGTAGATCTAAGATTGTTGTTGTTTCAGCAACCCTAAGACAACCATATCACAGGGTTTCTTGGCATGATTTGTTCAGAGGGATTTTGCCTTTGTCTTGTTCTGAGGCTGTCACCCAATGGGTTTCCAAGTCTGAGCAGGGATTCGAATCCTGGTCTCCAGAGTTATAGTCCAATGCTCAAACCACTACACCACTACATCTCACTGGCTCTAAACTACATAGCTAGGTTAACTGAAACCAATACTTTCATTTGGAGTTTAGGTAGAATTTTCTGATTGTCAGTCCCACATGTCATGAATTTAGACTGTCTCATTCATATTCTGAAAACTTGGCAACATGAAACAGAAGGTAATTAAAAAGGACTATCAGAGGTGCATAACAGATTTCAAATTACACTAAGTGTTCCTAAGACAAAGGCCTGAAACACATAAGCCAAATAAGGCCGCTTCCAGGGCTTTGGAGGGCATGATGTTTAGATGCGGGGCCATCTGCTTTACCCCAAAGAAACAATGGACATTGATTAGTTACAAAATATATAATTTGTTCCAATTAGTCATAGAGATAGAACCAAACAACTATTAGATTTTATAGGATTTTTTTAAAATGAGGCAATGCTCATGGCTGAGTTAGTTCAAATATATTTTTCTTACTGTAACTTTTGGACAATAAAAATACAGTTTAAACTTCATAGTGAGTTTTAAAGCAGAGGCCAGTAATTAGAAGGCTCATCATAAAGTCCATGTAAAAGTAAAGCCTTCAGCAGCCACACCACTGCAGCTTTACTCTAGTACTGTCCTACAAACATCAACAGCTTCCTCACAGACATTTGTAGGAAAGCAATCTTCAAGTTTTTCAAACCAAAGTCTGTATTACGCCTGTCAGATCAAAGCATCCAGAATGAGAAAGACTGGGTAGCTGTGGATTTGTTTGGTTGGGTCTACTTGACCTTTAAAGCCCTGAAATAGGGAACCTCTATTAAATTCCATACAATGCTAGAACTCTAATGCACTCAATGATCTTCTCATAATTCCTTTCTTCCATTTAAGCTGCAATGACACTTGGAGAAGAGATGAGGCACCAGAGTAGGTATCAGAGTGAGTGACTTTTATGGAGTTAGCATCTATTTACTAAACCTTTCAGCTCTTTTTTTCTTTTTTTCTTCTTCTTCTTTCTTTTCTTTTTCTCTTTCTTTCTTTCTTTCTTTCTTTCTTTTTTGCTTACTATGCTTTTTAAAAAGGTGGATTGCACACACACCCAAAGACTATTTTTCTGCCCTCAAAAGTGAAAGTAACTAAAAGTTCACTTCTGTTTTAGAAACCATGCCGGAACTGGCCCCACACACTAAAGAAAGGGTTTACTTTAGTGGAGAATCACTAGAGGCTTCCAGGACTTTAAATTCTCCTTTTTTGGCCAATTGTTTTCAGGGGAAAGAGTCTGTAAGAATCTGCCTACGGTCCCGGGGACTGCATGCAGCACATGATTCTCACTGATATGCAGCCTCAGGTAATTGACCAAATTCATTTTTATAATGTAATTTTTTTAAAACATTTGTTTTAATCCATAGAAAATGTCCTGAAGGAGTACATTCTCTAACATATTTAGGGGTTTGAAAATACTGAGTATAAAGTATGGTGTTTGGCCTTCCTTTCTCCTTTTTCACTAGAGTATACATGTGTGTGCACATATGTGTGTGTGAATTTTAATAATTGCAAATTTAACTTTCTAGAAAGTTTTAATAATTTCAAGGTGACATGCTCATTTCTAACAATGGCTCATTCACAAAACTTTCCTCCTTCACATTTCCTTGTAAGGCAAATCAATATGTGACCTATATATCTGTATCAAACCGTAATCAATGTTCAAAAGAATGTGCAAATTGCCCCAAATTGTCACACACAAAACTTGGCCAATTTTAGTCCCACTATTATGGGGTCTTGAAGATGTCTCACCCACAGTGTCAACATGAGTCGACTCAGCTCAAGAGCAGTTAACAACAAACTATGGCCACACTTTGCAAATTGTGTATGAAATGTATATTTCAATTATAAAATAATTATTCCACAGAATAACTCCTGTGAATGCTACAATTCAACAATTAAGTGGTACCTTCTTTTCCTTAAGAACTCCATTTATACTACTGGTGCAAACTAGCTTGTCTTTCTAGCTGCATGTGACCTACCAGGGTATTTTTTATGGCACCAAGCTCTCCAGTCACTGAGAAATGTTGATTACCCCAGAGAATGGCAACCATCTATGAGCTGCAGTTTTTGTTGTGGCCTTCTGCAAATTCTCTTAGCCCCTAAACAATTTTTGAATGTAAATGTCCCTGGCAAAAAGTAGCCAGGAGTAGCTGCAGTGTCCTCCAATGGATTAGGGGGATGAATGGATGCTGGACCCTATGTAGTTACCCATCTCTTCTCTATACAGGGTAATGCTTCCGCCTCTAAAATGTTTACATACTATGAGGTGACACATAAGGTTACAGTATATCAATAGAATGAATGTGATCATTAGCGTGTTCATAAAATCCACAGACTCTCAAGCTTTCTTCTAAGTGAACCACAAAGAGATTTAAAAAATAAGCACTTACATTCAAATTGTGGTTTCAAGACAACATCATCATCATCATCATCTTAAAAATATACACTCGTCCCTCCACATTTGTGGCTTTGACTTTTGCGGATTTGATTATTCACAGATCTTATTAATACATTCTCTCTATGTGATCATGGTATCCCCCCTGCCAGGAACAACAATAGGAGGAAGAAAAAAAATTGAACCTGGATTTATTAAGAGATAAAGAACATCTAGGATCAGACGAATAAGAAGCACTTGAAGGAGAATAATAAAACTAAGAGTTAAATAAATCTAGAAAGAAATGTTGAAAATTTGTTCCTGGAATGTGAAAGGTATAAATGTAGAACGTAAACAAAAACAGATTTTTGATTTCTTAGAAAAAAATAACTATGATGTAATTTGCATTCAAGAAACATAAATAAGAGACAATGATATTAAATATTTGAGAAACCCAAAACTAGGATATTCATTTTATTCTTCTGTGGAAAAAAGAAAAAGAGGAGTGGCTATTTTTGTAGATAAGAAACATGTAGCAAGAGAATAATGGTGGTAAACATATACACCCCATTAGGATAATAAAAAGTGAATTTTACAGGCAACTGAATAAAGTCTTAATAGAACATAATAAAAATAACATAATTTTGGCAGGAGATCTCAGTGGGGTTTTAAAATCAACAAGAGACAGGAAATTTTAAAAAAGGGTCCATAAAAATCAAGGGAATGCTTCAATACGATGGACGAACAAGACGTAACTGACATGTCGACTCAACTCTATGGAAACAAAAAAGGATTTTTTTTTCTCATATAGCCATCAATCCTTTTCCAGGATAAACATGTTTCAAGTTTCAAGCAAGTGAGTGACTTTAGAAAAAAAATAGAGATCCTTCTCAGGACACATTCAGATCACAATCTAATTGAAATATTTTTAGATTACCCATTTAAAAAGTAAAGAGAATGGAAATTAAATGAAGAGTTACTAAAAGATGAAGAATTCGTAAATAAATTAAGAAAGGATTTTTTTTCCCAATGAGAACTTTGTACAATGAAACAGCAATGAAAACAGTGTGGGACATAAGCAAAGCAGTGGTAAGGGGACTGCTTATGCAAAGAGCAAATGAAGTACAAAAAAGTAAACAGAAAAAACAGAAACTGATACTACAAGAGCATTTGCTGATGACATGATTTTAATCTTAGAAGACCCTGGAAACAACAAAAAACATCTGATGAAAGAAATAAATTCATTTGGAAAATATTCAGACTTTAAAATCAACAAAGAGAAAACATCAATACTAACTAAAAATATGAACATAAAAGAGGAAGCGCTACTAGTTAAAAAATCAGGATTCAAAATCAAGAAAAAAATAAAATATCTAGGGGGTTGGTTGACATCTAACAAGATTAACCTGTATGAAAATAACTACAAAAAGACTTTGAGGAAAATACAAATGGATTTCCAAAAATGAAATAAACTGGAATTGTGTGTCTAAGGTAAGATCTCAGTTATTAAAATGATGGTACTAACAAAAATGATGTTTCTACTATTAACCTCCCAATAATAAGCAACAAGAAGATTTTTGCAAATTGGGACAAGGAACTAAGGAAATTTGTATGGAGAGGTAAAAACCAAGGATTAAATGGGAACACCTAAAACATAACAAGGAAAGAGGAGGATATGCACTTCCAGATTTGATGCTATACGCCTGGGTTTGTAGTTTGTTATGGAGTCAGGATTGGATTAAACTGAGTAATAAGCATATATTAAAACTTGGAGGAGCATAGCTAAGGTATGGGTGGCACGCATACCTTTGGTATGAAAAAATTATCAATAGAGACTTTAACAATCACCCAATAAGGAAAATTTTGTTGAAAGTTTGGTTTCTGATAAAAAGATTTTTTTACAATAAAATTCCATACAGAGTATCTATATTAGAAGCTTTTATTGGGTGTTGGAATGATCAGCAAAATTGGACTACATATAAGGACATATTGAAAAGAGACGCACAAGGTAAGATACAATTGAAACAAAGAGAAGAATTAACTAAGGAAGATATAATTCTGCACTAGTTTAACTATCTCATAGAATCATAGAGTTGGAAGAGACCACAAGGGCCATCCAGTCCAACTCCCTGCCATGCAGGAACTCCCAAAATCTAAAAATTAAAAGAAAAAATGAAGAAGATATAAGAAAGGTAGGCATAGAAGAACAACAGAATGAATTAGATGAACTACTATGAAAGCAATATAAGAAGATTTCAAAGATCTACAAAATATTTTTAGAAAGAGAATTGGAGAAAAAGGCGATTAAAGAAAATATGATTAAATAGGCCCAAGATATGGGCCACCCTATTGCACTGAAATCCTGGGAGAAAGCCTGGAAAAGAACAAATGAGTTTTCTTCATCTCAAGATTTAAAGGAAAACTTCTTGAAAATATCAAATTGGTGGTACTATACACCACAAAAAAATAAAAAGGATATAACTCTTAAAAGAAGACAAATGTTGGAGATACCAGGAAAAAAACAGGCACGTTATATCACATGTGGTGGAAACGCAAGAAAATTAAGAAATTCTGGAACACTCCACTAGGCATTTGTAGCTCCTCCAACACAATCCTATGGTCAGTGTCTGGCAGATGTTGACCACAGAGTTGCACTGGAGGACCTAGAGATTCCTAAAGAGGTGTCTCTCAGGTGTTTTTGTTATTTGTGGTTTTTCCACATTCATGGGGGTCTTGTGCCCCTAAACTTAGTGAATGTGGAGGGATAAGTGTAGTTCTCTGGGGGACAGGGAAGTACCCTGATGAATTTTTAGATGGTATGTAAAACACTGGAGTTTGAGTAGCCGTATAAATATTCCAGAGGTATAATTTCCTATAATCCAACCTCAAACATGTCTAACACACACAGGACATCTAAATTCTGGGTGACACTTCATGCACACTTTTTAATAACAATGATAGCAGAAATAATATGCCTATTATTAAGCAGAATTAGCTAAGTTACAAAAAATATTCCGTATTTGATGAAGATTTTTAGTCTAATACCAGCTATAAATGGAAGAAAGGGTTTTCAAGGGTTTTTCTTTTTAAAAAATGGGTTAAAATAAAATTGATTTAAACAGATACAAATTACTGGTGAGTAATTAGAACACATTATGGGAACATCAGAAGATATGCTTTGTCTGAATGTTATTTAATACATCTTATATTAAATGGAGAAGAGGAGAAAGCTTGCTACAGATTCACTGTCATCCTTACTTAAGCATCATCTCCATCCATAGCTGCTACTCAGCACATTTTTGCAAATGGATCCGCATGACTGATATTTAGTTAATGCACACCATACAATTTTATAGTTATCCAGTAAGAAATAGATTACTAGTAATTGATTATCTTGGGAACAAAATACTTCATTTTTGCAAAATCAGAACCAGAGTGTCAGTCTTGGGAATTAAATCTTTCTTCACAAAGGGACTTGTTGCCTAATGATTCATTAATGCACTATGTTTGCTATTATACAATGCTCAGTAGTTCATTGTAAAAATATTAAAACATACTTTTTGCATAATTACAACTGTGTCAATTAAAGTGAAAGAACATTATCTAGGGAGAAATCCAACATCTCCTTATTGACAAGTCGTATTGTAATTTTAAATACAACTACTAAAAAGTTTCATCCTTAGTTTGAAGGGAACATTTAGTTGGTAGATTTTACTGACATCATTGGGCCAATACAAAGATTGAAGCAGTATTCAGGCCTCGAACAGACGGGCAGGAATAAGCAGCTTGAACATGCTTTTTCACAAAGTGGATTGAAACCCTGCTGCCTGCATGGTCCACTTCCAAGTCCAGTTGAATATGCACAGGCTGATTGCACATTGTGGCATCAAGCTGCACTACTGGGTAATTTTTTTGGTTGCCTCCCCACCATACATGTGCATCATCACAGAAATAGACCACCTGCAACCTCCAAGTACCTCCCACATCTGCTCAGATGCCATGCCATTGCATGGCCACCCCTTTGACTGGCCACTCAATTGCACATGTGATGTCCCCCCCCCCCCCCCACACACACACAGGGCATTAATGCCTCACTATGCACATGACACATTGACAAAGCACAACCATGTCCCCCTCCCACATACCCCCTTTCACCCCATGCTCCCTGTTGAGCTATCTGGGTTGTGCATATTGTAACTAGATCCACTGGAATTGTTGCACTTTCATTTCTTTGCTGTGCTGCAGTCCTACATTTGTGGCAGGGTGTTTATATATAGTAGCGAAGACGTGCATTTTCCAGGCTAAGTCAGAATATCCCAGCTTATTTTTGTTCTGGTTTTTAGTCCCGGAACACACACATGCACATGCACACACACACACTGCAGCAGCCATGTTGGCCATTCAGCAAAATGTAACAAAATCTAAAGTATACAAGTACATTGTGGTGATAACTTTTTTGGCTTGCATCTTGTCTGAGATGTTTTGTTTGTCTGACTGAATCATCACTTTTCCCCTCCTGTAAGATTTTTAGCATCTTTGCCTAATGAAGAAGCCAGTGAACTTTGACAGCTAGTGTAGCCTAACAAAAGTAGCCTAACAAAAGTATTACTGTACTATGTGTTTTGGATTTTGTTGTATTTGCTGCTTTTCAGTGCAATCCAAATCATTTTTTTAAAAGGCCTTCACTGGGAAAAATATTATCCAGCTGTAAAATATCTTCTTTATGGTGGAGAGGAATGATTATTTCCTTTGGCTTTTACGTTCTACAGATCAACCATTCTCAACTTGCTGCTAAATGAAGTTCCTCTAGTTCCCTTCCTGACAGTAAAAGAAATGCACAGCTAAAGTGAATGTCAAGCCACTGCTGAAATTTACATCAAGAACATAAATAAGTTAGCCATTTCAAACATCCAGGCTTTAATTTAAAGTGACATTTTAAGAGCTCCATGTTTTCATAGTCTACAGAGAATAGCTGCCATGCAACTGTTGGGAACAGATAGCCAGAAAAAGTAAATTGATGTCACGAAACCTGACTTATTTCATGTTCTGAAGCTTGCATATGCGTAGGCAATCACACTATCCTTGCGTGCTATATTTACAGAAATGTTAGGAAAATAACTGCATCCTATGCATTATCTGAAATGCACTTAAGGATCTCTATGACTTTTCAGCAGCCAAGAAGAAAGCGTCTTGTTAAAATTTCCATCTCCTCTTTGGCTGCAAATCCATTTCCCCATAATTTTCTACATGGTTGATGCTATCAAGGTAGAGAATCTCAGTTTTTCTCATCTTATTAAATGCATTTCTCTACAGTTAGAGTCTAACATTTAGACAAAGCCCAGTATTAAGGATGGTGTACTGTAGAAGAGGATCAATATGAAGTGTTCTGCTCCTAAATTATAGAACAGGGACAAGCAGTAAGCAGTTGGGAAACAGGAGGTTGCTTACTTGAAGAAGCTTATATTCAACTAAATAATTTACACTAAGGACTAAAACATACAGCAGAGAACATGGGCTCTTGCTGGTCCTGTTATACTAGGTAGTTGCTACCTTGGAGATAACTACAGTCCTATATCTGCATTGCAACAGGGTCAAAAACCAGTGGAGCAATCCTGACAGACACTCCCTCTGCATCTGTGGAAACTTTGCCAGTGCCAACTATCATAACAAGGCTTGCTGAGAGTCCCACACTGTTTTGCACAGAAGGGACCAATCAACACACAGCAGTGTAGCCAAATAAGTAAACACTTGTTCTGCCACTGCATCTTCATTCTGGGTAGCCATGCCCTAATTACACTTGCATTCTGGAAGGGCACAGTGGCCCCACTAAAATTACTACTGAAGGATACTACAACTGCCGACACCATCCATGATATGGGGTTGGGAAACCAAGGAATATCCTTGCCTCTGTGCATATTTAATGTCTAGCTGGTCCTCATGCAAAGACAAGAACAAGGTCCAGAAGACAAGGTCCAAACATGTTTCCTATAAATCAGTGTTCGATTGAAGCTACTGAGTAAATGAAAGAGATGGTCGGGTTTGGGAAACATGTGGCCCTCCAGATGTTGCTGGACTGCAACTCCTGACATTCCTCACCAATGCAGTCTGACAAAATCTGACAGTCACATGATTTCTTTCCCTGACCTGGATGCTTTCCTGTTCTACATGCCTCAGCTTTACTCTCAATATTCATATTGTAAGTCCCCTAAAGATGCCTGGGAAGTTGCTATTTTGAGTAGATAAAGCAGTAGTGCCATAAAGTGATCCCACTGTGGCTGGAAGCCAGCTTTAAGGTGCTCCGGCAGCATGTGGCATATAAACCCTGCGCCACTGGAGTGCCTGGAAGCCGGCCCCTGTGTAAATGGCTGCCCAGAAGGCAGCACAAAAGGGCCATCTGTTTCAGCCCTTAGTGGTACTTCTCTTATCTGTTGAATCATTTAAGCTAAGTTGCTAGTATTACAATTTTAAGTACAGTTGGCCCCCTGTGTCCACGACCTCTTTATCCATGAATTCAGTTTGAAAATGTTCCAAAAAGATATGAATTCCAAAAAGTAATTTTGCTAATTTATATAAAGGAAACAATTTCACTATCTTATTGTATTTCATGGGACTGGAGCATCCACTGATTTTGGATCCACAGGGAGTCTAGAACCAAACCCAACAGATGCCAAGGGCCCACTGTAACCGCTGGTAAATGAGTGCTTAACCCACATTATATGTATAAAGTTTTTAGACAATGTCATTTACTTGTCTTTCTTTTCTCCCTAGTTGCTGGGTGAATATTCTTTGTGCAAGTTTTTCTCTTACTGAGTTTTCCAACAGTGAAGTAAAAACTTGTGTATACATACCTGTGTGGACACTGTGACAGAATGATATATAGGTTTATCTCAATATAAGGGATCAGTGATCCCTCTCTGGAGCTTATTTGCACCTTTCCCTGATAATGAACTCAGATAATTGGGTAGTCTAGTGCTCCGGCTCTAGGTATAGATATAGAATAAATTAATAATTTTCTGCACTATGTTGTTATATGTCTTCAAGTTGACTTTGATGTGTGGTGACCGTATCATAGGGTGTTTTCTGGCTTTTGCTTTTTGTAATTTTTATTTATTCAGAGGATGTTTGTCATTGTCTTCCTCTGACTGATATAGTGTGACTTGCCCTAGGCCACCCAGTAGGTTCCCATGGCTGAGCAGGGATTTAAACCCTTTTATCTCAGAGTATTAGTCCAACACTCAAATTGCTACATCACATTGGCTCTCACCTCATGATGGCAATTGCCTAAATCATCACGCTAAGATGAAATTATTGGAAGTTATTCTTTTTTCCAGGATGGTGCTAGCAATTATTTTATTGCTATTAAACTATGCAATTAACCATCAAAAACTGCCATGCCTCACAGTTCAATAAACCATCTTCTATAGTTAAACAGTAAAACATTTATTTCAGCAACTTGGAGAAATTTACAGTTAGGCGCATGCAGACAAAACTACCATCATCCACAACCACAGGCATAAAATTAACAATGCCCCCCATATTTTTGTGAGCTTTGACTTAATTTGTCTATTAATTAAAACATATAACCCCCCCATCCTTATTTGCCTCATTTGCCCCTCATATACTTTTGTTTCTATTTATCTACATTTTTTCTCAGGAGATATCCTGAGAAAACCCTACTACAGACATCTGTGCATTCTTGAGCCAAGCAAATATCTCTCCTTTGAACTATCAGTAGGTCATCAACACAACACCGTACCTTCTATCATTCCACACTATATATATTATATAAATCTTAAACTATATATCTCTATAACATCCAAACAGCTATAATACAACAACATATTTAATATCACTACAAAATCCATTTTATGACAACCTCTGTCAGATTCTGATATTAACATTTGAGTCTTGGCTGCCATTCTTTTATGTCAGATGATGTCCCCATTTTAATTATGGGGGACTTTAACATCCATATGGATGCGATTTTAACAACTTTGCATCCTCACACTTTCTCTCTCTTCCTTCTTTTTGTCTTGAACTCTGTTCTAATTCATCCACTCATTCTCTTGGTCATTGCCTTGATTTATTTCTAAGTAAAAAGTGTGCAATTTCCAACTATGTGTCTCTTGATTTTCCACTATCTGACCATTATCTTTTTTCTTTTGTGCTTGCACATAATCCACCACCTCCTTGAATTGTTAGACGACACTTCCATGACCTTCGCTTAATTCTGAAACTTTTGGTCAGGCCTTGGACTCTTCCTCGTCCTTTTTAAATTTTGGGAATTCTATGGATTCAGACTTTTCCCTACTTAACTCTGGCAGCAACCCTTGACAGTCTTGCCCGTTTATCAGTACATGTGACTTCTTCTATTAAGCCACAGCCCTGGCTTTCCCTATCATTTGGCTTCTCCACTCTTGTTCTTGAGCAGCCGAGCGATTATGGGAAAAGACCAGGGAAAAGGCTGATTTTATTCATTATAAATTTGTATTTTCTTCCTTCTCATGTGCTGTTAGTATGGCAAGACAGAATTATTATACAACATTGATTAATGCTAATGAGCGGTCTCCTCAACTACTTTTTTCCACCTTTAACTCTGTTAAAGCCTTCTTCTCCACCATCTCCATCATTATTTTTTCATAATGACTTTGCAACCTACTTTACCTCTAAGATTGAATCTTTCTGGTCCAACCTTAACTCTCCTGTCAAGGACTCTTCTTTTGTTGCAGTATCTTTACCGTCTTCAACAATCAAATTTTCTAAAAGCCCTGTCTTGTGGCTTTTGACCACTTCCAAACCTACATCTGTTTTCTTGACCCAATTCCTTCCCGTTTCTCACATCTGTTGCTTCTTCTATCTTACCTTCTCTTCTTTTTACTATTAATCTATCTCAACCAGTTTTTTCCCCTCTGCCTTTAAACACACATTAGTTTCTCCTATTCTGAAAAAAAAAAAACCTCTCTGGACCCATTTCTTCTTTCCAACTATTGTTCTGTTTCACTTCTTCCCTTTCTTTCTAAGGTTCTGGAGCATGCTGTATGTTTTTGTTGTCTAGAGTTTCTGTCCACTAACTCTGTCCTGGATCCTTTTCAGTCTGGTTTCCATCCATTGCACTCCAAAGAAACTGCTCTTACGAATTTCGTGGATGATAATAATAATAATAATAATAATAATAATAAAATTTATTTCGCCCCCGCCCCTCTGTCGAACAATCAGGGCGGCTTTCAACAGTTAAAAATTCCATACAGTCAATCATCACATAATAGTCTAAACCATGGGTAGGCAACCTAAGGCCCGGGGGCCGGATGTGGCCCCCCTGAGGCCTTTGGACCGGCCCCAGGCCAGTCCTGCCGTCGCCGCTGCCGATGATATTGATTATTGTTGTTATTACTTGTTCTTGGGGTTTTCTTGGCAAAATCTCCACAGGGGTTTTGCCATGGCTTTTCTGAGGCTGAGAGAGTGTGCATGCATATTTTTTAATTTTTTAATTTTATTTTTTAATTTTATTTATTTATTTATTTATGGTGCTTCGGCCCCCCCCCCCCAATTGTCAGAGGGACAGCAACCCGGCCCCCGGTTCAAAAAGGTTGCCTACCCCTGGTCTAAACCCTAAGACCCACCCACCCCTTAAAAAGGTATTAAACCAAGTATGATTAAAACAAATTAAAATAAAACATCCAATTTAAAATAAATAACTATAGCAGACAATAAAAGGCGGGCAGTGACAAAAAACAATAGGAGAGGCAAAATTAACTGGACTCCTGAGGCT
The DNA here is from genome assembly GCA_026167975.1 of Phrynosoma blainvillii. Lineage (NCBI taxonomy): Eukaryota > Metazoa > Chordata > Lepidosauria > Squamata > Phrynosomatidae > Phrynosoma > Phrynosoma blainvillii. Next base: position 83,628,933 of record JANUYF010000002.1, read on the forward strand.
GGGAATTCTAGTCAGGAAAAGCCTGCCAAAAGAGATCCATCTTTATCGCCTTTTTAAAGCTGCTTAAGTTCGTAATCTGACGGATCTCATCCAGCAGGCTGTTCCATAGTCTGGGAGTAGTTATCAAGAATGCCCTCTGGGAGGTTGTGGACACCTAGTTTTCATTGGCTGTAGCAAATTCCTCCCAGAGGACTGGAGTGCCCGGGGAGGATTGTATGGGAGGAGGCGGTCCCGGAGGTAGGTTGGACCCAAGCCATTTAGGGCTTTAAAGGTCATAACCAACACCTTATACCGAGCTCGGAAACTGATAGGCAGCCAGTGAACAGACTTCAATACTGGAGTTATGTGGTCTCTCCTAGGCCACTCTGGCTGCCGTGTTCTGCACTAACTGGAGTTTCCAGATCAAGCACGAGGGTAGCCCCATGTAGAGTGCATTACAGAAGTCCAGACGAAAGGTTACCAGGGCGTGGACAACAGTCTCAAGGTCCCTTACTTCCAGGAAAGGGCACAGCTGGTGTATCAGCCGAAGCTGATAACAGGCACTCCTGACCGTCACATTTACCTGATTAGTCATCAGGAGCGACGAATCCAGGAGCACCCCCAGACTGCGAACACAGTCCTTCATGGAGAGTATGACCCCGTCCAGGACTGGAGGTTGCAACCCAATTCCTGGTTTTGGGGCCGCTACTGTGAGCACCTCTGTTTTGTCCGGATTCAACTTCAATCTGTTTTTCCTCATCCAGTCCATTACTGCCTTAAGACAGTCATTAAGAGGAGAGACGCCATTGGGAGCCGAGGCCAATCGAGACAGGGAGAAATAGATCTGGGTGTCATCAGCGTACTGGTAACACCCAGCCCCATGTCTCCGAATGATCTCACTCAGCATCTTCATATATATGTTAAATAGCATCAGGGACAGAATGGCGCCTTGAAGGATGCCATAATTAAGATCTTTTTTTACAGAACGAATGTCCCCGAGCAGCACCCTCTGGGATCTGCCCAAGAGGAAGGAATGGAACCACTGCAACACAGTGCCTCCAATTGCCAAACCTCTCAGGCGATCCAAGAGGATGCAATGCTCTATCGTATCAAAAGCCACTGAGGGGGTCTAAAAACACCAATAGGGTCACACTATCCCTGCTGATGCTCAGACGAAGGTCATCGGTTAAGGCAACTGTGGCAGTCTCAACTCCAAATCCCGTCCTAAAGCCCATTTGAAATGGATCTAGATAATCGGCTTCATCCAAGACAGCTTGGAGTTGAAGAGCAACCGCCCTCTTGATCACCTTGTTCAAAAAAAGTAACATGGACACTGGCCTATAACTGTTCATATCCAGGGGGTCCAAGGTAGGTTCCTTTAAACAAGATGGAACATGACCTTCCCTGAGGGATGCATTGATGATGTCCACAAGGAACAATCTCAAGGCATCCCTCCCCCCCCCGGACGGCCAGCCATGAAGGGCAAGGATCAAGAGGGCAAGTTGTCTTCCTCACACTATCAAGGAGCTTGTCCACGTCCTCAGTATTCACAGAAAAATGATCCAGTAGAACTACATCAACAGAGCTGCTGGATACCTTTTCTATTCATTCTGCTATCAAACTAAGAGCCAAGTTGGCTCTTATTTGAGAGATTTTATCTGCAAAGAAGTTGTTAAACGCGTCACAGCAGACCATTATCAGGCTGAGTAATGGGTTCTGCGCAGGTGGAACCTGCATCAGTTCCCTTACCACCCTAAACAGCTCTGCTGGACGGGACTCTGCAGACACAATACGTGCAGAGAAGAAGGATCTCTGCGCTGCACATATTGCCTTTCAATAGGACCAAAGAAAGTTCCTATGATGAGTCCTGTCAGATAAGAGTCGAGTTTTCCGCCAGGTGCACTCTAGTTGTTGTCCAACCCACTCCATTTTCCTAAGCTCTGCTGTATACCATGGCTTACAGTTTGGAGCGGGTTGGAAAGGACGCTTCGATAGCCTTGGTAAGATCGCTATTCCAGGTATTAACCAAAGCTTCAACAGAATCACCGGTGTTGCCAACCATTAAACCCTCTAAGGCAGGGGTAGGCAACCTAAGGCCTGGGGGCCAGATGCAGCCCTCCGAGGCCTTTGGACCAGCCCCAGGCCGGTCTTGCCGCTGCCCCCACCGCCCGCGATGATGATATTGATTATTGTTGTTATTACTTGTTCTTGGAGTTTTCTTGGCAAAATCTCCACAGGGGTTTTGCTATGGCTTTTCTGGGGCTGAGAGAGTGTGCATGCATATTTTTTTATATTTTTTTATTTATTTTATTTATTTTTATTTTTTAAAAAAAATATTTATTTATTTATTTTTGATGCTTCGGCCCCCCAATTGTCTGAGGGACAGGAACCTGGCCCCCGGCTCAAAAAGGTTGCCTACCTCTGCTCTAAGGCTTTCTGGAATCCAAATGGTTCCATTACCCTACGAGGGCGGACCATTCTAATGGGTCCACCATCCCCAGTGGGGCAGATAGTGGTTCTTAGTTCAGTCTTAACCAGGAAATGATCCATCCATGACAATGTGGTCGTTTTTATAACCTCTGCCCACAGATATTCCTGTTCCATACTAAAGACTGCATCGAGGGTATGACCCACACAATGAGTGGGCCCAACAACCAATTGGAATAGGCCCATGTTTGTCATGGATTCCATGAACTCCCGAGCCGCACCAGTTAAATTTGACAAACTGGTCTCGAGTGGAATGTTGAAGTTGCCCAGAACTAAAAGCCCAGAACTAAAACTCCAGCAGCAACTCTGAGACCAGCTGTGTCAGCTCGGTTAGGGAGTCTGCTAGATAACGGGGTGGTCAGTATACTAGCAGAATCCCCAAACTATCCTTGGTCCTCAGGTTCAGGTACATACACTCGAAATGGACTGTGTTCTGGACAGGTATCCTGGTCAAGAGCAGGTTATTGTTATTAATCAGAGCCACACACACCCCTGCCCACTTCCCCTTACCTGCTCACTGACAAAGTACATGGCTGGGAGGGCCTGTGCCCAGGTTATCGTGCTATCGTTTCCCAGCCAGGTTTCTGTAAAGCAAGCCAGGTTGGCATCTCATCAAGGAGATCATATATAATATGAGTCTTATTTTTAACTGACCTGGCATTGCAAAGAAGCAAGGTAAGGTTCTGTGGAATGCTTGGTACGCTCTCCAATCCATTCCAGGAAACAGATTAAACTGAAGGTGGGCTTAGCTTTCAAACAGCGATCCCTCCTTCTTTTGTAACATCTATTCACTCTGTTCCCACCATACCTCCCTTTTCCCCAGACAACCCCAATTTCTGCCCCCAGATCATCCTGGCATCTGCTGGTAAAAGGGTCACAAGAACCGAATAACCCTCCTGCCTGTGGTGCTGCTGCGGCTGTCCCAGCTGGTAAAAAGACAGGGTGGACTAGATAGAAGAGTCTCGTCGCAGCTGCTATAGAGGTAGGAGTGCTGCTATGGACGTTAAATACCCCCAGCCCAGCTCCCAGCCTCGCTGCCGTGGTTCCAGGTTGTGGTGGTGGAAGGGCTGGACAGGCTAGATGTCAGTCCCCGCCCGGCCCAGCTCTCAGCCTCGCCGCCACCGCTCTTGTTGGCCAAGTCAAAAGGCCTTTATTCTGTTCTTGTTCTCCTCGATCTTTCCTTAGCCTTTGATACTGTTGATCAGAATCTTTTGATGGGTTTACTCCAGGATCTGGGATTTATGGATTCAGTCCTGAACTGGTTTAAATCATACCTCTTTAATAGATTGTTTGCAGTGGTCACTGGAGATCAGGTCTCTACCCCTGTTTCATTATCTGTAGGGGTCCCACAGGGTTCTGCTCTTGGCCTTCTATTGTTTTCTCTTTATACTCTTTCCCTAGGTGACTTCATCAGCTCTTACGGCTTCCAATATCATCTCTATGCTGATGACACTCAACTGTATTTTTCAACTCCAGACCTCTCTTCCGAGGTTGAACACTGTGTGTTATCCTGTCTTTCTGCTGTTTCCAGATGAATGTTCCATCGAAAGCTGGAACTTAACATAGCCAAAAGTGAGATGCTTGTCGTTGTCCCCCAAACCCTCAGTGCAATACACCTTTTCAATTACTGTTAATCACACTTGTATTCAACCTGTGAAGGAGGCGTGTAGTCTTGGTTTAATCTTTGATTCTCAGTTGTCATTTATCTCTCAGATCCAGGCCACAGCCACATCATGTAGATTTTTTCTTTACAATATCACAAAAATTAGATCCTTTCCGTTTGCAGATACTGCCAAGACATTGGTCCTTGCACTAGTTGTGTCTTGGCTGGATTATTGTAATCTTTTATTAATAGGACTTCCCCTTTCTCATCTTAATCCATTAATTTCTGTACAACATTCCACTGCCAGGATTATTTTTTTCTGCTTGTCGCTTCAATCATATCACTCCTCTATTAGTATTCCTTCATTGGCTTCCCATTCCTTGTAGAATATAAGCTTCTTCTGCTGACTTTCAAATCCCTAGATGGTCTGGCACCTCCCTATCTGGCCGCACTCATTTCTTCGTATCATCCAGCCCATGCTTTGAGATCTAGTAATACTGGGCTGTTGATACATCCAACGATTTCCTTTTCCTCTGCCCGGATTCACCCTTTTACCCGTGCTGCTCCCTATTCATGGAACTCCTTCTCTTACATCTCTGGATTGCCATCTCTTTATCCAAATTTAAGGCAGAACTTAAGACATTTTTGTTTAGGGAAATATTCCACCTCACAACTTGATTGAGTGATTATTATTATCTATTTATGTTTGTTGTATTTTAAGATCTGTTTTAATGTTATTTTGTTTTCTTTGATTGTACGCCTTAGGCAGGTTTTTAAATTTTGTTTTAATTTTTGTATAATCAGTATGTATAGTCCTGTTCAAATTTACAGTGCTTTATAAAGTTTAATAATAATAATAATAATAATAATAATAATAATAAATATATTATGTGTATGTTACAGGTTGAGTCTCCCTTACCTGAAATGCTTGGGACCAAAATCCTTTAGGATTTTTTTTCAGATTTTGGGATATTTGCATATCTATAATATCTCTGGAGATGGGACCCAAGTCTAAACATGAAATTCATTTATGTTTTGTATCCACCTTATACACATAGCCTGAAGATCATTTTATACACATTATTTTTAATAATTTTGTGCATGAAAGAAGGTTTGTGTATACCGAACCATTAGGAAACAGAGGCGTCATTATCTCAGCCACCATGTGGGCAATCTTGGATTTTGTAGTATTTTGGATTTGAGGATAAGAGTTATTCAGCCTGTATCTTAGCGCTATCATCCACATTGGAAAGGACTGACAGTTTTTTGTGGGGGTTTTTGGTGATATCTTGGATCTTACATACTGCTCTGATCTTTTAAAAAATACTTTTACAGCCAACACCATGTTGATAGGTAGCCTCTCCTTGCCATACTGTTGTAACTGATTAAGGTTTTCATTTGTGGGGCATCAATTACCATTCATTTTAAAGAGGCTTTGTGTATCTTTGACAGGTCAAAGTTTCAGTTTTTAATAAAAATTAGCATACTGTTGAAAAATAATGACACTGAACAGTTACCATATCTATAAAACGTAGAATTAATGAGATATTAACACATAGAATTAACATTTTTAATTCTCTGTTCAAGCACTGAAAAGAATGGTAAGGTAGGCTCTTGAAAAGTCTCCTCATATTACCTTTTTGCTCTGCATATATTTTTTAAATGAATGTCAGGAAACAGATCAATATTTTATGCAGTGCTATTCTTTTAATAATTAATGTACATGAAAAGGGCTGAAAGGAAATGCTGGCACAGAGCAAAATAAGGATCTCAAGTCAGGGTCGTGAATTGAAGAAAGTAAATGTAATTACACATATTGTCAGATATACTGAACTTTAATTGTGTAACTATCAGAAACACTTAATAACTAATGTGCACAAAGGATTGTCAAATCTCCTAATTACCAGTGTTTTCATTGCTTTAAATTATTTGTTAATGGCACTGAGTATCTGTTGACTATGAAAGTGAAGTGAAAGAAGTAATGTACAGTAATATTTATTTTTTAAAAAAATCTGTAAGACAACTGTTTAAACATACATTTTAGCATTGTAGATAAGGCTTATCTACAGTTCTGCAATTTGGAGAAATCGCCAAAGTTTTAGCAGTTAAGATTATAATCTTCATTCATGTTGATTTGTAAAATTATGACTAATAGGTTGAAATTGATTTGATAAAGTGGAAGTTCAGTAAACAGAGTTATGAATTAAGAAAGGCAAAAGATATCAAAACACACGTAAAACAAAAGGAAGGCAGATTGTAACAACCAGTGATTTATACAACAGGAGCAGAACAAAAGGGACAGCCTGTCCTTTAGGTCTGCTCCAAGTTTCGCCCTACAAAAAGCAATCCAACAAAAGTGATTGGCTCATGGGCAGGGCCAGAGTCTATCCACATCAGAGAGGAATCATCTCTCCCTACCAAATTGCAATAAATAGGGAAAGGGGGTATAGACATGTTGATTTTAGTGAACACAGCTGTGACATAGGAAAGACAATCATCATGACACACACAAAAAACAAATGGAAACAAACATGACCCATAAAAAAAAATTGGCAATGTAGCCTCTTCCATACATGAGTGCTCCAGTTCAGAATTCCATCTACATTCACATTAAGCAGGGCATACCTCCCCTCTTTGGCATGTTCCATTTTTGTTTTCCACCTGTTACTCCAGATTCCACAGCTACTAAGCATTCTTGTTCAACACCACCCATGCAGTGGTGAGGAAGGGAGTTTGCCTTCTTAGCTGTAAGCATTTTTCCTATTTCTGCAAAACCCAGAACACATGCTCATGTGTCTCTGTTCTTTCTCAGTGCCTTCATTTTGCCTACAATCCCATAGCACTTAGAGAAATTTGTAATTAGAAGGAGTGTTTGACAATGTAATGTCAATGTTGACCAAATTAACTGGCTTTACAATATTTAATAAACTCAGAGGAAGGATACGGCACATAAACATTCCAAAAGTTGTCAACATTTACTCTTGCTTTGATAACATATCCAGGGGTAGCCATGTTGGCCATGTAGCAAAGTATAATAACATCCAAAATCCACAAAACAGTGATGCCTTTATTGAGCCAACCAAAATGTACAAAATACATGTTACAAGCTTTCAAAGCTCCACTGGCTTCTTCATCAGTAAAAGGTGTTACAAATTATCATACAGGAGAAAAAAAATGATATTAGTCACAAGCCTGCATTTTGTCATGGTGTAGCTGAACCTCTTGTTCAGCCCTGCCTACTGGAGTGAATGGGAGGAACAAGCCTTATTGGGATGTTTCGCCCTTCACTGCTGGGAAAGATCATATAATAATACATAAAAGTCACATAGTAAGACAATTGCACATAATAACAATGTATATATTCTTCTCATTTCATTTATAGGTCTGGGTCTATATTGTTGCATACTAAAATCAACATACATCCAAGAAATAGATAAAATCTGACATTTACAAAAGATCCTTAAGCACTTACAGTATATCCATCGCAGCAGCTCCCCATTTGAAAGTAAATTGAGAAAAGTATTGTGTGTTGGGGGCAGGAAGCTTTTAAAAAGCCACATCCTCCTTTATCTTTTATGCACTTTAAAATAATGGACCAGTTTGTACAACATAATAAGCTAGAGAACTGTGGGGACCTTGACTTATTGGTCACAAGCAATGAATTGTATCTGCTTGTTCCTATTTGCAATAGAGTAGTTTATCTTACTGATCAAACTCAGACATAGCTGATACTGTGGTTTGGTGCTCTTTCAACAAAGTCAGAGATGAAAACAATCAACAGACCTCAAAGTAACTGTACAATTCATCTCTGGTTTGGAAGGAAATGAACCAGAGCAACAACTCTACCCAGGATTGCGTTATGTGATAAATCATGGAGCACAACTGCATAGTTCCTTCTCTTTGTAGTTTAAACTAAATATAAGCTATGGTCAAGGTTTTTGCAAACAGGAGTAGTTGAGCACTGTGTTCAAGAATGCCACTCCATCACAGTGAACCTGGATTCTTATGACTCCTTGGCTCACTGTGTAGTGAGGCTGAGGTTACTATCTTAAAAGGCTAGCATTTGTAGCCTAACTTTATATTTTAGCTGCTATGTTGCCATGTTTTGTTGTTATTCCTAAATTTGTACTGTGCTCTGAAAATAAAGAAGCAATGAAAAAACCTTGACCATAGCTTATATTTAGTTTAAACTACAAAGAGAAGGAATAGCAAATGTCAGGAAAGAGGTTATAATCAACACTTTAAATTTTTCATTTTATAAGTGCAGCACAACTCTGATAGAAACTCTTATGAATTGCTTGATTTGCTTATTTTCTTGTGAGCTAAAAGTGCTACTATTCTTTTTTACTTCCAGCCACTGTATTCCATTTCAAAACTTTTCATAAAAAATATAATCAGGGATGGCAATATACAGAGGGAAAGAAGGAAATCCATATAGAGAGGTTGACTTGTATTGGATAAGCAAAAACATGCCAGAGTAACTGTTAAAAGCAGCCATCTAATGAATATATAGAGCACCAGTGTAGTGCAGTGGCTTGAGTGTTGAATTAGCACACTGGGAGTCCAGGATCTGAATCCCCGCTTGGCCTTGAAAATGCAGTGGGTGACCTTGGGAAAGTCATACTCTTTCAGGAAGGCAAGGGCTAACCCTCTCTGAACAAATTCTGCCAAGAAAACCCTGTGAGCCTTAGGGTTGCCATAAGTCAGAAAAGCCAAGTATTCTTAGACAATACTCAGAGGTGGTTTTGCTTGTTCCTCCGTCTTCACCCAACCCACCTGGTAATTTGCAGTACTCATCTGTAGGATACGATAAAAGTTCAAACTAGAGAGGCTGAATGTGAGACAGCCTCACAAACACTAAAAACAACTTCTGGGAACTTGTAAAAAATAAGCTGGGAAGCAAAGGTTAAGGGCTAACTGAAAACTGGTCAACTTTGCAAGCCAAAGGAATCCCAAAGCAGTCCCAAAATATATCCACTCCCCTTCTGTTATTTGACAGTAGCAGTGAAGGCAAGCTGTGTAGAAAATGAAAGGAGGACTTTCTCCTCCCACTTCTATCACCTTTGTTAATAGCGGCTTTTGCAAGAAGGGCAGGTAAGGGTACTGGGCTGGCAATATCTTTGTAAGTTCCAGATTGGCTTTGGACATTTTTGTGAGATCCAAGTTGTTTTCTGGAAAATGTGGGAGGGGGGGGGAAACTGAAGCCAGACTAAGGACAGTTCTGGAAGGCATAATCATCTCTAGCTGAAATTACTGAAAATATAGTTCAGAAAATGTTCTTTTCACTTCACTTCCTGGTTTCATAATTCCTGGTTGAGCTTTGATTTGAAACAAATATTTCCTGGTTTACAGATAAAGCTGTTAGCTACTACATTTGTCTAGCTTTTAAAAATAAGTTGTTTACCTAAATACTTCAAGGAATAATTATGAATAGTTTCCTTTATCTGAAGTATTACTAAGCATGAAACTGTACTACCAACAACTCAAAACAGGCTCCAACTCCTGCTTACATTATACTTTTTCCACTCTAAAGAATTATTTCTATGAGACAGGTATAAAAATGCCTCAAGTTATTAGCTAATTGATGTGTTTACCATATGCATTTCATCAGTATTATATATTTGCATAAGCCATATAGTGTGGCTATACAGTTGACTCTCTGCATCCACAGATTCTTTATCCATGGATTCGAGCATCCATGACTTGGAAATGTTTCCAAAAAGTATAAATTACAAATAGCAAACCTTGATTTTGTCATCTTATATAAGGGACACCATTTTACTATGCCTTTGTGTTTAATGGGAGCTGAGCATCCATAGATTTTGGTGTCTATGGAGGATCCTGGAACCAAATCCCAGTTGATACCAAGGGCCCACTGTACATATGTATTTATTTTTAAAAACTTTGCAAAATGTAAAACACATGACCAAAATGTCCTAGGAATTTTTACAAAATTACAAAAAAAATTAACAAAATATACCTTAGCAAGAATGTATTAGTACAGTACTAAAATGCATCTATATGCCATTTGGAAGAGAGTAAAAAAATATTAACCAGCCTAAGGAAAAAAATTAATTGAGATGACAAATGTACTATGGGAGGGAGGGAGGAATATTTTTTTAAAGAGGGAAAAGACAGTTTATTGACTTTGAATAAATCCTTCTATCTTATTTGGGTGACAAATCACCATTTCTTCTGAGGCAGCTGGTAAAACCACAGGTATCAAGGCAAGTGTTGTTAACAGATTTTTTTTTAATTTTAAAAAATGCAGTGTGTGAAACAGAAAGAGCGTTTATGTCCCCCGCTTTAACTGAATGGTTTTAGATTCTCATTTTATCATCATTACTATTATAATTTATTACATATCAGTAGATTTTATACAACAGCACAATGGACCCAGCACAAAATCATGTACAAACAGTGATCACCATAGCAAGACAAAGATGAAAGAACAAAGGAAAAACCTGAAATGCTGGAGAATATGCCAACTCCCATAGTTCATATGAAGACTGCAGGATTTTTGTTTGTTTGTTTGTTTTTAAAAAATCTTTTCATTGTCCTTGATAAAGACAAGACACATGACTATTGAAGAAAGAACAACACCAACATCACTACAAATTATGGCAGAACCCCCACTGAGCCATGGAAACTGACTGGGTTACCTTGTGCAAGTTACACTCTCTTAGCATCAGAGGAAGGCAAAGACAGACCCCTGCTGACAAATCTTGACAAGAAAATCCCACAAATGGCTCACCTTAGAGTCTCCACAAGTAAGAAATAACTTAAAGGTACACAACAACAATGTATGTGTGTATGTATCACCCCCACCTCAACAACATTCTTCCCATTGGGTTATGCAACTGGCTTAAAAGTTAAAACAATAACAACAGACAGGGAAAAGTACAAGAAAAAGTATGAAGGAAATTCTATAGCACATTTCACATCCATGTTCCAAAAGAAGGAAAGTACATAAAATATATACTATTGATAGCAACCACAGTGGTGGGATTACATAATCCTGTGAGGCAAGAGCCTATACTGATAGCAGCAGTGTTGGTGGTAAAGTCTCCCATGTCAGACTAAATGTGCCAAATAGCTACTGGACAGCAGCAGTAGTGGAAGTTTGGGACTGGTGGAGGATCTCTAAGAGATAATGGTAGTGGCACCATAGCTAATGTCTGTTAATACCGCAGAAAAGAAGGAATTGTAAATCCCCTTTGAATGTTTTTTCCCACAAAAAACCTACGATGATACAATCCAAAACGAAACAAGAGATAGTGACCGAAGGTGACTGAAGCCAAAAGGGCATTCAGCTGTTGATGTGTTCAGAGGTAAAAGGAAATTCCGAAACTAAACAACATATATCATGGAAACATGGAATGTGAGAAGCATGAATCAGGGGAAGGTAGACACAGTAGAAAAAGAAATTGAATATATAAACATTGCAGTACTTGGAGTAAGCAAGCTAAAGTGGACAGGAATGGGATATTTTTAGTCCAATACTTACATAGTGCTTTACACTGAAAACAACAAGCTAAGAGGATATGGGGTGGCATTCATAATAAGGAGAGATGTAGCAAAAGCAGTCCAAGGATATAATGCAAAGTCTGATCAAATCATATCAATAATACCTCGGGGAAAACCATCAATAGAACCACAATCCAAGGTTATACTCCAATTACAGAGGCAGAAGAGGAAATTTGGGGCATTGGGGGGAAATGTGTACGAATGGCCCAAAAGATGTCATCTTATAACATGAAAGAAAATTTCTATAAAATGATGTACAGATGATACTTGATGCCAGTGAAATTGTATAAAGTGAGATGTATAAAGGTCTTAAAAACAGATGCTGGAAATGTGGTGTACATGAAGATGCTTTTTACCATATGTAGTGGTCTTACGATAAAGTGAAACGTTGTTGGAGATAAATCCTGGTGGCACAAAAGAAAGTTAACCTGAAGCATCTCCTACTGACACATAAGTGATTAGGAGATGTTCCCCCCCCCCTGCAAAAAAAAAATACTATGCTTTCTGTGCAGAGACCCTGGGTGAGGATTAGTCATGCAAGTAACTTCTCTTGAAGTTTAGTTTTGAAAGCTCATGCTCAAACTTACTGAATTAGTTTATTTGCAAACAATGTTTTATCAACCACCACCAGCCTCATATATATTTTAAAAAATCTTACAACAAATGATCAGCAGGATAACTACAATTTTTATTACTTTTCAGATGCTCACAGTCTGCTTTTGTGAAGAAAAAATAGTCTGTGACAATGTAAGAAAATAAAACCACTTCCAGTGGGGAAACAAAGCAGGAAATAAAGAAAGCTGTTAAATGATGACACAAAAATTAGGATGTTGCAGATTATTTATGATAGTAATGAACTGGAAGATTGAAAATATCCCTCTTTAGTCAAATATATTTGAGATTTTTGAATATATACAGTAAGAAAAGAGAGTGAGAGTGCGAGAAGAAAGTTGCAGCAAACATAGCAATATGACTGAAATGATATAAAGTAGATAAATAGATGTTCTCTAGCCCTCTTCACTTAAAAGTACAACAAAGATTTTGGGGGGAAGATTGAGAGCCAGCATCGGGGGCAAATTTTGGGATCAAATTTTGCCCACAAGGCTAACAGGGGTAGAGTTGGGGATAAGTTAATTTACATATAAATATTTGCAGAACAAAATCTACGTTAGGTCACAATAGAGCAACTTCCTTAAAGTGATAGTTTTAATATCACTTCTAATTTAAAATAATACAATTATTTAATATAAAGTAATATAAAACAATGTAAAGTAACAAATTAAACACATTAATTTTGTAACACAGTACAAAACACATAAAAACACTTTCAATAAAAATGAACATATCTGCATGTTCTCTGTATGTTGCTCCCATATCTAAACTTAGCAACTCACTACGGAGAGTGATAAGGAATTAAAGTTAATTTATAACATATTTAAAGGTAGGATTAATGAACCAGATCCTGCACAAGCTGAGAAAATTCAAGGGGGTAAAACCCCACAGAAAGGTTTCATTTTGATCACAGTTTTGTACAATACAACTGCACATAACAAAATACAGAGAACTGACTGGCCATATCATTTGGGAGCAGATACTGGTCTTCAAAGTTGCAAGGACATTTTATTAAATCTGCCTCATTTCAAATGAGTTGAAAGTTGCTTGTTACTTGAATGAAAAATACAATTCTTAATGAGGTATCTTTCCTGACTGTTCAAACTTTAAAGTACAACTAAAGGAAGAATTTAAAGCCTTAGCTTTGGCATTTTTTCTGGAAAAATGTGTTCTCTATATAATGAAAATAAGTGTCCTTTCAAAAAAAGGGCTCCTTTTCAGTACTATGTGGTCTTCTTCTTTTGAAAGTAAAATGTGAGTATGTCAAAGGGTTAGTCAATGAGCCACACTCTCTCATATGTGTTGTGAGCAACTACTCAAAAGTAAAGTGAAAGAAGCCTCACATAGCATTTTCTGTGCGTTTTTTCCTGAGATTTCACATCATTACTGAAAGCATAATGCCATAACTGATATGTGTATATTGGAGTTTATGCTTTAGAAAAATTAACTTCAACAAAAACTGACAGAGAAATAAAATAGCATTTTAAGAATTATGACCATGAGATTTCCGTTGAGAAGCACTAAACAAAAAGGGCTGAAGTGATTTTGAAGGACCAGTCCAGGGAAATTTTAGGAAAGAAATGCTGCTGAAACAATTAGTGGATTATTACTTTGTGAAAATGTAATAAATAAGGTGATTTCCCCCCTCCCCCCAAAATGTAACATTCCTAGTTTGGAATTTATAAAAATAGAATAAAGTTACTCTAGTAAAAGCTCCTTTTCCTGATTACTATTCTTTTGCCAAATTTACGGTACTCAAAATTATTAAGTGAAAGATGAAATATATTGCTATATGAGAAAAGAGATCGTATCATTTTGTATGACATCGTTTTATCATGCTTATCATAGCTTATAGTATTTACAGAATTAGTGAAGTATCTAACAAGAAAAAAATACCATAGTTTTCAACTATGACTGAAAATAACAAAGGACAAATGAAGGGGAAGGATATCTGCTATTAACAGATTTACTGAAATCTCTATCCAACTCCGAGAACTGGTGTAGAAAGCCTTCTTATTGCTTAAAACTAAAAATACTGATTTGAAAGTACTGCTAAAAGACAATAGATAGACAGAGCAATTGTTTAAAAGTACCAGTGCCTGTCTTAATAGCAGAGAAAAAGGAAAGGCCAGAAAAGAAGGGAGTATCGAAAGAATAATACTTTGTTTTAAATCCTGTATATAAGCATGGTGTAGTGATTTGCGTGTTCGGACTATGATTCTGGAGACCAAGGTTCAATTACCAGATCGGCTATGAAATCCACTGGGTGACTTTGGGCAAGTAACGCTTTTTCAGCCTCAGGGGAAGGCAATGGCAAACTGCTTTGAAAAAATCTTGCCAAGAAAACCCCATGATAGGTTTGCCTTAGGGTTGCCATAAGTCAGAAATGACTTGAGGGCACACAGCAACAACAAATGAGAGATTGGACTTACTATGAAGGTTTATTTAGGGATGGTAGGAGGATCAATCCACTATGCTTGAGTGTGGATTGATCCTCTGGCCATCCCTGAATAAATCTTCATGGTAAATTCAATATTTCAATCTGTTGAATCAAGTGGAACATAAAGCAAAGAAACAGCCATACTGCCTATGTACTTAATGTAGTTGCTATAGTATTTTTAGTATACTTTATAGTAATGTGTACTTTAGTAAACATTAATAGTCCTAAAACAAAGTGTGCCAACAAAACAGTGGAATTTAAATGCTTGAAAACAAGAATTAGAAAAAAATAACCCCACAAAATAATGTAGAAAAGCATAAAGCATTAAACAACTCTTTTCTTGTATCAGCTACAAAAAGTATACATTTTTGCACAATGAAATATAGCATATAAGCTTGCCCACATTTCACTCTCAAAATAACACTGTGTCCTGATGCATAACCATTTATTACAATGGCTTTTAGGTTTTTAATTGATTATTTATGTGAGCCACCTTGTATCCTATTACAGGGAAAAGGCAGCAGACAAATGAAATAGACAGACAGACAGACAGATAGATGAGGGAGGTAAGCCTGAGCAAAAGACCCTTCCCATACATAACAAAGGTCCATGAATTCTACAATGCTGCCACTCCACCAGTAGCCTTCCATTCTGTTCCTTAAGATAACTCAGATTGGGGCATCTGCAATGGGAATGGCAGCTTTTGAAATTTCTGGTCCTCTTTTATTTAGTTTATATTTGAAAATAGTCTGTGAGGATGCACACTGTCATTTGAAATGACTCAAACTGAACTGATTTTAGAATTCAAAGACATAGCCATGTTATCTGGAAAATCAGCATGCAAAGGGATCTTGTAACACCTCTAAGACAAAGAGACAGTACAGACCGGCACTAAAAGCTGTCTTTGGGATGGCTGCGGGTGGCTTGGGGATGTGGCATGCACATACCACAACCCCCCATTATGCCCTGAAAGTGCCCAGAGCAGCCACACATTGGCCGGCTTCCAGGAATCTTGGGGGCATGGCGGTTACACATTACTAGCCCCCAACACGTTATGAATCTGCTGCAAAGCCACGGGAGAGCCGTAAAGGTGGCTTTTCCACAGCTGGAAAAGGAGTGGTTGAAAATCTTTCCTTTTTCAGCTGGCACCACGGCAGACTGGAGCCGCAGCATGTGGCTGCCACATCCCCAATCCATCCTCGGGTGAGGCAGCTTCATGCCGCCCCATCTGGGCCACCCATTTTGGCCCTAACTTAAAGAAAGAAGCTGTAAAATGAGCTTTTGTAGACTTGAGTCTACATGGGGAAATAGACTCTAGTCCAGGGGTAGGCAACCTTTCCCCTTTAAGGGCCGAGGGACTTCAACTCCCAGAATCCCAGGAGCTATTAGCCAACATGGGACTATTGGCCAACATGGCTGAGGCTTCTGGGAGCTGAAGTCCCTCGGCCCTTAAAGGGGAAAGGTTGCCTACCCCTGCTCTAGTCTATGAAACCATGTGCTACCAGCTTCTTTCTTACAGTAAGGTGTTGTTTGCATGAGCCTAACAGCCCAAATTCCCCCCAATCTTGCGTTGACTAGTTTAGACAATGCAGTCCAAATGCCCCATGCTGGGATTGGGCCTAGTCCTGCCAGTACAGACATAGATCCAGACGATGTCATCTGACGTTAGGGTAAAGACCCTTTACCCCAAGGTAAAATAGCCTTTACCCTGGGGTAAAATAGCCCTGGTATTGCACAGAGTTTCTGAGAAATGCCATCGCAAATCCAGGCTGTTCTGACAGCTCCCCCTGCCATGTTACTTACCTTGCCAACATACAAACCATCTGAGGAGCTCCCCCGTCACCTCATCTGACACAGAAACAGGATACTTGTTCATATGGATGCAGCCGGGCGCCCTGTTTCCATGTCAGACTGAGCGACTGGGGGGCTTCTCAGATAGTTCACACACTGGCAAGGTAAGCAGTGGCCATGGGTCCTTGGTTGGTGCAGGGACGGGTGTGTGAACATCTGCCCATTCCCACTGACTGAGGGACTAACCTGGGTGAGCACTGGGGGCAGAATAGCATGGTCTACTCAGGCACTTCTCAAAGGTGCTACAGGATACTGTATACCTTTCATTTCAGTTCAGTACACCTTTGCATAATGAACTGATGTTGTAGTCATTGAGGTGACAGAAAGGTATCAGACAGTCCTGGCAGTCATATGCTTTCAGCCCTTAAGGCATGGCTTCCAGATTGTTTTGCTTTGGCCAGTTTATGAGACAGAATACAAAATCAGGTTACAGATACTGATCAACGTAGTCATTGATTAAATATCAATATGTATTTTAATTATGATTAGATTTCTTATAATTCTACCAAAAGTAAGCTATAACAGCCAAGAATGCACATGGATTAAAAATAAAAGCATTCCCCCCTACAGTTAGTAACTTTATTTTGCATGTATAATAATGTAATAAGGTCAAGTGCTTTTTAGCCATCTGTTCCTACCATGCCATACACATCACCCTTCATAAAAAACAGGGTATCTCACAGAGCAGAGTGATTGCTTCGTGCAAAATTACCAGTAGCCTAACTGTGCAACCATACCTGCTGTGCACACCAACTTGTCCCCTTCACTGAACTAATTTGTATCTGCTGGGCCAGCTTAATGCTGTGTTTCTTTTGTATCTCCCTTGCCAATGATGACAGCTGCTGCAAGGATAACTGCAGAGCATATGAGGCCCTTCATAGTCTCACAGTTATGCCTATACAAAAAACAACACTGAGTAATACACTCCTGTACAGCATGTAAAAACTCAAACACAATGGATAAAAACATTTTTTGTTTAAACAGGCTTTTAATATGTAATTGTGGCAGGGAGGCTTTTTAAAACTGTGGTGTGTGTTTTATTTAATTTTTTAACTTGTGTATACTTAAAATAATTTTATATCATCTTAATTGTGACAATTTTAATTATTTTAAAAATAGCTTGGGAGATTTTAACATATTTCCTTCTGTGGGTCTCAGTCTGAAAGAAAAGCAGCACATAAAAGAAATAACAAACAAACCAGAATGCTAAATTTAAGCCACCTTTCAGATAGGCTTTGCATACATGAGTCTGTCTACTCGCTCTGACAATTCTCTTCTACTGTCTGAATGATGCTCAAGAAAAAGAGCTATGCAGATGCATATAATTTATAATCACATCATGATATTAATCAACAAAGATTTTAACCAATTTCCTAACTGACAACAAGTTTTAATTAGCATGAGGCATTGATAGCCAGCATATCCTCCATAGAAAAAGCACAACATTGAAGATTCCCATCTGATTCATCTAAATACTATGGTTCTTGTTTGAGGAATCAGCATACTTACTAAGGTTCTGACCTACTAAACAATTCCACTATGTCTTAATTTTTAGCAGTAAATCAAAATGGTACTGCAGGACTATGATGCAAATGTGGTGCTATCAGCCCTCACCAGTGTAGTGAACGACAGGAAATCCCTGCTCCTTTCATTGTGGCCCCATCCCTTTTTCTGTCTATAAACAGAGCTACCTACAATATCTCTATATACTTAGATTCTGTATGTGAAGCACTCTGAATATTCTAACAAATTTAGTGTGTGTTCAGTATGATAATGGTACAGAAGTACCATTATGATTACGATAAAAAATACTAAAATGTATGTGCATGCACACATATATAAATAGGTAGAATTCACACTTCCATCTGAAGCATTTTGCTTCCTATGCAATTAACTAAAAGGGCAACTATCTTTATCTATATATAGGAAGTTTTACAGTTCAGACCACTTTTATTACTACAGGTCGAATATCTTTTATCCAAAATGTTTGAGACCAGAAGTGTCCTATATTTTGGATTTTTTTTTCAGATTTTGGAATACCTGTATTTGCATATATGTACATAATGAAAGATCTTGGAGATGGAACCCAAATCTAAACACAAAATTCATTTATGTTTTATATATCTACACCTTATACACATAGCCTAAAGGTAATTTTATACAGTAATTATAATAATTTTGCGCTTGAAATAAAGTTTGTGCACACTGAACCATCTAAAATGTCACTATTTCAGCCACCCATTTAAAATGTATTGGTGTTTGGAGCATTTTGGATTTTGAAGTTCTGGATAAGGGAAGCTCAACCTGCATAAATAAGAGAACTAAATCAATTCCAAACATCACTAGATAGTGAGTCATCATTGCTCTGTAAGGAAACTATAAATGAATGGTGTACAATATGGGTGACATTTGTGAATTTAGTTTTCTTTCAATAAGTGGAAGTGCTTTCTGTTTGCAAAGAGACTATCCCTCTCTATGGAGATTATCAGAGGGAAGATAAGGATCCCATCCTATTTGCATGATCAGGGGAAAGATTATCACATACCGTGTGCTTATTCCGGTCTTCTGCCATCCATGAAGTGTAATGGCCTCATCATTTGGTATTAACGGAAACTCCTGTTAATACCAAATGATAGGGCCAATACACTTCATGGATGGGAGAACAACGGGAGAAGCATGCATTATGTGATAATCTTTCCCCCAATCACGCAAATAGGACGGGATAAGAACAGGAGTAATCCGCTTTGCTCCCGTCCTTATCCTCCATCTGATAATCTTCTATGTCTTTGTTTCATAATACAAAGAGCTGCTTTATATTACATGGATCATCTTTACAAAGTATACTGCTGAAGATTCCATTTAAAGTAAATCTGACCCTCTGTGTATAAACTGAACATTATGTGAATCTGCAGAGGGGACTGTAATAGTCACAGTGCTAATGAAAAACATAATTTGGATTGAAGCTATTTACTGAAACAACAAAGTGTGGCACCATTGAATTTTCTACCTTCTCAGAATTTCACTGATATTGGAAAACTTCTATTGCTTAATGAATATTACAGTTTTGGGCTGAGATTCTGTTGGCATGGCAGTGGATGGAGTAAAAAGGATGCAATGGACGCTAGCAGAAGGCAGAGATGAAATTTGCTGTCACCATCTGGTCAGAGAGCTGCCTGTTCCTAAGGAGCCTATTTCTTCATTGCTTTGCTTCCAGAAACTAAAGGTGTTCTGGGAAGCATGCTCAGGTAATCTGCATTAACCTGCAATCAAGGTAAATGCACACAGGATTGCAGGCATAAGTCAACAGAAAAGGATATAAAAGAATTAAATGTATGATTGCCTTTTTTAAAGGAATGCCATGCATTTAATGAAGCGTATTTCCAGCTTTTGATCAAACATACATTTGCTCCAGTTTTCTGTCAGATATATGATTTGTGACAGTGGTACAGTGTTTTTTGTGGAAATACCTGAATACTTAAATTTTTTTAGTCATTAACCAAAACTTTCTTCAGAAGCAAATAAAAGCTGGCAGAAAAAGAGCTTATTTTGAAAGAATAAAAGCTAAGTAATTCTCTGGAGAAAGCAAGACATGCTACACAGTTTCCAAATAAGAAAAACATGGATCGTGGTTTATTTCTGTGTTTTATAGTTTACTCTCAAAAGGTTAGACATTTTGATTGTAACAAAATAGTGTATAATATAATCTTTGTATTAATGGAAATAAAACAAAGAAGAAACTCTTTCAAGCAGTGTTTGGCTGATCTTTTGAGCTATAAATAAAAGCTGTGGTTCATGCAATAATAACTTTTACTGATAGTAGCAAAAGACTGTCACTTCTTCTCATATGTAAATTTATAAAAAAAAAAATAACACTGTTATGAACATTCACAACAGTTATTATTTCCGTTTTGAATAGTTAATACAGCACCCAAGAGGAGTTTTGGATGTAAAGTGATCGGAAAGTTCTTTGTCTGCATTTTGAGAAAGTTGTGGCAATTGTTGTTTGCTACAATTAAATTGGTACACTGAAAACATGGGCTGAAGGTAATAAAATACATAGCAAGGTATCAGATTATTTTCCGCAAAATCAAAGTAAAAACGCAGCACTTTTTTACAATGCTTTTATCCAGTAAATTCTGAGATGTTTTGCATATTAAAAGTTAGTGGTAAATAAGGAGTGAAGTAAAGCAACAGAACAGCCATTTCCTCATATGTTAATCTCTGTGTTAATTCATTCTATGCACATTACTAACATACTGGTTTGATTGTGTGAATCTAGCCCTCATGAATATTCATGTTCTGTGACAGTGAAAAAAATCAATATTTTCTGGATCTTCCTATAATTATTTATTTGATTTATATTTTACCTTTTAACCCTTAAATAGGGACTCTAGGCAGCTCACAGGAAGCTGCAATATCAACTGACTGAATAAATAAAATAAAATAAAATAAAATAAGAAATATGATTTTAATATTGTTTTAATAGAAATGAATTACCTAACAGATAACAGAAGCAGTTCCATATCCTGTTGACTAAGTCCACTAAAGCTTGATATATTTTGGGCTTGGTTTGGCTCACTAAAGCCAAAATTTAAGGTGCACTTAAGAGTGCAATCACAATTCAAACAAATTGTTTGCCTAAATACAATTGTTAGTCCCAAATAAAGTAGCCCCACTGAATCCATGTAATTTATATAAGTGCTGACATAACAAGTTCCCACTTATTTAATAGGTCTGTTCAAGTTGTGACTAATAATTGGATTTAGATCACTTTATCCTAACAAGCATTACTCTGGTTTGGTGCAAAATGTATTATATATTCCTAAATATGCCCCTTTTAGTGAACTGGCAAAGAGAGTGCTGTAATTTCTGTACCCCATCATTTTCTTCTGTGAGAATTTATGATTTTTCATATTGTTAACAAAAATATCTCCACTTCCTTATCTGATAAAAACTTCCACTTTCATGTAAGAAGTTTCAGTGGTTTTCAAAAGGTTTTTGGGACATGGCATTTTTGTAATATTTGTTTTATTTATAAACATAGAAATGGCGTTTGGGCAAACAGATACCACAATAGCATAGCAAATCTTCTAACCCTTTATCTCAGAACTGGGATGGGAACTGTGTAGTTCTTGGACTGCCACTCCCAGCAATCCTAGCCAGCATGGCCAGGAATGAAGAAACTTGGAAATTGCAATTCAAAGTCTGGAGGGCCATACAATTCCTACCTCTTCTTATGAGGTTCCAAGCACATCCACACAGCCAACATATCTCCATATGTACACATTATTTCATGAATTCTCTCTCCCACAAAACTGCAGAAATGTGGCTGCAACCCATGGGCTTTCTTCGTTCTGTTGTTCTGAACAATGTCACCCCTCTGAAGGCCAAATTCTAAACCAAACAAGAAAACAACCCCTAGCCGCTATGTATCATTTATGAAATGCCATGCAATTATTTACAGTGATCAAAATGGCCAAGCTCAAAATCATACTAATGGTTCCTACTCAACCCACGGGCAAATCTTTAACAAAAAAATAGTTAATTATTACTAAATTAAATGCTAGCAAATGAAAAAAATTAATGTAGAAAGAATCTAAGAATAAATAACACCAGAGTTTTACAGGAGACAAGTACTAGCATAATTGAGCTTGTGAACTAGACAATGTATTAATTCATTTTCATTCATCACTCTATATAATACTTCAAGATGCAGTAACATAAGTTGCTCTTCTTGTAGGACTTAGGCCATGAAAGCCACTCCAAAATTAATAAAACTAATAAACAAAAGTTAAACGAACATTTTAAATGGCAGATAAAAAAGACAGCAGATCGGGATTGTGATGGAAAACCTTTTATGTTAACTGATTTGGCAAACATTACACTGACTATCAATATTACATCTTTCTCAAATGAGACACAAACCATTAGACATTATATTTATAGTCCTCTGTTCTGGCATCTGCACCACAATAGGAGTATAGATAGAGATTTATATAATTTTGTCATACATTCATATTATATTTGACATTTTAAAAGCTTATGAGATGGGGAAGTGCAGAAGCTTAGTGGTAAACACATCCTTTCCCTGAAAATTTAATCGCCAGCATGTAAAGGAAGGGTTAAGAAAGACTTTTGTCAGAAACATATAACCAACAGTGAACTAGATAGAATAATGGTCGGACTTTTATGTTCTGATATTTCCCAATCTAGAAGTTTTGTGTTACCTAAATCCTGCCAGAAAGGCTTATTGCATGCTGAATTTGCCATTTCTGGCAGACATACAAGATCTATTGTCAATATAATCAAAGATTATTTTAGGGCCTCGGCAGACGACTAATACAGTCGTCTTGGAGGCAGGGAAGAGGAGGGGCAGCCGCACGAGCGGCGCCCCTTCCTCTTCCCAAGGTTGCCCTCGGAGCAGCCGGCCCTCCGCACGGCCGGCGCTCCCAGGGCAACCTCCCGCCGCAGCATCCAGACACGCTGCGGCGGAAAAGTCAAGGAAAGTGCGCCCTACGCGTTTAGGGCGCACTTTCCCTGATTTCTGAAAGGAGCGCTATTTTTGCGCTCCTTTCAGGGACGCCGCCGGAGCGCTGCGGTGGAGGCTGCGGTCCTGCGGCGCTCCGTCCCAGGGTGTCCCCGACGCCCTGGTGTGCTTCCCCCCTTAGCTGAGGATACCTTTTACTGAAGTGGGCCTAAATACCTCAAATGCACAAGATCCCATTTGATCTTGGAAGCTAAGCAGAGTCAGCCCTGCTTAGTATTTGGATGGGAGACTGCCAATGAATGCCAGCAGCTGTAGGCTATATTTCAGAGGAAGAAACTTCCCTAAGAAAACAGTATGAAATTTATGAGGTCATAAGTCAATAGGTGAGCTGAAGGCATACATGCACACACAGACACACACCTTGCACTGAACAGATATTATTGTAGTTGTTCCTGCAGAATGCACTGTTGTGACTAAAATAACCAATTGGGGAAAACTTGTTGCCTTCCAAATATTGCTTAACCACAACATTTATCATGTCTCACCATTGGTTATGCTAGCTAGAACTAGTGGGAATGGAAGTGCAACATTTCCAACAGGCTACAGGTTTCTCCTTGACTTACATCACTGTACATATCAAAATTATTTGTGTGATAAAGACAGCATGAAACAGACCTATTTCTCACAAACTGTCTTCTAATGCAGGAGAAAGGCAACTTGGACAGTTCCAGTGACCAATTTCACCTCTCTCCCCAGGACTTTGACACAGGCTGTGCCTCCTCCCACATGAAAATGCTTCTTTTAAAGTTTTTTATCAAGTGGTTTGATGCTGAATCTTAGGGCCTTTGCAGACTGCCAGAAATAGTGCAAATTGAGTCCACTTTAAGGGTTAGGGTTAGTGCTAGGGAGTCATGGGAATTTTTTTTTTTTTCTGAGACATTGAGCCTTCTCTGTCAGAGAGCTCTGGTGCTACAATAAAATGCAGTTCCCATGATTCCATAACCCTAACCCTTAAAGTGGACTCAATTTGCATTATTTCTGGCAGTCTGCAAAGGCCCTTAGTTTTACAAGGTTTTCTTCTCTTTCTCTCTCTTCCTTTTTTGTGAAAATGGGAGCCACCTGAAGCACCCCTTTTCTAATGGACTGAAGATAAATATACATATATATATATATATAAAATATAATCCATGCTATAATTCTTTCAAATCCATTGCCTGCAACACTGACATACAAAGCTACTGTTGTTGGCATCTTCTATATCAGTTCATCTCTTTCTTTTTTACCAGTGCTGAGAGATGGAAAGCAATTCTTTATCCTAAACTTCCTAGGAGCCATTTTTAGGGCTTGTAGTTTCTGAGTAATGGCTTGGTCCTTTAAAAAGTACAGTGAAATTCTTCATCTGGGGTTCAGTATATGTGAAAGGAAGCTATGTTCTTTAAAGTAATGGCAGTTCTTCATCTGCACCTTTCACTCATTCAGATTAATCTTGATGAAGAGAATGAAAAATTGGCAATTTTTCAGCCAATAAAACTAGCACCTAATTGATGAAAGTAAAATGCAGTACTTCAAAAGAATGCAAACACTGGTACACCATTATTAAAATGTCAAAATTAATCTTTTTAGACAATATCATACCAATAAAGTCTTTCTGTGGAAAAGATTAAATTGCCATTATGATTTCACATTAGGACCCAATTACTACATATCAATCATGATAAATAATTTACAGAAAGACAAATTATGGTCCCTTCTCAAAAGAACAGCAAGTCGTGATGGAAATCGCATTTACCTGCAGCTAGGTTAAATGCACAGGTAACAGCCAAGACCACAATATGTTACAAATTATTTATTTATTATCTTGCTTACTTACTTTATTCATTTATGTCCTCCCTTCCTCTCAACAATGGGAATCAAGGGGCTAACAACATATCTAAAACAATACAGAGTAAAATCTATACAAAAAGTTTGATAAAGGTATAAATATACAGTTATCTCAAAATAATTAAATTCCTTAATTACAACTTAGCCTGATTCTAATTTTTTCCCTTTCCTGTTTGGGCACCATCACTACTTTGACAATGGACTAACATGGCAAAGTATCAGAACCGCATTAGTTTGAGTGCATCCATCCACACAAGGAAAATTATCAGACAGGGGGTGGGGCAGGAGTGAAACCCATCCTTACGAGGGTGTCATAAAGTTTTAATTATCACCTTTTAAAAAATTAGACAGAAAGTTTGTTTTGATTTGCATTGTTATCTTATCTCTATATAATCATCATCCAGATTTACACATTTTCCCCAGCATTTCTTGACCCTCCAAATACCGTTATTGTTCAAGTCTGCAGATTGCACCTTAAACCACTTTTCAACTTAGGGGGGTTGCAGACTGCCAGAAATAGTGTGAATTCAGTCCACTTTTAGGGTTAGGGTTAGTGCTAGGGAATCATGGGAACTGTTATTTTTCTGAGACATTGAGCCTTCTCTGTCAGACAACTCTGATGCCACAAAAAAATACAGTTCCCATGGTTCCCTAACTCTAACCCTAACCCTAAAAGTGGACTGAATTCACACTATTTCTGGCAGTCTGCAACCCCCCCTAGTGTCATGCCCAGCCTGGCTGAGGACTCAGAGGAGGAAAATGAGGCTCAACCAGAGCCTCAGTTTGAAACTGAGACTGAACCTGGCCGTAGGTCTGCCATGCCAGCTCAAGCAGAGTCTGTGGCCTCCAAGGAGGCTCAGCAACCAAGCCTCCCAGCAACAGAGCCTTCAGGCATGGAAGGGGATGAAGAAAACATATCTACCTTCAACCAGCAAAGAAATGAAAGGGCATGCCTCTGGCATTCAAGGAGGCTTTATGAGAAATGCCATCTAATCAACAAACAGCTGAGCTCATGAGAGCTGAAGATATAAACAGGTGAAAGATGCCAGACCAGTTGTCAGAGATTATGGGCCTTTACATACCCGCTGGGAGCAGCGGATCGGGGCCATGCCTCCCTTTTGCTGCCCCCAAAATAGTGGCAAATTGCCGCTCCTTTTAGAAGCGGCAAAAAGCTGCACTAAGAGCCGGTGTCACGGCTCTTCTGAAACCTTTTGGAGCAGTGTGTGTACACACTGAACCAGGAGGGTGTCCTGATGCCGTGCACCATATGGATGGGCGCGTAGTGTCAGGACGGCATTGGGCTTGAGTTGGGGCGGTAGGCATGCAGCTGCCCTGCCCCAACTCCACACCCAGGCCGGCCCTTTAAGCCGGTCTGCATAGCCCCTATCTGAGCTTGCTGGTGAAAGCACACTTGATCCTGACCTTCCTTTGTCTTCTCAGCCTGGACCTTTGACTCTTGGACTGCCTAATCATCTTGACTCTCTGGAACCCGTGGTCTTGGATTGCCCTGTTATTTGCCTCACTGGAACCCTGGACCTTGGACTGCTTGATCACTCTCTGGTTGGACTCTTGGCTTGTAACCACAGGACTTTGATTTCTATTTGTTTGCATGGGTCTTCACTTTGCTGTAGCCTGCACCAGCTCCGTGAGCAGTTTCCTTTGTATATTGTTTGGACTGTGGCTACCAGCATTCTTGGCCGCTTTCCCAGACACTTCATGAATGATATCATCTATGTTGTCAAATCGGCAACCCCGCAATAGATTTTTCATTTTTGGGGGGAAGAAAAAGCCACTTGGTGATGATGACACTGACAAAATTTCATCAATATACCATAATAACTTCCAAGTGACAATTATTACTTTACGATACCTCCTCGTATAGCATCTGTGACTGAGATCATGCAAAAGACAATTAATACAGTCATGCTGGTCCGTCATTAAACTGACATTAAACTATCAGTGAAGTGGAACTGCATTAACACATTCTTCCATTAATACAAAATGAAGGACAAGGACGAACAATTCCACTTCACTGACGGGACAAGGATGGGATCAGTGTGATGTCATGTGAAAGTCTTTTCTGTGATCAGGGTTAATCTAAATTTAATGGCGGGACACTGACAGGATAAATGTGACGTATGAAAATCTTCTTGCCATTGCACTATAAAAACAGGGAAAGGGAGGACAAGGACATTTCATCCCCTGTGTGATAATCTCCAAGGACTCAAACAATTTAAATGCTTCTTCTTCTGCAAAATGAAAAATTACATAATAGAGTGAGAATGCAACTGTGCAATAACTGCAACTGCACCATTTATTACCTTATATATATATCCACAAAAGTAGGTACTAAGTATAACAATATGATACAAAGACAAACAGCATGTCTTAAGTGTGGCAATTCCCCATGCTGTCATTATCTGAAACACACACATATACTTACATCATTTTAAAAGTACAGTGTTAAATCTTACCTGTTTAGGTATTCGAAAAAGGGAGTTCTTAAAAAATATGTCCTTGGCCTGACTCCATGTTCCATCAATGATGATGATTACACAGGGGTCAGAGGAGCTTATGTTTATTTCTTCCAAATTTTCTGCTTCAGCTCCAGGGTATAATATTAAGGTATTCGGATTACTGCAGACAGATGCTAACTCAGGGTACCTACATAAACATTAAAAAAGAGGACTTCAGTTTTTCTTCTAATGATGATGAGTTAGACATATTCAGTAACTAGACAATCTCTTTCTATTCCTGCTATCTGCCTTTCCATTCAACTGCAGTTAAGATGTGCCTAGCTTCTAAAAATAAATGTTAAATGCAAGCATACTTCCATTAATAAAACCTCTCACAAAGAAGCTGATTTTACAATTTCTTTTTATGCCTGCCAGTTCCCTTTTTTCTTATCTGCTGTCTACGTGGAAGGTTTTTAGCAGCCTTGGCATTGGGAGCATAGAGATGGAGGACTGGCAAAACAGCAGCAACAATAACAACAATTTCTTATTCACCTATTCCCATGGACTGAGGTGGGGAACAAAAACTGATTAATATGAAGGGGTACTGAAAAGTTCTTGGCCTGACCAAGAAAGGAATGACCTATAGTCATGAAATTTAGGCTGCATCCACACCACAGAAATAAGCCAGGTTGACACCACTTTAATTGCCATGTCTCAATGCTATAGAATTCTGGGAATTGTAATTTTGTGAAACATTTAGCCCAGTGGCTCTCAAACTGTGGGGCAGGACCCCCTGGGAGGCATGAGAGTTGCCCAAGGGGGCATGAGACTTGGAGACCCCCAATTCCTCCTCCTCTTCTGCTTCCATTTTTTTTCCATTCTGGAGGGGAAGAGAAGTAGTATTTCTGTATAAAATGTTAAAATATGAATATACATGAATTTGTGAACAAAAATACACACGCTAAGCAAACAATATATTTTTATTTATATACTATGTTGAGGCAGGGGGGCAACATCCTTACGTAGATATAAAGGGAATCACAAGGGTAAAAATTTGGAGAACCACTGATTTAGTCTTCTCTGTCAGAGAGCTTTGGTGCTACAACAAACTACAATTCCAAGAATTCTATAGCATTGCCCCATGGCAGTTAAAGTGGTGTCAACATGGATTATTTCTGCAGTGTGCATGCAGCCTTGCATGCTATTCCACATCACCCTGAGGTTCAATGCACTTGGCACATCTTTTCTCAAGTTTCCTTAACAGTTCCAAAAAACAAAAGCTCTTGATGCCTGGTCACTGAAATACTGTTCTGCTCTGCTATCATCTCTGAATCATTCAAAAGTTTCCTTTCTTCCAGGTTCTTTTTAAGATATGGAAAAAAAATAGTCAGATAGCATAAGATCTGGTGAGTAGAGTGCATGGTCTATGCACTTAAACCCCAAATTCTTCAAAACATCCATCATCTTGCCAGCAGGTTCACTGTCCTGCAAAAAAAGAACAGTTTTCTGCAGCTTCCTTCACCATTTTTCATTCAATGTCTTCTTTAAACAGTACAGCAAGTTAGAGTAGTATTCTGCATTAACTGTTTGGACCTTCTGAAGATAGTCATCCAAATACCTTCTTTATCCAAAAAAAAACTGTTGCCATGTCCTTTCCTGCTGATCTTTGAATCTTGAATTTCTTCAGCCATGGAAAATCTATGTGCCACCACTGCAAGGAATGTTGCTTGGTCTCTGCATCATACTGATGTAGCCATGTTTCATCAACATTGATGAGTCGTTCCAAAACACTGTCACTAGATTGCTCAAAATGCTGCAAAACCAACTTGGAGGTATCGACACAATTTTGTTTCTGGTCAGCATTTGAACACTTCAACACCCATTTGGCTGACAGCTTTTGCAGAGCCAATTGCTCATGAATTATAAACCCAATGCGTTCCTGGGATATCTCTAGTATGTCAGCAATTGCTGAGATTCGCTGATCTGCCAAAATCAGGACAGGAATACACTCAAGAATTTTATGAGTTGACACTGCAGAAGGCTACCTAGACCTTGTTGCATCTTTGGGGTCAAAATCTCCATGCATTAAGTAGGCAACCATTTTCATACTTGAATATGATGGGCACTTGTCATTCAGTGTTTGCATAGCACACACAAGGATTTCCTCTGGAGTTTTCTTCTTCAGGAACAGGAATTTCATGATGGCCCAGAGTTCAGCACGTTTCCACACTTTTTGTTGGCAGGGTTCTATCAATGATCTGAAAAAATCCAGAAATCAGAGCTACTATCCTGCAAATTGGCAATTTACAATACAAAATAACACTCTTTTAAGCTGCAGTGACAAAATTAAATTCAAATTTTGGGAAGTGGGTCAGGCCTATAACTTTTCAGCACCCCCTCATACATCATCAGTTAAAACCCACAATATCAATAAAAAATACATAACATAAATTTAAAAGAATAAACAAGGGGTTGAGCAGATGAGCCAGGAAAGCATGGGCTGAGCCCTTGCTTTCCTAGCCCAGAGCCCAACTCAGGTCATTCCCCAAGCTGGCACAGAGATGGGCGGGTTTTTACACACCCATTCATCCCTGAGCCATGGACTCCACTACCGTCACACACTCTTTACATTCTCTGTTGTGGAGACCTTCCTTAATGTGGGTCAATATGACCCCTTGTTTGCTACAGAGTTTCTCCACAACTCCATTGCAAATCCCATGCAGACCACACAGCCTACCCACCCCTTACCTTACTTTTCAGTTGCAGCTAATGAGAAGCTCCCTCATTGCCACATTGATGTGGAAATGGGGTACCTGTCCAAGTGGGTGAAACCAGGTATAGATAGGGGAATTCTCACTAGCTCCAATGAAAGAGTAAAGTAAGGGGTGCGCAAGCTGTCTGATCTGTATGGAGTTTGCCGCAGACTTTCAGAGAAGCTCTGTGGCAAATGACGGTTCATAATGAACCATCTTAAGGCCCCTTCTCCACAGGATCGGGCTGGATCCACTGGATGTGGATCCATTCTGCTAGATCTGGCTCCAATCCCAGCCTGGGGCTAATGGCATCTGCTGTCCAAAAAGGAAGATGCAAGGCGGCGGGGGGGGGGGGGGGAATGGGTCTTTTGTTCCATGTAGGTAGCCCATAAGACAAACACATATTAAAACAATCAATTCATTTTTTTAAAAAAAATCATAATTTAAAAATCATAATTTAAAAATCATCACAGTTTTTTAAAAAATAGGCCTGCCAGAAATGCTAACTTGCATCTTCACACAAAGTGTAACCTCTGTCCAGTACAGGCTGTTTCCTGATCTGCCTTTTGACCACCTTGTCTAGGTTAAGCTTCAGTTTGCTCAACCTCATGCAGTCCACTATTGGACTGACATACATTGGTTTAGATTCATGCAAGCCTGGGTTTTTTTTGGGGGGGGGGTGTTCTAGATTACGTTTTTAACTTTTATATGTTCTAAATTTTAACTTTGTAGTGTTTTAATTAGGTTTTTTAATTGTCTGTAAAATTCTTGTTTTAATGTATTCTGTGTTGTGAGCCGCCTTGGGTCCCTTTTTGGGGAAAAGGTGGCATAGAAATAAAAATAAATAAAACTAGAATCAGAATAGGTTCTTTGTGTTTAGATGGAAAGGAGAAATAGATGTCCACTCTTAGCCTGAGTAACATTGGAAACACTCTGATTAAAATGATTAAAATAGACTACTTCAGAGGGTGCTGGACTTTCCTTCTTTGGAGGTTTTTGAACAGAGGTTGACAGCCATCTTCTGGTGTTGTTTTAGTTGTGTATTCTTGCATGGTGGGGTGGGCTTAGACTAAACAGCAGTCTTTTCCAACTCTATGATTCTATGTTGAAGTAAGCCATGGGCAATGCAAGGATGCATGTATTGTCAACAAAACTTTGTGAATGAATGATCACTGGACATATTTTACATATATTTATACTTTAAGGCAATTTTCACCTTTTTGTATGTTCATTTTCCTCAATTCTCACTGTTTATTCCCTCCCTGCAATAATGTTACTATACACTTGGGAAATAAGGATATACTTAAGAGGATATATAATCTGATGAATGAAATGAACTCTAATCCACAAAGTTTGTACAACAATAAATTCATTAAATATTTCAAGTTTCAAGTGTTACAATATTTTTGCTGCTTTTATTATAAAAATTAAAACAGCTGTCCCTGTAAAACAATATTCAACAGGAAAAGAGTGCAGTCAAGGACATGCAAAAAAAAGCAACAATACAAGAACTACAGCAATAAAGAGATCGTGGAAGTTAACCAGGAAAGACGACATGTTGGGGTATGTTGAGCAAGATTATGAAGTGGTTTTTAGAAAGAGGATGAGCATATCCCTAGGTAGAACTCAATATTTTTCTGAAATGATGTATGAAAATACATGTAAATTTCCCCACATCTGAGACCTACTGTTGATGACTAACTACTGCCTTCAGATATCCAGATGATCCTTCTCTTATGTCATAGTGATAAAGCTTTGGCTTTCCAAATATTTGCACAATCAACAATCAGACGCTCCAGCCATCAAGGCCAATGGCAAGGGACAGTGAGAGCGGTAGTCTAAAACATTTCCATGGTCAAGAGCTTGGCACTCCTGTTTAACTTGTTTTCTCTATAAGTATGTGAGATTCTACAGCACACAACAGAAGCATTCACCACTGTAACTAGTAGGGCTTGGTTCTGGCAGGGCACAACTCCTCAGGACCATCAGTTATCACAAACAAGAACTGTACACTTCATGAACATGTGATATTCAAATGTTCAAGTAAAATATTACAAAAATAAGATGTAAACATCTTGCTGGCTGCATCAGAAATTGAGAAATTAACATGGCAAAAAGGGAGATGATATTAAGAAAGTTACAATTGGTTAGGAGAGACAGCTCAGGGAAAAGAGTAGTTCTAGAGACACTATGGGTACATTGCACAAGGCAATTAAAAAGAGTGCAATATTTCTATTTTAATCATGAGTGGCATAGCTTCTGTTCTCACTCTCAAGCTTTTGGGGTGATATGAAGATATTTATTGTCCCAACCTCAGTTTCCTTGCCCTGTTTAGTCTGGAAAAAGTAATGTCTTTTTCTCTATATTTCATGCTGTGTTTTAGAAATAATTTGTGGGCAAAGATCTGGACTTAGGACTATGAGAACCATGAAAAATAGCAAACAGCTTCTTTTATTAAAGGTATATTGGTATTTTTTAAAGTCAGGTATCAGTTTTAATTCCACTGTAGGAAAAAGGCAGGATATAAATTTTTGAAATATTGTTGTTGTTGTTGTTGTTGTTGCTTTGTTGTTGTTGTTGTTGTTTTATATTTATCATTGAACATAAAATCAAAGAAAATGTCTCCTTGGATTGCTCAAGATAAATATATAGTTTACTTTAAACTAACACAATTTATGTGGTACGCTATCACTTTGCACATAATCATGGGAAGACTATTACTTTATCCTGAAAATAAACAAACAAAGATACTGAGATATGAAGGCACAGCATGAGCAGAGTAAACGCAAGTGTTTTGAACCTCCCAAAGAACAATCAACTCCCCACCCCAATTCAGATACATGGTTTTAAACATCTTACATCTTGATGTCAATTGAGAAAAATAAACCTGTGCTCCATACAAATAGGATTTTCTTATGAAGAACCCACTTTCTTTCTGAGCCTTCAGCTGCTTCAAAGAGGCTGACAAAAGACTGGCAGCTGCTTCAGTGCAAACTGAGGGAAAAATGAATGTTCCTACCAAGGTTAGCTACTTCAGTTCCAGCATTTTCAAGCCTCTAAGGATTTAGCATTACTAAAAATAAATGAAAGTGGGTTTTGTGTTCTTTCATAATCCTTATCTGGTATAATTCTAAAAAGAATTCTATTCACAGAACTGGTGCATACACGTTCTACAAGCACAGGATTCATTCTTCCATCTTTTCAACATTTACCAGCAAAATGCACTTTCCTTTCATGCTAACAAAAATGTTAATTAAGCTAACATGATAGTTTTCATTCCTTAACTCTCAAAGCCACAAATCTCAGTTTGGGAGTTTGTTTTTTATTGATTTGTGGCACTTGCTGAAATCCAAAGGCAAAACCCTGGGTATGAAAGAGGAATGTGTAAGCAATAACCCTTGGCTCCTAGACTACTTAAGTAATCATGAGGGTTGAGCCAACTGAACTCTGCTCTACATATTCTCCGCTACATGCTTCCATTCCCCGCAACCAAGAATCTATTTTGTGACAAAATACGCTGGACCCTTCTCTGTCAATAGGATTCCACAGGAAGGACAAATTGTAGTAGGGCAAGTATCCTGGGACACAGTATTTGAACCCTACTCAAGGGTTTCAGGAATATGAGAGACTATGTTTTGGATTTGTTCTCAACGACACCTGCTAACACAGCAATCTTTCTAGTCAGCGGCTGTTCATTTCCTATCCACCACATAGCTGTATCAAAATAGAGATTACTTAGATGAAGGCATCTGCATATGGGATGTTTACTCTGTTTGCATTCTTTGTTGCAGTTTAGCATTCCTCCTTGGCAGGAGCATTCTGTCCTGCCTCTGTAAGTGCTGTGACTTGGCGGGCAGTTCCCCTTTCATGTCTTTTGTAGAACTTCCTGCTCTAGAATGAGTGAATCATGGATCATGGTTTCTTAAGCCCTGAAGCCCAGGGGGCTCTGCGTCCTCGTCTGATGAGCATTTCCTAGCAGGAACATGACATGAAAGATGCTAGGTTATTCTAGTACTCTTTATTGACCTGCTTTCTGGATGGCTTTGTCCAATCTCTCAGGAAGATCTGAGTCAATAGGCTTGGCTGAGTTTCTTGGACAGTACGAGTCACAAAATATTACTTAACTTACAAAAAATGAAAGCTAATGTAGTATAGCTGTTTGTTAGACTGGGACTATGGGAGACTAGCTTTCAAATCCCAGTTTAGCCATGAAAACCCCCAGCCACCTTGGACAAATCACAATCTCTCAGCCTCAGATGATAATAGTAAGCTCCCTCTGAACAAATCTTGTCAAGAAAACTGATAATTTGGAAACAATCTGAAGGCACACAGCAACAACCTGTTAGCAACAACCTAACAGAGGTGAGAGCATGTTGGGCTTCTACATTTCCCTCCTTGTACAATACACTCTTGGGACGTTTTCACACTGTCCTCCTAAAGCCGGCTGGAGCCATTCCGGAACGGGTCGTGCCGCCGATTCCGGAATGGCTCCGCCGCCGAAAGGCTAATTCCGGTTGGACAGCCGGAATTACCTTTCTGCCGCTTCAGCCGGAGTTATCCTTGGTTCGTCCGGAGTGACGCCGGACTTAGGGCTCCGTGTGTTTGAACACACGGAGCCAAAAGCCGGCCGGACGCAGGGATGACACCGGAAGGGGCGGGGTTTGCCGCCGCGTGTGTGTAAACACACGGGAAATGGCGCCGGAGCGAGGCCGGCGGGAGGCCGGCTAGCGTCCTCCTTTTGCGCAGTGTGAAAACGTCCTTGGCCTTGTCAAAAGGGAAAGGGATGAAACAAACCCCTCCACCTTGTGATTAAAATCAACTACTACTTGAGCAGTCTGCAGGGCTGTTTTGGGATGGTTGTTTGTAGCCTTAATCTGCCCAAGAGGCCCAGAAAGGCTGGATCTTACAAGCCCTGATCCTTCTTTCAAACATGGTTTTAATTATTTTTTTTTCTTTTCCCCTGACCTGTTACAGTTAGTTTGGTAGCATTTTTGAATTTCTCCTATTTCAGCACTGGAATAGAAGAGGGCTCAGAGCTAGGGAAGGATGGGGGTAGGGGGAAGGAAGATTCCCACACTCTAGCTGTGGTGGGGTGGTAGCATACCCTGCACATTCAAGGGCAGCATACTGAAGGGCAGCATTGCTGCCACAACAATGTTCTCTTCCTGATTCACCAAATCTGTTCTTGCTGAGACTGGTGCTGCTACTCCCACCTCCATCACAAAGATCCACTGATTCAATGGGAGAATTCTGACTCGGGGGGCTGGCCATCTTTTACTGCAAGAGAAGGAAGCAGCCTCCCCAATTCTGCAGTTCACTTCTGTCAATTCTCTTCCTTTTTATGCCCCTGAAACACTGAACAGACCAATGAGTGAGCATGCCATGCCCAACCTGATCTAAATGAGTCCACCTGACCACAGCTGCTTGTGCATTGCTGAGCTCTCTTTTCCACAGCTGCTTCTCACTCCTCAGGGACTGGTTCAGTATGTGAGGTATGGGGCATCCACAGGAGAAGTTTTTTTTTTTTCAGTGTGAAGGAAGCGTAGAAGGCTGAAAGCATGGCAAAACTGAAATCAAAATTAAAACCTGAAGAGAGGCCTGGAAAGCAAGGAGGAACATCCTGTTCAAAGCAAAGTCAACAACTATAGCGTCTTAAACTGGAGTTGTTCTATCACACAAGGGAGCACCTACATCTAACCTATAGGTATGTATACAAATTCTTGCCTATCAAAGTGCAGGGGACAAACAATAAAGTTTCAAAAATCTTTACAAGGATTTTTTTTTTATAAAATGAGTATTGCATTGGATAACCTCTCCTAATGCTGGGTACCTCATCTGAGTCAGCTGAGGTATGTAAAGGAAGTCTGAGTACCTGCTTGAATAATTAGTAACAGTGACAACTTACCAACCATCATTTCTATTTTCCTCCTAGAACAGACAAAAGGCATCACTAACTGGCATGCATCTGAATGTTGCATTTGACAGCTAAGTGTCCCAAAAACTGTTTCGAGAATTCTGTCCATTTTTCAAATGTAAACTCTCACATAACTAACTAGAGCAACTTTCCACTTATCTCCAGAGTTCTTCCTAGTTTCTTCATTTCCTTTCCAGATTATTAATGCCTGCTTGCTTCTTGTCACCCACCCCAGATCACTTTCCTAAAATGTCTTCAACAGGCTTTCTCCCTAATCAATATAATTGATACTTAAGAAAAACAGGTGCCTCCTTATGCTCTCTGCATCTCTCTTAAGATGGAAGCAGGGTAACACATACTTCTGGCAACATTCTGCTATTACATGAGGCCTAGTAAGGTTTGATAGTTAAGAAGTTAAGAAGACTGATTCAATGTGTAGTCCAAGGAATAATATAAGGAAAGCTAAATCCCAAATGAGTTGAGCCTGGCTAGGCAAGAGAGAAGCAACAAAAAGGGGTTTTTCAAATATGTTCAAAGCAAGAGATCATACCAAGGATATGGTAGGACCACTGCTCAGAAAGGATGGTAAAATGCTAACAGATCACAGCGAAAAGGCACAACTGATTAATACTTATTTTGCTTCAGCCCCCCACCCTGCCCTAAAGAAAAGAACCTTGTGCTTCCATGCATCCGCAGATACCTTGGTAAGGAATCTAGGTTGCATTCAATATTGATAAGGAGATAGTCAGAAATCATCCAGTTACTGTATATATTCATGCATAAGTCTACAAATTTAGGTTAAAAAATTGACCCAAAAAACCTGGGTCCATGGGTCAATGTAAGTACTGTACTTTAAATCTCTCTCTCTCTCTCTCTCTCTCTCACACACATATATAGATATAGATATAGATATATAAAACCATCCCCTGGTGAAAGGGAAGGGTTTAATCTGCCCTGGAAGCACTGCCCCCCTTCTGTTCTCTCATCTATCCAGCCTTTAGTATAGGCACAAATAGTTATGCCTGCTGGAATTTTGTAAGTTCTTTGGCATTGTTTTCCTTTGCTTTGTACTTTACATAATTCATTATATGCCTGTACCTTTTACCCTTGATTTATCCATGGGTCATATCAAAATCCATAATTTTGGCTCCAAAACCTGCCCTTGACTTAGACATGAGGCCGACTTATAGTCAAGTATATATGATAATCTTAATGAATTCAAATCTGCAAGACCTGGTAAACTGCACCCAATTAGTATTGAATGAACATGCTGACATACACACAGAACAACTTGCTATCTTTTTTTTGAGAAATCATGGGGAATGAATGAGGTGCCAGAGGGCTGGAGATGACCAAACATTATCTCTCTTTTCAAAAAAATTGAAAAAGAAGATCCAGGAAACTACGGCCAGTGAGCCTGGAAAAATATTTGAATGGATTATACAAGATTCCACCTGCAAGTTTCTTGATGACAGTGCAGTGTTAGTTGGAGCCAGCATGGGTTTGTCATAGACAAATCCTGCCAAACTAGTCTTATATCTTTTTTTGATTTAGTCACTAATTTAGAAGTTGGTGGGGATGTTATGCAAGTAATTTATTTGGATTTCAGCAAAACATTTGATAATGATATTTTGATTAGCAAACTAACTAAAAATGGAATAGATGGAAACACCATTGGACAAATAATTGGTACATGCTTGAAGAGGACATCAGTGGTTGTGCTTCAAATTAGAAGGAGGTCTCAACTGGAATGCTGCGGGGTTCTATCCTGAGGTCAATGTTCTTCAATATTGTAATTAATGATTTAGATGGTGGGGTGGAGGGAATCCTCATGAGGTTTGCAGATGATACAAAACTGGGAAGTGCAGCTAACACATTGGAATATAGGACCTTGATAAACTAGAAAACTGGCCAGTAATTAATAAAATGAAATTCAGCACATACAACTGCAAAATTCTATGTTTAGGCAACAAAAACCAAATGCACAGGTCTACATGTAAAAAAAACCTTGAGATTATTGTTGACCATAAATTGAAGATGAGCCAGCAGTGTGATACTACAGCAAATGCTATCTTAGTAATTAGTAACAGAAGCATAGTTCTTGACAGTGTGAGCAGTTTGACAATGGAACCAATTGCCTAGTGAGGTGGTGAGGTCTTCTTCTCTGGATGGATGTCTTCAAATATAGGCTGGACAAGTACCTGCTGGGGATGGTCTAGCTAGAGATTGTGCATTGAGCAGGAGGTTCTATGAAAAGCACCTGTTATTCACATACAAAAGTGTAAATCCCATTGATTACAGTGGGTCTAGTCTAGTTGGGACTATCACTGGATATGGCCCTTAATTTCATTTCAGGTGCTCCTAAGAATTAAAATGGTTGAGCTAGAGATTTTCAAAATAAATAAATAAAATTATTCTATTCTTTCCTCCCAGTTTTTGATGTCTCTTGCTTTTCCTAAGATACTAAGGTTGGCCCCAAAAATATCAGAAAGATCTCCACCAGAATGAAACATAAGAGCCGGACGTTTGCTTTGTATGGATCAGCACTTCTGCACAGGAACCATTACTACTATAACTGAACAGAGAGGAAATCACTTGTGGTAGACCAACATTTTCCTGCACAGCTTTTATACACAACCTCTTCCCCACACAGGAATAAAGAAGCAAAAATGCTGCTATTCTGTGCCTTGACAGGCTCTTGAGATAGGTCTCCATTATTTTCTTAAATCTTACATGGTTTCATTGACATGGATGCAAGATACTCTGCTCCCTCAAAACTGCAATGCTCATTATTGCTTTGCGAGGACAGTTTAAGTTCAACCATTTCTCTGACATATATCTGCAGTGCACAGTTGTAAATTTGTGGAAACACAGCAGATTGGAAATGTCCCAGTGTAAATGATGTATATGATAATTAATAAAAGTTACATTGAACCTTCTATACATGATTGAAGTAGCAGTGAGATACCATTGCATTCAAATGCAGGTTGAGATTTTTAGCTGATCACACCTGTAATAGTATGATTGTTGCTGCGTGCCTTCAAGTCATTTCTGACTTATGGAGACTCTAAGACAAACCTATCACAGGGTTTTCCTGACAGAATTTGTTCAGGGCAGGGGAGGTTGCTCTTACCTTCCTCTGAGGTCGTGAGCATTTGACTTGCCCAAGGTCATGCAGTGAGTTTTCATCGCTGAAAAAACCCAGTTACCTAGTTCAACACTCATACCACTAAACTACATCTTTAGTATGGTAATTAAGAGTTAACTTCTCAGACTGGTTTATCAGTAACGAATTACAAAAATTTCCATTTTGCATATGAATATATGTACTCCTTTGTAGGCCATGATTCAATGATGCTGTTCCTTTGATGTAACCATTTCTCTGACATATATCTGCAGTGCACAGTTGTAAATTTGTGGAAACACAGCAGATTGGAAATGTCCCAGTGTAAATGGTTATAGGCCATGATTCAATGATGCTGTTCCTTTGATGTAATGGCTGCCATATGTGGAACCTGCCTTTCCTCCTGCAGTTCCAGGCTGCCCTCAGAACCTACTCCAGAGTGCTAGAAAATATCAGAAGCAAATTTTGGGGGAGCATGAAGGTCCGCGGGAGAGACTGCAAGGGAGAGGAAGAAAGCCCTGTTGTGCTAGCAGATGGCTGCTAGTGTGACATTGGATTTAGACCAGCGTTTCTAACAAATATGAGTATGAAGACTCTGCATCTAGAAGTATTTGCATAAGCATCCATTATAGTTTGATTTATAATTTATTAAAACGTTATGTTAATTTGAAGATTTTTTTTAAAAGGCAACAAAGGAGGAGAAAAGAAAACTGAAGCAAAACATAACCTGGGACTGTTGTAGTTACTGATTTTTGTTTGTTTGTTTGTTTGTTTGTTTGTTTGTTTTCAAATGATTGAACTGTGATAGTATCATGAAATATATTTCGAGGAATTAAGCCGATACAAAGGAGTATTAAAGCAACTGCAAAACTCCACCAAGATTAATTTATGGCTGGCAAAATGGATTTTCTTCCTTGTTTGCTGTTAATGTTTGCTTTAGAATAAACATTAGCATCTTCCACTGTTCAACTGAAATAGTATTTATGATTAAAGAATTGCTTGCAAAAATACATATTATAAATCTTAAAACAGAATAAATCCCAGAATAAAGCCTTTTATTGCTTTGTTAAATTTTCATGATGAACAAGTACTTAGTTAAAAATACACAGTGATTATTAAATAAACCATAATATGCTACAGGATATAGCATTATTTATTTATGATATATTTTAAATTAACCATGATGGTAAACAGATAAACTACTATCGTTTGCCTATGTTAAGAATTTAATAATATTTCTTTGAACAGATTTCTGCCAGGAGATTACACTGAGCAATAGCAGACAGGTTATGAAGGCTGAAATCTGATCTCTACGTACATTTTATGCTGCTTTACTGTTCCTTAGGGCTGAAGTGTATTTTATTTCATTTCTCTGCACTTCTAAAAACATCTGAACTTTTTTTTCCTTATGGCATCATATTTATTATCTCCATACACCCACACAGAGATGCAGTCCTTGAGCATTCAGTGGTTATGACTCAAAGCGGCAGAATGCCCCAGGTGACAATTCTCTCAAAAGTGACTCACTAGGGAATGTGATTATGTGGATAAAGTGAGCTGGAAGTTCACTGAAGATACATCAGCAAATGAGGGGTGGGGAGGTAGTGCGAAGGCTTTGTGAGCAGAGCCAGGAAGGGAGGTGGGAGGTGAAATGTCTCTATGCTGGCCATGATTCAGAAAGTATAAGTCACCAGCCTAGTGGAGAACCTAGCAGAAATAGCAACAAAATGATTGTAGCAAGGAGCTTCCAGACAATAATGTGAAACACAAAAACAGGTCACCTAGATCTAATCAACGTTCTATCTAGCCCAGCACTTTCTTCCCACAGAGCCTGACCAGACACCTATTGGAAGCCCAGAAGCAGGACATGAGCTCAAGAGCATTGTTTCACTCATGTATATGGCCTCTGATATCCGATGTAATATTTATTCACATCAATAACAGCCACTCTCAGCTTTAAAGGATTTGAGAAATGAGATTCTATGAGCAGATATAAAAGTTACTAAGACTAATACTTGTACTTGCAATTTATTTAGCATCAATCATGTGCTAAGTGTGTTGGGAGGAGAGGGGAAGAGAAAAAGAAAAGTTCATGATACAAGACTGGAATAAATGAAGATTATGATACAAAGTAAGTACTAGAATCTATATTCTTGTAAGTGACAAAGATGTGTTTTGCATCAAGACAATCAAATGTAGTGGCACTCCCATTTCTTTAAGAGCATTCCATAGATATTTGTGATCTATGCAGTCAAAGGCTTTATTGTAATCTGTAAAGCACATACTTGTGTTCTTCTGGAAATCTCTGTCTCCATTAGCCAATGTATATTTGCACTGTGATCTCTAGTCCCTCCTCCTTCCCTGAATCTAGCTTGCACTGCTGAAATTTCTCACTGCACATATGGCAGGAGTCTCTGCTGCAGAATTTTGAGCATGACTTTGCTTGCATGGGAGATCAATGAATGGTCCTGTAATTACTGCAATCTTCTCTCTCTCTCTCTTTTCTCTCTTTTTTTTTTTCTCTCTCTCTTTTGTGAATGGGAATATATATCGATCTTTTCCAATCTCTGAGCCACTGTTCTGGACAGAAAGAAAGTAGTTTTCAGAACTGAGGAAAGAAATAATAAGATCTGTCATTTATTTGGGATTGTCTTGAACACTATTTTTGTTTACTTGTTTGGGGACATTGGATTTGATCTTTATTATGAATATGATTGTTATATAACATTGGACTAATAACATGAAGCATTCTAGATTATCATTAGGGCTTAAAACACATAGGCAAATTAAATTATAAACATTCCTTACCTGTCTTCACTAAAGCGTCGACCAATCAAGACTTTACATTTGTCTTCAGGTAGACAAGCAGCCAGAAGAGGAACTGTCCGTAGTACTCTACTTTCCTTCAGTTAATATTGAATATAAAAAAAAACTTTCTATATCATAATGATCTTTCATTCAATCTCAAGTTCTTATTACCAAAAAGAAAGTACATAAACATTTCCAAATTAAAAAAACCTCATAAACTGAATAGTTCAAATACAGTTGCCAAGAATGACAAATTACACAACGAAACTAGTGAAGATATCCTACACTGCACATATATTGTAATCTTGTATTCCACTAAATAATTAGTGATCCTAGAATCTTGAGTAGGTCCTTCTAAAGCAGGAGTGGCCCACTCTGGGGATTAATGGGCCATTTCAACCCTTCATAGGCCAAACCACCATTGCTGCCTCCATCCTCTTCCGGTGCCACCATTGTTCATCCCACCACAGCTGCAACCTCCCTCCCTCCCTCCTTCAAATGATGAAGGAAGGGAAAAAAGAGAAAATGAGAGGGTTTTGTTTGTTTATTTTTTAAAAAAACTTTCTACAGAGGAGGCTATCTTCCTATGGGTCTACCCTATAGGTAGAAAGGAGTCAGTTCTGTAAGGATTCAGGCAAGGTTGCAGTGAATTTTTCCCTTTTCATCTCCTTTATTTTACTTTCTGAAGAAAGGAAGGAAGAATGGAGAATAGCAGAGTCAGAATGAGAAGACAGCTGTGGAAGGGAAGGGAGGGGAATGGGTGAAAAGGGCAGTGGGTACAGGAAGAAAGGTGATTTTAGTTTTAGGACAGCAGCAGTCACTGATTTTGCCAATGAGATTTGGCAGCAAAACACAATGGCCACACACAAAAAAGGCCAATTAACACAAGAATTTAGGGGAGGGAATCTGGAAGGCAATGACTGCCCATCAGCTACCATTCCTGCTGTAAAGAAATAAAATAAATAAAATGATAATTTA
This sequence comes from Phrynosoma blainvillii, assembly GCA_026167975.1. Taxonomy (NCBI): domain Eukaryota; kingdom Metazoa; phylum Chordata; class Lepidosauria; order Squamata; family Phrynosomatidae; genus Phrynosoma; species Phrynosoma blainvillii. The sequence goes on from JANUYF010000002.1 coordinate 83,671,833, forward strand.
ATATTAAATAAATACTGTATATACAAAATCACAAATAATTTGGAATCATAGATTGTAGAAGGTAGAAGGAACCCCATAGACCGCCATATCCAATTCCCTGGTCAATGCAGAAACTCAAGCTAGAGCATCCCCATCCTCTATTTAGGAATAGAGAACAGCTGTATATTCCATAACAGTGTGAATGGTTGGGACTTTTCTGCCAATCATATACTTGCAAGAAAGGGCTACTCTAGTTTTTCACATTTTAAGCCAGAGGTGAAGCCTGAATCTGCATTAACGCCGCTACATGTGTCAGACCCACTAAGAATGGGACTTGTACACATGCAAGTTTTAGTTACTATAAACTCAGGCATGTGGTGTGCCTGCCATACAGAAGATATTTTAATATGACTCACTGCATCTCATGTTTCCAGTCACAAGTTATTTGTGCATAATTTCTCACAATGCAGATAACAGTGTTTCCTCTGTGCTGCTTGACACTCTTTTAAGACATGTGCAGTAGAGTGGGAAAATCATTCCTTGATCTACATGTTGAGATGTTGCACATGAATGCATCATCATACAGAAATCACCACTATATATACCAATTCTAAATGGCAATATGTATTTGGATGCAATGTACTGAAAGGAACTGTCCGCTCATTTCAGTTAAAAGACATGAAAAAGGTAGTCTAATTGACAATACTATTACTGGTATCTATCATGGCTGGAAACCTAAAAGATTTTTCATCTAGTGATAGTGGCTGAAAATCAGCTCCTGTAATTTCACACAGAAGTAAGAAAAAAAACATCTAAGAAAAAAATGAAAATGAGAATTTCTCAATGAAAAATACTTACAGGTATTTGATGCTACACTGGAACAAAGAACATCTACCCTATTTTCTTTATCAGATTTCAACAGTAAATTGGAACAAGCACAGGAAACAAGCTTCAGACACATTATGTAGCGAACTAAATATAAGCATTTCAACAGGTTATTGGACGGATTTGAAAAATCCACAAGCATAATCAGATGCACTTTTGGCATTTGTAAGTGCTTCCTGAATACCATTACTGAGCTATAAGAAAAAACAGTGAGGATCCTTTTACGAGCAAGCACACATGAAGTTTCTTATTTTTACTCATTCAGACCAATAGTCCATCTAGTCAAGTACTTTCTAGTCCAACTGGCAGAGATTCTCTGTGGAAGAGACTGAGGGGGATTGCAGACTGCCAGAAATAGTGCAAATTGAGTTCACTTTTAGGGTTAGGGTTAGGGTTAGGGTTAGGGAATCATGGGGACTGTATTTTATTGTGGCACCAGAGCTCTCTGACAGAGAAGGCTCAATGTCCCAGAAAAAAAACAATTCCCATAATTCCCTAGCACTAACTCTAACCCTAAAAGTGGACTCAATTTGCACTATTTCTGGCAGTCTGCAACCCCCATAAATTCTATTGAGATCTTTCTCAGGTCTTTTGTCATAAACACTTTTCAATTGAGATTTCCAGGCTTGAACTTTAAGACCACTTACACGTAAAGCATGTGCCCAGCACAGCACTATGCTGTCTTCCATTTGTGAAGGAACAGTATAGAGGGACTTTATGGTTTATGCTTATGTATAAGCTTTGATCACTGTGTTTTATTGCCTATGAGAAAGGGATAACAAGGAAGCACTCAGGGAACCTCTGCTGAGGAAGGGGCTAAATTTTTGGGGGGCTTTCCCTGGGAATTGAATTTTATGAGCAGTCTTTAAGCCTTAAAAAGTTCTTAAGGCTTCTATTCGAACAGAATAATGAACTGTGATGAAAATGAACTTGGGCCTAAATCATATTTCTGGAGAAATTAATGGGGTTGCATGAAAGGGGGGAAATGTTGCAGATTTATAACATGTACAATGTGGCTGTTTTAGGAAAGTAATTCCCAATCACTCACTATATCATTGGTTAATAACTAGTAGGGTGTATGTTGGTTTTTTGATAGATTGTCTGGATGGTGCTTATCTAGATGGTGCACAAATCAAAAAGAGAAATAGAATTCTCAGACATTTGTCATTACCCGCTTTTGTCTTACCAGACAAAGTAGAGTTAGTCTCATTTTCTCTTTCAGAAGATATCAGGGGCATCCCATGGCCCACAGCAGATTGCTGGCCTCAGACTCCCTTCCTAGTTCCACAGAAAGTTCTATAGCACTTACTTCCCTGACATTTGAGCTCTGATGTTAGTAGAAATTTTAAAAAGCAGATTGGTGAACAGTATACGGATGGATTGGGGAGATGCTGGCTCACAGGATCTAAAGTCCTCCCCATCCCTGAACATGCCTCCAGTGCTGGGAGAAAGGTATGCCACTCCTGGAGCTAGCATAAACAATTTCCCTCCTGTTGCTTGCAGGAGGAAGGAAACAGTATAACAATGAAATCCCGTGTTCCTTTCTCATTTCTGTCCTGCTGGACTGGTGCTTGCAGGGCTTTGGATATTTCAAAGGCTCCAGCACTGGAGCTCTCCACAGAACTGGGCTGGGTTGGTCTGTCTCTGTCATATCAAGAGTTTTCATCTTATTTATAGGACTAGTTGCATCAGTAGCAAAGTTTTCCAAACCAAAAATATTAAAGCTGTCTTTCAGTTTTAGATGCCAGGAATGGATTGTTTAGATTCCAAATGGTGCAACAGAACTCCATCCAGGATACACACAGGGTAAAGAAGGGATTTAGTTGCTAGAGCTTCTACTTTTCCAATATTACCGCCAATCCATGTCAATGAAAGGCCACTATCCCAAAGAAAAATGTTCTTGCTGAACTGCCTGAAATTTTCATTTCTGTTTTTTGCCATTAAATCACAGAATCATTGTCAGTTGCTAGCCAGATTGAAGAAGTGGGAATTAACAGTAAATTCCCATGCACATTTTTTTCCTGAGAAGGCCTACTGACAGCAATGAATCTGAAAAATATTCTTACTGGAAAGGGAGCTTTATAAATTCTGAAATAATTTTGAAAAGACAATGAGACATTGGTACATAGGAGATTATCGCAGTGATAATAAACCCGGTTTACCTGAGCTGGCTTAAAATTTAAAACAGGCGGCATCTTGATGTTATCAGAAGGATTTAGCCACCAAAATTGCCACCTGGGTCCATCCCAAGTCCATCCCCTCTCCCAGGGCTTCTCTGGCGGCCATTTCCTTAAGCTAGAAAACTCTGGGCTTTGAAAAGAGGCACGCTGAGTGCCCCTGCGAGCAGGGATGGACCCGGGTGACAAATTCGGCAACTAAATCCTTCTGATGACATCAGGATGCCATCTGTTTTAAATTTTAAGCTGGCTCAGGTAAACCGGTTTTATTATCACTGCGATAATTTCCATAGTCTCCATGTAAGCTAGTCCTCAAATGACTTAGACATTCATTTAAGCTAGTCCTCCAATGACTTAGACATCTATGAACTAAGCAAAAGCACTTTGATATAAACTATTAGATAGATGATAGTAATGAAAATAATTGCCTTAACATTCTTGGAAAGAACTACATGATTAATATGCATATGTGTACCACCAAAGTGATTTTTTAAAAGCAGTTTACTACTTGCAAGAAGAAAAGGACACTTGTTTAGCAGGAATAAATGGACAGCTATGGGGCTAAAGAATGGAAAAATACATTTGTTTAGGGGGAAGATTGTGAGCATGCATGTTTATATTTGTGTAATAAAGTTGGAAATTTAATTGTCACACAGTTTCATATTGCAATTACTTCATAAATATAATAGCTAATAGTCATATGCCTAAATGGTTGAGTTTTGCCCAGATTTAGAGCATATACTCATGTTTGGCCTATTAGGTGGTTCAAATATCTAGCTTTGGTCTGTTTTAAAGAGCACCATTAAAGAAATCGAAGTACATGGCAAAATAAAGTGAAACAATATTCTGCCCAAGTGTTTGGTGAGACTTTTTCATCCAGTTAGGGTAATCACAACCAGGATTTACTTATAAGGGAAATTGTTATATCCATAAGACTAGAAAAAGACCAAAATTATAATTCAATTTCTGCCTAATAATGCAGAAAATAATGAAGATATCCAATATTTAAACATACCAGTGAGCAGAGATGGCACTTTAAACAAATGGCTAGATCAGTTAATGTACTGGGTGATTAAAAAAGAATGGTGCAAAAGTAAAACTGTTCTTATTTGGTTTTGCACCATTCTTTTTGAATCACCACGTATGTCTATTCCTTGGAATGAAATATCAAGTCAGCGCTGAACTAAAAGAATTACAATTGTCTCACCAATTCTAGTTGCCTTTTAAAAGACATTAGTGGAGTATAAAGAAGGTTAGATATGTTTATAGCCCACTGTAATTGCACTTATGCTCTTAAATTCTACTAAGCAAAGAGGGCTTTAGTATTGCTAACCTTCTCTGGTTTTGTGCTGCAAAAGACATATATCATTATTGCCTTCAGAAAAAACTGGTTCAAAATCCAGAGAAAGGGGAAATTCTGCTTTTCTTATTAAGAATTTTGCCTGTAAATGTTGTCATATGGGGCATTCCTTTACTGGAGTGCAGAAAAGGCCATTTGTCACTATTTCATGGGAAGGATGTGCTCTACCTTCCAGACTTTCTGCTCTGTGGAAAATGTAACCAATTTCTTTCCATAAACTGAGGGCACAACTCGAGGAATAAGTGCATTTGGCATGTGCTCACCACAGATGTCAACAAATAAATTATTCAATTATGATGAACCAAGAGGAATGTTTCTTACATAAAGTTTTACATGTTACTCAAGTTCATGGGTAGTAACTAGGGAAATACCTAGCAACTTTCTAAGTTACTTTTGGATTTTTGTTTAATTGATCACTTGGATCTCCTTTGAAATGGGTAATATGTAACATAAAAACTCTCAGTACTCAATATTCTTGTTCAGTGGGGAATTCTATACACAGTAAATGAAGTTCATTAATGACATGAGATCAATGCATGTGAACATAACAGTCAAAAGATATTCTATAGCTTTAATTTTTCTTCATTGATTTTTAAATCAGCACTATTTATGCCTGTGATCATAAAACTTTTTCCCCTGCATTCTAGACTACTAAAGAGTACTTTACAGTGTTGTAACTCCAATCACATTCTGCTGCTTAATTGTCAAAGAGAAAATAAACAGAGCTTCTTTGTTCGAATTTGCTCCATCATGAAGTAAAGAAAAGAAAGAAGATGGGGTGTGATCAGAATTCACATTTTTTCCTCCGAAACTCACACCTACAGCTACAGAACCATCAAATGTTTCTTAAATGTGCTTCAGTTTAAAAATTTCCCTAACTGTTGGAAGTTTGGCCTAGGAGTATCACATGCACCCCAAAGCCAATTCAACCTCCATCAGTGCTTGTACTCAATCTGATAAATTGCTTTTTTAAAACCTGGATGAAAATGCCCCTCTGGAGTAATATCCCAAGCACAGTAACTGAATACACTCCACTTGACCATGTTATTAATAATTTTAGGTTAATCTTAGGTTAATAATTTTAATCAAGACCAAACTAATCCTCAAACTGTTTAAAGACAGTGGCCTGGAACAGATGGGCCAAATGAAGTGTTACATGATGCATGCCCCCCAAAAGGCCCAAAGCCATTCCAACACCAAGCTCCAGTCCATTGAACCAGAGCAAAAAGGAACCAAGATAATCCAGCTCTTGGTGGCACAGCTTGAGTTCTGTGGCAGTGGCCTGTTTTGGGAGTGGCCTCGGGCTGCTCCTATATGCCTGTCTGCTACAGCCCTGTGATACTAAAACTAATTTACATTCAATTTAGATTTTCATTTATGTATGCTTGTAGAAGGGATGCAGTGGCTCAAGTGGTTAAGACACTGACTCTGTTGATTGCAAGATAGACAGGCTGGCAATTTGAGGCCTGGGTGCTGCATGTTGGGGTGAGCTCCTGTCACTAATCCCAGCTTCTGCCAACCTAGCAGTTTGAAAGTATGCAAACACAAGTAGATAAACAGGTACCACTTCGGTGGGAAGGTAAACAGCATGCTGTGCAATCATGCTGGCCACATGATCACAGAGTAGTCTCTGACAATGGTGGCTCTTTGGCTTAGTAACAAAGGGCCTTTGCAGACTGCCAGAAATAGTGCAAACTGAGTCCACTTTAAGGGTTAGGGTTAGGGTTAGGGAATCATGGGAACTGTATTTTATTGTGGCACCAGAGCTCTCTGACAGAGAAGGCTCAATGTCTCGGGGGGAAAAAATTCCCATGATTCTCTAGCACTAACCCTAACCCTTAAGGTGGACTCAATTTGCACTATTTCTGGCAGTCTGCAAAGGCCCAAAGACGAGCACTGCTCCCTACAGTCAGACACGGCTTGACAACCTTGTCAATGAGGAATACCTTTACCTTTACCTTTACCTATGTTTATAGAACTGGTATTTTGTTTAACAGCTTTTATATGCATTCATGTGTGATTAGAGGTTATCTATAGGACAAAAGATCTTACTAAAGATGTGAGAAGGGGAAGCATACTAGTACCACTCTTTCTGTCCAAATTTCCATATTTTATAGAGGGAACTCTCTGCACTAAAAAGGGTTAACAAACATTCAGAGAAAATTTTATTATATTCTTGCAGTCTAGCAGAACTAAATTTTACCTCTCAAACATGGTAACAAATGTGGAACCCCTACATATGCATGTAGCTTAACACCTTTGAATATCACCCAGTTTGACTCTACATTATTGACACCTCAATTCCAGATAGTATTCTAGATAGACATTCAGAGAAGAATATCAATAATTGTGATTGAGAGAATCAGTGTGGAGTAGTGGTTTGAGCACTGAACTATGACTCTGGACACCAGGGTTCAAATCCCTGCTCAGTCACAGAAACTCACTGGGTGGCCTTGAGCAAGTTACGCTCTCTCAACCTCAAAAGCAAACTCCCTCTGAACAAATCTTTTCAAGAAAACCCTGCAATAGATTTGCCTTAGAATCACCATAAATTGGAAATGACTTGAAGCCACACAACACTATTGTTAAAATGCTGCATGGGAGGCACACTTTTGCAGTAATTTCTACTTTTGTTCATTACTGTTTATCTGTTTTGTAACATTTATTTTATATATATATATATAAAAGGACCACATCAATTCACTTATCAAAATCCATAGGATTATTTTTAAAACCAATACAGTATGGCTGGACAGTCACTGTATTGTTTTTAAAAATAATCCTATGGATTTTGATAAGTGAATTGATGTGGTCCTTTTATATATAGTAGTGGTAATGGTAATTCCACATGAAACTACAGTTTTCACTTGCACTGTTTTGTGCTGTCTGCTAAACAAATGCCCCATTCAAGTTAGGCATTCCCCATAGTCAGACTCACCTCTGCTGGATGCTGGATGATATATAGACAGGTGGAGACTTTCAGAGGATGAACAGGCAAGAATGGACACAGGCACACCTTCTGAGGACGGCTATAGGATAGAGGAATATGGAAAAAATATATTGGTAGTTAACAACTGAATGTTTCTGTTGTGCTTTTGGTGCTGCATCTCAGATAAATACAATGACCTGTAATACTGAGAGAATATCGGGTACTTAACCTTCATCCAAGCATATTAAAAACAAAGAACTTCTACTGAGTGCCTTAATCTGGGGTATTTATGATCCTAATTAGAGTTCTAGGGTATTGCAGGGCAATACAATGTGCTATGTCCATAGAAGTGTTTGTTGGTCCACAATCAAGGGCATTCCATAATACCCAAACACTCACAAGGAAAATTCTTTTCATCTAAGTAGAAACATTTACTCTAAGTAGCTGTCAGTCCATTCTTTTCTTTTAACCAAAAAAGCCAACCACAATACATAAGGAATAGTTTTCATGGGACAATTTTTGTTCCAGCTGTTTTCCACGTGGAGGGGAAAACCTGCAACTCTACATGGCAGTTGGATGAAACTGGTTTCACCAACCAGTGAAAGCCAGGCTTCATACAAAGTACAAATCATAAACAAATAACTTGGAAGTAATTTCCATTTACTCCAATAGCACTTAATTCTAGTATACAGAATAACCCTACAGGAATTTTATTTTGGATTTTCTTATTTATTCATATCCTACTTTTTCTCAACAGAATTCAAAGCAGGGGGCATAGGGTTGCCATACAGTCTTCCAGGCTCTGACAAGATAGGATGTCAGTATATCAGAAAAGGTGCTCTTTCAAGATCCCACAGTGAAGCAGGAAGCAGCACCCAGACTGGTAAGTTTATCGCTCCGCTAAATAAAACGTCTTACCTCTCTCAAATTCAATTCTAATTTGGGCAGCATCAGGATACTATCACAAGGATTTTGCTGCCGAATCTGCCACCAGAATACAGCTCTGGTCCCAGGAGTGCTCCGGTGGCCATTTTCTTAAGTAGGAAAACTCCCAGTTTGGAAAAGAGGTGTGCTGTTTTACTGGAGCAATAAGCTCCTTGCTGAAAACTAGTTTCAGAGGGCCTTATAAGATGGGCTATTCAGGGACCACAAGATTTGTAAATGGAGTATCAGGACCCTAACCTTGCAGGAGTACTTTCACTTGCACAGCAGATTCTTTGGATTTAAGCCAGTGATTCCCAAAATGTGTCTTTTTGGACTTTGGCACTCAAAATCCCAGACCATTTGCCAAGATGGACAAGGCTTCAGGAAGCTGAAGTTCCAAAACAACTGATGGACCAGAGTTAGGGAATCACTGATCTAAGCAAATGCATGTAATTTTAGGAAGCAGATGTTTTCGCGTAAACAATGGCAGCTCAATTGTGATTCAAGCAGACATTGCTGAAATCATATAACATACTGGGGGGGGGGGGGAGGGGGGGAGAAGCAGTCTTTCATACTTAGGAGTTCCAGCAAAAATAACGAGAACAAGAAAAGGGGAGGCGAGAGGGAGAAGAAAAGAACCAAAATGGTACAATTCTTAATGTCAGAACACATATCTCATGAATACCTATAGAATAATAATAATAATAATAATAATAATAATAATAATAATAATAAATTTATACCCCGCCCCTCTGTCGAACAATTGAGTTAATTCTTTGCTATCACACATTTACTATTTAAATGCTTCCTTATTAAAGAAACAACCAATGATCTTAACAATTTATACTGATAAGATTATTCAAATGTACTTTTTGTTTACAGTTCTAAGAGTGTAAATTATCCCAACCTTAAAATTATGGTAATAGACAATTAGTGTCAAAAATATTTACTTCCCCCCTCCATATTATTCAGAACTAAAGACCTAAATTGAAGAGTTGTCTTTACTAGCTTTTAGAATATGAGAGTCATGGCATATAATCTCTCTTTTTTCAGACACATATTCAAAAATAAAGCAACAGTAATCAACACATTTTAACAAACAGCGTCAATAAAACTAAATGAACAACAAAAATTTAATGAAACAGCACAAAATAAAACCAGCCATTTATCCAGATTCTTGAAGGCACAAGGATGTTTTCATGGCCTTCCAAAAAAGTGTACCCTCACTAAAAAGGAGCCAGAAGAAATCTGCTATGGCTTTGTAGATCACAACCAGTAGCCAGAATCTAGCCAGCAAACAGAAATCTCATCCATATTTCTGTAATCCGTTCTTGTAAGTCCCAACCCCACTCAAGAGCCATATAGCACCATTTTGTGTATACTGTGATGGGCAGCTTTTACAAAGAGGAAAGTGCTAATGAATCTGAAATGATACAAAGACACCCATATAGAGAGCCAGGGAACATGCTATTCAACAACATTTACAAACTCTGAAACTGCAGCAGAGTATTACGATCTCAACCCTGTGGAACTCCTTTCCATGGGGGGCTAGGCTGGCTCCCTTGGTTTTGTTCTTTCGCCAGCAGGCAAAAATGCTTTTGTTTATGCAGGTTTTTAATGCATAAGTAAAGTGGATTTTTATTGAGGATGTTTTTTTAAACTTTTGATTGTTTTTAAAATGATTTTAATGTGTTTTATGACGTGATTTTAATTGCTTTTAAATTTTACTGTAAATTTAATTTACTATTTCTGAAAGCCACGTTGGGTCCCATACTGGAAGAAAGGTGGCAAATAAATAAATAAATAAACTGCACACTGAACACTTTTATAAAACATACAATTCCTTGCCCATGTAATGGACACTTCTCTTTTAGCATCTGCCCACTCCAGTTTATAACAGCTTCCAATCACTTGTTTAGACATTTTACTGGCATGTCTGGATCAAAACAGAATCAAAGACAGGTAGTTCACTATTAAGATAAAAATAACAATTGTTAAATATTTTCTATTTAAAGGGCCAGATTGAGAGCTTGTAGGGGATCCCCTCATCATACTCCATATTTGTTCTCAAAACCATCATTTCTAGACAGCTGAAGAACTTGTTGTAGCTGGAAAGCTTCATAATATAAAACAATGTTAGAAACAACTAAGCTATGTCTATTGGAGTATTTGGTTTTTTTTAAAAAAAAAAACTGTGTTGTTTACTGCCTGAAATAAAAAAATTCTAAGCATTTTTGCCAACTTTGTATTTTATTTTTAGAATACTTTAGCAGTGTAATTTTAAATGCCATGGGAAAAATGTGAGCTTGAACATTGCAAAACATCCAAGCCCTGAAATATGTAGCAATTTGCATTCTTTTAACTGTTCACCTTGCCTACCTACTCACTCTGCTGTGCAGTCTAACTGCTGCACATCCCTATTGTGTGCACCATTTTGTGCTGTCGCACCAGGAGCCCTTGCCCACCACCTCATCCTCCTCCCTGGCAGTCCTGGGAGCCAATCCTCAGGGAAGGATATGTCTCCACTTCTGAGGAAGGAAGATGGGACCTCCCCTCTTCATCAGCTGTCTTTTGCATCGCTGCCACTGTTGCCATTCTGGCCCAGCCTCACCTTGCCTCCTTTGCCAAGATGGCAGCAGGGGCAATGGCAATGCAAGAGGCAATGGTTGGAGAGGAGGGACCTGCCTTCCTCTTTTCCTTCCTCAGAGGTAGAGACCTCCTCCCTGTCCACTGCCTCTTGCATAGGCACCAGTGCTGATGCCCCAGGTCAGCATCACCTTGCTTCCTTTGCCAGGAAGGCAGCAGTAAGGATGATAATGCAAAAGGCAGTGAATGGAGGTGGGGTTCCTGCCTTGCTGCTTTCCTTTCTCAGAGGCAGAGATTTTCCACAGCCCTTGCATCATCATCAGTACTACGACCCCAGGCAGCCTCTCCTTGCAACCTTTGTCTCTGTGCCTCTCCCTCTGCACCTTGGTCTCCCCCAGATTGGTGTCACCTGGTGTGTCTAGTATCCCTGCACCCACCTTGTGGCAACTCTGTTTAAAATGATGTCATACTGAAAACTGAAGTAATATAGAAAATAACAGAAATAATAGGGAAACAATATAAAGGAGAGGTAATAAACACATAAGACCAATGTTAAATCAAGGAAGTTTATTTAATAGAAAAGGGGGAACTAATTGATAGAAGACTGAAGACTAATTTGATTGAACAACAAATTAATTTGTTCTGAACTGTTTTATCAATTTATAGTGTATACTTTAGTTGTTTATTGTCTGGAACGAGGACATGTATGATTTATTCTTTGTTCTTTTTAATGTGTAATAAATTCTTTAATAAAAAAATGATGTCATACTTCTTCCCTTATCCTTTGTTTTTTATCAAAATGCTCTCAACCAGCTTTTTATACTTGAAGTCATAGACTTCCTCACTGGCCAATAAACCTTTTACATTTAATATTGCTTTTCTTCCTTTCCTGTTTACAGTATTCCTTTTGAACCCTTCAGTTCTTGTCATGAATCTCATCCCACCAGGTTTCACTAATGCCTCTTAAATCATATTTGCCTTCCTGCATTAATCTTGTTTATTTATCTTGTTCTGAGCACTGGTATAGAGACCATGGTTGATCCCCTCTGATTCTTTAGTGCTTCTTCACACTCACTGGTGGTACCATTGTCCCAGTTTCCTGTATATCAGTGATGCTTTTCAGCAATACCTGGTGTCCCTCTTTCCTCTGGAATACTGCCTTCCCTTCCCACTTTATCCAGTTTAAAGCCCTGATGATGCCCATAAGACTCCTGGGAAACACATCTTTCACAGCTCCTGTTGAGTATAACATCTTTTTATTATTTTTTAAAATGTATTGTGATTTTAAAATGTTGTTAATCCTGTACTGAGAGAAAGACAAGATATAGAAAAAATAAAATATAATTTCTTAATAGAAGTTTGACACCATGGAACTATAGGTAAAAGAAGCCAAATATTTCCCCGCAACACCATCTCTCCCGGTATTCTTTTTTGTCATCCTAGGCCATAAGCTTGATCAGGAAGGAGTATTGAAATAACCACCTGAACTCCAAACTTTTTCATCTTCCTGCCAAGAGCTTTCTAGTTAGTTGTTATGTGCTAACAGCTTTATCTGGCAGTTTCATTTGTTCTCCTGTAGATCAGAAGTAAGCATTACTTCAGAGAGCCTGACGAGTCTCATTTCTCTACAACACCAAAATTCTCTTTTACCCCCTCTCAAAATGTGTCTTACTCTTTCAGTCTCTCTCCTTCTGTTATGTTCATATTCCATTCACCTCTTCCTTCCCTTTTTCCTGCCGAGTTTAACAGTACAGTTGCTGTTCTATCTCACAGACATTCAAATTGTAAGGGATTTTCAGACAGCCATAAACTGAGTAGCATGGCTGATTGGCAGAGTCAGAAAAAATCTGTTTATGAATTAAAGGGGGATTATGAACAATACATACATAGCCAAATAAACACATAAATTTTTAGCACAATGTCAATATACACCATTGTAGCTACACTCACATGACTATTACCGTAATTATTTTCATAGAATCATAGAGTTGGAAGACACAAGGGCCATCCAGTTCAATCCCCTGCCATGCAGTAACTCAAAATCAAAGCATCACCGACAGATGGCCATCCAGCCTCTGTTTAAAGACCTCCAAAGAAGGAGTCTCCACCACTCTCGAAGTGCCTCCTAATGTTGAGGTGGAATCTCTTTTCCTGGAGCTTGCATCCCATTGTTCTGGGTCTTATTCTCTGGAGCAGCAGAAAACAAGCTTCAATATGACATCCTTTCAAATATTTAAAGAGGGCTATCATATCCCCTCTTAACCATCTCTTCTCCAGGCTAAACATACCCAGTTCCCTAGGTCATTCCACATAGGGCATGGTTTCCAGACCATTTTAGTCGGCCTCCTCTGGACAGGATCCAGTTTTTCAACATCCTTTTTAAATTGTGGTGCCCAGAACTGGACACAGTATTCCAAGTGAGGCCTGACCAAAGCAGAATACAGTGGCACTCAGACAATTGGGGGGCCAAAGCACCAATAAATAAATAAATAAATAAATAAATAAAATTAAATTTTTTTAAAAAATTTAAAAATATGCATGCACGCTCTCTCAGCCCCAGAAAAGCCATGGCAAAACCCTTGTGGAGATTTTGCCAAGAAAACCCCAAGAACAAGTAATAACAACAATAATCAATATCATCATGGCGAGCGGCGGCAGGAGGCGGCGGCAGGACCGGCCTGGGGCTGGTCCAAAGACCTCGAGGGGCCGCATCCAGCCCCCAGGCCTTAGGTTGCCTAACCCGATCTAGATACTATACTTCTATCAATGCAGCCTAAAATTGCATTGGCCTTCTTAGCTGCGGCATCACACCGTTGATTCATGTTCAACTTGTGGTCTACTAGGACTCCTAGATCCCTTTCACACGTAGTCTCATTAAGCCAGGTGTCCCCCATCTTATATCTATGCATTTCATTTTTTTTAATTATTATTGTGATGTAAGGTACCTTTAAGGCACAGCCCTTAGTGATATCAGCTGCAGTATGTTTATAATATATAAAGGATTGGAAAGCATTGGTTAAGGCCGCTCCTTACTTGACTTGCCTACGGCTGGCTGTGTTCTTGGTTAAATAAACTTATCACTCCTCACATGAGATGGGACTCTGTTTAGATTCTTGTCAGGTTGGATTCTAACAGCAGACATTACATGGTGTCAGAAGTAAATCTTTCCTGTACTGCACCTTGGAATTTGTATATTCTAGAGGAAGAGTGCATCAAGAGATGGATTCACTTCGACCTCCTCCTCCTCTAATTATGGAAGGTAACATGGCTCAAAATTGGAGAAAATGGGAGCAGGCTTTCCTGTTATATATCACTGCAGCAGGACTTGACAATGTAGCAAAGAAGCGGCAGATAGCTATCCTGCTACATTGTGTGGGAGAAGAAGGAGTTTCTGTGTACAACACCTTTGTTTTTGGTGACGAGAATCCAAAAGACATCTTGGAGGTTCTAGAACAGTTTAGAACTTATTTTCTACCTAGAAAGAATGTTGTTTTTGAAAGATTCTGTTTCTGGAACCATATACAGAGTCCTGGAGTGAGAAATGAACAATTTATTGCTGAGCTTAAATTGAAAGCAGCCAGTTGTGAATTTGGGACTGTAATTAATGACATGATAAGGGATAAAATTGTTTTCAGCATAAAGGAAGAAAGACTGAAAGAAAAGCTCTTGAAAGAAACAGACCTTACACTTGAGAAGGCTGTTGAAATATGCCGGGTTGATGAGATAACAAGAGCTCAGCTGACAACAATGATAACAGCTTTTGAAGGAGTGTGTGAACTACAGGAGGCTCATGGAGATATCAGAGGAACGGCAAGTAAAGATAATGATGGAATTGCAACTCAAGCCTTGGGAGTAAAAGATTTAAGAAACAGAGACAAATGGAACAGTCAAAATAAGTGTGGTTATTGTGGCATAATTCATGAACCTCGGAGATGCTTAGCATTTGGAAAGACTTGTAATAAGTGTGGCAAGAAAAACCATTATGCCAAGTTGTGTAGGACAAAAATGGCTAATCCTGAGAATAGACAAACAAGACAACATATTCATGAGCTGTTTGTAAGTAACCTATTGATAGCAAAATTAGATAAAGGAGAGATATACTCCTTGAAAATGAACCTTTGGCTCAAAGATGATAATTAGATTTTTTTATGATATGTGCAAGTTAGGCAAGGGGAAATATTGTGTGTTAAATGGGTAATGATTCTCTTTGTATTCGTTGTATTTTCTATTTATGTTTTTAATATTTTGTATAAAATGTAATATTTACCAAAGTGTATAATTGTTATTTCTCATTTTTGTATGAAAAGGAGATGTGATGTAAGGTACCTTTAAGGCACAGCCCTTAGTGATATCAGCTGCAGTATGTTTATAATATATAAAGGATTGGAAAGCATTGGTTAAGGCCGCTCCTTACTTGACTTGCCTACGGCTGGCTGTGTTCTTGGTTAAATAAACTTATCACTCCTCACATGAGATGGGACTCTGTTTAGATTCTTGTCAGATTGGATTCTAACAGCAGACATTACAATTATTATTTATTTTTTTGTCCTAAGTGCAGTACCTTACATTTCTCCATGTTGAAATTCATTTTGTTAGCTTTGGCCCAGCTTTCTAATCTATTAAGGTCATTTTGAATTTTCATCCTGTCTTCTTGGGTATTAGCTATTCCTCCTAATTTGGTTTCATCTTCAAATTTGAGAAGCATGCCCCCTACTCCTTCATCCAAATCGTTGATAAAGATGTTGAGTAGCACTGGGCCCAGGGCAGAACCTTGTAGCACCCCACTGGTCACTTTTCTCCAGGATGAAGAGGAGCCATTGCTGAGCACCCTTTGGGTTCGGTCAGTCAACCAATTACTAATCCACCTAACAGTTGTATTGTCTAGCCCACATTTTGTTTATTCTATATTATTTTTGTCCTTTTTTGTGTTTTTATTTCCATTTACTCAGTTTTCTTTCCATATGGTTGTTTGTTGTGTGTAAAAATTACAAAAAAATCTTTAAACACAGTGCATCCACCCCACGAGCACCTGAGGGCAGCAAGCCCCAGTGGCTAAATGCTGGTACTGCAGCCATTCACAGCCACAGGGTTGTGAGTTCAATCCTAGGCTGGACTCCAAGGTCCACTCAACCTTGCATCCTTCCGTAGAGCACTAAAATGAGTCCCCAGCTTGTTGGGGGCTGTGGAGAGAAGACAGAATAGAACATGCCTTAGCAACAGCCAATAGAATGTGAGCTGGCCGCAGCCAATCAAATGGTAGGCTGGAGGTGTTAAATAAGACTGTTGCTGACAGTTGAAGTCAGACTGGGTCTGGATGGGTAACAGTTCAGAAAGGAGGGACTATGAGGGCTAAAGTTCAGAAAGGAGGGATTTAGCTCTAGGACAGAACTCCAAGTGAGGGAGTTTCTGGGATTTAGGGCCTGAACAGACTGCCAGAAATAATCCAACTTGAGGCTACTTTAACTGTCCTAGGGAATCATGGGGATTGTAGTTTTTTCTGAGACATTGAGCCTTCTCTGTCAGAGAGCTCTGATGTCACAATAAACTACAGTTCCCATGATTCCCTAGCACTGAGCCAGGGCGATTAAAGTAGTCTCAAGCTGGATTATTTCTGGCAGTCTGTTCAGGCTGTTAGTTAGCCTAAGGACTAATGTAGAAATAAAGTTGGAAAGACCACAGTAAATAAGGACAGTGTGAGGGTCCTAAAAGAGATTATCTGCTGTTTACTAAAGTGTGTAACAAAGTATAACAAGAACAAGTGAATGCAACATCATAACAAATGCAACACTATTAATCATCATCCAAATAAAGTTACATTTGTTTTAATAATAAATAAATAATAATAAATAATAATAAAATGTATTTATATCCCGCCCCTCTGCAAAGCAATGTTTTCATACAAGCTTGTCCGAACCTGGAATCATTATCCATGCTACTAAAAAATAAAGAAACCAAGATTGGGGAGTAAACCCATAGATATAAATAAAAGTGGTCTGGTACATCACATATTGAACAGCGGTGGGATCACAATACCTATAGGGCTGCCAACTGAGAAAAAAAATGTTAGGTGAAGGAGGGGATCTTCACAAGGGCAATTAGCTTACACATTGTGCTTAAGTCTACTGATAAGCAGTATAGAAATGTACTTGCTACTTGCTACTGATATTGTATGTGGCCGAGGGAGAGTGGCTGCTCGCACTGTCATTGAATTCCACAGCACTTAAGGTCCTGCAGTTTTTGCCATCCTCAGGGATATCTGAAACAGAACCACTGCGGATAAGAAGGGCCCACTGTAGTACAGTAGGCCCTCAGTATCTACATACTTGCCATCCACCATCTGCAAATGGCAAGCCCACATTGTCCCCAATGGTGGGACATGCACTTGGCTGCATGCCATTAGGGACAGACCCCATTCTTCCCTGTAGCAGTGCATGCACACAGCCACACTGCCATTAGAGACAACGGGACCCGTTGTCCCTAATAGTAGTGCGGCCACATGCATGCACCGTCACTGGGAACATTGTGGGCTATCCCTAATGGTGGCACAGCCACCTGCACACGCTGCCGTTGGGGACAATGGAACTCAAGCATCCGCAGATTTTGGTATCCACAGGGAGGGGGGGGTCCGAAATGGATCCCCACAGATATTGAGGGCTAAATTAGTATTGGGGGTTTTTTCCTAGTAAATTTTAAAAAAAAATCCAGAGAGAGAGTCTCCAAAGACAACCATTAGCAAAGGCCAGTTCTCTCGCCCTCTTAAACTTGTCCTTTTCTTTTTCATTGCAATTAGGTGGCTAGCAAGCTGTTTCTGTACTCAGATAACTAAAATATAATGTTATGTTTCAACTTTAAAGCTGGGTTTAAAGCATATATGCTGTTTTAAATTTATGTCTGAGCTTCTCTTTTGCTGCCTTTAGCAGATTTGAGTTCCTTTAAAAAGAAGTTTAGATACTCTGTACAGAACATGTTAACGTTCTGTTTCATCTGAAGCTCAGCCCTCACAATCTGTGCATAGTAGTTTCATTAAACTGAAACCTCTCTCACGGCAGGCATTCTACACTGGAAATGTGGAAGAGACTACTTGCCTAATTTGGCTGCCATCTCTGGCATTTGTCTAAAAATGTCCCCCTGTGCCCTTTCTGGCTTATAAAAGAGCCAGAGGAGGGCTGTCTGAATGGGAAAGGGAATGGTGAAGGGCTCACTGTGGCAAGGCAGAGTTTCATCCTGTCTAAAGGTCTGTGGAAAGGTCTTTATGGGGGGGGGGGGGTTTCTCCCTGAACCTGACTGCACTACCACCCAGTCGCCAACATCCCTTTTTTGGGCAAGGTTCTGGAGTGCATGGTGGCCTCTCGGTTCCAGAGGTTCCTGGATTAAACTGATGATATATATCCATTTCAGTCTGGATTCCAGGCTATCCATGGGACTGAGACAGCTTTGATCACCTTGGTGGATGACTCATTCCAAGAAATGGACAGGGGGAATGCTCATTCTGTTAGACCTCTTCGTGGCTTTCAGTATCATTGGTCATCGTACCATTGTGAATCGCCTCTCTTGGATGAAACTTGGAGGCACTGTTTTGCAGGGGTTCTAGCTGTTCTTGGAGGGGAGAAATCAGTGGTCAGAGCTGGGAAATTCCTATTCAACCACCTGCTGGTGGCCTGTGGAGTATAAGGGCTTGGTTTTATCCCCCATGCTGTTTATCACAGATATGAAACTGCTGAGAGAGGCTGTCTGGAGATTTGGAGTTCAGTGTCACCAATATACTGATAACACTCTCCTTTCTATATCTCCTTTCTGTCTAACTACAAGAAAAAATGCTTTGGTTTTAAATCAGTGTCACTTGTCAGTAACAGACAGCAAACAAAGTTTAATTCAGACAAGAAAGAAATGCTCATGGTCAGTCAGAAGGCAGATCAGGGAACTGTCCTTGAACACTCAGTTTATCTCTGTCTGTACACCAACGTCCTATCTCAATTTTACAAATAGCTGGACTAGTTTCCATGGTTTCTTCCTCTTTTTAGAAAATGGTAATATACACATCCCTTTATATGCTTCTTAGGCATCTTGAGGATGTGAGACTACTGTATAGTGTGAGATTCCTCACATCTCCAGAACTGGCTCAATATGTTCTTGAGGATAGACGTCAGTTCTTGGGCTCCAGGACACATCTGAATGTTTGGAAATTCTCTTGGAGATAGAACTCAATTTCTGGTCATTTTAGGCCAGACTTGGAGGGCTGGCAATCTTATGCACAAGACTAATGAAGGAAGTTGTGATTGCTGAACGCAGCAGAATCCAACAAAAATTACGAGCATGCCTGCTAAATGCCTGAAAGGTATTCCAAGATCATATTTGATCTTGAAAGTTTAAAAGGGTCATCTCTGGTTAGCACTTGGGTGAGAGACTGACAACAGTTGCTATAGCCTACATTTCAGAGGAAATAACTGGCAAAACATCTTCTGAGTATTCCTTGCCTGAAAAAACCCTATGAATTTGCTATAAGTCAACAGGTGATTTTACACACACATTTTTCCCTAGCTGAGCCAGCCCTAAATAAGAATTTTATATTTTCTCCCCTAGATATTTTTACAGTTTGATATACCAACATTAACAATTTAAGAAGTATCTCCTGTGGTGTCCCTTTTCACTCAGGTCAAATCAAACCAGTAGGCTCCCTTTCATGTCCTCTTTTGTTTTTTAATGCATACACAAAGTTGAGCTGGTGCTAGAAAGAAGATGCAAGCAAGTGGAACTGAATCCACAGGATAGTTCTGGGATACATTCTACACAAGGCTGCCTTCAGCTGGATGCTGCAGCCAGTTTGTAACAACTTTGACCAAATTGTTTTAATTGGCTGCATCACTGTATTTTATATTTGATTTGTGTTACTGCAAATTTTAACTCTCTAAGCTACCTTATTTTGGACTGAGAAAAAGCTAAGGTATAAATGTAACAACAAATGAATCAAATATGAACCATAAAGGCCAGAAATAGATGTCTTTTCAACAGATGTTTTTAGAACTCACTTCCTCAGGAGGTCTGCAAATGTCCAAGCTTGGGCATTTGGAGAAGTGATGAAAAACTTCTTTAAATGAGGTTAGGAAAGGGGCTGTATCTGTTTGTTAATCCATCATAATAGTTTAATAACCTATATTTTAAAATGAATTTAAGGCCCTTAACTCTGAAGGATGGTGCTATGAGAAATTCAATTTAAAAAAAAATACTAATGTCTATCTTCAAACTCTTTTCCAATTGCAAACTCATTAGGACACATTTCAAACATTGTATAGGCTTCTGCTGCATATGGTTCTTTTGAAGTTGGCAGTAAAATAATATGACCACAGGTGTACAGAACACATGGGGGGAAAGTTTTCAAACAGTGTAATAACCATTGGAAAATGAAGTAAAAGGAATGGGAATGGTGGTGGTTGTGGTTGTGGTAGGAATCAGAAGCAAGTTACTAGATGTTGTTTCTCAAAAACATTTTAAAAGGCAAGGGAAAATACTGAAGCAGGTGCTTACAATTTTTGCTTCAGTCTATTCATAGGACATAATAGGCATCTAATTTCCTAAGTAAGGCTGAGATTGCAGATTACTTTTCCTCTTAAATGAATGATTCAACAAAAGCATGTTACTTGAAAATGAGTAGAGAATTCTCCAGGAAAAGTTATCCACTTTTAATCATTCATTTGCCCCATATGAGAGCTTTGTGGGATTCAAATTCCAGTTATGAGTATGTGACAATCAAATATAATCAGAAAAAATAAACTTTTAAAAATGTATTATGTACTACCCTAAGCACTGCAAGACACAATGGCATCTATTTTCCCAATCCAAGTGAGGGCTGCTCCCTTCCCCAACTACCATCAGAAGATCTTCTGAGGCAGAAGAAGAGGAGAAAAAAAGTAATTAAGCTTGAACCTGTGAACAGAAAGCAATGGAGAAGAAAAACAACAGAAGGGGATTACAGTTCAAACCATAACTTTTCCAAATTTTGCTTACACATATAGAGGAGGTTTCCTACTTCAGGCCCCTATATCTCCCTCACAGTAGAAGGAAAGGTTTGACCAGCAAATGCATCTCCACTTATGTGTTGGGCATCATGCATGTATGAATGACCAAACAAGGTTAGAAGTAATCACATAAAAACATGCAAAACCTGGGACATCCATTCTGTGGATGTTTTTTTTTAATGTTGGATACTGGCTTGAAAATGTTGGAGGGGTGGTCAAGGCTCATGCTTTAACAAGCTGAACATAGCAAGATTTTCTCTGGAATAGAAAACAATGCACTTGACATCTAGTGAGGATATAAAGGGATTACACATCTTAAAGTTCAAAGAAAGAGCTTGCTTGCTTTCATTCAGGATTCTATGTCCACTTAAATCTTAGATTTCTTTGTAAATACAGTCACAAAAGGGTGACAATTAATACCTGCTTTGATCACAGATCTTCCCTTGTTGGCAACTAACCTGACACCACCAAACACGACTCTCAAACAGACACTACACTGTAATGATTTTCAGTCAAAATTCAATCAGCCTGTCTTCCAAAAGGTGCAACAATGTTTGTATTAGGATATTACTCAATACAGTTAAGACTGGAAAAATGCTCCAAAGAACACCTCTCTGGATAAGGGTTTTAAAGCAGCACTTTAAATTTCCTGAAAAGCCTAATCTTCATGTTCAGCTTTCAAGACATCAAAGCAAGCTAATGAACTCTTGGGGAAAAGGAAGAAAAAACAACACTAAATAATTTGTGGTGCAACATTAACTAATTATCCATGACGGGGAGTTTTGGCTTCAGAACTCCAGGATGAAGAAAACATTTTTAGACTTTAACAAAATTCAGGACTGACCCTGAGACTATAGCTCAATTATTCTTCTGGTTTTCAGAATACTAGGGAAGAGACTTCCTCAGTATTTCTGGTTGTAAGTGAAGAGCACCTAACTGCAAATCTATGAAAAGGAAAACCACATGTGGACTTTAGATGTATGCCTGATCTTATTTATTTAAATATTTCTATAACACAATATGCCTACAGATCTCAGAACAGTGTATAATAAAATCTATCTGCCCAATTTGAAACAATTTAAAACAGAAAAACATGATTAAAATACTCAAAGCATCTTAAAAACCGTCTAGATTCAAGTAGATATTTTCTGAAAGATATAGAAAAGTTCCTCAGTTTCACCTCAGAGAGACAAATCAGAAACACAGAGAGACAAATCAGAGAGACAAAGGGCCTTTACAGACTGCCAGAAATAATGCAGCTTGAGTCTAAAAGGCAAGGGACCCAGTGCTAGGGAATCATGGGAACTGTAGTTTATTGTGGCACCAGAGCTCTCTGACAGAGAAGGCTCAATGTCTCAGAAAAAACTATAGTTCCCATGATTCCCTAGCGCTGAGTCAGGGCAGTTAAAGTGGACTCAAGCTGCATTATTTCTGGCAGTCTGTAAAGGCCCAAAGATAAGGTAAGCTCTTCCCATCTATATATGCATAACTATTTATGAGGATGGAAACTTCCACCAATATAAGTGAAATCCCTTCCTTCCCAGTAGAATACACAACCACCACCACCACCTCCTCCTCCTCCAGTTGCTTTTATATCTTGTCTTTCTCTTAGTAGTCTTAAAGAAGCTTACATGACTCTCCCCTCCCAGTCTTCGCAAGAACCATATGAGGCTGGGCAAGCTAGAGAGAATGACTTGCACAAGGTCTCCCAGTTTCCTGTCTCTATGGGTGACCTGGATTTTCCAAGTTACAACCCAATCCTATAACCACCATGCCACGCCACACATCCCATTCTTTTTCACAGGAACACATGAACTACCTACTTATTTAAAACATACATTTATAATCACACCACAAAAATCACAGATCACACATTTTTTAAAAAAAATGCAGTAAGATACAATATACAAAGCATCATTTTCAAACACTCTACAGCCAGAGTGTTCACTTGGGCAGGCTACAGAGATTGTACAACTTCTCTGTTACAACAGCTCCACTGGCTGCCAGTCTGTCTCAGGGCAAAATTCGAGATGCTGGTTATGTCCTATAAAGCCTTATTGGGCTTAGGTCCAGGCTATCCGACAGACATATCTACTCATGAGAGAGGCCCTTAGTTCAGTCCCATCACCTTTATAAGAATAAATAAATAAAATAATAATAAAACATTTAGCAATCAGAGTGGCTTACATGTTAAAACAAACCAATACAATACATAATAACAATACATGATCATATATCTGAACACACACACACCCTTAAAAAAGAATTAAACTTAGCACAGTTTAATAAATATAGTCTCTTAAAATCTATTAATAGCAAATGATCTATTGGGCAGAAAGGCAGCATAATACAAGTGTAAGGGGGGTTGTTTATAGCCGAGGAATTCTACAGCTTTTTTGAAGCTATCTAAGTTGGTAAGTTAATGGATCTCCTCCAGCAAGCCATTCCACTCCTCCAGCAAGCCTATTCTTCATAGGCTGCAATAGATTTTTCCCACAGGACCTGAGGGTGCGAGGTGGATTATATGGAAGTAGGTGATCCCTTAAATAGGTTGGACACAAGCCATGCACGGCTTTAAAGGTGATAACCAACACCTTGTACTGCACCTGGAAACCAACAGGCAGCCAGTGAAGTGATTTCAAAATAGGTGTTATGTGGTCACTCCTAGATTTTCCGGTGACCAACCTGGCTGCCATGTTTTGTACTAGTTGGAGTTTCTGGACTAGGCACAAAGGTAGCCCCATGTAGAGCATGTTGCAGAAATCAAGTCGTGAGGTTACCAGTGCATGTACTACAGTTTCTAGGTCCCTTACTTCCAGGAAAGGGCGCAGCTGGCCAAAGCTGATAACAGGCACTCCTGACTGTCGCATTCACCTGATTTGTCATCTAAAGTAACGGATCTACGAGTACCCCCAGACTGTGAACACAGTCCTTTGAGGAGAGTGTGACCCCATCAGGACTGGAGGTTGCAACCCATACCTGGTTTGGGGGACCCTACTGTAAGTACCTCCGTTTTATCTGGATTCAGTTTGAGTCTGTTTTTCTTCATCCAGTCATTACCGCTTCAAGACACTGATTGAGAGGAGAAATGCCATCTGTCATCAAAGCTGCTGACTGAGACATGGAGAAGTATATTTGGGTATCATCAGCATACTGATAACACCCCGCCTCATGTCTCTGAATAATCTCTCCCCGCGGCTTCATGTATATATTGAAAAGCATTGGGGACAGAATGGTGCCCTGAGGGACGCCACAATTACGTTTCGTTTTAGAGGAGCGACTGTCCCCGAGCATCACCTCTGGAATCTACCTGAGAGGAAGGAATGGAACCACTGCAACACAGTGCCTCCAATTCCTAACTCTTCCAGGCGTTCCAAGAGGATGTCATAATCTATAGTGTCAAAAGCCGCCAAGACGGCTAGAAGTACCAACAGAGTCACGCTTCCTCTGTTGATGCCTAGATGGAGGTCATCAGCCAGAGCAACTATGGCAGTCTCCACCTCATATCCTGTCCTGAAGCTGGTTTGAAATGGATCTCGATCAGGGGTAGGCAACCTTTCCCCTTTAAGGGCCGAGGGACTTCAGCTCCCAGAAGCCTCAGCCATGTTGGCCAATAGTCCCATGTTGGCCAATAGCTCCTGGGATTCTGGGAGCTGAAGTCCCTCGGCCCTTAAAGGGGAAAGGTTGCCTACCCCTGATCTAGATAATCGGTTTCATCCAAGATGACTTGGAATTGATGGGCGACAGCCCTCTCTATTACCCTACTCAAAAATGACAGATAAGATACAGGCCTACAGTTTTTCATATCCAGGGGGTCCAGGGAAGGCTTTTTCAGGAGCAGTCTAACAACCGCTTCCTTTAAAATAAGGTGGAGCACAGCCTTCCCTAAGAAATGTCATCAAGGTGTCTCCCCCTTAATCGGCCAGCCATGGTGGGCAGGAATCAAGGGATCATGTCATCTTTTTCACGTTTCCAAGGATCTTGTCCATGTCATCGGTACTCACTGACTCAAACCAATCCAGTTTAATCTCAATAACGGGGTTACTGGACACCTCATCAGTCGATTCTGCTATAAGTCCAGCATCTAAGTCGGCTCTTATCCGAGAGATTTTATCTGCAAAGTAGTTGCTAAAATTGTCACAGCAGGCTGTTGATGGGTTATGTAAGGGGTACTGCACAAGTGGAACCTGTGTCAATTCCCTTACCACCCTGAACAGCTCTGCTGGGCGAGACTTTGCAGATGCAATATGTGCAGAGGAGAAAGATTTCTTCACTGCACGTACTGCCTCTCTATAGAAATGAAGGAATTTCCTATGAAGAGTCTTGTCAGATAAGAGTCCAGTTTTCCACCAGATGCACTCTAGTCGTTGTCCAACCTGCTTCATTTTCCTAAGATCTTCAGTATACCATGGTTTACGATTAGAAGCAGGTTGGAAAGGACGCTTGGGAGCAATTGTGTTGAGAACCTTGGCAAGATCGGTGTTCCAGGTATTAACCAGAGCTTCGACAGAATCACCAGCTTTACTAAACTGTAAACCCTCTAGGGCTTTCTGGAAACCAACTTCGAGGGCAGACCATTTTAATGGGTCCTCCACCCCCGATGGGGCTAATAGTGGCTTTCAGTTCAAGCTTGACCAGAAAATGATCCGTCCATGACAATGCGGTGGTACTGACTATCTCTGCCCATGGATGTTCTTGTTCCATACTAAAGACCGCATTGAGGGTATAACCCACACAGTGCATTGGCCCAGTGACTAATTGGGATAAGCCCATGCTTGTCATGGATTCCATGAACTCCCAAGCTGCACCTATTAAACTGGTCTCAAGTGGGATGTTGAAGTCACCCAGAACTAAAAGTCTGGGCAACTCCAGTAGCAGCTCTGAGACCAGTTGCGTCAGCTCAGATAGGGAGTCTGTTAAGCAACGGGGTGGATGGTATACCAACAGAATCCCTATACTATCCCCCAGATACATACACTCCAAGGTGTCTGTTTTCCAGATAGGTATCCTGGTCAAAGTGAGGTTGTCTCTATAAACCAGAGGATGGATGGTTGAACATAAGATTAGGGCATTCTCAGTGGCTACCTCTAGGATTTCAAACTCCCTCCCTAGAGACACTGGAATGGCCACTTCCTTGTTGTCCTTCCATCATCAGGTAGATTTTTTTTTCATTCAGACAGCTTTTTTTTTTTTTAATATAACCGATGGCTTTTAAGAAAAGGGCTTTAAGAGGGTTCAGTATTGTTGTAAAATGTACTATTTAAACTGTTTTTATATTTTAAAGTGTATGTTTTAAATTGCTTTAGTATGACTAATAGTTTAATTATATTTTAATGCTTTTTTGTTATTTTTAATTACATGGCAATCATTTCAATTTGTAAGCTGGCTTGAGCCCCAATCCTGTGTAAAAGATGGGACAGAAATAAAGTTAATAATTATAATACTAATATATTTTTTAAAACAAATGCACCAGGTAGAGTATCTGTGAGTATCTCAAAAATTAAAATTTATATCTTGGTTGCATTTGCAAATATAATGAGGGAGAGCTATTTTTATGGAAAGACCAATCTCCAAATGCTGAACAATGATGTATCCCTTGCAAGTGTTGCAGTGGCCATCAATTTAGATTTTACACTAACAGCTTTTCTTTGCTTCATGTGGTAACTCAGAGCTCTTGGTTTTCTACACCATCTCCAGCATGAATGTATATTTCTTTTTTTAAAAAAAAATCTCTATATAACATGGCCAATGCTGTGCTCATTGAGCTTATCCGTTTAGCAAGTCTAGATTTTAGTTTTTTACCAGGAGCTTCCCATTCTGGTTTTGTTTAGGTATCTGCTGTTCGTATCATTTTGCACTTCTCAAGATCCAGTAAATTAAGCTAATGGGAAAATGGGAAAATTGATCTTGGGTGTCTTTATCTGTGGAAAAGAACTGTCATCTTCTTCTATACACCATTTGCTTGTTCTGAGGCCAAGACACAGGAGCAAGTGTGAAATGAATCTTAATCAGTTGTTTACATTTTCCAAAGATGCTGCTGATTCTACCTCATGAAGGAAAAGTGTGGAAACTGCTCTAGCCTGGAGTTTATTTGGAAACTGGTCTTTATTTGGAAGCTTTCCAAGCCTATGCATGTTCATTTAGAAATCCAATGGAGTTCAATAGGGCTTATTCCTTAATCAGTGAACATTGGATTGTACAGTTCATCACTTTTTTTTAAAAAAAAACAAAGGCTTTGTAAATATTCAGCACTGGGTGTCATATCCTACATGGAGAAGGCTTCCTCAGAGAAAGAAGGGGAAGAGGAGAGCCAATTGAAGGATGGGGAGGCTGGCAGTCTGACCATGGCACCAGTGAAAGTAGTGCCCAGGCTATTCAAGAAGGCAGATGGAGATTAGAAAGAGGCAGTAGAGGCACTTCACCCTCTTAAGCAATCTAATGCACTGAGAGCAAAATGTCAGGCAATGCCCTGCTCCACTTTAAATAGAGGATGCTGAGCTAGTGAGGCCATCTGAGCCAATTGACTGCTCACTATAAATTATCTCAGCCCAGGCCATTCTGTTGGTATAGGGCAACGGTTTCCAAACCTCTGTGCAATCCTGTCTAATTTATCTTGCCTTCTGACTTTCAATATATATAATATATACTTGACTAAAAGTCAACCTCATGTATAAGTCAAGGGTTTTGGAGCCAAAATTAACTGATTTTGATATAACTCATGAATAAATCAGGGGTAAAAGTTAGGGGCATATAACAAAGGACAAAGCAAAGGAAAACAGTGCTTACAAAGAACTTACAGCATTCTGTCAGAAATAAGTGTTTTACCTCATCCTAAAGGTGGGATGGCTGAGAAGGCAACTATGGTAAACCTTAGCTATGCAATGCATGAGGAAGGCACCAGACACAAATGGGGCTAAGAAAATGCACACAAATGTCAAAAATGGTGAAGAGACAAGGCAAAAAAAATGGCAACTAGGGAGAGAAACAGATGGGCAGGAAAAAGTGGCTTGAAGCTGCCTTTTCCAAAGCCACATTGAAACCCTACCAACCACATTGCCCACTCCCAAGGTGGCTGGAGTTCACATGTAATGACCACAAGGCATGGCTTCAAGCCATAGCGCTGGATACTTTTTGATTTTTACTGTTCCCCCCACCATCCCTGCACACCTCCTCAGGAGCAAACTGCCAGCGACTACCATGTTAGAATTTGATGGGACATATAGTCAATGTTAAAATGTTGAAATGTAAAGATGTGTGTCTGTATTTTTCCTTGCTGAGAAAAGTTGTTTTCTGAGGCCAGATTCAATTATCAGTCCAGGTGTGCTTTAGCCCAAACAAGCTACAGTTCTGTGAGAAAGTGCTTTGTTTACAATAAGAGGTTTCATAAACATGGGAATGTTATGGGAACTGCAGTCACATGATTTAATATGGTAATTAAAGGTTGGGCTAACACACGTCATGTAACTTCAACCAATCAGTCTGAAAGGGCTACACCCAAAAGGGTGGAGAATTGGGGGCTGAGAGTTGTGATCCAGAAAAGTCTCACACTTGTCTTTTAACTTTAAGCTGTAATGGACTAATTGAGACATATTTTGCTGATGCTGAAGCTTAACTAACTTTAACCATGTAGCAGATAAGTTTTGTTCCTGTTTAGCCATTCTGGCTAAAGTGAAGATGTTATTATTATTATTTGTTTTTGCTCATGCTGATTTTGCAATAAAAGAAAGCTTGCTTGAAGATCTGGATGTCTTGGTGACTTGACTTCATGGACTGTAAGCTGTATATTCATTCATCAACACATTTTATCAACATACCATACCATTGGATGGCCGTCCCTGTGAATCTGTACACATTCACATGTGCAGCACTTCACTGGGACAGCACATCAGAGCAGAGATGTGCCCATGCAGATGCTGGCAAGGTACAATTATGCCCCCTCTTCACTCGATGCCCCATGCCTCTTTGACTGTTTTGTGTATATTGTACCCATCTCCATCAGAGGTGTAATGGTTTCTCTTTTGGGTATTGCCACCCTCACTGCTTGGGTATGGCAGCTCCTTCCCTTTTAAATGCACTCCTATGGAAAGAGTACCCCTTTAGAGCCGCCCTGGCATCAGTGCATTTATACGTACATGCAAAGGTGCACACTTTCCAGGTAGAAGTGGAAAAATCCAGCTCCTTTTTAGTGTGGCTTTTCTACCCAAAGCATCGCGAATTGGGAGGAGCGGCTATACTTACATTGGCCCATAGATAAGTCAACCTGGGTTTTGGGAGTCAATTTGGGAGAAAAAGGCAGGCCAGCTCCATCAGGCCTAGCCTGAAAAAGAAGAAGGCCCTCCATCCATCCACCACCATCAAGAGGGAGAGAAAGGCAGGCCAGTTCCATCAGAACTAGCCACAGTAAGAAGAAGGCCATCCCTCCAGTCCATCTGCCTTGGTCCAGGCTTTAGAGTGAGAGATTTGCTGGACATATTCCCCTTCTCCACCATCATTCCCTTCTCCTTTTGTGTCTTGTCTTTTTAGATTGTAAGCTTTTTAGCTGAAGAGCGGGGTATAAATACTCCAAATAAATAAAATAAAAATGAAATTTTGACTAGAATTTCTAGACTTATACATGAGTACAGTTGCCCTCCGTTCTCGTGGACTTGAAGTCCATGGTTTTGCATATTCAGGGAGGGGGGCCTCCATTAAAATCAATGAGGCGTGCCCCCATGGGCACACCCCATTCAAGCTTATGGGGCTTGAATAGTTCCAAATCTCCGTTTTCGGGGGAGGGGGTCCGGAATGGATCCCACGCAAAAATGAAAGTCTGACTTTCGGTACTTTCAGACTAATCTTTCTAGTAACTTTCCTCTTAGCTTTGGACTCTGCTCAGGGCTGCTTTCCCTCTTTGAACCTTGGACTGCTTGGACGATGTTGATATCTCTGTGTAATCCTTGGGACTGGACTGGCTTTCCTCTTACAGTTCTTGTGGGCTATAAGTCTATTCACCTGGTCTCTTGTTGGCTTTAAACTGGGCACTGATCTTAATTTTCTACAAACTCCTGGACTAAACCCTAACAGAAAGAATCCTGGGCTGAGCTTTAGCAAGAGCTGGTTTATATAAGGACATAGAAGAGACAAATTGTTACCTTAAAAGCCCTGCATAATTTTTAAAAGCAACAAATCAAACAAATTGGTACCTGTTTGGGCAACAATATTTTTCTTTTTTATGTTTGGCCTGCTTCAAGTGAAATCAGTAATGAAAGGCTCCTATACAGCTATGGTCAAGAAGCCTTTCTGTTCATTTGTAGTAATCTTTCTGCTTCCTGGCATTAATGGATGTGATAGATCCAGCTTAGCTCTTAATTCAGAAACCTTGGAATGCAATGACACCATCATACCCCACTTTGCAAAGGCAAGTTAGGCAAAGAACAATAGCAGAGAGAGAGCAAGTGGTGTGGTTATAAAGCAGTGAGATTATGGATCACAGTTAAACCAAATTCATCCCACATTGATTTTGGTCAGGCCAGCTATGAATCTAGCATGGGGGAACATTCCTATCACTGTTAAGAACAGATAAAGACAAATTTACCAAATGTATTTGATTATTATTCTATGGCACAGAAACTGACTAAGCATTTTTCATTCTTCCTTTCCTATGCTCCAGTGGAGAGCAGAAGGAGATGAGAAAATGCAGAAGGAGAATATAAAAGGATTGGACAATCCAGATTCTATTGCCTCCTTTAAAAGGAAGGGATTTATGTGGGCAGTTTTCATTAACAAATTGTATCGTAATGCAAAATGCCCATAAGTCAAAAGAGAATAAGGCTATGGTTATGTCTATATCTTAATTGAATCGCACTGAACAACAAAGAGAGCACTAAAAACCAATCCCACACCAGGAACATTATAGTTAAACCCTTAGTGGTGATAGCCAATAACTAATGAACTTAAGATTGTTGAAATTTTTATGCCTCTTGTTCAACTCTGTAGATTGGGTTCGCAGTGATTGTGACATGAAATACTTACGAATAGTACCTTGAATTTGCTGAACATGGTGTAATACTAATGGTAGCCATTAAGAAACATTCATTAAGATGAAAGTTTGAAGCCTCAAGAAGATGGCAATGGCAAACCCCCTCTAAAGAAACTTGCCAAGAAAACCCTGTGATAGGTTCGCGTTAGAGCCACAACTTGAAGGCACACAACAAAACTGAAGGCTTTTTCACATGCCACTACCAGCATCCCCATTTCCCTATTTTATTGCTCTTGCTCCTGAAGGTGAAGAGGCTGAAATTATCAGAGATTATCAGAACTCAACATGGGGGGCACCTTCTATTTAAAAAGGTGGGGGGGGAGTCATGTTTGGTGCTATAATCTGAAAAGTCAAGAAATTAGGGCTATAGATCAGTCCAGCTCCCAGCTAACTCAAAATATGTTCCACATTAATGGAACCTTCTTGCACCCCACAGCAAATACTATAGCATAATCCAATTAGTCATCTCACTACCTACACAATACATCATTAGAGCTGAGGTATAGCTCAAATAAATCACAAAAACAGGCTTTGATAGTCAACATATACAAACAACAGATTACACAGTTGTACCATCTTTACTAGTCCAGTCCAATATTTGAAGTCTTAATTTGTTTAATGGGCTTAGACCAGGATAAGACAGATTTTCAACTTTTACACAAAGTGTAACTTACAGAGACAACTGCCCTAGATGTAAACATTCCCTCCTACTGTCTGTTCTAC
This sequence comes from Phrynosoma blainvillii, assembly GCA_026167975.1. Classification (NCBI taxonomy): domain Eukaryota; kingdom Metazoa; phylum Chordata; class Lepidosauria; order Squamata; family Phrynosomatidae; genus Phrynosoma; species Phrynosoma blainvillii. Next base: position 83,703,427 of record JANUYF010000002.1, read on the forward strand.
ATGTTTCTAAATGTAAATGATTTGCATTCTCATCAAAACCTCCAAAAGGACATTCAGTGATATTTTAGCAAGGCTAATGAAATTAATGCTTAATTGTACTACCCCACTCATAAACACCACAGTCTATCAACTGTACTACCCCACTCATAAATGCCACAGTAATTATATTTCCTCAAGTTCTTAAACAACAACAATTGTTCAATTCAAAGGATAAGAAATTGGTCTATACTTTTATTGGAGGGGTCAAGCAGACCAGCAGCTTGAAGCGGCCAGGCCCTGGTCACTCCCCATTCAGCACGGGGACTGTGGCGACCAGATGCCACAGTCCCAAACAGACCAGAAGCAAGGAACACATTTTTGTGCTCCTTTTGACGGTAGCATTGGGCCACCTTAGGCAGCCATGTCGTGGCTTCGGTCCAATCCGGGGGCATGCATCATCTGTATGCCACGGCCCTGGATTGGCCCGAAGCCAGCACTTTTGGCCCATCTGTTTCGGGCCATTGTTTATTGGGGTGGAAGATCAAGTGCAAACAAGGACTGTGGATGTACTCATGTTTAGAATTTGCTTCTATAAGGGATATCTGGTCTGAATTTCTTTGGTTTTGAGGAACACAGCCAAAGCTTAACTGTTCTTACAAAGAAAAACCACCCCACCAGAAAGTTTTATCTCTCTTTCTTTTCAAGGAATCAAAGACTGGAGTGCATCTCTTATGTTTACTAAGTGTAGAAATTAATATACCAGGTCCATTAACGGGACCATGTTTTCAGCACTTTGGGATGAGGTTGTTCTGTAGTTCAAATTTCCTTTGGGGAAGAAGGGTATAACCCCAATCATAATCCTCTCTGAGCAGTCCAATCCTCTCTGCCTTTGGTCCTGGTCCCTTGGCTCTTGCTTCAACAGTGCTTGAACAGAGCAGGGTTTTGGCCACCCCATCCCTTCATACATCCATCCTCAAACCCTTCTGCCTTGTTTAGACTCGGTCCTTTTTCCCTTTCTTGCACCATGAGCTCCCAGATCCGTCAGAACTACCACACCGAGAGTGAAGCCGGAGTGAACCATCTGGTCAACCAGTTCCTCCAGGCCAGCTACAAGTACCTCTCCTTGGGATTTTATTTCAACCGGGACGATGTGGCTCTTCCTAAGTTCTTCTCCTTCTTCCATCATCTGTCTGAGGAGAAGCATAAACAAGCTGAGAAGCTCTTGACCTTCCAAAATCGCCGTGGGGGTAGAGTTGTCTTGCAGGATATCAAAAAACCAGAGCAAGATGAATGGAAGAATGGAGCTGTGGCCATGGAGGTTGCCCTTAATCTGGAGAAGAGTGGACTTACATCAGGTAGCTTCCTGCCATACTGACCCTCATCTGTGTGACTTCCTGGAAACTCACTATCTTGATGAAGAGGTGAAGCTGATCAAGAAGCTGGGAGACCACATGACCAACCTGAAACGTGTGTGTGCCAGTGAGGAAGGCCTGGGTGAATACCTCTTTGACCACCTGACCCTGGGCGAGTCCAGCGACTAGAAGTCCTGGCTCCATTGTGACTCCTGCAGCCTTGTCCAAAAGAGTTTTGTTTAGCTTGTAACCTGGCTACTCAGTATATAAAAGATCTGTACCCTTGCCTGTTTTGTGCATGTGGCGGAGTCTATAACAATCATAATATTTATCTTTAAACTGAAGGTATCTCCCCTTTTGTAACCAAGCACAACTATGTAATGGCTATGTAATGGCCTGAGCCATCATATAAAAAAGAAATATAAATATAAATACTTAGTGATATAACTGTACAGTGTGAAAGGGCCCTGTAACATTTATTCTCTCCACACAAAGACTTTGAACATTATACCATATATACTCATCTATAAGTCAAAAATTTATGCCCAAAAATTGACCCCAAAATCCCAGGTCAACTTATTTACAGGTCAGTATGGTAATGTAATAGCAGCTCTTTCAGATTTCCCCATGCGATGGGGAGAGCAGTTTCTTTCTCTCTTGAGCCAAGTAGAAAGATTCCTGGGTGACTGATTGCTGTTAAACAAACAAACAGAGTCCCTCTTCTGCCTGCGCCACTGCTATCTGGGAAGTGAAGGTTGAAATGAAGGTTGAAACACTGAAGCAAAAAGCCTCAATTAGAGTCTCTCTTGCCATGTGCACACATACACACACTGAAGGAGCCTCCAAGTTTTAACCTTGACTTATCCACAGGTCATGGCAAAATCCATAATCCAACTTATACATGAGGTCGGTTTATAGTCAAGTATGTACGGTAAGTAGCAAACCTTACAGCTAGTTCAGGCTTACAAAGCATCTGTTGGCAATGCAGGCTTAATTCAAAATTTACTTCAAAGCTTACTAACAGAGAACCTTTAATCAAGGCATTTAACATGTGAAGAACTTAACTGTATCTGCAGGTTTCCATAAATGGATGGAAGAAGAATTGTAATGGATCTTCTTTTTAAATAATTAAACTTCAATTAGGGTTTCTTCCAAAACACTCATGTATATCTGCATCAGTTTTGTTCATCTAAGCCAAAACTAACTTCTGTGGACACGGGCACATCTTATTATCTTCACGGAAACTGGTATAATAAAGAAAAGCTGACTATGATTTTTCAGGTAGCATCAAATGAACAGAAGTTGATAAATTATAGAACAGAAGATGCCAGTAAAAACTTTTTTATCCAGTCTGCATATGAGGAATAGCTACATAACTGTTACTTCCTTCTGCTGTGGGCACTGAATTCACATAATGTTTTTGCTAGAGATGTTTTAGTAACATATTACCCTCTAGTGGTATGGGTTGTCCTTATTCCTCTGTAACATCTCCCTTGGAAAAGTTGTGTGAATTTTCCATGGAGGCAACTTGATAAGAGCAGTTTCAGATACAGAAGTAAATAGATATCAGTTCATTTTGTGCTTCCCCTAATTTCAATGAAAATTGTTTCATTATTTCGTCAAAGAGAGACTTCCCAAATACACAAGTGTGTGTGTGTGAAAACATGATTTGGGGATCAGATATTTTGCTCTCCAACACAAAACTAACCAATTGGATAGCAGGCAATTGGATACTCCCAGGAAACATGCATAGAAAGGCCATTTGAGTTCAACAAGGTTTGCTCTTAAATAGGGGTATAGCCTTAAGATATAAAAGTACAACAGAAACCTGACTTTTCATAAATATAGAGCTGGGATTCTAATATATAGATTAGAAACTTTACTTTTCATAAATATAGAGCTGGGATTGCAAACTGCTTTTTTAAATGAACTGTATATCTTTAAGCAACATGAGAGGTAGAAATTTAGGTGGTGTCTTTTTTCTTTATTTTTTGTAAAAGAGATAGAATATTGGAAAAACTTGCTTAATTTAGTAAGTAAAACTACTATGAGAAAGACAGGAGAAGGGAAAAAATTGTTATACTTATTTATAGCATACATGGAACACATCTGTTTTAAGATGGTAGAAAATCTTGTACTCAACACAAAAAGGTGTGTGTGTGTTACATATTGAATGTGTAGTCTAAGAGAAGAATAAACCTGCTTGCCTGATGGAAAAATAACCCCCAGAAATACACCTTTACTGTGGGATTTAATTTATATTCAAATTTAAAGGCCATTTCTTTACCCAAAAGCTATTCATTTAACTATTTAAATATTATGCAAGCCAAACAAGAAAATCATGGCACCTAAAACATAAATTAAGGCACAACAGCAGCGTGACCAATAAAATTAAGAATATAAAATCAAGAGCTTTAAATGACCTGGGAAAAATAGGGAGGTTTTCACTCATCAGTGAAAAGGAAATATGCTGTACCAGGGAAACATTCTTCTGATGGGAGTTCTAGAATTGGGACATGAAAGCAGAGAAAACCTTATTGTGGATATCACATATTCGCTTGCCTCATGACATTGGGAGGCCTGCAGAAAGCCTTCCAAAAATGATTTTATTACAACAGATTTGTGTGGATAAAGGTATTCCTTGAGGTACCAACAGGGGTTGACTTTCTTTTTGTAGACAGACATTTTGCATCTCCAGGACCACTACAATAAGAGATGCTGTCAAAACACATCAATAGTGTGCTAAATTGACTTTGTAATGTACTGCACCACTGGTCCCCTTCATTGTCATTCCTCAGGGCAAGGTTGCACAGAGCCTGCCATGAAGGTTTTATGCATATATCTACTTTCCACCTCAATGCTACATTTAAACTGTCTTGCAAATACAAAACTCCCTCACACACCTTAAAACGGGATACAAGCATTCGTACTACAAAATCAATACTTACAAGTAGCAGCAGCAACAAAATTGCCATAGCAGCTGCTAGTCCTCAAGCCTAGCATTCTAGCTCTGAAAAAGTTTACTTAAGTAAATGAGCCATGCACAGTTCTCTGCAAACAATGACAGCATATTGATATAACTCACTGGAAAGTATCTTTGGGGGCACCACAGAAAAGGTCCTGCTCCACTTTGCAGCTATTTTAACACTGTAAACTTATACATAGTTACCTGGCAGTAAGTACCATTAAACATCAATATTACATGTGCATCTATTGTGAATTAAATCTCTTTAGCTATAGGAACGCTAAAATATAATTTGAGAGATTTACACTAGGGAAAATGGTAAGATAGCTTGTGAGCAATGCTGGTCCCTGGTCATGAAAGTCCTTAATTATCAAAGCTTAAAGGTAAGCAAGTGTTATTAGGCCACCAGCTGTTACTTCAAATGGATTAACAATCAATTCCTGAGACAAGAATGGAGAAACATCAGGATCCATGGCTCTGTTTACCTTTGAAAAGCAAGGACAGCTCTAGGAGCTTCATTGCAATGCAAAGCTATCATTTCCAAGCCTCATAACTGGAGACATGAACTTGTGGCTGCATCCACACTGCAGAAATAATCAATGGGATTCTGGGAAATTATAGTTTGGTGAGACACATAGCCTTCTCTGTCAGAGTGCTTTGGTGCAACAACAAACTACAGCTCCCAGAATTCCATAGCACTGAGCCATGACAGATAAAGTGTTGTCAACCTGGATTATTTCTGCAGTGCAGATGCATCCTGTGTTAGGTTATATTGTATACAATGATAGTTAAACCCAATGTTAAAACCACTCAAAGCAGGCCCATTGAAATGAATGGGTTTATTAATCACAAGTAACTTGATTCCACTGATTTCAAAGTGTACTGAGATTTTAACCTTGAGAAAAACCACTGAAAAGTACAGTATGTTTAGAATTGTGTTAATGTTCTCTATTACCAACTATCTTTGCTGTCCAATCCTGGATGATACTATTGCCTCTTCTGAATTACCCAAGGATTCAATTTTGAAACAACTACTACAATTGTATTTCAATACATGTATTGCTGAGCATCTTTTAACAAGAGGACTCTGTTTCCTACATGTCAATTACTATTATTTTTACATGGGTCAAGTGCACACTTCAATATTAAATGAATAAATAAATATTAAAGCATATTTTCTAAGGATCCCTTACTTAATGTCAACAAGAAAATGATATTTTTCATGTATTCCAAAACAAATTCTGAAATTAGGCAGGTATAAATGCATAGCGTTATAAAACAGATTATAAAACATGCATTTAGAAGCAAAAATAAAAAAAAATTCAAATAATTGAAATAGTGGGTTAGATTTTTTGACTATATAAAGTTTTGTGTTTTAACTATTACAATCACTTTCTACAGTACAAAATGTTTATATTGCAGAATACACACATATACATTGGCTGCAATGTCTTTCAAATAAATTAAAAAGAGAAGCAGTCAACATTCCTGTAACACATATATGTATAAGAGAATAGCTTTAAAGAGAAAGTGAGATTTTTTTTCTACCAACCTTTTTTAAAGCAAAATTATTCAGTACTGAAATACACTACTGCCCTCTGCAGTCCACTTTAAGACATGCTTCATTTTCAAACAGAATTTACAGATTTTTTTAAAAAAGATTTAACCATGGTACATCTTATTAAACTAAAATCTAAAGTAATTATGTCATTCAGACACATACTGCATACAGCTCAGTTTTACCTCTCTACTATGGTAGAAGGCAGGAAGAGAAAAATTATCAAAAGGAAAACAAATGGTGAAAACCCTTTTAACTTTACAAACTGGCAATGATACATTTGCATTGGACAATTGTAGCAAAGTAATTTGGGAAGTTGTAGAAATGTCGTGCATGACACTTGTTTCTAACCTGAATATGAAGATGAGCATCTTCAGCTATTTTCCTATCTACACAGGAGATACATAAAAGCTTCAACATAGACAATGCAAAAGCAGCTAACAAAGATATTACAAGTAGAATGGAGACGGATGACAGAAGAAAAGTCTGCTGTTTAATGTTTGATGTTCAAGAACTGTTCAATTCAGCCATATACAGCTTGGGTCTAGGTTATGTGAAAGACCGTATCTTTCTTTGTGAGCCCATTAGAGCTCTAAGATCATCTGGAGAGACCTTTCTCTATATCCCATCACCTTCTTAGGCGCATTTGCTGGGGACAAGGGAGACTTTTGAACTCCCTAGAGAAGCCAGGATGGCCCCAACCTTGCTCTTCTTCCAATTCAGGTCAAAACGTGTCATCAGGATTTTACCAACTAACTTAGTTGTTGTTATTGTTGTTGTGTGCCTTCAAGTCATTTCCGACTTATGGAGACCACAGGGTGAACCTATCACGGGGTTTTCTTGGCAAGTTTCTTCAGAAGGGGTTTGCCATTGCCATCTTCTGAGGCAGAGAGAGTGATTTCCCCAAGTGGGAATTCGGTCAAGGTGGGGTTCAATCCTTGGTCTCCAAAGTCATAGACCAACATTCAAACCACTATGCCATGCTGGCTCTCACCAACTAACTAGGGTTGGGCTTTTAATGCTATGCAGTCATGTTTTTAAGGTTGGTATACAGTCTTTAAATGTATATTACTATATTTAATGTTTAATATTTTAGCTCCATGAATTGTTTAAACTACTTTTTAAAACTTATATTTATACTTTTAATGGTTTTGTATTGTTTTTAATTTGTATTGTTTTAAATATGTTGTTAGCCATGTTGCATCCCATTGTTGGGAGAAATGTGGAATACAAATTAATATCATCATCATTTTGATTTGCATCTCCAGAAAAGCAAAGGTGTGTTACAGTGTATTCTTGCTACTTTTCTTATGGATGAGTTATGTAATTTTTAATGGAATTCTTAACTGGAGCTTGAAAGTAAAGTTGTGACCTGTAACTCACTACTATTACTTCTTGGGAGAGAAGATCAATGTAACAGATACTTTTCACAAGCAACACAAGCATAAAAAATTAGTTTTGTATAATGAATAATGTTTTCTAGTTTTAGATATAATGGGAACCTTTTGAAAAGAATCACATTTTATGTCATTCTCTTTTCAAAGCTAAGGTTTTAGGGTCTGTTTATTTGTTGAAATAATGAATAATGGAGTGAGAGCCAGCTTGGCGGCATAGTTTGCGTGTCGGAGTACAACTCGGGAGATCAGGGTTCAATTCCCTGCTTGGCCGTGAAATGCACTGGGTGAGTTTGGGCAATTCACATACTCCCAGCCTCAAGGGAAGACAATGGCAAAACCTCTTCTGAACAAATCGTGCCAAGAAAATCTCATGATAGGTTCACCATACTTGGAAATGACTTGAAAGCACACAACAACAACAACAAATGTAATGAACTACCAAACAACAGACCGGAAACATTACCTTAAAAATGAAACAAAACCCCCCAAGAGAATTTCAAAGACATATGCAAGAAGGAAATTTTTAAAAAATTAAGAAAAAAAATACAGTGGGCCCTTGTTTTAAGTGGGGGAACTGTTCCAGAGCCCCCCCCCCCCGGATAAGGGAAATAATGTGGGACCTCAAGTCTCAATGATTTCAATGGTGGCGTGCTCCTGCACAACGCACTATGGGCCATGCTGCATACATGCCATTAACACACACACCATTAAGAGGTCCAGGGCTCGCTGTCCGCATGACCTTGAGTCCGCATATGGCTCGGGCATGCTGTAGCTGCAAATACATTCAAAACATTTGGTTTTTACTTTCCTATTGTGTCTCTGTGCTGGGTGAAATTCCCTAGCCACAGGTCTGTTACACACAGAAATTTCAATTTGATGGGTAATCACATATACAGAGAGACAGTCTCAGAAGCTGGTCTCTGCTAAAATTGCAGTAAAATAAAAAGAGAGCTCCCTCTCTTCACTGCACTGCTGCCCAAGTCAAATATTCTGCTGAGGGAAATCCATAGCCATCATAATTGTTTCTCCCTTTTCTCTCACTCAGATTTTTTTGGGGGGGTGGGGGGCATCCTGTTTCCTAACAATTTCTTCATTTCATCCTTCAGTCTCTTGATTGGTCTGAGTGCTGGCAACATAAGGCAGCAAAGTAATTTGAGGAACCTCAATGACAGGGGTTGGCAAGTTCCCCTTACCTGGGGCCAGGCCGGGGATCCCCTGGTCTTCCGCAGGCCGACAACGACACCCCCCGCCACCGCCGCCGCGCACGGGGGTCATCTGGGAAACAAAATGGCAGCTGCAACGCGTGTGGCAGCTCGGCGGCAACACGTGCGGCGGCGGGGGTCGGCGGGGGCTGGTCCAAAGGCCTTGGGGGGGTAGCCCCAGCCCGCGGGCCGTAAGTTGCCGACCTCTGCTCAATGACCTCCCTGCTGGTTAAGATGCTTCCTAACAATAGGAGGAGGATTCAGAGTTCCTTAAAAGAAGGAGGAGAAAGGAAAGAAAGGGCAGTAACATTGACTCCTGCTCCAGACACTACCAGAGCCAGTAAGGCATAGTTAGGAAACTATGTACTATGGCCCTAGGTGTCATGCCCTGCCTGGAGGATGATTCAGAGGACTCAGGGGATGAGCTGGAGCCCCTGGGACCTGAACCTGTGAGGGAGGAGCCAGGGCCCCTGGGACTTGAACCTGTAGCGGAAGAGCCAGAGGCTGGCCCTAGTTCTGCTGTAGCAGAGGCTGTGGGCCCTCCAGAGGTTCAACAGTCAGGGCTGCCCAATGCTGTAGTCAGGGAGGAGGATTTGGGCAGTGTGCCTACCTTTAAGGAGCGTCGAGCAGAAAGAGAGGGCTTGCGAAGGTCACGGAGGCTTCAGCAGAAGCGTGTTAGTAATCAGACACAGCTGAAGGCCAGCTCCTTGCCTTCTTAAGAACCTGGAGTATGGGTGGTGCTTTGCCAGTGGATATCTGACTTTTCTGAGGGAAAGACTTTGTCTCTGGCTCCGTGTCTCCCAGATCATCTTGACCACCCGGAAACCTTGACCTTGGACTGCTTATCGACCTGCCTATCTGATACCTCGAACCTTGGACCGTCTGACAATCTTTTGGTAAACCCTTGGGTTAGAGTTGCTGTGTATCTACAAGACTGTGTAGTAACACTGACTTGCTGTGCTGGGGATTTTGTTTATTTGAGAGCCAGCTGTCTTATCAGCCCTTTGGCTGCTTTCCCGGACAGAATATCCACTGGCCCTGTAATTGGGCTGATAGCAGTATCATGGCAACTGAACAAGCCATGGCCGAGCTAATGCAGAGGAATTTGCAGCTTGCTGCTCAGGTGCAACAATTGACTCAGACTGTGGCTGCCCTTCAGGGCCAAGGGAATTCTTCTGCTCCTGAACGCAGACGGAAATGTTTTGCTTCCCTTCCTGATAAATTTCAGGGAGACGCTACAATGCTGGACAGTTTTCTTGCTAATTGTAAGTTACATTTTAAGCTTCGGAGGGAAGATTTTCCTGATGATTCCCACAAGGTGGCGTTTATAATTAGTTTGCTTTCTGGGCCTGCCAGCAAATGGGCTACCCCTTACCTGAACCAGGAAAGCCCCCTCCTCAATAGTCTGCAAGACTTTATTGCAGAAATGCAAGCCACCTGGGGGGATCCTGTAAAAGCTGAGTCTGCAGAACGTCAGATCCAGGCTCTTCGCCAAGGGACAGGAACTGTAGCTGAGTACTCCACGAACTTCCGCTTGCTTGCTCAAGACTTGACATGGAACGATAGTGCTTTGCAGGGTCAGTTTCGGGCAGGGCTCTCGGACGCAGTGCTGGATGAATTGGCACGCTCTGAGCCCCCTGATTCTCTGGGCTCATTGATTGCACAAGCTACCAGACTGGACTGCCACCTTGCTGCTCGTAGACAGGCTCGTCAGAAGGCCCTTCCACCACCGCCCCGTCCTGCCCGTCCAGATCCTGCAGCTTCACCTGTGGCTGCTCCCTCTCAGCTGACTGAGGAACCTATGCAGCTGGGAGGAGCGCGACCACGGCTCACTGCTACAGAGAAGGAGCGCAGGAGGAGGGAGGGCCTTTGCCTGTACTGTGGTCTCCCTGGACATTTTGCTCGGGAATGTCCTGCTAAGGGACGCCGGCCCACCCCGCAGGGAAACGGACCCTCCCAGGTGTAGACCGGGTTCACCACCTGGGATTGTCCCTTGAACCCACTGCATCTACGTCGGCTTCCAGGAAGGACCCTTTGCTAGTGGCTGCCAACCTGAGGCTCCCCTCCATGGAGCTCCTTCCTGTGGGGGCCATGATCGACTCCGGAGCTTCCAGCTGTTTTATGGATCTGAGTTTTGCCCAACGTCATCACATCCCGCTGGAGGCTCTGGCTGAGCCCCGGCCGGTGGAGACTATTGATGGACGGCTCCTCCGGTCTGGTCCTGTGACGCACCAGACTCCCATGCTCCACCTGGAAATCCAGGGCCATGTGGAGCAGATCTGTTTTTTGTTGGCCGCTGTCCCGCACTTCCCTTTGGTTTTGGGCATGTCGTGGCTCTCTCAGCACGACCCACATATTTCTTGGTCTCGGAGGGAACTTCTTTTTGGCTCGGAATATTGTCAGGAGCATTGCTGGCCGGACCGGATCTCGGCTACAGTGGCTGCGGAGGCCCAGGAGGGGTCGGCGGTGTTGCCTGAGAAATACCGAGACTTCGCCGATGTTTTTGATAAGAAGGAGGTGGATCGGCTCCCTCCACACCGGCCCTATGACTGCGCCATCGACCTGGTGCCGGGGGGCCCTATTCCAGCGGGACGACTCTACTCCCTCTCGGAGCCTGAGCTGGCTGCTCTGAGGGACTTTCTGGAGAAGAATCTTCAGAGAGGATTCATCCGTCCCTCCAAGTCTCCGGCTGGGGCCCCTGTACTGTTCGTGCGCAAGAAGTGCGGGGAGTTGCGGCTCTGCAATGATTACCAGGCCCTCAACAAGATCACCATTCGGAACCGGTACCCTCTGCCTTTGATTCCAGAGCTGTTGGAGCGGTTGCGCCATGCCACGGTGTTTACCAAGTTGGACCTCCGTGGGGCATATAATTTGGTGCGGATCCGGGCGGGAGACGAGTGGAAAACAGCCTTTCAGACCCGGTATGGGCATTACGAATACACCGTGATGCCCTTTGGACTGTGTAATGCTCCGGCTGTTTTTCAACATTTTGTAAACGATGTTTTCCGGGACTATTTGGACCATTTTGTTATAATTTACTTGGATGACTTTTTGATTTACTCCCCGAACCAGGCCGCCCATGATGCCCACGTCCGTGCTGTTCTCCAGAGGCTCCGGGAGCACAGGCTTTATGCAAAATTGGAGAAGTGCGCCTTCGACCTCCGCGAGGTGGACTTCCTGGGCTACCATGTCTCTGCTCAGGGTGTAGCCATGGACACGTCCAAGGTGGAGTCAGTGCTATCTTGGCAACCTCCTCGCAACAGGAAGGATGTTCAGAGGTTCCTAGGGTTTGCGAACTTCTATCGGAAGTTCATCAAGGACTACGCCACCTTAGTGAGCCCTATCTCCCAACTGTTGCGAGGGAAGTCTCGGTTCGAGTGGACCGCTGCTGCGCAGAAGTCTTTCGAGGTACTGAAGGTGAGGTTTACATCAGCCCCAATCTTGCAACACCCTGACCCGCGCACGCCCTTTGTCCTGGAAGCAGATGCATCTGATGTGGCCATAGGGGCTGTGTTGCTCCAGCCCACGGGGCCCAAGGCGCATCTGTTGCCGTGCGCCTTTTACTCCCGACAGCTCACCACCCCAGAGCTTAACTACACTATCTGGGAGAAAGAGCTGTTAGCAATCAAGGCAGCCTTTGAGACCTGGCGGCATTTGCTGGAGGGAGCGGCTCACCCAGTCCGGGTGCATACGGATCACCGGAACTTGGAGCACTTACAGACGGTAAGGAAGCTCTCTCAGAGGCAGCAGCGCTGGTCATCATTCTTTGCCCGCTTCAACTTCCAGCTCCACTATGTGCCTCGAGCCCAGAACCATCAGGCCGACGCTCTCTCCCGGAAGCCTGAATATGACACGGACCCAGTGGGGGAGACTCTGTCCACCATTCTGCATCCGGAGAACTTTGCTGCTGCTCTGAGGGAGGATACACTGCTGGACCAGATTCGGACACTCCAGGGCCGGGACCCGTTTGTGGCACAGCATTCGGCGGAGGGGGACGCCTCTCCCTTTGTAATGCGGGATGGCCTGCTTTACCATCGGGATCGACTTTATGTGCCAGCGGGTCCTTGTCGGGAGACAGTCTTGAGGCTTTGTCATGACTCCAAATCGGCGGGACACTTTGGCTTTTGTAAAACCCTGCACCTCCTCACCCAGGAGTTTTGGTGGCCTCGTGTCCGGGCAGAGGTGGCTCAGTACGTGGCGACTTGCCCGGTGTGTCACCGGGCTAAAGACCATAGGGGACGACCTGCAGGATTGTTGCTGCCTTTGCCAACACCAGCAGGGCCTTGGAAACTAGTCTCTATGGACTTTATTACGGACTTGCCCCCCTCTGCTGGTTGCACGACCATTTGGGTGGTGGTGGACCTTTTTTCCAAGATGGCCCACTTCGTACCCTGCATTGGCCTCCCCACAGCGAAGGAGACGGCCCGGATGTTCCTTCATCATGTCTTCAGGCTCCATGGCCTTCCCCAGGGTGTGATTTCTGACCGCGGTGCCCAGTTTACCGCCCGCTTCTGGACCAGCTTGCTCCGCCTCCTGGACATCGCGCCTCGTCTGTCCTCGGCACATCACCCTGAGTCGGATGGTCAGACGGAGAGGACCAATGGGACCCTGGAACAGTATCTCCGCTGCTATGCCAGCTATGGGTCGACTTGCTCCCGCTGGCCGAGTTCGCCTACAACAACTCGGTTCATGCTTCGACCCAGCAGACCCCCTTCTTTGCTAATGGGGGCTTTCATCCTCGAGGATTCCCTGCCGTGGCTCCTGTTTCAACGGTCCCAGCGGCGGATCAGTGGCTCCAGGAACTCCAAGCGGCACAGTCCCTGTTGAAAGAACAGCTTGAAATAGCCAAGGAGGCGTATAAACGGGGAGCAGATCGGCGACGTCAAGAAGGTCCAGCATTGCAGGTGGGGGATCCAGTGTGGCTGTCCACAAGACACCTTCCTCTGCAGCGGCCGGGTCGCAAGTTGGATGCTCGGTTCGTGGGGCCATATAAAATTGTGGCTCAAATTAATCCTGTGGCTTTTCAGCTCCAGCTTCCCCGGTCATGGCGGATTCACCCAGTCTTCCATCGCTCCTTGCTATTACCAGCCGCGGGGGTTCGGCCAGATGCGGGTTCAACTCCTCCGCCCGATCCAGTCCTGGTGGATGGGGAAGAGGAATTTGAGGTGGCTCAAATTTTGGACTCCCGTCGATATCGGGGTCGCCTCCAGTATCTGATTGACTGGGTTGGTTATGGGCCAGAGGAGCGCTCCTGGGAAGATGCCTCTGATGTTCATGCCCCTCGTCTGGTTCAAGCCTTTCATCGTCGCTTCCCTGACCGGCCTCGTCCTCCTCAGGATGAGAGGAGGATTGATGGGGGGGGGAGTAATGTCATGCCCTGCCTGGAGGATGATTCAGAGGACTCAGGGGATGAGCTGGAGCCCCTGGGACCTGAACCTGTGAGGGAGGAGCCAGGGCCCCTGGGACTTGAACCTGTAGCGGAAGAGCCAGAGGCTGGCCCTAGTTCTGCTGTAGCAGAGGCTGTGGGCCCTCCAGAGGTTCAACAGTCAGGGCTGCCCAATGCTGTAGTCAGGGAGGAGGATTTGGGCAGTGTGCCTACCTTTAAGGAGCGTCGAGCAGAAAGAGAGGGCTTGCGAAGGTCACGGAGGCTTCAGCAGAAGCGTGTTAGTAATCAGACACAGCTGAAGGCCAGCTCCTTGCCTTCTTAAGAACCTGGAGTATGGGTGGTGCTTTGCCAGTGGATATCTGACTTTTCTGAGGGAAAGACTTTGTCTCTGGCTCCGTGTCTCCCAGATCATCTTGACCACCCGGAAACCTTGACCTTGGACTGCTTATCGACCTGCCTATCTGATACCTCGAACCTTGGACCGTCTGACAATCTTTTGGTAAACCCTTGGGTTAGAGTTGCTGTGTATCTACAAGACTGTGTAGTAACACTGACTTGCTGTGCTGGGGATTTTGTTTATTTGAGAGCCAGCTGTCTTATCAGCCCTTTGGCTGCTTTCCCGGACACTAGGAGCCAATTTTCTGCAACTGAATATCTCCAGGAGCTGCATGAACTGCCAAAAATAACCAAAAAGAAAAAAATAAAACAAAATTGGAAGTGACCAAATGTCCACTTCAAGTTGGGGAACAAAACCCTATTTTTAAGTTAAATAGTGCAGCCCTAATTCCACCTTGTCTCTCCTTGAGGCTTCATCCTCTTTGAGGTTCCTTAAAAATGGGGAGATTATCACATTGGGGTCATTCCACAACTATCACGCTTGTGCAATAAATGGGACCATCATAAAATTGTGTTCTTTCATTCCACACAGTTTCATAATTACAATACAGTACTACACCAGGTTGTAGATGCGGAAGAGGGATATATTTAGTTCCGTGCAGCTTCTATTCCCTACAAGTGGATCACTATTGCATCACTACCTGCATGCATTTTTGAGCAGGAAGTCCTAGAGATAGCATAGAGTTATTTGTTTCCCCACTTGCACATTCCCGAAATTGAAGCAATATTGGATTCTTATTCACAGGAGTTTATCATTAATGCAAAATCACGCAATAATGATTTCCAGGCATGCTGACCAAAGTATGATCTCAATATCATATGATAATCTTCACTCAATAACATTTTAATGCTGCCATAGTTCCACTTTTCACACCAGTGTGATAATCTCCTGGGTCATGGGCTGCAAAAACAGCCTTGAGGACCCATGTGTGGCGTATCTGCAGTTTGCCCACTTCGTCAATACAGATTTGACTGCATACAATAATAAACTGGGGAAAGAGAAACACTTTGCCACCACTGATTTGCTGTCCTTAAAAGAGAAGTTCTAACAAAGGAAAGCCTACTACCTTTTGAGCCAGTCTGTTTATCTATAGGAGAGCACAGACCATCAGTTTGTACCATTATCGGTGAAGAAATTACCCAATGTCTAATTGCAATCACCATATTCTGCTCCATTGTCTATGTGACAACCCTTCAAGTGTTTGAAGATAGCTATTACATTGCCTCTTATTCTTTTCTCCAAGCTAAACACATACACACACACCACCTTCAGAAGCCTCTACTCTTAAGGCTTGATTAAAATGGGACTTCACAATTTACAAAGAATTATATACTTTCTGCAGAAAAAGGCACATCTGGCTTTAAGCATGCAGTCATTTTCATTATCTTATAAAGACCTGAACTACCAAAGTATATAATTAACCTGCTGTTCTATTTTAAAAGCTAACAAGGAAGTTCACTGTTTAGAGGTATGCTTGTTATGAGTCCAACTTCAGAAATGATCCTTGAAAAACAGCACTGATCTCCACCAGATCAAAGGCCTATCTTCCTAAATGAAGTGAAAAACAATCAAATATATTTACAAGTTTTCCGTGTCAATCCGCTACCTGGATGCAGTAATGGATTCAAATGCAGGTCTATAAAAAAATACAAGATGTAGGAAATCTTAGGTGGGGTTGAGATCACAGCCTCTTCTGGATAGAGTTGCATTTCCTCTAAAAGATCAGTTTGGGAGTATTCTTGGTTCCACTATTAATTCTCAAAGACCAGGTAGCTGCTGTGGCCAAGAGTCCCTTTGATTAGCTTTGGGTGGTGTGCTAGAGGTTCATGCCTTTATTACCTCCCAATTAGACTATTACAATACACTGTACATGGGTTGCCCTTGAAAAGTCAGGTTTGTGTATTAGTGACCATATAACATTGATCTTATAAGAATTACACTGGTTTCCTATTTGGTCCTAAACTCAGTTCAAGGTGCTTGTTTTGACCCACAGAGCCTTAAATTACTTGGGCCCAGGATGTCTGAAAGACATTTGGTTTGCCTCTTCAAAATCTGAGATAAAGAATGTATCGAAATGAATACTGTTAAATGAATGTATAGAAATATCAATATAAAGGTACTGAGATTTAAATATGAATGATCAAAAATGTTAAAGCTTGGGTTGTAGCACACAGAGGATCTAAATGGTATAATACATTGAATATGAAGACAATAAGAGTAAATTGAAAAATAGTTGATGACAAACTGGAGATTCAATGGAAGTCAACTGTGTATAATGTAAATATATATTGAAAATGATATGAATATTTCATTATGATAGTTGTGGAAGAAATGTATCTTTTAATAAAAATTTAAATATATAAAAAAATTGAGATCTTCAGCTCAGGCTCTGTTGCATGTTCCACTACCATGCAAGGCTGGGTTAGTGGTACACATGACAGCACTTTCTTTGCAGCAACACCTTATGCATTTCCTCTGGCTTTCACTGGAGAATATAGATTCCTTAATCCCAAAGCATCAAGAAAGGATGCAGCCCTTCATCTACAGTATTTGCCAAGCTTCTTCCTCCATCTGCTTTTGCAAGTGGGAACACCTCTGCTCCACAACTGGTAAGAGAAAAGGATGGGAAATGTGTTTAGAACAATAATGTACAAAATGCACTGCATTTTTTCGTCATGGTGCTTGATCTTTTAAAATAGCAATTACCATCTCTGGAACTGGATGAGAAGGTTCTTTAAACCAGCACAAATATTGCATGTTTAAAGTCTAAAGCAACCCTCCAGAATGTCATGCAAGTATCTCTGTGAACTCAACAACATTTCAGACCATGTTATTTCTCACTCCTCTATTATCATATATAAATACACACACACCTAAACTAAAATCTAAGATTGGCCCAGTGTGGTATTTTCAATGTGATAAGACCCATCTGCTTCCTTCCTTTTCACTTCTCCTGTTGTTTGCCTCATGCATTCACTTTTGTTTTGTTTTCATAGAATCACAGAATCATAGATCACAGAATTGGAAGAGACCACAAGGGCCATCCAGTCCAACCCCCTGCCATGCAGTAACTCAAAATCAAAGCATCCGCGACAGATGGCCACCCTGCCTCTGTTTAAAGACCTCCAAAGAAGGAGACTCCACCACACTCCGAGGGAGTGTGTTCCACTGTCGAACAGCTCTCACTGTCAGGAAGTGCCTCCTAATGTTGAGGTGGAATCCTTTTTCCTGTAGCTTGCATCTGTTGTTCCGAGTCCTATTCTCTGGAGCAGCAGAAAACAAGCTAGTGCCCTCCTCAATATGACATCCCTTCAAATTATTATTATTATATTATTATTATTATTATTATTATTATTAATATACCGCCCTGTGGCGAACCAATCCGGGCGGTGTACATCAATAAAACATACAGCTTAAAAACAGAATAATTCCCTCCTCCCCCCCCCCTTAAAACATTATTAAATCAGAGTCAATATAAGACAATTCCTACTAAATAAAAACAACATAGATCTAAAAATGGAGATGGAGCATCATCTGGATACATAGATCTAAAAATGGAGACAGAGCATCATCTGGAAATATTTAAGCAGGGCTATCATATCCCCTCTTAGCCGTCTCTTCTCTAGGCTAAATATACCCATTTCCCTAAGTCGTTCCTCATAGGGCATGGTTTCCAGACCCTTCACCATTTTAGTCACCCTCCTCTGGACATGCTCCAATTTCTCCACATCCTTTTTTAATTGTGGTGCCCAGAACTGGACACAATATTTCAGGTGAGGCCTGACCAAAGCAGAATATAGTGGCATTATTACTTCCCTTGATCTAGATCAGGGGTAGGCAACCTTTTCCCTTTAAGGGCCGAGGAACTTCAGCTCCCAGAAGCCTCAGCCATGTTGGCCAATAGTCCCATGTTGGCCAATAGCTCCTGGGATTCTGGGAGCTGAAGTCCCTCAGCCCTTAAAGGGGAAAGGTTGCCTACCCCTGATCTAGATACTATACTTCTACTAATGCAGCCTAAAATTGCATTGGCTTTTTTAGCTGTGGCATCACACTGTTGACTCATGTTCAACTTGTGGTCCACTAGGACTCCTGGATCCCTTTCACACGTAGTCTCATTAAGCCAGGTGTCCCCATCTTATATCTATGCATTTCATTTTTTTGCCCTAAGTTCAGTACCTTACATTTCTCTGTGTTGAAATTCATTTTATTAGCTTTGGCCAAGCTTTCTAGTCTATTAAGGTCATTTTGAATTTTCATCCTGTCTTCTGAGGTATTAGCTATTCCTCCTAATTTGGTGTCATCTGCAAATTTGGTAAGCATGCCCCCTATTCCTTCCTCCAAATCATTGTTTTGTTTTCTTGTGAGAGAGGGAGGGGCAGCTAAGAGCAATAAAGCCTCTGAGATATATTCCGGAACCTACTTGCTGCACTTTTTTTTCCACATGGAAAAGATGGCTGGCTGGAAGTGATACACAATCTTTTTGCATGCTATTTTGTATGGATCTGGGGTGCTTTCCAAACACACAGAGGACTCTGGAGCATAATTCTCCACACAGGATAATGACCAAAAGGAGCATGCCTTATGGGAGGTATTTTGTGTTAACTCCAGAGCATGGAGAGCTTCCATGATCCCAGGATAATATAAAGAAGGAACCTATATGTTGTCTTCGTCCTATGGCAGTAGCATCTCCATTTGTGGAATCAACATCAGGCAAGGGGTGAAGCAGATTTAGAGCTCCTGTCTGACCCTGGGAGCAGAGAAGAGCAGAGATGCATTGACTTCTGAATCAATGAAATAAGGTGATCTTATTTCAGATACAGATCTTAGTTGCAATCCTGCACACAACTGCTGGAATTCCCCAATTATTCACATACACAGATAAGTGCAACCCTTCTCATTCTGTGGTTCCTTTTAACTCAGTGTCACTGACAAGTTCAGCCATACCATTCTAGAAAAAGAATTTTGCTGAAATCAGATTTGGAATAATTTCAGTCAAAATGGATTCACTCTTCACTATCATTTCCTATGGATTCTTTGCAAAAGAAATACCGTATCTCCACTTCAGAGCAGGCATAGTGCTGTTCTAATATTTCTCACTACTCATAGTAGTACACACCTGTACTCATGGGACATCGCCTCTGCCATCACAACTTCTCAGAGGATTCCCATCATGGCCTGTGAAGTCAGATGGGGGCTCCTTACTGCGTGGGTGTAGCCAGGTGCCCCGTTTCTACCCTTACAGAAATTATGGGGGTTTTCTGAGAAGACACAACAGCAGAGGCAGGTAAGGGACATGTGGTGACAATGGCTACATGGCACCACAGCAGGCAGGTGTATAAAAACCAACCTGTTGCCACGCCAGCCTGGGGCTGACACAGGTTAGAACCAGGGGCAGAATAGCACAAGCTTGGCTGTACCTGTCTGTCTGCTTATGCCCTAGATTAGTACACTGCTCCCTTTATTCTTTGCTCTTCCGTTGGCAGCTTTGCCAAGAACTAAAAAACAAAAACAAAACACCCACCAGCAGTCAATACAGAAAAGCACCTAAAATAATTCTGACTACTGCAGGAGAATTATGTAATAGCGTATGAAAACTATTCACTATTACATCCCATTGAACAAAATCAGCTTCCCATGTCCCCAACCCCTAAAAGGCACTTAAGGCATATTTGTGTGACATATCAAGAATGAACTATATAAGCTATTTTACATTACTCTGTAATCTGTAAGAAAAAGCTGAACATTTTCCCCATCAGTATTTTGAAGTGTTTATCACACTACTTTTAGACAACACTTCGTTACTATAGTTGGCTGAATGTCCTATCTTGCAGTCAGTATCTTTGCAAAGAACTTTAGGGGCTTGATAGAATCAATTAAGATTAAAAGATATCAAGCATGTTGTATATGCTTATGGAAACAGACATTTCTGGTTAAGGAAAAGTAAAGGTGACTTACTATTATTAAGATTAATATATCAAGATAATGATAAACTTTTATGGTAATTAATTAAAACTTCCAAAGATATAAAGCCAAACAAGCTTGCTCAAATGAAACCAAAAGGGAATTAGTGTCAAAAATATATTGCTTATTTTTGCTAAGGTTACAAACCAAATTGCTGAAAGAGACTTCAAATAATTCTAATATTTTTTTCCCACCTTCATAATTTAATGAACAGTGGTTGGAATAAACTGCTTTCATTTGTAAGCTGTTCTTGGGTACATGATCAGCAGTATTCCTTTTCTTCTCCAATAGTATATGGCATGTGCTGCTGAAAGGCAAGACGTTAATGGTCCTTTTTCTAAAATAGATCATCTTGTAAGTGAATATTTTCTATTATTAATACAGCTTATGATGTTCCTTCGCAATTTCAGTCTAATCTGAAATGTCCTTCTTCTCTCAATCACACACAAAAAAGTCCTCACAGCATACAGCTAAAATAATTACAGAAGACAACAGTGATCAAAAACGTAGTGACATAACTTAACAAGATTAGTTACTCCTACAGTCAGAGGCTCCTGTTGTTCTCATCAGTCAAGGGACGTGGTCTAATGTCTAATGTTTTTGTTTTTTTCTTAATGGCAGTAGAATAAAACATGTAGTTGCCAAGCTGAATGGACATGAGATAAATGCTCTGAAAAGCTCACAATTCATCATGTAATAACCAATCCATAATTAACCCCTAAAACCACCTAAGTCAATATGCTACCCATGTTATAAACCAAACATAAGGCCATTGCAGACTGGCCCAAAGGTAGAGTTGGGGCGAGGCAGCCGCACGCTGGCCACCCAAAGCCCACCCCAACGCCATCCTGACACTGCACAGCTGTATGCACGGTGTGTGGCATCAGAACACCCTTCCGGCGCAGCATGCTGACACACTGCACTAAAAGGGCACAGAAGAGCCGCGGCACCGGCTCTTAGGGCAGCCTTTTGCCACCCCTAAAAGGAGCAGCATGGGGTTGCTGCAGCCCCAATCCGCCGCTTCCCAGGGCAGCTCTCTGCCGCCTCAAACGAGCTGTCTGCATCAGCCCATATTTCTGCAGAATATCATTCAGTGAGACTACAATACAAACTGCGCTAAAAGGGCGCAGAAGATGCTGGTTCAGATTTTTCTGGTGTCAAAAATTTAGCCTGGCAAAAATTTACTATAGTAAAATATAGCTATAGTAATCAAACAGATACTCACATATTGGCAACATCACTACTTGTAACATTGTCAGAACCAATGAAGTCGGTTCCCAATGGACAGAAAAACCATCTTGTTGTGATTAAAAACAAACAACTTTTATTTCAGACATCAGGGCAGAAATTACCAGTTAAGGATCTTTTTCGCGACTGAGAGTCCCTTTCCCCTCCCATAGTATTAGAATTCAAACTATTCAGTCCCCCTCTTCCTGGCTGTTGGTTCCCAGCCTTTGATCCTAATCAAAGCAAATTCCAATAGTCCCTTCTTCCTCTACATCCCAAGATTGCTGCAGAAAGGACAGAGTCATAAGACCATAAACCCCTTCACTCTGCTTACCATTTGCCCCCTGCCATTTGCCCACTCCACCTATTTCCTCTACCCAGAGCCCATACATGATTCATGCATACATTTCAGTATTTAATACACTTCAAAATTCCATACATACATTCTTTCCAATAAACCACACCAATCATGGCAGAACCATGCCATGGATTCTGACAAAAATGTATGCCAAATAAATAAGATGGTATGTGAAATCAATTTCTCCAATTAAAGTTTGGGTAAGGCAGTTCCTGAAATCCTCTCCCAGCCTATCAACACTGCATTACGCTCTTGCATGAAACACACACATTTTGTGTACAATTACTTAAAAGTAAGTCCTAGAGAGACAGCCAGCATGGTGTGGTGGTTTGAGTGTTGGACTACAACTCTGGAGACCAGGGTTCAATTCCCAGCTTGGCCATGAAACCCTCTGGGTGACTTTAGGCAAGGCACATGTTCTCAACTTCATGGGAAGGCAATGGCAAACGACTTCTTTAAAAAAAAATCTTGACAAGAAAACCCCATGATAGGTTCACCTCAGGATTGTCATAAGTCAGAAATGATGTGAAATCACACAGCAACAACAACAAAGTCGCAGAGAACACAGTGTACTAACCACACATAACCAGGATTTAAAACAGAAGACAAGACAGGTTTCAGATGGAAGCAGGCTTAGTTCTTTGTGACACATGACAAGGGACATGAGATTAACTCCAATGGTGTGTTGCTGTGTCTCTACTTTCTCCCATACAACTGATTGCTACTTGCATCAAGAAAAACCAAAGAACTGCACTTGGGGAAGCAATAAAGGCAAAAACTGCTCCCCATTCCAACACCTAATTCCCAATTCTAGATCCCACAAAATGATGATGTACCTTGGTATGCAGAAGGATGCAAAAGTTTCATGTACACTGGCTTGTTTATTTGTATGCCAAATGAATAAGATGCAAACTGTCCCTCTACATGTGTACCTGTATGTGCTTTCAAGTCGCCTTTTGACTTATGGCGATCCCAAGAATTTCATAGAGTTTTCTTAGGCAAGGAATACTGAGGTGGTTTTGCCAGTTCCTTCCTCTAAAATACATCCTACAGCACCTAGTATTCACTAGCCTTCTCCTATCCAAGTACTAACCAAGGCTGACTCTGCTTGTTGGCTTCCAAGATCAGAAGCGATCTGGTGCCTTTGAAGTTTAGGGTATGTAGGCCTTCCTCTCCCTATATACACCACTCATCATAATGCTCTATTCACACATATTTAGCATCACTTTTGTAATCAAGTAAGAACTTGGAAAACTAAAATTCTAAGTGCACACTAACTAAACTTAGGAAAACAGAAAATACTTTCCCCCCTTCCCTCCAAACCACCAGTAATTTCTGCTGCTGCAGTCTTGTTAATATGAGAATTGTAGAATGTATACCAGTTTACACTGTAATTTACCCAGAAACACCAATTTGTGTCAGCGAGAAATGCATAACAGATGCAGTCCAGAATCATTAAATCAATGGCAACTTTCTTAATCCTTCCAGTTCATACAACATATAGTTCATACAACATATATTTTAAAATATAATCAAACCTGCTAATTCCTGCAACTTTCAAACCTGCATTTTCTTTACTGAGGCTGCATCCGCACTGCAGACATAATCCAGTTTGTCACGACTTTAACTGCCATAGCTCCATGCTACAGAATTCTGGGGATTGTAGTTTTGTGAGACATTCAGCCTTCTCTGTTAGAGAGCTCTGGTGCCACATCAAACTACAATCCCCAGAATTCCATAGCACAGAGCCATGGCAATTAAAGTGGTGTCAAACTGGATTATGTCTGCAGTGCAGATGCATGTGTATCTGTATTCTACTGTACTTCTCTGAGAGTTTTTAAGAGCAGCCACCAAGGGTTCTTGGTGGCTGCTCCCACCCTGTGGAAATCCCTTCCATGGGAGGCTAGACTGGCCCTTCCCTGCTGGCCTTTCGCCGGGAAGCAAAAACATTTTTTATTCAAGCAAGCTTTTTAAAATCATGCAGGCCTGGTTTTATGGGGGAGGGGGGGGTAATTTAGGTTATTTTTTTAACCTTGTACGTTTTAAATTTTGTATGTTTAAATTTTAACCTTCTAGTGTTTTAATTAGGTTATTTTAATTGTGTTTTTAAAATGTTGTTTTAATGTGTTTTTATATTGTGAGCCGCCTTGGGTCCCTCTTGGGAGAAAGACGGGATAGAAACAAAATAAATAAATAAAATTTAAGAAAACTAACAATGACGGTATTGCTCAGAAAGGATTTTCTTGGATATGATGACAAATTCTAATTTATTCACAAATCTGAAAGAGTTATCTCGTTCTTATACTTTGTGTTGGTTCTTTAGCACAGAGTCATCTTCAAGTGGGCTGGAAGTGATCCAAAGCTTCCACTGCCCATTTGCTTTCTCCAAGAAGCCGTACAGCTCTCATTATATACATTGGTGATGATGGGAATGAGAAGTGAATCAAGAAGCAAGAGAGGAAATAGAATAAGCTTTTGTAGAAGAATGGGGCCATTTTGTTTCCTTCTTTCAGGTCAGCTCCCAGAGCAACCATTACTCAGGCTTTCTTCTTCTCATCCTGTCCAAGCCTTAGGAAGCCTGCCCACCTGCTTGTCAATTACCAAATGCAAACTAAACTTTCCTTAATACTGGTGACACCATCATTCCATTGTTCCATCCAAATCTGAGTTAAACTAGTAAATTAATGAATTAGAAAAGCCAGGAAAAGGAAACAGGACTGACAAGGATTCTTCCTGGTAAGAAATAATGCCCATTTATTTCACCTATACATTCCTCTGCAGATGAATCTATCTGCTGCGTGTAAAGATGTTGCACTTCCCAACCAATTCATGACTGCACAAAGCTGTTTTATACTGAGTCCACAGTTTCAGTCTGAAGTTTCGCCAGCTCTAACTGGAAAGGCCAGGGATTGAGCCCACAAGCCATGTGCATGCAAAGCATTATCTCTCAGCTACAGAAACCGCTATCCCCAAATCCTGGAAAGGCAAAAAGGCAAGAGTAGCCCTAAAACTGGAAGGGGTGAATTAAAATGTTTAGAAAGACAGAAGGACCAAGACTGTCATAAACCGGGAGAGTCCAAAAATAATTCTACTTTTATCAACAGCATCCCATTTGGTTTGTCTTATAGAATGTTTTTTAGTCACAGGGAGATCAACCACACTTTTGTAATGTGACAAAGATAGTTGCCTAGTCCCAGCAGCTGGTGAGGCATCCTCCCTCCATTCCAGCTGCCACTGCTGTGGCCTCTGAGGGAGAGAAGAGCCATCAGGAAGAGACTGAGGACCACAGAGACCATCATGGGGCTGTAGGAAAGCTGCTGTATTTGCTACTGCCTTGGACCTCTGCTCCCTTCAGAGGTCTTGTTCTTTGCAGGACTGAAGCCCTCACTCAGCAGGCACTGACCTCCACCCAGCACAGCTGCCTTGCCTGGTTGACCTATAAAAACAGGACTTCGAGGGAGGCTTTACCATACAACACCCAGCAGAGAGACTGAGGACCACAAAGACCATCAGGGGGCTGGCTGTAGGAAGGAAGAGGCTGCTGTGTTTGCTACTACCTCTGTTTCTCTCAGTGGTCTAGCTCTTTGCACGACTGAAGCCCTGATTTAGCAGGAACTGCTCTTTACACCTGCACTTTATTCTTGCACTAGATATAGAGGGCAAAGGTTTGTCCTTTTGATAGACATAGACAAGAGTCTGTTACCTGCATTTCCTCTTCGGCCTCAGAGGGAGAGAGGCAGGCCAGCTCCATTGGGCCTAGCCTAGATTAGGAAGGAGAGCCCTCCTTTCAGTCCATCTACCATGGTCCAGGCCTCAGAGGGAGATAAGAACTGCTGGACCTGATCCTTTTCCCCACTACCATTCTCTTCTCCTTTTGTGTCATGTCTTTTTAGATAGTAAGCCTGAAGGCAGGGCATCGTCTAATTAACCATTTGTAAGCTGCTCTGAGAGCCTTTGTAGCTGAAGAGGGGGATATAAATTCTCCAAATAAATAAATAAATATTTTGATGATAAAAATATGCTAGAATTTTACATAGTACTGTATATAATTTATTATTTAATAATGTATTATTATGTTTAACTAATGATCAACAATCAGTAATTTTTTATTAATATATGATTTTATTGGATTGCCAATACTGAGAGAGAGAGAATGCAAACAGCCATTCTCTGGATTTCATTTTGCTACTATAATACATAGAAATCAAGTAGTCTTTCTGCGGTTGTTTAACTCCCATCATTCCTCACTAGCGGTAGGCTGGCTAAGCCTGGTAAAAATGCCATCCTGCACCATCTAGAAGGCCACAGTCATAGCAGAATGTATTGGGATCCAAGATCTCATGCATGTGATATAAAATATGCAATGCGAAATATGAGATTTGTTATTTTTATTATTGTTTTGCTGTTTTTGTTTTAGATGTTCTTGAATTATGGGATTGCTAGGCTAGTAAATGGATTAAATCAATCTCTCTGGTTTCTTTAATGTGACATAAGGAAATACATTGGGCCCTTTGTATCTACTGGCGTTTGGTTCCACAACCCCCACATGGAAACCAAAATCCATGGATGCTCAAATCCCTTTATATACAATTGTGTAGTAAAATGGTCTCCCTTATATAAAATTAGAAAATTAAAAGGTTTGCTTTTTAGATTCCAAGCCATGGATGGCTGAATCCATGGATGTAGAATCCATGAATACCAAGGGCAAACTTTATCTATAAAGATTTTTTTTTAATTTGGTCTGCTTTACCTCATATGGTTTTATGCAGCCAATCTTTTTTGGCCTCACTTTTCCAAATGGGTTATGAAATCTGTTTGTGTTTATGACAGCAAGAAAATTACTGTCTGCAATGATTTATGTATTAAATATATCTGTCAGTACAAAAAACCTCACCAGTTTGTGCAGACCAGGTGGAGGATCCAGATGAATGTGCAAAGCGAAGACTTGCAAATAAATGTTTTATGCTAAACAGCTATTAAGTGAGTGAACTGTGAAGTTTAATAAACCAGAGGCATTTTGATATAAAATATTATTCCACAATCCCTTCATGACCTGTGACCTTTCCATCCTAATCACGGTAATGCTTCCTCTGTGCCTCAGAGATATGGCTAGCCTTGACATTTTTCCTCATGTCAGTCATGACCATCTCACCAGGAGAAATTTATTAAATTTAACTTTTGAGATTTGTCAGTCAAAAAGAGAAAGAAAACTCTTTGAAATAGCTCATTCATAATTCACGAAGAAAGGCTTCCTTGACTTAAGAGAGAATTAATGCACTGGCTAATGTGTTAGATGGCGGGGATAAGCTTTGCATGTTATGAGGGATGTTTTAGTCCTCCCTAATTAAGTCCCTAATGGATATGTTTACAAGACATCACTGCTTTTTAGAAATAAGCTTTTCAGAAGATGGGTCTACTATGTCAATCTTGTGCTGGACAGGGTAAAATTATACAAACACGCTTTTTTCAGTGCTTTCTTTAACATTCCATAATTTGACAATGATAAACATTACAAGATAATACTTGGTGTTTCTTCTGAGAGAAACTTAATTATTCAACAGCTAGATCTCTGGCACTTCTCTATGAAAGGAAAGCACTTGTCATTTAAGATGTTCTGATGACTTTTCAAGTAACATCATTTAAAAGTTTTTAGTTTTTAAAATCTCTCCTAGATATCATTTTTGCTATGTAACAAATATTCCTCCATGGTTATCCATTGATATCTTCTATTTGACATAACCATACAAATATCTCCGAGTCTGGTAACAATGGCGTTTATTACATTGGCTTTGCTCCCAAATAGATGCAGAATGTAACTTTAAGAAAGCGGATCTTACCACATTTCCCTGTCGCTGGGAGTATGCAGCCTGTTTGCAACCCGGGCTTCTCTGAGCTCCTCCCACATCTTGTCCTGTTCTTGAAAATATGTGGCAAAAGCCTGGGTTGTAAAAGGGCTGTGTACTCCCTGGCGACTGGGAAATGTGATAAGATCCGGTTTCTTAAAGTTACATCCTGTGTCTATCATGGGAGCAAAGCGAATGTGATAAACCCAATTGTAACATTAATTGTATCCGCACCACTGAAAATTTTCCAAACTTCAGATGTATTGGGTTGCTCTGGTTAACCATTGT
Organism: Phrynosoma blainvillii; assembly: GCA_026167975.1. Classification (NCBI taxonomy): domain Eukaryota; kingdom Metazoa; phylum Chordata; class Lepidosauria; order Squamata; family Phrynosomatidae; genus Phrynosoma; species Phrynosoma blainvillii. The sequence continues at coordinate 83,731,340 of JANUYF010000002.1, forward strand.
CACTCACTGGTCACACTTCTTTTCTTTTTAAGTCAGGTTGTGGAATTCTGTCTCAAGGAAAGGAGAAGAAAGATAAATATGTGTAGTCAAGAGAAGTGGGATAGAAGGAGAAGAAGTACAAGAGGAAAAGAAAGATGGGGAAGGAGAGCAAACAAGAAGATAAATGTAATCAGAAGAACTGAGGAAGCAGGGAAGGGGAGAGATAATGTAAGATGGGGAGGAGGACTAAGAAAGGTGGGAGAAGATGCAACAAGAAGATGTAGGGAGAAGGAAAAACAGAGAGAAAGAAAAAGTGCGCAAAGAGAAGACACTAGTCAGGAGGGGAGGGGGAAATGGCAAGAAAGAAAGGGAGGGAGAAACAGACTAGGGGGCAAGGAAAAGTAGGAGCGTAGGAGGAGTGGTGCGAGGAGGAAAAGAGAAGGTGAGAGGGACATGATGTTTTGCCAGGAAGCCAGGTAGAAAAGCATAAAAAGGATGAGAAACAGAGAGAAGTAAAAATCAAAATTTAGAAGATTTTTATATTGGGTTTCTGCCCTTCCTCCCATTATTTAGCTGACAACTGTCTGTCATCTTCAGTTTTTCTCCCAAATGTCTCCAGGGTCCATGCCTTTTCAAATCAGCAGGTAGCTACAGGTTGGCCACTCTGCCTTAAAGTACACTATTACATCCACTGGGCCACAGAAGGCAGGCTAGAGGCTCCCTCCTTCCACCTACTTGAAGGGGCTGCAAGTCACCCAAGGAGGGGAAGATTTGCTGGAGGGCTGCAGGAAGACTGCAAGATTCCCACCTTTAATATAATCGTGCAAAGCAGTAACATTCTCAGAGATCTCCACCGAGCTGATATTGACCTGCGTTAGGAGACCAGTTCAAAGATCCGCATGAGCACATCCACAGAACCTGACAACATGTTCTCATTTACTTGCTTGCGGTTCTGTGCCTTCAAGTTGTTTCCAATTTATGAGGCAACCCTATCACTTTCAGGAAGAGTTTGATTCGCCCAAGGTAACTTAGGGCCTTTACAGACTGCCAGAAATAGTGCACATTAAATTGAGGCACTGCCCTGGCTCAGTGCTAGGGAATCATGGGAACTGTAATTTATTGTGGCACCAGAGCTCTCTGACAGAGAAGGCTCAATGTCCCAGAAAAAAATACAGTTCCCATGATTCCCTAGCACTGAGCCAGGGCAGTGCCTCAATTTAATGTGCACTATTTCTGGCAGTCTGCTTAGACCTATAGTGGGTTTCCATGGCTGAGTGGGGATTTGAATCCTGGTCTCTAGAAGTCTTAGTTCAAAATTCATAGCTCTACATCGCACTGACTCTCTTCTGTTCAAGGAATATGACCAAATTCAAGAAAACCCCACACAACCCATCTAGCCTACTGACAGTCTAGAAATTTCCTTGCTTCTTAATGTATTCCATGAATTTTTTTTCAGGGTGCAGGGAGTTCTAGGAAATGCAACCTAAGCTTAATTCAAAATGCAGCTGCGATGAAAACATTGGAAAGCACTAACCAACCAACAGAGAAGCTTCTTCAGAAAGGTACTCAGGAATCAGAACCTCCTAAAACACCAGGATTGGTACTCAGTGCTCAGCCGAGGTCTGAAGCAAGATTGAAATTGGTCAAAATAATCTGTCTCAGCTCTCATAGAGCTGTCCTTTTTAAGCATTTTGCTCAAGGGGATCTCTGGAAGTTGTAACAAGGAACTTATGTACTTACTGTAACAAGATTGGTTAACAGTCTGACTGCAACATTTGGACCTGCTGAACTTCCTAAAAACTTTCCAAAGTTACCTATGGCTTGTTACAGTAATCCAAGCAGAATGTGACTAAGTCATAACCAGATCAGTTATCTCTGGGAATGGGGACAGCAGGTATACTAGTTTTCCTTACTGGTATCACTATCAAATAGGCTTAATAACATTCTTTCATCAATGTCAATCACATTCTCTTTGAGACTTCAATCAATTGTGCTCAAGCTGTTTTCCTTCTTGCTTTATCATCTGTAGCTTCTCAAAATACAACAGGTTCTAGGGTGGATCATCTTACTTCATCCCCAGCCACTGCAGGAGAGGTTAATAAGGTTAAATCACTCCCACTCTACCAGCAAAATCTTGATTCAAAGATTACCTGTGGAATGTATTGGATCAGTGATGTATTAAAAGAGCTGCTTGGTTGTCATGGTGGCCATTAAGTCTTGAGATATACCCCAGCTACCAGCACAAATCTTGAATCCTGCTATAATAAAGCTGAGTCATATACTCTTTGTAACTGATCCCAGTCAACAGTCTGGCTGAAACATTTTCGACGAGCTAAGGGTTAGGCAACCTTTCCCCTTTAAGGGCTGAGGGACTTCAGCTCCCAGAATCCCAGGAGCTATTGGCCAACATGGGACTATTGGCCAACATGGCTGAGGCTTCTGGGAGCTGAAGTCCCTCGGCCCTTAAAGGGGAAAGGTTGCCTACCCCTGAGCTAAAATGTCTAAAAACTTTTCAGAGGAATATTGTCAATCGCAATTTATGTAAGACCTTCTGCCAGCAGGCAAGGAAATTTTTGTTCAGTCCGGCCTTCGGTCCATATGCTGACATGTTTTGCTATAAGCAGTTTTAACTGGTCTTAACTGTGTTCTGTCTTATCTTTATGCTGTTTACCTTATATTGTCTTACATTTAATTGGATGACAATGGTGGTGGTGATGATGTTTAGGTGCCTTGAGCATCATTTGGTAGAAAGACAAATTACAAATTAAACAAACAATTCAAAGTATGTTGTGGCATCTCAAAGACTAACAAGTTTTATTCGACATAAAATTTCATGAATTCTGACTCATTTCATCATATGCATGAAAAATAAATAATTTGGAATGTAGGTGCTGAACATTGTAGGCTATTTAGTAAAAAGGGGGGGACACTGAAAAACAAGAGGGAGATTTCAGCACACTCAATGTTTGGCAATGTATACAAAAAAATTAAAAACCTAAAGTGTCAAAAATCTTCAAGATCACAGAACAAGACTGAGTTTGTTCATTGGCCATAGAATGCGGAGGGAGAGGGTGTAAAAAGGGCATGGTTGATCCTGATCAGGATCATTAAGTACTACAATATTTTTTCTGGTCTCACTTCTAAATTTTCTAAATGAGATACAGAATGCCTTGCTAAAGTAAGTTTCCTGTAGGAGGCAAAATAGGCAGAGTTTAACATAGTACATCTGGACATTTTTTACACAAATGCCAATTCTAAATAGATTTCAATAATGAAGTATTTTCCCCACTCCTTAAACATATCATATTTATCACTCTTCTACTGTGATAAACAGTCTCAAATCATTACAATCCAACATTTTGATTACTAAAACTGTTAAAGCACATATGCTATAGAAAAAGGAACTTGCAATGTAATGCTGTTCAAGCATTGCATATACTTGTTGGTCACTAGATGGCAATACAGTATCACCCATGCATGTCCAGCAGCTATCAAAAGTCTTTAAAAGTACACATTTTACGTAAAGATAAATGCATTCATCTTTTACACTTTATTAAAAAGCCATCATTTCCAAACTCAATAAACAAACAGATTATAGGGTTGGCCACTTTTGCTCTGGAAAGCATCCTTTCCTATTCCTTGGAGTCTGAAAAACAAGTCTTACACAAATCCTTCACATTGACAACTCAGTTAAGTCCTATCATGATGATTGGAAACTGTCTTCACAACTGATTAAATTAATCTGCATAGTTATTAAAATTCCAAGCCACAGAGGAATATTCATCTTCATCGCTCAAAAATATGTCCGGTAAAGTACATATATTAATAACCTGAGACTCCAAGTTACTATGCTTTCAGTTTTGATGAAGAAAAGAAATGTGAAACGCATAAGCCTCATGCCTGATGACTTTACACATAGGTATTTCATATACATACAATCACACCTTAAAGGGAATGGCCACCTCCGCCATCCAGCGTCTTTGCACACTGCAAAACCTACATGACTACTCATCTCACACATGGGATTTGTAAATTAATTGGCACAGAATGGAAATGTTTCCTTTGGCAGAAACAGAAACAGAAATGAGCTCTAAAACCAAAGCAATTACTGTAGAAGATTTACCAGAAATTACTGATTCCATGGAACTTTATGTAAAGTGTTACAGAATTACTGCTAGGAAATTGAAAACTGTGGCCATGCATTTCCATTGGGTGGTTTTGTTTATGTGTTGCAACAAGAAACTTAAAAGATTAAACAAGTTTTATTTAGCCAAGCTACTGGAAATGGGATTCCACCTAAACATTAGGAAAAGCTTCCTGGTGGTAAGAGCTCTTTGACGGTGGAACAGACTGCCTCAAAGTGGTGGAGTCTCCTTCCTTGGATGTTTTAAACAGTGCCTGCATGGATGCTTTGATTGTGAGTTTCTGCATGACAGGGGGGATGGACTGAATGGCCCATATGGTCTCTTCCAACTCACAGCTTGAGGCCACTTTAACTGCCCTGGTTCAGTGCTAAGGAATCATGGGAACTGTAGTTTACTGTGGCACCAGAGCTCTCTGACGAGACGGCTCAATGTCTCAGAAAAAACTACAGTTCCCATGATTCCCTAGCATTGGGCCAGGACAGTTAAAGTGGCCTCAAACTGGATTATTTCTGGCAGTCTGTTCAGGCCCTTTGTCTCCTGAAGGCTTGTGTTCCTGGAGTTAGCTGTGCGTTACAAATATGGCCCTGATGAAAGTGTGTGTGTGTGTGTGTGTGTGTGTTGCATACCTTCATGTCGTTTCCGACTTACAGCGACCTTACCATGGAGTTTTCTTGGCAAGATCTGTTCAGAGGAGGTTTGCCATGACCTTCCCCTGAGGCTGAGAGAGTGTGACTTAACCATAATAGACCCCCCCCCAAAAAAAATTCTGTTAGTATTTAAAGAGGAGACACAAGTGTGGTGGTTTGAGCCTTGGACTATGACTCTGGAGACTTGTGTTCGAATCCCAGGTCAGCCATGAAAACCCCTGGGTTGACCTTGGGCCAGTCACACACTCTCAGCCTCAGGAAAAGGCAATGGTAAACCTCCTCTGAAGACGCTTGCCAAGAAAACCTAATGAGAGGATCGTCTTAGGGTCGCCATAAGTCGGAAACGACTTGAAGGCGCACAACAACAAGAAGAGTAAAAGGCCGTTTGCTGTTTTTCGACAACTAAAACGGGTTTGGGGATCTTCCCGCACACTTCTCCAGAGGAGTGGGGCGTTTCGCCTCAGAGAAGAAGAAGAAATAAGAAAGAAAGGCGAGAGAAGGCCCTCCTCGGAGAAAGGCTGCATCCACAGTGCAGAAATAATCCAGTTTGAGACGCTTTAACTGCCCTGGCTCAATGGTAGGGAACTTTAGTTTTGTGAGACATTCAGCCTTCTGTTTCAGAGAGCTCTGGTGCCACAACGAAGTACACTTCCCAGAAGTCCACAGCATTGACCCATGGCAGTTAAATGTGGTGTCAAACTGGATTATTTCTGCAGTGTGGATGCAGCGAGAGAGAGATGGCCGAACACGGAGGGGCGCTGCAATGCAACCCGTCCGCCTGCAGAGGGCGCGAGAGACAAAGTCGCTAAAAGAGTGTCACGTGGTCTGTGGGAGCGCGGGCCTGCCTTCCTTGCCGACTCACCCGCAGCGGCTGCACTCCGGCCTCCGGGCGCTGAGTTCCACCGGGAGCTCCCAGAGGCCCTCGCAGCCTTCGCTCTGCTCTGAGGGACCGCTGGCGCTAACAGGAGCTCTATGGCCCGCTTCCTCCTCCTTCTCCTCTCGCTCTCCTGCCGCTCCCGCTGTCGGCATTTCCTCCTCCATGGCTTCCTATAGTAGGTGGGATGCTGGAAATTGGGGGCGCTAGGACCCAGCGGATAACCTGTCGAGATGGGCAGAAAGTAGACGCCTCTAAGGCAATGACCCCTCCTTCCTGCGTCACGTGATGGAACGTGCCTCCGCCTTCCTCCTTATCTGCAGCCAATCAGAAAGCGATGTGAAGGGACAGCGGAGGCTGCTTCTGCACTACATCAGAAATAATCCGACTTGACACCGCTTTAACTGTCCTGGCTCAATGAGATGGAATTCTCGGAACTGTAGTTTTTTTCAGACATTTAGCCTTCTCTGTCAGAGAGGTCAGGTGCCGGAACAAACTATAGTTCCCAGATTTCCGTAGCCTTCAGCCATGGCAGTTAAAGTGGTACCAAACTGGATTATTTCTGCAGTACGAATACAAACCTCCGCTGTCCCGTCACGTCGCTTTCTAATCCAGTTTGGCACCACTTTATCTGGCCTGGCTCAAGGCTAGGGAAGTCTGGGGATTGCAGTTTGTTGTGGCACCTGAGCTCTCTGACAGAGAAGGCTCGATGTCTCACAAAACTACAGTTCCCAGGATTCCCTAGCATTGAGCCAGGGCAGTTAACGTGGTGCCAGACTGTATTTATTTCTGCAGTTCGGATTAAGATTGAGGCAGTTTTGCAGTGGGATTTCCATTGAGGGAAGCACAAGGTGTGTTGTGCTGCTTAAGGGGGATAGGCCCATTTCTGTTAAATCTGTCCAGTTCCAGTGGGCACAACAGGGCAGAGTCCATGCTCTCCAGTTGCCCCAGTTTGGCAGGGACAGTCCTGGTTAATTCTCTGTCCTCCCACTTACTCAGCTGCTTTTAAAATGGCCCAGTCTCTATCCTCCCACTCCCCCATTTGCCTTCAACTAATACTTCTCTTGCTGCAAATTGAGTTCAAAATGCAAAAGGATTTTCCACTCAACTCATTGGAGAGGAAAGCAGAGTCTGGGTCTTCCCTGTAGGCTCAGGCAAAAGCAAAGTGCTATAGCCTCTTCCAGCTTATGTGTTCCTTTGGGCCTTTACAGACTGTCAGAAATAATGCCGCTTGAGACCACTTTAACTGCCCTGGCCCAATGCTAGGGAATCATGGTTTTTTTCTGGGACATTGAGCCTTCTCTGTCAGGGAGCTCTGGTGCCACAATAAACTACAGTTCCCATGATTCCCTAGCACTGAGCCAGGGCAGTTCAGGTGGTCTCAAGCTGCATTATTTCTGGCAGTCTGTAAAGGCCTTTCATAACTTTTGCCATTTCAATCACATTCTCTTTTTGCTTGGCCACACCTTTCCTGAGTTTCAGCTGAAATGTTAGAGAGTGTTAGCCTGTTCCGTTGCATAGTTGAGATACATCCAGGGATGTTCCAAAATGCTTTCTTCTTCCATGTGGTGCAGAGCAGGAGAAGGGGTTTTGCACCCCTCCAAATGGGTTATATACCCATATAAAGCCCTATACGAGTGGATACTCATTCACTCTTGCTTACAGAAAAATATGGGGGCATTATTTTTCTGTAGATTTACTGAGTTTTAAAAATGGCTCCTTCTATTATAGTATTCCTATTCTGGCTGGCAATGACATCAAGCTTTCACAGAAGATTTCTTTTTCCATCCACTGTAGAGAAACCAAACATTGTACATGGCACCTTCTCCATGTAAAACTTACCACAGTGCTACTACAACCCTCCCTCAATATATTGCCTTCTACTTTAATGTTGAAGCCCTAGTTAAGGAGTATTCCTCATGCATTGGACCAATGTGTGAGGGCATGGGTGAGACCACATGTCATGCATACCAATTACCCCTGACATAGGACATTTGTACATGCAGCACAAACATATAACTATGCATGAAAACTATCTGCTTACAGATAGGTACTTTATACATATGGCTAGCAAGGCCCGCTGGCAGGCACATCAAGGATGAGGCTTGTTGGCATAACCATTTCCTCCCTCACACTGTGGCTCAACACTATAAGATACTTCAGAACTGAAATTAAATGTCTTATATGTACAAACCAATTCTGTGCTCCAGCATCTGGTTTTCAGCTTCAGTCTACGTTAAAAATTAGCTAGAAATTGCTATCCTTTCTGAATGCAAACAAATGAGATCTGGGGTGGATCCTATACTGCACTTAAGCACAATCAAATGGGGATGACAGTGCTCTTGGATTTATCTTGCTCTGCACTACTGTAGGATTTGGAATTGGTCCTATTCAGGAAATAAAGCTATGCTTACTTACCACTGAAGTACAAGGGATCTTACCACTGAATGAACATATCCATGAATCTTCCATAAGCTGATACAACAATAAAAAATACTACTCTCCTCCCCTATTTTTTATTATTATTATTATTATTATTATTATTATTATTATTATTATCGCTGATTAATATAGTTCCATCCATGCACATGGCACTTTACCTTCTATCCTTTATTAGCAAAAACACATGGTTATGTCACTATGGTAAATTTAAAGTCACATATTCTTCCATCTAATATATAAAAACCTAAAAGCTTTAGAGCAAAGCTAACAAAATGAATTTCAACACAGAGAAATGTAAGGAACTGCACTTAGGGCAAAAAAATGAAATGCATAGATATAAGATGGGGGACACCTAGCTTAACAAGACTATGCGTGAAAGGGATCTAGGAGTCCTAGTAGACCACAAGTTGAACATGAGTCAACAGTGTGATGCGGCAGCTAAAAAGGCCAATGTGATTTTAGGCTGCATCAATAGAAGTATAGTAACTAGATCAAGGGAAGTAATAATGCTACTGTATTCTGCTTTGGTCAGGCCCCACCTGGAATATGTGTCCAGTACTGGGCACCACAATTCAAAAAGGATGTTGAAAAACTGGAGCGTGTCCAAAGGAAGGCAACTAAAATGGTGAAAGGTCTGGAAACCATGCCCTATGAGGAATGACTTACCGGTATGGAACTGGATATGTTTAGCTTGGAGAAGAGACAGTTAAGAGGGGATATGATAGCCCTGTCTAAATATTTGAAGGGATGTCATATTGAGGAGGGTGCTAGCTTGTTTTCTGCTGCTCCAGAGAATAGGACTCAGAACAACAGATGCAAGCTACAGGAAAAGGGATTCCACCTCAACATTAAGACACTGTTCGAGAGTGGAACACACTCCCTTGGAGTGTGGTGGAGTCTCCTTCTTTGGAGATCTTTAAACAGAGTCTGGATGGCCATCTGTTTAGGATGCTTTGATTTTGAGTTCCTGCATGGTAGGGGGTTGGTCTGGATGGTCCTTGTGGTCTCTCCCAACTCTATGATTCTATGAAATGGAAAGTATGTGATAGTAAAGTCAAGTCAGCTCAAGTAATTGCAGGGGCAGAGTGTGTAATGGTAGTAACGGTAAAGCAAATTTCATGCAGAAGGTCCCAGGTGCAATCCCTTGCATTTCCAGGAAAAGTTGAGAAAGAACCCTGCCTGGAGAGCTGCTACCTGTTTGGTATCAACTGCAGTGTAATAGACCAGCCTTTCTGAAACTTTTTACCATGGTAGAATCCTTGAAATAATTTTTGGGATGCAGGCAAGCCCTGTATAAAAATTATTACATTTAGAGATAAGAAAGTTTTTCCTCTGAATCATGATTTGTTGCAAAGCCCCTAGTAAGTTGCTGCAGAACCCTAGGGTTCGAGGGATCTCTGATTGATAAACAGAACTAGAGGCAGCAGTGACCTGACTCAGTGTAAGACAGCTTCCTGTGTATTACTAATATTAGCATATAAACATCCCCTTTACCCCAAAAAGCATACTCTGGCTTCATGCCTGAGGACTTTGTGTGCTGAAGTATAATGTGTCAACATGGCCAGGGAGGTACTACTATGTTTTCAATACAAATAGTGTCAAACATTGTGAGAGGTGACACGGAATAAAATTACTGAAGTGCTCTACACTCATGTGGGACAAAAACAGAAACTAAAATCCCCAAGTGAGACATGCAACAAAATGTTGCAGTGTGGAACACTGCTTTTCAAGACTGAAAGCCACTCCATTCCACTTCCCATTCCTCTTTCCCACCGTAGTCTACCAGCATGCCATAGCCATTGAAACTGGTCTGATATCACATTGATATTTTATTATGCTAGTATATACTATTTTTTTTTTTTAAATTGAGGACTTCTCTTTTCTGCATACTTCTTAATTTAATTTGGGAAAGAATTATTCAATGGAAATTTTGCTGATACAGTGGAAAGTCCCTGACTTCACAATGCTTCTCTTCTGCATTTTCACTGAAGCATTCAATTTGTTACCCAAAACACCAATAGTTCATACCATATGATGACAAACATCTGTAGGTTAACTTTATTGTAATTATAAAAGGGAATTTTTATATATAAAAAAAATCATAATAGCTGTGCAGCTTCATCTTTTTTAGTACTGAAGAGCAACAAAAACCCAAGTACCAGTGTGCTTATGTTCACAATACAGTCACAGGACAAAGCTGGTCCATCCTCCATTTTTCACATCAGGCTCAAATCAACTACACTTATCAACCACACTTACCTAGAATTAAGTTGAAATCAGTGGAACTACCTTCTGAGTAAAGATGGCTACACTGTAAGGCTACAATCTTGTGTGCATGAACAGACAGAAATCTCTGTGAGCTCTATGGGATACTTAAGAACAGCTTTGCTAGATCAGACAAAAAGACCTGTCTAGTCCAGCATGCTGTTGTCTCCAAGCAGGACCAACATAGTAGCATGACTCTCTCACCTGCGTTCCACAGCAACTAGCATACAGAGACATACTGGCTGATACTGTATAGCCATTGTAACTAGTAGCCATTCAGAATCTTGTTCTCCATAGATTTTCTAATTCCATTTTAAATCTGTCCCAATTGGTGGCCACTGCTACGTTTTGTGATAAAAAAATATTCTATCGTTAACTATGTTCTGTGCAAAATAGCAATTTTGATGATCAAAATAATAATGTGTCCAGAAGAAGAGCCCTCCCTCCATTCCATCCGATGTCATCTGGGGGAGAGACACTAGGCCCAGCACCATCGGGCCTAAAATAAGAAGAAGAGCCCTCCCTCCATTCCATCCGATGTCATCTGGGGGAGAGGCAACAGGCCCAGCACCATCGGGCCTAAAATAAGAAGAAGAGCCCTCCCTCCATTACCATCTGATGTCATCTGGGGGAGAGGCAACAGGCCCAGCACTATCAGGCCTGGAATAAGAAGAAGAGCCCTCCCTCCATTCCATCCGATGTCATCTGGGGGAGAGGCAACAGGCCCAGCACCATCGGGCCTAAAATAAGAAGAAGAGCCCTCCCTCCATTACCATCTGATGTCATCTGGGGGAGAGGCAACAGGCCCAGCACTATCAGGCCTGGAATAAGAAGAAGAGCCCTCCCTCCATTCCATCCGATGTCATCTGGGGGAGAGACATTAGGCCCAGCACCATCTGGCCTGGAATAAGAAGAACCCTTACTTCTTAAAGGACGGGTGGGATTTGGGATTTTTATGTTCTGTTTAAATTATATTAATATATCTGTATGGAAATTTTAATGTTGTAAGCCGCCCCGATTGCTCTGCAGAGGGGCAGGATATAAATTATTATTATTATTATTATTATTATTATTATTATTATTATTATTCAATTGAAATTTACCCTCTCACAAGTTAAGTCCATTAGACCTGGTCTTGCCCTCTAGGGCAGCAGAGAAAAGCCTACACCTTTCTTTCTGTGACAGTCCTTGAGTTATTTAAAGAGTTTAATCATGTTACCCTCAGTCTTCTCTTCACCAAGCTGAGCAAATTCCTTCATATTTTGTTTTCCTTGTCATCCTTGTTGCTGGTCTCCCAACCTGCTACAATTTGTCTATATCAGGGGTAGGCAACCTTTTTGAGCCAGGGGCCGAGTTGCTGTCCCTCAGACAATTGGGGGGGCCGAAGCACCAAAAATAAATAAATAAATAAATAAATAAAAATAAGGTTTTTTTTAAAAAAATAAAAATATATGCATGCACACTCTGAGCCCCAGAAAAGCCATGGCAAAAACCCTGTGGAGATTTTGCCAAGAAAACCCCAAGAACAAGTAATAACAACAATAATCAATATCATCATGGCGGGCAGCAGCGGTGGGGGGTGGCGGTGGCAGGACCGGCCTGGGGCCGGTCCAAAGGCTTCGGGGGGCCACATCCAGCCCCTGGGCCTTAGGTTGCCTACCCCTGGTCTATATCCTTCAATTGAGGTGCCCAGAACAATGCAGTACTCCAGATGAGACCTGACCAGTGAAGAATATAGGGGGGGCCTATTGCTTCTCTCTCTTGGAAACTATGCTTCTGCTAATGCAGGCTAAGACAGCATTTGCTGGCTTTGTTGCAGCATCAAACTACTGGCTATTATTCACCTTATGATCAACAATAATCCCAAGCTCCTTTTCTCATGTAGTACTGCTGAGCCATGTATTCTCCATGGCCTAAATGTAGACTTTTGCATTTATCTCTATTGAATTTCATTGTATTAATTTCTGGGCAATTTTCTAGTTTATCATAGTCCTTTTGAATTCTGTTCCAGTGTGTTGGCCACCCCTCCCTGTTTTGTATCATCAAAGGGAGAAATAGACATATAATGGAACAAAAAAGAGGTTTAATTCTTGCTAATTCGTTTTGCTCTCCCTTCCTATTCTGCTGCCTTCCAGGCCAAGCACAGCTTGAAAGCAAGAATGGGAAATGTAATGAATCTTGATGTGAAGGAGAAATTAGGTCTCATGATGTTGGGTTTTTTGAAGTTTTAGATCAAAGTTTAGCCCAATATGTTTCATCTGAGAAATATTTATAGAGCCTTCACTGACCGTTAAAAGGATAAAAGACAATATACAACAAAACAAGAGCTGGACAAATACAGAAGTTGCATGTACGCATATGCCTTATGTTTACTTATATGTAAAATGGAATACATGAAATTTAATACGGTATGCTCAATAAATTGCATAAGGCAAACAGAAAACTGTATAATTAAAAAAAAAATTTAAAGAGCAACCTGCAGGTATTTCACAAAGATATCTCTTCTTGTCTAACAAATGGCAGTCAATAATGTTCAAAGTGAAAAGTGGAGCACTGCAATCTTACAGATTTTTCCTTCTTTTATATATCAAGACATTAGTACCAGAGGGGGCAAAATGTAGGGAGCGTATCAAAAAGCTGGCCTATTTGCCTCACATTTTGAATGGTGTCTGTTGTCATTTGGAAGATATGTAGACTTGTTTTCTTTAAACACCCTGTTGATTTTTGTAGTTTTCAAAGTACAGTATATCAAGTTTTCTGTCTGGTCGTATTATTCCTGGTTTAACAGTAACACTGTTAAAGTTTTATGTTGCAATCCTGTAGCCAATGACCTGAGTAAAAGTAATCAAACTCATTGGGTTTTACTTAGTAGGTATGTATAGGATTGCACATACTGAATAGCAACACAGGGCCAAAACACACTGCAGAAATAATCCAGTTTGAGACTGCTTTAACTGCCTTGGCTGAGTGCTAGGGAATTCTGGGAACTTTAGTTTCTTGTAACACCAGAGCTCTCTACAAAGAAGGCTGAATGTCTCATTGCAGTTCCCAGTATTCCCTAGCATTGAGCCAGGGCAGTTAAAATGGTCTCAAATTGGATTATTTCTGCAGTGTTTTTGGCCCATTGTCCTACACCAGCCTACTATGATGTACGCTCAGATTACATTGATTTACAGCCAGGTAAAGAACTGAAATACTTAACGAACTTTTGTCTCTGTATGTCTGTATAGTATTAATTTCCAAGAATTTTAAATACACATCAAAATGTCCTTAGGTTAGCTAGCCTAACAATGTATTACTATTGTGATCTTTGCTACCATGATAAATTACTCACCTGTAAATCAAAGTAGAACCATAGAACCATAATATGTATCAAAATGGTTATGGCAATCTGTTCAATATATTGTTTGTATTCTAAGTGGAATTAGTCCCCAACAGTAAAAGCAATCTAAAGCAATACAGAATCATAACCGACCTCTTTATTGTATCTTCTTAGAACCAATTCATAAAGGGCAGAAACATGAAATATTGGTTTTGCTCTGAAAACTAATATGATACCTTCAAGGTCTGAAGAAAAGAGGTCATGCCAAATAATAGAAATTAAAGGTAATGCCCTCCTATCCCATTATCTGATAGAAAGTAATTTGTAAAAGTGATTAACTGCTCATAAGGATTGTTTCAGCTGGATATACCTGCGGGGGATGCGTATCTATTTATCCAAGCTCTTGGGTTACGCAGTTCAGGCAATGAACATGCTTATTACATTTATATTGTATCTTTTCACCAATGCCGATCTGAAAGCACTTTCTTTTGGAAGGGTTCACACTCAACAACTATTTACTGTTTGAAGAACAGCAAAAGGTACCCATATTTGTACCAAAGTCAAATAAAATGTGATACTGTTCATGCAATTATCAATTGTGTGAGTGGGTTTTGAGAAAGAAAATAGTAATGGGGGGAGGAAGGTTCACTTGCACACACTTATACCAGTCATGTAAATCTGGGGTGGGCAACTGGCCCATCAATCCTGTCACAGCCAAAGATTGGGGATTATGGGGCCATTACTGACCACTTGATGTAAACAAAACTGTGGAAAAGGAGTAACAAGGATATGTATCCTTAATCAAAAGTACAACCAGTGTACAAAACATTAACACCACTATGAATGTGACACTGCCTTCCCTTCCCTTTTTGTTTTCTTCTGAGGGAGAGGTGGGGAACCTGCATCTTTTTAGACTGCAGTTCCTATCATATCAAGCATTGCCCTTTCAACTGGGATTTGTGGCAGCTGGAGACCAATACTTTCTGGAGCATCCACAGGTTTCTCATCCCACTACTAACACAAATATTTATTCTTAACAACACACCAGAGCCTATCAATTAAGAGTGCACTGTACACTCTTTGGTTTGGCAACATAGTATCTTCCAGATGGTCTCTATGTTTGTGCGGGTTTGTGTGTGTGTCTTCAACTGGTCTGTCAACATGGTGATCCCATGAATTTCATAGGGTTTCTTAGGAAGAAACACTCAGAGGTGGTTTTGGTAGCTCCTTCCTCTAAAGATACAGCCTACAGCACCTGCTACTCATTAGTGGTCTCCCATTCAAGTACTAATCAGGACTAACTTAGTACTAACCAAGTACTAAATTAGCTTCCAAGATCAGGCAGGAATTGGTGCCTTAGGGCATTCAGGCCCTCTGAAATGGTCTATACTAGGGGTAGGCAAACTTTCCCCTTTAAGGGCTGAGGGACTTCAGCTCCCAGAAGCCTCAGCCATGTTGGCCAATAGCTCCTGGGATTCTGGGAGCTGAAGTCCCTCGGCCCTTAAAGGGGAAAGGTTGCCTACCCCTGGTCTATACCAACCACCATCCCTGGGGTAGACCACACTGGCCAGTGATGATGGAAGTAGCAGTTCCAAACATCTAGGGAATACTAGGATTGCCTGTTGTTGTTAATGCCCTAGAGTTGACTTTGACTCAAGGCGACCTTGTGGATCAAGACCCCTTATCCTTTACTTCTCTGCTCAGGCCCTGCAGGCTCAGGCCCATGGTCTCTTTTATTGAGTCTAACCATTTGATGTGCAGTCTTCCCAGGGTGATCAGTCATCCTCTTTTTCCATTAAATGTCCTGCATTTCAACCATCTGTCCAGAAAGAATTTCAAAATGCTACTTTTGAGCATGAATAAGAAGCATGAATTTATATTTATATGAGTGTTTGTAGCTTTTATTTGGTCATGTCCTCAATTTTTCTGGAATGTTCTACATTTTGTGGTACCTTTTCCTCCTTTGTGGTAAGGATATATGGTCACCCTGGGTCTTCCTCTCTTTCTACTACCTTCTACCTCTCCTAGTATCATTGTCTTTTCTAATGAGTAATTTTTCCTCATGATGTGGCCAAAGTACAACAGCCTCAGTTTCATCATCTTGGCTTCCAGAGTGAGTTTGGGCTTGATCTGTTCAAGGACCCATTTGTTTATCTTTTTGGCCATCCACGGTAACCTCTGGACTCTTCTTCAGCTCATCTCAAATGGGCTTATTTTCTTCCACTTTCTCCACTGTCCAGCCCTCACATCCATACATGGTGATGGAGAATATGATGGCTTTAACTACAGTATACAGTTGCCCGTCCATTTTTGTGGACTTCAAGTCTGCGTCCCTCGCCCATTTGCAGGCGGGGAACGGACGGGGACAAAATTGGGTGCATACAATATCCACGATTTGCTGGGTGTTTTTTGAGGGGGAGGGGGGTCCAGAACAGATCCCCAACAAGAACAAAGGGGCAACTGTATACTCTTGCTACATCCAGTTCCCTGGGTGTAAATCCTACTGAATCAAGTGCGGCCAGGGTGACACTGCCTTCCCTTCACATTTGTTCTGAGGAAGAGGTAGGAAACCTGCAGCTTTCCAGCCTTATTAGACTGCAGTTCCCATCACATTAGGCATTGCCCTTTCAGCTGGGAATGATGGCAGCTGGAAACCAACATAGCAATAGCAGCTTCATTTATACACCATTTCATACCACATTAAGCAGTCTCTAAGCAGTTTACAATGTGTAAGCTAATTGCCTCCAACAAGCTGGGTATTCATTTTAGTGATCTTGGAAGGATGCCAGGCTGAGTCGACCCTGGAGCCCCTGGCTGGGGTTGAACTCACAACCTTGGTGAGCAGATGTCCTAACCGCCCAGGAGGACAAATCACCACAAAATGTAGGGCCTTTATTATTTATAACTGTGTTGGAAGAATAAAACAACAAAATAAGAGAGGACTTAGAAATAGAAGGAGTCAAGGTGAAACATCATACGTTTAAAATCCAAGCATTTGCCGATGATGATATCTGTTTTTTAGAAAATCCAAAGAAAAGCTTAAGGAAATTAATTGCGGTAATAGCAGAATATGGTAATATTGCAGGATTCCAGATAAAGAAAAAACAGTAATAATGGCCAAGAACATGAATTCAAAAGAAGAAAAAGAATTGAAAGAGATATCGAATTTCAAAGTGGAGAAAAAATTTAAATAGGGGGGGGGGGTTTAACCAAAAGAAACATAGATTTGTTCCAAAACAACTATTTGAAAAGTTGGGAAGAGATCAAAAAGGATTTGACGAGATGGTCAAGAAAACAGCCTTCTTTTCTGGGAAGAATCAAAGCAATTAAAATGAGTATTTTACTGAAGTTAATGTTTTTATTTCAAAATCTACCAGTTATTAGTGATGAAAGATGTTTGGAGGGCTGGCAGAGAGAGCAGTTAAAGTTTGTTTGAGAAGGCAAGAAAGCCAGAATAGACTGGAAGTTGTTAACAGAAGAAGAAATAAAAGGTGATTGCGGGTTACCAAATCTCAAATTATATTACAGGGCATCATGTCTTAATTGGTTAGAAGAGTGGGTGAAACTAAAAAATGAAAGATGATTAGAGTTGGAAAACTCTAAAATGAGATTCGGCTTTCCTGCCTATATGTGGTATGATAAACTTAAGGATAACAAAGATTTTTCACATCACTTTTTAAGGAATGCATTATTAAAAACTTGGTTAAAAATAAGAAAACAATTTTATAATCAAATTCCCAGTTGGGTTTCATCCCAAGAGGCCTTTTTTAGGAGGTCTACAATTGATAGGATACCTTGGCTAATGTACAAAGAGTTAATAAATTGGAGAGGAGAAATTGGGAGATTCTATGAAAACGCGGGACCAATTAGATAAAGGAATACAGGAAAATTGGTTTTTATATAGTCACTGAAAGAAAAATATAAAATAGATAATAAGAACCCAGGAATCACAAATGGGAAGAATGAAATAGACACTATTTTTTAAAATAAAAATAAAGGTCATATCTCCAAATATTATAGGGTATTAAAAGAAAGAGATCTGGAAACTGAAAAGATTAAACATTCTATGATAAAATGGGCACAGGATATTGAACATGACAGGGGTGTTAGAAAAAGAGTTTGAAAGGAAAAATAGACGAGTGTTACTGTATATGGTGACAACAGCTAAATTTTTTTGCTAGAAAGCAGAAACAGTCAATACCTTCTAATAGAGAATGGAAAGATAAAACATGGGAAGCTATGGAATCAGATATTTTAACAGTTATTGAACGACAAATAAGAGGAAGTGATTAAGGATTGGATAAGATTTAAGGAATATTGGAACAGGAAAAGATAAGAATGGAAATTATATATAATAAATTATATTTGAAAGATATGGGGAAAATAATATAATAAAGAGATAATTTACTATTGGATAATGGTTTAGAATAATTTTTGGATTATCAATATACACAATATACATAGAATAAATAAATAGAGAATTTTATGTTGATCAGGGGGCCATTTAAGTTTATTTTGACAAGGCAAATACTCATTTATTTGGAAGTTAGTGAAGATTACTATCAATATTAGAATATATATGATTTTTAATGTATTAAATGTTGTGTAAATTGTGAATACGTAGTTTGTAAGTGTTATATGTATGTATGTGTATGTGTATGTATATGTATACATAATGTGTATATGTATTTTTTAATAAAATATTTTAAAAAACCCTCACAGAAATGAACATTTATGCTTGGCATGCTCAGAATGGGAGGAAATTTTGGAATTCCTCCTTGACAGATGGTTGAAATGGAGGAAGAGTCCTGGAACA
This sequence comes from Phrynosoma blainvillii, assembly GCA_026167975.1. Taxonomy (NCBI): domain Eukaryota; kingdom Metazoa; phylum Chordata; class Lepidosauria; order Squamata; family Phrynosomatidae; genus Phrynosoma; species Phrynosoma blainvillii. The sequence goes on from JANUYF010000002.1 coordinate 83,749,830, forward strand.
GGAGGAGTAGCAAGAGCCAGCATGACAGGACAGCCTTTACAGAAAGCCTCGTGCCCCTTTTCTATTCTGGTTGCCACGGATACCGCTCCCTCGCCATTCTTTAACGGTCTCTTCGACCTAAAACTGTGACCTCAGTAGTAGCTATTCCTCACAGCCTTCACGGACATCAAAGCGGCGCAAAAGCCCAGCCCCACCAACCGTCGTTTACGAAGCCCACTCTTTCCCTCCTTCTCCATTCCCCTTAACCCCACGTTCCCTCCATAGACACAAAAACCGCAACCACGCATGCGCGGGGAAAAACCGCCGCCATTGCTTCGCGAGCCGCCAACCGTCGTACTGCATATTCACCTCCCCAGTGAATGTCCGCGCATGCGTAGATTATACAAATGGCCGCGAGCTGCGGGAAGGAGGGATGTTTCTCGGAGGACTACGTAATCACTTGACCGCTTCTCGCGATGTTTCTTTCGATCCCCTCGAGCGATCGGTTCATTCTTAGGGCCTGAGAGGGAAAGAGAGAAACTGGAAAATTTGGTTTCCTGAGAGGGAGGGGAGGTCTGCGCAGGCGCACTGGGGCGGGAGAGGACGTTGCTCTGCCCGAGAGGGGGAGGCGCCTCTGAGGAGGTTCAGTATGTGCGGCCGTCACCGCCGCCTCGTCCTCCTGCTTCGGGGATAGTAGCCTCGGCGGCCGAGCGGCTCCGGAGCCTCCGCTGGCTATGAACCTCCACCAGGTGCTGACGGGGGCGGTCAACCCCGGGGACAACTGCTTCTCCGTAGGCAGCGTTGGCGGGCATCCCTTCACGGTGAGCCTCCTCCTCCTCTTCTTCCTCGACGCCCCTCAGACCCCCCCCGGCTTCTCTTGACGACCTCCCTCCCTCATCCAGCCTCTTGCCCTTGGCTCTTGGGGAGCGCCGGCCCTCGTCCTCGCCGTGACAGGGGGTCTTTTGGGGGACGCTTTCACTTGTTTGGGAGGCTGCCTCTCTCCTTTAACCCCCTTGCCTCGCCTTCTTCTTCTTCTTCCTCCTCCTCCCCGTTGTTGCTGTTGTTGTTGTGTGCCTTTCCGACTTATGGTGAACCTGTCATGGGTTCCCCCCCCTCCCCTTTGGCAAGATTTATTCAGGGATTTGCCCTTGTCTTCCTCTGAGGCTGAGAGAGTGTGACTCGCCTAAGGGCACCCAGTGGTTCTCGGTGGCAAAGCAGGGATTGGATTTCTTGGCAAGATTTTGTTCAGAGGGGTTGTTGCCATTTCCTTCTCCAGAGGCTGAGAGAGTGTGACTCGCCTAAGGGCACCCAGTGGTTCTCCGTGGCCAAGCAGGGATTCGACTAGTCAGTCAATGGTGAACTTATCACAGAGTTTCCTTGCCAAGATTGGTTCAGAGGGGATGTCGCATTGCTTTCCCCAGGGCTGAGAGAGTGTGACTCGCTTAAGGTCACCCATTCCGTGGCCAAGCAAGGATTCGACTATCAAAGAGTTTCCTTGGCAAGATTTGTTCAGAGGGGATGTTGCCATTTCCTTCCCCAGAGACTGAGAGAGTGTCACTCGCTTAAGGTCACCCAGTGGGTTTCCGTGGCTCAGCCTGGATTCAAACCCTGGTCTCCCAGTTACACCAGGCTGGCCTTCCTTCCCATTCCCTCTCCTATGCAGTTGTCCCCCCCCCCCCCCCCCATGGAAGTTACTAATGTTATACATTGAGTTTGCTACTGTTGTGGGCCTTCAAGTTGTTTCCAACTTAGGGCAACCCTATCACAAATTTCCTTGGCAAGATCTGTTCAGAGAGAGTTTTCCGGTGCCTTCCTCTGGGACTGAGAGTATGTAACTTGCCTAAATGTAAATGGTAAAAACATGTAAGTTGATGATAATCTAAGCTTGAAGGCACCAGCTCCCCTCTGGTCTTGGAAGTTACGCTTTGTTTTTTGGAATTTATGGTATTTTTTGAAGTACTTGGATGGGACACTGACAAGGAACACAGGCTACTGTAGCCCAATGGTTCTTAAACTTTGAGCCTCTAGATTTTTAGAACTTCACTTCCCAGAATCCCCGAGCACTGGCTGAGTTGGCTGGAGCTTCTGAGGGCCGAAGTCCAAAAAAACCCCTGGAGGACCAAAGTTTGAGAACCATCACCTTAGCCTACCTTTCAGAGGAAGATGACAGCAAACTACCTTCGAACATCCCTTGTCTAAGAATGGGAAATTTGTGGGGGTCACCATAAGAACCCCACAGTGTGAAGGCTTGTACAGCCAGTCCTCTGTATCCACACATTCCCTTTTCACGGATTCAACTATCCATGGCTTTAAAATATTTCAAAAAATAGCATAAATTCAAAAACAAAAACAAAACACCAAACCTTGATTTTGCCATTCTGTATATGGAACACTATTTTACTGCCCACTGTATTTAATGGGACTTGAACACCTGTGGATTTTGATATCCATAGTTTGTGTTCCTAAAAACAAACCCTGGTGGATACCAAGGGCCCACTGTACACACAAACCCCCACTCAACCCTGCACCCACAGATAGAGACAGGAGAGTGGAGAGATGTGGATGCTCAAGCTTGTTTCCCATTCAGGCCCCTTAATCTTGGAAAGGAATTCTTCACATGCTCAGGGGCATTTCTCTCTCTTTATGTGGCAATAGGCCTGTCTATCCACATTTCATTCAGAGGCAAAGTTCAGGTCTGAGTTTAAGGCCTGTGTATGAGCAGAGATGAAAGATATGTCTTTGTTTCTTGATGTAAATGCTCCTTTATAACAATTCTTACAAGTAAAGGAGAAGCCTGCAATCCTTTTTCTTTCTTTACATAAGTATTTCCCCTCCTGATGTTGGTGCAGTATTACTTGTTATGTCACAACTGTGCAACATAAAGGGGTGGGGGGGGGGAATGTTTGAAAGCCAACTCACTACATGTGACTTCTTCAGCATCGTGTTTGTACCATCAGCTCTGGAGCATAAAATAATTCCATTCTTGCACAGCTGTGCTAGTAAAATGTGTGACTAATAAAGCAATCAAGACAGAAGGTCAACTTGAAAATGATTTTTGGATGCATGAAAGATTTCCATAGGCCTGTAGAGTTCATGATGTCGAGGACAAAGGATCTTATTTTGGTAATTTTCAGAAACAATGCCTAGTTTTCCTGTCTTACCTTATTAGAGGGGAGGCATAAGTGGAATGCAGAGGTAGGCTCTCTGTGAACTAGGGCCTTTGCAGACTGCCAGAAATAGTGCAAATTGAGTCCACTTTTAGGGTTAGGGTTAGGGAATCATGGGAACTGTATTTTATTGTGGCACCAGAGCTCTCTGACAGAGAAGGCTCAATATCTCAGAAAAAAAACAATTCCCATGACTCGCTAGCACTAACCCTAACCCTTAAAGTGGACTCAATTTGCACTATTTCTGGCAGACTGCAAAGGCCCCAAGTCTTACCAAGAAAACCTAGTCGCACTAGGGGCTCATTCCCACTTACATTTAATCTGGTATGCGATTTGCTTTTGGCCCAGGTCAGTGAATCCATTCCAGTCATTGTGTTGTTCCCACTATGGAAGTGGGTCTTTTCTTTAATAACTTATTTTTTGGCACGATTGTTGTTCCCACTAGTTTGTGCTGCTTCAAAATGCCTGTCAATCATCTATGCGTCATTGGTGATGCAACCAGCAACACATTCAAGAAAACATGGGAGGGAGTCATGGGTGCCGTTGCCAGAATTCTCCCCTGGGATGCATGGATCCATGGGTGTCATGGAGGACTCTCCCCCAGGATGCCTGCAGGGTTTTTTTAAAAAATTGACAGTATATGCGCTCTATTGTTTTGCAGTTACTTGTCTCTCTGAGCTGCAGTTGGTTGGCTTGCCTGGGTTGCTGCCTGCAACTAATTGCAAATACAATGGAATAGGTCACACCACAAAGCACAAAGGCAACACTGAAAGGGGGAAAATGGTGGATTTCCCCAAAAACTGGTGAGGGATGTGCCAACCCTCTGCCACAGTAATTCCTCCCCTTCAGTTTGATGTGACTCAGGTCCTTTGTTCCCACTTGCTGAAAACGCTTGTTAATCGCTTCTTTTCAAAAGGACCAGCAAAAAGCTAGTGTCTGAAAAGAGGGATTTTTTTGCATTTGTCTCACTTCAAAGTGAATCCAAACGATCGCAGTCACATCTGAAACTGTTTCAAGTGGGGACAAGGCACATTTTAAGTGATCAGCAAATCGATATAAATCATATTGGGAATGACCCCTCGGTCACACTAGGTCACACTAGGGTCACTGTAAGTCAGAAACAAATTGAAGGAGCACCACCATCACAACAATTTTTTCCTTGCATAGTGTCATGTTCAAGGTGTAACCTTGAAATATCTAAGTACTGTATTTAACAGAATGAACTTTTAAGCACTTTTGATTTACAAGATATTTGTCCATGTTTAAATCACATATACCTTCTTGGCCATGAAACCCACTGGGTGGCCTTGGACAAGTGATATGCTCTTAGCCTCAGGAGAAAACAATGGCAAACCTCCTCTGATTAAATCTTGCCAAGAAAATCCCATGATAGGTTCACCTTAGGGTCGCCATAAGTCAGAGACGATTTGAAAGCACAAAACAATCCAGCAAACCATGTTTAAACCTTATTTCTCCATATTTAAACTACTTAAGTGTCTAGTGCAGGGGTAGGCAACCTTTTTGAGCCGGGGGCCAGGTTGCTGTCCCTCAGAAAATTGGGGGGCCGAAGCACCAAAAATAAATAAATAAATAAATAAATTTAAAAATAAAAAAAATTAAAAATATGCATGCACATTCTTTCAGCCCCAGAAAAGCCATGGCAATCTATGGAGATTTTGCAAAGAAAACCCCAAGAACAAGTAATAACAACAATAATCAATATCATCATGGCGGGGGGTGGCGGGGGGCAGCAGCGGTGGCAGGACCGGCCTGGGGCCAGTCCAAAGGCCTCACAGGGCCACATCCGGCCCCCGGGCCTTAGGTTGCCTACCCCTGGTCTAGTGTTTTGTTCGTCAGTGTATCTATCAGACAGTTTAATGTCACAATGAAGCTGTCAGACTTGTTATCAGTAGTGCTGCAGAGATAGGCCAGAGAACCTTTATTAAAAGTTTTTTGAAATGTATGAAATTGGTTTAAATAGTGTTGGAAAAGTTAAAGTTGTGATGGCCATGTTCTAGAAGAGTTTCTTTCTGACGTTTCACCATCATCTGTTTGCACAGTATGTTCTATAACAGTAAGGGGGGAAAACCAAACCAACAAAACTGTAAATAGTTACCCAAAGTATGATCTCTGTCTCCAGCCCTTCTAGCTACTGTCTCCAACTCTGAGTAAAGAAGGCACTGTTGTTAATGAAGCTTCAGAGTTATGGAACTCAGTCTTATTATATGTTAACTATTAATTTAGTTTACTGGTAAGCCTGAGCCTTGGAAAATATTAGAACTATCTATTTAAAAAAAGAAAACTTTTTCAAACAGTTGAGTGATTAGATAATCATGTCTGAATTTCTGTGATAAATGTTTAATTTAAAATATGAAAAAATAGAAAATCATTGTGTGAGAGAAGAAAGTATAATATAGAGTGGGTAGGCTCAGTATGACTTCAATTAACATGTTCCTTTCCACATATGTATGAATCAAATGTCAAGTGGAGGTCTTTGCACTGTAAAAGAAACATCCAGATATCAACCTCCCCTTTTGTCTTTTCTGTTTCTGGTCTGAAATAAGCTAGGAATGGAGAAAAGGACTTATGAAGCAACCAGCATCAGGAGTTGGGACTGCTTAGCACTGCTTTCAGTACAGTACTGTTATTTTTACTAGGAGAATATTTCCAAGTCTTGATCTGCCTATTTGCATATAAATGATGGATATGTGAAAGATAACCCTTTCATATCTAGCAAGTCACATACTCTCAGCCTCAGGGAAAGGCAGTGGCAAACCTCTTCTGAATGAATCTCGCCAAGAAAATGCCATGATAGTTTTGTTTTAGGGTTGCCATAAGTCAGAAATGACTTGAAGGCATACGACAACAACAAATGGCTTTTATATACTCTAGCTCAGGGGTAGGCAACCTAAGGCCCGGGGGCCGGATGCGGCCCCAAGAGGCCTTTGGACTGGCCCCAGGCCGGTCCTGCTGCCGCCGCCGCCACTCCCCGCCCGCCATGATGATATTGATTATTGTTATTACTTGTTCTTGAGGTTTTCTTGGCAAAATCTCCACAGGGGTTTTGCCATGGCTTTTCTGTGGCTGAGAGAGTGTGCATGCATATATTTTTAATTTTTTAAAAATGTTTTGTTTTATGTTTATTTATTTATTTATTTATTTATGGTGCTTTGGCCCCCCCAATTGTCTGAGGGACAGCAACCCGGCCCTCGGCTCAAAAAGGTTGCCTACCCCTGCTCTAGCTTTAAAGTCAATCACATTCTGTATGTATAGCAATAGTAATAGCATTTACATTTCTGTACCGCTTAATAGTGAACTCAGCACTCTCTAAGTGGTTTAACAATCTGTAAGCCAGTTGCCCCCAACAAGCTACATGAGGCTGCCTTTGGAAACTGTTCGGAAACTTCAGTGGGTTCAAAATGCCTCAGCCACAATGTTGACCGGGACCAGTTATAGGGAGCATATAACTCCTTTGTTTAAACAGCTTCACTGGCTACCCATTTGTTTCCAGGCACAATTCAAAGTCATGACCTATAAAGTGCTACATGGCTTAGGCCCAGACTATCTGAAAAACCATATCTCCCCATATGAACCTACCAGGGCCATAAGATGTTCAGGAGAAGGCTTTTTCTCAGTCCCACCTCCCATCACAGGCTCACCTGGTGAGAACATGAGAGAGAGCCTTCTTGGTGGCTACTCCTGCCCTCTCTAATGGCCCTTCCACGAGAAGCAAGGCTGGCTCCCTCCCTGCTTGCCCTTCCATCAGCAAGCAAAAACAGTTTTATTCAGGCAGACTGTTAATGTGTGACCATGGGATGGCTTTTTTGTGGTTTTAATGTTTGCAATAAGTTTTTAATGTGTTTTTATTTGTGAGCCACCTTGGGTCCCTTTCTGGGAGAAAGGTGGCACAGAAATAAAATAAACAAGCCGGGTACTCATTTTACTGACCTACAATAGGATGTAAGGCTGAGTGAACCTTGGAGCCCTGGGATCAGAAACCTTGTTTTGTGCCAGTCCTACACCTGGCAGAAATTGTGAATTTGTATGAACACTGCTTTTAATTTGTTACTACAAGGTGTCTTCGTAGGAGACTTAGGTTTAATTGGGATTCAAATATCATATTTGCCCTGGATGCCCCCCATGCTGTACAATTGCTAAATAAATTTAGATAATACAGTAGAGACTTGTATAGAGAGTTGTCCAATAAGTATTTATGTGCTGGATAACAAAATACTGATTCAGTAAAGCAGATAGAAATCACAATTTTAAAAATTAATTATAACATATAAATCGTCATTGTCACTGTGTGCCGTCAAGACATTTTTGATTTAAGATGAACCTATGGCAAACCTATTGTGGGGTTTTCTTGGCAAGATTTGTTCAGGGGGGGTTGCTTTTGCCTTCCTCTGAGGCTGAGAGACTGTGACTTGCCCAAGGTCACTCAGTGGGTTTCCATGGCTGAGCGGGGATTTGAGCCCTGGTCTTCAGAGTAATAGCCAACTTTCAAACTACTATACAATGCTGGCTCCCTTCATAAGAGGAATAGCCTGTGGATTGTTATTTTCTCCATGGCTTGTTTTAAGACATTGTTATCTAAACAGGAACAGCATTGATAACAACAGTACTTTAAGCTGTTCAGTTTATACCTGGGGTCGATTATCAGTGAAGATATACAACAAAAAATCAGAGACCTACAAGATGACTTTTGAGGATCCAAGTTGAAAATTACAGCTAATCACAGTATACTTAAAAATGCTATGTTAAATAAGTCACACACAATAAAATATTTTCTCTCACACACCAAATGAATGTCGTTCTGTCCTTCAGTGGTAGACATACTTAATTTTGCTTAGGGCTTAATTTTGCTTAATTTTACTTAGAGAAATTGCTTAGGGCAGCAGCTCTCTTTAATCAAGGCGTCCAACTGAGCTGGTGAAAATCCTTTTGCAGGATGCAGCAGTCATGCAAGATGCTTATTCTGAGGAGGTCCTAGTGGAGGTAGAGGAAGAATGGGAAGGTAGCGGCCACTACTGACCTTTTGCATACTATTCTAAAATGTATGAAAGCAACCCCATTCCCTTAGCACTGACAAAATATTATACTGGCAAAACAGAATAACAAATGATACTGTTCAGAACAGTATTCATGAAACAAAAGGTGCAGACACCAGACATTTCTTACCATTTTCTACACTAGGAAAAGATGGAGGGAGTTACAGTCTAGTAACATATAGAGAACCATGCAATTCTCACCCTTGGCCTGTGCTACACAGAAAACTGTAAAAGAGGAGTGGAAATTTTACTAACATTCACTAAACTCACTGCTGTTTCCCTTGTAAAAACACCCTTTCACTTTCCAAAGTAAAAATGTTAAGCTATTTGAAATCAGATAATTGAGTTACAGTCACCTAGCCTAGTACTGTGTGCTTATTTTTATAGCATTCATCTAAGGTGACCCCCCCCCCCCCCGGTCTAGGTACCTCTATTTTACTGGAGGTGCCATGTATTGAACCAGGGACAATGTTCATACTAACTATTATGAGCCCTCCATCTTGTTTTTATTATGGCATAAATCTAGCAAAATTCTAGTTCTTCAAGGTCCATCAGGTTCTTTTCTGTTTTAAATATGAGCAAGGAAGCATAAGCATTGTTTACTAAATAGGCAAAGAACATGATAATGTCAACAGACACTGCAGGTTGGTGTGAATGCAAAGAAGTGATTACATCAGAAATACCTTGGAGCATTTTTATTTTTATTTTTTACTTGAGAGGTCACCTCAAGGGTTGGATTGGATGAAAGTTCAGCCATTTTTTTCTGTTTTCCATCTTGACAAACTTCTAAATGTAGGCAAAACAGAATTAATAATGTTTTATGAGGAGGAACAAATTAACAGTCTGTTAGATGGTATTTTTTTTTTATTAAAAGGATGCTATCTCCCTATCCAAACCCCCAGCCCTTGAGTCAAAATAAATGGGCAGTATGGTGAGGGATAACCTAAAGGCATAAGATTCTGTCTGATCTTGGAAGCAGTGTCAGCCCTGGTTAGTACTTTGATGGGAGACCGCCAATGAATACCAGGTGCTGTAGGCTATATTTCAGAGAAAGAAACTGGCAAAGCCATCTCTGAGTATTACTTGCCTAAGAATATCCTATGAAATTCATGGGTCGCTGACAGGCAACTTGAAGGCACATGTACACACATACTTATCAAGGGAGACAGTGAAGAAAATTAAAAGGTAGAAGGATGGGGAGAAATAAAGAAATGTTACAGCACCTTTAAGGCTAAAAAAACAAGCTTAAAGATGCTGCCAGATTCCTTCTTCCCTCCCCTCCCTCCTTTTTATGCTGCAAGAGACTAAGGGCCTTTGCAGACTGCCAGAAATAGTGCAAATTGAGTCCACTTTAAGGGTTAGGCTTAGTGCTAGGGAATCATGGGAATTTGGTGTTTTTTTTCTGAGACATTGAGCCTTCTCTGTCAGAGAGCTCTGGTGCCACAATAAACTACAGCTCCCATGATTCCCTAACCCAAGGGTAGGCAACCTTTCCCCTTTAAGGGCCGAGGGACTTCAGCTCCCAGAATCCCAGGAGCTATTGGCCAACATGGGACTATTGGCCAACATGGCTGAGGCTTCTGGGAGCTGAAGTCCCTTGGCCCTTAAAGGGGAAAGGTTGCCTACCCCTGCCCTAACCCTAACCCTTAAAGTGGACTCAATTTGCACTATTTCTGGCAGTCTGCAAAGGCCCTATCAAGGGTACTTCTTTGAAAACTACCACAATGAAGATCATTCCTTTTGTTAAAGCAGCATAATCAGCCATCATTTTATTTGAGAGTATATGGACATTGCAACATTGATAGTGCAGCATATAGAGTGATTTTTGTTTTTAGAAAAAGATCTAATTATGTGTTGGATTTAATATTTTAAAAGATAAGCAGGTTTACCTTTTTGCAAATAGAATAAATTCTGCTGATGGTGGATTGTGTGGAAGGAGGTAACTTTTGCCAGTTTTCCCTTTCCTCTGCAGCTCTCACACTCCTAAAAAATGTTCTGTGGGAGATAAACCTGGGAATACAGGGGGAAGGTGAAAATGTTTAGAAAAACCTTCTCTCCATCCCAGTGCTGGAAGTATTATGTTCAGAGGTCTGGTTTTTAGATGCTACCACTGACAGACACAAACAATATCCATCATATTATGACTGAATTATATTCTTAGGACTTTATTACACAAGGCAATAAATAACAATAAAGACTGGTTAATTGTGTTTGTTGCTGGGAATTATGACATGATGTTACCTACTTTCTGTTATTTTGGCAGGCACATCTTTTCATTCACAAAAAAACTCCATTAATGACCTCCTTTCTAGATGCAGTATGATAAATCAATTCTATTTTAATCACAATTTTAGATAGTCTGCTGGTGGCCTTTAGGTGTTGCTTGCCCTTTTCTTGCCAATGATCAGGGAGAAGAGTTTCTGACCTTAGCAGATGAGATTAATCTATTAATTGCTGGTAGATTAATAAATTTAATCTCCCATTGATTGAATCAGGAAGTCTCACCCACCTCGCTTGGGAAATAAGACCTTTTTTTTTTAATGGTAAGACTCCTTGAATCAGGAAATCTCTCTCCAAACTCCCCTGGGAAAAAGTCCTTTTAAAAAGTAAGACTCCTTTTAATTTATATTTCATGTGTGTGTGTGAAACTTGGCATATACTGGGCAGTACTGTGTGGTTAGTGCCAAGTTTTGCATGAATGAAGGCTGTAGAAACAAAAAGATTATGAAGATCATGAAGGTTCAGTAAATAATAATAATAATAATAATAATAATAAAAAAAAATAATTATTTATTTTTTATATCCCGCCCCTCTGCAGAGCAATCGGGGCGGCTTACAGCATTAAAATTTCCATACAGATATATTAATATAATTTAAACAGAACATAAAAATCCCAAATCCCACCCGTTCTTTAAGAAGTAACAGTTCTTCTCATTCCAGGCCCGATGGTGCTGGGCCTGGTGTCTCTCTCCCAGATGACATCGGATGGAATGGAGGGAGTAGTCCTGAATGCATAGCACTTTTGAAGAAACAATTTTAGCAGGAGAACAATCTGGTGTGAAATTAGATTCTTTCCAACATTAGTTTTAAATTGTTTGTTCTATTTAATTCATAATCTAATAATAATAATAATAATAATAATAATAATAATAATAATAATAATAATTTTTATTTATATCCCGCCCCTCTGCCAAGCAATCGGGGCGGCGTACACAATTCGAAACATCAAACAGATAAATACAATACAAATCCCATCCCTCCTACCCCCCCACCCCCAAAAAACAAATAACAAACAATTACAACAATTACATAAAATATACAATATTAAAAAATAAATCAACAAACAGATTAAGAGCAAATATTAAAATACAATACATTAAAATACAATCTATTTAGGTGGGCTGCAAAATAGTGGCCTCTTGCCTTGGTCATCTGCCTCTGGAACCTTTGCAGAGAATTTGGAGTCTCTGAATGACTTAATGTAAAGAACTATGTAGGTGTCAGAAACAGTGAGTTTGCTACTTGAAAGGTTGCTTTGTTTTGACACAGAGGTCAGCTAAGTTATATTTGAGAGGTATTCAAAGACTAGCGTTACTGATAATGCTAGTTCTTGGTGATGTTGAGGTTTACACACACTGTTATTTCAGAGCTAGTCATATGTTATTAATGTGCTGGTTTGCATCAAAAAATGGCCTAATAATCTGGTTTGGATGTGGCAAAGAAAATATATTATTTGCAAGAGCTTGGGGCTTGCATGCTCTCCTCTCCTTTCTTGGGATAGCTACAAGCAGAAAAATGGAAGATTTCACTTCTGTTTTAATTGCATCACAGGGTTTTTTCCATTCAGAAGCTAAAGTGTAGCTAATTGTAGCTGTGGTTAATTGAAATAAGGCAGGCAGCTTCATGAATTTGAAACTGATCTCATTCAAATAACTATGGTCTGCCTAGGTTTGGACATACAGGTTGAGTCTCCCTTATCCGGAATTCTGTAATCCAAAATATCCCCAACGCCAAAACTTTTGTCATGGGTGGCTGAGATAGTGACAGCTTTGCTTTCTGATGGTTCAGGTACACACACTTTTTTCAGGCACATTTTAAAAAATTGTATAAAATTACCTTCAGGCTATGTGTATAACATGTATATGAAATATAAATGAATTTTGTGTTTAGACTTGGGTTTCCTCTCTCACACTACCTCATTATATACATATGTGCAAATACAGGTATTCTGAAATCCAAAAAAAACTTTGGTCCCAAGCATTTCAGATACGGGTGACTCAACCTGCACTACAAAGCTATGGGTAGTTTAAAGTATAAGCAAAAGCTTCCAGAGTTTTCTTTGCATTACAGTATGGAGGGGAGAGTAGCCTGATCTTGTTCAGAGTTAGCTTGTGCTAGTAGTGATAAGCCACTGTTTATCATTAAGCTCTAAAACCATTAAGCCCAACGTAACTAAAATACACCTAATATCAATGCATACTTCCTGGCTGCTTCATATCAGTCCTTAAGCTTAAATGCTCCTAATCCATTTCAAATATCATATTTCTCCTGAGAAAATGCAGCTTCCCAAACACACCTTCACAACTATGGAAAGAGAATTAAGGTAACAAAGTTAAAATGTTGTTTAATGTTGCTTGAGCAATTTCATTCTGAATGTAAAGTTGTTTATCAATAAGGATGGATTTAATCCAGCTGCTCATAAGGCACGGTGTTTATATGCCAGTTTTTTTTCTGTTGCTATATCCTTAGCTTAGAGGACCAGCATGCATACTGGTTTGAGCACTGGACTAGGATGCCAGGAGACCAGGGTTTGAATCCCAGCTCAGCCATGAAAGCCTACTGGGTGACCTTGGGAAGGCCACACTCTCTGTGCCTCCACACACTCTATGCCTCAGAGGAAGCCAAAGGCAACCCCCCTCTGAGCAAATGCTACCAAAAAAACCTTGAACTTTGAAGGCACACAACAATAACAATCCTTAGTTGACTGCTTGGAATAAGAAAGCTTTGTTTCTGAGTATTGTTTTGTGTTCTTGATAGTTGAATGTAGTTAAAATCTCATGCTGTAGTTGCATTAATACATAAGGTCATTAAGAGATCATGCCAAAGTGCTATGTAATCCAGCTGTTTGTCTTTAGCAGTGGTCAGTTTTGTGGTTCTGGAAGCTTATAGGCAGATCATAAATGTTGCCATTCCTGTTGTTTGCAGCTTTTCATAATTAAAAGTTACTGTGTTAGGTACAGATTTCTTCATGATTTAAAGGAGACCCAGTAAAATTGATGGAACTTCACTTGATCATTATTTCAGTAAGTCTGCTCTTTATATATGGTAAGTAAATCTGGATCCAAACCAGGGCCTCCAAATTTAGAAGTTAAATTATACCTATTAGGGCTAGTATTTATGGAAGCACAAGGCCACCCCATTTCACATGTTTGGGTCAAAATGTAGTAAAAAAAAACAAAAAAGGAGAGAATTTTCAAGTATGAAGAAATACCTTTATTTATAAGAATAAACAGGAAAACAATGACCCAGCAAATTCCTATGCTCAGTTATTTAAATCTTATAAAGTGTTTAGGTTAATAGAATAATTAAATTCCAAAAATGTTGCAAGGGTGGTAGTGACAGCATAGTACCCTTGAAGAGAATTTAGGTAGTGGTAGTCTACTGTAAGGTTAAACTCTCCTTTGTGCCAAAGAGGAGGTATAGAGGACCTGTGACCTCCAGATGTTGGACAGCAACTCCTATCATTCCAACGTTGGCTGAGGTGAATTACAGGGCAACAGCATCAGGTAGCAGCTTCCCCAAATCTGCTGTGCAAGAAAGTTTCAGGAGCAGGGAGAAGGAAAAAAGACAACCATTACTCCCTTTTATGGTTTTCATAACCATTATGATTTACACAAGGTCAGTTAGGGATAGTGTGTCTCCTCTGAATGAACGCATGGAGAAAGTCATGGTCTGGATGAGTAAAAGCAAACTAAATCCACATGGGATAAAGATGCTTACTGGCAAGGCTCTTAACCTGGAGTTGGGGGGGGTGTCAAATAGTCCTGGATAGGATTGCATTCCCTCTGAACCAGTAAAGATCCTGATGTGTTTGATCAGTGTCCACTGAAGAACAAACCCAAATACAAGACAGAGATTGTCAAGAGTTATGGTGCAAATTCCTCTGGTCAATACTGTAAGCAGCTGCAGCCTACTGTATTTGCAGCTTGGGGGTGTTTCTGTATCCATCCTCTATATGAGAGCTCAGATAGATGTGACAGCCAACAGTGCTTACTGTTAGTTTCAGCTGTTATGCCAGCTGTGCTCATTCCTGAAGCTAAAGGGCCTAAAGATGATAGTCTACCCTAGTGGTTCACAAACGTTGGTCCTCCAGATCCCAGAATTCCTGACTGTTGGCCAAGTTGGCTGGGTCTTCTGGGAGCTGAAGTCCAAAAGACCTGAAGGACTAAAGTTTGATAATCACTGCACACTGGCAGAGATGGTGGGAGTGGGGTTAAGCTCAAGGCTGTAGTGCACTGTACATTGGGCAACCTCTATATCAAGTTTGGAAACTTCAGTTAGTTTAAAACATGATAGCCAGATTGGTTACTGGTTAATTTAGGAATTATCATATTACACTTATATTAAAATCATTCTACTGGCTACCTGTTAGTTTCTAGGCAAAGTTACAATATTTTGGTTATTACATGGTTTGGGTCCAGGTTACCTGTGAGATCACTTTCTTCCATATAATCTGCTTCATATACTCAGGTCCTATGGTGAACATTTACTTTAGTTAGCCAAGACTAGACTGGCAACTTGTCACCAAAAGGACTTTTGTTTTAGCTTTCCAAAATTATGGAATGACCTGCTGGAAGAGATTCAACAGCTAAATACACTGACTGAGTTTAAAATAGCACTATAGATTAATCTCTTCCAGCAGGCCTACTCTGATGGTTTTTAAATTATGAGTTTTTAAATGATTAATTTATTGTTTTGATATGTATGCTCTTTTAACTGGTTTTGTATTTTTAATTGATGTTGTGTGTTTTTAGCTGGTATCTATTGTTGTTATTAATCTGTTGTTCCTTGCCTTGATCCATAGGAAGAGGTGGGTAAGAAATAAATAGTATTATATTATATTATTTACATAGAAATAAGTACACAGGCTAATAGCTGGTGCTAGCATCAGCTCAGTATTGGATCAAACAGTGGATCCGAGTTTTGAAGGGGGGGGTTATTTTTTTAATGTTTTGGTGGTTTTTTAAAAAAGTCTTTTTCTTAGCCTGTTCGGGGCATAGGATTCACTGCAATAATTTGGTTTTGTTGCAGGCAACCAAGTGGTCTTTAATAGAACCTCACCATACCATTTTGTGTATTAATTAAGCTTATTCATTTTAAGAACTTTTCTCTTACTTTTTTGATGACATATCTCCCAGTATGGTTTTCACAAGGTCATTTAGAGCAATACAGTGTCATTAAAACAGTAGACTATTTGCACAGGTAATGATTGACGACAATCTGCCTTTTTGGCTCACACAGGCTTATGTATGAGGGGAGAACTAAAGCCAGTTCAACAGTCATCAGGGCACTATAGAGTTAGTTGTTCAGTGAAATCAATGCTTTAATGCAGTCTTTATTCTAGATTTGTCGCTTCATATGACTAGTCAGGTGAATGCGGCGGTCAGGAGTGCCTGTTATCAGTTTCGGCTGATACGCCAACTGCGCCCTTATCTGGACGTGAGGGATCTGGAAACTGTGGTACACGCTCTGGTAACCTCACGTCTGGATTACTGTAATGCACTCTACATGGGGCTACCCTTGTGCCTAACCCGGAAACTTCCAATTGGTACAAAACATGGCAGCCAGGTTAATCACTGGAACATCTAGGAGGGAGCATATAACACCTGTGCTTAAATTCCTCCACTGGCTGCCGATTAGTTTCAGGGCACAGTACAAGGTGTTGGTTTTAACCTTTAAAGCCCTACATGGCTTGGGGCCATCTTATCTCAGGGACCGCCTCTCCCTGTATGATCTCCCCCGCGCACTTTGGTCCTCTGGGAGGAACCTGCTACAGCCCATGAAGACCAGGCTCTCGCAGACGTCCCAGAGGGCCGTTTCCGCGACCGCTCCCAAACTATGGAATGGCCTACCGGACGAGATCCGTCTTATTACCACTCTTGCTGCCTTTAAAATGGCAGTAAAGACGGATCTCTTCCGGCAGGCCTTCCCAGAATAACTGCTCGGCTAACTGGAGGTGATCTACTACTCACCCCTCTTGCCGTTTTATTGTATTTTATCTGTGGTAACCTGATTTTAATTCTATTGCAGTTTAATCTAGTTTTAAGGGGTGGGAGGGCTAGGGTGTGGGATGAAGGAATGTTTTAATTGCTGTCTTTTTTTAACCTTGCTGTATGCCGTCCCCATTGCTGAGCAGAGGGGCGGGTTACAAATAAAAAGTTGTTGTTGTTATTATTATTATTATTTTGAATATGAATATAAAGTCTTGAATTTACTCATAAAAGCTGAGTTTTCCTGAAATCACATGAAGAAACTTTTTTCAACCATCTTTTTTCAAATCAAGTATGTCACTTATAAAATAGCTCTTATAGAAGCACAAAAATTCACATTTTTGTTTGTGAGAGTGAAAGGGGTTGCCAAGGTCACTTACTCCTTCAAAGTTTGGTCAAAAGAATCATTATGCTAACTAAAGAAATGTGTAATAGAATTTGTAATTGTTATTTTAAAAAAATACTTTTCTTCTGGTTGTGTTGTAAAAAAAAATGAGGAAGAAAATTTTATACAATTTCTTACTTTCCCCCCAGGCATATGCATCAGGATGTGATGTTGTGATACTGGGAACTGATTTTGAAAGGTTACAAATAATTCCTGGAGCAAAACATGGAAATATCCAAGTGGGATGTGTAGATTGCTCTATGCAGCAAGGAAAGGTAAGAATAGCACTAGTAGTATTCTGTGTGTAACACATATTGCTATACTAAATGTTTTTCCATAACATCTTGGGTAACTTTTGAAAACTTTATGTTCTGTGTCATTAACATAGATCAGCATATTTCAAGGTTATTCAATTCCGCTTTTAGATATTAATATCTCTGTTCTAAACCTTGATATTATTTCTTGAACATTTTGACCAGGGCTACGTTGTTCTGTGTCCATAGGGGCCGAAGACTACACACAAAGATGGGCAATTCAGCAAAAGCAGACACAGAATCTGTTACAGCATTTTTGTGGGTGATATATATACACACACAGCTACCCCAAGGTGAACAGCTGGTAGATCACAATCTACTTGTAGATCTGTGGATGATGTGTAACAGATTATTAAGTAATTTTGACTCACAGTTGCTTAACAACAGGAACACCATAATGCTCCCCCCCAAAAGAATAATGTTTAAATGAAGAATTCTTAAGATATTGACCTACACCAGAAACTGGATGGTAGAGATGGTTCTGCTAGACCTCTTGGTTGCATTCAGTACTGTTGAGCTCCGTATCCTTCTAGGGTGTTTAGATCCAATGGCATCACCAGGGGGTACGGACCACACCAGGTGACACCCTAAAGGGGGGGGGTGACACCACTGCTCCTCAAATACCTACCTTTTGGCAGAAAAGGACTGTGGCATTCATTTGCTTCCCTTTAAAATGCTTTAAGAGATGGTGGGGGTGGGGTTAAGCTCAGTGGGAGGAGAAAGGAGAGCCCTCCCATTTTTAAAATTTCAAATTTCAATTTTTTATAAAAAAAAATTGATTTTTTTTATTTTTTTAAAATTTCTTTAAAAACATCACATTTTAACCAAATATTCACTATGTATATGTATATACATTTAGGTTGTGCTTATGATATTGTAATTTGAAGGTATAATATTAATTTTACTAGTTGTTTATGTCACAACTATTAGCATGACGTTCAGTGGTATATGGGAATTAGGATTTATGAGTAACATTATTGCAAAAAAGCATTATTAAGGATTCTGTATGGTGTGAAATGGGAGATCAATGAGCGGGGGTGACACCAGGAGTTACCGCACCAGGTGACACCAAGCCTAGGGACACCACTGTTTAGATCATATGGCACTTAGGAACACTGTTATGCAGTGGCTCCTTTCCTTTTTGGTTGACTGTTCACAGAAGGTGGTGTTGAACCCTTAATTCAGTTTCTTGGTTATTAGTTTTGTAGTTTTGACCTACAAAGCCCTAAGGGACTAGGGGCCAGAATATATGAAGGACTGCCTCCTCCTCTATGTGCCTGTCCAAAATTTGAGATTATTAGGGGCTGTTGCATGCTCCATTACCCAAAAAGATGGGCAGATACATGTCACAGGGCTTTCTCTGGTGCAGCATCCTCACTCTGGAATTTAGTCCCAGAAGAGATCAGGCTGGTTGGATTCCTCCTGATGTTCCAATGGGCAGCTAAGACTCTACTGTCTCATGTGATCTTTAGTCCTTAAAACCAGGAGTGGTTTCTCTGCCTTTTTGTTTTTTTTAATTTGGTATGGTTTTTAAAAACTATTTATTTAATCTGTTTGTGTTAAGTGTTAAATTTCAATTTAATTTATTCAGTCCTTGACCAGTACAAAAATGTTAAAATACATAAAAATATATAAAATATATAAAATATAATATGTGTGTATAAATACAATGACCAACCAAATCTTCCTACACAATTGTGAGATGTTCATTTATCAATTTATCAATCGAGGTCGCAATTTACAAACAATGTAGCAAAATTTGGCCACCATATGAGATACTGTAAGGTCATTGTTGTCTAAAAGAAGACGTAAATAAAAAGTGTCAGATTTGCCTGGGAATTTACTCAATAGTGGGCGGATCAATTGATGTCATGGAGCCTCATCCATGGGGTTGCCACAAGTCAAGGTTGACTTGAGAGCAGTTGAAAACAACAAATCAATATTTGTTAGGTGAGATCCAAGTCCCATGGCAGAAGCTATGTTAGCTCAGAAACTGGACAGAACAAAAATAGATTATTATTCTTACAGTCTATCCTTCCATCTTTATTGTTTTATCTGTTTTCTGTGTGGTTTTCTTCTTTACTTACAATGGGAATATCCTACAAATATTTCTGTATCTCATTGGCCTTACTACAGTCAATCATGTTAGTTTTTGAGGTTAAGTATTGAGGCTGTCTTTGGCCACATCATGAGAAAGCATGACTCATTATGGATGAAAGAATAGGGGGCATGCTTCTCAAATTTGCGGATGACACTAAATTAGGAGGAATAGCTAATACTCCAGACAGGATGAAAATTCAAAATGACCTTAATAGATTAGAAAGCTGGGCCAAAGCTAACAATGAATTTCAGCACAGAGAAATGTAAGGTACTGCACTTAGGGCAATAAAATAAAATAAATAAATAAATAAAATGAAATACATAGATATAAGATGGGGGACACCTGGCTTAATGAGACTATGTGTGAAAGGGATCTAGGAGTCATAGTAGACCACAAGCTGAATATGAGTCAACAGTGTGATGCAGCAGCTAAAAAGGCCAGTGCAATTTTAGGCTGCATTAATAGAAGTACAGTATCTAGATCAAGGGAAGTAATAGTGCCACTGTATTCTCCGTTGGTCAGGCCCCACCTGGAATACTCTGTCCAGTTCTGGGCACCACAATAGAAAAACTGGATCCTGTCCAGAGGAGGCCGACTAAAATGGTGAAGGGTCTGGAAACCATGCTCTATGAGGAACGACTTAGGGAACTGGGTATGTTTAGCCTGGAGAAGAGCTGGGTTAAGAGGGGATATGATAGCCCTCTTTAAATATTTGAAGGGATGACATACTGAGGAGGGGGCTAGCTTGTTTTCTGCTGCTCCAGAGAACAGGACCCGGAACAACAGATGCAAGATGCAAGATACAAGAAAAGAGATTCCACCTCAACATAAAGAGACACTTTACCGTGGTTTGAATCTGTGCTAAGCCATGGAAACCTACTGAGTGACCTTGGGCAAGTCATACCCTCTCAGCTTCAGAGGAAGGCAAGAGCAATCCCTCTCTGAACAAATCTTGCTAAGAAAATCCTGAGATAGGTGCACTTTAGGGTTGCCATAAGTTGGAAACAATTTGAAGGCGAAAACAAGAATAATTGTGATTGTTAAAAAACAGGAACATGTAACCAGGGGTTCTGAGAAGAAGAAAAAAGCATTGTAAAAATAGTACTGTATCTCTTTAAAAAAAATAGAACTGTTCATGAAAATAATTATGTACTAAAGCTAGAGTGGGAAACATTTGGACATCCAGATGTTTGACTACAATAGAGTAGTTAAGAGCAGGACATTTTGCATGATACCATCTAGTGTGTGAAATGCACTTCCTACTGATGTTAGACATAATCTGGCAATTCTTATTTTTAAGTGCATGTTAAAAACATGCCTGGTTTTACAAGCCCTCTTCTTATCATTCAGTATACTATGTATTTTACTGTTTCAGTAATTTAGGTCATGTGTGTGGATTGTGTTAATTTTATATTGAGGGGAGAGGAATGAAGTTCTGTTGTGCAGGTGCTGCATCACCAACACAATGTTGTACTTAGGCTGTAATCGTATTCTATAGCTCCCAGCCCAAAGCTTGTTAAATATATTTAGGTTGCCATAAAGCTTCATGTGACCATAGCTAAACAAAACAGTCTTGTACTGCTTCGTGATCCTCTAAAAATTGTCATTTCTTTTAAGTAATTATACTTGGAAAGATTATTAGAGATAAGCTTAAGCCTATGAAAGGGAGTTCCGCAATCTTAAAATAAACTACTAAATTTAGCATGCATTTTTTTTAGATTGCAGCTTCTTATGGGAATGTGATTTGTATCTTTGAGCCAGTTCAACATTTTAAACAGAAGAATATTCAACATACTGTAAGTGAATCATCTTTATATTTCTTCATATTGCATATGTTGTATGATTTGGTTTTACTGCTCTGGAGACATGATAAACCTTTGGTAGAGATGAAATTATTTCAGTTGTATCCTACCTTTTCATAGAATCATAGAATCATAGAGTTGGAAGAGACCATAGAATCATAGAGTTGGAAGAGATTATTTTCCCCGTGGACATAATATTACCAAGTCCCCTCTTTAGCTTTAGTGAGTTTGCTGCATCATATGTTAAAAAAAATGACAAATACAAATATTATATACAGTGGCATAGTAAAATGGAATCTCTTATATATAAAATGGCAAAATCAAGGGTTGTTTTTGGTGAATATTTTCAGTTGGTTGAATCCTTAGATGCGGAGGGCTGACTGTATATGCAACTAGCCAACCTTTTGGACTGTTCTACTAACAATATGATTAAGGGACAGAAGAGGATTGAATGGATTAGACTGGGAGAAGTCACAAGTCATCCCCAGCTTTGCAGTAAGCAAGTCTCCATAATAGATTGTCAGCATCTGGCATAAATTGCCCCAATACTATTTTCACTTGCTGGGACAAAAAAGGTCCTCACTTTCACATCCCAGTAGCAACACTTTAATCTCTTTGCCTGAAGGTAACATGTTCAGCAACTGGCAAGCTGAGTTAGAATTCCTCTGCTGATAGTTTCTTTGGAAGAGGCTGCCAGGAGAAGTCAAGGTGTTGGTGCCAAAGCTTGTCCATTCAGATGAAGAATTCCCAGATTTATTTTTTTACTGCAGTGCCAACACATACTGAATAATCCCTGGGATCTCCATGGATAGCAGGAAGTCAATTCAACATACATTGAGAGCTATCAGTAGGCAGGAATGATGAAAGCTTTACAGGTGTACTCACCTACACTGAATTAGTGAAGAATAATGGACAGATTAGTTATAATGCCTTGGATGTTTATTCAGTGGCAAGAAGCCTAGATAGGATTTCCAAGGAAACTGAATGCACGTGTGTCAATATACATTCTAAGGATTGAGACTCCTTTACATGTCTACCCAGAGGGTAGTTCTATTGAATACAATGGAACTTACTTCCCATATGAGCGTATATAGAATTGCAAGCTCTACCTTTAAAAGATTTTTTTAGGCAATATAGGCCTGAAACAGATGGGCCAAAAGGAGCAGCTGATGATGTCGCTCTGAGACTGCCAGAGATAGCCTGAAGCCACCGGAAAAAGGAGTAGCAAAAATCCACTCCTTGCCTGCAGCCCATTTGGGGCCATGGTGGCAGCCTGGTTTGAGAGTGGGCCATATGGTCACCACAGTCCCCAGCCAATTGCAGGCCACTCTTTCATGCTTGTCTGCTTCACTCAATAGACTAAAGTTTGATTTTTAGAATTCTATGTTACAACTTAATGTATAGAACTTTTCAGTCAGTTCTGCAGGCTATCAGTTATTGTATTTCCATATCGCCTTTGTTTTTAATGGGTTTGCTTCTACAAATAATGACTTTTGATCCTATTTTAAGTCAAGTTTGAGCTTATGTTCAGCTTGAACAGCAGCTTTTGAGCTTTCAGTGATATCTCAGGTTCTTAGAAGTATTCTTTTTATTTTCCTGGATCTTGATAAAAAAAAAAAGTTTGATTGAAAATCTTTCAGTGGACTTCATCTTATGCTTGAACTAGTAAATCTTGTAACTGAATATACATTTTTTTTAGAATTACTTAATATTTTGTCTGTATTTGGTTTTAGGGATTACATTATCAGTGGCAGAAATCAGATCAAATTTCACTTGAAAATGTGGTGCATAATTTAACCTGGGATCCAACAGGTTAGTACCAATTTAACTACATATTTTCCTTTATAGTTTTTTTACTTATTTTATTTTTTTCAAAGTTTTTGTTCCCCATGTTTAAATGAATTTCCAAGGTTGTCTTGCATTATTAAAATCCAATAATACTAAGATTGATAAGTATACTGCAAAGTCTGAAAGCAATGTAATATGGTGCTTAAACATGTTAAGGTACAGGTGCTGTTTGGGTGAATTTCTAAAATAGACTTCACCAACCTGATGCCTTTCAAATGTTTTATTAAAGTGTCAATCCTGGATACTTGACCATGCATATCTGAAGGATGCTAGGTTGAGAAAGGCTATTTTAGATTTTATTCCTATCATTTTTTGAACATTTATTCTTTCTGTCTCTTGAGTGATAGATTCAGTAACATTCAGTCTATTTTGGACACATCATGAGAAGAGAGGACTCTTTGGAAAAAACAATAATGCTGGGGAAAGTGGAGGGAAGTAGGAAGAGAGGAAGGCCACATGTTAGATGGATGGGCTCTATTAAGGGGTCACGGGTTTGGGGTTGCAGGAATTAAGCAGAGCAGTGGAGGACAGAGGGTCTTGGAGATGTCTCATCCAAGATTGACTCAAGGGCACTTAACAACAAAACAATGGTAGTTGCTGCTCTGAAGAAATGGACAAACCACAGCTATGCATTTTCCTCATAGCTTTGAAAAACTAATGATAATTCTAGTTACTGTTGGGAGAATAAGCTTGAATATTGCCAGCATATGATACATTTGGAAGCTTTAGAATTATAATAGGGTGTTCCCAACTCTAGTTTTGAAAACCACCACAATGCTTGGGGCAAACAAAATTTGCATTTACGTAGTGGTATCTTTTAAACTCTGTAATTATTTTAGACTAAAAAATAAGTTGTAAATATATTGTGATGTTATGCAAAAATATAAAAAAATCTCAGAGAAGGAGGTAGAGGTTTTTTTAATTTGGTTACTGAAATATTTTTATCTCATTTTCATGAGATCTGTGTGGCAAACAGATAAAACAATATACAAAAATTAAATAATTCCAGGTTAAAATCAGTGAATAATTTAAACAAAAGAAAACCATACTAAATAGCTCAAACAAGTTTAAAAATAGCTTTAAAATGCTAAAAGTTTTTTAAACCATGCATATCCTTTAGATCAGGGGCAGGCAACCTTTTTTGGTCCTGGGCTGGTCCCCCGAAATCTTCGTCTCCACTGGGCCGAGGGGGGGTGGCGGCACGCACCCCCTGCACACTGCCACCGCCACTGCCGTCGCCGCCACCGCTGCGCCACACACGGCCGCCGCACATGCCGCGGGCACCATTTTGATTTCAAAAATGGCGGCCGTGACGCATTTGTGCATGTGCAGTACTCCTGCGCATGCGCAAACGCGTCACGGCCGCCATTTTTGAAATCAAAATGGCGGCCGCGGTGCGCACGGATGAGAAAATGGGTGGCGGCAGTGGCGGCAGGGGTCCACCTGGGCCGGTAAGTTCGGCGACCTGGGCTGGAGCCGGCCCCTGCTTTAGATACATATGGTTCACAATTCAGTTACAGTGTTACTGCTTTTATCTGTACTATCTAGCCTTAAGTCATTTTCATCTACCATTCTTGACTGATCTATTCTTCTGCCTTCCTAACTGATCTTTCATTTGTATGAAAGTACTGTATTTTCTGGCATATAAGACGACTGGGTGTATAAGATGACCCCCAACTTTTCCAGTTAAAATATAGAGTTTATGATATACTCTTCCAATGCACACCGAATAAAAATTTTTAAAAAATCAGATTTGATTTCAATATGGTAATTTTAATTCAAATGCTGGATTATTTCTGCAGTATGTTTTGGACCCATTGGTGTCATTGGTCCATTGACCTCCTCCCATACCACATATACAAGCCTTGGGTTGCATCCGCACTGCAGAAACAACCCAGTTTGACCCCACATTAACTGCCTTGGCTCAAGGCTATGGAAATCTGGGAATTGTAGTTTATGGTGGCACCAGCCCTCCCTGACAGAGAAGCTTCAATGTCTCACAAAACTACAGTCCCCAGGATTCCCTAGCATTGATCCAGGGCAGTTCAAGCCGTCTCAGACTAGATTATTTCTGCAGTGGGTTTTGGACCAAAGAGGTCTGGTACCACAATAAACTATAACTCCCAGGATTCCCTAACACTGAGCCAGGGTAGTTCATGCAGTCTCAAGCTGGACTATTTCTGCAGTGGGTTTTGGTCTCTCTGTCAGAGAGCTCTAGTGTCATAGTAAACTACAATCCCCAGGATTCCCTAGTACTGAACCAAGGATTATTTCTGCATTGTGTTTTGGACCAAAGAGCTCTAGTGCCACAGTAAACTAAAGTTCCCAGAATTCCCTAGCATGGAGCCAAGGCAGTTCAAGCAGTCTCAAACTGGACTATTTTTGCAGTGAGTTTTGGACCTATCACACAAACTACAATCCCCAGAATTCCCTAACATGGAGCCAGGGCAGTTAGAGCAATATCAAGATGGATTATTATTTCGGCAGTGCCATGAGCGTTTTACTCTTTAAAGGCTGCGTCCACACTGGAGAAATAACCTGGATTGGCACTGCTTTAACTGCCCTGGCTCAAGGCTAGGGAATTCTGTGAACTGGAGTTGGTTGTAGGGCCCAGAGCTTGAACTGCCCTCCTGGCTCAAGGCTAGGGAATCCTGGGAATTGGAGTTGGTTGTGGGGCCCAGCACTTGAGGTGTCCTCCTGGCTCAAGGCTAGGGAATTCTGGGAATTGGAGTTGGTTGTGGGCTCTCTTTCTCTCTCTGTTATTGCCCCCCCAGGGGCTCTTCCACAGCTGCACTCTTGCCTTCCCCTCAGGTTCCCCTCACCGATGGAGATGGAGACCGGGAGGGCGCTGGAGGACGAGGAGGAGGAGGAAGGCTGCGGCTGGGTCAAGGCCTGACAGATGCCGTTGTCGGCGGTGAGGGGCTCCTCTCCGTCTCCTCCTTTTCCGCCTCTGACCCCCTTCCTCTGGGCTCATCTTCTGAGCAGTGGGGAGGCGGCTGAGGCAAGCCGAAAGGGCCGCAGCTCCCTCGGAGGAGGAGAAAGCCTCAGGTGCCTGTGCAACCCGCCCCTGAGGCGACCCATAGCTGGGAAGGAGGCAGCCATTCCTCACAGCTCCACCCACAGGCATCCAGAAGGAGAAGGAGGAGGCCTAGTAGCCCAGAACTCGAATGTGAGCCAACAGTGTGATGCGGCAGCTGAAAAGGCCAATGCGATGCTAAGCTGCACCCTCAACAGGAGTGTAGTGCCTCTAGCTTGAGGGAAGTCCTAGCACCAACTCTTATTCTGCTTTGGTCAGGCCTTAGCTGGAATAATGTTGTGTCCTAGTTCTGGGCCCCGCAGTTCATATGTCGAGAAGCTGGAATGGGTCAAAGAGAAGGGCGACCAAAATGGTGAAGGGCCTGGAAACCGTAAAGCCCTATGAAGAGAGACTTTGGGAGCTGGGTATGTTTAGCCTGGAGAAGAGAAGGCTAAGAGGTGATCCTCTTCCTCCTCCTCCTCCTCTAACTTGGACTTCCTCTCTTCCTCCTCCTCCTGCCCTTCGCCGCCCACCCCTTCTTCTTCCTCCTCCTCCTCCACCTGGCGTATAAGACGACCCCCGACTTTGGAGAAGATTCTCCCGAGGTTAAAAAGTCATCGTATATGCCGAAAAATACAGTAGTGTTTTATTCAGCAATTCACATCTGTTGATAAGATATCCAGAAAGTGGGTGTAGTGGAGTCCTGCTATCTGTATGGGATTTATATCCTTGCAGATTCTGCTTTCTGAAAGTTCTGCTTTCGGGCCACACTTTTCCAGGGGAATCAAACTGAAGTCACCAGATGGTCATCATTTTAGAGAATGATCTTTGCCAATATTCTTTGATTGTGTACAGTGAATATAAATTGTGTTAATAGTTGTTCCTTAATGATGAATGTCAAATTATCACATCAACAGTATCCATTGATAGACTTCTATTGGCACTAGAATCCAGCAGAAATAGAAGAGTTCTTGTATCCTCTCATATACCCCCAAACTAGCTCTAGAGATCTTTAGTGCCAGTACATTTAAATGTAACCTATGTTGCACAAGGGTTGATCGTCCAAGGCATATGTTTTATGCTGCAAAGTTTGACTTCTGATTCTATTCTCTTTACTTTTTTGTGGGATTTTCAGGCTGTGTGACCATGTTCTAGAAAAGTTTCTTTCTGACATTTCTCCAGTATCTGTGGCTGGCATCATATATATATTATATATAATACACACACACACTGTAAGACCCTAGGTAGGGAGGAAAAGTTCCCATGTGGGAGGATATGCAAACGAGGCTAATTGGTGATTATTGTCTGCTGGGAAAGCCCCTGACCCAGGGTGGTTTCTCATTTGCATTTGCTGAGTGCTGATTTTTCTGTTTTGCAGGACTGGTAACCAAACATTGTTTACTTTAAGGGTTTCTTCTTTCCTGTTGAAGTTCTCCAAGTGTTTGTGGATTTTTATGGCTTCCCTGTGCATTCTGACCTGATAGTTGTTGGCATGGTCCAGAATTTCAGTGTTTTCAAACAGCATTTTATGCCCAGGATGGTTTATAATGTGTTCTGCTACTGCTGATTTTTCTGGCTGACCCAGTCTGCAGTGTCTCTCCTGTTCCTTGATTTGTGTTTGGATACTGCGTTTGGTGGTCCCTATGTAGACTTGTACGCAGCTGCATAGTATGTGGTAAACTCCTGTGGCTGTAAGAGGGTCCCTCCTGTCCTTCACTGAGTGCAGCATTTGTTGGATTTTCTTGGTCGGTTTGTAAACCATTTGAAGGTTGAGTTTCCTCACCACTTTCCCTATTTTGTCTGTGACTCCTTTGATGTATGGTAAAAATACCTTCCCTTTGAGTGATTGTTTGTCCTCACTCCTCTGGTTTTTTCTGGGTCTTTCAGCCCTTCTGAAGATGCTAGCCACAAATGCTGGCGAAACGTCATAAAGAAACTCTTCTAGAACATGGCCACATAGCCCGAAAAACCCACAAGAAAACTGTGGATGCTGGCCATGAAAGCTTCCGATTTCACTCTGTTCTCTTTGTTGTGTATAAATTTGCAAAATCTAGGGTCGCGTTTGTTGACTGGTTCCAGTTGTCTGCAGCTTTGGTCCAACATCAGTTTTGAAAATGTATTGGAAGAAGAAAATCCAGAAAAAGCAGATAGTCAGAACTGGAGAGTCATTTGGCAGTGCAAGTAAGAAATAAATACTAATGTCTTTATGCTACTTTGCCAAGTAAAGTGAGTCTCAGGTTGGAGACACTGTATGGGCAAGGAATGGTGGTAAGACATTGAAAAACAAAGCTATATATTCACCAAACATACTCCACCATGTTTCCTAAGTCAGCAAATTACCAGCAGAGGTAAAATTCAACTGCTTTTCTACACATGAAATGTGGATGTGAATGAGTGGGGTGCATCATCTTGTCTTAAGGAGCAAAACATCTTGGAAGAGCCCTGGGGGCTAGGAATGATGCTCCTACAGATTTTCCTAAATACAGTGGGATCTCGATATCCATGGACTTGCCATCCGCGGATCTGAACATCCATGGACAGCAAGCTCTCGTTGTCCCCAGTGGCAGTGCATGCATGTGGCTGCTCTGCCATTAGGGACAATGGGATGGGGGCTTACCTGAACTCCTGTTGTTCCTCATTGGTGGCTCAGCTTCTTGCACGTGCCTCCACTGGGGACAGTGGAGGTTTACCCAAAGTCTTGTCCCTAATGACAGCATGGCCATGTGCATGTGCTGCCACTGGGACAGTGGGTGCTGTCCCTAATGGTGCCTAATGGTGCACGCACCACCATTGGAGATATCGAAACTTGAACATCCATAGATTTTTGGTATCCGGGGGGCGGGTGTGGGTGTGGGTCTGGAACGGATCCCCTGTGGATACTGAAGTCCCACTGTACTATCTTTGTAACATACATGTTAGTGCTGAAACTAGACCAAAATAAAATTCTTTCTGTACCCCAGATAAAGTGAGCTGCTGTTAGTTGAAATCCAAATGACAGATATTGAAATAGGCCTAAAATAGAAACACAGTACATTCGATATATAATAATTCAGATCTAACTGAATAATTAACGTAGACAATCAAATGTTGTGACTTTCTTTCTATAGGACAGCAGGGTAGTGAACCTGCTGTAATATCTTATAAGGGTTCAGTCTAGCAGAGGCCACAGGAATCAATTTTTAATAAGTGTTTGAGGTTTTGAATAATTTTCAACATAATGCCTCTATTCTGCTTTGTAGAACTGCTTCTGAAGTTCATCTAATGAAGTTTTCACCAGATGGAGAATTCTTTGCTACAGCAGGGAAGGTAAACAAGTATGATAGAATCTGAAATTATATATTTTCATTCAAACAGTAATAACAATAAAAATCTAATAAAATGTATTGAATTCTGAATTTAAAAAAATAGTTATCAATATGATGTTTTTATAATTTAATGAAAGATACCAATAGACATTAGCATTTATTGACTTGTGGCCTATTTTTTATATACTGTGTGTGTGATACACACATACACACACACCTCTTAGATTCTGGTTTTATGTTGGTACAGAAATTGGTATTTTTTAGGTGTATGCATAAAATATTACATTAATATATTATGTATCCTCTTCCATTCTGCATGATTGCAGTGGGTTGGGTGTGAGGTCATGGCAGGGCAGGTAGGTTGTAGAAAAGACTTACAGAGTGTATGTAGGAACCCACTGATATTTTGCTCAGACTAGGAAATGACAAGCTTAGTCAAACCAGTTCAGGATTTGTACAACTTCTTGCTTCCAAGGTTCAAAATTTTCTGTCCCTGGTTCTCCTCTTTGAATTACCACAGCTTGTAGAGTTGCAGTTAGTATCTCAAGATTTAGACTAAATTCCTTTTTTTCCTTCTGAATCAGCGAACCTCTTTTAGAAATGTTATTCATACTATGAAGGATTATTATTATAAGATGGCAAATACTTAACCCAAAATAAATAATTTTCAGTAACCTCACTAGACTCAACACTCCTTGCTTTACATTGCATCATAAGTGACACTTTCATACGGTTTTCCTGACGAGACTTATTCAGTGGTGGTTTGCCATTGCCTTCCTATTGGGCTGATATTGTCTGTCTTGCCCAAGTCACCCAATGAGTTTCCATGGATTCACACTTGGTGTCCTGGAGTTCAGTACTCAAACAACTAAACCACAAACTGGTTCTAGAACAGGATATCAGATATCTTTCCAGCTGTGTCACGGGTATACTAATTACCTTGAACATCTCACAACACTCAATATTACTTAAGAAAAAGCTTGATGTAATGTGTCAGACCTACTCATTTCCTATACTGAAGTCTGATTTGCTTAAGGAAAGGTACCCTAATATAAACAAAACCATTACAAGCCTTCTTTGAGGATCATCAAGTTATACATTTGGAGTGGAATTGCACTCCTGCTGAAGGTACTGGTCTACAGTTTGGATGCACTTCCACAGGCATTTAATTTTTCATGTGTTGCTTTTATCATCAGTTCTGTTGTTGCCTTTTAAATATTTTAACATTTTTGATTGAATTAAATGATTGAATTATTGTTTACTGGTTGTTTTATTGACATGGCTTTTTATTGTTGTAAGCTGTCCCAATTTGCTAGTTAGATTTTATGTAAGTTTGATAAAGAAACAGCACACTAATAGTTCTCATTTCTTTTTGGGGTGCTAGGACGATTGTCTTGTAAAGGTATGGTATAACACTGATAGTTGGAAAGCAGCTGTAGCATCTGAATCTAGAACACCAGAAACAACAATACAGGAAGTGGGTTTCTCATTTATTTACTTAGTTCATCCTCGATCTGTTAATGGCTTTTCATGGCGAAAGACAAGCAAGTATATGCCTCGGTGAGGATGCTTATTATTTCTTGTTAGAACTGTTAGAAATTGTCAATGCTTTCTAAGTTTATGCTGTGCTTTTCAGACCTATGCAATATTGCTTTAATTATCCCTAGCTGATTAATTATGGGGTTAGGTATAAGTTCGTTTTCACTTGTAGTCATCCTAAAATTCATAAATGAATTCAGTGGCCTATTGAATTCAAGGTCTGAAGAACTAAAGGGAATGTCATTGTAGCATGTTGACTGACGGAAAATTTCTAGAGAGCTGTAATTTGTTTCCTTAAAGGCTAGAAGTATCGTGCGAAAGGCAATCATACTATACAGCTTCATGAATGACCTTACTCTTTCACATACTGAAGTTCTCTCATGCATAGAGCCTCTCATGCCCTCTCTTGAAATGAATTGTAACATGTCCTATTATCTTTATTGATTTTTTAAAAAATGATTGTTTATGTTGTTTTAACTTGTAATTGATTTAATAACCTTTTAAGGGGCGGAGGGATGTGGGTTGTTGATGTATTAGATTTTAACGCTGTAAGCCACCCCGATTGACCTCAAAGGGGTGGGGTATAATCATCATCATCATCATCATCATCATCATCCTAGCAACAATGAAATCTGCCAAGAAAAATTGTTTGAGACTAAAATTTATCTTGAGCCTAGTGGTGATGGGTGCTGAATTTCTGGAGTATAATACAGGTTGAGTATCCCTTATCCAGAATTCAAAAATCCAAAACTGTTCATATGGTTGGCTGAGATAGTGACATCTTTTCTTTCTGATGGTTCAGTGTACACAAACCTGGTTTCATGCACAAAAAAATATTTAAAATATGTATAAAATTAGGCTATGTATACACTTCAGGCTATGTGTATGATGTGTACACAAAACTTACATGAATTTCATATTTGGACTTGGGTCCCATCTCCAAGATATCTCATTACGTTTATACAAATATTCCAAAATCTGGAAAAATCCAAAACAGCTCTGGTTGCAAGCATATAAGGAAGACTAAATTTTTAGTAATAGGTGATAGTAGCAAATTGCCTTATTTTTAGCTTTCCACCATCGGTGTATCTTTGCTGTTTGCAGATCTGTGCATGGCTATGGAGTGAGAGCTACTTAATATAATTTTCCTTATATTGATAACACATACTTGTGGCAAATATATATACAGTCGCCTGTCCTTTTTTGCTGGGGAACCATTCCAGAACCCCACCCACCCTGGCGAAAAAGGAACAATGCAGATATTCAAGCCCTATTGGCTTGAATTGAGGTGTGTGTCTGTGGGGGCAAGTGGGCGCACGCCAGAGTCACGTGCCCCATTTTGTGCCCCTCCGTCCCTCGCGGTCTTCAAATCTGTGAAAACGGAGGGACAACTACTTATAATAGTTCATGTTTATATGAATATCTGTATCGTCAGCAGTATTGAAAAGATGGATTACCTCCCAATATACTTAAATACAAACAAAAACTGAAGCCCTTCTCAAGGCTCTAGTAACTCAAGCCAACTCTGCTTTCAATTTCTGTAACTCACATTATACTCCATCAGTAGATTGTTCTTAAGAAATTGCTGGCTTGTGTTGCATTTTTTCAAAGAGTTAAAAGTGCCAAATTCTATACAATATTGTTTCCAAAGATTCATCGCCATGTATTTCTTGCCAAAAGCAATTGACTTTAAACTAGAAAATGTGACCTGTTGTGATTAATAGCACTTTGTAGGATTCAGAAATCCTCTGTTTCTGAAAATAGTAACTTTTGTGTTTAACTTCACTTTTTTCTCCTAGTGGTGCTGTATGTAATGTATTGTTGACATGCTGCAAGGATAACATATGCCGTCTCTGGGCAGAAACGTTGTTGCCCAATGATAGTCTGCTGTATGGAGGTGGATACAACCATTGCCCTGAACCAGTGAAGTTAACTAATAATTTTAAGAGGAATGCTTCTAGTAAAGAAAGTATGAAAAATGCTTTGGAGGTAAGAAGCTAAGTCAACCAGAGGTATATAGTTGTGCTTGCTGAGCATTATGAAGTCATAAACCTAATTACAGTAATACACTTGTGCTTTGCTTATTAGAATTGTGTTATTTGGCACTTCTTTGCATAAGCCATCTTTTTATATAAAACATATTGGCAGTAATTCATATTCAACATATAATTGTTTATCTGTACTTGAATAATGTCATACAATCATATTTAAAATATTCATCCTCCCAATAGTTAAACCTAAGGCCATTTCGGCGAGGACGAAGAAGATCATTAGCACTTGCTCACACTGGATACTTACCCCATCAACAAGATCCTCATGAAGTTCATCGGAACACTCCACTGCAATCAAATGCACTTTGCCACTTTCATATTGCTGCCAGCATCAATCCAGCTACAGGTGATGAAGAATGTATAGTTATAGCATACTTGGGTACTACTCAGTTTTTTCTCTATTAGTCATAGATTCAAAACACACTGCAGAAATAATCCAGTTTGAGACTGCTTTAACTGCCCTGGCTCAGTGCTAGGGAATGCTGAGAATTGTAGTTTATTGTGGCACCAGAGCTTTCTGACAGAGAAGGCTAAATGTCTCACAAAACTACAGTTCCCAGAATTCCCTAGCATTGAGCCAGGGCAGCTAAAGTGTCAAACTAAATTATTTCTGCAGTGTTTTTTGGATCGAATGTTACTATGATCGCAAAATAGTCCTTTCAGAACTCTGCTCGAAAAGGCATAGGTTATTTCATAAGAACGTGGTGAATTAAATTATAGCATGGCTTTGGGTTACGATAGTTGTCTGGCATTGGAAATTGCTAAAAGAACACAGTCCATGCTAATTGGATTAAGGGAATAGAGCAGAGTTGATAAGAATAAATTTTCAAAAAATAAAAAGTTTTTTTTAAATTAATTGATTTTTAAAATTTAAATTTGATTTCAGGATTTTATTAAAACAGTTTAAAAAGAGCATTATATCATTTATAATTATATTCTGCAAATATATTAATAGCAGTTTACAGAGATCAGTCTTATTCTGTAGATGGTGTTCCAGAGCTGCACTGGTATCACCAGGCTTGGTGATATCTGGTGTGGGAGGAGGGACAGCAGTCATCCTCACTTCCCACTGCCTTGCTCACCTGCTGCCCTCCATTATCCTCACTGCCGCTTCAACTCCCTGCCTGGGTGGTAGTGAAACCACGAGGGACATGCTCATCCCCCTGCCATGTATGGTGCCACCATGGCTTCCTCTCCAGGAAGTGGGCCAAGGTATGGTAAAACCATGAGGGATGTATTCGCCCCTCCACCACACCAGAAGAAGAGTCTGACTAGGTGTCACTTGATGTGGTCTGCCTCTGCCCAGTTACACCACTTGTATGCACTTGCACTTGCACTCTCTCCCTCTCCACTCCTCTCCTCTCCTCACCTTACCTCCCTCTCTTTTTTTCAAGTTCTTGGCCTCTACATGCATAGATTTTGTAGATCATTGAATAGATGATTTGCGACCATGGAGTAAATTTGAATAAGGGATCCCTTTTTCAATTCTTCATGAAACTTACATCTCTGAATACATATTAAGCTTGTATTAAACAATAATGTACAGCTACTAAAATATGATAGTTGAATATAATCTTTCCCACTAGTGATTTAAACTGTATTTTAAATCATTAGAATTGAGTCCCAATTAAATTTTGTTTTAAATCAAATCAGCCCAGGAATAGAGGAAATTTGGGTTAGACAAAAATCAGTTCAATCCTAATTGGAGTAAGCCCACTGTATTGGCAGGCTTGCCATCTATGGATTGGAGTATCTGCAGATAGCCCTGCTCCATTTTCCTCAGTGGCAGCACATGTTACTCGGCTACGCACACATCCTGCCGCCATTGAATGAGGGGACTCAGTGGGAATTGAGGTTCTGCAATGTTTGGCATCTGCAGGAGAGTCCAGAATCGAATCCCCGAGGATACAAAGAGCCGACTGTATATGTTCAGCTGAATGATTGCAATTAATCATCCAGCACTGGGAAATTCGATTACTATATTATTCTTACTTTTTTATTTATCATGCCTTCTTTCAGACAGTGTTCAAGTCATTATACAGTTACACTGAGGCATAATATATTGCAGTTAAATAGATGGTAGAATATGAAAAGGAAACATTTTAGATTAAAAATTATTACCAATGTGATTTACTTTTGATAGCTGGTATTCAAAGAAACATATACCAAGGAGGATTTTTCTCTCTCTCCTCAACCATGACCTCTTTTCTCTTTTATTCTTTTTTTTTTCTGTGCCATATGGAAAACCTCTTTTGAAAGTAGAGATTTCCCCAAACACTTCATCTTTTAGGCATAGCGTTCTGCTGTTCAAAGAAATAAATATTAAAAAGACCCAGTAGAATTTTCTCCAGGTGCAGCTGTTAAGGATTTCATCCACGAATCCTTGAGATGTTTAAGATATATTCTCTCTGCAAGTGTGGATTATGGGGAAAGTCATGTATGTTTAATTTTGGGTTACAGCTTGATTCACTGCATTATTATGCAGTTGGCACAACTTCTTATGTTAAATTTATTGCAGCACTTTTCATTTACTGCATCACTTTACATGCTATCTGATGGACTAGGATTTTTCCCCCCACTGTGGTAGAGACTGGCACCATATTTGTGCCTTATTATCATATTCACACAATTTCCTGGAAACTTGATGCAGGCCTGCAACTGATGGACAATCACTAGTCGTCACATTACCACTTTGGATAGTACAGATGTATAGGACCTTTAGAGATTTACACCATGTAATACCTGTAATCTTATAATTTGAATAGAGTTATGGTATTGTTGAACCTTTTAATAACATTACAGTACATTTGACTGAAAACAAAATAGTGTAAATTTGTATCTTCCTTTTTTAAATATAAGTTCATGTTTTTGCTTGCAGACATTCCTTTACTCCCCTCCATCATGTCTCTGAGTCTTAATGAAAATGAAGAAAAAAGTGGGCCTTTTGTAGTGCATTGGCTAAATAATAAAGAACTGCATTTTACCCTGTCAATGGAAGTCTTCTTACAACAGCTTAAAAAAAGCTTTGAGCATATTTCTTCAGAGGCTAGTACTGAAGAATCAAACCAGACGGATATAAAGTCTGATGAAGGTAGTGTGCATGCCTTGATTATTAATTGCCTTGATTGTTAATTGTATAATACAATAATTGTATGATTATTAAAACAGTGTGTTGCTTTACCTTACATGTTGAATATGATGTAGCTAATTTTTTTTTATCTATTTGCATTGTTTCTACAAAAGTTACACTTAAAAGACAGTCCTAATAGGACTAAAATTTTTATGTGTGTACATCTAATCCCTGGAGCCATAACTGTCTACATTTTTAACAGTTCCCTTCTGATATTTCCTACCCAGAGAACAAGAAATTCATCTCATGCAGACATGCTCTGTTCCCCAGCCCTATGAATTAACATAGATATACACTACCTACGCAGTGGTGGTGGTGCTGGCAGCGCTGGCAGCGGTAGCGAATAAATCCTTCTTACCTCTCACCATTGTATCTGTACAGTGTCACCGGCAGAGCTGCTTCACTTTTACATTCTGCTCCAGAAGAGCAGTACATAAACTATTTGACAGCCTCTTGTGAGGAGTTTACACAGCATTTGTGGGAAGGGGATCACTCTGATCCTCTCTGATTTGGATACTGTAGGTGATACAGGTCTGATGGATGCAATCTTGTTCCCTGCTTGTCCTATGTTATTGGATAAATTTCAGTTTGTGCAACCTGAGGATGTGAACAGGATCCTTGGCGAGGTGAGAGCTACCATGTGAATACTGGAATATGTCCTTCATGTCTGTTGAAAGCAGCCCAGGGGTCCTGGGAGATTGGGTAAAGGAAGTAGTGAATGCCTCACTGCAACAAGGTACATTTCCATCTTTCCTAAAAGAAGCTGTGGTGAGGCCATGTTGAAAAAGCCTCCCTGGACTCTACCATACGGAAAAACTATTGGCCAGTCTCCAGTATTCCTGTTTTAGGCAACAAATTGGAGCATGTGGTGTTCTCCCAACTCCAGGAGTTCCTGAATGAAATGGATTATCTAAAGCCACTTCAGTCTGGTGTCATGCCTAGCTATGGGACAGAGACTGCTTTGGTCACTTTAGTAGATGGCCTGTGCAGAAAACTAGACAGGGTGTGTATGTCATGTTCTGCTGGAACCCTTTGGCAAAAGCATGGTAAATCTGATCAAGAGGACTTTAAACTAAATCCTTGGAGGGTTGGAGCTGATAGCTTAAACGTCTGTCCAAAAGCTAGCTCTGAACACAGGATGTGAATTCTAGAGAAGAATGGAAGCCACAGTAAAACTTGCGGTAGAATAAAAGATGAGAACAAACAATGTTTTAAATGTCTATACACCAATCCACAGAGTTTAGGAAACGAACAAGACAAGTTTGAACTCTTAGTTCAGGAAGGAAAACATGTCTTTATAGGTATAATACTTGGTGGGGTGACTCCCATGATTGGAATATAACAATTGAAGGCTATAATTTGTTCAAAAAGACTAGATGTGGAAGAAAAGGAAGGCAATTAGCATTATATATCAGAGACAAATTCAGTTGTAAATCCACATGAGTGATCAAACTGGACTTGTGGAGAGTATTTGGGTTTTAAAAAATAGATAAAGAAATTTAAACAACACCATTATAAATTTACTACAAGCCTCCAAATCAAGATGAGGTGATGGATGATGCTTTTCTGAAGCAAATCTTAGAAATCTTCAAGAAACAAGAGCTGGCAGTTATGAAGGACTTCAATTATCCTGATATCTGCTAAGCATAGGCTCTCCACCAAATTACTGATGTGTATTGCAGATAATTCCTCTTTCAAAGAGTGAAGGAAGGAACAAGGGGTTCAGTAATCCTGGACTGGGTCCTAACTATCAGGGAAGGAATGGTCAAGGCAAAGGGAATCAAAGCAGAGGGACCATGTAGTGTTAGAATTGATGATTGTGGGACAGGGCAAAGAAGAGTACAGTCAAACATGAACCTTGGATTTCAGGAAAGCTGATTTTTATCAAGATCATGGAAATACTGGGCAGAATTCCATGGCTGGAAATACTAAAGGACAAAGATACCCAGCACAGGTGGGATTTCATGATTAAGGAACTGCTAAAAGCACAATCACAATCCATGGAAGAAGAAAGATGGAAAACACCTGAAAAAGTCAATGTGACTGCACAGTAAATTTGAAGAGGAAGTGAAAAGAAAAAAAAGAGCATATACTGTTGCTACTCCATTTCCATGGGAGATCAGTTCCAGACCCCTCAGCGAAAATGGAAACCCGTGCATATTCAAGCCCCATAGGCTTGAATGGAGACGCGGGGGCATGTGAGCACGCCCCCCATTGTATGCCCCTTAGCTTGTCCCTCGCACAAAAGCAAGGGATGCAGATCCGAAGTTCACTAAAACGGAGGGGCGACTGTATAAAGACTGGAAGGAAAGATGAATGACCAAGGAGTAATACATGTGTAGTCCAGGAATATGTATGGAAAGCTAAAACTCCAAATGATTTGAGATTGACTAGGCAAGCAAGGAGCAACAAAAAGGGTTTTTTCAAATATATTCCAGGTAAGAGAATAACAAAGGAAATAGTTGAACTGCTGCCTCAGCAGGGATGGTAAAACACTAACAGATCATAACAAAAAGGCAGAACTGTTCCATTCAGCAAAACATTTGATAAGGTCTCCCATGATATTTTGATTAGCAAGCTGACTAAATATGGAATAGATGGAAACACCATCAAATTGATCCATCATTGGTTGGGAAACCATGCTGAAAGAGTTGTCATTAGTGTTTGTGCTTCAGATTGGAAGGAGGTCTCAAGTGGAGTGCCACAGGGTTCTGTCCTAGGGCCACCGCTCTTCAGTATTTTTATTAATGATTTAGATGATGGGATGGAAGGAAACCTTATGAAGTTTGCAGATGATACAAAATTGGGAGGTGTAGCTAACACATTGGAAGATAGGAACAGGACCTTGATAAACTATAAAGCTGGCTTGAAATTAATAAAATGAAATTCAACATTGACAAATGCAGAATTCAACATTTAAACCACAAAAACCAAATGCACAGGTATAGGATGGAGGATATGTGCTTCAGCAATACTCAATGTGAAAAGGACATTGGGATTATTGTTGATCGTAAAATGAATATGAGCCAGCAGTATGATACTGCAGCAAAGAAGGCAAATGGTGTGTTAGCCATCATTAATAGAAGCATAGTTTCCAAGTTGAGGGAAGTAATGTTTTTCACTGTATTATGGCCAATCCTTATCTGGTGTATTGTGTTCAGTTCTGGGTGCCTCATTTTAAGAAGGATATAGAAAAGTTGGAATGTGTTAAGAGAAGGGCAAGGAAGATAAGTATGGAGAACAAAAGAAGAGGAAAGGTTGAAGGATCTGGGCATGTTCAGCTTGGTGAAGAGAAGTTTAAGGGGTGACAGATCACAATCTTTAAATACATTAAGAGCTTCAACAAAGAGGATGGGGCAAGCTTGTTCTCTATTGCCTTAGAAGGTAGAACTAAGTCTAATGGTGCTAGCTTATAGGAGGTTAGCTTTCTGCTGAACACAAGGAACTTCTTGACACTGAGAGCAGTCTGGCAAGTGTTTGGAAAGGTGGTGAGGTCATCTTCTGTGGATGTCTTCAAAAAGTATCTGGACAGCTGCTTTCTGGGGTTGCTCTAGGTGGAGAGCCTGCATTAATCAGGAGGTTGGACCTGATGGCTCATAGTCCCCTTTCCAACACTAACATTCTGTGAGATCATAGAGACCCAAATAGGCATGGTGCATGTGCCCAAATATGTGCACACATACATCTTAACCTCATGAACCCCAATTTCTGTTGACCCTGTTTTTAAATATTTGAATTCACAGATTATTTAAATGATCCAGGCTTGGTAGTCAAGCTATAATAAGTGCTAACCACAAATAAGACATTGCACTGATCGATAATTTTTTTTCAGTTATAAGCAAAATTGGTTTCATTTCCATTTGTGATAGCTTCTGAACATTTGTTTAAATCCTGTATCCAGTTAGCTGGAAGTAAAACCATTTGCTGTCAACAGTTTGCTACTTAGTAGACATGTATAAGGATTGGGCCGTGTGTTAGCTATACATGTTGTTTCGTGTAGCCTCTGTTTTGAGCTCTCTTCTGTCGTGGTTGGTGATAATTGTTACATTGAACTACTTCAGGGTGTATTTGGCTTCTTTCAAACAAGGGAGATTTATGGGTTCCATTTTCATGGGAACATATCTGAGATTATTGGGAAATTTTATTTTTCTTTCTGAATCTATGCAAAGAAGTTATGTTAATTATTGAATACTGACCATAAAGTCTTAGTTGAAATCTTAGTAGGCCACAAGCTAAACATGAATCAACAGTATGATGCAGCAGGTAAAATGCCAATATGATATGAGGCTAGATCAATAGGAGTGTAGTAACTAGATCAAGGGAAGCAATAGTGCATTGATTAGACCTCACTTGGAATAATGTGTCCACTTCTGGGTATCATAATTCAAGAGAGATATTGACAAACTGGAGTATTTCAAGAGGAGGTAAATGAAAATGATGAAAGGTCTAGAAACCATGCCCTATGATGAGGCTTAGGGAGCTGGGTATGTTTAGCCATGAAATAGAAGTTTAAGAGTTGACATGATAGCCATGATTAAGTATTTGAAGGGGTGCTATATTGAAGATAGAGCAAGCCTGCTACAGAGACTAGGAACCGGAAGAATGAATTTCAAACTACAGGAAAAGAGATTCCACCTAAATATTTGAACTTCCTGGCAATATGTTCTGTTTCATAGTGGAATATGCTGTCTCAGAGTGTGGTGGAGTCTCCTTCTTTGGAGGTTATTAAAAAGAGGCTGGATGGCTGTGGGGACCCGAGTTATACAGGACTCTTCTCTTCTCCTGTCTTATCCTAAATAATTTGAGGCTTTTCTTTCCTCAGAACTATTTCTTTAACCCTTGGTCCTCCCACTTACTTCAACAATATTGGTAGTGTGTTTTTGATATTGTTACTTATAAATCCCTTCCAGCCACTCCTTTGTGAACAAAAAGAAAATAATTTTAATCTACAGAAAGTACTTTAAAGCCCTAAATGGCTTGGGTCCAAGCTATCTCAGGGATCGCCTCCTTCCATACAGTCCTCCCTGCACTCTCCAGTCCTCTGGGAGGAATTTGCTGCAGCCTCAAAAATCTAGGCTTGCGGCGACCTCCCGGAGGGCTTTTTCTGTTGTCGCCCCCAAACTCTGGAACACCCTGCCGGATGAGATCCATCAGTTGACATCACTGGACAGCTTTAAAAAAGCTGTCAAGACGGATCTCTTTCGGCAGGCCTTCCCAGACTAATCACCCCGCCCTTGGATTCCTTGACTCCTGTGTTCCTCTCATGGCCCCATCAGTTGTTGATGGATGAGGAACGCAGTAGAGGTTGATTAGGGGGTGGGTTGGTTTTTCTTTTTGGAGATATGTTATACGGGTTTTATTGTAAGCCGCTTGGATTGTCTGGCAATAAGCGGGATACAGATAAACATTATTATTATTATTATTATTATTATTATTATTATAATATCTGTTTTGGTAGTTGGTTCTCAAAGCTTGTGGTTGCAATGGGGATTTCACTTTACTTGTTAAAAATTGACTTTGTTCCAGTTCACTCAATGACTTCAGTTACCCTTCAACTGTGTTTTAGTTCTTTACGCACACCTTCCGCCAAAGCTCATTCATTAGGAGTATAAATCCTATGAATCTCTAGCTTTATTCATAAGTTACAATTCTACAGAATAATGTGGATATGAGCCTTCCTTAAGTGACTCTTCACTTCTAAAAGAAGGTAATACTTTAAACTGATTTCAAAGGACATCTTTTGTCCTTCTAAAATCTTTCCTCCTTATATGGGAATCTAAATCCCATTAAGGCTAAACTCTTATTTCCAACTGCACTCTTGGCAGTTCTAAGACACATTCATACTCTCTCAATGGCTCCTTCTCCTTTTTATAGCTGCTTACCAGACAGGCCCCTACCTTTTTACCAACCTGTCTCCAATCGGCTGCTCTGAACATTCCATTCTGCCAGTGTCTCTCCACAATGGCCACCTGTCAGAGTACTTTGAAAGTGTATTCCTGCATGGCAGGCGGTTGGACTGGATGGCCCTTGTGGTCTCTTCCAATTTTATGATTGTACTATTCTTTGTGTATCCAATAAACTGTGTGGTTAGAGGAAATGTATGTTTTGTCGGAATTGCTGACGTTCTAGAAAATCTTCCAGGAAGTCATGTTACCTATCATTTTAACTATGGTTTTAACATGCAACTGTATTCATAACAACAATTTTTTTGTTCTCCCAGAAACTGATGACACTAGACAAGATCAGAAAGGAAATAAAGAACAAAGAGAACTTGCCGATGAAAAACCAGTTTCAAATTCAAGCTATGTTCCATTGTCTCCTGCTGCTATTGATCATGAGATTGAAATACAGTTGTCTGAGTGGAATAAAAATGCAGACATGTTATTTAGTATTCATCCTATGGATGGATCATTGCTAGTATGGCATGTAGACTGGCTAGATGAATACCAGCCAGGCATGTTTCGCCAAGTACAGGTACTGTAGCTGTTCTGAATAAAATAGTATCATAATTGTTGTTACTTTGTGTTTCAAAGTTGGACATGATTTCATTGTTTCTCTTTCTTGCCACAAAACAGGTATCATTTGTTTCAAGGATCCCTGTAGCTTTTTCTACTGGCGATGCAAATTCACTTTGCAGAAGTATAGTGATGTATGCTTGTACAAAGAATGTTGAACTTGCTCTTCAACAAGGCAAACAAAAACCATCTAGCCTTGGACGTTCCTGTTCTATGTTAATTTCATCTGGCCATAGTAAATCATCCAACAGTTTAAAATTAAGCATCTTCACCCCAAATGTTATGATGATTTCCAAACATGCAGATGGGTCTCTAAACCAGTGGTTAGTCAGTTTTGCAGAGGAATCTGCTTTTTCAGTTGTACTCAGTATTTCTCACAAATCACGATATTGTGGACATCGTTTCCATCTTAACGACTTGGCTTGTCACTCAGTACTTCCATTGCTGCTTACTACTTCTCATCATAATGCAGTAAAGATGCCAGTTGTTGACAGTACCAAAGAGACACTATCAACAGTTCACAGTAAAGACAATGCAAGCACTTCACAGGATCTTAATGCTGTTTACAGTGAACTTATCCTCTGGAGAGTTGACCCAGTCGGGCCACTATCTTTTTCTGGTGGAGTTTCAGAACTTGCACGAATAAATTCTCTTCATGTGTCTGCTTTTTCAAATGTGGCATGGCTACCTACCCTTATACCTAGTTATTGCCTAGGTAAGTTTTCTTCCTTGTAAATAAAAATGTTGAAATCACAGCAGGAGCATAATTATTATGGACAGCTGAAGAAGAAGAATGGATGACTATCTTCATACCCTTATCTAAAATTAGATTATTAATATTTGCCTTTAGGTGCATATTGTAATTCACCAAGTGCTTGCTTTGTTGCAAGTGATGGACAACATTTGAGGC
Source organism: Phrynosoma blainvillii (assembly GCA_026167975.1). Taxonomy (NCBI): domain Eukaryota; kingdom Metazoa; phylum Chordata; class Lepidosauria; order Squamata; family Phrynosomatidae; genus Phrynosoma; species Phrynosoma blainvillii. The sequence goes on from JANUYF010000002.1 coordinate 83,793,213, forward strand.
TGTATCAAGCTATAATAGATGCCAGAAAGCTTCTCGGTGAATTATCTAATCCAGGAATTTCTGTAAGTAAAAGCCAGTAGGTTTGTTATTATATAATTTTGAGAATGTTGCCAGCTAAATTCAGCCTGATAATTTTGGCAACTACTCAGAAGATATATTTATTTACAATATTGTTACGTCACCAACTTGTCCTATAATGGTTGAGGTACATGGCACTGAACTTTGAGATGACTATTTGAAGTATATACTAGAGTTCAACACTTATGCTGTTTTATGCCACTGAAGCACTACAAAATATTTAATTTTTCTACATGGTATACCTATCTATTTATCTCATTTTGTATGAGAATGTCTGAAATAGTATCCTGTGCCAGCTTAATAGTATCCTGTGCCAGCTGCTATTAACTAAGTATGAGGCACCTAAATTGCCTACCATTTTGAATTGTTTTTCATTGGTCTAGTATTTCATTATAGTAATTTTCATGATGGCAAACAATCCCCCCCCCCCATTTAAAAAATAAAAAAAACCAAAATAGACTCACAGGATGATTTCACTTGACCAAGATTGACCCTGCAATGGCTGTGAAAGAAACTTCAGTACAGAAAACATTTATCAAAAGAACACAAGAACAGAGTTGCACACCTTCCCTGTCTCTATTGCTTTTCTCAATTGTATAGCCCTCAATCCTTGCGTTCAAGTTAAAAAAAAGTTAAACGGTTTTGAAACATGTATGTCTGTTTTAACCTAGATTTTGCAAATTTTTGCCTTTTCTCATTTCAGGCAGATTTGGCTTGACTTTCCAAAAATATCCAAAGATTTTGGTTATATAGCAAACATTCCTTAAGCCAGCCTTTCCTAGAGCTTACTTAATTACCTATAAACTCTGTATTTCTTCCAGGCTGGCTGAGTGCTGTTTGCACTTGTTGTTGCTGTGTGCCTTTAAGTTGTTTTAAGACTTATGGTGACCCTAAGGCAAACCTATTAAAGGGTTTCCTTGGCAAGTTTCTTCAGAGGGAGTTTGCCATTGCTATCCTCTGAGGCTGAGAGAGTATGACTTGCCCAAGGTCACCCAATGAGTTTACATGCCTGAGCTGGATTTCGAATCCTGGTCTCCAGAGTAATAGTCCAGTGCTCAAAACACTACACCACACTGGCTCCTACTATACTATGCAGGCCCCAAACCCCATATCAGGTTTCAGCTATTTACATAATACCAAGACCCGATTTGGGGTTTCCACACCTTGTCCCACATTAAAATTACTTAACTTTTGATCTCAGTTTTCCAGAAAACCAAGAGCAAAATGCGACAACAATGGCCACTTCTCTTCCCACGCAGTCTCTGCAAGTGTCCCTGCTGATTTGATCTGTGGGTGTGAGTCACTCTGAGGCCAGAATGAGGCTGGGCACCTTGTTCTGACCTTAGAACAATTTGTGCCCACAGTGGTCTTGCCAAGTGATTTGCAGTAACCGTGTGGGAAGGCAGCCATCCATTGGTTGATGAAAGCCTGCAGCAGGTAAGAGGGGGTTCAGGTGGAATTTGTGATCAGACTATTCTGGGGGCAGTCCGGAGTATACTGGCAATTGTAGATGACCCCCTAGTCTGGTTTTTTTAAAATGTGCTGAACTACAGCTATGATAGTCCAAGACGACAACTAAGTCGGAAAAGACCATATCAGATTTTTTTTTAAAAATCCCTCAAAAAAACCTTGCAGTCGCATTACTACAGGGAATTCACAAACTTAATTTTTTAAAAAGCCTATCTGTAGGATGTCCAAACCGGCAGCTTGAAGCAGCCTCTGGATGCTCCAGCCCTAATCGAGCCCTGAACAGCACAGTACCGCAGCGACCAGATGCTGCAGTCCCAAGGCTGTCGCTGTCTGGAATGGATCACTAACAAGGAGCGTTTTTTTCTGCTCCTTTTGCAGCTGGGTTTGGGCTACCTTAGGCGGACTTTTGCAGCTTCTGGTCAATCTGGGGGCGTGCGTCATCTGCACGCCATGCCCCTGGATCAGTTAGAAGCCAGCACTTTTTGCCCATGTGTTTCAGGCCTATGCTGTCCCAAAGCTCCGTGCTAATTATTCTGATATTTGGACAATGGACAATGATATAACAGATTACTGAAGTTAACTTTATATTTACAAGACTGTTAACTTTTGTCCTTTGTTACTAACTCTACAGAAATATGTTGGTGAAGTTTTTAACATCATAAGTCAACAATCAACAGCTAGACCAGGATGCATTGTAGAATTGGATGCTATTACAGAATTGGTAAGGATTTTGCACTTCTTATGTGAAATTTTCGTTGTTTCATAAGAAATAAAGGGGAGAAGGCAACATCACATGAATATAAGTCTGCTCATGCATTGCAATTTTCTCCCTTTTCTCTCACCCATTCCCTGAGTCCCACCCCCCGAAATTTTAGAGCAGATTTTGAAAATGAGCAGGAAGCAATGAGAATTGTCCCCTCTCCTGATTTTAGTAATAGAAACTGAACGAACTCTACTGGATTTGATGCATAATAGCTGTTCTCCTGAGAACAGTATGTCCTTGGTCAGTGTTAGCCGAGTATTATTTACTTTCAGTACTTCTTATCTGAAACCATTTAACTTGAATCTAAGAAAAATGATAATAAAGGATCACATTTAAATATACTAACAAAACTTGGTCTCTCTGTCAATGAGTGACACTGTAGTCACTCTGTTATATTTATATATGTGTTTGTTTGTTTTTAATTTAGCATGGTGGGAAAATGCAGTTACTTCATGTTTTTCAAGAAGATTTCATTTTGAATAACCATGAGAATAGACTGTCTGAAAAAAAGGCCATGTTACGTGACTCTGGTAAAGCACATATATGTTTAGTAAATTTTCAGAACAGTGAAATGATTATGATTATGTAACAAGCTTTCTGTTTATAGCATAGGTTTTGATATTTTGAATAGCCTTTGTAAAATATAGAGCCTAAAATAGTGATTAAATTCTAAGATCTGGTAAGAAAATATATTGTTTTTCTATAAGCTGCTGGCTTATACTGATATCTTTATAATATTTAAAAGGCAAATAAGCATTTTAAATTCTGTGTTGATTGGCATGGGGAATTTCTTGATAGATATGGATTGTGTTTGTGTATTGTGTGGCACTATTACTTTTTTAAAAACTGATAATTATTTCCTAAATTTCAGGTTTATTCAAACTCTGTGGTAGCTGAATTTTCAAGATGTCCAAATTAGTATTTAGGATAGTATTCTCTTGTGTGAAGTTGCAAATAATTACTGTTGCCAGTAACAGGAAAAGTAGCATGCATAGGACTGATATACAGAATGTAGCAGAATGAAGTGGTAGAATCCTGAGGTTTTACGGTAAACTGTAAGGTGGAAACTGGCTCTTTTGAATGTTATCTCATATGCATATCTTGATGCTGCCTACAATCCATCACATCAGGGGGAAATATTAATGGCTAGTTCACTTTTTGCTGTATTTGTTCTTCATTTCCATAAAATGTATTTTTTGTGGGAAAACTTTCAATATTGACTACAGTCTGTTTTGTCACCTCAGAACTCTCCCCATTTCTACATAATTCTGCTGCATGTGTAGATCAGGCCTAATATAGATTTTAATCTAGAACAACATAAATGGAAACTAAACCTGTAGTGCTTTTGTTATTTTTTTCCAAATGGCAGTACTGTTAGCCACATTTCTTGCTGCTATTTGAATTCCTCTGAAAGATGTTGGTGACATGTAGAAATCAAAGCTACTGTGAAACAATGTTAAATTTTCATAGTATACGTAAGTGTGGACAAACTGAGATGGTGCAGCTCAATCCCATGCATGTTTACTTGGAAATAAAGACCAAATTCAAACATGAATAGCAGAGGGGGAGGAACTGGATGCAGCATTCCAGCAGAGGATATTTGAATCTTCCTTCCCCAGCTGAACTTCACTCGTTCACCCACGCACTTCTGTTAGCTTTAAAGGGGGAAATCCCATTGACAATAAGTGAATTGCTCTTGGTGGGAGGGGTCCATCAAGATTCAGTTGGGGAAGGAAGAGTTGAGCTTCCCTACATTCTGTGATCCTGAAAAAAAGTCCTCCCTTTCTCCAGCATATAAATTTAACAAAACAAAGCCACAATGTGATGTAATGTTAGATTGTTCCACACTCCTACTGATTTCTCTTGTTCTTACTCTGAACAGAATGTGCATAAGAATGAGTGGTTGACACTTAAATGGTCATTCTAGGATAGCAAAGGAGGAGCAATCCACCAGCATTGGTTGGCGTGCAGGTATTTAACCCAATGCTGGTGAATTGCATCTTTGTGCCATCCTGAGAATTGTGGACTAATCCTATACACTTTCAATAAGTAAAATCCTATGCATTTTTACTAGATAGCAAGTCCCACTGAAATAAGTGTGGTTCCTTTATTTGTTTATTTTCAGTATGTGTATGCCACTTTTCAGGCTTTTCCAAGGTGGATCATAAATCCTATAAAATCTATTGTGGTATACAATATGAATTAAGTCCATACTCCTTAATTACAACTGTAAAAAGTTGATGTGGTTGCATGTTAAAACAATATTGATTATTGTATGCTAGTTAAGAGAGGCAGCATGGCTCAGTGGTTTTGAATATTGGACTAGGACACTGGGAGGCCAGGGTTCAAATCCCTACTTGGCCATGGAAACTTACTGTGTGATCTTGGGCATGTCATACCCCATCATCCCTAGAGGAAGACAAGGGCAACCCCTCTGTGCAAATTCTGCCAAGAAGATAGGTTTGCCTTTGGATCTCCATAAGTCACAATGGCTTAAAGACACACAACAAGATTTTTATTAAAAGCAGCTTAGAAATAGAACGTTACAACTACAATTGTTGCAAACAATTTGAAGTTCTACAAATTATTAAAAGCTGTATGAAACTTTGTTAAAAAGCCCACTTAAACCTTTGCAAAGTAGATGGCCATGTGTATATGCCCCAGGAAGGATTTTCATTCATGTCAACCCACACTGAAATGTACCTATCTATTAGCTGCCATTCTATTACTTCTGTTTGTTTAAAGAGCTCTGGCTAGGAGGGAAGGCTGAGGTAGAAGACACATACAGGAGAGTGCGCGGGGACTCAGACGGGGAGGCAATCTCTCTCTCTTTCTCTCTCTGTCCCTGCCTCAGTAGCTGTTTGTTTAAAGAGCTCTGGTGACAAGGGAAGGGTGGGCACCTCTTTTAGGAGCTTTATAAACAGTATTACCATAATGCCCCATATATAAGTCATCCTAGGATTTTGGAGTCAATTTGAGGGCATAAATTTCTCGACTTATAGTCAAGTATATATGGTAATATCTCCATTGAGGTCAGAAGATTTCTGAACTCACATTATTTACCATTAAGCAAATAAAACAAAAATGAATAAAAACAAATAAGACCATACCTCCCAGGCATCTGTTAAGTAGTTTTATACATCCTTGAGGTTAGTAGTTGGATAAGAGAGTAATAACTGTGAGTCATCAACATGCTGATGAAACTTCAGCCCAGACCTCTGGACAACTTCCCTTAATGGTTTCATGTGGATACTGAAAAACATGGAATATGAGATAATGCACCTAGACCAGGTTTCGATAACCTACGGCCTGGGGGCCGGACCCAGCCCCGCAAGGCCCTTGGACCGGCCCCAGCCCGGTCCTGCCGCCCAAGTCGCGGCCGCCATTTTGTTTTCCAAAATGGCAGCCGCGACTCGTTCGCGCATGCGCCAGAGTACTGTGCATGCGCAAGCGAGTCATGGCCGCCATTTTGGAAAACAAAATGGCGGCCACGACTTGCTCGTGCATGCACAGTACGCTGGAAGTACTGCGCATGCACGTGTGAGTGTGTGCGCGCATGCGCAGTACTTCCGGCATACGCATGCGTGAGCAAGCGTGCACGCACAGCACCATTTCCCCCCTCCTTGGCCCGCGGAAGAGCTCTGGACCAGCGGACCGGCCCCAGGTAGGAAAAAGTTGCCTACCCCTGACCTAGACACTCCAAAGGCCTATGGCCATGAGGTGCAATAGTAGTTCCCCATAAGATGGTGTTCTTACTGCTCTGAGAAGCATACCTGAAGTATTATATAATTGAATAGAATTAGTTAATTAAATTGATTACTTGGATAGCCTGGAAGAATACCATGGTCAATGTGACTGGAAGTTGTTAAGGGATCTTGGGGAACCAGCAGGGTTACAGTATCTGTTCTATGATGCAAGTCATCCACTAGGATGGCCAAGATTCACCTGTGTGTACTTAGGGATGAATGAGATAGATCTAAATAATTGCAATTATCCAGAACTATATGGGTTTGCTGTACCACAGTCTACTCAGTGTCCTGTCCTAACATTAGATTAAATACTGTCTGGCTGTTGTTCAAAAATGTTGGCTCCCATCTTGGTTTCTTCAGGGAAGTTGCAAGTGGAGGACCTGTCTAAACTATTCCCTTTTTTATTGCAGTAGGAGATATCCTCTCCCACAAGGAGATTTTAATTTCTTCCGTGGTTTGTACTGTAATGCTTGTCTTGGCCAGTTTTTGCTTGTCTAGATGGAACAACTTGCATAGAGAGTGTGTTAGACCTCAGCCTTCCAAACTGCTTGTAGGAATGCTCAGGCTCTACAAACTGAAGATTACTCTTCACAATTTGACGAGACTGCATTGGCTGCATCAGAGTAAACATGCATTGGATTAGATTTCACTTCTGGAAATTTAGCTAGGGCATGGTATCAAAGGAAGTCATATTTTATAGTAATGACTGTTCAAATTGTGTTATAGTATAGAGAAAACAAAATCTATTTATTTTTTACAGGCTATCAAAAAAATGGGTTTTCTGAAAAATTCTATTTAATTCTACTGGAATATGCTCAAAACTGCTCATTGTTACATATGTGGAAATTGCATTTGAAGTCTGTACCAGTCTCAGTGGGTAGGTTCTTTCGTATTTGTCAAATAACTGAAACAGGACACCCAACTTAGGCTCATTAGTTATACCAGCCTGGAGCAGGAATGGGTCCACTATTTCCAATTAGTTAACTGACATGATGGGCTGAACAGCCTGGAAAGAATACGTACTGTTTCCCTGGGTGTGAAATAATAAATCCACCTTACTGCTCTCCAATTATTCCACTTGCTTTTCCTTGAATTTTTCCCAATCTAGAGAAAGCAATCCCCCAATAATTTGTCTGTTAATGTAAGATATGTTTTAGACAGTGAACAAAGGAAAGTTTACTGTCTCTATGGTCTGGTAAACAATAGCTATGCTTAAGAGCAGAAAATAGAACTTTTTCCTTATCGATGTAGTTTCAGTAATAAAAATATGTTGTTAAAATTATTCTCCATGTATGTCAGCTGTTGCATGACCATTTCACAAACATATTAAGCCTATGCTACACTAAAATAAGTTATCCTAAATGCCAAGATTGGTCTGGAATTCCATTTTACGAATGTTTACAAACAAATCAATTTTACAAATAAAACAGATTGTACAGAGGGTCTAAGTGTAGTTCTCTTCCTCTGTTATTTTTTTAGATGAAAAAATTGAACTGAAAGAATCCGAAATATTGCAGGAAGAGCTTTATTCTTCTTCTCCAGATCAAGAGAAGACACAGTGTTCCTTCACAAAGAAATATCAGGCTTGCAAAGAGAATCTTCAAAGTACCAGCCAACTTGCTCTTTCTTCAGAAATTGTCTATAGTCAACAGCTAAATTTACCAGAAGGAGTGGAAATAATAAGTGTTAAACCATCAGCAGGTTTGTGAGCTACAAAAAGAGGATAGTGGATTAACCTTGATTCATTTGTATTTGCTAACTTGTTGGTTTGTCTTCCATGTTTTTATGACTATGATCACATTAGAAAGTAGCCCAGAGTATTGCAAGAATCTAGGCTGATAGTATGCTGGTACAACTGACAGATCATACAGACTTGTAGAGGGATCAGCTAAAGTTTAGCTGCTAAAGAAACCATAGGCTTTATTCTGGTTGTTTAATGTGCAGTATGAGTGCAAGCTTCTTTCCACACCCCCGGGCTTATTTCTCTCCCAGCAAACAGACAGAAAATCCAGAGGGTTTTTTTTTTAATTTTAATTTTTCCCTCTGATTTGTTGGGAGGATAATAAGCCAGGGAGGCTCAGTCCACTGCAAACAGAAATGATTATATAGCATGCACTAACATGCTGCTTTTAATTGATAAGGCAGGTTTGGCTGCTGCTTGTGTGACTGTAGCCATTATGTTTTAATAACTTTAAATGAAATGGTTGACAATGGAAGAATAGATATAAACATAGCATTACAATTAGGTTTTCAGTCAGAGTATGTAGAACAGCAGATACCAGAATTTAGGGTTTTAGTGAAAGTTTTTTCTCTTAAATCCTAACTTTTTAGTTTGAAAAATGTATGTAAAATTTATTTTTTCACACTCTTTAATTGCAGGTCACTTGAGTTCTTCCTCCATTTATCCAGTCTGTAATGCTCCTTATCTTCTTGCAACTTTATGCTCAGATGGTAAGGTTAGATTTTGGAGATGCAGAGTGGCACTTGAATCTGACATGGCTTCTGTATCAGAATGTACAACAAACAATGGTATATATGTATGGGAAGAATGGCCATTACTTATTGAAGATGGACTACTTAGCAGTAGTGCTCTTAATGTTCCAGGCACACCACTTGAAATCAGCTGTGCCCATACAAATCGCTTAGCTGTAGCATACAAACGAACGCCACCAAAGAACAGTCGATGTTCTCAAGACTTTTTGGTGAACGTTGGCATTTTTGAGTGTGAATCTACAGGAGGTGCTTGTTGGATCTTGGAACAGACACTTCATTTAGACGAACTAAACCCAACACTGGATTGCTTGGACATTGACTGTAGCTCTTCAGTGAACAAAAATGAGAATTTTATGCTCAGAGCAAAGCATGTGGTTCACTTAGACTGGATGTCTAGGGAAGATGGTTCACATATCCTGACACTGGGTATAGGATCTAAGTTGCATATGTTTGGTCAGCTGGCTGGAAAGATACAAGAACAAAGTGGTAAGGAGATGTTTGTACTGCCAGTTTGGGAAAATGCTAAAACTTCATGTTCATCCAGATTTATTTTATTACGTTGTGTAGATTTAGTTTCATCAGTAGAGGGTTCACCCCCTTTACCTGTTTCTTTATCTTGGGTTCGTGATGGCATTCTTGTAGTTGGAATGGATTGTGAAATGCATGTTTATTCTCAGTGGCAGCCCCTTTCCAAGCAAGACACCACTACTGGAGACTCTTACAGTGGAAGTACACCATCCATTATAAGCTTAATGAAACAAGGTCAATCACCTGGTGTTCACTCAACAAAACGAACATTAACCAGATCCATGACAAGTCTTGCTCAGAAACTTAGTGGGAAACGAACTGCATTTGATCTTTCACTGGAAATGGAAGATTCTGGTCTCTTTGAAGCAGCTCATTCTTTATGTCCTACTTTACCTCAGTACCATCCCCTACAACTTCTGGAACTCATGGATCTAGGAAAAGTTCGTAGAGCTAAGGCCATCCTATCCCACTTAGTTAAATGCATTGCTGGAGAAGTTATTGCCATAAATGATCCTGATCATGAAAAGCGATGCCGATCTCTCTCAATCTGTGCTAGTGGCAGCAGTACAAGGGACCCTATGACATTCAGCAGAGGTGTGATTACAGACTATACAGAAATAGACTCTGTTCCACCACTACCTCTATATGCATTGCTTGCTGCAGATGAAGAATGCTCATATGCTTGTACAGAAAAGGCTAATAACCAAAGAAACCTTAAGAACCATGACTTGCCAGATGAAAACTATGAGGATCTCTTCCAGAATTCCAGCTTACACACAGATGATCTTACTATGTTTGAAGAAGAGGAAGAAGATAAAAAAACAACAGTTATTGATCTTTCTCAGTACAGTCCAACTTATTTTGGCCCAGAGCATGCCCAAGTTCTTTCTCGTCACCTGCTTCACTCTAGCTTACCAGGCCTCACCAGGATGGAGCAGATGTCACTGATGGCTCTGGCTGATACAATTGCCATTACTAGTACAGATATAGGAGAAAGTAGAGACAGAAGCAAGGGTAAGTTTCAGAAGTTGATTCAAAGTAAACATGCTTAATTATGACGTTTAATACTTTTGCAGTTAAATAGGTAATGCTGCCAGTAGTCAAAGACCAGATCTGCTAATTATGAAAGTGATCAAAGTCTATCTGATGATCCAAATTAGGTTCATTTTGATAATTCAAATTCTCATTATCATTGGGAATATCCTCATGGTTGTGGATTATTCCTTCAGCCTGGAATGCACATTCACAATAAGTATCAAACTCATTCTCTTACTGGTGTGGGAGGTCTCCAATCTGGTTAATGCCTCCTACTTGTTCAGAGGAAATAGAATAATCTGAATCCAGTTCTTGAATTATCCAGTGTCAGAAGATGATTGTCTTTGTTTTTCTGGAATGCTGCCACTGAAACTCTTGGTTTGGCTACCCTCAGAGATGGTCTTTAACTCTGTGAAGCAAAGCAAATAGAGTAACTGGTTCTTGTTGCTTTAGTCCTTAACACTTGTAAAAAGTGGCAAGAACTAAAGAGTTATCTTGAGCAACCTTGTGTTGAACAATTTTTCATGTATCCTTCAGCCTTTTTGTATAAACAATATATTCCTCTTGAATGCACTGCATAACAGACATGTACAGAAAAATAACACCATTAAATTCTTTAGGGTGTTAATTCTGCCTGCTGCCCATGAACATATTCATATAATATTAAGTACCAGTAGTTTTTGACTTCTCGGAAATCAGCTTTAGTGGGCACGCCTGGCTTAGTTTTCTTCCACTGTGAAATTGTCCATCTGTGTGTGCCAGATAAAAAGACTGGATTTAAATTTATATCATGTAGAACAAGGTGATGGAAAAAAACAGAAAATGAAATTGCATACTTTTCTTTGGAGAATTAAATTATGCAGACTTAATTTTTATTAATAGGAGGAGAAACGCTTGATGAATGTGGTTTAAAATTTCTTTTGGCTGTCCGTCTTCATACTTTCATGACAACTTCACTGCCACCTGCTCACAGAGTACAGCTGCTTCACCAAGGTAATGCTTTCCCCTTTCCCTGTATTATTTCAGTGCTCTTTGGGAAAACTTTCTTAGAAACTATTTTTCACAAGTAGAAATAGGATTATTTTTGAGGAATGGGAGCTATGAGCATTGAAGAGGTCTGATATTATGCATGTCAGAAGTCGCGCTTATTCTCCTATTACCAGCCATGTATCCTGGTTTAAGAATGTTTACTTAAACTAGCAATTCATCAGATACCTGTGTATGCATTTTATAATTTATACATCTAATATTGTGTCAATTTACAAGAAGTTAACATGGATCTAAATTATATGACTAATATGAGATGTTGGATGTTACCTGATTTCATTTTCATTTATGTGGTTGTTTGCTTATGTGTGTATTTATGTGGTTGTTTGCTTATGTGTGTATATTAATTGAGTTGACAGCTCTTTCAAGTATTTATGTTCAGAGGGAGAATGTCTGGATCTACAGACTTAAGACCTTAACACTGCATGGTCTCAACAATCTCAGGATAATATATAACATCATCATTGGTTTTAGAATCATGACAATATTTAAGAAGGTAAAATCATAGAATTGTAGAGTTGGAAAAGACCTTGCCAAGGGGTTTTGCTAATCTGTTAAGTTCTGTTTGTTATTTACTCTAATACATGAAAATAGGAATTTGTAAGCACTTAATCAGGTTAGTCTGATGTAAACTATACTATTTTTAAAATAATATTTTTGGATAATTTAGGTTTGTCTTCAAGTCATTTTGCCTGGGCATTTCATTCAGTAGCAGAAGAAGAGCTGCTAAATGTTCTACCTGCAATGCAAAAACATGATCCAACATGGTCAGAACTCAGAGCTATGGGTGTAGGATGGTGGGTTCGAAACACCCATAGTTTGCGCAGATGCATTGAGAAGGTAAATGCAATTTCCAATGACTTGATCTATATAATGGTACAACCTTCATTCTGCTATTCCAGCATGGTACAGTTCAGTTAGGTAAATTATTAAGCAGACGAAAGTATTCTGATATGAGTAGCTAAAAATAATAAACATAGGGCCTTTGCAGACTGCCAGAAATAATGCAGCTTGAGACCACTTTAACTGCCTTGGCTCAATGCTAGGGAATCATGGGAACTGTAGTTTATTGTGGCACCTGAGCTCTCTGACAGAGAAGGCTCAATGTCTCAGAAAAAAATACAATTCCCATGATTCCCTAGCACTGAGCCAGGGCAGTTAAAGTGGCCTCAAGCTGCATTATTTCTGGCAGTCTGCCCATACTTTTAAACAGAAAAATGTAAAGTAACGAACAGAGTCAATATACAGTGGCCCCTTAGTTTCCACTGGGGTTTGGTTCAAGGACTCTCCCTTGAATACCAAAATCTGTGGATGCTCAAGTCCTTTTAAATACAATCGCATAATAAAATGATGTCCCTTATATAAAATGGCAAAACCAAGGTATGATTTTAGGAATTAATATATTTTTACAATTTTAAGCTATTGGATAAATTTTGAATCCATGGATAAAAAAATCTGTTGATATAAGGGGTTACTGTGTATGAATCAATGTAGGCAAATAGAAAGGAGTCTTACTAATTCACTGTTTTTCTCTGGTTGAGTGGCTAGCTGTTGATACTGTAGGTCTTGGAGGTGCCATGTGACAGTTCCAGGAAAGTCTTGCAAGCTTAACCAAGCTAAAGACTGCTGTGCATTGATACACATTTTTGTGACTGAGGAGACTTATTTGGAAGGGCTATTTAACCAGAGATTGTAATTGGGTGTTTCCATACGGTCATATCTTTTCAGACATTAATACAGTTGCCCCTCCGTTCTCACAGACTTGAAGTCCACAGTTTTGCACATTCACGGAGGGCTGCCCTCTGCTAAAATCAATGGGCCGTGCCCATGGGGGAAACCCCATCCAGGCCTATGGGGCTAGAATATTAGTGAATCTCTGTTTTCGTGGCGGGGGGAGTCCAGAACAGATCCCCATGAAAGTGGAGGGCTATCTGTATACTGTTCTTAAGTCTCATCTAGACTGATTTAACCAAACAAAAAACCCATTTTTCTATTGAATACCTTCATCTGGAGTATTTTCCGGCCTCCATGAGAATTCCACTGAATCAGGTATAAAATGCCCCATGTCCATAGGATGCTCTTGGGTACAGAATCAAGGGTACAACCCCCAAACACTCTGAGCTAGAAACCACATAGGTAGCTGGCAGTCCATTTTATTAAGAAAAAAACCCCACTAATGAATACAAATCCAAAAGATTGGTTGGGACAAATTTTGTCCCAATTGTGGAGAGGGCTGTGTATAGAATTGAGCTGAAACAAAGTCATGGTTTACAGCTCTTAAGATGACAGTATCATAAAATGTCTGCCTTGTAGGTATACTTCTTTATGAAGTCTACATCAAAACATGAGTCTGGAGGATTTAAATACCCTGGCTCCTAGGATGAAGGTTAATTATTTTCCTATGAAATATCAATTAATGTAAAAGCGCTAACAAACCACTTTGCATGGGGCAAGACAAAGATTAGCCATTCATGCTGTTCGTGAATTTACTTTGTATTTTTCAATATTTTGGTTTCAGACAGAAGAACAGTGGGAATGCAAAAATACCTTGAAATACATAAATAATGATTATATGTTCAAAGCAGCAGTCTTTCATGTGCCTCCACTGAAAAACCAGGAACAGGGCTGAAGCTCTCATGATTTCCCTTTGTAGAAGGCTTAATCTACCAGAGTGACTGGTGATTATTCATTCAGATTACCATGGAGCACTCCAGTTAATTGATTTTTTAACAGATAATTTAGCCTGCTCCTGATACGTAAAGGTAAAGGTAGTTGTCACACACACTTTTCCTTTTCTTTCATTTGTGGCCACCCCATGGACCCTTTTTTGTCCCACAGATGCCACAAATATGCAAAGAGCCACTCCTTCACATACCTTGTCTTCTAAAACTCTTTGGTATAACCTATCTTGTGTAAGGTTTAGTAGCGTGGATATTCATAAAGTAACAACAAAACTTCATTTACAATACAAGTAACAATGTTTTACTTGGTCTTGCTGCACTTGTTATAATTGGTTATAGTTACAGATAATAATACTCTAAAACACTCCTTTCCTTGGAACACTTTCAATTATCCTCACAGGACACTCATAGCCCTTCTTTGGATACTTCTATCACCATTTCTTAACCAGCCTCTAAGGCTATCAATACCCCTCAGGATTTTAACTCCCTCACTTGGAGTTTAGTATGGGCATTAGGCCCCTCTTTTCTGGACCTTAACCCTTTCCCACTCTGGAACCTTCTCCACCAGACCCTCACTGTCTGGAATCCAAACCCTATCTGTTACTAATGGAATTTTCCCCTTATAGCCCACCATTCTGTTGGCTGTCACCAGCTCAGTCCTGATTGGTTGTCACCAGGGCTGGCTCTAACCTGCCTTCTCTCCACAGTAGTCCCTTGACATGAATATCTAGTCGTAACCAACTCTAGGGGTGGTGCTCATCTCCATTTCTAAGCCAAAGAGCCAATGTTGTCTGAGGACCGCTCTGGTGGTCATGTGGCCAGCATGACTGCACCAAACACTGTTACCTTCCCACTAAGAAGTGGTACCTATCTATCTACTTGTATTTGTATGCTTTCAAACTGCTAGGTTGGCAGAAGCTGGGACTAGTGATGGGAGCTCACCCCATCATGCAGGGCTCCGGACTCGAACTGCCAACCTTCTGATATTCCAGTCATCAGAACTGGCATCTTAGTCACTAAGCCACTGCTTCCCACAATTTCAAGGAGAGAATAATAACTTGTGGAAAAAATCAATAAACAGGATTCATGATTTATATTTAACTCTTATGTCTTATGCCATTATATTGGCATGAGTTATGTTGGTTCTTGTTGCAAAAGTATTGAAGGAGTGTGGTGTTTTTTTTTTAAATTGACCTTGTCCCAGCCCCTTTCAAAACATTGTGCCACTTGCATCCAAATTGATGTCTTTCCCCCAGAAGTATTATGACAAGCAAATGTAATACAACATTACAACAAATACAGAATGAAGGTTACTGTGATTCTTGGGCTATATAGATAGTTTCCATAGTCACCTGGCCCTGATGCAGACCAAGTAGGAAGTGTTTTACTCTGCTTTATTTTGCTAATGGCTATAGCAGACTTAAATTCAATCACTTGCTTAGTAATTACCTGTATCAGGATTTTAATGTCAACAGACATGTGGTGAGTGAGTGGGCTGGCAAAGGAGGAGTGCAACACTGTCCCAGTATAGAATCAAAGTAGGCTGCTAGTGGACGAAAGTCCCCTCTTGCATACCCAGCATGGAAATCAGCCAGTCCACAGAAGGCTAGTAATGTTTTAAGACATATTTACAAAACTATAGGTCATTAAAATACATATATAATGATGAGCATTAGCATGACCTTTGATACCCCAGGTTTATTTCAAATAATTGCTTAATATTATTCTCAGACACCTGTATGATACTTTATTAAGTTTCAGTAATTAAGTACACTGTTACCTTTATAGGTTGCTAAAGCTGCCTTTCAAAGAAACAATGACCCACTCGATGCTGCCATTTTTTATCTTGCAATGAAAAAGAAGGCAGTGATTTGGGGATTGTACAGGTATGTGTTGCACAATTATATAACAAGATTTCATTCTTTATGTACAGGTTAGCCAACTTTGCTGCTTTGCTTTATTTAATTTCATTTCATTTCCCCCCTGAAGAGAGTAGTTGAGAGATTCTGGTGCCTGAAGGTATCTTTAATTCTGATTCCCAGAAACTGACATGTTTTTTTCCAGCTTTTGTCTTCAGAACTGCTTGCATTCAGCATCTATTTGGGAATTGCCAGTGTAACATAGCAAGAATTCTTTGGAAAAAGTGGGGAGGTGTTACAGCTCAGAGAACAGTTACTGCTAAGGAGATTGTTCCAGTTCCCTGGGAGAAGTGATGGAAACAAGCCTTCCGTCTGAAGCCAAAATTATCTTGGTCAGAGTTGAAGAAAGAATATGTTGGTGGATTTCTACTGTTATCAGCTCCAGAAAGCATAATCAGTGCTTGGTGATGATTTCTTTACTGTAGTCTTTGTGATAAAGGGCAGTCCCTTCATTTATCAGAGCCTTCTCCTCAAACAACGAAAGGTTAAATGTGGAAGGAAGTACAGTTACATTTTAATGAGGGTCTACATCACAGGTGGTGAGATAGCAACTCTCCAATGTCATGGGCAGTTGGGGAGAGGAGAGTACCTTCTGGATGATTCTGACTGAAGGCCTAAAAAAAAAGCAGCAAGGCTTTGGCCTGTCTGTCTTTGTCTCTGGCTTTGGCCTGGTAGATCATGAAGGCCTCCTAATCAGCAGGACTACAAATTCCACATGATGTATGAGTAAGATTGGGGAAATGTACTAGACGAGGTATCAGGTTTTAGATTTATTTTCCTGGTTTGGCTGCATTAACATGGTTCTGTAACTTATTTTTTTTTCTGTCTGTGGCTGGAGGGCAAGTTGGTCCTTCATGAATTTATATCCTATAACTTTATTTTACTTAGAGGTACTTTTTTTAAGGTAATCTGCCTCTCTTGCACTTCTTTTTCACATGCCTTGGCTTGTCCTAGTTCTTCCCTAGGTTGGCAAGTAAGATACCAGTAGAATTCTGCAGCAGTGTCCCAATGCCTTGCTAATGTGGGATAAGTCAGTCATTGGGTGGTGGCAATGAGTTCTTTAGGTAAAAGTGGTGTCAAAGGGTCCCATCAAGGTTAGTAGGAGGGGGACCCAGAGAGAAGTCTCACATGGTGGCAGTGCCCCAAAGAGACAGCTCAAGATTTAACTTTATAGAAAAATAAGTATACATTGTTAAGGAAAAAGCAACATGGGATATACAGTAATAGAAATAAAAATATGTATGTGAATGTCAAAGTGACTAAGCAGGAGCAATCAGGAAGATACACAGGTGAAAAAGATAATATAATTAAGAAGCCTTGAGAGCCAAGGACAAAGTTATAGAAGTTATATTGAGAACACCTGTGATAGATTGCAAACACCTGAGACTCATTAAGTGGTCAAGGTAAAGTGATGAAACACTTGGGTTGGTCTTAGGTATGGGATGATCTATGTGGACCAATCAAGATGTATGTACACACCCACTGGGTGGAAACTGACTGGTGGGTGGTGTCTAACAATGGCTATAAATTGCAATGTTTGCTAATGTACATTGTGGTGTAGTGTGGAGTGTTTTGGTGGAGTAGAGATTGTGATTTGTAGGGCATATAGTATTTATGTATATAGTAGAATAAAGTAGATCTTTTATATAAGACTACTGAGTTGTCTGGTGTCTTGAGGGAAGATACAAGAGCCAGAGGAATCCTGGAGAAGTTTGAAGACATCTCAGGAAGAAGAGAGAGAAGGCTTGGAGAGTTTGTCAGGGTCTTCAGCCTATTCTCTGAAACTCTGCTGCTTGGGAAAGAAGCATCAACCACTGACCAAAGCTGGTCAGCTCTGCTGCATAACAAGGTGGTGAGTTAGAGCCAGAGGTGAAGAGCTACAACTCCCATCATCCCTGACAAGGGTTATGGGCCCAGATACTAGAGCAACCAGCATCCACAGAAGCTGAAAGTTCCAGAGAGTGGAAGAAGGTTTTGTGGAGCATTGTGAGTAAATCATTTTGTATTTTGTCTGCTGTGCATACTCAGAAGGACTGTGTCAAATTGAGTCACTGCACAAATTAAGATGGAGATCCTAAAGTTTAGTAAATTAAATAGAAATAACTACTCTACCTGGAAAATATATGCCCAATCTCTACTCATAAAGGAGTCTCTGTGGTCGACAGTTGAAACAGGGCTGGCAGCTGATGCTGATGCAGCCACTCGAGAAAGAGACGCTAAAGCAAAAGCATGTCTTTATCTCATGCTAGAAGAAGACTTGATTAACGATGTAAGAGATAAAGTGTCCGCCAAGGATGTGTGGGATACCTTGCAGAGATTACACACTCCTTCAACTGCGTTTGCAAAAATGCTTTGGTCTAAAAGAATTTACAGACAAAAGATGACTAAAGGACAGTGTGTGATAGAACATTTAAAAACAATGCAAGATTTATTTGTGCAAGCTGAACTGAGGAGTGGAAATTAGCAAAGAGCAGCAGTGTTATATTTTGTTGGAATCGCTAGACTCTTCTTGGGACAACATTACAAATAGCTTGCAAAATTTGCCAGAAGCTGAGCTGAACAGAGACTTAATTGTTGCCAGAATATTGGAAGAAAACTTGAGAAGAAAGTCTGAGCAGGGTGACTCAGCAAGTTTAAGGACTGTGCCAAAACAACAAACAACGCCTGATCTACGAAAGCAGGAAGAAGCAGCTTCTACAAGGGAGCAACGGAGGTGTTTTTATTGTAAAAAGATTGGTCATCTACAGAGACAATGTAAACAATTCGCTGCTGAGAGAAGCAAGCAAAAGGAGAGCAGATGGCAGCCGCGGCAGTATCAAAAGCAGTCCAAACCTCCATTTTTGAAGGACAGTGGTAACAAAAAGGGGTTTGCAACCATGATTAAGGAAAAACAAAATGCTAATTGTAAATGGTTGATTGACTCAGGAGCATCATCTTCAATGTGTAACAATATTAATTTGATAAGTAATAGAAAATCAGCTAATGTAAATGCTGTAGTTTTAGCTGATGGGAAAGAGCTCAGCACTGTAAATCAAATGGGTACAGTTTTCATTCCTGGGCTAAAGGAAAACTTTAATGATGTGTTACATGTAAAGGAGTTAGAAAATAATTTGTTATCAGTGAGCAGATTAACAGACAGAGACTACACAGTCATTTTTGAAAAGAACATGTGTAAGATAAAACTGAATGGGGAATTGCGAGGCGTAGGCTTGAAAAAGGATAAACTTTACTATTTGGAGGACAATATTGATAGCTACAGAGTTGAAAATGCTAATAACATAGACAATAGTCCAATTCACAAAGACTGTATACATGAACTCCATAGAAAATTTGGTCATGCTAGTTTCAAATGTTTAAAGAAGTTAATCAGTATGTGTCCAGATTTAAAAGTTGCTGAATGCAAAAATCACTTAGATTGTACTGTATGTAATCAGGTAAAGGTCCGAGCTTTTCCAGTAGCCAAGAAAACCAAAAGAATTGCTCAAAGACCATTTCAGTTTGTACATGCAGACGTGGCCCAAGCTAATTGTTTATCTTTAGGGGGAAGCAAATATTACCTAGTAATTGTTGATAGGTTTACAAGGTTTGCTTTTGTAAGAATATTGAAAAACAAATCTGACGCTGGGCACAGTTTAAAAGCATGGGTGAGAATGGTGGAAAGACAATTTGATATTAGAGTAGGCACCATTGTTACTGACCGAGGAGGAGAATTTCTAAGTAATCAATTGTTTCATTGGTTTCAAAAGGTGGGAATAAGGCATGAAACTACTAATCCCACTTGTCCTAACGAAGATGGTTTAGCGGAGAAAAAAATACAAGATATAAAAAGAATAACTGCTTGTTTGATGGCAGATGCAGAGGTAAAAGATAGTTTCTGGGTATTTGAGGGTCTTTGGACAGTTTGCTTATGTTTACATTCCAGCTTGTTTCAGGAAGAAAGGAGAACCCAAAAGTAGAAGGCTTAGGTTTTTGGGTTATTCTGGAAATAGCTACAAGTTTCATTTAGGTGGAAAAGATGTGCAGTATTCTAGGTCTGCTAATTTCGAGAGACATGCCGGTTGGGACAAACTGCATGCAAATAAAGAAGTTTTCTTGAGGTTAGGAAATTCAAGTGAGCCAGAAACACAAACTGAACCAACTTCAGGAAACGGAGGGGTTTCAGTTAAGCCAGAAGCATCCACTAGCAGCAGTGATAGTTCTTCAGATAATGAGACACAATCTAGACCTATTACTACTAGAATGACTGAGGACAAGAGATTTAGCCATAGAACTATAACTCCCAGCACAGAAAGTGAGGATGAAAGAGGCAGATCAGCAGAGTTTATTCCCAGACGTAGTCACAGAGTTAGAAAGCCTCCAGATAGGTTTGTTGTGACAAATGCAAGAGCTTGTTTAGCAGTGGAAGAGCCTGAAAGTTTTGAAGAGTTGGAAAGTTTGTCTAGAGAAGAACAGGAAAGATGGATTGATGCAATGGATGATGAGTTTGGTTGTCTGGTAAATAAAGATGTTTTTGAAGTCGTTGATAGACCCAAGGACAAGAAAGTAATTGGTTGTAAGTGGGTATACAAAAAGAAAGAAATGCCAAATGGAAGTATTAAGTATAAAGCAAGGTTAGTAGCTAAGGGTTTTGCACAACAGCAGTATGAGAACTATGATAAGACATATTCTCCAACTGCAAAGCCAGAAAGTCTGAGAATGGTTCTGGCTGTAGCAGCAAAAAGGAATTTAGTTGTAGAACATTTTGATTTTGAAACAGCCTACTTGAATGCTAGTTTAGATGAAGAGATATTTATGGAGCAGCCACAAGGTTTTGAAGAAAATAGTAGTCAGAAAGTTTATAAATTGAAAAAAGCATTGTATGGATTAAAACAAAGTGCCAGAGCATGGAATTTGTGCATTAATGAAGAGCTAGCTAAACTAGGTTACAAAAGGAGCATTGCAGATGCTTGTGTCTATACAAAAGGAGACATAGTGTTAGTGATCTATGTAGATGATTTGTGCGTGGCAGCAAAGTCAAGACAGGAGATTGAATCAGTAAAAAAAGAGTTGTCTAAAAAATTTGTTTTGAAGGATCTAGGTTTATTAAAGTCTTATTTAGGTATTGGTGTTGAGTGGACAGAAGAAGGACATTGTTTGTTAAGTCAGAGAAAGAAAATTGAAAATTTGATTGAAAAGTGTGGATTACAAAATGCTAAAATAGTAAGAGCTCCAATGACAACTGGTTTTGTATCTGAAAAAACAACTAGAGATTTTGAAGACAAGACTTTATTCAGGAGCATAATAGGATCTTTACAATTCATATCTTGCCACACCAGACCAGACATTTCGTATGCTGTAAATGTATTGTCCAGAAGAGTTAATGATCCAAAAATTGAAGACTGGACAGCAGTAAAACACTTATTGAGATATTTGAAAGGAACTCTAGATAAGAAATTGATAATTAGAAACAGTCATTCAGATTTAGATTGCTATGTAGACAGTTCTTTTGCATCAGAATTAGAAGACAAGAAGTCAGTTACAGGAATAATAATCAAGTACAGTGAAAGTCCAATAGTCTGGAGAAGTAGGAAACAAACAAATGTAGCGATAAGTACGACGGAAGCAGAATTCGCAGCTTTAAATGAGATAGTAAATGAGGTACAGTGGGTTGAGCAGTTATTGAATGATTTAAATGAAAATTACAAGATACCAGTAGAAATTCTGGAAGATTCACAGTCATGCATAGCAATGGCTGAAACTGAAAGTTTGAAGAACAGAACAAAATATGTTGGAGTAAGATATCAAAATGTGCGAGACATGGTTCAGAAGGGTAAAATAGAATTGAGATATATAGAAACACAACACAACATAGCAGATTTGTTCACAAAAGCATTGACGGCGGAAAAACATGAAAGACTGACACAAATGGTTGGAATGACATTGTAAGACACATACAATATTTTATTTCGGAGGGGATTGTTAAGGAAAAAGCAACATGGGATATACAGTAATAGAAATAAAAATATGTATGTGAATGTCAAAGTGACTAAGCAGGAGCAATCAGGAAGATACACAGGTGAAAAAGATAATATAATTAAGAAGCCTTGAGAGCCAAGGACAAAGTTATAGAAGTTATATTGAGAACACCTGTGATAGATTGCAAACACCTGAGACTCATTAAGTGGTCAAGGTAAAGTGATGAAACACTTGGGTTGGTCTTAGGTATGGGATGATCTCTGTGGACCAATCAAGATGTATGTACACACCCACTGGGTGGAAACTGACTGGTGGGTGGTGTCTAACAATGGCTATACATTGCAATGTTTGCTAATGTACATTGTGGTGCACAGAGCCAGCATGATGTAGTGGTTTGAGCTTTGGACTACAACTCTAGAAACCAGAGTTTAAATCCTTGTCGGCCATGAAACCCAGTGGGTGATTTGGGCAAGTCACACTCTTTCAGCCTCAGAGGAAGACAAAGGCAAATTCCCTCTAAACAAATATTGCCAAGAAAACCCCATGATAGGATCATTTTAGGGTTGCCATAAGTCAGAAATGACTTGATTGCACACAACAGTAAACATGTTAGACAGGCTAAATGTATATAAAGTTGTTCATGGTGTGAATAAAATTGATAAGGAGACACTTTCTCTCTAGATTTCAGGGTCAGCCCCTGAAAATGTATGGTAAAAGGTTCAGAACAGGTAAAAGGCAGACGTTCTTCACATAGTCCATAGTTAATGAAGGAAATTTTGCTGCTGAAATATTTGTTGATGGTGAACAAGTTAGATTTTAAATGGTTGTGTGGTTTTTTTTGCAAATTTATGAAAGCTATGAGTAACTAGTGCCCTTGATGGCTTTATGTTGCCTCCAGCATTAGAGATGGCATGTGCCTGAATGCAAGTTGCATTGGAAGGCAATTGAGAAAGTGTTGTGCTTACATTCTGCTTTTATGTGGTTGTTCACACTGAGAACAAAATGCTAGACTAAGTATGGCTTCAACTTTCTTTTGTTCTTTCTTACTCCTCCTCCTTGGCCTTCTCCTAACCTCTCCTTTGTGTTTTGTGCTCACAGCTTACACTCACATTTTTGTATTGAACTTCTAGGCTGTCATGCTCACATAGTAGCCCACCACAGTCCATGGTCCCATGCTTTGACATCTCTTGGGTCTTGGATTCTTCATAGCTTCTATAGAATACACATGCTGCTGGATCTTGGAATAGGATTGACGTGTAATATTTTTCACACCAGGAAGCCCTGGTGGCACAGTGGTTAAATGCCAGCACTGCAGCAACAATGTTGTGAGTTCACTTCCACAGGGCTCCAGGTTGACTCAGCCTAGCATCCTTTTGTAGGTCGGTAAAATGAGTACCCAGCTTGTTGGGGGCAAACACATTGTAAACCACTTAGAGAATGCTTAATTCACTATGAAGCAGTATAGAAATATAGAGAGCTATTGCTATTGCTCAATATGTAGTAATAGTAAGTACATTTCTACACTACTTATCAGTGAACTAGCACTCCCTAAGCAGTTTACAATGTGTAAGCCTATATGTATTCTATATTGGAACTTGTGGATACATATAAAAATATCACTGAATTGTGACATAATGAGTTTAAAACTCTTACATTTGCAGATCCATAAAAGACACCAAAATGACACAGTTCTTTGGACAAAATTTCACAGAAGACAGGTGGCGTAAAGCTGCATTGAAGAATGCTTTTTCTCTACTAGGCAAACAACGGTTTGAACATTCTGCAGCATTTTTTTTGTTGGCTGGACATCTAAAGGATGCAGTTGAGGTAACTTGGATGCTAATAGTTGTAAATCAGTGAAAATATTTTATGTGTATTTACTATAGTTTTACTTCATTTATTTTGTAAGTTCTGTTTAATTTCCTGTCTGAACATCTTATGTGTGTGAAATCAGCACGAAGTCAATTTTAATTATACAATCAGAGTTTAACTATTGCAGCAGCTGCATGCTTTGCCAGATATATGTCAGCATGAGAAGATGAAAATGAGTTGTAATCTTACAACATTTCATCTGTCATAACTGCAAATGTATATAATAATAATAATAATAAATTTTATTTTTACCCCGCCTTTCCATGGATATGATCAAAGCGGCTTACAAAGAGTTAAAACAGTATAAAAGTTAAAATTGCTACAATATAAAGGTTAAAAACATCGGTGCAGGGAAAAGGAACAGGAATCAGACAAATCACAAATATCAGGGGCAAGAAGTGGGGGGAAAAAAGTTACAAACAGTCCGGGGTCAACAAGAAAACACATGGGGCAGAGAAAGAAAAAAAAAATACCATTACTTAAGGTGGAAATGCCAACTGAAATCGATACGTTTTTAGATTTTTCATAAAAGAGACTAGTGATGCAGAGGAGCGAAGCTCTGCGGGAAGCTTATTCCAGAAGGAAGGGGCGACGATGGAAAAAGCCCTCTGAGAGGTCCCCACAAAGTGAGACTTGGGGACCTCTAGCAGATTAGTCCCAGATGATCGGAGTATGCGGGGTGGATTATGTGGGGAGAGGCGGTCCTCCAAGTACCCTGGGCCCAAGCCATTTAGGGCTTTATAGGTCAAAACCAACACCTTGTATTGAGCTCGGAAGCGAATAGGCAATGAGTATATATATCTGATGGGTATGTATTAATAATAGACTGTGGCCTCCTTATGGCATAATTATTAGTATGCTTAAAAAGGTTCTGATCATAATTCTAAAAATAAAATAAAATAGTTGTTTGCCTGGCTTGTCACAGTTATATTACACCTTACTAGTGCATGCAAAAAAAATTCATAGACTCAAAGAAGTGACTGTGGTGTGCAGTGGCATCACTAGGAGTGTGTGGGACTCCGGGGTATCCCCTGGTGGGGGCGGCTGCCTTCCAAGTTAGTATCTGGAACATCTAGGAGGGACCATATTACTCCAGTTTTAAGGTCCCTCCACTGGCTGCCTATAAGTTTCCGGGCCCAGTACAAGGTGTTGGTTATCACCTTTAAAGCCCTAAATGGCTTGGGTCCAAACTATCTCAGGGACTGCCTCCTCCCATATAATCCTCCCCGAGCGCTCCAGTCCTCTGGGAGGAAATTGCTGCAACCACAAAGAGCTAGGCTTGCGGCTACCTCCCAGAGGGCTTTCTCAGTCGTTGCCCCGAGGCTGTGGAATGGCCTGCCGGACGAGATCCGTCAATTGACATCTTTAGACAGCTTTAAAATAGCTGTCAAGACAGATCTCTTTCGGCAGGCCTTCAGCGATAGATAATCCCGGCCTCAGGAATCCCTTTAGGAATTCCCTCCTCAGGCTCTCAGTTTGATATGTATTTAGCTGCTCCTAAACCAGGATTAGTTTTTTAATTTAACTGTTGTGTTTTAATGTATGTTTTAATTATGACTAATTTAATAATTTTTTAAGGGGGGGTATGGGAATTGATTTTACTGTCAGCTATGTATTTTCTTGCTGTTAGCCGCCCCGATTGTTCGCAAAGGGGTGGGATATAAATAATAATAATAATAATAATAATAATAATTATTATTATTATTATTACAAGTTCTGCACGACAACCGCCACGCAGGACTCAGAAGGCCTGGGGGGAGCAAGAAGCTGCTGCTGAGAGGGTTGAGTGAGCCCCCCACCTTGCTGTGCCACACCATTCTACTTGCAGGTTGAATGGCACTGCATCAGCACGGTGGGGGCCTGCTATTTTGGCCCCGTCCCTGGAAACCTCGTCCTCTGTACCTGGTGACATCTGTTGCAGTCCTAGCTCCACAGTGATGCTATGTATCTTTGAGCTTTCTCTTTTAACCAATAATATCTAGACCAGTGCTATTTAAAGTTATGATTCCTGGACCAGTCCCAGTCCCAGCCTCTAAGCCCTAATAAGTTTCCAAGTCCCTAATAAATTTCCAAGAAAATAAGTAACAGTTGTCCCTGATGGGTATATAGTGCTAGCTCCTGACCCAGGGGAGAGGGGGGACAATTGCTGGTCCTTCACATCTGATAACCTGAGAAGCTTCAAAAGTCCAGTTTGTGTGTAACTCTTCCATAACTTGTTCTGTGATTTTTGATTGGTCAGATGCACGTATAATTTTATTTACCTCTTTATAGCAAGTTTCTATCTTCTTGTTTAAAATAAGCAGCATTGTTCCCAGTTGTGGGGAAGATGACTCATAATAATATTGTTCCAAACTGTAATAGTATTAAATAACAAGTACTTCCTTCCTAGAGGTTCTTGTTGTGCATGAATTTCCTCCAGCACTCTTTCCAACAGTCTTAACAGCAACTAAAAGTGATAACTGCTCTAACCTTGGCTATAGTTCGTATTAAGTTCACTCTTGACCATATTTTGCACATTTCTGGTTTATATGAGAGCGCTTACTGTTCAGATAAATGTGGATTAAACTTTTAAGCTAATACATTTGGTATGTTACAATGAAGAGGTAGATAAGAAGACTGCATGATCCTATATCTGGCCCCCAGTTCCTTAACTGTTATCAAAGCAGGAATGTTGTGCAATCAATGTATTATAGGTGTAGAAATTGTACTGTGTACTTACTTGAAAATAGAGGTATTTGAAGTTAGGAACAGAGATGATATACACACTAAGTTGTGGTAAAGATTCACAAACAAAGATACCTAGGGTAATCTAAAAGTTTTAGAAGATTCTTCATTTAGGCTAAATATCATGATGATCTTGAATCTGATCATGAATAAGGATGAAACAATAAACAGCTTTGATTGAAAACAGAAGCTGATGTTTCCATTCTCCAAATACAGGAAGACAGAGTGACGAGCAGACTAATCTATGGACTACATGACCATAGTATATTTCAATCAAGGCTGTGGTCTGCCTCCTGCACATCGCAGTTAGGCTTTTTTAAAAAACAAACAAAACAAAACTGTTTATATAAATGAGCTCTTTTTTCTATGCCTCAAATCTTAGGGGAAAAAAAGAGGTGAAAGAGAGAGAGAACATTGAGTTGGAGACAAAAACATTTGCATGGCTCTACCCACTTTAGGTTCTGACTCTTCTCAAATTTGGCTGTGATCCTGCTCACTGCCTTCTGCTGTCTCATCAATTCATATATGATACCTTTGACATAAAAATTCCTTCCAAACAGATTAGTGTTATGTCTGAACCAGGTGACTAATTTGGCCCATTTCTTATTCTAATAGTTGCTTTTCGTAGATATGGGACAAAATCATTAATTTGTATTAAATTTTCAGAAATGAGTTTTGTAATTTGGATGAAGTATCTTTGGCCTTAGGTACAGGATAAAGTATATACAACTGGCCCTATATTGCCTTTATTTAACTGGTTGGGAGTTAAATTTGGTAATGTTTTGAGATGTTACTGTACAAAATACCAGCAGGCTGATAATTCAGAAAACTGTTCAAACCTTGAGATTTACTATAATCAACCTTTCAGACTTTAAGAACAAAACATAACAAAAATATATTTTGACTGAATGAACCACATTTTCAAAGTAATCCTGTGTTTGTCTCATATAGGTCTGCCTAGAGAAACTAAATGATATTCAGCTAGCTCTTGTAATAGCAAGACTTTATGAGTCAGAATTTGAAATAGCTGGGACTTACAAATCAATTCTACAGAAGAGAATTCTGGGGAAGAGACCTCATTCCACTGAAAGTCCATCCAATGCACATGTTGATCCTTTCCTCCGAAGTATGGCTTACTGGATTTTGGAGGATTATAGCAATGCTCTTGACACTCTTATAAGCCAACCTATTTTGGATGAGGAAGGTAAGTAAAAAAATACTGCTATAATCACTTAGAATGCTAGGAAACATATACAGTTGGCCCTCAACTTTCATAGGGTTAGGAATACGCCACCCCCCCCACCCCAAGAAAGCAGGAAAAACACAAATACAGTCTGCTTTTTTCTTTCTTTTTTTACTTGAGAGAGCACTTTTCGTGGTATCTCTAGGTCCTCCAATACAACTGAATGGTCAACATCCAGTGGAAGTTGAATCACTGGAGAACCTATAACTGCCTAGTGAGAACGTAGCTTTTCAGTGGCAGGAGAAAAACAGTAATCTGTAAATAAATAAGTGAATACTTAACCAACAAATGTGTAGGGATGACTGTATTGCAGTAGAACTTTGAGGAAGACTCTGTGCCTTCACCTTTCATTGTGTATGTGATCAGCCTAGACCAGGGGTAGGCAACCTTTCCCCTTTAAAGGCCGAGGGACTTCAGCTCCCAGAATCCCAGGAGCTATTGGCCAACATGGGACTATTGGCCAGCATGGCTGAGGCTTCTGGGAGCTGAAGTCCCTTGGCCCTTAAAGGGAAAAGGTTGCCTACCCCTGGCCTAGACCTTGAACAGGTAAAATGTCAGTTTCTTCTTATTCTTCCCTCTCTGGCCATTTTAGTTTGTTTTGCCCCTTTATTTGTGTATGTTATGTTATGTTATGTTATAGGTGTCTTAAAAACAAACAACAGTTCAGACGAGTTTGTTCTGGTTCACAGAAGGATGCAGTTAAAGCAAGGGTAGGCAACCTTTCCCTTTTAAAGGCTGAGGGACTTCAGCTCCCATAATCCCAGGAGCTATTGGCCAAGATGGGACTATTGGCCAACATGGCTGAGGCTTCTGGGAGCTGAAGTCCCTCGGCCCTTAAAGGGGAAAGGTTGCCTACCCCTCAGTTAAAGTCTGAAGTGTGTATTTATCAGAGTGGTTAACAAACAGAATGTAATAAATAAATTAGCAAAATGTATCAGCTTTGCTTAGATGCAACTCACTTTTTTATTTTGAGCAGCTGAAGTTGGAAGTCAGTACATTCTTGCTAATTAAGTTCTGTTTGTAAATCACTCAATAAATATTATAGTACTTATATATTACTCTCATTTGTGTGTAAAGGCAGTCCTGCACTTAAAAGAATTCACTCTTCATCAATTTATTATCCTCTCATGAGGATAAATGGAGTGCAAACAGAGCCAGGAAAAAGAATCATAATTTCATAATAGAGCATTTTTGTGCTAATTACAATGCAGGCATACCAAAGCCTCTTTCAAAGAAACTCCCTTTTACAAAGTCTTTTTCAGTCTCTTCTTTACCTCATCATCTCCTATCCAGCTGGAAATGTTTTAGTGGTGTCAGTATTGGGAGAGTGTGGAAAGAAGACTGAAGAAACACAGACTTTCATTGTTGGTTTACAGTAGCATATCTGCAATAAATATTTCAATAAAGCTTGTGGGAAAGAACAGGATTCTATTCTCACCATTCCTACTGCAGCTGTGTGTGCTTTCCTACAACAAGCTAGGTAAACATGAAGTATTCCCAAAATCCCTAACTTGAGCATACATGAAGAACAAAACAGAGAGAAAAGGGAAGAGCAGATAAACCTGCCTTACCAGCTATCCACAACATGTTTTCAAAAAGATCTATGTGATTGGCCACCATGATGGTGGTGGGGGGAAGTCTGTTGGGATTTGTAGTCAGACTGGAAATGTACAGAGGTGGGAAAGTCTGCTAACTGGGAAAGTTTTTGCTTGCAGGTATAGTACAAAAACAACTTAGAGAAGATAGTCAAGGACAAAGTAGGCCTGGGAACACAGACAGGCTAGCTGTGTAAACAAATTAGGTTATCAGGGATTGTGCGAACCATTACCCATGTGACTATGAGTCATAAGGAGAGGCTGGACTTTGAGGCTGTTTACAAGTGTCCACAAATCAAATGAGCCCTCAGCTTGGTGGGTGGAGCTGTGTTCTTCTTCTGCCGGCTAGCTGATTCTTCCTTTCTCTTTTTCTTTGTTCTTGTCTGCTGATGGATTAATTTCTTTTGTAAATAGTTACTATGTATTTACTGCAGCTATAAAAATAAAATGTGCCTCTTGAGAGCTGTCTTCTGCCTCCGGTCTGGAATTCAAGCTAGAAGCTGCAGGCTGCATTCCTAAGTGGTGAGATGAAAGGAGGGGGAGATCCTGCTCACAGCGGTCAGGATGGCTTCAGCAATAAATTATTGCTCTGCTCATCTTTAAAAACTAACAAAGTCATCCTTAGATGTAGTTTGGAAGAAAGCCATCCGATGGTCTCTAGAACAGTGGCTCTTAACCTTTTATTTACCATGGACCCCCTTTAAATATTGTTTGTTGTTACAGACCACCAAGACTTAAGATTTAAACCCCTAAAGTGCATCAAAATGGCACTTCTGCAAAGCAAGGGGGCAAGCTATGCCTAGTGAGGCCCATAGTATAGTATGCTATAAAGTTTATCCAACTCCAAGCTGGAAGATGTGAAGTGAGCATGGAGATCGTTCTGGGAGCTTGCAGCTACAAAATCGATTTGAAGCACTTATCAAGGAAGATGAGGAAGAGCAGCATGGACAGACTTCAGGGACAGAGCAGGGGACCCTGGGAGTTCCACCACAGGGAACAGTCACTGCTAAGCCTTGGAGGAGGCGTGTGGTCATGGTGGGGGACTCCTTGCTGAGAGGTACAGAAGCAGTGATTTGTGAGCCTGACAAGATGTCTTGGGAGGTGTGTTGTCTCCCTGGGGCAAAGATCCTAGATGTGACAGAGAGGTTGACAAGACTGGTCAAGCCTACTGACCAATACCCCTTCCTTTTGGTCCATGTGGGAATAAATGACACAGCAAGACACAGTCTTCAGAACAACATAAGGGATTATGAGGCTCTGGGTAAGAAGCTGAAAGAAATGGATGCACAGATTGTCAGATTGTCTCTTCTGCCAGTTGAAGGGCATGGTCCAGGACGAGAGAGGAAAGTAGCAGATGTCAACAACTGGCTCCGTAGATGGTGTCGCCGAGAACGATTTGATTCTTAGATCATGGGCTGCGGTTCCATGAGGGTGGACTTCTGGCAAGGGATGGGCTGCACCTCACGCCAGTTGGAAAAAATGTTTTTGCCAAAGTCTCAAGAATTTGATCAGGAGGGCTTTAAACTGAGTTATTTGGGGAAGGGAGACAGTGTTCTGTAAGATAAAAGGACTGGGGGAAAAACAGTCAAACTGTCATAGAGGGAACAAGGCAAACAGTGCAAGGACCCAACAATGGGAGACAAAAAAAAAAAAAACATACACAGGCAGCAAGTAAAGGGGACATATGGTCTTTGATGTCTCTACACTAATGCACAGAGCATGGGAAATAAGCTAGACGAACTTGAACTCCTAGCACAACAAAGCAAATATAATGAATAATAATAATAATAAATTTTATTTATAGCCCGCCCCTCTGCTAAGCAATTGGGGTGGGTTACAGCATAATTAAAACATGAACAAGTTAAAACAACCAATCCCTGTACCCTAACCCTCCCACCCCTTAAAACTAGATTAAACTGACAATTACATTAAAACAGAGTATGCAAGAACACTATAAAAACAAAACAAAATTATGGGCAGCATGCACAGTTTTAGTAGATCAGATTGATTGCCGCACTCCTAGTGTCCGGGAGGCTATTCCGGAAAGGAATGATATAATAGGCATCACTGAAACCTGGTGGGATGAGTCTCATAATTGGAATGTAGAAATACAGGGGTATAACCTTTTCAAGAGAAACAGGCCAAATAGGAAAGGAGGAGGAATAGCATTATATGTCAGGGATATTTACACCAGTGAAAAATCCAGGACATCAATCCTGGAAGCCAGGTGGAGAGTATCTGGATAAAAATTAAAGGGGAGGGAAATGACAGGGATGTTATTGTGGGAGTCTACTACAGACCCCCGACTCGGGCAGAAGAATTGGATGATGCCTTTCTAGAACAGATGACCACACATTCAGAAAGGAGAAATATAATAGTGATGGGTGACTTCAACTAGCCTGATATTTGCTGGAAGTCAAACTCAGCAAAATCCTCAAGGTCTAGCAAATTCCTCACTTGCCTCAAAGACAATTTCATTGTCCAAAAGGTGGAAGAGGCAACGAGGGAGTCAGCTATTTTGGATCTGATCCTAACTAACAGGGGAGACTTAGGGCCTTTGCAGATTGCCAGAAATAGTGCACATTAAATTGAGCCACTGCCCTGGCTCAGTGCTAGGGAATCATGGGAACTGTAATTTATTGTGGCACCAGAGCTCTCTGACAGAGAAGGCTCAATGTCCCAGAAAAAAAATACAATTCCCATGACTCCCTAGCACTGAGCCAAGGCAGTACCTCAATTTAATGTGCACTATTTCTGGCAGTCTGCAAAGGCCCTTAGTTAATGGGGTGCAAGTGGTTGGATCCATAGGTCCTCCTGGAGTT
Source organism: Phrynosoma blainvillii (assembly GCA_026167975.1). NCBI lineage: Eukaryota > Metazoa > Chordata > Lepidosauria > Squamata > Phrynosomatidae > Phrynosoma > Phrynosoma blainvillii. Next base: position 83,825,187 of record JANUYF010000002.1, read on the forward strand.
TATTTTACAGTGGAAAGGAGAAGCCAGACATAGTCAGACACGCATTCTAGACTTTAGGAAAGCTGATTTTAGTAAACTTAGAGAAATACTGGGGGTGATCCCATGATCAGGAATACTAAAAGAGAAGGGAGTTCAAATGGATGGGAGTTTGTCAGAAGGGAAATACTGAAGGCACAATTTCAAACAGTTCCAATGAGGGGGAAAAAATGGGAGGTGCCTCAAGAAACCAGGATGGATGACTAAGGGGGGTTGCAGACTGTCAGAAATAGTGCAAATTGAGTCCACTTTTAGGGTTAGGGTTAGGGAATCATGGGAACTGTATTTTATTGTGGCACTAGAGCTCTCTGACAGAGAAGGCTCAATGTCTCAGAAAAAAAACAATTCCCATGAGTCCCTAGCACTAACCCTAACCCTAAAAGTGGACTCGATTTGCACTATTTCTGGCAATCTGCAACCCCCCTACGGAACTTTCAACTGAACTAAGTTTTAAACGGAACATGTATAAGAAATGGAAAAATGGGGAAATCACCAAAGAGAAATTCAAACAAATAGCTAGCACGTGTAGGGGTAAAGTCAGAAAAGCTAAACCACAGAATGAACTCAGGCTTACTAGAGAGGTTAAGAACAATAAAAAGGGCTTTTTTTGGTATGTCCGCAGCAAAAGGAAAAAGAAGGAAATAGTAGGGCCACTGTGTGGAGAAGATGGCAAAAAGTTAACAGGGGACAGAGAAAAGGCAGAATTACTCAACACCTTCTTTGCTTCAGTCTTCTCAGAAAAGGCAAAGGGTGCTCAACCTAAGTATAATGGAGCAGAGGACAGAATAGGAGAATTTCAGCACAGAATAAGTAAAGAGATAGTACAGGAATACCTGGTTAATCTAAATGAATATAAGTCTCCAGGACCAGATGCATTACATCCAAGGGTACTAAAAGAACTGGCAAATGTAATATCGGAACCATTGGCAATAATCTTTGAGAACTCCTGGAGAACAGGAGAAGTCCCAGTAGACTGGAGGAGAGCAAATGTCCCCATCTTCAAAAAGGGAAAAAAAGAGGATCCCAACAATTATCGTCCAGTTAGTCTGACATCAATACCAGGAAAATTCTGGAGCAGATCATTGAACAGAAAGTCTGTGAACACCTGGAAAGTAATTCCATAATCACAAAAAGTCAACATGAGTTTCAGAGAAACAAGTCATGCCAGACAAATCTGATCTCTTTTTTTTTTTAAATAAAATTACCAGCTTGGTAGATGAAGGGAATGCTGTGGATACAGTATATCTTGATTTCAGTAAGGCCTTTGACAAGGTTCCCCATGACATTCTTGCAAATAAGCTGGTAAAATGTGGGCTAGATAAAGTAACTGTTACATGGATTTATAATTGGTTAACTGGCCGAACCCAAAGGATGCTCAACAATGGCTCCTTTTCAACTTGGAAAGAAGTGACCAGTGGGGTGCCACAGGGCTCTGTCTTAGGCCCAGTGCTATTCAACATCTTTATCAATGGCTTGGATGAAACTATTGGGGGCATAGTTATCCAATTTGCAGACGACACCAAATTAGAAGGAGTAGCTAATACCTCAGAAGACAGGATGAAAATTCAAAATGACCTTAATAGACTAGAAAGCTTGGCCAAAGCTAATAAAATGAATTTCAACACAGAGAAATGTAAGGTACTGAACTTAGGGCAAAAAAATGAAATGCATAGATATAAGATGGGGACACCTGGCTTAATGAGACTACGTGTGAAAGGGATCCAGGAGTCCTAGTGGACCACAAGTTGAACATGAGTCAACAGTGTGATGCCACAGCTAAAAAAGCCAATGCAATTTTAGGCTGCATTAGTAGAAGTATAGTATCTAGATCAGGGGTAGGCAACCTTTCCCCTTTAAGGGCTGAGGGACTTCAGCTCCCAGAATCCCAGGAGCTATTGGCCAACATGGGACTATTGGCCAACATGGCTGAGGCTTCTGGGAGCTGAAGTCCCTTGGCCCTTAAAGGGGAAAGGTTGCCTACCCCTGGTCTAGATCAAGAGAAGTAATAATGCCACTCTATTTCTACTTTGGCGAGGCCTCACCTGGAATACTGTGTCCAGTCCTGGGCACCACAATTCAAAAAGGATGTGGAGAAACTGGAGCGTGTCCAAAGGAGGGCGACTAAAATGGTGAAGGGTCTGGATACCAAGCCCTTTGAGGAACGACATAGGGAGTTGGGGATGTTTAGCCTGGAGAAGAGAAGGTTAAGAGGTGATACAATAGTTGTGTTTAAATATTTGAAGGGATGTCATATTGAGGAGGGAACAAGCTTGTTTTCTGCCACCCCAGAAACTAGGACCCAGAAAAATGGGTGCAAGCCCCACGAAAAGAGATTCCACCTCAACATTAGGATGAACTTCCTGACAGTAAGGACTGTTCGACAGTGGAACACACTCCCTCGGAGTGTGGTGGAGTCTCCTTCCTTGGAGGTTTTTAAGCAGAGGCTGGATGGCCATCTGTCGGGGATGCTTTGATTAGGAGTTCCTGCATGGCAGGGGGTTGGACTGGATGGCCCTTGTGGTCCCCTTCCAACTCTATGATTCTCACACCCATTATTTTTTGCTTGTACTACTTGTGAGGCGCAACTTGTGCCTCCTTTCTCACATGCCCTTTTTTTGCTCATGTCAACATCTCCATGTTTGTCCCATCCCCAGCCCTTCTGGGCTAGAGTTTATACAACTAAAAGGAGTGCAGAGAGGCTCATATGCCCTACTTTTGTTGGTCATGCTACTGAAGGCTATGACAGGCTCTGGCAATGGTGCTGGTGGAGTGACTGAAAGCAGGGGTGAAGCTCTGTCACCAAGCAAGAACCTAAGCCATTCTCTTTCACCAATAAGGTCACATCTAACCAAAAAGAAAAGCAAGGATATGTTACATGTGTGTCAAGTGTTTTCCCCTATTCTGTGTCTCCACATCTAATTTCAAACTTCTAGCTGATTGTTGCAAGAGAAGACCACTGACAGAGCTCATAGCATCAGACTGAGGAGAAGGAAATAGCCAGTTGAGGGGGAGGGAAATAAGCTGGAACAGCTTATTTCTCTTACTTTCCCTCCTTTAGTCTCTAAGAAATAATAATAATAATAATATAATAAAATTTATTTATATCCCGCCCCTCTGCATATTATGTTATGTGAGGACCACAGGTTAAGAACTAGTGCTCTAGAAAGTTCTTTTTTTTTTCTTATGCCACACTTATCTGACCTGATTGTTTCATTTTACATGTGCATATTGTTAGCAAACTAAAAAGTTTGCTAAAACATGCTACATTGTTCTTTCTTTCTTTCTTTCTTTCTTTCTTTTTTTAGTGCATTATTCCTGTTCTTTCCATGTTGTTTCTACCTTGATATTAAATTTTCTACTAAGGAAGTAACACCTAGGAACACTTCTGCTTTGTTAACTGAGGTATACCTGTACTGGTACACATATGTATGTACCATGCCTATGTACCATATCTATTGTTTGCTACCATATTTTTGTTGTGTAGAAGGAGTAAGATATTTATGAACAAAGATCTTGAGCATGACTATGTTGACATTATATTCATTGGCCAGTTGTGTGTAATATTAATCACATTTTTTATTACATGTATGTAAGTATTGTCTAAGTGATTCAAATGGGCTTAAACAATTTCACATGGAATTTGAATTAGCAAGACTGATCTTGACATTCATTAGATTAGTGCTGAACCTTTTGTTTTGTTGTTAATTGCCCTTGAGCTGAACCTATGGAAGTTTTTTTAGTTTGCTACATCACCTTTAGTTTCTTAGTTTGCTACATTGTTATTAGTAGTGCTGCTAAAATGAGAGAAGACCATAGTTTAGTGGTGAAGAAGCTGGGTATGTTTAACCTGGAGAAGAGAAGGTTAAGAGATGATATGATATCCCTCTTTAAATATTTGAAGGGACGTCATATTGAGGATGAAGCAAGCTTTTTTCTGCTGTTGTGGAGAATAGGACTTAGAGTAATGGATTTAAACTAGAGGAAAAGAGATTCCACCTCAACATTAGGAAGAACTTCATGACAGTAAGAGCTGTTTGAGAGTGGAACACACCCACTCAGAGTGTGGTGGAGTCTCCTCCTTTGGAGGTTTCTAAACAGAGGCTGGATGGCCATCTATTGGGTATGCTTTGATTTTGAATTCCTGCATGGCAGGGAGTTGGACTGGATAGCCCTTGTGGTCTCTTCCATTTCTATGATTCTTCTATGCAGATCATTTATACTGTAGTATAATTGCTTTATGTGATATAATTGCTCAGACAAACCATTGTAACTTGAAAATATATTTTGTGATGCTTGTTTCAACAACATTTAATTTTAATGACAGTTTAGAATGCAGATGCTATGTGAAAATCTGATTAATTGAAAGTAAAGCCCCCTTGAGGCCATGCTGAACAAGTAGGCAGGAAGATGTATATGTCAGGCTGAGGTTTGTACATGTTACATGTTCTCTTAATTCTCAAAAAGAGCCATTGTAGAATGTCAAAAATACAAACTAGCTTTCTTTGTTCCTAAGAAAAAAGTAACTTGTGAGTTAGTCTTGCTGGAGATTACAAATGTAGTTATATAATGTTATTTTATATAATTTGAGCATTCAAGGGATTTATTTTACTAGAAGAGACACAAATCCTTCATAGTATTCTATCATGTTTTATCTTTACAGATGAAGGAAGAATTTCAAGCTGCAACCCTTCAGTTTTTAATTTTTATAATTATTTAAGAACGCACCCTCTCTTACTGAGGCGGCATTTTGGATCTTCTGATTTATCTTCCACGAGAATTTGTGTAACAGGAGAAAACGCACTGGCAGATGAAATCAATTTAGCAGAAAGAAGATTGTTCTTTACTACAGCATACGCTCACTTAAAGGCTGGCTGTCCCATGTTGGCTTTAGAAGTGCTATCGAAGATGCCTAAAGTGGTCAAAAAGTCAAAACCTTTACATAGAACATCTAGTTTAAGGGACACTAGTAAAGGGTGTTCACCCTGTTCCCCAGTGCTGATGGAAACAAAAGATGACAAATCTTTCAGCATTGACTGGTCCCAACCAGTAATAAATGGTTTAGAGTCATCTTCAGATGGTTCATCGGACAAACAATCAAATTCTGCTCTTTTTGATTGGAGTCAACCAAGTACTGTCTTCCACAATGAGCCTTTGGAGTTAAAATGGGACAGTGACAAGGATGAGGATAGTGAAGATTCTTGCCTTGTAATGAAACCTGTTGAGAAGACAGTGAGTGAAAAGCCAAATGAAGTTAGTTCTAGCTACACCGAAACATACAGTTCAGGGATTGAAAATGATGTTTTAACTTTATCAGAAGACATTATTTCTGCACAGCTGAAATTTAGGGCATGCTTGAAGATTCTTACAGTGGAGCTTCGGACATTATCCACTGGCTATGAAATAGATGGTGGAAAATTAAGATACCAATTGTATCATTGGCTGGAAAGAGAAGTGGTAGCTCTTCAGAAAACCTGTGATTATAGTGTTGATGCAGAAAATGTTCAGTCAAGAATTATCCCAGTTATGGATGATGCTTCATTAAGTGAAGTGACTGATGAAGCCTCAGACATACAACAAAATATGCTTTCGCAGAGAAGGCAATGGCTTGTTAAATATCAGTCCCTTTTGCGAATGTTTCTGAGTTACTGCATCCTTCATGGATCTCATGGTGGGGGCCTGGCATCTGTAAGGATGGAACTGATTCTGCTTCTGCAAGAGTCTCAGCAGGTATGCACTCCTTCCTCATTGCCTAGGTGTATGTATTAAAATAGTTTATAGTCAATAGTTAAGATGCATGTTGACAAAGGCAAATTATCAACCTCTCCAAATTATACACATTTAGCTCTCTTCTTTGCAACTAGTGTTTTCTTCCACACAAATGTTCAAATTCACGGTGCTTCCTTTTTAAACAAATCACATTCTGGCCAAACAAGACAAAAAGCCAAACAAGACAAAGGCGGGATTTGCCATATTTCACCTTACCAAAATATGACTAGAAGTGATTTTTCTAGAGCCACTTTGAGGTAGTTGTATTTGCAGTGATATCTGAAATGAGAGTTCTGTAGCTCAGCTCCTTCAAGAAAGTTCTTGGAGCTTGAATAGGACCTTTGAATGCAAATAAGGCAGGGACTAAAGACTAAGGTTATAGCATTTCAGAGAATTCATTCTGCCTACCAGTTGCTGAACCAGTCTTAGGTAGCTTATTAGGCCACATCCCAGCCAAGACTATAAATCTAGGATTCTGTGGAAATGTTCACATCTTGGACTCCATGGATAAAATTAACATGAGTCCTTACTCAAATAGAACCATTGAAATAAGTGGGATTTATGTTAGTTATTATAACAGATCCAATTCATTTCAGTATAACTACAGACAAATGTAAGACAAAGACAGAATTAAACCCAAAGATAGAAATCATGTGACCCTCTTGATGTTGAAGTCCAGCACCTAGCATTCTTTACCACCATGTAGGCTATTGTTGCCGGAACTTGCAGTCTGACAGTACTTAGAGGTCTGCATGAAAACCTCATGTTATCCTCTACATTTAGTGATATTTGGAGAGAAGATCTAAGAACTGTTACCATTAAACTTAGTTCTGTGGTATAGAAATTCAATCCTGTAAGGTCAAGCTATCAAAACATACTTTCTGTTTCATTTTTTCCTCTTTTTGTAAAGGAACTGTCGATGCAATCGCCAATGAATGCTGTATCTGAGCAGGCCTCAATACCACTTCTGTTTGCCTGTACTGCAAGTGCTAAAACTGTGGTGGCCAATCCTTTGCTTCATCTTAGTAACCTAACACATGACATACTACATGCTATAGTAAACCTTGACTCACCACCCCATCCAGATATACAGAATACTAAGGCAAGTATAATGTAATAACCACACTTTCGAAGACTGAATGTATCTGAGGAAGTAGACTTAAGTCTATGAAAGCTTATGCTGCCAACTTCTTTCTTTAGTTAGTCTCGAAGGTACTACAAGATCTCTCTACACACTTTCAATGTTTGTACATTTAGAATAATTCCTCTAAAATTATGTAAATATTTATAGTTACACAGTTTTCTGAACCAGTCTGAAATCCACAATACACACAACAAATTTTATAGATAAGTTTTAAAAATTCATCTGATTTCCTTGTGTTATACATCAGCTTTAGCAACAAGTCTTAAGTTGGCTTGTCACAATGAAACTTTCATATGCTGATTTCTTTTAACTTACTTATCAAATGTGTTGCATATTTGCTGATTATCATAGTGTGTTGTTGCTTAGATGATTGGCTAATAGGTGTATTGTGTCACCAGCATATTGATTTATCAGAAGTTATAAACAGGTTTCGAGTTACACAGGTCTGCCCTTTGAACTACTTAAAGGAGGCCATATTAGAGCATGTGTGTATGTTCAGAATGAATTAGATGCTGGTGTATAATAAACTGTGGCATCTTGTGTTTGTTTTGGTAAAATGCTCCTGAAGACTGGCATTTCCAAGTTTATATAAACAACAATTATATCAGAAGTGTAATGTGTCCTGCATATTTCTCTTTTAGATACATGTAATGCATACTTTAGCAGCATCTCTGTCAGCTTGCATATACCAGTCTCTCTGTGGAGGTCATAACTGCAGGTAAAGATAATTAAAAGTCAGCTTTAATGTAGAACAAGTACAATAGCTCCCTATTTATCTTCCTCAAAATACCTGATTTGATTTTTTTATTGGGGTATTAAAATGCAACAAATATTTCCTGCAACCCATGCCACTGCAATAAAAGATTTGGTGGTTGTGTCACCACAGATCTAAGCTTTTCTGCAGCACAGTGAAAATTACATAAACCGTTTTATGAAAACTATAGTCATGATAACATAATAACCCTTCTTTTTAAAAACTTTAAAAACAGGTTTTGAGTCACAGACTTCCAGTATTACTTCTGCATGCTTGTCCTTTTGTTGTATAATAATCTGTGACAAAATTCATAATTTCATCTCTTTTTTAAAGGTTAACTTATTGGGTCTATTGATCTAATGCAAGCTTAAGTTAAATGATTTTTACAAGCACAGAAAAGACTTAAAATTCCTGGTTCACTTGTAACACTAAGGCAGGGGTAGGCAACCTAAGGCCCGGGGACCGGATGCGGCCCCCTGAGGCCTTTGGACCGGCCCAAGGCCGGTCCTGCCCCCGCCACCTGCCATGATGATATTGATTATTGTTGTTATTACTTGTTCTTGGGGTTTTCTTGGCAAAATCTCCACATGGCTTTTCTGGGGCTGAGAGAGTGTGCATGCATATATTTTTTTAAAAAATATTTTTTATATAATTTTTATTTGTATTTATTTATTTATTTATTTATTTCTGATGCTTCGGCCTCCCAATTGTCTGAGGGACAGCAACCTGGCCCCCGGCTCAAAAAGGTTGCCTACACCTGCACTAAGGCATAGTTCGTTTATTTTTCTAATTGTGGTTTTTCAAAGAAACCATGGTCTGGCTTACAGATGTTGAAACACAATCTGATTTTTTTCTCTTATTTTTGGTTTGTTGTCCCACTGCTGTATCTTCTAATACCCAATCATTATATCAAAATTCTTACTGATTCTGATTATTTGTATAGTACAGTATCTCTACTTTTCCTACTACAATAGAGTGGCTGAAGAAATGGTGTGGCAAACATAAACTCTTCCCTACTTTGAGGTCTTTGAATACTCTTAACATATCCCTGGCCACCACCACCCCATTTTAATGTGACCCTCTCTTCCCCTGTTCCAAGACACTCAAAAAGACTTGTTTGCCTTGTTTATTAATTTTCCCCTCAAAACTCTCTTGAACAAAAGTCCTCCCCGTTGTGAATACATCTTTAAGAATCCTTTTCCGTGTTTAAATGTCACTTTGGGGAAACAAGTATTCCCATTTGACTTGGACCTTTAGGAGAGGATAGGGGTTGGATAAGCTGTTGCTGAAACAATTTAACAGGAAGTGAGTGTGTGATGGTGTTGGCTGGCTAAGGCATTTAGGTTAAATTGCACTTGAATCTGTTGAACTTGAATAGTTTGTTAAGAATAAAGATATGCCTTTACTTTTTCTTTTATTTTTAATTGTCAAGTATGAGTAAAAGCACCCAAACTAACTTTAAAAATCTTTTTCAAAGCTGATTATTACAGAGGTAGTGTCCATGTTGAAGAGGGGAACTTCAGCAGTGGACAAAGAAAGGAGCTTGTTTCCAGTTTGAGTGAGGACAGTGGAGCAACAGTGTCTTAGCTATATGGGCAACTTAGTTTTCAGGGCATTCTTCCATTACATCACCAGTCAGGTGACAGTAGACACAGAGTGGCACAACCAACTTGGATTAAACCTGGAAAAGAAGTTAAATATTACAAGTGATAGAGCACCCAAACTTCAAGTCATGCTTTAAAATCATATCTTGTCAACTCTAATACATGGTTAGTTCTTGTTCGATTCAAATGTTCCCCTTCCAAAATGCAGTTAAGCTGAACAAACCATGGTTTCGTGTTACACCCAAACTGGGCTGGTAAAATGAAAGACCTTTGAAAGCATGTGTCATTTTTATTTAATTTTGCTTTTTAAAATAGCTCACTGCAAGCAAACCAGTTTACCGGAACAGTTTATCAGACTCTTCTGCTCTCTCACCGACACTCTCTAAGAACAGCAAGTTCCGATGAAACAATAACTCCCAATATTGCACCTGCTCAGTGGCCAGGTAATGATGGTTTGACTTCCTTTTTGGCCATGTAGTGGAGTAAGTGTGTGCAGCTGCTTTTGACATAATGTTAAATGATACTTTAATGTTTTATTAAAATGAGCATAGGAGTATCTGCTGCCCCCACCTTTCTCTTCTTCCCATGCAGCCATGAGGCAATGAGATAAAATTGCTTCTGGTTTAGATTAACCAAAATTTAGAAAATTATTGTCCAGATCCTGGAGTATGATTCATTTTAACTATAGTTTGAGAACTCAAGCAACCTTTGTAAACTGTGCTTGTCTAATCACAGTTACGATGCTTTTATTTGTTTAGATTCAGATAAATATGGCAAGCTACTCCAACATAAAAATATTATCTTGAACTCTAGTTGACTACACTGAATGGGAGAAGGGAATATATGAACCCAAGGCTTGCTTGGGCTTATTCTCACAATGCTAAACTGTAGCTTAGTGTTACATCCAAACTGGCCTAGTGTCAAGCTTGCCATCTATTAGTGTTCTTAGCATGAATTTTTTGTGTTAATGCTAATATTTTACCAGCTGAACAAATGATAGCTTTCCTAAATAATATGGATGTAAGTAAAGTGATCTCCTTTTCCCACCACGCTTTTGTGAAAGCTAAAAATAATTTAAGGCAACTCTATCTTATGACTCAAATGTTTGCTGAAATTATAGCAGCATTAGACTATAACAGTGGTTCCCAAACGTTAGTCTTCCAATGTTGGCTTTGAACCTCAGCTCCCAGAATACCTGACTGTAGGCCAAGCTGACTGAGGCTTCTGGAAATTGAAGTTCAAAATATCTGGAGGACCAAAGTTTGGGAAGCACTGTGCTAGAAGCATACAAAGTGGATATTATTCATATATGTACATACATTTTTTTAAATTTCTGTGTACATATACTTGGCACCATGGCTCGCTTAGGGTCCTCATTCACCTATATTTAATATGTTTATGTGCATTGGTTTTGGGGGTTTTTTTAAGGCAAAAATTGCTACATGAGAGTCTTCTTTTTATACAGCACCCATTTTAGAACTTCGTCCTGAGTTTGCAAACATTTGCAAACGTTTGAAGATATGACTACTCTGTTTCATTAACTTAGGATGGTGTCTGAAGAAACACTAAATGGTGGTTTTTCTTTTTCTAGGAGTAGAGACTTTAATACAGTTGCTGACTTATGCTGGGGAGGATGTTCAGTCTGGAATCACAGTTTTATTGTGTGAAATTCTGACAGCAGTCTACCTTAGTCTTTTCATCCATGGTCTCGCAACACATTCCAGCAATGAGCTGTACAGGATCGTGGCCCATCCTCTTAATGACAAAATGTGGTTTGCTGTCTTTGGTGGAGGAGCAAAAATTCCCAAGAAAGGACAAATTCAACAAACAACGAAGATAGGTTAGTTCACTCTCACTTTTCTTTTCCTTGCATACAAATTTTGAAGTTATTCCTTTCCTGTTGCAAACACTGGCTAGGTTATCAAACATTGGTTGAGTTGGCATTACATGTACAAACAGAAAGGAGCATGCATGCAGTCCTTCCTTCCTCCTGCATGCAAGATATACACAGACATTCAGTTTTGCTTTATCTGATTCATGACTTATTTGCTACCGAGGACTGTGATTTAAAAAAAAAAAAAAGCTCTGTTCATCAAACTCATCAAACAACCCAGGGTATATTGACTTCTTTACAAGCTATCTAGTGGGTTTTTAAAAGCTACTATTTCTAACAGTAAGCCACTATGCTGCAAAAGTGAGACTGGATTTTGGTTTGTTATTTCTTGTAATCACACAGAAAGAAGGCAAAAAGTGCAGGAGCCTGAGATTTTGCATGTGGTTCTTTCTGGTTTATCTTGTAATGTTAGTTTAGTGCCATGTATTCATATTCTCACTATTGTTCCTCATATCTGCCAAATACAAGTAAATGATTTCATAGTTCATGGATACTTACATGAAAGTAAGCTTCAGTGGAATATAACTCTAAAATAAACATGAACAGAATTGTGCTTTGAATTGTTGTAATGTAACTGAAATATCTGCATTATATATCATATATAAAATATAAATGATGTTTTTTTAAGTTCTGGTTGTTAAATAGACTAAAATAATTTTCTATTCTGCATTTTAAATTTCTGCTTTTTGACAGGTATAAATTTATAATGAACACATTATTTTTCCTATGTGTGACAGAATATGGCTATCTAAGAGCAGTCTATTTTCTCTCTTTGGCAGGAAGGCACTTTCCTATGCCTAGCCCACACCAGGTAGTAGTATTCTCCATGGAATGCGTGGGCTTTACCAAATCTCTAACAGCCATCAGTACCCATAGTCCTACCAAACCCACAGGCAAGATACTAGCTTCAGTTTTAGGCTTCAGTATCCTGTGCTGATGTGATCTTGCATATGTAGAAATAAAACTACAAAGAAAAATTTCTGTTTGCAAGTCATAACATGAAGATTTAATTCCACATCATTTCTGTTTCCTTAGCTGAATTAATCAGATATTAGAAGAGAACTACAGTATATTATTTGCTCATTTATTTGGTATATTCACTACTAACTCAGTATTGAATAGTTTTAATATTGATGGAAGGCCATGGCTTGCAATAATCAGAAATATTTCCAGTACTTTTTTGTTCATTAAGATTGCTTGTATTGTGTCACATGACTATGTCCATATGGCTATGGATTTCTAAGTATTAATTTAACATACTTAATTCTTTAGTTAATAGTGAAAATGAATTCAGTAGCCCTTGAAAAATTAGTATAGCAAATAAGATAAGCATTACATGTGGCATTTCTAGATGATCTGGTGGTATGATTTGTGCTTAACATTTTATTTTGTCTGTATAATAAATTAATTTGTGAATGGCATAATTGACACAAAATGGCCTTGTCCTTATCCCATTTACTGAACTCCAGCAACATGCTTTTCTTTATTCAGTGGCTATAGACCAACACAAACAATTTTTTGGTAAGGTAAAGTAAATGGTAAGCGTGCTCCTAACCTTGTGTAGTATTGTGTAGCTCAGACATTTGTAAAGTCAACTCAAGGGCGAAGCACATAGACCAAAAGGAGTGGCATATGGCATTCAATCTAGTTGTACTTAGTTTCAACAGTACAGCTGATAGGCATAGGTGGGAATTGTATAGAATGACAGAAAGCTATGACAACCTTTGCTTCTCACTGGGTTGATATGAATATGTTATACACTATATTGGCCATGTGATAGTGTTTCAGTTCTGGTTATGACAAATATTTGTCCTGATACACTTGTGAACTATTATATATGAAGCCTGTGTTAGGCTCAGAAAGAGCTTTCTTTGAGCCTGAAGTCTTCATTCCCACCCCATGATGATCCTACATGCATTTCTTGCAGGTCTTACCTGTTTTAATTCTTTTTTAAATTTAAGCAATTTGCTAGTCTCTAGCCATTATATTCATCTTTGCAGTACTATTCCCTTTTACATATTTGTAGAATGAACTTTTTTATCACATTGCTGTTTAGTGTTAATTGACCAGAGACTATAAAAGTGACATAGGGCCTTTGCAGACTGCCAGAAATAGTGCAAATTGAATCCACTTTAAGGGTTAGGGTTAGTGCTAGGGAATCATGGGAATTGTATTTTTTTTTTCTGAGACATTGAGCCTTCTCTGTCAGAGAGCTCTGGTGCCACAATAAAATACAGTTCCCATGATTCCCTAACGCTAACCCTTAAAGTGGACTCAATTTGCATTATTTCTGGCAGTCTGCAAAGACCCATAGACAATCTTTCATATGCATAGTATTCAGGTTTATACAAATGATCAGTTAGAGTCTGAAAATTAATATTAGAATACCATAGTTACTTTATCCTTAACAAACATCAGAGCATATATTGTGTATTCAGAACTTATTGTTGCTTCACAGAATGAGTTTTAGGAATGTTGTTTTTAATGTTTTTTTTTAAACTGATTAGTTAGATATTTATTATATTCTTTTTAGTAAAAGCATTTTTGGAACAACGGTAATGTGTAAATTAGCTGGCACTTTTTCATAAACAGTACTGTGTTGTTGTTGTGTGCCTTCAAGTCACCTCTGACTTATAGTTACCCTAAGGCGAACCTATCACAGGATCTCTTGGCAGAATTTGTTTAGAAGGGGTTTGCCGTTACCTTCTTCTGAGGCTCAGAGAGAGTGACTTGGCCAAGGTCACCCAATGGGTTTCAGTGGCCTACCTGGGACTCAAACCCTATTTTGTATCCAGAGGCATAGCCCAATGCTCAAGACACTGCACTGCACTGGCTCTCAACCAGAGCTATAGTCCTCCCTTCATTGTAAAACAGGCAAAATTTCTAAAATGATGCAGAGTAGGAAAGATTGTGGTTTTATGATACCCTAAATAGGATTACCGGTACTAGATTTAGATGTGGCACATCCATATTGAATAATACTTATTTATAACACCCACTAGGTAATCTTGAACACTGTAGAGTGATTCAGAGATTTACAGAGGAAAATACCTACTTTTTAAAAAAGTAACTACTAGAAATCCATATTTTTCTTCATTTGCTTGACAGTGCAAAAGAAAAGTAATAAGAAAAACATGTGTCTTGCCAAAATATTTTTATTGCAGCAAGCTACCAAACTTATTTCAAGCTGTTCTGGGCTTTAGATGACAAATGGAATGCAGATTGGCCGTGCTGGTTGTTGCAGTTTTCCATTGCAAGCTAAGGAATGCTCAAAATGTTGCTGCTTGTGCAAAACATGATACAGTATGTGGTGGCTGTTAATTTAAAAAAATATAAAACAGTATGCCAGAATGCTTGTAACTGTTAATATGTTTTAAAAACATTTTTGTCATATGTAAAGTTATATCTTATACTGCAGATGTACTAACTTCTTAAGATAGCAATTTTAAGGCACATTTACACCAAGTTCCTTCAGCATCAGTGCAGCATCATTCCTTTTCTTTGAGACTGGTTGATAGTCTCATAACTTTTAAAAAAAATCACTAATGTTGCAGCCCTAAATAGCAAAATCCAAATCAGATAGTTGGATTAATCATAGTTGGTACAGTACTACATAGATGTAGATGAAGGGAAGCAGAAATTAAAAGGGTTCAATTTTTTAACCTCTGTATCATGTAAAAAAATTATAAGCTTATTCTGTGCCTTCATTTCAACATAAGAATAAGCTTTTATTTCCTGTTGAGCTCAAAAACTAATGCTCCATATTATGCAATGCATGTTGCATGTTTGTGCTGGCTAAAAGAACCTTAACTTCTAAAAGATAACAGAATCTTTTTATCTTGAAGGTAAGTAACTTACATCCCTAAAGATGACTTTTATAAATTGTGTTCATAAGATATTGTCTTAACTAAATAGAAAAGAGGATCCATATTTTATTATAATTGTTAGTTATTTTAATCCTCACTTAGAAAAAGTTTTTGCTAAATATAAGCAGTAAGACTACACATTTGAGGCATAAATATAAGCAAAGGAACACGGGCAGATTGGGAAGCTAGAGATTCAAATTTTGTATTTGACTTACCCTGAATATAATAATAATAATAATAATAATAATAATAATAATAATAATAATAATAATAATAATTTATTTATCTCTATCCTGCTTCTCTGCCACGCAACGGAGACTTAGTATATTTTGTAATGAAGAGGCTTCTTTTTTAAAAAAAAAATCTATGAATGATTCAAAAATGAAGATGATATCCCTCATTTCACTGTTTTAATTTACTATAAAAATACACCTCTTTTTCTCTTTGTAGCTTCTTCTCCTGTAGATGATGGTGAGAAGCAGCATAAACGATTTAGATTGTCATCAAAATCATCTCCAAAAGAAAGTTCACAGACTACTTTACCTTCTGTAGAGCTAGACACTCCAAATTACAAAGAGAAATTTATTCCTCCTGAACTTAGTATATGGGACTACTTCATAGCTAAGGTATGTATACATATAAATCAGAGAGATTACAAGTGAATTTTGCTTAACAAAAATCCGAGTATTATTTCAAGTGAAGCATTGACTCTTGCTTCAAAATAATACTGTGATTTAAACTCCTCAGACACAACCTCTGGCATATAAGGCATGTGTTTTAACATTCAGAAAACAAGTCTTTAGTCCCTCCCTGAACACACCCTTAGAAAGGAATATGCAATATCCTCCTCTCCTGCCATGTTCTTCACTGTATGAGTAATTTAAGTAATCCTCTCACTTTACATGCACACATATACAGGGCAAAGGGAGTACCCGTTACAGCTAGTGCAAAACCCAGAATTAATGACTTTTTCTAGTCATGCAGAAGGAGAACTCTTCTGATTACAAGTTAGTAGGGGAAGTAGTTACACAGAGTGGTTGCATGCCTACTCTTTAGTATTTTGTCAGTGTATTAAAGGAGGTGCTGTATCTAATCTAGAACCTCATTTAGATCATTCTCTCCAATTTGAGGAATTGTTAGGGAGAAGTGCTAACATATGTCTTTTGTTCTCCCATTACAAGGACCTGGAGGGTAAAAACAAGCCATGTGGGACACAAAAAAACAACAACAAAACAAAACCCCAGGGGATGCCTACAGCTCACAAGCCTCATTTTTCCCATGCTGCAGTGTTTGATATGGCTCTATTTCCTGCAGGACCAGAAACACAAGTATACCTCAGTTAACAAAGAAGATCTGTTCCTGATCATTATTTCTTTAACAGAAAATATGCTACTAGAAGCAAAAATAGCATAGGCCTGAAACGCATGGGCCAAAAGAAGTGGCTGCCAGCCGCTTTGGGGTGTGTGGTGTTTACATGACGCATGCCCCCAAAGCGTCTGGAAGCCACTCCAAGGCCATGAAATGGAGCCTGAAACCGCCACAAAAAGGAGCCATTTTAATCTGACTCCTGGGCAGCAACGGCTTGGGATCACAGGCGATCACCCACTTTGAGAGCAGGCCATGTGGTCACAATGGTCCCGGCCCATTTATGGCCAAAGTGATTAGAGGCTGCTCCTTGCCACCCGTCTGCTTCGCCTCATAGAAAGAATAGGGATAGATTCCTACACCACCAAAAATAATAATAATAAAAAAATCCCTTTATACCTTTTGTACAGAGTGCTTCAACATGTTTCAGCAAACTTTTTATCTAAAACTAAGAATATGCCTATGTGAAATGAAACAACCTGAAAGGTTGCAAGGAAAGCCTTGCATAAATAAACAAAAATAGTTTAAAACTTCTAAAGATCACTTGAAATCTTTCAAAAATGCATCCTGATGATGTTGTTTTTTCTTTATTTCTTCAGCCTCAACTTTTCTTACAATATCCATTTCAGTGGCCAAAATTACAGCACTGTGCTTTAATATGCTGGAAGAAGGTTGACAAAGGCATATACGATTTACCCTTCTCTCTGTTTTCCTATTCAGTATCCATGATCAGTAAGAAATGCCCTTTGCCATGTAGGGCAGGCACACACAGCTACAATAGGATCAGCTAGAGCAGAATCTCATTCTTTCCCACTTCAAGCTTGTTTACTTTTTGACTTGTTTGCAGCCTGACACTGGGAATCTGTGTTTCTACAGCCCTCCTTCACAATCCTCCCATGGCTGATACTTGCTTTAAAAAAAAGGTCCAGGTAGACAAAGGATAAGGAAGAAAAAAAGGAGCTTGTTTGTCCAAGGTTTTGTTAAATGAGGTACACCTGTAACTTGTAATTTTGGAGTGTGGCTCAACCCACCTCACTTCATTGATATGCTCTACTATTTCATAAACAGGAGTGTCAGTTTCTACCAGTTTTTGATAATGTTCTACTGATACTACCACTTGTTAACACATGTTGGCCAAGCTGAAGCCACGTTCCATTGCTGGATGGCTAAAATGGGTTCAAATAAAGCAAGATCAGCAAACTACGTGGTACACTTCTCAGATAGGAAGTCATCCATTGTGAAGCAGACTTTGAACCATATCTAACCTTCCAGACTGTCTTAATTACGTGCCCAGTTTGTATCAGTACAGCTGCTGTGTGATGAGATAAAAATATGCCACACTGTATTGTGTCACCAATAATCCTATGTAGAAGTAAGACTATTATCTTTATATTGTCAGTTGAGCCTCTAATAATATAAATGAAAAATTACACATCAGAGCTGTACGCTGATCTAGTTCATAAAGGTTAGGTAGGAAGAAAGATCTAACTAGCTTAAGGCTGAAGCATGGGAAAGAAACCTAATAGCAAAAGACTGGGCAGTATTAAAGGTAAATAAAAGCATTTAAAAGGTGAACAAAATACCATTGCAAGATCAAGGGAAATGTGACCTTTTCCTGTGCCTGCATTTCTGAAGTTGAAAGACAAAAGAATTTTATCTTTTGTAAGCAAAGTCCTACTAAGTTATCTACATTCAGATAAACATAATTTAAAATTTGTAACAGTACAAAATATGTTTTAAAATCAGTATTTGAATGAAGAGCATTCTTGTATTTTTTTGTTGTTTATTGTTGCCTGGGGTTGAAATTTTTCAGCTTTCAATCTGTTCTTTTAGCCATTTCTTCCTTCATCACAAATTAAATTTGAATATGATTCAGAGGAGAGTCAAGAAAGCAGTGACGAAGATGATGATGGAGCTTTCTCATCAGACTTGACATGTCAGGAACATTCAAATTCAAATTCATATAGGTATGACATAATGTGAAATTGCATTTTATTGTTTCACAGCTTTTCGTGTGAAATAGGGGACTTCTGAAAAAAGGATAAACCTCATCAAAGCTCCCTACATTCTTAAATAGTTCTGTATGGATACTGGGATGTCCACATTTCATCTTCTTACTGTAGATCATGCTTTTTAGGATACTGATTCTGAACATCCTCTGTCTTTCAGAAGAAATTCTGAGTTGGAATGGCAGAATATAGTACAAAAATTACCTTCAGAAATCTCAGTGTTTGAGTTTAATGTGCTGCCCTTTGAATCTTGCAAATTTATCTGTAATGTTTAGGTTCTAAAGAAAGTAAGGATATGATTTTCAGGCTCTAGTGTAGGGTAGTTGTTGAGCGCACGTATAGTATGCAGAGGTTGACAAGAGAGTGGTTTGCCTGATGGAAGGGGGAAATAAAAGAAATGTAAAGATATGCATTATATTTAGGAATTTATCTAATGATGTAATTTCAAGTAATTCCTAAAAGTCTGTGGAATGAACTAGAACCTGTTGGTTAAATATAAGCCCAGATATACATTCATGGGCGGCCTGTCTCTCAGCCTCAGTCTAAAACTGAATACGAAGGTATGTTCTACCGGGTTACTATAAACATTACTGAGAATGTATATAAGTTACTATATGTACTCATGTATAAGTCTAGGATAAAAATCAATCCCAAAACCCATGGTCAGCTTGTCCATTTGTCAATCTAAGTAACCTTAACTTTTATTTTAAAAAGAAGCATCCGCTTCTCTGAGTAGAATGGTGAAAGAGTTGGCAAGGTGAAACCTGCCACAGCAGTCTGAGGACAAGTCTACTCATATGCAGCCAAAACAGTATTGTAGAGCTTAGAAACAAAAAAACCCAGCTATTGGTATTGGCAGTGCACTGACCACTTTTACACACAAAAGAAACACAGACGTAGCAGATTAATCCAAAATTCTGGAGGCCTTATCTTCAGTTGCAATGTGGATACAATATATATACACACACTCCTCTCAGTCAACTTCCAAGCAACTACTCTGACATCTACTCCAAACAACTCTCCAAACTAACCCAACTAACCCACATGTGTCCACTTATATAGGAGGTTGGCTCTGAGTCATTATTCAGTGCCATGCAGCATGATGCAACCTTGCTGTAACTTTGCCTCATGCCATGTGTTCCTGACTCAGCAGTCTGTGGTTGTCCCATGGAATATATGTCACCTATCAATTAAAATATTTTTCTATTGTTAAAGGCACAATTACTCCAACAGAAACGTGAGAGCGTAGCCTCTTCCAGGAGAACCTGAAAGAAGCACCAACCCCCTATGCTCGTTCCACCACAGCACCACTTCTGGCCTTTTTAAATGTCTGGGCAGGAAAATACAAGCAGCAGTGGCAGCTCTTTGGCACTTCCCCTCAAAGGAGCACAAGAGGAAAGAGGGGGGTTGGTGCTTCTTTTAGGTTCTCCCCAGACAAACTTGCCTTTTGCCACTTTACTCAGAGAAGGAGGGGTGCCTTTTTTGATGAGTTAATACCTCCTTGCCTTTACATCCTTTTTGACATGTGTGCATTTTCTTAGTCCATGCCTGGTCACTTCTCACACTCATCACACAGCTACCATTTACTGTAGTTCTCTCCTCATCCATCAAGTCTTTAGGGTGAGCACAGTCATGCCTGCTGGAATTTTGTAAGTTTTTTGGCATTATTTTCCTTTGCTTCATCCTTTACATCCTTTGTTACATGCCCCTAAGTTTTATTCTTGACCAGGGGTCAGCAACTTTTTTTGCTGACAGGCCAGGGGGGAAACAAAATGGCGGGCGCCGCCACCCCCACGTCATGCGCGCATGTGCACGATGGCAGAGGCCCCCCAGGAGGGCTCCCTCAGCTGCGCCGGGACTCCAAGAGGCCCAGCGCTGCCGCGGAGGAGGCTTCCCTCGCCCGCGCTGGGCCTCCAAGAGGCCCAGCGCCGCCGCAGGGGCCTTCAGAAGGCTTCCCTCACCTGCGCCGGGCCTCCAAGAGGCCCTGCGCCGCTGTAGGGGTCCTCCAGGGTGCCATTTTGGATTCCAAAATGGCGCCCTGTAGTCTCTCGAGACCTTTCCTGCAACAGGACAGGTCACACGAGACTCCAGGCGCCATTTTGGAATCCAAAATGGCGCCCCGAAGGACCCTTGTGGCCACAAAAGGTGGCGGTGGCGGCAGGACCGGGCAGGGGCCAGTCCAAAGGCCTCCACGGGCCGCATACGGGCCGTAGGTTGCCGGCCCCTGCTCTTGACTTACCCATGGGTCATATCAAAATCCATAATTGTTTCAACAAAAACAACAAACATTTGTCTTATGTTTGTGAGTGACAATTTCCCCCATGGTCACTGTCTGTCGATTGAGTCAAATGCGGAAGTGAAATCTACAAAGGTTACATATAGATTTCCTTTTAGTTTCATCAGGCTTTTTTGGGATCAAATGAGTGAACACAAAACAATGATCGATTGTGCGCCTACCATGGCAAAAACTGGCCTGTTCCTCTGTTGTAATGTCATTTTCTTCTGCCCAAGTTTGGAGCTTGTTCAAAAGAAACCTGCCATAGACTTTTGATATTATGTCTAAGAGACTTATTGGTCTGTCCAACTTTTTGTACAGAGGGACAACAATACTGGACTGTCATGCAGTGGGGAAGATTCCTGTCTGGTTGATAAGAGAGAACATTTTTGCTAGGATAACGGCCTACCAGGAAGAATTAAATTGAATAATTCTGGGGGGAGCATATCTTCCCCTGGAGCTTAAAATCTATAATTTTGGTCCCCAAACCTGCCCTCAACTTATACACGAGGTCAATTTATATACAAGTATATGCAGTAATTTTTAATATGTGGGGAGAGCCCTGTAATCAGTATTCTGTTTGAACTAAATTTAGATTGATTGAAACTTTATTTTACTTGACTGGAGAAGGATAGTCTAGAACAGTACTTGTTAAGCTATCTGGAGTAGCAGAGTTTTTTCTTGTCCCAGAAATTGGCTCCTTATTTGTGACCATTAACTGTGTCCCCCCCCCCCCTTCTTGGAA
Source organism: Phrynosoma blainvillii (assembly GCA_026167975.1). Classification (NCBI taxonomy): domain Eukaryota; kingdom Metazoa; phylum Chordata; class Lepidosauria; order Squamata; family Phrynosomatidae; genus Phrynosoma; species Phrynosoma blainvillii. The sequence goes on from JANUYF010000002.1 coordinate 83,846,645, forward strand.
ATTTGCCATAAACAAGCAAGCAATAGCTGGCATGTACCACCACTTTGAATAGCACTGGTGTGAAGTGCAGCATTTAAGACTATCCTGCATCCACTGCAAAACAGGAACATTCACATTTACAATATCCTTTTTGTGTTTAGACTGGCAAGATAACATGGTTTCATAACAAGAAGGAAAGGAGAACCAGTATTAATCTGTTGCATAAAAATAAAGATACTTTTGTGACTGCAACTGTGTGAACATTTATGAAAAGGACAATATTTGTATATTCTCTTTAGTTGGTCACTTATGCGGTTGGCTATGGTTCAGCTGGTTCTTCGGAATTTGAAGTCTTTCTACCCTTTGGCTGGGCACGATCTTTCAGGTAAATCTCCCATAAGAGATTTTGATTTATTGATTTAGAATTATGATATTAGTTAAGTCAAATTCTTTAATAGATTGTTTTAATGTGTTTATTTTATGTTTGCTTGAAACTTTTGAAACAATATGTTTCAAAATTACAAAAGTTTGGCTTAGGTTTTTTTACTGGGGGAAAAGGCAAAGTCATTTTTCCTATGGATGGGTGTGTGTTAAGATAAAATGAAATAAAGGATTGAATTAGGCTATTCTTCCTCCCTCTTGAAATGTATGGATGGGAATCTAATACAATTACTAGCTATTGAAGTGATAGTTCCTCTTGAACTCATTAAGTGTGAACATTCAGAAAGACATTTTTATGAGTGACTATTTTACTGTTGCAGTGAGTTACAGGCAAGATATATTCCTTTGGAGGGACTCTTCTAGGCTACTTTCTTTCTTTCTCATGTGAATAAAACAGACAAGGTTTGACTTTAACCAGACTTTAACCATGCCTCCATATTAAGTTTCTTTCTGGCAAGAGATTTTTTTAATGTCATAAAAGATCTTAGGGCCTCTACAGACCAGCATAAAATGGTGGCATTGGGGTGGAGTGGGAGCGTGGCGATCACATGCCGCCTGCCTGACCGCACAGTGGATGGCATTACGCCATTTCTTTGGTGCAGCATTTAGAGACACTATGCAAAAAAAAAAAAAAAGCCAAAAACCTGCCACCGCGGCAGCAAAGGCAGCTTTTTGCCACTCTAAAAAGGAGCGGTATTTTGCAGTTTCTTTTTACAGTGGCAGACTGCCAGATAGGGACTACAGTGCATGGTTGCTGTGGCCCCCATCTAGTACTGAAAGGGGCAGCAGGACACAGCTCTATCAGGGCCGTCTGTAGAGTCCCTTAGTTTTGCTACAATAAGTACCCCTATACTAGTCCTTTTGTTAATAGAATTTGTAAAATGGCATGTGTATTTTACCTCTTTTAGAGCACTTGCCAACTGTGAAGTTTCTGTGATTTCTGATGGAAAAACCTAATGTTTCTTCTATAGCAGTGGTGGGCAAATGTAAACTATGACCTCCAAACCCGTCTTTTGCATACACCCCAGAGCCTCTGAGTCACTCTGCAATGCATGAGGAAACATCTGTTCAGCCTTCAACAAATTAACCTTCATCTACAAATTGCCCACCCTAATTTTATAGGATAAAATGCCTTCAAAAAGTGCATACTCCTTAATGAAAGACTATCAATGAGGAAAATATTATTTCTTACTGTAGAACTTCCTGTTAGCTCCCCACTGTGTCATGCAGTCCTGAAGATACTTCAGCGTTGGGAACAAGTTCTCTTCAGACGACTTGAGATGCATGGTGGCCCTCCAGAAAACTTTATTTCTATTCATACTTCACAAGACGTAGCCTCTTCTGGCCCTGCTCTGCTACGCCACAAAGCTCTACTGGAACCAACAAATACTCCTTTCAAGTATGTGGGTACAGTGAATCAATGATGTTAGAATAAATTTTCTAAAATATATTGTTTAGTAATATGGATGAAATCTCTCAAATGCATGCATTTGTTTCTGTCATTTTTGCACTTTTTATTCTGTACAACCTATGCATCACACTACCATTAGTAGTACAAATTCTAATTAGAGGATTATATAGAGCAAATTGATATGTATTTGATATGCTCAGGGGAAATGACAAACTTAAATTACACTTGTAGCATAATGCAAATGCTAAACTGAAATTGCATAAACACTGTTTACGAACACTTTACACACTCCAATGTGAAAGAAAGGTAAAATAAACACACATTTTAAAATGCATGGCTCATACAGGTGCACAGATCAGCAGTAGGTTAAGATAGTGAAGTTTCCTTCAATGTACATTTGCTGCCAGACTTGAAATTGAGTCTTCAGATATTCCTGAGCCTATTGATAATCTTTCCTAAATCAAACACTGAAATATTGAAATTAGAATGGAGCTAAGCCATTCTTAGGTTGGCATGGAGGGGCAACACACCATGATTGGGTTTATCAGCACGTGCCAACCCGATCAGGCAAATTGAATGTTCTTTTCAGATACTACCATTGTGACTCTCACCTTCTTCATCAGTTTTTTCTTTCCTGCCCTGCCAACCTATTCATCTATTCTTTGGTTAATTCCGAGGTAGGAGTTAGAAAGGTATAGGAAAATAGAATTAGAAGATGGGGGAAAAGGTTAAAGTAGAGAGTGATATGAATTTAAGTGGAAAGAAAAAAAATCAGTTGAGACAAAAGGCAAAGCTCCTCTGATAGCTAAGTACCTCATCGGGGGATGGGGTAAACTGAAAAATATTGCCACCCAGATGACCAGTGCCCAGCAAGTCTCTGAGGATGAGCAAAGGGAGGAAATGAGGAAGGTTTTCCAAACTTCCAGTGAAAGTGAAGCAGAATAATTTAAAATGCAGGTACATTGTAAAAGCAGGGATCAAGTTGAGTGGAAGCAAAGGCTTTTAAGACTAAGCAGACAATGAATACTGTGCAGAAGGTTAAAAAGAAGAAGAGAAGTGAACAGGATGTTAAAAGCACTATACCATACCCACTTCAACTGGAGAAAAATGCTGCAATGATGATGAAGTCTCCAAGGGTCAGTTCAGTTCACCATTTGGATTCTGAGGCAGGAGGCAGGGTTGCATTAGAACATAGCTCCAGTTTTTTGACAAAAAACTATAAAATATCTAGAGGGGTTAGACAAGGGTGCCCCCTGTCATCTCTCTTATTCATAGTTACATTAGAGATTTTAAATAACACAATTAGAAATAATCCCAAAATAGAAGGAATTAAAATTAAAAATGAAGAATTCAAATTGCGAGCGTTTGTGGATGACCTCCTGATTTTCTTAGGAAACCTTGTAGATAATATAGAAGAATTACTATACACACTAAAAAAATATAGTAAGGTGTCAGGATTAATGATAAACAAAGAGAAAACAAATGTATTAACTTTAAATATGTCAGAGAAAGAAAAACAAATGTTTAAAACAAAAGCAAATTTCCAATGTGTTAAAATAAGTAAAATATCTAGGGATTTATATAACAACAAAAAATTCCAATCTTTTAAAAAACAATTATGAAACCAAATGGAAAGAAATTAAAAAAGATCTGGAAAAATGGAAAAAATTAGAATTATCATGGTTGAGTAAAGTATCAACGATCAAAATGAACATATTACCAAAAATGATATTTCTATTTCAAAATATACCTATCATTCTAAATGACAAACCCTTTCAAATTTGGCATAGGGATATATCTAAATTTTTATGGTCTGAAAAGAAGCCCTGAATTAAATTTAAAATATTGCAAGATGAATTAAACAGAGGTGGATTAGAATTGCCGAATTTAAAAATTTATTATCATGCAAGTGTTATGGAATGGGTACTGGATTGGCTAAATTTAAAAAATGAAAGACAACTGAAATTAGAAGGGACAGATCTTAGATTCAGCTGGCACGGATATTTATTTTACGATAAATTAAAAGTAAATAAATATTTTAATAATCATAATATAAGGAGGGCTCTTTTAAGGATTTGGTTAAAAATTAAATCAAGAATATTCCCAGGAGTACCAAAATGGGCCTCAATCAATGAAGCTTTTTATAGAATGACCCCATTGAGAGAAGATAAGTGGGTAACATATGAAGATTTACTGATAAAAAAAAAAGAACATAGCTCCACAGTAAGTGCATGCCCAACATCACTAATGTCAGTCTCTAATGACGTGTGCTGTGAAAAGGAAGAGGATAAGGAATTAAATGCAGATAGATTATTTCAAAGTGAATCATGCAGAAGCTGATTTAAAAGATTGCTATAGGATTGCAAATTAAATTGGAAAATTTTCAATCCCAAGGAACAAATGAAAAGTATAATAGGGTAGCATTAGTCCGTAGGAAACAGGGGTCTCAGGAAGAGGAAATTCCTATGCCTGAGATGTTGAAAGAATTAATTGAAACATAATGGAGATTATCTATGAATACTAAATGATATTTAGGTGTACTGTCAAAAGCTGTATGACTTTTGAGAAAAACAAAGGTAATCTGTTAAAGGTTCCACTTGTAGATGGTTCAGTATCAGCCCTTATTTTTGGAGCTATTGTTCCATTCAGAGGAGAAAAATGTTAAAGTAAGTGGATGAGAAACACCCTGATACAGCCGGGGAGATTTTTCTCCTTTTGCTTCTCCCTTTGATACCTTGGGAGAAGCAACCAAACAGCTGGGTGAGCAGCAACCAAGAAGCCTCATTATTCACCCAGCTGTTCAGTTGCTGCTTTCAGGGTGCAAAAGGAGCAGCACCTGTTCATCTGGTCAAGCAGTGATTGAGAAGTCTCTCACTTGTACAGGTTGTGGCAAAGGCCAGCACAAGCGAAAGGTTTATCTGTCACTTCTTGACTCCACACTGACAAAAGCAATGGCATCGTGAGAATGATATCTGCAGTATTAAGAATGGCCCATTGATATTGTATGGGAGGTGCTGTTTTGGTAGACCGTCTCATTTGATAGGGTCTTTGAGACATGAATGTACATGTAAAAATCTGAAACATGAGCCATACTTTCAGCTTTTATCAAGCATTATCAAGCATTACTCCTCAGCTGTATCAGAGAGGCAGCTGTTTTGGGAGAGCAGTGTTTCAGTCTGTCTTTTCATGAAAGTTGTCTTCCTATCTCCGTTTAAGTCAGCTAAATCTCCTATTGCAAAACTGTACAGCAGACTCATATGTCTTCGAATTGTCTTCTGATAGTTTCACAGTTGTCCCATTTTCCACCAGAACACATGTGTTGGGACTTTTTGCATGGCTCAGAGTACTGAGTGGGGTAGGCATATATTTCTTCTGCATGATAGAAGAAAAGTCAGTTGGAACCATTACTTGAGAAGGAAATGCCTCATGATTTCACATGTGTAAGGACAGTTCTCAATTTGTAATGTCAAAGATCCACTCTAAGATTATCTGATAGATACTTTCAACCTCATTTTCATCAATATCAGCAATGTGGAAAATACCAATCAAGTACATAAATAGGAGATAAACTATCCTGTGGAAATGCAGCTGTTGCTTCAAATGTTGGACTCCATACTTTTCTGTGGGTTTTTTTTTGGGGGGGGGGGCAAAGCAAGGTGTTTTAATCTATTTCCTGATGCAGTGGTTTTTCACTTTTAACACTTACTTTTGTTTAATTTCCAATGCTATTGTGATTCAGCAATACCTTCTGAAATTGTATGTTTTTGAAAAAGATTTTTCTTTCATTTTAAGGTCTAAAAGTCATCATGCCCTTTCTGTGAAAAGACTCTGGCAATATCTCATTAAACAAGAAATGGTCCAGGAAACCTTCATCAGAAACATATTTACAAAAAAGAGGTGCTTAAATGAGGTCTGTATTTTGAGAGCCAGTGTGGTGTAGTGGTTTGTGTGTTGGACTTTGATTCTGGAGACTACGATTTTATTCACAGCTTGGCCATGAAACCCAGTGGGCAAGCCTTGGGCAAGTCACATGCTCTTAGCCTCAGGGGAAGGCAATAGAAAACCTCCTTTCTACAAATCTTTCTAAGAAAACCCCATAATAGGATCACTTTGGGTTGCTATAAGTCAGAACCAATTGGAAGGCAAACAGCAACAACAAATTATATGTTTACATGGAAGAAAAATACTATAACTTCATATCTGAACCAGTGTTTCTCATGCATTTTAAAACTGAGGTCTCTTTCTTGGTTCAGCCATTTAACCTATTATCCAAGGTGGTTCATCTAAATGGTAGATTTACTCTTATTTCTCATATATGTGATAATATGTGCAAGCTAGGAGGCAAATACCTAGTCATAATTATAAAAAAGTATCATTTTACAATCAGTATGATTAGGTGAAGGAATGGCTTTGCTACTTCACCTACATCATATAAATCCAAACCTGTGAGAAATTATAAATGGTATTGGCTTAATGTTGTTGTTGAAGTTAATAAAACTTTTTAAAATATGATGGACATTGATAAGGGCAGTCACTCAATGACATCACTGAATAAACCTATGTATGTAAATATACTTGAAGTTACCAGAGCACTATATAGATTTGTTCCACTAAATTAAATGTCATTATATATTCATAAAATTAACATATAATGGTTAACATGGCTACTTAGAATTGCATGTCAGGCTCATCTTGTCTTTTCTCACATGATTTCTCCCCTTTTGGTGTAGTCATTAGAAGACCAAAGTGAACATATCAGAAGTACTTCAATGGAAGACACTGGAATCAATAAGGTATATATGATAATAGGAGAATAGCGATAATAAAAAATGTTATATGTTACATTCAAAACCTATTTTGAAGAAAAATGGGAAAATATTAAGAAACCTTTTGGTATATCCTAAGGCAGATAAAATTCTGGGTAATCTAAAGTAGAGTTATCGGCAAGACTTTGTTTTGGGATCTTTTAAAAAAATATGAAATGTTATAAGGGAACTCTTCAGTTCAAATTTTTCCAGAAACCAACTGTGTCAGCCTTACAGATTTGTAGGGGAGATTTATTTGCATTCAGTACATTCAGTTACATTTGACTAAAAACCAACTCTCCAACCCTGACTTCTCCCTACCAAGCACCACAATTCTGCCCCCCTCCCACAAACCTTGCTTTGTGGTTCAGGTCTGAATGGACTGTGGTGAGTGGGGTCTGAAAGAGAGGAAAGAATGTGGATTCAGTGCTCATGACTCATCCCACATTTGGGCAACTCCTGAAAAAGCATTTTCAGAGGGGAAGGGGCAGATATAGACCAAATGGATTGTGCAAACCTTGTTAGAACTGATTATTTCAAAGGGCTAGAACTAGTTACATAGGAAAATTTCAGAGATAGTAAACTGTGTTAGGCAGCTGTATAGTAATCTGCATACTGGTGTTTCTTGGCTTAACATGCTATGTACAAAATTGTGGCCAATATTTTTTTGGCGGATAGTTATTGGTATATCTCCTTTACAATATCCCAGAAGGAACATGCACATACACATGGCACCTATAGGATTCCAACCACTCCATTTCAGATATTTCATAGGTAGCCATACCTCATTGACATGATTTATCTTTAGCTTTAAGTGAATTTTCACTACCTTTTCTAGGTTAACTGGTAATTAATTTGATATGAAGAATGGTAAGATCCAAAACTGTAATAGTTAATAAAAACCTGAATCCATATTGGAATATTCCTTTTATAGTGACATTCAAAACATAACTATAAATGTGCAAGATTTGTAGACTCTTCTTTAGCAGGCAAGAGTCTACAAAAAGTAAGTTAGGGGAAGAAAGAAAGTAGTTTAGTGTAATATTGAATCTAGCTGAGATGTTTCATTTAAGATGAAGAGAACTGAGTAACAACTTGATTGTGTGTGTGCAAACTCATTTCCCAAGTGCTTTTCTTGCCTCAGGAATCATGACTTCTAATTTTCAGCCTAATTTTTGGTATTATATGTTAACACATCATGAACACAGCTACCTTTTTATTTTTATTGCATCATCTTGAGGAAATGAAAGTAACACTTACTTGTCCAGTTTTGATGGATGAATTTCAAGTTGTCCAACATGATGATGTGGACAAGTTGCATGGAGAAGTGAGACCAAACCACTTGTCTGGCTAATCCTGGCTAATTAAAGCTGCCAGAGGAGGAGTCGCCAGTTGAGTGGTGGAGGCTGTAAATGCTTCTTTGAAAGAGGCCCATGTTCCAACTTCTAAAAGAAGCAATTGTAAGACCTTTGCTTTTTTTTTTTTTTTTTGCTTTTTTTTTTAAAGTTTAATTGGACCCCACTTCCCTATACTATTGGCCAATCTGTAATCTCCACTTTCTTGGTAAGATTTTAGAGCAAGTGGTGGTAACACAATCCAGGCTTTCTCTGATGAAACAGATTACCTGGATCCATTTCAATCTGGGTTCAGACCTGATTATGGGACTAGAAACAGCCTTGGTTGATGTTCAACAGGATGAGTGCATTCCGTTGGTCCTTCTGGATCTTTCAGGGGAATTTTATATTATCAACCATTATATCCCTTTGGGTTGTTTAGCTGATATGGGACTTAGGGGTATAGCCTTGCAGTGGTTCTGGTCTTTCTTGACTGAACATTCCCAGAATGTAGTGCTGAGGGACTGTTGTTAAGCTTTTTGGCCATTAACATGTGGGGTTTCACAGGGGTCAGTATGCCCCTATTCTTTTTAAGATCTACATGAAGTCATTAAGAGAAGTTATCCAAAACTATGGGGTTGGGTGTCATCAGTATGATGATGATACCCAGCTCTGCCTCTCCCTTATAATTGATGCTAAGGAGGCTGTGGTAGTACTTGGCTGGTACACCAGCTTTGCTGTTTCTTGAGGAAGGTAAATCTGGCCACAATCGTTCATACCTTAGTTACCTCCCAGTTAGACTCCTGTAATGTGCTCCAGTTGGGGCTGCATTTGAAAAGTATTTGGAAGCTGCAGCAAATGTCAGACTGGTGTCAGGTGTGCATTTTAGATACCATATAACACTGGTCTTCCAAGAACTACACTGGCTTCCAGTTCCATCTAAGGTCAGTTATGTTGGTGTTGACCTTAAAAGCCCTTAAACAACTTAGGGCCATGATATCTGCCTCCCATATGTGCCTGCCAGAAATTTAGATCTTCAAAGGAGGCCTTGTTGTGTGTCCCAACACATGAAGCTAGGTTGATGGGTACATGTAACAGGATTTTCTCTGCAGCAGTGCATCAACTGTGGAACTCCCTACCCAATGAAGTTAGGCTCTTTTAAGCATCCAGAAGGTAGCCAAAACAGTACTGTTTCACAGGGCATTTGATGTCTGAAATTACTGTTTTAATTGTTATAAAACTGGATTCTAGGATTATTTTTAGGCTGCTTTTAGGGGGTTTTAAAATAATATTTCAGTGTGTTTTAAAAATATTTTTATCTTTATATTATTTTAATTGATTTTTATGCGTTCATTGGCTTGGGAGCCCTTGTGGATTGAGAGGTGATACAAAAATACTTTAAATAAATAAATAATATTTGAAGGTAATACACACCTTTTTCTGCCTAATATTTAGTCTTTATATTTCAGTATGACATAGAAAATCTTACTGCTTTCATGAAATGTGTATTTTACCCTCGCAATTCTCTTTTCAATACAGATAGAGACAGATATGGGATACCCTGGAAGTAAAGCAAGGATTATCCATAAGGAGTCTGACATTATTACTGCCTTTGCTGTTAACAAGGTATACATACAAATTGTGCTTCTACAATTTTTGTAATACTTTGAAATGTTGTTATAGACTCATAAGAAGGATAAGTGAGCATGCACAAGTTTTTTTCTCCTGTATTAGTGGTTTTGCTATAGAAACTCCCTTGCAGTAATCAAGGAATGGGCAAAGTGCTGCCTGTGGAAAGCATGCAGCCTCCATTCGAGTTTCTGTGCCCTGCAGGCTTGTTTGGGCCCCTTGAAAGCCCCTGCACTCCCCTCCCAATTTTTTTTTTAGATCCCCCCCCCCCTTGATTTTTTCTCTTGGAGGCTTCAAAGAACAAAGATTTGCCTTTAAACACCTCTACCCTGAGAATGCTATAACAGACACAGACTTCTGAACCAGAAGTGTTTTACATAAGCAATGTTTGGGCATAACTGGAGCTGTGCAGCCCACAGTGGGTCCACAGAGGTGAAAATTGCCACCACAGTTGCCCACCCCAGTAGTTTCTGTAATCTTTAAAATACTTCGGACTTGGATATGTTCTGCTTTTGGATCCTGGCTAGTTTTGGCTGGCTAATTATAGAAACAACAAAATAGCTTAGACCATACAGACAGAATACTGTATGGAACTGTGCCCAAGCAGATTCACTGAAACATGCAATCACACATAAACATAAAGGCCACACCTTTGTCTCATCAAATAAGAGGTAGCATTAAAACTGAATAATATCTAAACAGTATTATGTCTGCCCTCAGCTTATTTTCTTTCTCTCACAATTGTTTCTCTTAGGCCAACAGAAATTGTATTGCAATAGCTTCAAGTCATGATATTCAAGAACTAGATGTTTCTGGAATTCTAGCTACACAGTTCTACACTTGGGTTGATGATGATGAAGTGGAAGCTAAAGGGTATTAATTCAATTTTTATCTTTTGCCTGTATCACCTAATGTTGACACATACATTATAATTACACACTATTATTTTCTTAATATTACTGTTTTTTAAAGCCTGTTTAAAATATTGACTCATGAATATTATCAGATCCCTCTCATCACTTCAGATGGGCTCTTCCCCTCTGTTCACTTCAGCTCCTAGACTACCCTTTTTTCCCAGCTTACAGTCATTCCTGAACTGATTTGCTGTGTGTTGAGATTCATCTGTGTTGTGAACGGGAATTGGGCTTCCCTATCCTGGCAGCTTTCCTGTTATCTCAAAGGACTATCATGTCTTGACCAAGCCAAATGAGTGATTATGCAGTCACTGGAAACTTTAGAGTCTTAAGTTGTGAGGACCCAATACATCTATTCTGTAAGGCCTGGTAGATGCAACTGGCTGAGCAATTGCTGTGGCTTTCATGGGAAAAGACTTCTAGCTGATAAGGTACTGTTGATTTTCATGATAACATTTTACTTTGTAGAGCTGATGACTTCTTAGTTATACATGCTCGTGATGATTTAGGAAACATTCAAGGAACTACACCTTATACTCACAGCAATCCTGGCACTCCAATCAACATGCCTTGGCTTGGTAGTACTCAGACTGGCAGAGGTGCAGCTGTGGTGAGTTAGTTATTATATGATAATCTTTTAAACTATACTTTTAATGCTGAAATGTTCAGTATTAGCGAATAAAATGCAGTTCTAAATAAAGATGTATACATTTGATATGTAAGAATATGTAAGCAATTTTTAGCATTCTTTTTCATGTTTAATCTGTAGTATTTCTCTTTAGTGTAGAAAACTGATAAAAACAAAAATAAAAAAAAAGCAGTGCAATAAGCATGATGTACTTGGCAAAATAATCCTAGTTCACAGCAGGAACTTCTTGACTATTATAATCTGTCCAATCACTGCATTGCACTATTTTGTTTCATTTCCCCCCGATAAAAAACTCCTTTAATATAAGGATTATAAAGTTAGCTTGTCCCTACCATGTAAATATTAATTATTATCTGATCAACTCAGTTCGATTTAAAAATGATTACTTGAAATATCTGATGTTATAAATTTAGATATCCTTTATTTCAGATTGACTGGTAAGTAGCTCTTGAGATTTACAGTGGTGAAATGGCTGGACACAGATTGGTTATCTTGCTTTCCTTCCTGCATAGCAAACATGAACGTTTAGTTCTAATTTTACAATTTTGCAAATTGACAAATTCCTTACTTTTCACTGTAAGGACCTGAATACACTGTCAGAAATAATCCAGTTTGAGACCACTTTAACTGCCCTGGCTCAATGCTAGGGAATCATGGGAACTGTAATTTATTGTGGCACCAGAGCTCTCTGACATAGAAGGCCCAATGTCTCAGAAAAAAAATACAATTCCCATGTTTCCCCAGCATTGAGTCAGGACAGTTAAAGTAGTCTCAAGCTGGATTATTTCTGGCAGTCTGTTCAGGCCCTAAGATGAACTTTACTGGTTTCTAGGTTTGGTCCTTGAGAAAGTACTTTTGTATGTCTAAGAACATCACCAGCTCTGGTTCTCTATCATGGCATTACATTGGTGAGGAAAGCTATACTTTATAGAGATGTATATCTCCCAAGTATACAAGAGCCTTGTCTGTCTTATACTTTATAGGACTTTCTGACCATAGTCTTCTGTTGTCCAGTGTTTTGTTCCTTGTAATGTTACTTGTGTGTGTGTGTGTGTGTGTGTGTGTGGCTGTGAATAAAGATGTAGGGTAATTAAAGCTTCATCAAAGCTTCATTTATCATCTAGCTAAGAAGGTATCCACTACCTTTAAACTACATTGCTCTTAAAAGTACTGGAGTCGATGGAAATCCATCTTGCAACATCCACTACAGATCCTATATCCTGTATTTGTTTTGCATTTAGTTTTGCTTGGCAGGCAGGAATGAAACAGCTGTGACTTTTCACAGCTTAGACTTAATATTGATATATGTTGCACAGTACTTTGGCCAAAAAAAAGTCAGACTTGCCTTTTGTGATGTTGGTCTGTAGGCTTTTTTCATTTTTCCAGCTCTTATACCTCTTCAGCTTGTTTTTCATCCTTTGACATAATGTGTCCCGTTTCTTGCCACCACTCTGGTTCCTGTTTAGTACTTTTTATTGCCTAACACACTCTTTGTTTCTGCAACTACTACTACTACTATGCGGCTTGCTCTGCCTACCTCTGATTTTATTTTACATATCTTACTGTAATCCTTACACCTGCATAATAGGTCAGTATTTTATACCTGCAGAACAGAAGGGGGCAGGCAGAGCAGGCTGAGAGAGTACCTTACTTAAAATCTCCTACTGTGTGCATTTGGCAGTATTCTTTTTGGATAT